>OY992845.1:15472857-16841071 GCA_963921415.1 Pyrausta despicata | reverse complement strand
TTACTTTTTGACGTTGTAGTCCTTTTACGAATGTCATTCTAACGTCTGCATGGAAGCAGTAGCGGTATAATAGTATAAAGAAATATAAGTCAAACTGCTTTAAAAATTCATTCGGTCTGATCTAGCATCTTTTTTTATCACGAATGGTTGCCAATCTGACTTGTTGCTTGGACAACTTTTATTCCAAGTAACTATTTCTTTAATCTAAGTGTGTGATCTTCAATGAGTTTTCTGGATCAGAAAGAATATGTCAGCGGGATGCTTCAAAGTCCATTTTCGCAGAGCGCGATTTGGTGATAGGCCTCTTAATATAGCAGGCTAGCAAGTCCCAATATAGGCGACAGAAAAAAGCAAAATCCTGAACATTTAAAATGCCATTCATAACCAAAGCCTTTAGGTAGGGCACGCATTGTGTCGTATCCATTAGCGGCTAATCAATAATACAAAAATCAATCGCTGAATGTTTTCTTCTTTCCAGTTGTTTGCTAGCTATTTGCATAACTTCAACACTAGAAAAAAAAGGCATGCCGTTCACCTGCTAGCTAGACAGCAGCTATTAATGAACCTATTTTAAAGTACTTATTTTGAATATGGCAATTGTTGTGCAAAGTAGTGCTACCCCTCTGTCTGGGTGTCATCGGAAGATCAGCGTCGTGGCATTCCTGAGATGCTACGACACATGCTGAGTGGCCCACCTTTTCAGTATCTTGTGTATGTGATTTTTTAATGCGTTTTTCTATTTGGTAAATATGTGATACTGAATAAAAATGTTTTCTTCTTCTTCTAATGACTAAAGTAGGTAATACATTCACGGAGTTAACTGCCTCTTAATGTTTATTTCTTATAAAATTACTACACTTCACACAATGACACACACACACACACGCTGGAGTGCTCCTCAACAATGTTTCTTTTTTTTATGTATCCATTGTTTTTTTCAAATTTCCTGTTCTTTTAAGTAAGCCCTCAAGACCTACCTCTCACCCAACATCTATGGAGAGATGGGTGTGGCTGAAAACCAGCGCTTCTTGGGATCATATCCCAAGTTAGCACAAGCTGAGCCACCTCCAATTGCTTTGTCATGTCCAATTGTTTGTTTGTCTTATTGAATGTTAGCTTTGTAAGCAATAAAGATTTTTTTATTATTATTATTTTACATTAGAGCTTACCCGGCACCTCCTTGACGCGGTCCCTCAAGAACCGTTTGTTGTTGTGCAGCCCCAGAAACCGGTTGATGTCCAGCTCGTACATATCATACTTGGTGTAGCCCTCGACGATCTCGTCGACCGTGGCCTCGGCCACACCCCCGGCCGCGGATATGCCCACCGTCTTCATGCCCGCCGCCACGTGATAGTTGAACATCTGATTGGGAGAATGTGGTGAGATTTGGGGAGAAAGCAGAGTATCATCATAATGGTTCACTTGCCTTTTAACACTAACTACTGGTTATCGGGTCTAAACGCGATCTATTTTAATGAGTATTAGGTACTCACTGCACGTCGTTTACTGCTCATGACCACGGCTGTGTGCAGTGCAATCCAGTGCTCATTAAAATGAGTGCGTTTAGACCCGATAACTAGTAGTTAGGTGTTAAAATGCAACGCGAAAGTTTAAAAACACTTGCCCTTGCCTCTTTTCCCCAGTTTATCTGAGGTGGGCACATTATGTTTTTCTTTTCCATACCATTCCATCTTTCGTTACTGAACTATCTCATACCTTTCTTCACATAGTATATCCATGTCTGCGTAGGTCGGCTGGTCCCTCTCCATCTCTCAACTTGCATACTCATCACAGATAGATAGCAAAGTACCAGAACGCCTTTTCCGAATAAGGAAATCCGTCCAATATAATAAAAATTTGGTTAGGAGTCAGCTGGAGTGTAATGCTGCAATATGGGCTCCTAAAGCAGAAAAATACAGTCTAATGCTTGAGCGCATACAGAATAAGTTCACTCGATACGCTTACTTCAAACTGTATGGGGTATATCCTTTTTACCCCTTAATGTATCCCACTTTGTTTGTTTTGGGCATGGTGGGATACAACAAGTTGGAAACAAGAAGGGAACTAGCATTGGCCACCTACGCATTGAAAGTGTGCCGCGGAATTATTAGCAATCCAGATGGCTACCTACGACGACGGCGCCGGTCGAGTTCACCTCTCCCCTCACGCTTGCTATCAAAATATTAAACATGGCTGCCGCTAGCATAGACCTCTTTCATTGTTCGAGGGCTGAGTTCTCAAAAGTGACGTTAAAAATAATATATTATCATCTGTAGTTTGTCCTGTTTGTAAATTATTATTATTGTTTTTGAATGTATGAATGAATTGTTTTATTTTGAATTTGATTTATTTGTAATTATTGTATATTTTAATTGATTCATTTATTCTGGCCTGCACCTATCGCTTTGGAATTATTTCTGTAAAGATAGATGTATGTATGAAATATAAATAAATAAAATAAAATAAATTTATAACACATTCATTAAATAATCTTGAATACTATAAAAATTCTTTTGTAATAACCAGTCAACCAACTTCTTCTTAAATACATTTCCTTCAAGTTTGTCAGTTCATTTTGAACACTCTTCTTGTCAATCTGCTAAAGCAAGTGCCAACTCGGTCAACAACTGTGCCATATCTACACGATTACAAGGCGGACCGACTCTCCGGTGCGTAGTCTCGGGAAGCCACTGTGGGGTGAGCACGAACCACTATCGTAACGTATTCGTAGCGGACTCCAATGTTGCTCTTATACAAAAACCAGTTAGGAAGAACAACCTATTGTTGTAAATACAAATTATTTCTTCCATGCGCTGCAGCTGTCTCCGCAAAACGTCCGATGACACGAATTTAGCCGATGGAACGCGCCAAATCCGCGACATCAGACGCCGCGAGAAGACATTCTTCAGTCTCGTGTCTGATGGATTTGGCTTGAGGTTATGGTTTCCTCATGTACAGAACGACTTTTCATAATCCGGGTAAGTAGGTACACAGCTAACTGAGCTAGTTGGCGGTTAGCTAGACCCGAAAATACAAACGAAATAGCAACAGAGTTACGCTTACTTCAAGCGCCTCTCCCTCAATCCACGTGTAGTCCGGCAAGAAAGCCACTGTTGTCCATCTTATCAGATGAAGCCATCTCTGTCACTCTTACAAGCTTGACTCGCGAGCGAACCCGAAAATACGACTATCAATAGTTATTCTGAACCAAACGTTAGGGAGTACGGCCTTAAAAGTGCGCTTGCGATCCGATGTTGCCATGCTTTTAGCGGCACGAGAGAACTCGCGGAGGTTTTTGTGGGAATACTTGAGAATGGGTAGTCGCCGGTGTCAGACATAACCTACTATCGTTAGGGAGTACAACCTCAGGGTCACGCTTACCTCAGGCTCCTTCTCCTCCTCCTCCAGCCCGTTGCATAGACTGTGCAGATAACTTGACTGAGAGCTGGGTTTATCTTCAGCAACTCACGGAGTAGTAGTTTAATTTATTGTTATTGTATTTTATATAATATTGTAATTGTGCATTAAAGAAATATTATTATTATTATTATTATTAGTACACTCACCTCAGGCGCCTCCCCAACGATCCACTTGCAGTCCGGCGAGAACGCCTCCAGCCCGTTGCACAGCCTGTGCAGGACGGCTTGACTGAGAGCTGGAACTCTCTTCAGCAACTCCTGGAGTAGTACACTCACCTCAGGCGCTTCCCCGACGATCCACTTGCAGTCCGGCGAGAAAGCCTCCAGCCCGTTGCACAGCCTATGGAGGACAGCTTGACTGAGAGCCGGGACTCTCTTCAGCAACTCCTGGAGTAGCACGTGGAACTGGTCCCAGTCTTCTGGTCTGCATCTTTGGCTCGATGAGGTTACTGCCAGGATAGATATAATTTTACAGCTTTTTTGTAAAGTCGTTCCAATTTTTATTTGTTGATTCGGTATTGCTTTGCTTATTCATGGTATAGGATAGTCCGGTCCGCGAAAGTAGATAACACGGCCCGCCGAGGGTCCATTAACATGCATAGTATATGGCCCGCTACAATAACGTTTCGACGTTCGAGAAGTGCATATAAGTATAGTTTCATATTTCATTTTATAATTAAAAAAAATATATATTATAGATCTATTGTCACCTATTGATAATACGTCTCTTATTGTATTGTTTGCTTCACGGCTAAACTAAGGAGGCGACCATACATTACACGAGGTGTTTTTTTTTAATATTCTATCCCTCACTCCCGACCTGGTGAATGTCATGACATTTTTTTACCCTTTCCCTTAACCCCCAAAATCATGTGAGATTTTCCAAAACGTGGTTTTCTTATGTAAACTATAAAACAAATATGGAGGTTTGAGTCGGTAGACGGAGGTATAACGTCGGAGTATAAATGAATTTATTTTCATTTTATTTATACTGCGTCTAGTCTAAATAGAGAACCTATATACTTTTAATTAATTGAATATTTTTCTACACGGCATGAGTATTTTCACTTCAATTCATCATTAAAAACAAAGTCAATTCCCGCATCTGTATGACTGCGTGTATTTGTATGCTTAGATCTCTAAACCACTCAACGGGTTTTGATGCAGCTTTTTAATAGATAAAGTGATTCTAGAGGAACTTTAATAATGTATTATTACATTATTAATATATTAGGGAGCCGAATTCCACGGCGGAGCGGCTGTCGGAAAGCTAGTTACAGTATAAGCAACATAACATCTACAATCCAGTTGCTTTTATCTACTTTTAGAAAATCCAAAAGCGCATTTGCTAAAGGCTAAAGGTCAGGCGTATTGAATTTCATGAATGCAGCGCAACAAAGGGGAAACGCGACGTGAAATAAAATCTCTCGGTCATTTTCCCTGATCATTATCGGAGAAACTTACAAAAGGCAAATACAGCGTGCAAAATAAATTCGAGTGGTTGAACGAACAAAGATCCTTTAAAACGAAAGCTACTAGCAACACCCCTTTTTAAAAGTACCCCAAAAACATCTGTCTATTTAGGTATTCTATTACAGTGTATAAAATCGGAACTAGAGTGTTAACCACCGAGGGAAAGAGCGAGTTATTTCCAATACAAGTGTCTCAGACTACTTACTTACCGGGAAAACTCAGTAACATTATGTAAAAATACTTTTGGAAATAAACGAATTTATTATTATTATTATTAGGTATACTGGCAATATTTTGCTCTGGGTTATTAATATGGTGTAACAAGCTGTCCCGGCAAACGTTGTTTTGCCATATTAATGTTTAAGGTGGACAACCCTTATCACTAAGGGGTATGAAAAATAGATGTTGGCCGATTCTCAGACCTACTCAATATGCTCACAAAATTTCATGAGAGTCGGTCAAGCCGTTTCGGAGGACTAAGGGAACAAACATTGTGACACGAGAATTTTATAATATATAGAGATATAGAGAAGAGATAAGAAATAAAACTTTTTTCAAAGACAACGAAGCGGCTAAACGCTAAGCTAATAAGTTTCATACAAAAGTCAAGCATGTAAATTAAAACATAGTTATCTTATCTACAGTAACTTACTTTCTTCTTCATACACTGGCTTGGCGACGGGCTCAAAGCCTCCCGCCAGGATGCAGCCGTCTCTTTCTCGCAGGTAAATGTAGCCATCCGGGTCTCGGACCACTGAGACAAAGATATTTTAATTAATAAATTGTCGAGCGGCGCCTGACGAAATCACACCGATTACCTAGTAGCAAACTAGCGTGGCCGGCTGTTAGCCGTTCAACTATGGCAGGGATAGCGAACCAATAGCACGCGACACAATATTTTGGGCACGTCACCTATCACGAAATTTATTACGAACCAGCAAAATCTTTTTTTAAGTTACGTATCTAATACTTTCTCGTTTCCTTTTCAGGTATCCACGGAAGACCAGCGCCAACGGATCCTCGATTTGGTGGCATTTGCTGAGTGGAAGCTCATTCATAAAATGTGTTTCACTAAATGTACTCATTAATTGTAATAAGAATTTTATGAATAATTTCTATAATAATAAACATTGCCAAATGTACTTTTTTTGTAAATAAAAAATTTTGGAAGTATTTTTTTTATTAATCATAAATTCAAAATTATTTTACGGCTCATCTATAACTCCATGAAACATCATTAGAAAAAATGGCACGTTTGTTCATAGTTAGTTAGTTCAGGTTTTGCCCAACCTGAACAACACAATACGCCAGACCAATTTTCACCTTCCACGTTTTTCTAAGAAAGGTAAATAAATAAAAAATCCAATAAAATCCATTTATTTCTGTAAGTAGGCTAACAACTAGCACTTTTACACGTCCCAACATATAAATTGTAGGGTTCTACCACCGCTTCGGGACAATTTGGGCCAGTGCTGAGAAGAAGCGGCGCAAGAAACTCAGTCACTATTGTCATTGCCTCTTTTCAAAATTGATTTACAATAATTGTAATTGTTTACATTTAAACATTTCCATATATCTTTGTCATTTATATAATCATCAATTTTATAATATCCTATCGACATCAAAACATCTTTCACAACTGTTTTAAATTTATCTAAAAAAGGCAATGAAATTAAATTTTCAGGTAATTTATTAAAATATGATATACATCTACCCATAAATGAGTGACCAACTTTATTGAAGCCTAAAATGTGGAACGGCAAGTTTATTTTTTTGTCTTGTGTTGAAGTTATGCAAATCGCTATTTTTAGGAAATAAGTGTAAGTTTTTTCGAACGTAAATTAGGTTTTCGTAAATGTATTGCGAGTAAACTGTAAGTATTTTAACTTCTTTAAACAATTTCCTAAGTGTTTCATTTGATTTAAGTTTATAAATAGCCCGCACGGCTCGTTTCTGCAATACGAAAATTGTTTCTATATCTGCAGCTGAGCCCCATAGTAAGATGCCGTAGGACATGATACTGTGAAAATAACTAAAATAAACTAGTCTTGCCGTTACAACATCAGTCAGAAACCTTATCTTTCTTACAGCGTATGCAGCGGAGCTTAGTCTCTTTGATAAGGTCACGATATGAGGACCCTACTGGAGCTTATCATCCAAAGTAATTCCCAAAAAAGTTGCAGTATTTGAAGTAACTAGTTGTTCATCCTTAACAACAACTCTTGTTGGAACTTGTCGGACATTGGGCATTGTAAACTTAATGCATTTAGTTTTGGTCGCGTTAAGCAATAAATTGTTAACGGTGAACCAATGAAGTACTTGCGAGAGAGTACCATTTACATCGGCAAACCATTCTTTACCCCTTGGGGTTTTAAAAAGTAGTGAAGTATCATCAGCAAATAACGCTATCTCACAAGCACCGTCGACAAAGTATGGAAGGTCATTAATATATATCAGAAACAGTAACGGTCCCAATATCGAACCCTGGGGTACTCCCATAGTGAGAGGTGCTCCAGGAAACTCTGCTCCATTGATAGAAACCTTTTGTGTTCTCTCAGTGAGATATGAATTAAGTAAGTTACATGCATCAGTTGATACACCATAATGGCGTAGATTTCTCAACAGGGTCTCATGGTCAACACAATCAAACGCTCTAGAGAGGTCATAAAAAATTCCTATAGCGTCATGCTTACTATCATAGGCATCAAATATATGTTTCAACAGAGCGACTCCGGCATCAGCAGTACTGCGACCCTTTGTAAAACCAAATTGTTTATTATGCAATAAATTGTTTGATGTAAAGTGAAATAGTAGCTGATTGAATATAATCTTTTCAAAAATTTTACTTAGAACCGGTAAGATTGATATTGGTCGAAAATTATTATAAAGGGGTTATTTTTATCACCAGATTTAAATAACGGTACTATTTTACTAAATTTCATTATATTTGGGAATTTTCATTCATCAATACATTTGTTAAAAATGATCGCTAAAAGAGGTGCTATGAATTGAATAATAGTTTTAATTATACATACGGATATTCCCCAAAGATCCTCGGGTTTTTTCATATTTATTTCATTGAATGCTTTAATAATTACATCGGTGCTAACGTATCTAAAGTATAGTTGTGAATCACACTCATCAATATTGGATTTGAGAATGGATTCATACAGTTCTGCAGAAGAGTTAAGTTCTTTAGTAGTAGATAGTGCTATATTAGCAAAGAACTTTTCAAAAATATTAGCTACTTCTGCATCAGACTTAACTAGTTTACTTCCGTCTTTTAATGAATATAAACGATCTTTTGTGTTATCTTTACCGGTTTCTTTGTTTATGATATTCCAGGTAGCTTTGGCTTTATTTTTTGAACCTGAAACTATCCTACGAAGATGATTCGTCTTTGCTTTGGTACAAACTTTTTTAAAGATTTTTGAATATTTTTTAACATATTCTATAATATGTGGGTCCTGAGAATGTTCTCTAATACTATACAGATCATATAACTTGTTCCTGCTTTTATAAATACCTGGTGTAGCCCATTCATTAAACTTACTTGTAAAGCGATTAGACTTAACCTTTTTTTTGTGAAAATTGATGCGAATTCGCTTTTAATTAAGTTAAAAAGATCTTCGTATAAGTTGTCTACGTTACTACTACTGTTTGGAATTAATGTATTCACACCATCAAAATTCCTATCCTTAAATCTATTTATCCTGTTTGCAGTGACTGGTCTATAAACTATATCTAGTAAGCTCAAGGCCGGACCAGACGGAAATGTGACCTTTTGTCCTCTATGGTCGGAGCTTAGACATTGTAAAATAGATTTATTTGTTATTTTGACATCACAAAAAATATTATCTATGCAAGTAGCCGTTGTTGGAGTCACTCTGGTAGGTTCTTCAAAAACATTATTTAGGTTATACGATTCAAAGAGATTAAGAAATCTCATAGAAATTTGTGTTTTTTTTTAATATGTCTATATTAAAATCACCGCATACTACTAAATTCTTTTTTGATTTTAAGGCTTTTGATAAGACTTTATCCATAGTGTCTTCAAAAAGTTAGCAATTAGCGTCTGGGGGACTATATACGCTTATGACAATATATTGATCTAGTTCAACACACGCAAGTTCAATAGTTCGCTCAATAGAGAGAGATACAATATCATTTCGTTCTTTACAGTTTAATTGATTTTTCAATAGAATAAGTGACCCACCTCTAGTTGTAGTCTCCCTTGTGAACGAACTACCGACCTTATAATTGTCAATACTTAACATTAATTCATAGTCCCTATACCAGTGCTCTGTCACACACATGACATGGGCGTTTAAATGGTATGGTAGATTAAAAATCAGTATTTTCAACTATAGATGTCTAGTAGAGCTTGAGGAAATCCGCCAACCGCCTACTAGCATACTAGCGTGAGCGGCTGTTGGCTATAGTCGTGCAACTTCCAACGCAATACGCCGGACACAGAAACACATCTTTCTCAGAAACGTACGAGTATAATAAACAAGTACTAAAGATTTTTTTTAATGAGCTTTAAAATTGAAATCGTGCATTGTCATCGAAACTAAACGTGTTTACAAAATTTCAGCTCCATCGGACAAAGGATTTGATTTCAGACAGACAAAGAAACAAACAGACAAATTAAATTGCTAGTGACGTAACTTACCAGGGGTCAACGGATCCAGATTCTCAATAGGTTTGGTGTGCAGATAGTAATGTTCGCACGGCAAGAGCGGCACTTTGACCTTTGGTTTGCTGAGCTGACCGACCTATAACAAACCAACATTTATAGCTCGACAATTTTGTGCAGTGCCCTCCTCACTGGAGATAGCTCCGAGATCTCTCCATACCAAAGATAATGAATGCCTTTTCCATTATCCTTGCTCCATACGAAAATCAAAAAACTAGGCGCGGATGCAACTGACGGGAAAACATCGCACGAAGCAACCGCTACCCTTCTCCGTTACATCTTACGAGTATTAAAGGTAAGCGTCCACAGACTCGCATCGGACGCACCGCACGTATCGGATTATAGTTTGTCTTGTATTAAAAATACGGATCGGTTATATGACTTTTGACCTACCTTCTAAAATTTTGGAAGCAAAAAAATGCCACTGACCTGCCTTGCCCAAAATCCAGCGCAATTAACGAAGTACTCGCACTCTATAGCGCCCGCCGTCGTCTCAACGCCACAGACGCGATCGTTCTTGGACAAAACCTTCGTTATCGAGCAGTTCTCCATCACACCCACACCTGTTGGAATTGAGAGAGAAAGCTGTACTTGTGCCGTTTGTTAAGGTACATCCGGTTCTGTGTAGCGACACGAAAAAATACGAAAGTAGATTTGCACTGAGGTCCTTATTAAACCTTAAGCCTAAAGCCGCGCATCCACACGTTGGGTCAATAGTTGACCCGAAATTTAACGCTGTTGGCTATTAGAAAATACACGAAGTAACGTTAAGGTCATCATTATCATCTTTTTTCTAAATCCACTCATTGGGTGATTTTCGTCTTGAGTGTGGACCCGGGGTAATAAACGAGATGCTACGCCGGTGCTGGTACTATAGTCACACCAAAATGGTGACCACTGAACCTAAGACTAACGTCCGCACAACATTCGATAGAAAGAGCTTTCCTTTTGCTTTTGCCATGTTGAGCAAAAGTGGCAAACTGAAGATGTGTTCACGTACCATTGTCCACGGCCTCCCGTAGCAGCGCCATGCACAGCAGGTGCGGGTCACCCACGCCGTCCCCCGGGTTCCATAGCCCACTCATCATGTCCCCAACAGCTCCTTGCACCGCTTCGGGTAAATGTGTTCACGTACCACTGTTCAAGGCCTCTCGCTGCAGCGCCATGCAGATCAGGAACGGGTCGCCCACGCCGTTCCCTAGGATCCATAGCCCACTCATCATTTCCCCCACAGCTCCTTGCACCGCTTCGAGAAGATGTGTTCACGTACCACAGTCCACGGCCTCTCGCAGCAGCGCCATGCACAGCAAGTGCGGGTCACCCACGCCGTCCCCCGGGATCCATAGCCCGCCCAGCACGTCCTCCACGTTAAGCATCGGCCACAGCTCTTGGCAACGATTCGGGGTCACCAGCTCGCAGGGTATGCCCCATGAACTGTCTGAGAGAAACGAATGGTTGATTTTTTACAAGAAAAGTATTGATTTCAGCAGTAGCAGAAGACGAGTCGGTATCGGTATTTTACGCCACAATGCCATAATGCGTTCATGTTATGGTGCATCCACACATACCCGGCGACAGGGCCAGCGGCCAACCCGACGTCCAGGCCGCCGGCATATGCATCCTTTCCCCGTACTAAATCTGTGCCGGCGGTAACCCGGCAGCAAACCCGGCGGCATGTGTGGATGCACCATTAGTGATAATAGTATTGGTGCTTTTCTCATAAGAACGCGCGGTCGCTGGCACAAGCTCGCTTCATAGACCGCACGTGCGTTTCGTATGTGAACACTTGGATATCACTTCATATGTTTGATATTTCGCGACCGCGCCCGCCACTGCGCCCGCGGTCTATGCGAACAAGCACTTAGTCATGTCATGATTGTCACGGAACTCGACGGACAAGAGCAATGTATTTATTATCGCATCAAAATAAATGGCACTACGAATATGTAGGAGGGCAACAGTGTCATCCTCTGTTTGACGACAACGTATCTAGCTACTCTATGGTATTGCTCTTCATAGACACCATAGAGATTGGACGACTAGCCGTCTGCTGTAAGCTTTATCACAGCTACTAACTTATAGACGTACTGTAAACGACCAATGTGGCTCGACTATAAAATACAGTACAATTTAAAGAACTCTTTATACCCATTGAGCCCCATAAGGCCGGACCTAGCTAGGCCATGACAAAAAAAAAACGATTCAACAGACACAACTGTGATCTTCAGGATTGTCGGGGTACTGCGGGTGAAATCGAGTGGCACACAAGTTCCTGATTCAGCAACAAGTAGTGCCGACCCACTTGCCTTAGAAGGGAGAAAAGCGCGCTAGAATAAAGATACACTTTTACATCTACACTAATATTATAAAGAGGAAAGATTTTATTGTTTGTTCGTTTTAATTAAAAAGGCTTCGAAAGGAATGGACTGATTAAAAAAAATTAACCATAAGAATACCTGATGAACATAGGCTATATTTAATGTGCACCTACCCGTGCAAAGCCGGGCCGGGCCGATAGCCTTATATTTGCCGCTAAGTAAGCTTGTGCAAATAGTGCAGGTATAACAAGTAACACCTATGATGAATATATCAAATACTCAAATGAGACGATAAGTTATATTGTACGCCATCACAAAACTGTGTCCACAGTCTGAGACAAACGCCGGGTATGTACGTCGCGGCGTAATCAAGTCATTTTCATGCACGCCACCCGAAGGCTATACAAACTTCGGCTATACATTTCTTGTAATAAAAAAGTTTTTAAGCTTATTTAAAAAAAACTTATTTAACTTTAGAACTTATTTTCAAAAATCAAAGTAAGATTCACATTTAACTTCACTTAAAGCTATTTCAAGTTCTTCAAGTTATTTAGAGAACAATGTATTAGGATAATGACCGGATGTATAACATTTAATTTTTATTCTTATCATATCACATCGGGAATGAAACGAACGTCATATTTGTGCGGTCTAAGTCGCGGAAATCCGCTCGTAAAATGTAAAATCAATTTATTCTTCTATACACCACTATGTATGCCATTCTTCGTCCCAGTCAGCAACACCGGTGGCCTAGCCACACGACTCCAAGTCATAAAGTAGTTGTAAAGACGACTGGTTCATTCCAGGCGCACTTGAGTTAGTTACAGCTAGTAAAATATATAATCAATTCCACATACACAGACTGGCTTTTCATTCTTCTATACACCGTCATGCGATCCCTCGTCCGAGCCAGCAACACCGGTGGCTCACATGACTCCAAGTCTTAAAGTAGCCATATAGAAGACTGAGTGAAGTGCACTTGGGCTAGCAAGGGCTTGAACATGCCTACCTAGCCTAAGTAGTAACATCTTGCTGGCGAACTTTTTAACAACAAACAACATAGCAATTGGAGGTGGCTCAGCTTGTGCTGATTTGGGATATGATCCCAAACAGCGCTGGTTTTAAGCCACACCCATCTCTCCATAGATGTTGGGTGAGAGGTAGGTCTTGAGGGAACTTGAGTAAGTTACAGCTAGTAAAATATAAAATCAATTCTACATACACAGACTGGCTCTTCATTCTTCTATACACCGTCATGCGATCCCTCGTCCGAGCCAGCAGCAGCGACCCGCACTGTTTCCAACCCGTGGCTCTGCCGCGCGACTCCAGGTCTTGGAGCAGCCGTATGGAAGACTGGGCTAAGCGCACTTGCGCTAGCGAGGGCTTGAACATGCCTACCAAGCCTGAGGAGTGCCATCTGCTGCCCCCACCAGCGCTACGAAAACAATTATGAGATCAGTGAAGATATTCATTCCGAGTGTTAAAAAAGGGTAAAGGGCAAAACAGGACAGTTGATGACTAAACATGACTTATCTCAGTAAAACAATTTTGAATTCAAAGTAAAATATAATGGCAATATTTTCATGAAAAGTGTAGGATTCTAAAATAGGGCAACTGAATCACCCTATTTTTTTAATAAAATAATGTGTTTTACACTTGATTGCCCAATGGGTCTTTACTGAAAATCAGTGTCATGGTATGCTACCCACCTGCTGCCACAACTTTCCTGAGCAAGGACGATATTGACACACAATAATTTAAACATTGTGTTTTTATTTTCATTCTACTTTGTCCTCATATAATTTTATTTGTTATTTTATATATCATATATGCCAAATAAATAAATTTTGATTCATTAATTATAAAATATGAAACATCAATTATAAAATAACACAGGTATAGTTCAAACACAGCCAGCACAAAATCAAGGTTTTTCTAACAGCAATATTGATTTTTCAACACTATGTTTATTTTATAAAAAGTGAATTGTTACAATTGCAACATCCTGTATTGATTATCCAAATGCAAAAAAACTTCGCCAAAGATAAAAATACAAAATATTATTTAAAAAATAACAAAAGAAACCAATGCAATCGATCATCAAGGAAACACAAAAAAATGAGGCAATTCTACAATAAAAATATCAAACAGTAAAACAAATAATAAAATTATAAGAGATGGTAAATCAATTTAATAAACGTTTAAATGTTGATTTTGCAGTAAATGATATCATTTAAAGAAAAAGAAAAACAATTACCAGTAGGTAATTAAGAATAAATGCACATATCAAAAAATTCCTTCGCAACATTAAGAAACAATAGAAAATATACATTATATAACAGTGAAAACTAACTGTAAATCTGGATTTTGATTCCATTAATACACATGTAGTAGTAAAGTTTTCAACTCTATCACAGAGTTCAAGGAGCAAAATCTCAGCACAGGTAAGATGTGTGTCTGCAAGCAAGTCCATGCTGCAAATGAGGAGCCAATGTAGACAGCACAATGCATTTGTGCAACCAACCCCCCCGCCACAACAACGCGCGCTATGCTACGGGCCCTATTGATCCCCCACATATAGATAGAAGTAGTAGTATTGAACTACACTTAATTCAATAGACCAGACAGTCGCCGGCAACACATCTATACTAGACAACCGGTGCATATGCGCCAATATAATTGCCTATAACACATAACCGGTCGATAGAATGCGTAACTGTAACTTACAGCTCTTTTTCTATGAGAAGGGTCTTGTCACCCCAACCGCGTCTCGCGAGGTGGTACGCCACCGCAGCACCCATCACTCCCCCGCCGCATATCACGACCTTCGCCTTCGGAGGCAAGGCGGACAGACATCCTTCCAAGCGTTCTTCATTGTCCAAGGCGTCGAGCCTATTAGAAAAATGTCGCGCACCTACGCCGATGCAATTATGTACTTTATAAACACGAGTGCCCCCGCGGAGACGCCTAACAAACATCGTTGGAGTTTATTGCGCACATGTAACACAACAAGGCAAACAGCTTACACAATAGACTCAAGTAAAACAATAAAATTCTAAAAATAATCGCGCTGCTACAGCGGTGACATTTTTGTTTTGGCAGAAAATCTGACAGCCGCAATACTTGTTGCCTGCTGCAAAATAAGTTTAATACTTTGTTGCCACACAAAAAAAAATTAAAAATCAATAAGGCTTTTAGATTGCTTGGAAATACTACAACTTTCCAAACAAACTATTTGTTTCCATAGGTACACTGCAGCCTAGATTTTTCTTGACAGCCATCATTATTTTGCATGAAAGACAGCTGTCTTGTCGTAGATTTTAGTAGACATTATCATTTTACCAATTTTATTTATTTGCCACCGACCCGCTACTTTCAAAAATGTCTTTAGTAGAAATCGTTCATCACAATGAAGATATTTATACCATACTAGATAAACCACCACCAGAACCACCAAAGACTCCAAGGTAAGGGATTCCTAATTTTCTCTTAATTCAGCTTTCGTGGCTTTCGATTTGATAGCAAATAGAAGTTTGAGAATTTTAGTTAAAAAATACGTAGTAAATAAATTTTGGTATTCTAGCATTTCCTGTACCACCGAAATCCTATGTCCTTACCCCAAACTTCTAGGTACGAATCTCAGTTGGAGAAAGAACTGAAAGCTAGGAAGATTCCGCAACTCCGACGAACTTTCGGGTATGCCGAAACTCCGCTAAAAACACCTGACAAGTTTTTAAAGAAAGGCGAGGGCATAGGCCAACCGGTAAAGGAATCGGACCACAAGTGCTTTGTTTCGGGAAACCTTCCTCCGGTCCCAAAACGGCCACCACCTGGGAAGAAGTCTGAAAAACCGAAGGTTAACTTCCGCGTCGTGAACATAAAGAAGGCGATCAAAACAAAACCCAAGCCTGTGGAGCCTAGGTGGGTACCGAACATGAAATACCAGCTATAGTAATTGATTGAAGTACCTTTCAAATCCTCACCTACTCTTCCCTTGCAAGTAATCTGCGATGACGTAGTGAGGGTTAATACTTGAGTGACAATTGAGTCTATGTGATGAAACTCATATTTCTAAGATTAGTGTTGCTAATATAACGCCACTAGCCCCATCCCATCGGTGTACAAACATTTTAAAGTTGGGGCGCCTTAAACTAGCTTTATTTTATGCCCAGTTTGTGACACTTATATGGGGGTAAAAATTATACTTATAACATCGTTCCAGGCTAGTGGACACCAGAGACGGGCACATAAAGAGGATCAAGGGTTCGGGCGAGGTGCCCGAGTACTGCCTTCGTCCGGACTTCGGTCAGATGCCGGCGTACCTGGTGAAGCGGAACAGGAGGATCCAGCGGGCGATAGAGAAGATCAAGTACGCGGATGACCACAAAGAGAGTCTGTGCAAACTCATCTCGGAGCAGGAGAGGCAGAAATTGCTTGAGGTGGGAATAATGTATCTTTATTGCCATGACGGTGCGATTCGCACTTTGGACACGCTTAGGTATTCGTGACTTGGGAGGTCGGTTGGACCTTAGAAAGAACTAACCTTAGATTTTGCAGCTTCACCTAGATGTAATCATTTCTGTACGTTTTGTAAAGTTCAATAGCTTCAAAAATGGCATAGGATTAATTTGAGGGGTTGTTTCGCACGCTTCACGTCATTTGCAGTCGTGATTCAATAATATTTTTATTTTTATTAATAAATATTGATGATACACTCATTACTACCCCATCCATGTTCAGGCAAAGAGTCGCGCACAAACTTACATATCGCGATTTAGGTTTGTATGTGCGCCGTTTGTAGTTGGGAGCCGAGTCAGTTTGTCGATAGCAGTGATGTGCGGCATCGGTAGATGTCGCCACCTGTCTTCTATACAGGGTGTGGTTTTGTAAAACAACGCATATCTTACGGGGTGGTAGTATCAATGCCACAGAAGTAATGGCGTGCTAGCCACACTTCTTTAAAGTTTCCAAATAATGTTTTCTAACTGATAAAGTTTTAATCACATATTTATCTACATATATTTTTCTTGTTTATCTTCATGTGTAAACACCTGAGATGGCCGTTGTTTTACAAAATCACAATATTTCCTCTGTTTTTTTCCAGGATTTAAAATACAACTGGCAGCTGATGCAGAAAGCATTCCTACAACTGCCAATGCTGACGGACACAATCCCGAAGATCCTCAAGAAGACCAAGATGGAGCAAGAACTACGACAGCTGGAGAAAGATATTCAACTAGTGGAGGGCAACCCTTACATTTATATTTACGAGTAAATTGTTCTTGGTAGTGCATATCATCTTTATTTTTTATATCCTTTGTGGATCTGGTATCTTGCATTAATATGTTGCATAAACTTAAGGCGCTAAACTGATACGCGAAGCACGCCATCAAGTTATCAAGCATACTTTTTCACTGCCTCTTCTGAGGTGTAATACATCCCAGAAGAGGGCAGAGAGTATAAAGAACTAATCATTAAAAAACGAAAAAAATAATTCACTAAATTAAGAGATATATAAATAAATATAAAAAATATAATACTCTTGGTTAATAGTCAACTTCTTGACCATTATTACACCAAAGTGGTCGTCAAGATCGTCGTTCTATCTTTAAAACAAGAAATAATACAACAATTGGACAGAACCAACAATATATTTCGACAAAGGAAATTACAATGTTCACAAAAATATGGAATGTTGAATTCCTACTTCGCTAGACCTTAAACTAATTGACTAGATGCGGCCACATGCAGCCGCGTAAGCAGATATGTGTCGCTATGGGTACCATATTAACTATTAAAACTAATATTTGATAAGATGATGATATAATTTAGGTTTCACGCGGTTGAATGACAATCTGTTTCGTGAATTTTCCGTTGTCTCACTGCCATCATTAACGCACCATGAATGGCGTGAAAATAAAACTTGAAGTTATGGGCGTGAAACAGGTGTGAACGAAACTGACGGCCTACTACGAAAAACGCATTTGTCAAAATGATAGGTGCTCTTTCGTTATAGACACCATAGCTGGTCAGTGTGAACAATATGGCATCTGAAGCGCATGTAATAATTGCGATTTTGGAGTAGGCCTTCTGATCGGTTCGTTTCCACCATACTACAAGTAAGCTTGAATTAATGGTGCAAATGAGACAAGAAGGAAACCCTTTATTTCTTTACTATTGTAATACCTCATTACTGAGGGCGTTGAGATCAATAGGTATGCAATGTGCACACTGGAGAATTTGAGATGAAGTGAAAAAACTCAGGCTTTAAGATAAATCCAGAAGTCTCCTTAATCAAAGTACACTAGCGCAGCGGAATAGACATGATGACACCTATCTTAAATATTTCCAAGACCATGGTGTTTTATAAACATAACCTCTTGCTAGCTTCAGCTAGCAAAACCAATGTGTCCAAAAAGCTGCAAAAACTAATTTTTATTAACATAAATTTAAGTTAATATTCAGTCAATTGACTTCGAATTCTGATACTAAATTATGACGTCAAATTATAGTATTCCCATACAATATCTATGGAAGCAGATCGTTCTGCACAGATGATAGAGAGTATGTCAACGATTGGTGGTGTCATCTAGCCTAATCATCCAGCAGGTCCGCTACTCGTGTAGTCTTATTCACAGCGGGAGTGTGCGATGGGCGTAAGCTCTTTGTGAACTTGGCATTACTACAAAAAAAGTGCAGAACCTTCCAGAGTCCGCGAACATTCCAGAAAGACATTTAAAAATCACGATTTACAAAGACTAGATAAGTCTATCGAAAGTATAGAGCACTCTTTTTACATTAATGTTTTAATGGAGCAAATCTGACCCAATTTATCACATAATACCTTTTAGATCGCTCATTGGACGTATATCATTCCTGAATCCCTTAACCAGAAAATGTCTACCATTTTCTTAGTTTACTCTTTACATTATGCCTTATCATATTGATACTTTTAAGATTGTACACACCTTACCTTCCATTTCACTATCGTAAGATATCTTCACTAACTTCTTCACTTAATTACAACCATCCTATATTAACTATCAAAATTACATAAATTGGAAACATTTGGCTTATGTAACGGCGACAAAAAACGAAACGTAATTAAAACTTTAGGTACAGTCTATGGCCGTTAATATTATATATTATAAACAAATTAGCTGACCCGGCAAACCTTGTTTTGCCATATAAATGTAAAGTGTGGACTAGCCTTATCACTAAGGGGCATGAAAAATAGATGCTGGCTGATTCTCAGACCTACTCAATATGCTCACAAAATTTTATGAGAATCGGTCAAGCCGTTTCGGAGGAGTACGGGAACGAACATTGTGACACGAGAATTTTATATATATAGAGATTACAATTTTTTTATTTATACATTTTTACTACTTTTTGATAGAAAAAGGTGTTGGTTTTTTGGTAGGGAAAAGCTTATTTACCTCACATAGTCACTATTTTGTAACCCTCTTAAGGTCTCAAATTTTGGATTTCCGTTAGAGAAATCATTGGAAACCGGTTTG
Organism: Pyrausta despicata; assembly: GCA_963921415.1. NCBI lineage: Eukaryota > Metazoa > Arthropoda > Insecta > Lepidoptera > Crambidae > Pyrausta > Pyrausta despicata. Next base: position 16,821,642 of record OY992845.1, on the reverse strand, counting down.
CCAAACTGTGCGGGCTCTGCCATAGACTGTACCAATGCATATGTTACAATAATATACACTGTACCCTAATTAAATAATGACAATACACACTAAAACGGTTAACTAATAATTTCAATATATTGCACTCGACAAGTAATACTGGATGACCAAACTGCTATTCTTTACACCACATAACACGCCTAATATTACGCTTATAAAAATAATTTGATATTCCCACACCCCTTACAATTAAATTTTTAAATCTGAGAGGAGGGCTTACTGTTGAAACTTGATGCCTTTGGTTACTTCGTACGCAGTACTCCACGGTAAGTGAGAACATGTAAACATACAGGGTGTTCCAACTAGTTACGTCAAGAATTTTTTATATATTTCTCTCACCTGGGGGTATCCGAACCATGTAGGTAATATAGTATGTTCCGCGATTTTTTGTAGTTTTTGAGTTCCATTTTTTTGTGTTTTTTTTAAATGTTATTTGCCAGCAAGATTTAAAAAAATCATATCTTTTTATCTCGTAAGTAGTTTGCACTTTTTTCTCAAAACATTTAACTTCAAATTAAAAATACAAAAAGGAATTTTCGTGACTTGGGGTTAACTTTAAAAATTTCGTAGGGTTTTACTCTACCAAAGTCATAAATATTTTTTGTACTTTATAAGCCTTTTTTAGTTGTTATCGGCCTTCGAAGGCTGATAGCCTTAAAATAATTGAAAAACGAATAAAGCTTAATTTTTTTCTGTATTGTTATCATTGTCATGGTATTTTAAACTTAAAAATGTAATTTTAAATTAATTTTACTTGAATATTCTTCCAAAAATTCTTGACGTCACTAGTTGGACCACCCTGTATATGGATCTCGCGGGGGTGCTTGAGGTTGGCGGTGCAGACACGGCACGCGAGCAGGTTCAAGTACATAAATATTATTATTGGGCATTTAACACAGATGAAAACAAATTCCAAAACCCTATATTTCAAAATAAGCACGTAATTTTACACGTTTGTTGAATGTCAAATTTTTTATTATTCGCAATATTTAATTTATCAAAAATTCTCAAAATGTACACCGATTGCCGATTGACGAGTTTGAACGATGACGTCACAAGATTATACGACCATACAATATCGGAGACTGGCGTTTTGACAGTTCATAAAAAGTACATCAACCATAACATCAACGAATGGTGGTGTCGAATACTTTATTGTCTCTTCGCCTCTTTCTAAGTCAGGGGTACGCGTACCAACTGGATGTTTGTTTAAATGTAAGCAATTACAATTATTGTAAATCAAATTTGAAAAGAGGCAATGACAATAGTGACTGGGTTTCTTACGCCGCTTCTTCTCAGCACTGGCCGAAATTGTCCCGAAGCGGTGGTAGGGTTAATTTATATGTTGGGACGTCTAAAAGTGCTACTTGTGAGTCTATTTACAAAAATAAATTGATTTTATTGATTTCTTTTGAGGGCCAATAGTTATTGCTATTGAGATATGGGAAGAACTGACACAACACTACTGTTATATTGCTTGACAAACATTTTCTAACAATACAAGGCAAATTTTTAAGCAGTAAACGTACGCGGATTTCCTTATCTAATATGACGGTGAAAAGGAAGACATAATGGAAATATTACACACCAAAGATACACGTTTACGATATACTACAATACGGATTATGATGCGGTGTGTAGTACACAAAGATATGTACACTTCTGTACCCTTATTCTGTCTAATGCTCCTAATTCTAAGTAATAAGACAAAGGAGATGGCTAAAAACCCATATACTTGAACCCCAGCTTTGAAAACAACTTCTTGTATACAGTTTGAATAGGCTTTCGATGTACATTCAAAATATGCAATTATTTTCGTCCTACCCCCTGGGGTTTCGAAGTATTAAGGACTGACGTTTACACGTCCACACTACGGCGCCCGGCCGCGATACTATCATATTCATACTCACTTGTTTTGGCTTTCACAGTAAAAATGCAGGAAAACCATTCACAGTGACAGCCGCCTAATGTGCATTCACACAGGATATTAATTAATTAATTTATTTAGTGTATATTAGAATATATTATGTGTATTTTTAAATATGTTATCTTATATAAATAGTTTGTATATTTTATATTTAATCTCATGTGTCTTTTATTGGTATTATTATTTTTGTGTTTTCTCTTTTATTTATTTTGTCGCACCGCCCACTAATAATTTCTGCTTAGCCCAAAGGTATGACTGGTAGAGAATGCCCTACGGCGTCAAGTCCACCTTTTATACAAAGTTTTGTTGTGCAATAAAGCTTAAATAAATATGTCATTGACGATTCATCAAAATACACAAAACGCCATGACGGATGAACGTTTACATTGCATCTAATCATTATTTTATGTGGGTACTAAATAAAGCTCCCGAATTCGATATAACATTTAAATATCAAAACGGCACTCACTGAACCAACATTAGTTACAGGCAACAAGTTTCAAACACAAGCTTGAGTAATGCTTGATAGGCATGATGACACCGATTTTAAATATTTTCAAGACCATGTAAAAAAAACATAGCCCCTATGAAGTTAATACAACCAGTATATTTCCAAAAAGCTGTAGAAACCAATTTTCAAACACACAAAATCCAATAAATATTCGGTCAATTGACTCCGATTTCTGATACACAACTATGACGTCACGATTTTGTATTCACATGCAAAATCTATGGAAGCAGACCGTTTTGACAGAAAATAAAGAGTATGTAAACGATTAGCTGGTGTCATCGAGCCTATTGCTAAGCTTAAGTCTTTATAGGCTAATGGCCGGTTTAAATATCTTATCTACCGTGACTGACAGAAAGATAACTGTCACTTACATAGAAAAAGCTGAAACGGTTTCAGCTATTAGTATGAAACTGACAGTTAAAGGATATAGAAACTGGCCATAAGTCAACTAAATTAAAAATTAGTTAAGTTTTCATGTTACAGCTGGTCACAACACAACAGTCTGTACTGCGTCTGACTGAATTTTATTAAAAAAAGAGATCTTCAGATATACTTTTCACATAGTCAAAGTATCAACTACCAAAATGAGTCCTATTAATATACCAGAACACTATTGCACATCATATTTAAAGTAGAATCCTCTTATTTCGTACTAGCTAAAACAAAATAAATATTTTCGAAAGGATGAATGTAATAATGCTTACTACAGGGTAATATTTAATGCTACACTTATTCTCTCTATTCCTATCTAGTGATTTTTAAGGGACGTATGCACTGGGTTGCCGATGATTGTATTTAATTTTTTTTATTTTATTGTATATAATTTATCAACTACGGTACATACTGTAAAACATTAGATAAAAATGATATTATTTCTATTAAATATTTGTCACATAAAAGGAAGATATTGTTACTATTTCTCTAGGCAACCCTTAGCGAAGCATAAGTAAGTATTAAAATACTTTTCAAAAATGCACTGCGTCACTCGTTTTTAAGCAACAAATATGAGTGTTGTATATATTTTTTTAATGTTGTTTAACAACTGTTCCTAAATAGTATTAAAATAAGTAGGTATTTCAGTTTTATCTAAACGATCCACTGAACCTAAAAATATTTATCAAACTTGCTTGCTACAGATATCGTATGTATCAATTATATTTAACCATATTTAAACATCTTGCAGTATGTAGAAAAAAATATTTTTCAAGCTAGTTTAAAAAACAAATAAAAACCAAAAAACTTTAAATAGTTTAAAAGAAATTTAACAAAGAATCTAAAAAAAAAACATAACACCAAAATGCCTTCAGTTAATGTAAAGCCTCAAAAATGAGATCACCGCAATCTTACCAACTATGCCTTACACTAAAAAGTATTATTAATATAACACATTTAAAAATATATTTTTGTCTAATGTTTAGTTTTTCGAAAGTTACGCTTGTTGATAATGTAATCAAGGTATAACATACGCAGAATGATGTCCTGGAGTATGATGACTCATCCAATTCTGAAAATAAAACCAGTTAAATTATAATATCTACATATATATAAAAGAAAGTGGTGTTAGTTACACTATTTATAAATCAAGAACGGATGAACCAATTTGGCTGAAAATTGGTGGAGAGGTAGGTTAGAACCAGGAAACGGACATAGGATACTTTTTATCCTGTTCGACCGCGATTTCGAAAACAAAGGGATTCAGGGTTAAACCACTATTTAACTGAAGATGGATACGGATGGTGCATAAATGGAGGCGATTCGGGTACCTCTTAGGGTCCTCTAGGTGTCGGCTTCACACTATTTTTTGGACATGCGTCAAACCTTAATGATGATATTAACTTACATTTTAGCAGACTTCTTGCTTAGTTTCTGGTAGATGGAGCCTTTGGCGAGGCCCCCAGGGCCCTTGGCCAGCCCGGAAGGGCCCCGCGCGAGGGAGGGCGGCTTGTCCCGGGGCTCGGGGCCCTCCGCTCTGACGGTTTGCCCCCCACGGTACTCCGGGTTCGGACCGTTCCACGGCATGTAGTCCATTCTGTTGGCAAATATCATCTTAACTACATGGTATAAAGCAAAGTCGCTTCCTGCGTCTTTCCCTATGTCTGTAATATGTATGTATGCTTAGATCTTTAAAACTAATCAACGGATTTTGATGCAGTTTTTTTTATAGATAGAGTGATTCAAGAGGAAGGTTTATCACACAGCTGGCAGGACAATGTCTGCCGGAATAGCTAGTGATAAATAAAGCCATGTACATACTTAGCGACGGAACATGTACCTAAGTATGTACATGACGTGGCATGGCATGGATTCTGGTTGACGTAATTAATAAGCCACTCATTAACTTCCATAACGTAGCAGCAAGTCCGAAAAAAGATTGTTATAAAGTTATCAATTCAGTTACATTATGACCTTATGAGGCATAAGCGATTTTGTAATACAACACAATGTCTAAATCAAAACAAAATGTCAATAATATTAAAGGTGACAAAAATACATTTAAATACTAATGATGTCAAATGGTGATATAGTAACAGTATTAAACAACACATAATCGGAATATGTCGTTTAAATTATAATATGATTTATTAATAAGGACTAACTGACTTTGTAATATAAACACATTTTAGGCCTGTAACTATCATAAATACCGTAACAATCCTGGATAGGTTAGTTTTGGTTTGGTATTAAGGCATGTTTTTGTAATAAGATAGAATGTGTTTTTGTTGAATCCTCCGGCAGCGACCTTCTACGAGTATAATTACGACGAACACTCTGGTGTAATGGTCAAGAAGTTGGCTATTAACCAAGAGGTCGCGAGTTCGATCCCCGCACTGTCCAAACATTTGTGTGCATGATGGTCTGGGTGTTATATGTTTTTATTTAAGTTTATTTGTAATACCACTATTGATTCTGATATCTGTAACACAAGTGCTTAAGCTACTTACCACGGAGTCAGATCAATGTATGTGATGTTGTTGTGTATTTGTTTATTTATTTATAATTAATGTCAGTTTACAATGTACTCACAATAGCAGTGAGTCTTTAGGCCCCTGTCTGATAGATGGGTTGGGCCCAGTAGGAGACACGCTGTAATGCGACTTGTACTTCAACTCTGAGCTAGTGCTCGACTTCAGTATTGGCCTGAAACACCAAAAGAATATATATTAGAGCGTTGCCGAAATAACGCTTGGTGACATAAGCGATCGGAGATTGGAATAGATAGTACAATTTTTGGCTTTAATTGACTTGAATTATAAAAAAGAACATATACAGGGCGGAGACCACAATACGATGATAAATTAAAATAATACATGCCCAATGATGAACCTAGTCTTGAGTCTTTATGTAGTAGGGTGGCGACCACAATACGACAATTAACTTTCTGTCAGTTACGCTTTGATGCCTAAACTACAGAAAATTAACACACATACAGAATGGTGACGACTTTGTATGTGTACCAAAATTCATCCTAAACTGTTCAGTACTTCAGGCGTGGAAGCGTAACAAACAAAAATTAAATTGTAGTATTATGGTCGCCACCCTGTATTTTAGCACTATCAATTCAAATTTCTTTACAATGTTACTTTAAGTGTGCTTTCATGTCACATTGGAACCCAGTCTTCATACCAAAAAATCAATCAAAACTACCCAATAGTTTAGTCACAGGACATTTTTTTTTCCAAATTGATGACAAGTGGAGTGTGTCCTATGTGTGTAAATAAGGTTCAAAGTGGCGTGCCGGAGACCGCTTGACTTTAATGTTATTTTTTTAAAACATGTAACTTAGATGTAAGAATTTTTAAAATAGTAACTTATTTGTATAAACTAGTAATATCGATGTTTTCATTTATTGTCGAATTGTGGACTCCATCCTGTATAAATATTTTAATTATAATTAATCTGTTAAGTAGAGGTAGATAATCCTTTTATTCCACTATCTTTTCCAATCAATGCATAAAGAAATATATATACGTACATACATATAAATACAAAATTAAGCGATATAAAATTAATACACAAACACAACACACGATTTACATAGAATATTTAATAATTTAATAATATATCTACATGATTATAAAAATGTCTTCTGACTATGTGCAAAATATTTTAAAACTATTGTATGTAATTTCATTTTGAAATGTGAGGGTAATTTTTAAATAAATCAGCATGCATTCTCTGTGTCTACTTTTATTATTTGGTAGTGGTGAAAAATTTTAGAAAATAAACAATATTATGTCCATGGAGGATTTTTAAATTTAAGAAAATATTGATACCGCGGAAGCTAAAATAAAAATAAAAAACTATGATTATGATAGTGACGGCTACCTAACCACGGTCTAGGATTATTCTATTACTAAAATTACCTCAAGAACTTATTCAACTTGTATCTATGGAAATCTATTCTATTGTTATTTTATATTTAATTTATCTAATACACACATACACAACAAGTTAGTTTGTGAAATGTGACCAATCAAATAAGATGACTGAATCAACTTTATCATAATCAATCATGCATCCAAATTAGTTGGAATATTATACGATACAGTTTTGCTACCACAATTTCACAAACTGTGAATTCAATGAACATCACATTACACTGAACACAACCACTGTTACAATTACAAAAATACAATCACAAATCGATTTACATACAACATACCTTTACCCTACTGTAACGGTCATTTCAAATTTCATGCAATATTTTTTAAGGTTTTAAATATTTGAACGCACTTCATTTTAGTTGAAGGTTTGGGAATTGGCGTTCACTTTAAGTGCATAATTATGTACCTCCAATACTATATAATATTTTAGATTATCTTGTTGCATTTTTCACTTAAACTACACATAATTCACGGGCTTTATGCAACACTTTTTATGTACTTAGGTAAAACGGTATTTACCTTCTAACGTTTCGATTCGGTCGAAACGTGGTCGCGACCATGTTTTGTATAATGCCCTTCAATTGTGTGTACCTCTAAGACTAATTACTTTTTTGTTTCACATTATGTTTACTCATTGACTTTTCTACACGTATTTAAAACGCAAACCACATGCATTTCACACACAAACGACAAGAAACGTTACTCTGTCACACGTACGTTACGAAGAATCGTGCTGGCCCTTATAACGCATTAAATTATTTTTCAATGTGAATGTGAAGATTTAATATTAATTTTAAATTACTACTCAAATTACCTAACCTAATTTTTCTGTTATTATTTTGGAATACACCTATCCCTTTTTAAGATTGCTTCCCTCTCAAGGAAAAAACTTTTTAAAAACGGATTACGGCATTCATTGTTATAATTGCTATCGTTGTACTTCAACATTAATCTTACCAACACTTCTTTACAAAATTAAAAAATTGGTATTTTTCCTTTTTGGACTTACTGCGAACTGTCTTATATTTGCGTACAAATTAAACCTATACGAAATGGGTTCCTTTGATTCTGTGCCGGGTCAAGACGAGTGTAACGTGTAATGTAACACGAAAGCACAACGAGCATTATGTAACGCTCGCGCAGCGCTCGGGGTTCAGCCATCCGCTATCGGTTTTTGCACGAACACAAAAGCGCTCGCAGCACTTAAACATGATTAGCGTTGATTTATGCCGCCAATATACCGTCCACATATCGATGCAAAATTAACGTAATCTTGCTTCACACGTTACACTTGCCTAGACCTGGCTTTAGAAACGAAGGCAATGTGTCTTTTTATTATCCGCTTTATGCCGAGTACTACTTCACAAGACAACCTAACCGATCTACACGCGCGTCGAAAGTTGAATAACATGAATAGCAACGCGGGGAGCGCAAGGGCCAGCACACAAGAGGCGCACGTACTTCAGTCGCTCGGCCCACGTCTTCAGGCGGCGCGCGGGGGGCGCGGGCGGCGGCGGGCTGGGCGGCGCCTCCACGCGCGCGCTACACGCACACCACATAGAGGGGTTGATGCATGCATTCCACATACATGATAGTATCGATGGCACATGACGAGGGTTTCGGGTGTTTTTTGATCGAATCGAAATGGTCGATGACTACTCGAGGAGGCCAGAGACAATAGGGAAATTACAGTATTTATAAAACTTTGATATTTAATTCATTAACAAAATCAACAACTAATTCCCTATTTTGACTGGTATTCGAGGCGTCAGACATGTGATTGTCAACATGGTGCGTCAATTTACTCAGTTCACTTTTACACGAGTACCCATGAAACTTAATTGTTTTAACCATCTATTGAATAATTTCAATTCGTCAATCCTTGAAAACTACTAATTTTATTAGTTAGCCTGATATGACGGCCTTAAGTGTATTACTTTCATGAGTTACTCAGTGTGATTTCAGTAAGTACTGAAACCAAGTGGTTAGCAGTGTTAAGCGATCTGAGTCGAGCATGACATGCCATTTGAACATTTTTTGTCAGTTCATTATGTACAGAAGATAGTCATGTTATTGTCAAGATGTCATCAATCCCTCCTTAGAAATAAATTATGAGCATGTCAGTGATGAGGTTGCACAAATATCTGCACTTTAAGTGTATTTACATGTGAAATATTTAGCAAATTTATTTATTTTAAAAAGTGCGATAGATATAAAATAAGTTTCATAGAATACCAAAGTGCTATACTCGTAATTTGAATAAAGTTTAGTTGTCATGTCGAATGCTACTGTAGCAGTAGATAATTTATTTGCAAATGTCTTGTGTTGCTTTGATAAACTACAGCTAAATGTAATTGTAATTGATGTTAATACCATACAAATCGTTATTTCGTGGACGCTATCATCCAATGTATCTGTTGTCAACCAGTCGGCAATAATAAATACTAGACGGATGCTTGTGTGCAGCACAGAAATAGTTGATCAAGTAATAAATGAGACCAAGAATTTTTTAGTTCTTTATCTTCTTATCGTGTCGACCAAAGCATAATAATATTTTTGAAGACCAACTCAGCCACCGACAAAGTGTTTTCAGTGGCCTTGTAAAGGTCCTTGCGTGTACAGGTGCTTAGTGGTAAGTTAAAACTACATTCAACAGATATTTGTGCAACAGCTCTTGTGATAAGCTTAAAAAGCGTTCGGGAGTTGGTAAATAATCGAAAGGTGTATTTGGTGTCAAGTTTCAGTGGTGTTTTAACTTGACAGATGTGTAGAAAATATTTGACAGAATTTCAAACTCGCTGTAACCCCGATTTGGAAGTAAGTAAACTAGACAAACTCCCTATTCTGCTAATTAACCTAACTTGCACAATCCAGGGTTAACCAAACCGAGGATTCTGTCTCCGTCATCGTCACTGAAGATGACAGAGATATAGCTGTATTTGATCTCTGGGACTCTGGGTCAGCTTGGGGTAACACGTGATAGTTAAATTTTAGTAACATTATTTTTAGCCGTGTCAAACTAAACATTGTTAAATTTTAAATAGTATTTTTTTCTACTCAACTTTTGTGACAGTATGGTGATAATAGCTGTCTGCAATTGTCTATTCCACACATACTCAGCTTTTAACATATTTGTGATAACAATTGAATAAGACAGTGCTTTATTCAACACAGTAATGAGTTTTAATTTAGTTTGTTTACTCAACCAAATCGAGACCAATATTGTTGTAGGTCATAATGGTATTTGCACTAAGCCAAAGAGAAACATTTACATTTGAACAACTTTCGCGAGAAATTCTGCCAAAAGATAAAAGGTTTAAGATCTATTTCAGTAAAAAGTTTTACAACAACATGATTAGTTATTCATTTACACAGCTTAAATTGGAATTTCACCTTTTTAGAGAAAAAGTATGGGGTCTGCAGATGCGATGACACAAACTCGTGTACGATATTGTAATTTAGATGAATAGTCATAAATTATAACAATTTTGCCACTGAAAATAGTGTCACAGTAAACAATACAACTGTATTCTACACCATAAAAAAATCTGAAACAAATTTCACGCTTTCTCTATCTTACCCTCGTCTAGTAACAGCTGTTAAAAGTGTGGCGTCATTATCATTTCATTTCCTAACATTTATTGAAAAATGCAGTTCCAAATTATTCAAACACTTTTTAGTTTTTAATTTTTATGTCATCGCACCTACGAAAATTTGCCGTACGGGGCCAATTTCGATAGTGAATCGTAATAAAATAGTAATTGAATTGCCCGATTTTGATATTTCGTCCATATTAGAACTGTAAAAACCGGCGAATTAATTACGATTTTGTCACGATCGCCTAGGGAAATTAGGCCCAAGTCGCAAGGGAGTTAGATTAAGAGTTTAGTCGTGCAATCGCTCAAGTTTAGAACGGAATAGAGTATTTTAATAGATTCGCACATAACATGCCAATATTATTGATACAATATTTTACATATTAGTCGGAAAATACAGTGAGAGTTACCATTATCAGGACAGGCATTATTCTCAACGGAATGTTACTTTTCAACACATAACGTACCATTACCAAGATATCATAACCCACCGATTACGGTTCAAAATAATTTCAAATGACGGAATTACTTCGCCTTATGTTACTGTTTTGGTTTTAATATTTATAATCTCGCCGATGGTGCGATTTTTAACGATTTGCACGACTTTTTAAAACTATTAGTCCGTGACTATCCGCAGTCCACGAAATAACATGCATGTGACACAACTTTTGTTTCTTCGGTTTACGAGAACAGTAGACATTGAAATGATACACTAAATTACGGATTATTTCGCGATATATTAACATTTTATTTTAATCTAACGGTTCGGACCCTTTTCAGCGTCCATGGTCACTGGAAGCTAAGGTGTTAGTTGTCAATATAGAGTTTTGAAAAAAACAGTGGTTGCCTGTAAAGTCGGTATACGGGCGAAAGTTTTACGTGACAACGACTTTGAGTGGTAAAATAATTTTAATGTGGATATTCATTCGTATAACATGAACCGGTGTTTATGCCTATCTCTCTCACTCTCTCTCTCTCGCTCTTAGGCGGGTTAACTGTGCTCGAGTGGAAGGGACGCGTGCCTTTCACTTTTTATGTCTGTCTCACTCGCTCTTAGGCGGGCTAACCATGCCCGAGTCGAAGGGACGCGTGCCTCTCACTCGCTCTCATTGTGAGCGCGGAACGTGAGCGGAGCAGCGTAACGCAGTTTCTTGAAGTGTCACCCGGCAAACCAATTTAAAAGACGTTGTCACGTCAAAAAAATTAACTACCATCACTCAAAAGTATTTAGTTTCGTTCGTGTCTACACAAAATGATCTAATAGTATCTTGAGATCTTGCAGTGCAAAACAGGATCCCAAGCTGTTAGAATTTTCCAACCATCTTCTCTATTACAATAAATAAATCGCGAAATAATCCGATATAAAGTGTATTATTTCAAAGTGACACAACTGTTAAGAGTTCTATGTTTTCTTATGTGGTGGTTTTAAACTTTCACATATGAAATTGCCAGCCAGTATGCATCTTGTGGTCTGTGAGAAGTCACGGACTTGTATATTTATAGTACGAGAGCCCACGACCAAAACCATGTCTCATAGCAATACGGCAAAAACCCTATAAAATCGTTAGATTGTATGATTCTGAACCCGACTAGGTGTGTAGTAACGGTCGAAAGTGTAGCAACTGCGTGGGAGGCCATTTCTGCTGTGTCAAAAAAAAAAGACAGTCGGTATTATAGCAATACGTCTGATAGTGAAAATGTACATAGATTTTATAATTGTATTACGAAAAAGTTTGTTTTCAGACATTTTGCGCGTAGCATATAGCCTGAGCGCATTTTTGAAAATGTCAACAAATTTAGCCGACCTGTATCATAGCAATACGGATAAAAAAAAATTTCAACTTTTCGTATTGCTGCCATGATTACCAATAACCTGTTTTCAGACACTTTTAGTGTAGCATATACTCCCAAAAACGAAAATAACGTTTCGGAGTCGCCTGGCCGACGCCTCTGTTAAATGTTTTTTTTAAATTTACAGCCTTCATAGATATTCAAGAATCTCCCTTGTCTATTATACGTACTTTGACAGATGACAGATGTCATTACTTATTTCTTTTGTAAAAGTTACTCAAGTGTGCTTTAAATAAAACCAAAACTATCAAATCAATCAGTATTTAATTTCAACAGCCTCAGCGCTTGTTACGCTCCTGCCCCTTCCCTTCCCTTCATCCCAGTTTCCTTTTGTGCGATTTATTTCAGTCCTTCAACTTCAATGTGAAGGTTTCGGGTAAATTCTTTGTTAATTATCATCTAATAAATTCAGGGTCGCAACGTATTCATTGGTTTGTAACAGAAAATTCAAGATGCCTCAATACGATTTTTAAATGATATCTGAGTATCGAAAAGTTGTCTGATAGAGAAGGTGCTACACTTAATTTGTCTGATATAAATTTTTTGCACATGTGGACAACTTATTTTATCATGTCCAACAATTTTCAGACATATTGCTATGATACCGATCGGTAAAATTTGTTAACATTTTCAAAACGGTCTCAAAATTTAATGCGTTCACATTTCCGTCTGAAAATTGTTTTGTTCGCATCAAATAACCAAAATTTACTAATAAAAAAGATTTTCAGACGTATTGCTATGAGACATTTTTTTTGTCTCATTTTTAAATTTTTTAAGTGATTTTACGGGTTTGCGCTACACCACTAATGTCTGAAAAATATGTTTTCGGTATCTCAGAACTATCATTCAACTACAGTCTGCAAATCAGACATATTGCTATGATGCAGTTCGGTAAAATTCTTTGACAATTTTGAAAATTCGGTCAGATCAAACGCTACGCGGGAAATGTCTGATATTGGTATTTTCGAGTTCAGGATGATCGTATCTATCGATTTGATGCAGTTTTGGCCGTATTGCTATGAGACAAAAATTTTGGTCGTGGGCTCTCGTACTATTAGTCATGGGCGTTATATGTAAACACATACTTCTAATAAAAATACTGTTTAGAAAACGCGTTAAAAATTAATCTGAGTGATGTCGAATCGTCATCTTCACTCCTTAGATTTTGATCTAAGGATTCATAATCCAAACAGAGGAATATTCGGTACGTTCTTACAATCGTCAACTTAAAAATGGTCGGATCACGCACACGCAAACACGTGTAAACAACTCGCAGTGCTTACGACGACTGGGAGCGGAGTGGAGTGCATTGGACTTGGTTTAGTAGGACCACGGGCGACTAGCTCATACCTTATCTCTTTTTGACGTGACATCGTCTTATAAATCGCTCTGAGGCGCTCCATTCAAGGCTTGAAGTGCAAGCGAGAGCGCGTAACGAGCGACAAAGAGGCAACGTGACAAAGACGTTGTCACGTTCAACTATCGTCAGTAAACCGACTTTACAGACAACGGATTTTTGGTTTGATCTAAGCTTAAATCAGATAGTATGTCATTAAGAATTAGGATTGACATCTTAACAACCAGAAACACTTTCGAATTGTAGAGATGTACACACGAGAGCACGTCGGTATAAACACTGCGGTATTTTAATGACTACTAAAAAGGGCGTAATAATATAAAAATATTTGATGCAAAAATGGTAATGCCATTGAAGCAAAATTGTTTGAATAATTCTTAATCAGAGCACGTGTTTACATATTCCGCCATCTTTACAACTAACGAACACCAAAGACTAACCGAACACACATACAACTAACATGCCAACTCACCCCTTTTTAGTGTCCACTGCGCTCGGCCGCTTGACCTCCTTGACCTCCGGCTGCTTCGTCACCTTGGGCAGTTCCTCCTCTTGAAGCACAGCATTCAGTATCTGCTCCGCTCGCTCTTCGTTGAAGTCGACGCTCTCCAGCGCTATGGATATGACGCGTTCCGCGACCGAACTGTATCGCTTTTGCAGTTTCTGTTTCACTGGAATGACGACGGTCGAAAAAGATTTTGATATCAAAATATTAATGTATAGAATATAATATTATTTGCTCTTGAATATGTTACACTTAATTGTACAACACAAAACCACATTACAGACAAGTTTAAAACAAGAAAGGTTTACAATTTAGACGTTCTTTTCGCTTGTAGCGATCTCTTCCAGACATCCTTCGTTTAAAGAAACATTTAATTAACAGGATGGGGGTATTTGAGCAAAACATATATGGATAATGCAAAACACAATATACAGGGTGTCCCAGAACTCAACGTCAAACCGAAACGGGGTGACAGGATTGATCGTAAGCATCATGACAATAATCAGAAAAAAAATCTATCCCATGCAGTTTGAAAATTATGGGCATTTAAAGAAAAACCTAGAAATTTAGTCAAACTGTAACAATTTTTCGGTTATTATGATTATTTTTTTTTATTTTTGTTCATTTATACTTTGGAACCATAACCCTAAATAGCATTTCAGAATGACAGTCAAAAATGATGACACAGTTGCCCCAAGTTTCCTAGAAATAAGACTGATTTGTTAAACTATGAATTTAAAATTTTCACAATTTGTCGACTTTGGAAGGCCCTTTAAAAAAAATGTACTAGAGTGCCTTGGCAAGTGCCATTAAAAGTTGGCGCATTTAATCAGGAATCTAAAATGGTACAATACTTGTTAGTTTCATACTAAAAAAAAACGAGTAAAAAATAAAAACCTCATGTTACCCGATTTTTGCTAACCAATTTTACTCTGTTAAAATAATTTTTGATTCGCACAAACTCATAACAGGATCTTAATTTTACGGCAAAATGATGACAGAGATGGATACTGGACATGTTGGCCATGAGTGAGCGAGACAGATAGTGACGCCACTTTTACAAAAGTTAACAAAAGTAAGTAAAATTAATAAAATAATGAAAAATCTTGACCTAGTTTATTTCAATTTTATTGGAATAAAAGTCAGATAGGGAAATAACATTGTTTATTACAATAAATGTTCAAAATCCAGATCTCTTCCAGACATCCTTCGTTTAAAGGAACATGTAATTAACAGCATGGGGGTATTTGAGCAAAACATATATGGATAATGCAAGACACAATAAATAATATGGTACATGTC
This sequence comes from Pyrausta despicata, assembly GCA_963921415.1. Classification (NCBI taxonomy): domain Eukaryota; kingdom Metazoa; phylum Arthropoda; class Insecta; order Lepidoptera; family Crambidae; genus Pyrausta; species Pyrausta despicata. The sequence goes on along the minus strand of OY992845.1, from coordinate 16,806,169 downwards.
AGAATTTTAAATAAATACGTTGCTTACATATCCAGCAATACCTCGTGTGTTCATAAGTTTTGAGACAAACTTTGTGCTAAAAAAAGAAATAAAAAATTACTGGCTGCTATTTATTTCTTTTTCTAATTTTGAATTTCGAATGTTAAATTTTAATTCCTTTCATTGTCATTGATGACTGGCCAAATCGTCTAAGGGCCTGTATTAAAAACAAGGGTGGTCATTTTGAATTATAATAATTATTTTGACGTGACAACGTCTTATAAATTGGTTTGCCGGGTGACACCTCAAGAAACTGCGTTACGCTGCTCCGCTCACGTTTCGCGCGAGAGAGACAGAGCGAGAGAGAGAGAGAGAGAGAGATAGGCATACACACCGGTTCATGTTATACGAATGAATATTCACATTAAAATTATTTTACCACTCAGAGTCGTTGTCACGTAAAACTTTCGCGCGTATACCGACTTTACAGGCAACCAATTTTTTTGTTTATTATTATCTACTCATTGTTTACTGAAAATTTTAGAAATATATGTTAATTGTAAAAAAAGTTATGCAACTTTTATTTCGTCTCAAAACTTATGCACACACGAGGTATAATAAAGCATGCAAATATAAAATTGGATTTATATTGTAATCTAGTTCAGCATTTATAATTAGTGTTCATATGCAAAAAACAATAAGTAAGTGCATAACACTTCTGATTCAAGTGAAGTTTGTAGCAATTATTTAAGCTACAAACCTAATAGGTGCTATAAAAAGAGGTGGCTTTGCGCTCTAAAGCAAAGCACCGCTATTGATATGGCAATTTTTCTTGAAACGCTGCTTTTGAGCGGCACAACAATCGTACATTCGGGATTATTTGGCATCTAGAGGGCTTCTCTAGGTGTCAAATAATCTTGAAAGCGTGGCTTTTATAATTATAAACCTCACTTAATTACGACGCGAGCAGTTAAGGATTTAAAAAAAAAGTCATCAAAAAAATAGTTGTATTATTCTTCGTGTTGTGGCGACCTCTACCGTTCGCCATCACAAGCGCACGCCTAACGGTGGCAAGCACGACAGCGAGCACTGACACAGCACCATTGGCTAGATGGCGCTGTTAGCCTAGTACCGCACATGAACCGCGCTATATACGATTTAGATCCAGAATAATATAGATAGACAGATCAAGATGATGTCTACCGGACCTTGGTCCCGACCATAACACCCGATAGGTAGGAAGCGCTTCCCTTTAGCTAACCTAACTCTAAATCTGTTGCGCCGAAGTGTGTATTTTCATATTATCACAAACAAAAGTCCACTTACACTGATTCTTCTCTTCCAACGTCTTCATGATGGTGACGACCTTTTTCGGTGGCTGCGGCGTGTCTCTCTCCTTCTCTTTCTTCTTGATGATGGTCTCCTTCTTGCTGAAGCCCATGGTGATGAGCTCCTCGCTCGCCTTCTGCACGTTATTGTCCTTGTTCGCTAGTACGTCGAGGATGAGTGTCTCCTCCGCTTTCGGGAATATGCTCTTGAGATATCTGGAATGGAAGGCGCAGGTTTTTAACCGCCGACGAAAAAGAGGGGTGTTTTAAGCTTGATAGATGGACCGATTTCAGTGCAGTTTTTTTATTCGAAAGATAATTTGATCTCGGTGGTTCTTAGCTATGGCTGGTGAAAGTCCTTCCAGCTGTTGAAGCTCATCAGATGTTTTTCTGGCTCATTCGGGGATTTTTTAAACTGGAAAGTTAGTTTTTTCTTACGGCAACCTTAGTATCATAGTGGTTTTAAATCTACCTCGACATTTATAAGCATTTCTCCAAAAAGTTTTTTATTTTATTTTATTAAACAACATTTGAAAACGATTTCTATGACAGACAAAGCGATGGACACCGTTGTGTTTTTTTTTATAAATAATCAATAAATAAATAATATAAATATACAACAACATCACGTACTTTGATCTGACTCTGTGATAAGTAGGTTAAGCACTTGTGTTACGGATATAAGAATCGACAGTGGTATTACAAATAAACTTAAATAAATACATCTGACACCCAGACCAGTACAAACAGCTATGTTCATGCACACAAATATTTGTACAGTGCGGGGATCGAACCCTCGACCTCATGGTGAATAGTGAACTTCTAGACCATTACACCAAAGCGGTCGTCAAAATGTTTGTTTTATGGGTCCCACTTTTGATAAGGTTGAAGACCAAGAACAAGAAAAAACCTTAAACAAAGAAAAGTAAAATATCGTGTTTTGTGCAAGCTTACTTGAGTTTCATCTTCGGCGACTGGTGCCGCGGGGGGCCATCGGATTTATTGGTGCCACAATAGCTCGACGCGCCGGACGCTGGCCGGTAGAGTGAGGGGGACCCTGTGTACAAGCATAAAAGGTTTTATGTAAGAAATAAGGGATGTTTCTCTGGAAAGGGTTAAATAAGGACTGTTGGTCTCGTAGCAATATCTATGAGAATAACCCTAGACGACCTCCCCTTAACGGCTCCGCCACTAATTACCGACTGGTAATTAGTGGCGGAGCCGTAGCGAGTGGTGAGTTCAGAATGACTATTCTGAATAGCTGTTAAAACATATTGTGTTGCCTGCCTCGTTGGTGTAGTGGCAAAGTTTCTGCCTTACATCCGAGGGGTCCTGGGTTCGAATGTCAGGTCGAGCCAAAATTGTTTCTGAGATTTTCTGTCATGAATTTCTCAAAAACGGCTCGGAGTTGGGAAGTTGGCGGTGTTACACCCCCGTGCATCGGTGCACATGTTAAGCCTTTGGTCCTGCGCCTGATCTCTCTCCGGTCATGTCGGATTGCCGTCTCACCGAACTTTGAGAGTGATAGAACAGTGAGTGCACCTGTGTATTGCGCTCACACTTGTGCACTATAATATCTCCTGCGTAGTTGGCTGATCTCTATTGATCAATTGTGACAACATGATATGTCCGCGATCGAGTAGCAGCAGTATACTACGGCAAAGAACATAAAAACTCACCATGTGGTGGACCAGTGAGCGGTGTGAAGTGGCTTTACCCCTGCATAGGCTTCTACTCGCCTTTAGACAGCTGCAGCGCGGAATAGATCGCCGAAGAACCCCCAAGACCTTGGTGAGGTGGTTTGACATACAGATCTACTAAATGGTGTCCCATAGCTTCAGGGACAATATGTATGTGGGTTGGTGCTGAGGAGCTGCGCAATAAATGAGTAAAGTTGACGAATTTAATCTTCCATTATAATCATTAGCACCCCCCAAGACCTTAGTGAGATGGTTTCACATACAGACCTCCCAAAGGGTGTTCCTATGATTGGTGTGAAATGGCTCGACCCTCTCATTGATCCCGTCACGCCATTAGCCAGGAGTACATAGCCGCCGATAGCGCCCCTCTGCAGTCTCGCAGCGGATGGCGACATCATCAAAGGTCCTGATGGTAGTTTCATATTAAAAATTACCATGTGGGTTCCCAGTAAGTTGTGTGAAGTGGCTGGATCCTTGCATGAATACACCCCCATAGCGCTTAGCAGCTGAAGACGATGGTGACAGACATTTTAATGTGGTGGTATCACATAAAGACTAACCATGTGGGGTTCCAGTGAGCGGTGTGAAGTGGCTGGACCCCTGCATGGACCCCGACACGCCCTTAGCCAACTGCAGAGCGGAGTAAACCCCCATAGCGCTCCTCTGTAGCCTCGCAGCGGATGGCGACATTGTCAAGGGACCTGGAGTGGTGATCGGATGTTTTTCCACTTGAAGAGCGCTTATGACCACGGCTTCGCGGTTGTAATACCTGTAAGTTAAGGTTAGTACTTCGGTAAAGAACGGTAGTAATGATCCTTTAAGGAACTCATACAAAGTCATTCGTTATTTCTGCATTTAGATACTCAGGGGCAGGGGGCACTAATACTTGTCCTAAAAAAGCCTACCATTGCTTCAGGGATAATATGTACGTGGGTTGGTGCTGAGGAGCTGAGCAATAAATGAAGAGTTAAGTTTATGAATTCAATCTTCCACTATAAGCATTGGCTTGTGTTCCAGTAACGAGACACAGAGAATTAAATCACTTTATAAAAGTATAATGCTGTATACAGAATACATTTCGCTACTTTTTAGATTTTTAGTCGTCTTTTTGTCTGTTTATTTGTACGCGCATCACCTGAAAACGGCTGAATGGATATAAATTAAAACTTTACCAGTATGTCAAGTAAATTCCTGGCCAGGTTTCAATGTATTCTGAAGATCTGAATATCTGAGGTGGAACCTCAGCAGCATAACTGTAGAGTTATGAATATGACGCCATAGGAAAAAAAATAACATGACAAGCACTTTTCGTCCCCATTACAAAAATGAAGATTTGGAGTACCTCATGCGACACACAAGAGCCTAGCTCAACCAGTAGAAGTATAAATATACAACTTAAGGAAAAATTGTTCAACGTCACGAGCAATTTATGTACCTACATGTAACAAAAATAAAGATCTGAATATCTAATGTTGAACCCTAGCAGCCCACGTCAATGAAAAAAGGTATAAATATGACCCCTCAAGAAAAGAAGTTCAGCGAGACGAGCACTTTCTGTGCCCATATCAAAAATTAAGATCTGATGATGAGACACGTCGGCATCCCAGATATCTGTACCGTAAGAAGTATGAAAGTAGAACCTCGGAAAAGGTTGTTTTACGTAACTTAATATTTCTCCTCATACAAAAAATTACTATACTCTTATGATCTGTAGTACTGAATTTGGAACATTAGGATAACCAAAATGCAGAATTAGCTTTTCATTTGTTAATTTTGTTTTTGAGATTACGCCACTAACCTGGGGCCTAATCCCGCTAATCAATCATAATAAAATCGTTATTGCACTGCCCGCTTTTGACATTTCATCCATACTAGAACTGTCAAATACCGGTGATTGAATTACGATTTTTTTATGATTGATTTGCGGAATCAGGCCCCTGCTCGAGTGCGTGAGCAACCTTCACAGTTGATTCAGTCCCTGACTTTAATTATCGACCTAATTAGACGTGTTTTGTGTACTCACTTCTTCAACAAAATCTTGATATGCGTCTCGCTGACAGTAGGGAACATGGCGCTGATCTTCGCCACCAGGGCATCGGTGTCCGAGTTGAGCGTGAGCGAGTCTTGGAACTTGTCGTTGAGGTGCGACACCCGACCGGGGATAGGGCTCCCGCGCGGCGTGAGGCAGAGCGCCCGGCCCAGTATGGGGCTGTCGGTGGGCGTGCCGTAGGCCCGGCCATCCTGATATGTTATGTTGTGTTAGGAAAATTGGTGATATTAGCAATAATCTCTTTTACCCCCGTTAGGGCATTTGGGGCATACTGTCTATCGCTGCGACTCGCGACTTACCAATGTGGGCGAGGGTGTCAACAAATCGCTGACACTCGCGAATTGCGGCAATAGGTATGCCCTAAGTGTGCCCTGACCTTAAGGACTGAGTTTAATGACAGTAACCCTTATGTTTTATTTACACAAAAAACCTCGTTTTGCCGCACTGCATACTTTTCATTTCAGTAGTAATATTCAGTTTCAAAGTATGACTGGAGAATGCTTAACAGCATTAAGACCACATTTTGTGCTTGAGAATATAATATATAGCTTGACATTAAACAAATAAATGGAGTGGCCAAACTCAGCCCTTAGACTAAACAATCACAATCATATATGTACTAGCAAAGCGGAATACTCACAAGGTGTGGCTTAAGCCCTTTCGGGTGGAACATCTTCGGGCTGTTCTGACTCTGGAAGGCATGCTGGAGACGAACTGGGGAGGGGTAAGGGTGCACGTGGTACGGGGAGCCGTGGACCGACTGTGGTTAATCCGATACGCACAGACATGTGTGGACAAACGGTACTGTGAACAATCGTGCCAGTGCTTCACACAGTATTGACTATAGCTTTTGCCATTTGCTTTTAACACTTTTCATTGATATAAAGTAAATTGTAGCTTATGTATACCACCATTTTACAACCAAAGGAAATTTAAAAAATGTTTATCCATTTTCTTTAACTTCAACCAAGGAGTATATATGCCTTGCTGATGGGGCAATGAAAATCAGCTAAGGGTTTTTGGAGTTAACCTAAGTCAAATAGAAAATTAAACTCTCTACTCCCCAATTGATACCTAGGTAGAAAGAAGTAGGCAAGTTACGTAGGTAACAATACTTGCGGGCCTCGGCAAATATCATCTTACCAGATAAATGTTGAAATAATTTGTTATATTTCTTTTATTAAAAACCAATAGGTTTTTAATAAAAAAAATATAAAACAATAAGGAACACACATAAAAAAAAACATCATAGATTTATTGGTTCTGAGCCCATCACTCAGAAGAAGTTGAAGAAAATAGATAATGGTTATTAGATATTACTGCAAATTTTTGGGAAGCTAAAATCAATAAACATATACATATAAGCTGTCAACACACAATAGACATTAGAATTTTGTACTTTGGATTCCAACTCAAGCCCCCCGTTGTGGTACAAGGACCAATTGTACCGACTCTTCATGGTACTAACTTGCTCACACCTGAAATTACTGTGTACATTTAAATTAACATTATATATTTTAGTCTTTACATAGTTAAGCTATCTAAGGGGAATTCAGTTAATACACCATTCAAAAAAATATTTTAATATTATTTTTTAAAATATTTTGACAACCGCTTGGTGCAGTGGTCCACATGTCGGACTTCTAAAACCAAGGGTCTCGGGTTCGATCCCCGCACAGTGCAAGCATAAGTGTGCATGAACACGTGTGTTTGTACTGGTCTGGGTGTTTTCTATGTATATGTATTTATTAACAAAAAAAAAAGTATTTAAGTATGTTTATCCGTTGTCTAGTACCCATAACACAAGCCTCGTTGCTTACTTTGGGACTAGAGAATTGGTGTAATTGTTGTGAAATATTTATTTATTATTTATTTATTTATTTTATTTATAGTCAACAGAAGTAGGGTTAAATATAACCAAGTAAGTCGTACGTACCTGAGGATGTATACACTCCAGAGCAATGTGATGAGCCGCACTTTGTATCGACCTTTGTTTAGACCGCAGTTCTTCCATTTTATTAGATCTTTACACAAAAAAATGCTTGTAAATAAACACGAAACCAACCAAACACTTGAGTATCTACTGATATGTCTTGATTATATTAATGCAATATTTCACTTAAGGTGTACTAATGAACTATGGTAAAGGAAGCTTTAGTAATCTTGAGCTTTTCTGAGTTAAACCAAAGTAATTTTGACGATATTTTAATATTTCCCTCCTTTTAGTTTGTGTTTGGCAACTGAACTTTTACGTCCGCTCCGCAATAAGCCAGCCAAGTTTTATATAAAGTTATTAAAATGGAATGTGGCTACATTTACGCATTGTTTATTGCGGCTTGTAGCTTCTTTGATTTGGTAGGATAATATTGCGTAACATTAACGTTCGAAAAATCAATAAGTACTTTACGTTCTGAAATGTGAAATATTTTAGTTGACTGTAATTTGTTTAATTTCTAAGTTTATGATCAGTTTCTTTTTAGTTCTTTCTAGTTCAGGTAACGAATGTAATTAGGCTGTAAGTTTGATCCTAAGCCCAAATTTATTATATTATTTTTTATGTTTTTGAAACTGAATATATTTTATTATTAATATTACAGTTAAAGCGCCTAACTTAATATAAATACTTACTCTTCCTACTTTACAGCATCAATTTTATCTAAAAGAAACGGCAAATATTATTTTTATTTATTAAATATTGTGTTTCCCCCGATCCACACGTTGGCTGTATAATTGGATCCTACGGTTGGATGGGATTTCAGGCGATTTCAACGCTTGGGCCAATGTTGGCCCGAGTGTCGACTGTTCACCTTCCCATCTTCAAAGGAATCCGCGTTGGCTGTTCGCGAGCCATCCACACATTGGCGATGTTCCCAGTACTTCTCAGTCTTTTTACAGTACCCACCGAGAGCGAACGTGAAATGAATATTTTGGTAAAGTCAATGGAAAATACTCGTATGTACATTTTTTTTGTATTTGTAAATGTTCTTATAGTACAATATAATGCATTCCAACAAAAAATGTTGAAATTATAAGTTTGTTAACTTAAGCATGCCATCAATACAAACAAAGAATGAGTAGGTACACGGATTTATTAAGTTTTAATTTTTGCGCGGAGTGCATCGTATCTCGCATCGCACATCCTCAAATTGGCCCTGCCGGTATTGAACATTAGCCAACGTGTGGACGCTTCACGAACAAAACAGGCTAACGTTGGAACGAGTTGTTCGCCCAACGTCTGGATCCGATTCTGGAATCGTATTTGTTGTTATTCTAAGACTGTGCAAAGAAAAAGTGTTGTAAAATATATTTTTCCAGAGCAGAAATTAATGTTATGTTTACTACCCACTATTCTCATACTTAAATTCAAAGACCCGTATGAATAAGTATAAATTCCATATTTTCCAAATTTGAATTTCAAACCTTCCGCCATAACCTGAGTGTACGTGCGTGAATAAAATGTTTCGATTTAATTATGGCGGACGGTGGTTGAACATTGTTCGATATAATTTTATGTAAACTTAGACAATCAGTACCTAAATGTTGCTGTGATTGGTTGTTGTGATCGCTTGGAGTGCGTGGGGGTGCATCGGGCGGTCGGATGAGAGCGATGGCGGAGAACAGAAGTTCGGACAACGTCGATATGCCGGACATTGCCGAAGCCGATCCACTGTCGGCTAGGGCCGAGCACTCCGAGCTCAAGGCCGAGCGCGCCGAGGGACCCGCGCTCGCGGCGGGGCTGAAGGCGCCGCGGCTGAACACCGACTCCGGAGTGGTCACCCTGGTCGCGGGGACGACGTTCAACGTGATCACCACGGACCAGCTGCCGCATTTCAAGCCGATGCTGTGCGTGGACAACGGTTTCATATCTGGCGGGCCGGTGTCGGACGAGATCAAGGCCACGCATATTGTTATCCAGAAGCCTACGTCGCCGGCGCGGGCTGCCCAAGAAGATGTGGCGCCTGCGGCTACTCCGGCCACTAAAACGGCAAGTGCGCGGACGTGGGCCGAGACTGCCAACATGCCAGTGCTCCCTGTCCGCTGTAAAAACATATCTGCTGAGCTCCACAAGCAGAGGTTTGGCTCTGGAGGCCGAGGGAGATGCATCAAGTATGGGATGGTATGGTACACCCCTAGTGAGTTTGAGGCTCTTTGTGGAAGAGCATCCAGTAAAGATTGGAAAAGATCAATCAGATTTGGAGGGAGAAGTATTCAGACATTGATTGATGAAGGCCTCCTTACCCCCCATGCAACAAGTTGCACCTGTGGCGCTTGCTGTGATGATCAGTCTGGTAAGTAGTGTTTTGATGTTTTTATTATGATAACTTTCAAAACTTGGTCTGTAGATATTTTTAAAAGAACTACAACTACACACTGATTTAAATTGATTACCATCTGATTTGTATATTGAATGATTGAAAATAAAATGAGAATACTGCTCAAATATGGCATACCATTCCACTTAATAATTGTACTATCATTATTTTATAGATTTGTGTTATTTTATGCTCAACAGCCATGGGCCCCATACGTCTTTTTACACCATATAAAAGAAAGCGGAAAAACAACACTGATTCAGAGGAGAAGAAACCTAAAGTGAAGCATGAGAGTAGTCTCGGTGACAGTGATGTGGATAACATACATCAGACAAGCAACAATAGTCATTCCAAGGAGGCCTGGCAGACCATAGCTGAAGGCCTTGACAGCAGCACGGAATATCACCTGCTGAACACCCCAGAGCCAGCAAAACTGGACAACAATACAGGTAAAAGTTGAAACTAATTTTTGCTGTTGCCCATATAATTTATGTATTTGCATCAGAATAATACTCTTGAGATCAGAAATAGAATGCAAATGTCTCATTAAACCATGGGTCACATCACTATGTGTATATGTAAGATTTGACAAAAAGCTTACCTACTACTTGGTTGCATTATTTGATCTATATCTCTTTCCTTGCAATTATTATTAAGCATGATTTGTGAAATATTAATTAGCAAAATGTAGACATTGTACAGCACTTATCCTGTCATCTAGAATTAGATATTCATTCTGCTAAATCCAAGACAGGGGAAAATAGACAGAGTAGATGATCTGAATGTTAGATAACCAAACTACCATTTCTGGTACCGGTTTTCTGAACTCCCATGTCCTCCAATTAGTTTAGATAATGGACCTACTGTAACACAACAGTTGGTCATCTGCTCTTTTTGTTATTGATGGAGCTAACATAGATCATGGCATGATAATGGATTATGCTTTGATAATTAGTAATACATTGAGTCATTAATTGATGATGTCGGTATGTTATGTTGGTCAGTAGACAGTCTTATATCCTGCTTAAAGGCACTGCTACTTAGTACTGTGTGTGTAAGACCTTACTATACCAAGCTGTATAAAAATTGCGAATACTGTTAATGCACTTCTTTAGTGAAATATGATTATTTTCATGTATTTAAAATAAATAAATGGTTTCATAACAAAACGCGCATAAAGAGTTTCTACATGGAATGTTTACTCATAAGAGAGCAAGAAGTCGAACCTGAGACCTACTGACATTGCTTGACTTGCATTTGCAGTGCGCTACATCAACTGAATTATTTATTAAGCGATTGTCAAAGGCTGTGAACATCAATACTTGCTTTGCCATTAATATAATAGTTCCTAAGTATTTGCAATTTGCGATATCCATCTGAATAGCCAAAGCTGTTTATTTTTAAGTAATTATACAACAAGATCACATACATTGACCTGACTGTGGTAAGTAGCTAAAGCACTTGTATTTCAGATATCAGAAACATATATCATTCAGACAAGTATAAACAGACATGTTTGTACAGTGTGGGGATTGAACCTGCGACCTCTTGGTTAATAGCCAACTTCTTGATGAACTCTTATGAGAACTGTCACTGTGCATATTTACTTGGTGCTTCAGTTATTGAAGTTGTAGCCATAATTCCTAAGACAAGAATACTTTGGGCCAACTCCTTTTTCAAACGACAAAAGAGAAAAATAGGAACATCATTAATTTTGAGGAGAGTAGTCCTACTTGTTGATGGCATAGAGTTGACCTTGACATGCTATTGTTTGTACATATCGTTAATAGAATATTTTTTTGTTTATTTCCGCATTCTTTTTTATTATGATTACTAGTGGTCCCGGCAGACGCTTTTGTACATATCTACATTCCTCTTGCTTGAATCAATCTATCTATTTTTAAGAAAACTGCATCAAAATCTGTTGAGAGTGTGTTACAGTTTTAAAGATCTAAGCATACAATCGTACATACCGACAGGGACAGACGCGGGAAGCGACTTTGTTTTATATGTACTATGTTGTGATTATATTTAGGGATAGCATAGCCTTGTTTGTTATTTTACCTAAGCGAGAACTATTAAAATTACCGTTAAAATGCTCAGCAGTTTGGCAACTAGTGTTTTTTGTATGTGTTATGTAAATTACTTACGAAATAAATAAAATAACTTCTCCCTGTTAACTTCTGTCTGTACACCGCCTAATCGCGATTGATACGAGCTACTGTGCACTCTACTGTGTTGCGAGATTGTTCATTAATTATGACGTTTAAGCTATAAAGTCATAAAAGTCGTATTATTTTCTGTAAATATTATATTTCATTTATTTTCCCCCGTTGGCCACAGGGGGCACTTAAATACACAGCTTTAGAATAATTTGTGGGCTGGTGCCGAGAAGAAGCTGCACAAGAAACTCAGTCACCATTGTCACTGCCTTTAAAAAATGCTTATTGGGTAAGGTACATGAATTGTGCTGCTGTGCGAGCCAGTCCGTACATATTTGTCATTTAAACAATCATTTATAGTGTAGTAACCTTTAGATATGAAGCGCGCTGCTCGGTGCATATAAATAGATCAGTTACTAGAACGATCCGAGAGCTGTTAGTTATTGTCTGTTAGGTCCATAGGTCCAGATAAGCTGGGTTCGATCCCCAGCGCTCAAACACGAAATTAAGAAAATATCAGCTAGTGCTGTAATGTACCGATTTGGTAAGGGTATTGTAGCCTTGACTCTAAGAAAATCCGATACCATTCTTTTGAAGTAAAGGCTTGTATATCCGTTGGTCCGATTGGACTTTAAGCAGGTGTTGGCCGGCATACAAAAAATAAACACTGAAAGGGATATTTAAACACGTCCCAAGATAACCCTACCATTGCTTCGGGGGCTGTTTGTGGGCTGGTGCTGAGAAGTTGCTTGAATGCTACTATTGCTCATACCTACACAAAAATAAATCTGAATTGGTACGTACTATGTACTGGTACGTAGAAAGAAAGTAATACGAGGGTACGTATTTTGAATAGGTATTGTTGGAAGTGCTAAGATGGCTGTTTGACCTGAAAATCTTGGCTTATCTAAAGAACCATTGAATGTGTTACCTTGGTTCCTATAAACCAGACAAAAAGATCTATTATCATACCTGATCTTTTGATGTCGCCTTTGAAATGATTTTGTTTGTTGTATTTTGACCTGCTTTAGCGAAGTAATATCTGCGCTTGTACCTATTTAACTAAAGGTAAGAGGTGCTTGTGGCGCAGTGGTTGCAGCGCTTTGGTAGTGATACCAAAAGTTAAGCAACCTGTTGTTTGTTTGGGATGGGTGACCATTCAGACCATACAAGTGACGTCTATTTACAAGCATCTCCGTGCTTCTGAAGCTGTTGGTCCCGGTTAATATCGATAAATATTAGTCGTTAAGCCCGGTCGGGGGCCCTCGGGCGGCTTAATAACATCTGACAGTAAGGTTGGTCACTTACCTGACACACACCCCTCCACCAATCCACACTGAGCCCGCGTGGTGGAGTATGGCTCGCACAACTTCATAGTTGAGGTGGGGTCTGTGCCCAGCAGTGGGACGTTTATAGGCTATTATGATATGATGATGACCTTTTTAACTCCCGACGAATAAGAGAAGTTTGACCCCTATGTCTGTTTGTACGTGTATGTACACTGTTGGTGTGTTTTATGCGTGTCTGTTTGTGGCATCGTAGCTCCCGAATGGATGGACCGATTTCAGTACGGTTTCCTGTATTCGAAGGATAGTTTAATCACGGTGGTTTAAGCTATAGCTGGTAAAAATCCGTCTCGCAGTTAAAGCTAACCAGCTGTTTTTCTGGCTCTTTGTAATGTTACCAAATACTTAATGCATACAAATTACTTATCAATACACAGTGTAAGGCGAATAGTTGATTATTCTAATGAGCTAAGCATGCTTAAGCAAGCTTAAGCATTATTTCATCACATTAAAAAAAAAGCATTGCACATGTTATCTATACTCTGGCGAATGTTAACAACTTCATCATTTCTTTATAACATAGGAAGTTACAAAAATGTATGTTAAAACACCTAGGAATTTAAGATGTCATCGGCAGATGCAATTTTTATTTTATTAGCTAACTTTACTATACGACTTCCTGCGAATTAATGAAATTTTATGTACAAGAAGCATTTTGTGTGTCTAAGGCCAGATCTGAAAATGTTGCTGGAGCTCATTGTATTAACCACCTTACATTAAATACATAGATCCTCGTCATAGGTTCTTCAAATGATTCGTGACCAAACCTAAGTTAAGTGCTAAGTCTATCATAGGAATACGTTTGGATTTCTCCTATAAGTAATTTAATTACTGTCGTCGTGTCAACTCATAGCAGTATGTGTCACATATTTTAGTTTTTATTCGTATGACATATTGTTATACTCGTATATGGTTTTAAACATACGTGTTGCATTGTTACACTAATTGCTTGTTTTCGGATCTAAACGAGATATATTTTTAAATGAGTATTAGGTACTCACTGCCTGACGTTTCGGCTGGATTGCACACAGCCGTGGTCATGAGCTGACGAGTCAGCTCGTGACCAAAATGTGTCCCGAAAACATATAATTAGTGACATGTTGTTACTTCAGTACTTTTACATCGAAGCAGCACTATCCTCACTTTATTTATACTAGCTTTATATGACATGTCCATGTAACTTGTATGAAATGTCCAATTCATTTTGTAGCTCAAAGTACTCCGAGCGCAACCAAGCGTTCACGGGTCCCACCCGTGAACAACTGCTTGGATTTAGAATCCCAGTTCTAAATCTAAGCAGTTGTTCTTTCTGTATCTAACAACAAATTATCGTGATACTACAGCCCAACTGAAATACAGTGACATCGATACGAATTCTAAATGTAAATCGATAACATCTTGTGCATCCGCAGCGCTCCCCGACATAAACGGCGTGATGAAGCGTCTGGACGACATCGGCCAGTCGCTCGTCCGACTCGCGGGCGAGCTCAAGCAGTGCGTGGAGGACGTGCGGGCCGTGCACTCGCGGCTCGAGTACGAGCGCGCGTCGGCGCTGCTGGCGGCCAGCGTGGACGTGCAGGTGGACGGGGAGCAGGTCACGCTGCAGAACGTGGACGACACCGAGGCGAAGGTCAGTGACCCTGCGGTGTGGTGTGACACGTGAGACCTTAGCGAGCTGGACAAGCACGCGTCGGCGCTGCTGGCGGCCAGCGTGGAGGTGCAGGTGGACGGGGAGCAGGTCACGCTGCAGAACGTGGACGACACCGAGGCGAAGGTCAGTGACCCTGCGGTGTGGTGTGACACGTGAGACCTAAGCGAGCTGGACGAGCACGCGTCGGCGCTGCTGGCGGCCAGCGTGGACGTGCAGGTGGACGGGGAGCAGGTCACGCTGCAGAACGTGGACGACACCGAGGCGAAGGTCAGTGACCCTGCGGTGTGGTGTGACACGTGAGACCTTAGCGAGCTGGACAAGCACGCGTCGGCGCTGCTGGCGGCCAGCGTGGAGGTGCAGGTGGACGGGGAGCAGGTCACGCTGCAGAACGTGGACGACACCGAGGCGAAGGTCAGTGACCCTGCGGTGTGGTGTGACACGTGAGACCTAAGCGAGCTGGACGAGCACGCGTCGGCGCTGCTGGCGGCCAGCGTGGACGTGCAGGTGGACGGGGAGCAGGTCACGCTGCAGAACGTGGAGGACACCGAGGCGAAGGTCAGTGACCCTGCGGTGTGGTGTGACACGTGAGACCTTAGCGAGCTGGACAAGCACGCGTCGGCGCTGCTGGCGGCCAGCGTGGACGTGCAGGTGGACGGGGAGCAGGTCACGCTGCAGAACGTGGACGACACCGAGGCGAAGGTCAGTGACCCTGCGGTGTGGTGTGACACGTGAGACCTTAGCGAGCTGGACAAGCACGCGACGGCGCTGCTGGCGGCCAGAATGGACGTGCAGGTGGACGGGGAGCAGGTCACGCTGCAGAACGTGGACGACACCGAGGCGAAGGTCAGTGACCCTGCGGTGTGGTGTGACACGTGAGACTTTAGCGAGCTGGACAAGCACGCGTCGGCGCTGCTGGCGGCCAGCGTGGAGGTGCAGGTGGACGGGGAGCAGGTCACGCTGCAGAACGTGGACGACACCGAGGCGAAGGTCAGTGACCCTGCGGTGTGGTGTGACACGTGAGACCTTAGCGAGCTGGACAAGCACGCGTCGGCGCTGCTGGCGGCCAGCGTGGACGTGCAGGTGGACGGGGAGCAGGTCACGCTGCAGAACGTGGACGACACCGAGGCGAAGGTCAGTGACCCTGCGGTGTGGTGTGACACGTGAGACCTTAGCGAGCTGGACAAGCACGCGTCGGCGCTGCTGGCGGCCAGCGTGGACGTGCAGGTGGACGGGGAGCAGGTCACGCTGCAGAACGTGGACGACACCGAGGCGAAGGTCAGTGACCCTGCGGTGTGGTGTGACACGTGAGACCTAAGCGAGCTGGACGAGCACGCGTCGGCGCTGCTGGCGGCCAGCGTGGACGTGCAGGTGGACGGGGAGCAGGTCACGCTGCAGAACGTGGACGACACCGAGGCGAAGGTCAGTGACCCTGCGGTGTGGTGTGACACGTGAGACCTTAGCGAGCTGGACAAGCACGCGTCGGCGCTGCTGGCGGCCAGCGTGGAGGTGCAGGTGGACGGGGAGCAGGTCACGCTGCAGAACGTGGACGACACCGAGGCGAAGGTCAGTGACCCTGCGGTGTGGTGTGACACGTGAGACCTTAGCGAGCTGGACAAGCACGCGTCGGCGCTGCTGGCGGCCAGCGTGGAGGTGCAGGTGGACGGGGAGCAGGTCACGCTGCAGAACGTGGACGACACCGAGGCGAAGGTCAGTGACCCTGCGGTGTGGTGTGACACGTGAGACCTTAGCGAGCTGGACAAGCACGCGTCGGCGCTGCTGGCGGCCAGCGTGGACGTGCAGGTGGAGGGGGAGCAGGTCACGCTGCAGAACGTGGACGACACCGAGGCGAAGGTCAGTGACCCTGCGGTGTGGTGTGACACGTGAGACCTTAGCGAGCTGGACAAGCACGCGTCGGCGCTGCTGGCGGCCAGCGTGGAGGTGCAGGTGGACGGGGAGCAGGTCACGCTGCAGAACGTGGACGACACCGAGGCGAAGGTCAGTGACCCTGCGGTGTGGTGTGACGCGTGAGACCCCAGCGAGCTGGACTGGACAGAATGGCTTAGGCATCCTTCCTCTTGTACAGTCAGCTGCTATACGTTATCTGTGGGGTGAGCTCGAACTTTTATCGTACGTAACGTATACGTATCGTATAAAAGTCAAAAACTGTTTTCCCATACAAATTAATTGGTTAACTGTAAGTTGACACTACGAGCGCGTTACGATAGTTGTAAGTGCTCGCCCCTCAGTACACTGGCAAATAACAATTCCAATTTTGTGTTATGTAAATTTTTTATATTTCAAATGGTGTTAAATTGTGCGAATATTTGAGCTTGTGACTGCGCAAAACATTCGTCTGTGAACAAATAAATCTTAAAGTGAATTTTCCCGTCCAGCAGTGCGCCAACTGCAACCGCGAGGCGTCGGCGGAGTGCTCGCTGTGCCGCCGCACGCCGTACTGCTCCACCTACTGCCAGAAGAAGGACTGGGTGACGCACCAGATCGAGTGCCTGCGCACCGCGCCCGTGCAGCCCGACGCGCAGCAGCACCAGTCCATCATGCTCATCGTGGAGTCGCAGCACCAATAGTACACAGGTAACTGGTTAATAGTCGACTTCTTGACCATTGCACCAAAGTGGTCGTCAGTATTAGATGTTTCAAAATATTTAGAATCAACAAGATATTTAGTTTTAAACTTACGAGTGATTGACGAGATTTATACCATATTTCAAACCAGCTCCATTCCATGTTACACGGAAGGCACATTTCGTTCACCCCTTTAAATTCTGAGTTAAAATTGTTTCTGCTCCAACTTAATCACCATGTACGTTTATTTCGCAGTACTTCCTGCCGTGCAGATAGTGGAGGAGAAAGCCGGCGGCAGGGGCGTGGCAGAGAAGTACAGCAAGTGATCCGATAGAGTGTCGCCGCACCGGGACCGTCCCAGGGCCGATTCTACTGCTGGTTCAGTATCTACGTGTTGACAGAAAGCTATCTAAGTATTGTACATGTTTAGGTAAGAGCTACTGGCTAAAGAATTAACATGATCCAGCATAATGTGAGCAGCTAAGGCTTAATGTAGACGACTCCGGAACCGCACCGGCGCCGGACTGAAACCGCATGTTTACATGAAGCCTTAATGTTGAACTTCTTTAGCCACTGGCTCTTCCGATGATTTCGCCGGACCGGTTAAATGTACCAGATTTGGCATAGAACACGCCATTTCTTAGGCTTCATAAACAAGGAGAGCTCAGTTGTCTAAACGTAAAGTTGACTAAAAAGGTAAAAAGACTTGAATACCCCATGAAGTCGTATACCATAAATAAGCAGTAGTCGTAATGATTGGGTAATAAACAAGCTCGTATTTTTTAATAGTTTAGCTATTTGACAATTTGTTAACTATTTATCTGACCGTTGTAAATAGAGCCCTAAAAATATAACTGGATATTCAAGATTTTAGCACCGTTCTTCCATTGGTCTTCAAATGTTCTGAGCTTTATTGAAGTTATTTCAATTTGCGTTAAACTTACGATGCGTTCCTTAAAAGCAATTTGATTCTAATAAATCTCATATTTATGGAAGTGAATTTTAAATTTATCTTTCGACTGTATACGCAAGAAATGCACTGTTCTTAATCTTATGATGTTATTGCAGGTACTGTATATATTTTTCTTTATATTTTAAGTACAAAAAATAAAAGGCTACCAACCTTAATGCGAGGAACTCGAGTGAAAATGTTGTATGTTTCGCGTTACTACCGTAGCGGGAAATATCCACACCGAATGTTTCTAAAAGACTATACTTGCATATCTTTTGATTATACCTACAGCTTTTGCCATCAAAGACTAGCTATATTCTACAAATTCTTACTAAAACAATGATTTCAGACTTCGCTGAACTCCGAAACCATTTTAAAGTACTTAAGAACGTTCAATTTTGGCTCCAATGGCATCGACAATGTGATATGATTGTGAGATTCTTTGATTTATTTCTGAACAGATAATACCAAGCACTTGATGTTTTAAGGTATAGGTATTATTATATTTTTAAGATTATTTATCACCCCTTTTATGCAATTTTAAGTGTCGTGTAAAAAAATTTAAAGAAACAAAGTTGAACTTCGTCGATAGGCTAATCTGTTGTTTGACTTTCACAATGAATTCTAATATTACAGGCTCTTATAATAATAAAGTTTTGATGAGACGTTAAAGCATCCAAATTATCCACGAACATTATCTTAACGTATTCGCATCGCATAACGTCAGAAACTGACGGTTTTCCATACAAATTGACAAGCTAACGAATTGTCAACGCTATAAATACGTTACGACAGTCGTTCGTGCTCACCCCACAGAGAGGTTATCAAGGAAAACCTTGATAAAATTGCGAAAATGAAATGATGATGTTGATGTTGGTTTGGTTTAAATAGTACATAAACAAATGACGGTGCGCACTGAAATAAAAGTTACCACCCTGTATGTTACACAAATAATTTTGATGTGACTAAATGAGGAATCTAAAGTAATACGAATGATTGAGAACTAAAAAAATGCGTTTTAGTATTTTATAACAAATCAAACCCTTCTCCGCACCATTTAAGGTATCTTATATTCGCAAAATGTGTTGGGAAAGGCAGAACTCACGAACGCCTGGACCAATTAGGCTATTTCTTTTTTTATGATATTCCTTTAAGTACGGGGATGGTTCTTATGAAGAAAAAAACGGGCAGGGCAACGTCTGCGGGGTCCGCTAGTCTATAATATAAAAATGAATCGCAAAATGTGTTGGTAAGCGCACAATTCAAAAACGCCTACGCCAATTGGGATGATGACACCTATCTTAAATATTGTCAAGAACATGGTGTTTAAATAACATAGCCCCTATGAAGTTAATACAACCAATATATTTCAAAAAAGCTGTAAAAACCAATTTTTAAACACACAAAACGCAATAAATATTCGGTCAATTGACTCCGATTTTTGACACATGACCGTGACGTCACAATCATTTATTCCCATGCGAAATCTATGGAGGCAGACCGTTTTGACAGATATTAAAAAGTATGTCAACGATTGGTGGTGTCATCTAGCCAATAGGCTTGTTTCCACTATGAAAGAAATATTCAAAAACTGATTTTCTCTAAAATAATTCATAATTTCAGATGCCTTTACACTAATATTTTTCTGCAGTTCGTATTATTTGATTTTTAATTGGAATTCAAATGATAATTAGTCACTCAGTCGGCATTGCACGCGATGACGTCAAAGTGTGTTATTCCCATACAAGCTCTATGAAGAAAAGCGTTTTGACAGTTGATAAAAAGTACGTCAACGATTGGTGGTGTCAACTACCGTATTAGGCCAATTTTTTTTTGTGGATGTTCTTTAAATTTCGGGGATGGGTCTCACGAAGAAAAACGGCAGGAAAACGTCTGCGGGGTCCGATAGTTAGTTAATATAATACTCTTGACACAGTCAGTGTTTGTCGCTTAACTCCACCGACACGGCTGAATCTATTTTCACGGAATTTTGTCTCTATGCGAATCGGTTGTAAGCTATTTTTAATGACAAGGGTAATCAGCCCAAAATGTTTCTTTTATATTCTTTCATAATTTTTTTTTAATGGTGTGATATTAAAATATACGTACAACCCTTAACCCTTGACAGTAAAGTTTTACCGTTCTACGACCAACCCTTATTAAAAAATAAATACAGCGGGCAGGACAATGCCTGCGGGTCCGCTAGTATCTTATTGAAATGTTGTGTGGCCTAAAATTATATTCGGCAATTTACCATTACTATTAAAATCTACACCCTTGTAAATACTTCCCGTTACCAAAAACTAACTGTATGATTGTTTTTAATTCACTTGACGTTAAAAATTTCCAGCTTTCCCATAAAATCGGTTACATCTATTTCTTCTTGATTTAGTTTTACTGGAAGTTTTTAAAAATGGCATTAACAAGATCATTAATGGATCGCAATAAAATGTAAATAAATTTTAGCTGACCTCATCGATAAGCAATGTTTATATTAAGCATTAGATCAATATAAACGCGTATTTACAATGTCTTAAATTAGCCAAATATTTTTATATAGTTATCTTTTGCTAATGGTGTGTAGTACTTAGCATCTACTCCAGGTTTCAATCTTATTGTATGTACTTGGATTTTGCTGATCAATTTGGATAAAGGTATGAAATGTTTTAGGGAACGTAAGTGGCTGTCTGGGATAGTTCTTGAGTCGTTGGTTTGTGTAAATTCGTCGACATCGATCTGTATAACTTTCGAAAGTGTTTTTTTGACTTAAGATTAAGAAGTGACCTGCTCCTAAATTTGTTAAATCAGGTGTAAGACAGCGACTGCCTGCGGCAGCGATGGCCATGGTTTGTAATAGTAGCCGATAATCGCCTGCGGCAGTCGCCAATGCAACAACTATACCCGACCGGGGCCTACATTGTCGCGAGTAGTCACCAACATACCGTGGGTCATTTGCTAACTTTCTGAAGTTCCCAATTGTCCAATGTTTATGCTATCAGTACGCCCGGATCTGTTTCCCGTTCTATGTAAATATTTTAGTGTTGTAAGGCTGTTTTTATTGAAGTTCGTGTAAAAAGGATCCCACCACGACATAGGTTTGGGGCCAATATCAAATTTGGTTTGGGTGATAAGCGATCGCTTTTGAAGAAGTCAAGCGAGCGCTTGCCACTATTATGCAAAATTGGATGTATAAATATTAATTTAAACCATTTATAGTAAATAAATTGTTCAACGTTTTCATAATACGTATTTGTTTTATTTGATCTACGGCACGGCTTTACATGCAGACTTTGATTTGGTGGTGCTAAGAGGAGTGGTTTCACTTTAAAACTAGCTGTTTGGTCCAAAGTAGTTTTATTTATTTATTTATGTAAGCTTTATTAAGCAAACTTTATTGCACAATAAAATTTGCAAAAAAAGTGGAATTAACGCCATGAGACATTCTCTACTATTAGGTGCTACTTACTATTTAGGTAGTTCAATACAATTATTTCACCACCGCTGTTTATAAATAACTGTCGAAATTTACTTGCAAACTTATTTTCAATCAGACCGAACTTCTGCTATGAGATTTTATAGGTCTACTTACCCTACAAATTAGTTAAATTAGGAAAAGGATAAAACAAAATTGCGTATGTTTTTCTTTACAAGATCAGATTTCAGTGTTATAGGGTTAGGTTTGCATATCTATTCAAAAGATTTGAACCCGCTAAGAATGAAATAAAACAAAGAAAAATGAAATATATAAAATGTATTTAAAATATATATAAAATTATTTTTATCGTAGTAAATACATGGCAAGAACAAAATTATGATAATATGGCACTATTTCATTATAATATAAAATGTATAAACTATTTATTTCACTTTCAAAATACTGACTTATAACGGCAGAAGGCACTTTGACTTATTCTAGGTAATATCAATATCAAAAGGTTTCTTGGTAAAGAAAATAGTTCATAAATGCTGATCTTGTTACATTGGGGTCATACAGTTTTTCATACAGTATTTATTGTTATCAAGATGCAACTTCATATTAGTCAGGTTTATTCTTTCAAAAATTGACGTCTCAAAAAGTGCTTTCCTATTTTACTCTTACTTTTTAATTATTCGTGTTAATGAACGATACAACTGTCTTCAAGTTCATACTGTTATTGCGGAAAGCTGGCTATAATATTGTATTTCCCACAAAAGCATAATATTCTTTCGTCATCTTTTTAAACTAGACTAGGCTTTACACGTCCACAAAAAACCCTATCGTCTTGAATTACACATTGGTGATGCGCTAATCTCCTCGTATTTGTTTGCTAGACTTAAAACTGATTATTTGAAACCTAGTCCAGTTTTTTTAATATTTAGGCATCGTTCACATTTAACGGATTATCAGCCATCATTAAAATAATCGGGTAGAAATGTAGCCAGTGGTTACACACTTTAATGGCGTAGTCAATTAGGTGTGAACGAGACAGTCAAATATTACAAAAAAGCGATACACTTCATAACGCACACAGTCAGCGGCGGACAATCTGTTAGCTGTGCAAGATGCCTTTTCTAATTTAATCCGACGGGCAAACGCCAACATGCGCGTTTCTCCCAGCGGCCGTCAGCGGTATATCAACAGCGGCCTCCTTGATGACGAGGCTCCTCACGCAGCCCGTGTAGCCGTGCTTGGCCTTCACGCCGCGGAGCTTGTGCAGCGGCCGCTCGTGCCCGCCGATGTACAGCGGGTACCGCGTGTCCGTGGAACTGGACACGCCGATGCCGGCGTCAGAGAAATGCCCGTCCACGCCTATGGAGACCACGTGACGGGATTTGATGGCTGGAATGTGAGGGTGGTGTTGGGATTAGATATACACGTTGATTGCTTTTTAAATGTGTGCTTTGACAAAGATATGTTTTTTTTTCTTTCTTTCTTTAAATTGTACAAGTCGATAGTATAACGTGGTGCTCCTCCGCAGGAATTTATCAGATAGGATATCAGCAGTCTGATAAATGCGTAGTGTGTCTTCAGCCATGCGGATTTTTTTTTACATGTTCCAAGGTTTTAATACTTTTATTTTGCATAATATATCTAATGTGAACGTCCAGGAACGTCACTTTAAGTGATCAAGTGGCAGAATATTTTTTTGGAAATGACTTTTTAGCACAGGTATTGCGAACCTTTCAACTCTCATAATATCTAACATACTATATAAGTAACGCAACTTAAGAAAAGGTTGGGAACCCCAAATTAAAACTAATACTACTATATCCAGATGCGAAGTTCATTAGCTTAATTTACATGAAAAATTACGTTTTTTTTGTTTTATCTAATACTTAATTTGGAGTTACCATCAATTTCGAAATGACACACCTCTGATGATGGCACGACAGGCGTGCACTCCACCATGAGTCGGTTAAGCAATGCAACATTGAAAGATGTTCACTCACCATGTATCCTGTGCCAGTTGCCGTCGCACAGCGTCGCGCGCCCCAGCTTGTAGCTGGCCTGGAACTCCCCCTTGCCGTTCTCAACCCTCGCCACCACCTCGTCGTCCAGCAGCTCCATCACCATGTAGTCCACGCCACCGTGCACGCTGAGCAGCAGCCCGGTGCTGTTCCTCGGCTTCACCTCCATAGAGATGGAGATCTCGTTGCCCACTTTGAATTTGCCGACTTTGAATAGCTGTGGGATAGATTTATGTAGATTATTTTTCTTTGGAGTTCGTTCAAGAATCGGGTGCACATAATCTTTATTAACTGGTCAACATTTTGGTGAATTTAGCACTAATATTGTTTATGGAAACGGAGTCGCCATGTTCATTTTGTACTTAATGATAATCATCATCATGTCGGTCTCACCGTATCCGGTGACGGCGACTCCAGCAAACCTGGTGACTGGCAAAACCAAACTTTGTTTTAAAGACTCGTTTACAAGGTGCTCAGTGCAGTTGATCAGAACATACAGTTTCTTCATAATCATTTTTTTTTAAATTCAGGTTTATTTACAATAATTGATGTCTCAAAAATGCTTTTACTTTTTAATTATTCGTGTTATTGAACGATACAAGTGTCTTTATGATCTCAAATATCCAACTGTTATTGCAGAGCATTATAGCATTTACAAGGTGCACAGTACAGTTGACCAGTTGAATTGTATGTGACCGTGTATGAGATTAATCAAATAATTGATGCTTAACAATAGATTATACACTCAAAGATTTCTCGTACTTCTTTCACCTCAACGTTAGCCGAAACAAGCGCTTGCAAGCTGGTGGTACATATAATTAAATTAAAATTCATTTATTTCAGGTTACTAAGACCCATAATAGTAACCATACAAAATAATATTCATAATTAAATTATTTAAATAAATAACAGTGATTAATTTAAAACATATGGAAAATTAACTTTAAAAATTACATTAAATTTAAATTTATTAAAATATTAAATCATTTACAGTAAAAAGTCAAATATTAATCATGTATATATTACATAGATACATTGCACACATACCTTGATGTAGTTGCTATCCGTGGACGAGCGCGAGGGGCCGAAGTAGACGCCGCCCTCGACGCTGTCGGTGCAGCGCAGCGAGTTGACGCGCGCGCGGATCTCGCTGACGGGCTGCCCGTTCATGGCGAGCCCGCGGAGGCAACCCTTGAAGGGCTGGTAGAACTGTGGAACAATATTCACATAGTGGTGGTTTGAACTTCGTTGTAGTTTATAAAAACGTCTTTAAAGTGAGAAAATAAATTTTGTGGGATATTTTGAACCTTCGTCGATATTCTCGACCAGTACTTTGGTGACAGTCGTGATGCAGCGGTTGCTGGAATAGCAGCTGATTCAGGATAACATATAACTGGTAGCCCCAGTAGTTCCCAGTACGGTAAGTAAGAGATGAATCAACCCACCGGCAAGTGTTTCGTGGTGGTCATGTTGAGCCGCAGCCCGCCGTAGAAGTAGGGCGGCGTGAGCGCGGCGGGCGCGTCGCAGCCGACGCTGGCCTCGCCCACGCGCTCGCCGTCCACCGTCAGCTTGGCGTGCCCGGCGCGCCGCACCACCGTCACCGTGTGCCACGCAGTGTCGTTGTACAGTTGCGGCCATGCGATGTGCCCGTCCTCGCCGCCGCAGTTGAACGCTAGGTTAAGCTGTGGATGGGAAAGTGTTGTTCACATTGTTGTAAAGATAGGTATTTTTTTTCATATACCATACCTTAAAACATACAATCGCACATTTAATGTCAAAAATATCTAAAATTCAGTTAACTATGCCACAAATCTCCTTCCATAAGTATCTATTGAGTGTTTAAAGATCATATTTTTTAAACTTTTTGACATTTATGACTTTAAAGAATTAAATGTGCCGTATCATTCTAACTTGAAAATGTACATGTGTTTTTTTTAAATTAAGAATGACATGAATTAACCGGTCAACTCTAAAGAGCGAATGAGTTCGCGGACATAGGATGCGTCAGTCGATTTATCTATCTTGGTGCACTATTAATTAATAGAAGTACGCAAATCTGCGTATCTATACGTGACGCTCATGGCGTTTTTAATACGCCATGAGCAATCTTAATGGTATATGAAAAAACTGGAAGACCTCTACTGTCACTAGGATAAGTATTATCAGGACTCTGGTGTTCTCTATATTTCTATACGCTTTAAAATCATGGAAAATAAGAGCAATAGGTTGAAAGAAGTTAGATGCGTTTTAAATGTGCTGCTGGAGAAGAATGTTCTATCTATTTTTAACGTACTACTAAATTTATAAATAAGTATATTCTGGAGCAATCTATAATATAAAAATAATCGCAAAATGTGTTGGTCAGCACATAACTTAAGAACTCTTGCACCAATTTTGCCAATTATTTTTTTATGATATTCCTTAAAGTACGGTGATGGTTCTTACGAAGAAAAAAAATTGGTTGCCTGTAAAGTCGGTATACGCGCGAAAGTTTTACGTGACAACGACTCTGAGTGGTAAAATAATTTTAATGTGAATATTCATTCGTATAACATGAACCGGTGTGTATGCCTATCTCTCTCTCTCTTTCTCTCGCTCTGTCTCACTCGCGCGAAACATGAGCGGAGCAGCGTAACGCAGTTTCTTGAGGTGTCACCTGGCAAACCAATTTATAAGACGTTGTCACGTCAAAAAATAGCGGGTAGGACAATGTCTTCGGGGTCAGCTAGTTACATATAAAAATCAGACTCTGAATGGGGTAAGTAAACTCAATCCTGGAGTATTTTAGACACATCGCTCGGCGTCAACCCACTCGACTGTCTTGACAAATTCGTCGTGGTGGGCAAAGTGGACGGCAGAAGACCCCGCGGTAGATCACCAGGTTGCTGGTGTGACCAGATGACCGTAGGTACTCACTGGGTTATTATCGTTGGCAGCTGTTTTGGGAGAAACTGAACATCAAGAGAGATGACGAAAGATTGTGAAAGAGATAAAGAACTTTTATGTGTGACACGACCTTTAGCAATGAAGATATAACTTGGAAGAATATTTAAATTAAAAACTCATCAATAATCTAGTAAGCTGTACAGTTTGATATGAGGACACGGTGCAGCGATAGAAAAAAACGGAAATTCCACTCATTATGAAGATACGAATAAATGCATTCTATATAATGTAACAGCAGACAACTTCTGGGTTTTATATGATTGTATGAAACTTTTTTCATTCCATACAAACATAGAAACTAAAACCAAAAATGTCACGACTACTTCATGTGACGCGCTTCCAACTTTTTACAAACATCTTCAGTGCAAATGTAATAACAACCGCATCTCACACTACACTTATACATAAACCAAAACCAATATAACACATTTACAGACGACCTTATTAAAATTATCAACTGCATGCATACAATAGATGTATCGCATAAAAATATTATAGTGACCTTAATTTATTCCAAACTACACAAATTACTTACCACAACATTAGGCAAATACGCAAACGTGAATCTGATCAGTTAATCCCTAGATTTAGAACTCGCGGCGCGGGTTCAAATTGTCTACAAACAAGTTTCATACAATCACATAAAAACCAAAGTCATCTGCTGATACGTTATGTAGAAGGCTTATTAATTCGTATCTTTATTATGAGTGAAACTTACCTACTAATGTTAATGATTGATGACACTGATAAAGTCTTCACTAGAAGATGAATATTTTTATCGATATTATAGTAGTCAATTTGAATTTTTTTTTCAAAATATAGTTTTCTTGACGCTGTGAAAGAGACGTGGTCTGAAAAAAGTGTGACTAGAAAATAGATGTACGGGTTAAACCATACATCTAAAGAATTGTTAAACGAAATGCTATTGGAGAGTTTATTAGCGTGTTAACCAAAGCTTGCTAATTAAAAAAAAATAAGCTGAAAATATAGGTTACATCATACCAAAAATAAACTTGAAAACGTAAAACAGCTCGTAGGAGAGCCGTTTGCTTCCTACAGCGCAGTTTCGGCACCCCTGCCTACATCAGTAGATATGGAATAGTAGGAATATGTAATAACTTGTGACAAGACATGTAGCTTAATGCGGCGTTGCGCAGTTACACTGCGAAGTACTTTCGCGGCGTATGTACGGAACGCCACGGTCAGGTCGAAGCCGCCGAGAGCCGCACTCGATGCTATAACTAGTTACAAGACACGTCGCTTACCGCGGCGTTGCGCAGGTACAGCGCGAAGTACTGGCGCGGCGCTGTGGCCGCGGCGGCGTAGAACACGAGCCCGCCGTGCCGGTCGAAGGTGCGGAAGGCCACGGTCAGGTCGAAGCCGCCGAGCTGCCGGCCCGGCAGCTTCGCGTACTCAATGCGGCTGTCCTCGCGGGTGCCTGGAAATTAAATCATATACGATTTAGAGAAGAGCTAGATAACAGATCGGATAGATATACAAATACAAATACAAATAAAAATACAAATAATTTATTTCATCAACTTAAAAATAAATACATCACTTGGGATAGAAGCTTCTTTAAAGCTACGACAAGCTTGTGTTAGGAGCATCTTCTCTTCCATAACAACGAATATTTTATATCAATAATTTAATTTCATTTAACATATAATTTAATTGTTTAGTCATCAGTAACAATTATAAAAATTATGTTTTATTTAGTAGTAATTATAATTAAGGTGATTACAGAGGCGAAATAGAAATAGATATGACGAAACCCGGTGAAATCTACCATCAAGACCTTATTGGAGTTTACTGAAGTTTACTCCTTAAGAATCGATTTTCAAATATAAGGCCCGGGTATGAAAATATACGGGAGTAAAATCAAATTCCCGATGTTATCCGATGTCACGCGATGTTACACGACGATGTCACACGATATTACCCGAAGACGCATCGGTCATTTTTTGACACATTCAACCGAGTATTGTATAGGTGTATTGTAGTATATTATGTATAATGGCGACTATACACTGTGTATAATCTTCATAGTATGTATCTGTCGTAGGACAATTAAACAAATCGGATTTTTGCGAAAATCCTAGGACAATTGCAAAAAACCGGATAATTGGAATCTAAGAAGAAATTTCGTAATCATCTGAGCTATTTTCAGGATCATTGCAATAATCCGAGTTTGTCTCTGACAATCAGAATTTTAAACGCTGATTGGTTGTTCTATGTGTCGACTTATAATGTCTTTATTCTGGTTGGGCAGAACATGGCTCATCACAAAGGACTATAGAGATAGGAAAGCGAAGAAGTGATAAAGCAATATTTCTTTGGGTAAAGGATTTTAATGTTAAAATTAAAATACAAATATCTTTGCTAGGAACTATTTGAATCACAGGTGATAGATGATTATGTCTTTTCAATATAAGCACTTTTTCATCCCCCACTCTCATCACATCATATTTTTTTTAATTGTTGTTGACTTTGTGGTTGATTATCTACGTAAGTTTGTCGAATTGAATTCCTCAATTGAAGTTTTAACATGATGAATTCGTTCCAATGTCCATTCTGGCTTAGTGCATTTATTTTGGTGAATACTGTACGACTTTCGTAACTCAAAGTATGTAAAAAAGTTCTTTTTCCGTTATAACCTCTAAATTAGCTGCAATAAGCGACTCCGGCACTTATTTTACAGAAACTGCAGTCACTTCATTCTTTTCACTGGTATAATTTAAAATCTGTTATATGAATGTACACAATCAGCGGTTCACTTTTCTAATTAAATAACACATAACACTTTCAAAACAACGAAACAATCCAACAATAACAATATCCAACAATAACAAATGCAGAAGTTGTGTAGACGTTAGCCAATCAGCGCATCTGTCAGTGGACAATGTTCATATCAGCCAATCAGCGTTCATGACTTACGATACGTGAGTCGTTATTCGCGAATATCCTACAATGAGCCGGATTTTTGCAAAGATCCTGAACACGGCACGGATAATTAAGAAATTCATTCCTAGATTCCAATTATCCGGTGATTCGCAATCGTCCTAGGATTTTCGCAAAGATTCGTTTTTTGCAATAATCCTACTGTCTATATACAGTACAGCGCCTACAACTATATTAGTATAGATCTTATTTTAAATTCTAATCACATTAAAAAAATGTATAAAAAATAAATGTATCATACATCATAAAAAATGCGATTATTTATTTTTATACTCTACACTATTTACTTTTTATATCCGTTCTTAAGGAGTAAACTCTAGTCGTGCGTCGGAGCCGACAAACACACATTTTTTTACTATCAGAAACAGGATTTGTACGACTTGAAGCCGTACATCGTATCCATCGTCTACCCAGCTCATTCGCTCGCACGGCCGAGCTTGTACGAGAGACAGGGATAGCTACAACGACCTGGTTTTAAGGCTGGTGCGCTTGACTTCAAGTTGAATGATGGTAATAATCATAACAATACTAGTTTCACTTCTCTCTGTTGCGAGAGCTACAGTGCAGAAAGAAACAGAATAAATAATAGTTTAAAAAAAACAATAAAAACACGCTTTTACTGCTAACTTAAATAGAAAAAAAATTCTTAGTACAAATAATTATCATCATCATTTCAATCATCATCATCAAAATCATTTCTTAATACAGTAGAGTAAAAAGCGTGGGGTGCACTTTATGTCGTTTTCATAGTTCTCTTTTTATAGTTGCCAATAATAGAAGATTTTAATTTATACTACACCAAGTACCTCATGCTTTTAACTCTAATGTAATATAAAGTATCTTCCCCTTTTTAGTTTGCAATAATACATACAACCCGAGCTAATAAAAGAGTGTTTAAAAAAAGCATATATAAAAAAATATATATCAGACAACTGGGATTCATGGGAGGGTCCATTCTGGGGCCACTTTTATTTCTAATCTATATAAACGATATTCAACACGTAGGCCTTACTGCCGATATAACTCTCTATGCTGACGACACAAGCTTATTTTACTTCGGTCACTCGATCAAAGCTATGACAACAAAAGCACAAGGCGATTTGGACCTTCTAAACAGTTGGTTCCTATCGAATTCTCTCACCATTAACTCAGATAAAACTAACTTTGTTCTCTATGCTGCTAAAAACAAAAAAATCGATGGTATAGTCCAACTTCATATAAACAACAAACCAATTAATGAAAAAAGACATGAAAAATACCTAGGGCTTATCCTTGATCACCAACTAAACTGGAATGTTCACATCCAAAAAGTAAGAGCAAAACTTATATCACTCACCGGTACAATTCGTGGCATCTCTAAGTTCCTTCCGCACAAATTAAAATATGTCATTTACAACTCTCTTATCAAGCCTCACTTAGACTACTTAATTGAAATTTGGGGATCAGCTGCCAAATCAAACCTGAAACCACTACAAATAGCCCAGAATAAATTGATAAAGTCCCTCTTCCATTACGATTTTCGTACACCGACTGAAAGAATTTACGAGGAAACCAAAATTATGAACATAAGTCAAACTTACAAATACTACACATGTATATTGATATACAAGATTCTAAATAATCACATTCATACATCCTTATCATTCCATAAGAAATCTCGAATCCAAAAAATTAAATTACGCAATGCTAATAATCTAATTGCTCGCCCACCTCGAACAAAGTACGGCTCTAAAAACATTGAATTTGAAGGAGTCAAAATATATAACAAATTACCTAATAAAATAAAAGACGCAAAATCATTACCCACTTTTAAAAAATATATTAAATTATACTTACTTGAAGATATGTAAACTTATCAAATACAGGGTGTAAAAAAAACCTTAACGAAGCCGTCAACCACGCGTTCAGTACATCAAACCAAATCTTATAAAAAAGAAATTTTGGCTGGGAAACAACTTTTATTTTTTGACATCAAAAAAAATAATTTAATTCTAACCCGCAATGTACAGCTCGCACGCGGAAAAGTTACTGCGGGGCGTGTTGCTTTACGCCGCCGCGACGCGGTTCGGTTCGAGCGTGCGCTGTCCATTGCGGAGTGTGCCATTTAGAGGCTTTTTATGAAAGAACTAGTGAAAATTTGTATCATGTTTCTTTGGAAAAAAGTTCAGTTATAACGGACAGAAGTCATTTCTGTAAAAATAATTTAAAAAAAATTCTAACTTTAACCATCAATATCTCAGTAACCGTTAACTTCCCAGGTATGGTGTAAAGGAAAAAAATGATCGTAACAATTTGTAGAATATGTGGTATTCGGCTTCGTTAAGGTTTTTTTTACACCCTGTATATGTAAAATTAAAACAAAAATGCATTTAAAGAAATTTTTATAAATACTTACTATATATAATTTATTATATTTATATATAAATAATAATAAAAACTAAAATTTAATAATCATATATTATCTATAAATACAATTTATTTAATGTAAAAATACAGCTTAATTTAATATCCTAAATTAAATTAACTAAATTAAATCCTATCTTAAATGTATTAATAAAAATTATAAAAGCAATTAATGTTATATAATAGTGCAGCTAAATAAAATTTAAAACAGTAAATAGGGAAAATAAGTACCTTACAATATGCCACATCCATTAACCAACTACGCTCGGTGCGATTTACATCCATGGTTGACAGACGTGTTTTGTTTGTCTCTCGCTCGGGTTTTGACACGAGGTTTTGTTTTTCGCATGTGCAGTACCTACAGTAAGTTGTTTTATCCAGATGTTTGTGCGCTCGTTTTGTTAATTTTCTATGTTATGTAATTTCTCAGTAAGTGAATTATGTATATGTAATTCTTTTTGAGAAATAAAGTTCTTCTTAAACCTTGATTCATGAAAGTTAGTAGCACAAAAAAGACTAATACCTATGTTAGTATATAATAAATCTTAGTTGTTTCGTAAAAATTGTGTTTCGTATTATCCGTATATATTTTGCTCAAATTCCCCCTTCCTGTTAATCAAATATTCCTTTCGGCGAAGGTTGTCTGGAAGAGATCGCTACAAGCGATAATAGTCCTCCTGGCCGATTTCGCCCACGGCTGCCAATCTCAACAGAGATCAGCCAACTACGCAGGAGATATTATAGTGCAGAAGTGTGAGCGCAATACACAGGTGCACTCACTGTTCCATCACTCTCAAAGTTAGGTGAGACGGCAACCCGACATGACCGGAGAGAGATCAGGCGCAGGACCAACGGTTTAACGTGCTTTACAAGCGATAAGACCGCCTAAATTGTACATCTTTCTTTGTTAAACATGTATGTAATTTTTGTTTTGTGTTATACAATAAAGTGTTTATCTTTCTATCTATCTATTAGTAACAAAGAACTCACCAAACCGGTACCCCTCATCGGGGTCGCCGATGTCGTAGAACGGGTCGTACGGCAGCTTGCACCCCGGCTCGGGCTGCGGCGGCGGTCGCGCGGTGGTCGTCGGTCGTCGCGTCGTGGTCGCCGGTCGTGCGGTCGTCGGCGCCAGTGTCGTCGGCGCCAGTGTCGTGGGCGGCGGGGTCACTATCTCGTGGAACACGTCCACTGTAAATTGAGACGGGTTATTTTATTATATTAGTACGCTTAGCCCAAAGGTATGACTGGTAGAGAATGCCTTACGGCGTTAAGTCCACCTTTTGTACAAAGTATTGTTGTGCAATAAAGCTTAAATAAATAAAAATGATTATATTTATAGTATGGCTCGGACCATCTCATAGTTGAGGTGAGGCCTGTGCCCAGCAGTGGGACGTATATAGGCTAATGAGATGAGATGAGAGATATTTATATTTATTTATTAAGGTACAGCAACAAAATACAAATCAAGACTTAATCTAAGCTACACTGGTATAGAATATCACGTTCAATTTGTATTCCGATTAGAGCTGAACACAATTAATAGTTGTTTTGGGTAGATTCATATGTACCTACCTGCTTACTCTTAACGTCATGTCCACCACTTTAACTTATTACTCTGTTAGCGCTATCTGACGATTAAAAATCGCCCCTAAAATCAGAATGAAATGAAACATATGCTTCTCTACATTGTTCTGTCCGGGAATCGAATTCGAAAGTGCAGATATGGCAACCGTAACCACACTTAACCATGGAGGTCGTCACCACAAGTGAACACAGTTTTTAACGTATTCTATACAACACCAAACAACGGTTCCGGCGTACGCGGTTCCGGCGTAGTCTACGTGAATCCTTAAATAAATAAAATAATGATAATCTTAACAATAATAAATATTTCACAACAATCACACCAATTCTCTAGTCCCAAATTTAGCTACGAGGCTTGTGTTATGGGTACTAGACAACGGATAAACATACTTGAATACTTTTTTTTGTAAATAAATACATATTATACATAGAAAACACTCAGACCAGTACAAACACACATGTTTATTCACACTTATTTGACGACCACTTTGGTGTAATAGTCAAGAAGTTGACTATTAACCAAGAGGTCGCGGGTTCCATCCCCGCACTATACAAACATTTGTGTGCATGAATATGACTGTTTGTACTGGTCTGGGTGTTATATGTATTTATTTAAACTTATTTGTAATACCACTGTTGATTCTGATATCTGTAACACTAGTGCTTAAGCTCGGAGTCAGATCAATGTATGTGATGTTGTTGTATATTTATATTTATTTACATATGCTTGTACTGTGCGGGGATCGAACCCGCGACCCTTGGTTTTAGAAGTCCGACCTGTGGACCACTGCACCAAGCGGTCGTCCTAAAGTTTCCCTGCGACTGACCTCTGTTGATCTCCGGGTCCGGCTCGGGCACGAGGGGCGGGCCGGCCGTGGGCACGGGCAGCAGGTTCGTGGGCGGCGACTGCGGCACCCATCCACCGTCTGAAATACATCACAATTAAATTAAGATTATTGGTCTTGTATGTATTTATTTTTAAAGAAAGTATTTAATTATGTTTATCCCGTTGTCTAGTACCTATAACACAAGCCTCGTAACATAATTTTGGGACTAGAGAATTGGTGTGATTGTTGTAAAAAAAAATATTTAATTAAAAAAAACCGACGACATATGTCAAGAATACAGCTTCAGCGACTGGCCTTAAAACACCCCCCCTTTTGTGTCGGGGGTTAAAACGCATTACATAATAAACAGTATTATTTACTGCAATAGTTCGACCGCTCCGGGTAGAAACGTCGTAAAAGACATTTTGGCTAAAATCAGTTTTTAACGGTTTCATACTCAGAATCTGTATATTTAAAATGTTTAAATTCGCAAAAAATACTGTCTTTTACAAGACTTTCGACACGCTTTCTAAACCACGTTTTCTTCATTTTAATGTCGTAATGACCCTATTTTTAATAATAATAATAATAAATTCATTTATTTCTTTCCACAAACCAAAATATATAGTATTTTTACAATACTCATTAACCAGAATACAATGGCAAACTTAATTAAATTATTAATAAACAATAGAAGCTGATTCATTATACAATATAATGGCTGTGGATCGCTGGTGCCCGTGGTAGGTAAGAAACCTGTGGTGACCCGTAAGGTCACCAAAATCAATCTGTTAAATTTATGTAGTAAGACACATATTTTTTTTCATTTAATGGCTAATACCACTGTAAATGGACGCGGGTTCGATTCCCGCCTCAGACGGCAGAGTTTTTCTACTGCAAAAATTTTTTATTATCTTTAGTTTGCAACGTGATTGCTTATTGCGAACATCATAGAACAAGAAGAAACATACTTATATGAACGGGTATTGTCGATGTTTTCATATACTGTTGTATTGTAGTCTCCATCCTGTATATCTTAATTCACAACGATTCTTAACGAGTCACGTTAACTGCCTATCGTAAAACAAGATTTTATTTATGTAATTTAATTTAATTTACTTATTTAATCGGACAACAAAAGATCCAAGTAGGGTTATAAGTAGGTAAACAATACATCTTACACACTATGTTAGTACCTAATAACTAATTTGTTGCATGTATTTTGGCATATGTGCCACATTAAGGGACAAACATGTAGTCGCCCTGCAATGAGTTTCAGGATACCGTTGGAGCTGTCGCGTAACCTCAACATCAGGGATGCATGTTACTTTCTGATGAATAGCACGAAGTAGGTACACTTACCCGGCGCCATTCCACCGGTGGAGGTGATATCGCCGCAGCGGCCGAAGGTGACGCCGCTCGAGCTGAAGGGCTCCAGCAGATTCAGGATACGCCCGTTGATGGTCGCGTCCGCGATGCAACCCTATGAGGGAAACAAGCGAAGTTGTTCACATAAGGGAGATCAAAGCCAGCAGAGTGAAAGTATATCGGCGACTGCTAGCAACTTAAGTGGGCGACAGTCGAGAAATAGTCAAATTAGACGACCGTCGTTAGATATTTTTCATTGCCAAGTAATGAGCAAAGATAAGTAAGTGATAATTTTGTGACTTTCAAATATTTTATCAGCATCTTGACATTTTTAAATACTTTTAACATCTCGTTGTTGTACCTATTCTATATAACATCTTTGTGGAATAAAATATTTAGTAGTTGACACACACAAATCTATGGCCCTATCACAAAGTCCAGGAGTCTTCAGGGGGTATCGGTCTTCAGGGAGTATTATATTATTATGGTATTTATAACGCGGCATTTGGGCCTCGACTAAATAGTTTCACTTCTACATAGTTATTCCTATTCTTCACAGGATGATCTATTATTTACAGGAGTCAAACTTATAAGACCTTTCTTTCGTCGAGGGTTAAGAAAAGTCTTGACTAGGGCCCCATCATTTCTCTCATAAAATAAAAGTCTAAATAATCTAAATAAAAGTCTACCTTTATTTTATGAATGTCACAAGCTTCGTAAATAGCATTTAACTCCATTTAAGAGTACACATTTAGTTGACAGGTATACTTGAACTCCAAATGCCACTTGGGTTACTTGGCATGTATCTTCAAAATGATTTGTTTGCTTTTGTTCAGACGCGAAGTGAAACCGCAAACAAAGTCTATGCATGCAAGCAAGGTATTTATTTATCTATTATAAAATTGATCATTAGGTATATAAATGACAAAGATATATGGAAATGTTTAAATGCAAACAATTACAATTACTGTAAATCAATTTTGAAAAGAGGCAATGACAATAGTGACTGAGTTTCTTGCGCCGCTTCTTCTCAGCACTGGCCCAAATTGTCCCGAAGCGGTGGTAGGGTTAATTTATATGTTGGGACGTGTAAAAGTGCTAGTTGTTAGACTACTTACAGAAATAAATGGATTTTATTTGTAAACATTAGCAGCAGGTTGCCGCTTTGTAACGCCTCGCTATCTCACCTGGAAGGGCACCTTGCTGCCGACGCGGCCGCCCACCACGTAGCCGCCCTGCACGCCGCCCACGAACAGCACGCCCTCCAGTATCTGCAGCGGCGCCGGCGGTGTGTCCGAGCTGTCGGTTACATTTGCGACAATGTGGTAATATAATATTAATAGACCACTTCGGAATAATGGTTAAGAAGTTGAACCAAGAGGTCAAGGGTTCGATCCCCGCACAGTACAAACAAATGTGTGCATGAACATGTGTGTTTGTACTGGTCTGGGTGTTTTCTATGTATAATATGTATTTATTTACAAAAAAAGTATTTGAGTATGTTTATCCGTTGTCTAGTACCCATAACACAAGCCTCGTAGCAACTATTTAGTAATCTGTGCTCGTAGCTAAATTTGGGACTAGGGAATTGGTGTGATTGTTGTGAAATATTTATTTATTTAGGTTTATTTATAATACCGCTGTTGATTCTTATATCTGTAACACAAGCGCTTAAGCTACTAACCACGAAGTCAGATCAATGTATGTGATGTTGTATGGATATTTATTATTTTATTAAAAAGAAACGAAATTTTGATTCCGGTGCTTTCATTTGGACGACAGTAGGAACCTCTTTCTTACTTTCGAACGTTCGTTCGTAAACCTATTGATATTATTATATTTAGCATTAACAATGCTTTCTTTGCAATATCTTTAAAATCGGATTGCCACAGTTAGGATTTGAATCCACAACCTTTCACAAGCAATTTTTCGTTCAGATTTGCAAATGTCTAACTCTATAACACAGCTGATGACAGCTCTTATACCGATCCTTTCAAATAATTTAAACTAAACCCTTAGTTTAGTTTAAATTATTTGTTACATAAAGAAATAGGTTTCCGGTACAGACAAATCCGTACGGGTCAATACCGATAAACTCATTAGGAAGCTGAACCTGTAATTTAGACTAAGGGTGCTTACATAAAGAAATAGTATTCCCGGTACAGGCAAAGCCGTACGGGTCAGTACCGATAATCTTATAAAGAAACTGAACCTGATTCTTTACAAGTGAGCGCGTAAGATAAAACAGAAATTCTATACCTGTACCGATGCTACACCGCAGATACCTGCGACGTACTTCTTATACTTTTTATAAAAGCACCCTGAGTTAAGTGGTGTTTTACAGGGTTAAGAATAATGAATACCTCGTTATAGAATCCCAGTTACAAAAAAGAAACGACATTTTCACAAGAGTTTTCGTGTACAATTTAAAAGTAGCAAGTAACATACTACCTAGCCTACTAATAGTAAGAAAATCTGAAACGCCTTTACAATCCAAACAAGCAGTACCGGACGGTTAGTACAACACATTACCTGAAGGAGTCGATGTCGTCCACCAGCAAGCGCAGATGGTGTTTGTTGTGCACGACGGTGAGCACGTGCCACTGCGAGTCGTTGTACGTGCTGAGCCCCGTGTCCAGCTGCTCCCGCTGGCTCATCAGCACGAGCCGACCTGCCCGGACAAACAACACACATTTTATTTAGATGCTGAAATCGCAACTACAAAGAAAAGTGTGCACGTTAAGTCGTTGGTCCTGCGCCTGATATCACTCCGGTCATGTCGGATTGCCGTCTCACCGAACTTTGAGAGTGATGGAATAGTGAGTGCACCTGTGTTTTGCGCTCACACTTGTACACTATAATATCTACTGCGTTATTGGCTGATCTCTGTTGAGATTGGCCGCCGTGGTCGTAATCGGCCTCCTGGACTATTATTATTAAATCCCTTTTTTAACGTCAGGGAAATGCTGTTACGCATACCCACCATCCGCGGGGGCAGCTGGGGGATATGTGGGAGCATATATCCAGGCCTCCGAGAGAGAACCCGCCTACCCACTAAAAACCTGACGGTGCCTTTCGGTGCCGTGTGAGTCGGGGACGTGTCGGGTTCACCGTAGGCCGAGAGGCGACAGGCATTTGCCGAAATTTCTTCATGAAGAAAGAAATTACAAGATCTGATATGGACAAGAGAACGTGCGGAACTGCCGTCAGCTGCACGGCGACACCTGCTGGCGTGACACTCGGCACTCACCCTTGATGAGCGCCAGCGACACGCTGTCCGGCACGGCGGGGGTCTGCATGCGGCTGACGTACAGGAACAGCAGCCCGTCCGGCCGCGACGTGCGGAACTGCCTCGTCAGCTGCACGTCCCACCTGCTGTGGCACTCGGCACTCACCCTTGATGAGCGCCAGCGACACGCTGTCCGGCACGGCGGGGGTCTGCATGCGGCTGACGTACAGGAACAGCAGCCCGTCCGGCCGCGACGTGCGGAACTGCCTCGTCAGCTGCACGTCCCACCTGCTGTGGCACTCGGCACTCACCCTTGATGAGCGCCAGCGACACGCTGTCCGGCACGGCGGGGGTCTGCATGCGGCTGACGTACAGGAACAGCAGCCCGTCCGGCCGCGACGTGCGGAACTGCCTCGTCAGCTGCACGTCCCACCTGCTGTGGCACTCGGCACTCACCCTTGATGAGCGCCAGCGACACGCTGTCCGGCACGGCGGGGGTCTGCATGCGGCTGACGTACAGGAACAGCAGCCCGTCCGGCCGCGACGTGCGGAACTGCCTCGTCAGCTGCACGTCCCACCTGCTGTGGCACTCGGCACTCACCCTTGATGAGCGCCAGCGACACGCTGTCCGGCACGGCGGGGGTCTGCATGCGGCTGACGTACAGGAACAGCAGCCCGTCCGGCCGCGACGTGCGGAACTGCCTCGTCAGCTGCACGTCCCACCTGCTGTGGCACTCGGCACTCACCCTTGATGAGCGCCAGCGACACGCTGTCCGGCACGGCGGGGGTCTGCATGCGGCTGACGTACAGGAACAGCAGCCCGTCCGGCCGCGACGTGCGGAACTGCCTCGTCAGCTGCACGTCCCACCTGCTGTGGCACTCGGCACTCACCCTTGATGAGCGCCAGCGACACGCTGTCCGGCACGGCGGGGGTCTGCATGCGGCTGACGTACAGGAACAGCAGCCCGTCCGGCCGCGACGTGCGGAACTGCCTCGTCAGCTGCACGTCCCACCTGCTGTGGCACTCGGCACTCACCCTTGATGAGCGCCAG
This sequence comes from Pyrausta despicata, assembly GCA_963921415.1. NCBI lineage: Eukaryota > Metazoa > Arthropoda > Insecta > Lepidoptera > Crambidae > Pyrausta > Pyrausta despicata. The sequence continues at coordinate 16,766,284 of OY992845.1, read as the reverse complement.
CGACACGCTGTCCGGCACGGCGGGGGTCTGCATGCGGCTGACGTACAGGAACAGCAGCCCGTCCGGCCGCGACGTGCGGAACTGCCTCGTCAGCTGCACGTCCCACCTGCTGTGGCACTCGGCACTCACCCTTGATGAGCGCCAGCGACACGCTGTCCGGCACGGCGGGGGTCTGCATGCGGCTGACGTACAGGAACAGCAGCCCGTCCGGCCGCGACGTGCGGAACTGCCTCGTCAGCTGCACGTCCCACCTGCTGTGCCACTCGGCACTCACCCTTGATGAGCGCCAGCGACACGCTGTCCGGCACGGCGGGGGTCTGCATGCGGCTGACGTACAGGAACAGCAGCCCGTCCGGCCGCGACGTGCGGAACTGCCTCGTCAGCTGCACGTCCCACCTGCTGTGGCACTCGGCACTCACCCTTGATGAGCGCCAGCGACACGCTGTCCGGCACGGCGGGGGTCTGCATGCGGCTGACGTACAGGAACAGCAGCCCGTCCGGCCGCGACGTGCGGAACTGCCTCGTCAGCTGCACGTCCCACCTGCTGTGGCACTCGGCACTCACCCTTGATGAGCGCCAGCGACACGCTGTCCGGCACGGCGGGGGTCTGCATGCGGCTGACGTACAGGAACAGCAGCCCGTCCGGCCGCGACGTGCGGAACTGCCTCGTCAGCTGCACGTCCCACCTGCTGTGGCACTCGGCACTCACCCTTGATGAGCGCCAGCGACACGCTGTCCGGCACGGCGGGGGTCTGCATGCGGCTGACGTACAGGAACAGCAGCCCGTCCGGCCGCGACGTGCGGAACTGCCTCGTCAGCTGCACGTCCCACCTGCTGTGGCACTCGGCACTCACCCTTGATGAGCGCCAGCGACACGCTGTCCGGCACGGCGGGGGTCTGCATGCGGCTGACGTACAGGAACAGCAGCCCGTCCGGCCGCGACGTGCGGAACTGCCTCGTCAGCTGCACGTCCCACCTGCTGTGGCACTCGGCACTCACCCTTGATGAGCGCCAGCGACACGCTGTCCGGCACGGCGGGGGTCTGCATGCGGCTGACGTACAGGAACAGCAGCCCGTCCGGCGGCGACGTGCGGAACTGCCTCGTCAGCTGCACGTCCCACCTGCTGTGCCACTCGGCACTCACCCTCGATGAGCGCCAGCGACACGCTGTCCGGCACGGCGGGGGTCTGCATGCGGCTGACGTACAGGAACAGCAGCCCGTCCGGCCGCGACGTGCGGAACTGCCTCGTCAGCTGCACGTCCCACCTGCTGTGGCACTCGGCACTCACCCTTGATGAGCGCCAGCGACACGCTGTCCGGCACGGCGGGGGTCTGCATGCGGCTGACGTACAGGAACAGCAGCCCGTCCGGCCGCGACGTGCGGAACTGCCTCGTCAGCTGCACGTCCCACCTGCTGTGGCACTCGGCACTCACCCTTGATGAGCGCCAGCGACACGCTGTCCGGCACGGCGGGGGTCTGCATGCGGCTGACGTACAGGAACAGCAGCCCGTCCGGCCGCGACGTGCGGAACTGCCTCGTCAGCTGCACGTCCCACCTGCTGTGCCACTCGGCACTCACCCTTGATGAGCGCCAGCGACACGCTGTCCGGCACGGCGGGGGTCTGCATGCGGCTGACGTACAGGAACAGCAGCCCGTCCGGCCGCGACGTGCGGAACTGCCTCGTCAGCTGCACGTCCCACCTGCTGTGGCACTCGGCACTCACCCTTGATGAGCGCCAGCGACACGCTGTCCGGCACGGCGGGGGTCTGCATGCGGCTGACGTACAGGAACAGCAGCCCGTCCGGCCGCGACGTGCGGAACTGCCTCGTCAGCTGCACGTCCCACCTGCTGTGGCACTCGGCACTCACCCTTGATGAGCGCCAGCGACACGCTGTCCGGCACGGCGGGGGTCTGCATGCGGCTGACGTACAGGAACAGCAGCCCGTCCGGCCGCGACGTGCGGAACTGCCTCGTCAGCTGCACGTCCCACCTGCTGTGCCACTCGGCACTCACCCTTGATGAGCGCCAGCGACACGCTGTCCGGCACGGCGGGGGTCTGCATGCGGCTGACGTACAGGAACAGCAGCCCGTCCGGCCGCGACGTGCGGAACTGCCTCGTCAGCTGCACGTCCCACCTGCTGTGGCACTCGGCACTCACCCTTGATGAGCGCCAGCGACACGCTGTCCGGCACGGCGGGGGTCTGCATGCGGCTGACGTACAGGAACAGCAGCCCGTCCGGCCGCGACGTGCGGAACTGCCTCGTCAGCTGCACGTCCCACCTGCTGTGGCACTCGGCACTCACCCTTGATGAGCGCCAGCGACACGCTGTCCGGCACGGCGGGGGTCTGCATGCGGCTGACGTACAGGAACAGCAGCCCGTCCGGCCGCGACGTGCGGAACTGCCTCGTCAGCTGCACGTCCCACCTGCTGTGGCACTCGGCACTCACCCTTGATGAGCGCCAGCGACACGCTGTCCGGCACGGCGGGGGTCTGCATGCGGCTGACGTACAGGAACAGCAGCCCGTCCGGCCGCGACGTGCGGAACTGCCTCGTCAGCTGCACGTCCCACCTGCTGTGCCACTCGGCACTCACCCTTGATGAGCGCCAGCGACACGCTGTCCGGCACGGCGGGGGTCTGCATGCGGCTGACGTACAGGAACAGCAGCCCGTCCGGCCGCGACGTGCGGAACTGCCTCGTCAGCTGCACGTCCCACCTGCTGTGGCACTCGGCACTCACCCTTGATGAGCGCCAGCGACACGCTGTCCGGCACGGCGGGGGTCTGCATGCGGCTGACGTACAGGAACAGCAGCCCGTCCGGCCGCGACGTGCGGAACTTCATCGTCAGCTGCAGGTTGTCGGTGGTCAGGTCCACGTAGCGCAGGTAGCTGTCCGCCCCCGATAGCGAGACTAGCGATGCGAACTGGGTGAGAAAGCAACATAAATTAGATGGCGTGTAACCATTAATCGTGAACTTTTGACTTTTGACATGTTGCAACAAGTAATCCACACAAGTGTGTTGAAAGGAGAAGGAAAATGGCTATCAAAACCATCAAAAATCAAAGACAATCAGAGGAGACATCCGGGCTGTCTATCTTACATAGTTTGTCAGTAGTGCATCCTCCTTTGAGGTTTCTGTTAACCGATGTTGTTTTAAACTTATAATAGTTATCAGGTAATTATTCCATGCTACGATTGTTCAATCAATGTTTTGATTGAACAATCGTAGCGGTTACAAAAGAGTTTATAGTACAAACCCATTAATGCAAACTTTATTGCTAGTTTGTTAAGAATCAAAACGAGGTTATTTTATTTTGACAAAAATGTCCCCGGTTACCGTCACAAACTGTCACTATTTTCAAACTTTGCTGTCACGCTCCAAACGCGCACACGCTCATCAAATGATTCTTCAGGAACGCAGTAACTTATACTCGCGCCCTTCTTCACTATTTTCATACTTTGCTGCCACGATCCAAAAGCGCACACGCTCATCAAATTCACGACGGATCACTTTGGTGTAATGGTCAAGAAGTTGACTATTAGCCAAGAGGTCGCGGGTTCGATCCTCGCACTGTACAAACATTTGTGTACATGTCTGTTTGTACTGGTCTGGGTGTTATAAGGTATTTATTTAGGTTTATTAGTAATACCACTGTTGATTCTGATATCTGTAACACAAGTGCTTAAGCTAATTAAATTTTTCTTCGGGAACACAGTTAGTTATACTCGCGCCCCGCCCACGTACGTCTTTCTATTCTTACGCAGTGTTTTCTGTGGTTATGTCTCATACCTGACAGCCGTATCCCATGCCGACGGCCTCGACGTTCTCGCTGAGGTCGATGTTGACGCCCTCCATGCTGATCTGGCGCAGGCAGCCGTCGAAGCCGGCGTTTTTCACGTGCACGATGCCCTTGTTGTTGCCGCCGAAGTTCATCGTGTCGACTGCTGTGATCTCCATCACGGGGGAGGATGACACGGCGCGCAGTATCTCATCGTCGACCTGCGGTAAGATTTTCTTAGTTAATACCGATGCTGAAGCTTCTACCTCTAAACATTTAGGGAACAGAGAATTTTTAAGGTTGTAACTAGGTTATACGTCATTCCAGTCACATCACTCTCCGCTGTATCTTGAACCCTATATAACGGTAACGCTGTTCTAAGAAACTTCCTTCCTTACTTTAATTCTGCTTGGTGATTTTTGTGTCCATAAATTATACCATAGATGTTTCTTTTTGGTAAAAATTTCTACATTACACGTCTGAAAAGAATCGGATTTATACCCAGGAATCTATCTTGTGTAGTGAAGTATGGTAATCGCTTAATAAGCAAATAACTTGTGGTTGTGGGAACCAACCGCGCGCACGTAACGTTTGGCCGAGTAAGCATTTATTTTCTAAGCAAATTATGTATCTTTTATTCGCACTCAATAAAACGACACGGTACCAACAACATGTGTTTAACTTAAAATATCCCTCATCGACTACATCAAGAAAACCACACACTTCATGGCGACCCTGCCACACCGGCCAACTTAAAAGAAGATTTTTTGAAGCGGAGCTACCCATAAATATATGAAATACATGGAATAAATAAGATGGGAAAATCATACTCCAAGGAAGAAGTCGTCGTCGCACAAAATGCCAACGGTGAAGCAAGTGCAAATACGAAGCTGGAGCCTCACGAAAGCGATCACATCACCCAAACTCTAATTATCGTCGCTCTTGTCCTAATCGTCGCAGCGGGTTTATCCTACACCTTCAAAAAATGCCGCAGAAGCGCTGTCAACACCTTGAGGCGAGAATTGAACGCGATCTCCATTGAGAACCTCGCTCGCCCATCCAACTAATAAGAAGAAAGAAGAGGAGTCCAGGGTTATCCCGGCCCACATCAAGAGGTGTCCAGGGTTATCCCGGCCCACATCAAGAGGAGTCCAGGGTTATCCCGGCCCAAATCAAGAAGATGCCATGTTCCTGTAGCCTCGCTCGCCACGTGCCGCCAACGTGCTACGCCCCGTCACTGTGCCGCTGACGATGAACGTCTTCACGTCGACGCCCTATTAGCTAAGTACCTTAGATATATTAATTTTTATTAGGTAATGTCATTGCAAGAATTAAGTAATGTATATAAAAGTTTAAAAGAGATTAAAGAATATTTAATTAAAGTCGGGCCAGCTCGTAGAACTACTTCCGCTGCAAAAAATAAATTTAGGGAAGCTCATAATTTGTATAGTCGTTTGGAGTATATTTCGTCAGATATTAAAGCAAAGATAGAAAATTCTGAGATAAGTAACGAGAACTTACTATCAATTAATAAGTGCATAGACGATATACATACTTTGTACAAATCTATTCTTAGTTTATATTGTGTTTCTCAAGAGTCAAATTTCGAAGATTGTGTGGAAAATATGGCTACGGCAAATAATTTTGATTTAAAAACGGCTTTAGCCTTATTGCCGATAATGACAGCCCAAGAGAGCGTCATTATTCAATTAATAGATAGCATTCAACTTTATAGCGACATGCTTAACGATGAAGGGAAAAAACAATTAATAAACTTTGTTTTAAGAACTAGGATTTCTAGTGGAGCCAAGCTAAGATTAAAATCAAGCTACTTAACTATAAATGATTTACTAAAAGATATGCGTACACATTTAATACAGAAAAAGTCTGCAGTTGCTATCCAATCGCAGCTCAACTCGATCAATCAAGGTCGTAGGTCTATTGACAAGTTCGGCTCCGAGTTAGAACAACTGTTCGTTAACCTAACTATAGCACAATCCGACGGAGATAGTAATAAGTTCGATGTACTACGTCCCTTAAACGAGAAAATCGCAATAAAACGGTTCGCTGACGGATTGTCCGATTTGCGCCTAAGCACCATTATTGCCTCACGACAGTTCCAGTCCCTCCCGGAAGCCATTCAAACAGCTTTGGACGAAAGTTCTTTATCACCCAAGATAGAACAGGTCATGAACGTCAGACCCTATCGCGGCAATGGCAATGCCAATAGGTCCGGTCCTAGACGCGGTAACGCCACGCCCAGATATAATTCGGGTAATAATAACAACCAAAGTTTTCAACGCGGTTGTAGGACTTTTCACAACTCTTATAGAGGCCGCTCATCTCGAGGTAATGGTCGTGGAAGATACCAACAAGGTACCCCACGAGGTCGATATGGTCCATCTCATGCTAACACGAATGTAGGGACTCAACCCCAGCATACATACGTAGCTCAAGTACAGCCGGAGCAAACCGAGAGTACGCAACAACGTACCCAACTTGCACCGAATAGTGAGTTTTTTCGTGCCTTCAATTAGCGAACATTTCATTTTAAACTATAATGTAAATAGTATAGTCAAGTTAGAGATAGGTGTAAATAAAATAATAAGTTTACTAGTTGATAGCGGAGCGAGCATTTGCGTCAGTGTTGTTCCTGACAAATTTAGGGTTGCCGTATTCTAATTCTAAAATTGCCGTATTTTTAGGGAAAACTAAGGAAAATGCCGTATTGTACAAAATGTTTATTTGCAAAGTTTAAATAATAAAAAAATACAATTGATGTATGTACAGGGTGGCGCAATAGAACGTGCATATTTAAAAAATATATAAAAAAATAAATACAACAGATATAGTTAAAATAAAACTGAGGAATTGTTAAGTAAGAACTGAAGTTTATTTTTTAAAAATAACATCATCTAAATGATGACCCTCTCTACGACGGCACTCCTCTAACCGCAAACGGAAATTATTGAAAACTTTGTTTAGTAATGCTGGTGTGATTGCTGCCATTTCACCACGGATATTCTGCTTGAGCTCGTCGATGTTTCTCGGATTATTGTTGTAGACTTTGTGTTTGAGGTATCCCCACAAAAAAAAGTCAGGAGGCGTTAAGTCCGGACTACGTGGGGGCCATGGGATATCACCTCTCTTTGAAATCACTTTTCCAGGGAACATCTGTTTCACAACCGCCATGGAGTCATTAGATGTGTGACAAGTGGCTCCATCTTGTTGAAACCATGTCCTAGAATTCCTTATTCTTGAATGTTCAAGTTCTGGAGCCAAAAAACCTTCCAACATAGCAACATAGCGTTGGGTATTAACAGTGACGTTTTGTCCACGCGCATTTTCAAAGAAAAACGGACCCGCTATTCCTCTGCCCGAGATTGCTGCCCATACTGTCACTTTAGGACTATGCAGTGGTTTCTGATGTTTAAGTTTAGGATTCTCACTGTGCCAGTAACGACAATTTTGACGGTTTACGAACCCATTCATGTGAAAATGAGCCTCATCAGAGAAAAGGATGTTGTCACAATTGGAAAACCGATTCAGCATTTCATCAGCAAATGCGAGCCTTGCTCCGAAGTCAGATTCTTTCAATTCTTGTGTTAATTGCAGCTTGTATGGATGCAGTTTAAGATCCAACTTTAAAATTCGTTGCAAACTTCGTCGCGATAAGTGTAAGACGGACGATCTCTTGCGAGTAGACATTTGTGGTTCTCCTTGTACCGACTGCATAACTCTCTCAATATTGTCTTCGGTCCTAGATGTTCTTGGACGACCTTTTGCTTTGGGTTTTAACGTTGAGCCAGTCTCTTCGAAACGCTTTATCCATATTTTAATTAAATTAGCACTCGGAGCTTGACTGATTCGCCGTAGTCCATATTCAGAACAATATAGTCGCCTAATAACAACGTATGAACGAGAGGTTTGGTAAAACGCGCGCACGCAAAATGCGCGTTGCTTCCCGTCGAAGTGACTCATAGTGACTAAAACTCCATGAGCCCGCCTACCCAACGAGGTAAGGTTCCCCCCGCCCGCGCGCTTTCCACCCCGCCAAAAAAAATGATGCAATATGCACGTTCTATTGCGCCACCCAGTACTATGCGTGTACTACTTTTAAACTTACTTATTTTATTCTTCACCATAAAGGTTTTGAATAGTTTCTAGTACTTCTGATTCTGTCGCATGCAGGTCATACTGTTTTTTATCTTTCATTTTACGAATCATTTCGTTTGGTACTTGAAATTGTGTACAATTACCGTGATTACGGATTGCTTGTCTGGCTAGAAGAGTTCCATTAATAGTTGGAGTTATTAATTTATTTCGAAGTCTCGTTTTCATATTATTTACCTCACTGAAGATACGCTCGCAGTCTGCGTTCGAATGTGGCAAACATAATACATTTAAAGCAAAAGATGCTAATGTTTTTAGTTCTGTTCCATCACGGATTTTAATCCAAAACTCATCGGTTTTCTGTGAGCTAATTTCATATAATGGTAATTTATTTACCACTGGTAGCATTCTCCACTCATCATCAATTTTTTGGAGATCGTCGGCATTATTGACGATTCGTGGCAACTTTTGCATAAGCGGTAAAATGGATGGACAAACGTTTCTTGTTTGATTATTAACTGCTTCTTCAGGTGATAAATATTTTAAAAGTTGAAGTAAATCGTCAGAGAAGTCGTACCTTTTTTTTATTTCTTTGCAGCCTGTGATGAGGAAATCTCTGCAGCGAGAGTAAAACTCTTTTAATTGTTCTTTTTTTGCAGATATGTCTGGTTTTTGTGTTTCTATCATAATTTTTACCCCCAAATACATTTCAGGGAGGAAATATCGCGTATCTTCTGGGACGATTGACCTGATATCATTTTGTAGGACATGATCCCTTTGCATGTAACACATTAATAATTCTTTGTACGTTACTCTTATGTGTTCATCCAGTTCCACCAATTTTGAGTCTGCGCTTTGAAAATACTCGTTGAGTTTAACAATTTTGGTAAAATCCATTGCAGAAATAAAAAGTAAAGCTTAATGAAATCGTCATGCAGCTCATGGTAAACTAATTCTGCAGCTGCAGTTTTTTCTTCGAGCCATTTCTGCGTAAAAAACAATTTAAGGCTGTTCCACTGTTCAAGCAGCCTGTTCACAACTGATAGCAGGGAAAGCCACCGAGTTTGTGCTGGATGTAAAATCTTGTGGATTTTTGTGGTAGTAAAAACTTGAAATTCCAAATATAGGGCTCGCCGTTTTGAACTTAGTTTAAAAAAACCGTAAATGTTTCGCGCCAAATCTTCGCATCGTCTTGGCAATTTTTTGCATGCCTCACTGGCACACAAATGCATAGAATGTCATATACATTTAAAAATAAAAATCCCCGGCAGATTTTCTCGCAAACGGCTGGCTACTGAATTTTGTGATCCCATCATTACATTGCAGCCATCTGAAGCGAATCCTATTATATTTTCTAATGGGATCCCTCTATCAGTAAATTTCTTTATAATAAGATCATACATGGCTTCTGCTGTAGCTCCCTCTGCTGCCATCGTAAAATCACCTGCTTCAAATAAAGATGCCAGTTCCCATAGTGAGGACATGACTTTTTTTTGCTGCTCATCAAAATAACGGATAATAATGCATATGGTTTTTGTGGCCGAAATATCCGTTGATTCATCGACCAATATGCTGAATTTATCAGTTTTAATAATGTTTTCTAAATAATCTTTTTGGAAATCACCAATAACATTTTTTACCGTAGACGTGCATTTTTTTCGTTTTATGGCAATCTCGGCAGCAATTCTGGAGTCGGGAAAACAAGATTTTAGTACCTCTGATAAATGATCCATGGCCATAAATGATATGTTGTGCTCTGCGACGAATGCACTAAGTTTTATTTCAGCTTCCATTACTTTTCTATTGTGATCAGTTTGTCGATTCTGAAAATAAGTGCTAACGTCTCTTGTAGAAGAGCTCGCTGATGCTTTTCTTACGTGTTGCGTATTTGAAACATGACGTTTTAAAGTTGAAATTTCGCAAGAAAGTTTGACGTCGCACATTGTACATTTTGCCTTATAGGGGTCATCATTGATAGGGGCAATCCAATTCTTAAATGTTTCATCACTTTCCCATTGCTTTCTGTAATTTTGTTTTATATGTTTACTTTTAACCTTTTTTTTCGGCGTAGGTGGCCCGTCGTCATTGTCACTCATTTTCAATTAAAACAAAGAAATCTTCGTAAAATAGCTTTCACTGATAGATCGTACGTAACATTCAACAAAACAAAGAAGCAATGAGAGAATGAGAGAATCTCAATCAATAGGTACAGTACAATAACAATTATTCCGGGGATTCCCACACATCCTAAAACCTACCCGAATAAAAGTGAAGAACCTATCAGAATGAGGAACTAAACATTTTAGACATTAATGACTCAAAGATAAGGTTCCATTTTCTGTTTTCGTGGCGCTTCTACTTTATCTATGGTTTACAAGTTGGTGTGTTCCATTATACGAAATATTTTTTTTGTTTACTTTAGTCAATTGCCGTATATTTTAACACGGTAATCAAAGAGCTGCCGTATACCGTATTTATGATGCCTAAGATGCCTGAATGCCGTATATTACGGCAATTGCCGTATCAAGAACAACGCTGATTTGCGTCATGAAATATGAGTGGTTACTTGACCACCCTGAGTACTTAAAAGATTTGCATTACGATAAGCTAACTATCAAAGGTGTTAGTGGGAAATTAATATCGGAAGGTTATATATATTTAGATTTTACATGTCAAGGTGTTAATTTTAGGGAAAAGTTTTATGTTTTTAAATACTTATCGTGTACAGCTGATGGAATATTAGGAGAGAATTTTTTCAGACACTACAATGCTGTCATTGATTACGCAACGAAAACTTTACGATTGTCTAACGAAGGATCCGTAATAAGTTTGGCTATAGGTAAAGGTAACGATAGGTACACTCATGTGATACCCGCGCGCTGCGAAGTAATTAAACACATCCCTTGCACTTTAAAAGGAGATAGTGTAGTCTTAGCAGAGGAAATAAAAGAAGGAGTTTTTATCGCTGGAATGATTTCAAAGCCATCTAATCGTGGCATTCCATTGCGAATTTTGAATACGACTGACGAAGATATAGAAATTGATTTTTCTTTTGTAAATATTCAGTCAATAAATAATTTTGAAGTAGCACACCTCGGTAAAGAAACTAAATCCGTGGATCGTGTAAAAACTTTATTTGACTTACTAGATTTGAACTATTTAAACAAAGAGGAAAGGCTTAGCATCGAGCAAATATGTGCAAAATATGCAGACGTCTTTCATTTACCAGGGGATTCCTTATCAGTAACTAATTTAATGGAACATAATATCGTTTTGAAAGATAACGTGACACCTATTTATGTAAAGCCATATCGCATCCCACAAGCTTTAAAAAGTGAGATGGATAAACAGGTTCAAGAAATGCTCGATAACGACATCATAGAAGAAACCGTTTCGGAGTGGTCTAGTCCAGTATTGCTAGTTCCAAAAAAGGCAGATAAATGTAATCAACAAAAGTGGAGGTTAGTTATCGATTATAGGCAATTAAATAATAGAATACAAGACGATAAATTCCCTTTGCCAAATATTACAGAAATACTCGACTCTCTGTCCGGTAGTATTTACTTTTCTAAATTAGACCTTTCTCAATCATATTATCAGTTATCATTGAGTCCGAATTCACGAAAATATACGTCTTTTAGTTTAAATAAAATGTACCAACTCTCTTTAAATGACGAATCGCGCAAGTACACTACATTTACAGCTGGTAAACAATATCAAATGAAGCGGTGTCCTATGGGTCTCAAAACAAGTGCAAGCGTATTTTCAAGGCTCATGACCATAGCCATGGCAGGCATAAATTACCAAAAATGTTTTATTTATCTTGATGACTGCGTAGTAATGGGAAATTGTATTGAAAATCATAACAAAAACCTAATTGACGTTTTAAATCGATTGAGAAAAGTCAACCTTAAATTAAATCCCATGAAATGTGAATTTATGCGGAAAGAAATAATATACCTAGGGCATAAAATTACACAGGACGGAATATTCCCAGACCCAGGTAAAATTGATACCATAAATACTTACCCACGCCCCACTTGTGCTGATGATGTAAAACGCTTTGTCGCATTTGCCAATTATTACCGCCGTTTCATATCAGGTTTCGCGAACATCGTATTTCCTTTGAATCGATTGTGCAAGAAAGGTATTCAATTTGAGTGGACAATTGAATGCGAAACTTCTTTTAACACATTAAAATTAGCACTTATGAATCCACCCGTATTAGACTACCCTGATTTCTCGGAAAATAATGTTTTCAAATTACAAACGGACGCATCAACATTAGGTTTAGGAGCAGTTCTTTCAAATGGCAACGGAAAAGTAATCGCTTACGCTAGCAGAAGTTTAAAACCAGCTGAGAGTAGATACCCGATAATCGAACTCGAATTATTGGCAATAGTCTGGGCAGTCCGCCATTTTCGCCCTTATCTCAGGTTAAAGATTATTTTATTTCCCACAAAGAATCATACAATTCACTTATGTGAGATACATACAAATCAATATGAAGTAATACTAAAACACAGCGAGCGAACTTAGCATAACACAATATTATTAAAAAATAGGGTATTTCTAAAACTAAAAGTAGCGGCCAGTCTCCGGCTATTGAAGTGCGCTCTGAGATAACGCGCTTTGTTTAGCGCCACAGATATAGATCGCAACTACGTGCCATCAAACTAGAAGTGGCTCGGGCTCAGGCGAGATTTGGCAGGGTATAATATTCGTACTACGAGAATGTATATACGAATTTCGTTGCGTACTATCAGAAAAAATAAAATAAAAATAAAGAATGCTTTAACTATTTAGATAAGATTAGATATTTAAATTGTACGTATATGTATGTATAATTAATTATTTTGTTTTGTACTTTTAAGTTCAAAGTAACTAAACAATAAATAGTAAAATATCATAAACACAGGTCTATGATCGAATTTATAACATTACATGAGATTTAATTATTTGATTAAAATTTTATTTTATTTAATTAATTATCATTTCATTGTATTTTTTCTGATTTCATAATAATTCGTTAACTAGTTAAAATTTTAATAGGTATTTTGTTTTTTGTTTTTATTGTTATTATATACCTTTTTTACGAGGCTAGGCCATTATTGGCACTGTACGAATTATATAATGCTTTAAACGATCTTTAAACTTTTCGGTACTTTTTATATCCTTTATAAAATTAGGCAGTTTATTATACAATTTAGCACCCTCATAAACCAGATTCTTTTTTCCGTAGTTGGTTCTTGGAAAGGGCAAAATTATTTCATTTCCACGGCGCAGTGATTTTTTACTGATTTCATGTTTCCGAGTAAAAGTAATTGATGAATGAATTTCTTTATTTAAGATTTTATGGATTAATAAACAGGTGCTATAAACATATGTCTGTTGAATGCTCATGAGCTTTGTTGTCTTGTATATTGTTTCCGTTGCAGTTAAGTAGTTGAAGTTGAATAATGATTTTATTAATTTATTTTGAGCTATTTGCAAGCATTTTGAGTTGCTCTTGGCGGCAGTTCCCCATATTTGAATTAAATAGTCTATGTGTGGCTTTACTAGGCTGTTGTATATGGTATATCGAACATCAAGTGGAAGACATCTTGAGATACGTCTCAGTGCACCAGTTAGGGGTACCAGTTTGGATTTTATTGATTCGATATGTGTTTTCCACTTTAAATGTTTATCTAAAGTCAGTCCCAGATATTTTTCACACTGCTTTTGAATAATTGGCTGTTTGTTTATTTCAGGAGGTAAATGACTATCAATTTGCTTGTTTATGGCCGAGAAAATGACATAGTTAGTTTTCTTGACGTTGATTGTTAGAAGGTTAGAAAGAAACCATTCATTTAATATATTTAGGTCATTTTGGGCGGTCACAATGACCTCTTGTATTGCTTGGCCGAAATAAAATAAACTGGTATCATCAGCGTACAGGGTGACGTCTCCAGCAAGGCCAATGTCCTTTATGTCATTTATATAAATAAGGAATAAAAGTGGGCCAAGTATCGATCCCTGCGGAACACCACATGATAAAGGTTTAAGATTGCTTTGACAGTCACTCATCTGGACTAGTTGATGTCTATTATTCAAATAGGACTGGAAGATTTTGTACGCATATCCAGTTATTCCAAGTTTTTGCAGTTTTAAGAGTAGCAGCTTATGACTGACCGTGTCAAATGCTTTTTTTAAATCAATAAAGATCCCTAGCACGATTTGTTTTTGGTCAATATTTACTTTTATTTTTGTGACGAGATCGGCTGTTGCTGAGAGTGTACTCGATTTTCGTCGAAAACCATATTGTCCATGGTAAAGAAAGTTCATTTCAGTTAAGTATTTTTCGAGACGGTTAAACAGTACCTTTTCGAATACTTTAGATAGAATTGGCAAAACCGAAATAGGGCGATAGTTATTAGCGTCTGCCTTGGAGCCAGATTTGTGTACTGGAGTTACTTTGGCTATCTTAAGAGTATCAGGAAAGGTTCCAAGTTCTAGGCATTTGTTAATACATGCTGTAAGTTCGTTTATGATAAGCGGTTTAATGCATTTTAAAGATTTTGTACTGATTCCATCTATACCTGAGCCCGTGTTGACGTCTAAGTTTTTTATTATTTTATCTACTTCGTCTATACTAGCCGGAGACAAAACCGTAAGATTTTTTAAATAAGCTGTTTCACTATCACAAGGCAGATTATGATATTGTAAGGGAATTTCTCGTGCTAGTTCAGCTCCAATTGTTGAAAAGAATGTATTGAAGAATTCACAGACCTCTGTGGCATCAGTAATATATCCTTTGGGTGTAAGTAGCTTAGGAATTATCAGATCTTCTCTTAACTTGTTTATCGATAGGCTGTTTATCAGATGCCACATCTTTTTAGGTTTGCTTTTACACTTCATCTTTACGGCAGAAAATTTGTAATTTATTCTGACCACAAGCCGCTCGTATATCTATTTAGCTTAAAAGATCCGTCCAGCCGTTTGACTAAATTCAGACTATACTTAGAAGAATACGACTTTATCGTTGAATACGTACCAGGTCGTCATAATGCAGCTGCAGATGCGTTAAGTCGACTTTCGGTGACGTCACAAGATCTTAAAGAGATGCATGAACACTCGGTTTCGGTTTTAACTAGAGCCCAGAGTAAGAGACTCAAGGTAGGACAGACAGACAAAGTTTCCTCAGCTTGCGGGCCTGATCAACCTGCAGCTGTCGGAATACTTAAAAGACCTGACGACGTAGTAGAATTACGTTTTTCAGATAATCAAACACAATTAAATCATACGAATTTAATTAAATCTAATTCTAAATATTGCACTTACGTCCCTTCGCAGGCGACGATATTTCTTCATTCTCGATCGTTATCATCCGCAGAGGAGTTAGCGAGAGATTTAGAAAAGTTGTGCATAGAATTGAAAATTAATGAATTACTTATTACTAAAAATAAGAGTACCTAATAGCAAAAGTATTGCATTATTACTGCGCAGTATAAATGAATGCAAAATAAAGTCGCCAAGATTTTTAATAATTAAAGACTTAAAAAGAATAAGTAATAGAGAAGAAATTCTTACTATTTTAAATGACTTTCACCTCTTGCCCACAAGTGGACATGCAGGCATAAATCGAATGATAAATAATATAAAAAAGTACTATTTCTGGCCAGGAATGTCCAATGACGTCAGTAATTATGTTAAAAAATGTAAAAGTTGTCAAATACAAAAAACTACTAACAAACATATTAGACAACCTTTAACTATAACTTCAACCGCTAAATCAGCGTTCGAACGAGTTAGTTTAGATATAATGGGCCCACTAGATCTAAATAACTATAATAATAAGTATATTCTAACAGTCCAATGTGACTTAAGTAAATTTGTAGAGGCTTATCCTTTACCACGAAAAGATAGCGAGACTGTAGCTAGATGTTTCGTTAATAATTTCATACTTCGTTATGGAATACCAAAGCAATTTATTAGCGACAGAGGAACTGAGTTTACTTCATCCATCATGTCTGAGGTTTGTAACTTATTAAAATAGAGAAAATTCATTCAACTTCATACCACCATGAAACTTTAGGAGGTTTAGAAAACACACACAAGCATTTAGGTGCCTATCTCAGAATACAGTGTGAAAATAATCAATCGGATTGGAGCGATTGGATTCCATTTTGGTGTTTTTCTTTTAATACTAGTGTTCATTCACAAACCAAATATACTCCATACGAACTAGTTTTTGGAAAAGTTTGTAATTTACCGAGCAATTTGACAAACCAATTTGATCCATTGTATAACTTTAATGATTATCCAAAAGAACTTAAGTACCGTTTACAAAAAGCTCAACAAGACGCTAGACAAAATTTATTAGAATGTAAAAACCGAAGGAAAATTTCATATGATCAAAACTTAAATTGTATAATGTATAGCCCAGGAGACTTAGTTTTAGTTAAGAATCAAACTGGCAACAAATTGGATTGTATTTATAAAGGTCCATATAAAGTTTTAGAAGATCTTACACCCAATGTTAAAATACTTAAAGATAATACAGAGATTATAATACATAAGAATAATACAAAACCATACCATGTATAAAAAAAAAGGATTTGTTTAAGATACGATTGTTAAATTAATAATCAACTATGTTTATGTTAGTTTCTAATTAGCACATAAGTACAGGCCTTATGTTACGTGCCAACAAACTTTTTTTTTCTTGAAAAGGGAAGGCACCTACCCTTTACTTTTCGGGGGAGGTGAAGTATGGTAATCGCTTAATAAGCAAATAACTTGTGGTTGTGGGAACCAACCGCGCGCACGTAACGTTTGGCCGAGTAAGCATTTATTTTCTAAGCAAATTATGTATCTTTTATTCGCACTCAATAAAACGACACGGTACCAACAACATGTGTTTAACTTAAAATATCCCTCATCGACTACATCAAGAAAACCACACACTTCAGTAGTCTAGCTAGAAGTAGTAGTAGTTTATTTTTGTGAAATACCCTGTATTTGTATAGGTATTAACCTCAAACATCAGTAGTATGCATTTTACCGAATTGCTGTTATTTTTGGGGCTTTGCTGTCAACTTCTTTGCACTAAAATGATACACTTTTTTCCGGATTATTCTGCGATTGAAATTAGAAGACATCCTAATTTTAATAAAGAAGATGTTTGAAAAATTCCACCAGCTTGGGATCCTGTTAAAGCCAAGACTAAAGCTAGACCTCGCACTACAAGACCTCAATATACTGTAAGCTCTTTTTGTGTAGATAGGAACGAAACTCAATATTTTGGAGTGAAGGTAGTTTACAATTTTTTCAAAATTATGACAACTTTCACCTAAGTCCACCTATGACCTTGGACGCTGAAAATAGTCCGAAACGTCAGGTTGAAATAAAATGTAAATAAATCTCGAAATAATTCGTAAAAAAGTGTATTATTTCAATGTCTACTGGTCACGTAAACCAAAGAAACAAATATATTCACTGCACTTTTTTTATCGTCAGGGAAATGCTGTTATCAGCCAGCCGCGGAGGCAGCTGGGGGTTGGACTCCAGGCCTCAGAGAGAGAACCCGCTTATTATATTCACTGCAATACGTCAAGTACTGTGTAAGCCATCCAAGCAGTAAATACCTTGAGCGAGCAGTTGGCGAGGAAGCGGCCGGCGTCGAGTTTGTGCCATTTGCCGTCGTTGTACGTCTTCTGCGTGCCGATGATCACCATGTCTTGCGGGTTGCCCAAAGACACCTGTTTCGAACAAAAATGTGTCAATATTTGCCTTTTGGAGAAAGAGAGTAATTATTAGTAAATTGGAGCCAGGAAACCAAGCCCAGTTTTAGTTTCATCTTTTTTTATTTATTCTTATACATAAAAGCCCTTCACTTCTTTTAATTTTAATTTAATTCGCTACGCTTAAGATTAGCGTTGAAGTTTAAAAATAAACCGATCTCATTTCATCTCATCAGCCTATATACGTCCCACTGCTGGGCACAGGCAGCACCTCAACTATGAATGAGGTGGTCCGAGCCATACTCCACCACGCGGGCTCAGTGCGGATTGGTGAGTACATGTAATTTACTAAAACTTCAAAAAAAAAAAACTCTTTATTTCGAATGAAATGACAAAAACACATTATCTTACAAGATTGAAACACAATTTTTGACGTATGAACAAAAACACGACACCTTCTACCAAAGAACCTACCTGAAAGTTGCCCGTTCCTTCTTGCTTCTTAACCCTACGCTCCCACTACTTATATCCCATTTTTTTCTTATGCAATAATATGTACCAAGCATCTTCTAGAAGCACTTACCTGAAGATACACCGCTCCTTCTTGCATCTCAACCGAGAAGAAGTAGTCGCCTTCTCCAACCAGGTAAATTAGCCCGTTGGGAGCGTACGTCCTAAAGTAGAGTAGGACGTGGTTCTTTTGCGAGACGATGTACTCCCGAGCCGGCATCGTCACGTGGGACTTGCCGTTGAAGCGGTACTCTTGGGGCCCAGAGCTGGATGTTATTAGCTTGTCTCTGAAATTCGAAAACGTAACAGGCATGATGACGCCTATCTTAAATATTTTCAAGACTATGGCGTTAAAAACCTAGCCCCTATGAAGTTAATGCAACCAGTATATTTCCAAGTTGTAGAAACCAATTTTAAAACACACAAAATTCAATAAATATTCGGTCAATCGACTTCGATTTCTGAAACATAACCGTGACGTCACGATTTTGTATTCCCATACATAATCTGTGGATGCAGACCGTTTTGACAGATAATAAAGAGTATGTCAACGATTGGTGGTGGCATTTATGATTTTAACACTTACACCCAAACTGAAGTGCTCACGCAATCAAAAGTTCTAGCGTCATTAAAAAGTAAAAGTTAGTCTATACGAGTAGACCTTTAAGACCAAAGTGGTCTTTGCTTAGTATGTGTCTGTATAAGTGAAATCGTTAATCATTTTCTTTTTGCTCAGTCAAAACAATTTATTTTAAAAAAACTTATCTCCACTTGCACCACACTGGGTTACCATAATCCAGATAAAATATAACGTGATGTCACTGTCAGCTTTTTAGATACTATTATTGTGATATATATACATATTTATTTAAGTAATTAGTAGCATGTATGTTTATTAATTGTACTTTTTTTTCAATTTATTAAGTAGGTAACTAAACATTTAATTTTTTCTCTGTATGTGCACCGCCTGTATGTTCTCTGCTTGGACCTGTGGTTGACTGGTAGAGAATGCCTCCAGCATTAAGTCCGCCACTGTACACAAGTTTGTGCTCAATTTTTTTTAAATTAAAGAGACAGCATTTTTTTTCAACCTCAGTCTAGCAAATCCAGGATTAATGCAAGTGGGGCTTGGTGAACCATTAGTAAACTCACCTCTGCCTCGCGCCCTTCAAGTTGGCCGAGCTGATGGAGTTCCACAGCCCCACTGGCGTATCCCCGATCACGAGCTCCTCGATCTGTCCCTCGAACGCCGGGAAACTGATACCCTGGATGAAACGAAATACATTGTAATTACGCTGTACTATAAGCAAGTGTGTGTATTATAAGCAAGTGTGTGTGTATTATAAGCAATGGTACCTGGCTACCAGCGCGGAGAGGAGAAACGAAGAAATATTAACCAACAGATTTGTCTGAAGAGTAGCGGAGATCTTGTGCAAACCTATTGGTTGATTTTGCTCCGTTTTTCTACTCGCAGCCTCGTTCCGCGCCGGTGGACAAGCTCCCTAATTCGCATGTAGCAAATATCTCAGATTGTAAGAGATATCTTGTTTGTCATCAACAGCTATGATTGCTGCCTGCGGCTTTTCGGAAGTACTCTTTGATGAGGAATTTGCTAAGCATTTTTCGGTTTCATATTGCTGAAAATGTATTCACAACTTTTCAGTTCATACATTATTATTTTAGGTTCTTAATTGTTCGGTTTTTATCGTATACGATGTAGGTTTCAGCAAGCCGGTCAATCAAACAGTCCTGCATATTGCGAGCCATAGACAAACGGGCGCGGGCGCAAGCTCGCTACTTAGACCGCACGTGCGTTTCGTATGTGAACACTTAGACATCACTTATCTTTGATATAGCGCCCGCCACCGCGCCCGCGAGTATATATGAACAAGCATTTATAATATAGTGTACCTGTAGTTTCGCGTCTGAAGGCACTCCTCCAACATACAGCTTGGACTTCTCCTTGTCCAGGTTGAAGATGGTGTGTTGGCCGGGAAGTACTGCTTCCTTCGCGTGAGTGATCTCAGAACCGTTGTCCAGGCTTTCGCGGATAGAGAGCTTCACGTTGCGGCCGAGTCTGAGATTGAAATGAAATTATTCAGATATGCTTTTTGATAAGAAAATGTGTCTAATGTCTAAATGGAAACGGGTTATTAGAAAGCCGACTCTCAAAGTAAATACATAAGGATAAGAAACTTTTTCTTTATCTTTTTTAAATCTATAATAACTTAATCCCTGTAGAAGGGATCCAAGCCCAACGCCTTTTGCGCTAAGAGAATGAGTGGCATCGATGTCTAGGCAAGAAAACAATAGAAATCCAAGCACTCGCTCTCCCGAACCAACTCGTGCGCCCAAACGGGCCGAAGCTTGACAAGACATAGCCACTAATGCTCACAGTTCCTTCTCAACCCTGAGGGCTAAGACTCACCTGTCCACGATGACCTGGTACCAGCGGTCGTCGGCCACAAACTTGTCGCTGCCGATCCTGGCCGGCTCGCGGCCCGACTCGAAGCTGTCGCCGATGTCCATCACCAAGTACGGGTAGCCGTTCTGGATGCCGACCACCATGAAGTCGTCCTGGGTAAGAAGAAATGATTAATACATATTATTTGTAAATCCAACTGTAGGAAATAATGCGATTTGATCGGCCCTCGACAGGCTTTCACGGAGTTTTACGGATTTACATATAAATATACAACAACATCACACACGTTGATCTAACTCCGTAGTAAGTGGCTTAAGCACTTGTGTTACAGATATCAGAATCAACAGTGGTATTACATATAAACTTAAATAAATACATATAACAACCATACCAGTACCAACAGACGTGTTAATGCACACAAATGTTTGTACAGTGCGTGAATCGAGCCCGCGACCTCTTGGTTAATAGTCAACTTCTTAACCATTACACCAAAGTGTTCGTCATTAAAACTATTTAAACTGAAAAAAATATTAAACAACACTATCCAAGTCCTAAACACTTAAAACCGATTCTGTAGCACTATTGACACAGTTGGAATGGATTTTTCAACAAAAAAAACTTTTTTTTTTCAATTACCATGCTTGCGGGTTTGGTCCATTTAAACAAATAGTTTTAATTTAAGATTTATTTGAATTCAACCACCACCCATCCAATCCAAAGATATTCAAGTGCAAAGTTAGAACAACAATTTCATGGGTAAAGTCCTATTGAATGAATGAATGAAAGAATATATTTTCAGAGCGGTGTCCATAATCTTGTTAGTAACAATTTTTAAACTTAAACTATTGGTAGCACAAGGTAAGGTGCAAATTAACCCAGCAATCCAGAATAGGTGAGTCCTATCTGTCGACTAACGCACCCAGGATGCCATTCGTGCTATTTCGTGGGCGATTTAGAAGAGAAGCAAATCTCTTTCGTATAAGCGCGTAAACTATTCCACTTACCGAGTTGGTTCGTCTCAAGTTCGTGTCCTTCGGGTTGCCCAGGTACAGCAGGTAGCCGTCCTTCTCCTTGGTGCGGAAGTACGCGGACACGTGCGTGGAGGTGGACATCTCGTCGACCAAGTCCGGTAGGCGTGGCTGCAGCGTCGATCAAGTACTATAGCACTTACCGAGTTGGTCCGTCTCCAGTTCGTGTCCTTCGGGTTGCCCAGGTACAGCAGGAAGCCGTCCTTCTCCTTGGTGCGGAAGTACACGGACAAGTGCGTGGAGGTGGACATCTCGTCGACCAAGTCCGGTAGGCGTGGCTGCAGCGTCGATCAAGTACTATAGCACTTACCGAGTTGGTCCGTCTCAAGTTCGTGTCCTTCGAGTTGCCCAGGTACAGCAGGAAGCCGTCCTTCTCCTTGGTGCGGAAGTACGCGGACAAGTGCGTGGAGGTGGACATCTCGTCGGCCAAGTCCGGTAGGCGTGGCTGCAGCGTCGATCAAGTACTATAGCACTTACCGAGTTGGTCCGTCTCAAGTTCGTGTCCTTCGGGTTGCCCAGGTACAGCAGGAAGCCGTCCTTCTCCTTGGTGCGGAAGTACACGGACAAGTGCGTGGAGGTGGACATCTCGTCGACCAAGTACGGTAGGCGTGGCTGCAGCGTCGATCAAGTACTATAGCACTTACCGAGTTGGTCCGTCTCAAGTTCGTGTCCTTCGGGTTGCCCAGGTACAGCAGGAAGCCGTCCTTCTTCTTGGTGCGGAAGTACACGGACAAGTGCGTGGAGGTGGACATCTCGTCGACCAAGTCCGGTAGGCGTGGCTGCAGCGTCGATCAAGTACTATAGCACTTACCGAGTTGGTCCGTCTCAAGTTCGTGTCCTTCGGGTTGCCCAGGTACAGCAGGAAGCCGTCCTTCTTCTTGGTGCGGAAGTACACGGACAAGTGCGTGGAGGTGGACATCTCGTCGACCAAGTCCGGTAGGCGTGGCTGCAGCGTCGATCAAGTACTATAGCACTTACCGAGTTGGTCCGTCTCAAGTTCGTGTCCTTCGGGTTGCCCAGGTACAGCAGGAAACCGTCCTTCTCCTTGGTGCGGAAGTACGCGGACACGTGCGTCGAGGTGGACATCTCGTCGACCGAGTCCGGTAGGCGTGGCTGCAGCGTAGAGCGCCGGTCGAACGTCACGCCCACTTGCACGCGGTTGGCTACGGCACGCGCCTGGTGGAGAGGAATTAGACGCTTCATAATTCACCTTTTTATTAAGCCTTTAACTGCCGAGAGACTAGTCACAATAGAAACAATATTGTTGATGGAATCAGGCGTTACTTTGCGGAAATCCATGACTAAAGCTGAAAAAGATGATTATTTTGCTTTAAATTTCCACGAAACGACGCCAGCACAGGAACCAAAATACATCCAACTGTAATCACCTGAAAAAGCTAGAACTGGATGTCGCTCGTAGTCTGTCGAAGCGAAAACATCTCCTGAGGATGCCACGTGTAGTGTTGTGATTCCAGTGCATCTTCTGTGTCACGTTGTGAGTTGTAGATATTGTAAGTCCTGCGACTTCCAGTTCTAGCTTTTTCAGGTGATTACAGTTGGATGTCAGATTACAGTCGTGGAAATTTAAAGCAAATCATCTTTTTCAGCTTTAGAAACAATATTGTTTGGGGGTCACCAGTGACCACCATGGCGCACAATATGTTACAACTAACTTTCCAGTTAAAAAAAAACCGCCAATTGAGCCAGGAAAACTGCTAGTACACTTTAACGGCTGGACAGATTTTGATCAGCCATAGTTAAGTAACAGCGCGATTAAATTATCTTTCGTATAAAGAATAAACGCTTTGAAATCAGTCCGTTCGGGACTTACGATGCCGCAGCAGACACACACACATACAGACAAAGGGGTTCAAACTCATAAAATCCCTCTTTTTCGGCGGGGTAGAAAATATCACCTATCACAAGCTTCGTACCTAGCATACTCTCATATATTACGGGATAAATTTAAAACAGTTGTTAAGGATGTATTATTGTAGAAAGGATATTATAAAATGGATGATTATAGAAATGACAAATATATATAAAAATGTTAGAATGTAAACAATTACAATTATATTAAATTTGAAAAGAGGCAATGACAATAGTGACTGCGATTCTTGCGCCGCTTCTTCTCAGCACTGGCCCAAATTGTCCCGAAGCGGTGGTAGGGTTAATTTATACGAGTATGTTGGAACGTGTAAAAGTGCTCCTTATGAGTCCATTTACAAAAACAAATTAATTTTATAGTTGGCGCCCACGCGGTTCTATGTGAACAAGCACAGTGGGGTGAGCACGAACTACTATCGTCACGTATTCGTAGCGTTAACCTATCGTTAACTTGGCAACTTTTATGGGGAAACTGTCAGTTTATTATAGTATATTATATAATATATTAATTATAGTATATTACACGAATACGTTACGATAATGTTCGTGCTCATTCCACTGTGCGATTTAGCGCTCGCTATAATAATAATAATAAAATAAATATTTCACAACAATCACACCAATTCCCTAGTCCCAAACTAAGCTACGAGGCTTGTCTTATGGGTACTAGACAACGGTTAAACATACTTAAATACATTTTTTTTGTAAATAAATACATATTATACATAAAAAACACCCAGACCAGTACAAACACACATGTTCATGCACACTTATGCTTGTACTGTGCAGGGATCGAACCCGCGACACTTGGTTTAGAAGTCCGACCTGTGGACCACTGCACCAAACGGTCGTTCACGTGGTTGTGTGGTACATACCTGTTCAATGAGTTCCTTTAGCTTGTTCAGCTTCTCGTCAGCGTCCTGGTGGCGGCGCTCCAGGTCCTCCTGCATCATCTTCACGGCGCGGTACTTGGACTGGCTGAGCGGATCCATTGCTTCTACGTCACGCACTGCGGAAATAAGGTTACGTTGTGAATGAACGAATGAAATATTTATTTGCAAAAAAACATGGTAAAAATAGTGACATCACAAATAGATATAAGCTCAGCATGTTTTGTCTTGTCAGACATACAAATAAATATATAAATGGTTTACAATAATATTAAGATTTCGAAAATTACAATTTATATTTAATATTTATAATGTCAATATCACATTGATTACAATAATAATAAATTCAGTAGTTTAAAAATAATGTCAAACAAATTACAAATTGACAAATTCATTAACTAAATAAAAACATTTATCTACAAGCCAGTGGTACATTTTTTTCTTAAATTGATTTAAAGGTAGATCAGTTATTAATTTTGGTGATTGTTAGCAACTCAGTCAAGGTCAGAGGCCGTTCACCCTGACGATTCGTTCGTATTTTTGGGTCTAGCTATTGCGTTCGCTTGCGCGGTCATTTTTGTAAGTAAGTGTAACAGAATATGGCTACATCCCATACTACGGATAACGGCTTATAGAGAAGAGGTTACTCTCTAACTAAGCAGTAGACTAATATAAATCGGTCATGGTGGGATTTTGAACAAAAGAAATGTGAAGAGGCCCATGATTTCTATTTATTTAATTAATATTTATATAATTAAGACCGGTAAGAAATATTTGTTTATTAAGACCGGTGCTTGAAATGAATGGAAAATTTATTAGCGGAGAAACTCGAAGTATAGCGAGCATTCATTCATCAAATCACTCGCTCGCAGAATAGTTATCAAACTACATGTATGTGTATCATATTATGATGAATAGTATGTAACTACAGTTACAAAACTGTTTCTCCTAATATTATGGCTAATTTATTTATTTATTTTGATAGGTACACATAACAGAGACACAATCGTAACAATTAACATAATAATAGTTACACACACAGATTTGATTGCAGCTCCAAAGGCAAGTATACTCAGCATGCAAATCGAGTTGACATATTTTTTTTATTTTATTTATTTATTGAGAAAACCAACAGCTTTACAAATTGCATATCTTATAACTATATTCTATCTAGTATTGCCAACAACAGGTTTCCCTAAAATTAACAAATGACATTGTAATAATCTTCACTTAGTTAGTGCTTTAGTAAAAAGGTAAACTGCTGAAATCAAGGAGGCCAACCATACACAAGAAGTAATAAATTAAATTAAATAAAATTAAATGTTCAAGCTCATGAATGTTTCGCGCACCCGAGGCGTACCTTTTAAGTTCTGTCGTTTGGATATTTCCCGCCAATTTTGAATTTAGAACCATACAGCGTTCGAATCTTTGAGAATTTATAAGCTGAAAACAATTGAAATATGTGTAATTTATGCAATTGTTTAGTCTCAGCGCCATTTTGAAGTTGTCTAGTCGCATATGAAAATGAATTTCTCGAAGGAAAACTTTCGCGCAGTAATTTTTTACAACTTTCGAAGGGGATTAACGCGACTTCAATGTTTTGAGGAGCTGACTTCTGTTTTCAACGATGAAGCCCCATGTCTAAGAACCGTCGAACGCTGGTATTTAGAATTCCAGCGTGGGTATACCAGCCTTAGTGACAGATCTCGCGAAGGACGTCCAAAAACCGCCTTCACCGAAGAAAACATCGTTGCTGTGAGAAATCTGATAACCGAAGATCGTCACGTGACTTATCGTGAGATTGAAGCTTCTTTAGGCATTTCAGGGACAACAATTCAAAAGATCTTACATGAAGCCCTTGGTGTAAGAAAACTGATTTCCCGTTGGATCCCGCATTTGCTCTCCGACGAGCACAAGGCAGCTCGGGTCAGATGGTGTAAGAAAACTCTGCAACGATTTAGCCGAGGAGAATCAAATCACGTCTACGATATCGTCAGTGGTGATGAATCTTGGATTTACGCGTATGATCCTGATTCAAAGCAGCAATCGACCGTTTGGGTCTTTCAAGATGAACCTAAACCGACAAAAGTGGTGCGCTCGCGAAGCACTTCAAAGAAAATGGTGGCTACGTTTGTGGCGAAAT
Organism: Pyrausta despicata; assembly: GCA_963921415.1. Lineage (NCBI taxonomy): Eukaryota > Metazoa > Arthropoda > Insecta > Lepidoptera > Crambidae > Pyrausta > Pyrausta despicata. The sequence continues at coordinate 16,739,787 of OY992845.1, read as the reverse complement.
CTGGTCATGTTGCCACGATTGAACTAGAAGATCGTAGAACGGTCACTGCAGAATGGTACACCACTGTTTGTTTACCACAGGTCATTGCGGAGCTTCGCAAATCTAACCCAAACCGACGCATCATCCTGCACCATGACAACGCTAGCTCGCACACCGCTGGCCGAACAAGAGAGTATTTGAAGGACCAAAACGTGGAAATTCTGGACCATCCTCCGTACAGTCCCGACTTAAGCCCCAACGATTTTTATACGTTTCCCAAAATTAAAAAAAATCTTCGGGGTCACCGGTTCCAGTCGAGTGAAGAGGCAGTGGAAGCTTACAAAGAAGCGATTTTGAACACACCTACTTCAGAGTGGAACGAATGCTTTAAAAAGTGGTTCGAGCTTATGAAAAAGTGCATAAAATATCGCGGTGAATACTTTGAAAAACAATAAAATAGATTGTATGTTCCAGTTGTTTATATTTTATTCAAACGACAGAACTTAAAAGGCACGCCTCGTATCTCTGTGTGTGTGTGTGTGTGTGTGTGTGTGTGTGTGTGTGTGGTGTGTGTGTGTGTGTGTGTGTGTGTGTTTGTGTGTGTGTGTGTGTGAGGAAGTGTGTGAGCGGATCAAAGTTAAGAACCCAACTTATTTTAAGGTTAAGTTACGTTTGCAATTATATCTTTCACCCTTTTTTAAAAGTTTAACTTGTTCAGAAGAAATAGGTATATCTCGTCGAATTGTTCGTTATAAATTCGGGGCAACCTAGCCATTATGGTATTTGACCCATAATTAGTATGACGCAGAGGCACGCTCAGTAGTGGAGTGTGACGGGTTCGACGACTGGGTGCGCAGAATGCTACTTTACGCAGCCAATTTGAGCAGTCCACTCTGCCACGCACTATATCGAATAGGAAGCTAACGTCAAGTACGTCCCGTCTTTGTTCCAGAGTTAACAGACCATTTTCGCTACAAGATTCGGGATATGATTCGTGTGAACTACGCCTCCGGTACGAAAGATGTTTAACAAAGATTTTTTTGTATAAGCTCGATTCGCTCCTTATAGATATTGTATTGAGGGGACCAGACCTGACTAGCATACTCAAGCAGACTTCGTACGAACGCACAGTAAACTACTTTCAGTGAGTCGATGTTATTAAATGTCTTACAAGCTCGCAAGACGAATCCCAAGTTTTTATATCCCTTTTTTGTGATTAAGTCAATATGATCCGCAAAAGTCATTTTGCTATCGAAGTAAACGCCTAAGTCACGAATCATTTAGAATAAAATTAGAAATTACCAATAAAACCCATCAAAGATATCAATAGATTCTAGGACGTCGTTTCGTCGAGAACGCTCGGCGACAAGGCAACACAGGCAAGAGAGTCAGGGTAAAACCAGTCGCGCGTGTAGCGTTTGGCCCACACACACACACACGCACACGCACAATTGACGCGGCGCAACAAAAAGGTCTACATGATTTTAAACTTTCGCGTTGCATTTTAACACTAACTGTTGGAAACTGTGGCCGCCCCGAGCAGACGATTCCGCAAGCCACCAGTCAGCTCGTGACCACGGCTGTGTGCAATCCAGCCGAAACGTCGAGCAGAGAGTACCTAAATACTCATTAAATAGTTCGCGTTTAGACCCGATAACCAACAGTTAGTGTTAACAAAAAGGTCTAGTTGCCAAGCTATATAAAAATAAATATCTAGGCTGTGGTTCAGGTACTCACGGTAGCTGTCGACGTTGGACATCATCTTCTGCCCCTCGTCGGCGAGCTTCGGCAGCGACTGCGCCCACTCCTTGCTGGCGCCCAGCTCCGAGCCAAACTTGGACATGATACCCAATGTCTTCTTCACCGTCGCATTCACGCGGGCCGCTTTGTCTATCTCTTCTTGTAAGGCGAAGCTAGGCGGGGTTGGTAGGGAGCTGCGAAAAAAGATCTAGTTGTAAAATGAGGAGCAAAATCTGATTTAGAAGAAAGAAATGTTGGTCACGGTTAATAAGCTCTAAACGTATTTACTACTTGGTAAATAGGTTTAGTACCTAGTAGTATCAATAAAAATTATGAAATTTAAAACATATACGTAAGACAGTTTTTAAGCCTCACGTGACTATAAGGTTACGTATCATTTCAACTAAGTTTGACACAACAATTTTTGATATAAATGCGGTCGACGACTCAACTACAGTTTAATTCACCTAAGTTTAGTTCAACTACAATCGATTTGACTAACGAACGATTCAACTATCGGTTGTTTAAGATATCGGTTGTTTCTACTTAGTTCGATATACCTAGTGGTTGATTAAACTATTGGATGTTTTAACTAAGTTCGAAATATCTACAGTGCCCTAAGCACAAACTATTTGCGTAAAAGTTTTCGTATAGTAAAAGTAATCATTTTGTACGGGAATCAGACAGCGCCTCTATCGGACGTAAAACTAACTAAATTTGGGAGCACGAATGACTTAGGTTAACGTATAGTAAGCGTACGTAAACGTAACGTCAGACTTTTATCCTAAAATGCGAGCACGAACCACCTTTTGACGTATAGTTTCGTGAATAACGATAGCTGGCTTACGAATGTTTTGTCACTTGAAATTTTCGGTGAGAAAACTTTCGTCGGAGCTCATTCGAAGCAAAACACTTGTAATACAAGCGTTATTTGATTTTGTGGTGAGGTTTAACTTGTTTAAATATGTCCCGGCGTACTTTGCACTATTATTTAGCAGCGTAATTGATTGGCGAAAGGAGAAATGGAGAAAGAGAAACGAGGTTAGAATTAGAATCTTTACGATGCTTTTTATTAGATTTCTATGCTTCTATTAATCGAAAATAAGCTATAAGGATACATACTTATTTTTTAATTATTACAGGGAAATTTCAAGGAGAGCTCTCCGTAGAAAAAATTCCTTGTATCTGAACCTAGGCGACACTGAATTTAAAAATAGGTTTGCCCCAGTAAGGCAGCTTTTTTGCATACATGTCGCCAATTAAAAGAAAAACAGATTTAAAATCTAGTAAAAGGATCAGCCTGCAATATAGTGTGTGTAAGGTAGAATTTTCAATTTTATTTATGTTACATTAATGTTTATATGTAGGTGCACTTAGGTAGAGTAAATTTAATTTTATTTCTCATTTTTTTCTAGGTGCTGCGAGCTTTATCGTTTTATGCCACAGGCTCCTACCAAACCCACTGAACCCTGCAATACTTAATAGTTTCAATAAATTTCCAGCAACTCAAGTGCAGCGATATACTGTAAACAACAAGTAAATAACAATTCATTCAACCCAATAGTTTATAGACTAGCGTTTGATGGAGAACTCCATATTGGTGACAGAAACTATTGCGTAGGAAAAGAGTTTACTACGGCGACGTGTTTGTTATGATTGACGACTTGATTGCAAAGATATAAAATAATAAATTGTGTTGTACTCGTAATAATGTGATAAAAATAAAAGAAACATGTTTAGATACAACTTGCGATTTTATTTACGACCTCCCTGTTATTATATAACATGTAATACACATAACGTGTAACTTTATTCAGAAATGCTTATTAAAACCATGATAGATCTAAGCATACATATATACATATTACAGACATAGGCACCAACGCGGGAAGCGAGTATGCTTTAATACCATGTAATGATTTATAAAATTTTGTCATCCTTTTCAAAATAAGCTTGTAACGTGAGCTATTGGTCTCTCTGTCTTCTTTCTTTTTCTTTTATTGTGAAGGTGTAATGTGTCCAATGGTCACAGCAAAAAGCTTAATTTGGATAGATCTCCATGTCTGGGAAACAGAAAATCTTCCATAATACGACACACTCTTACAAGAACAAAATCACTGTGATTAATAGGTATAAACTCTTGGTAATAGAACAAGGCCATAGAATTTCAATATACTTAGGTACATGCCTTTCCATGAACTCCACAATTATCATAAATTGTAAATTGCTCGTTTATCGTAATCTTTTGAAACACTATTTGAAAAATTTTCAAAGTTTACGTTTGTCTGATAGTGACAATCTTGAAGGACGTTCGGAAATCACAACACTTACGAAAGAAATATCTTTTAAGGTTTATAGTTTTAATGTTTACTTTTACTTCAAATCAAATTAAATTTAAACCACATTTTTTAGTGTAATTTGTTTTCTCTATTATTTCACTTATTTTCTCCATGAATTGCTTTTATTTATTATTCAAAACTGAGCTTCGATGCGTTTTCGAACGTATCATTCGTTCATAGCTCAATCTAGGGGGCAGCTCTTTTACGTTAGGATGACGTCACTTTCGTAAGGCTATCGAGTTAACCTTACGACGACGAAAGTGCTTCGTGCTGCCTACTTAAGTTATCGTGTCGTTGGCTCGATTCTATTACGTTGCGAATACGTGAATTGTTCGTGCTTAGGGTACTGGTTGATGACAGCCAATAGTTTACTATTGGCTGACTAAGACTACGAAATACCTAAGAATATTAAAGCACGTATTAAGCATGCAACAAGTATGAAAGCATGCATAATTGCATGCACGCAAATGGATTTCCTCATCTCCGGCTTAGAAATCGTTCTCTAGTTGTCGGGCCGACTAGTACCACGACGAAAAACACAGCGAGTCGGGGACAACACAATTTGATCTCTAAATAGTAGCCGTTAGTTCAATAAATAAATATTTAAATGAATATTTCACAACAATCACACCAATTCTCTAGTCCCAAACTAAGCTACGAGGCTTGTGTTATAGGTACTAGACAACGGATAAACATACTTAAATATATATTTTTTTGTAAATAAATACATATTATACATAGAAAACACCCAGACCAGTACAAACACACATGTTCATACACACTTATGCTTGTACTGTGCGGGGATCGAACCCGCGACCCTTGGTTTAGAAGTCCGACCTGTGGACCACTGCACCAAACGGTCGTCAATCAATAAACCTTAGTTTTATTCATTGTAGTTGAATAAACCAGTAGGTGAGTAAACCGTAGGTGAATCGTCCGTTAGTCTCTCCGTTACAGGCACCTGTGCACTCCTCGCACTCGTGAAGCCGACTAATGCTTCTGAGTGAATGCGTCTAAATTTTTGAGATGTTTGAGTGATAACGACTTAAGAGGGAAGTTATAGTAACAAACAAACCAGTTGTATGCCGTCGAACACTGACATTTATTATCTTCATATTAAACTTATTAACTTTACAAATATTAGGTCCTTACATATGAAATTGGCGTTTTGTCGTACTGGCCACTTTGATCACAAATTTTTCCTATTTGGTTAGGAATTCGAAATTCAAATTTATACAGCTATTTCCACATGTAGTTGTGTTTCGTAAACCGTCATTCATTTGTTTTTTTACTTATCTTTTTTCTGTTTGCATCGCTCAATTTACAAAATGGAAAATTTGAAATATCGCGTTATTTACGAGTACGAGTTCCACCGTGGCACCAGTGCTGCGGAAACGGCTCGAAGGGTTAATGATGTGTATGGCGGTTGTGTCGCAAAAGAAAACACAGTGCGTTTTTGGTTCCAACGTTTTCGTTCTGGAAATTTCGACCTGCAAAACAAGCCCCGTGGACGGCCGGAGACCCAAGTTGATAATGAAGAATTGAAGGCTATTGTGGAAGCGGATCCATCGCAAACCACGTCCGAGTTAGCTGCAGGCTTTGGCGTTAGTGATAAAACTGTTTTAATCCACTTGAAGCAAATTGGGAAGATTAAAAAACTTGAAAGGTGGGTTCCTCACGAATTGAGTGAAGCAAACCGGCAAACGCGCGTCAACTGCTGCGTTACATTACTTGACCGGCACAATAACGAAGGGATTTTAAATCGAATCATTACCTGTGATGAAAAGTGGATTCTCTACGATAATCGGAAGCGCTCATCGCAATGGCTGGACCCTGGCAAGCCAGCCAAAGCCTGCTCCAAGCGAAAATTGACCAATAAAAAGTTACTTGTAAGCGTTTGGTGGACTAGCGCCGGTGTCGTTCATTACAGTTTTCTCAAATCTGGCCAGACGATTACGGCAGATATAATAGATATTGCAAACCATGATGGAAAAGCTAGTTGCTAAACAACCAAGGCTGGTCAATCGCTCTACGCCACTGCTGCTTCACGACAACGCTAGAAGACCACACACTGCACAACAGACGGCTAGCAAATTAGAAGAACTTCAATTGGAATCTCTAAGGCATCCACCGTACTCCCCGGACCTTGCTCCAACAGATTACCATTTTTTTCGAAATTTGGATAACTTCTTGCAAGGGAAAAAGTTCAACTCAGATGGGGCAGTCCAAGTCGCCTTCAAAGATTTTATTGATTCCCGTTCGAATGGTTTTTTTAGTAAAGGGACCAATGAACTACCTATGAGATGGCAAAAGTGCATAGATTACAATGGCTCATACTTTGATTAAATAAATATGCTATATAAAAAAATTTCGACTTTTTGTTCCTCCCATACAAAACGCCAATTTCATAGGTAAGGACCTAATATGATGCATTAGCAAAAGAACGGAATTTAGTCGTGTGCATAAATAAAATACTTATTATAACCATATTAAATGTAGAGGCAGTTTGACCAAAATTAAGGAGTCATTGACTTAGCTAATTCATACCTATAGTGCGGTAACCCGTACAGCCTCAAATTGGCAGTTTAGGAAGGTAGCGGGAGCCCATTGCATTACAAGATAATAAAAATTTCGAGCTCGGAACATTGCCGAAAAAAAGCTAGTTTTGATCGTGGAAAAGAGATTGGAGAAGGAGAAAATCGACTGAGTGACCCAAGTCGCAAGTCCGTGAGCCGTATAGGTCGCTAGTGAAATGTAAAAGTTCACTTACAGCTGTATGGCGTTGTCGCCCACCGCGGCAGCGTCGAGCGCGAGCCGGGCGGCCTGCAGCGCTGCCTCGGCGCGCGTGTGGTTCGGCCGCAGCCCCGCCTCGACGGTCTGCAGCGCGTCCGCAGCGCGGGAGAGAAGTGCCTGCGATCGGTTGCGCGCGGGCCCGGCGCGCTCGTTCAGTATGTTTTTCTGTGGGAATACAGATTTGAGTTGAAACATAAACAATAAAGTCGGACTTCTAAACCAAGGGTCGCGGGTTCGATCCCCGCACAGTACAAGCATAAGTGTCCATGAACATGTGTGTTTGTACTGGTCTGGGTGTTGTCTATGTATAATATGTATTTATTTACAAAACAAAGAGTATTTGAGTATGTTTATGGGTTGTCTAGTACCCATAACATAAGCCTCGCAGCTAAATTTGGGACTAGAGAATTGGTGTGATTGTTGTGAAATATTTATTTATTTATTAATAAAACTATTCGCCTAACATTTGAAAACTTTTACCTGTACTGGAGTTTAAAAAGCGATGATTACCATTTTTCAAGATATCGATGCTTACAAGGACCAGAGGTTCTATTGCAAAGTTGTTTTCACTCAAAAGCAGCAGTGCTACTATCACTTTTAAACTTTCGCGTTTTTCTTAAAGTCTAAAACGGACGTATACATACCTATGTATGACATACGCCAAACTCCTTTGCGAGGGTTCCATTCGATTCACCGGCGTCTAATGGATCGCCTAATCGATCGATTTCACACACAGAGTGAAAAAATCGCTGTAACCAGACCACGCTCGTGTGCAACCCGATTGAAACGTCAGGCAAAAATGTGGTATGTGAATACCTACCGCGAGGTATCGCGTTTCTCATCAGCCTATATAAGTCAACTCAACTATGAGGTGGTCCGAGCCATACTCCACCACACGGGCTCAGTGTGGATTGGTGGAGGGGTGTGTGTAAGGTAAGTGACCAACCTTACTGTCAGATGTTATCAAGCCGCCGAGGGCCTCTGACTAGGCTTAACGACTAATATCTATCGATATTATCCGGGACCAACCGCTTAACGTGCCTTCCGAAGCACGGAGATGCTTGTATATAGATGTCACTTAAATGGTCAGAATGGTCACCCATCGCGTTTAATTCCTGTTTTTAAAGCAGCAGACCTCCTGATCACTGTTGTTAATTATACGTCTGTGATTATATTCGCTGTGTTGTACCTCTGGGCAAGTACTTACGACGGCAGCGGCGTCGGTGTCCGCGTCGCGGGCCAGCTCGGCTGCGCGCTTCGCGTCCGCGATCTCCTGCACGATGAGCGAGAACGCTGACGCGGCGCTGTACGCGTCCTTCGTGCGTGTGTTGTTGTTCTCGCGCGCTGCTATATCGCGGAGGTTGTCGGCCTGCGTATGGAGATAAGTTGGCATAAATGAGTTTAATCGTTTTGGAAAGCCATCTTATGGTGCGCCTAAGACGCTTTAAGGACGGGAAAGCGAAGTTTTTAAATTGATATTGAAATCTTTATATATTACACAATCTCAAAGTCGAAATGATAAAATCAATAGAGATATGGTATAATAGGAACAAAATTTAATCTACGCGTTTAATAGGTATGATGACACCTATCTTAAACATTTTCAAGATCATGGCGTTTAAAAAACATAGCCCCTGTAAAGTTAATACAGCCAGTATATTTCCAAAAAGCTGTGGAAACCAATTTTTAAACACACAAAATTCAATAAATATTCGGTCTATTGACTCCAATTTCTGATATACTACCGTGACGTCACGTTTTTGTATTTCTATACAAAATCTATGGAAGCAGACCGTTTTAACAGACAATAAAGAGTATGTTAACGATTGGTGGTGTCATCTAGCCTATTAAGGCAGTGAAACAGAGTCAGTGAACCATTCGGCAAAGAAAAGCTCAGAAAGTGGCTGCAACGACAAACTATTTCGCTAAAACTCACCCGACTTCTAAGACCGTCGGCATGATCCTCAGCTTCCCTGAGAGCCTGTATCAACCCCGGCATATCCTTCTCAAGATTATTCAATCTTTCATCTATGTTGATATTCGCGTCCCTGTTCGCGGTCAACGCCCCCGCGGCGGCCGACGCCACGTCGGAAGCGGAGAGGTTCGCGACGGCGGCCACGTCTTCTGCCGCGTCGATCAGGTCCTTCATCGCGGCCTCGTTGAGTTTGGTTACTGAGAGGACTTTGTTGCCGAATTTCGATTGGCTGTTGGAAATAAAATGTTATGTTAGGGACGATCGATATTGGAGAAACATCGATGTCATAATAAAATTGCAAACATAACTTTGGTGTTGGACAATATTGATGAATGGTGGATGTATATTAAAAAAGCAATCGTAAATACAGGGTATATATAGTGTGACATTCTCCGATACTTTTGTCAAAAAACATCGATGTGGCGATGTTATCGAAGTCAAAACATCAACATCAAAAAATCGATATTTACCAGCTAAACATCGATATTTAATTAATATCGATGAACGTCGGAAATTCCTAAGTTAAGTTATGGACGGTATTGGAAATAAGAGATTGAAGCTGAAATAAAGACTGAATGACATTTTATCCAATAACCGCAGTATAATGAGCAGAGTTTAAGTAATTAATATAAAACTATGCGCAATATTGTATGTTATATTTTCATGCTCTGTTTAACCAAAACTTGTGAGGTTGGATGAGCCCGTCATGTAGGCAGGTATGGTATGTTTCGGAGGTATCATGGATGCTAAGATACGTGCCTTATGCCACCTCTTAGATAGATCGAACACACTGCGTAAGAATAGAAGACAAAAGTGGGCGGGGCGCGAGTATAACTTACTGCGCTCTCGAAGGCACACTTTATGCGTGTAGAGCGTGACAGCAAAATTCAGAAATATTGACAGTTTGTGACCGCAACCGGCAGTGACAAAATCCTCGTTTAGATTCTTAACAAATATGTTACTAGTAAGTAATAAGATAAAATGCGCATTACTAGGTTTTTCCTAACCTCATTTGTAACCGCTACGATTGACCGATTAAAAACTCGAGGGTTTTTAGTTGTGACTTAACGTACATGTGTTAAGTCTTACAAAGAATGAAAGCTGAAAACTAGTAGCCCGCGCAGAAAAATATATGAACGCGCGCCGATAAGCACTGAACGGTGCTAACAAGTTCCGACAAGCTCAAACACGCGCTATCCAGCGCTGGGCGTTGCCATTTAAAATTAACAAAAAACAACTTTTTCACTTAAAAATAAAGTAATAAACAACTGCGACAACTAAAACACAACGTGCTTCCTTTGTGTAGAACGGACCAGCGCTAATAAGCTTTCTTTCTGTATACGACCTAAGCTTGGGGCCTACGGGCCTGATGACCTGTAGAACCGTTTGATTTAACCTATTTCAGGCATCAGTCTCTCGCACCTTGGGTACACCTTTCTATTACTATAAATTTAGAATATTTATTCATTTATGCTTGCTCACACCGGTTCTCGATCGCGATGCTCTTTTTAGGTTATTCCTTCTTCTGTGGAATAAGCTAAATGGAATTTTCAACAGCAAAAAAATCAGTGTTAACTTACCCGTTCCTTTGGTTGAACCTATCAGCTGCTGCGGCAGTATGTTGCGCAAGGTCAGTGAACTCCAGTAGGTCTTCTAGCTTGTCCTTCAGCTGGCGTGTCGCATTCACGAGGCGTTCGAATTTCTGTATGACATATAAACAAAAAGATGATAATTTATCGATTTGCGTTTAGTTGTCATAAAAGTCATTTATTCAACAGACCCACAGGGTCACTTTTAAACGTCCCATAAAATCCTGCCATAAGCTGCGGAACAATTTGTGGGCTGGCGCCGAGAAGAAGCTGAGAAACTTGTGTTAGTGATAGGTAAGTCGTAGAGCGTGTAGAATCTTTGAAATTGGAACAGGATTTTTCTAACACATCTCACATAACACATCTTATGCACACCTGAGGCCTTACTACGAGAGTCGAAACTTCGCTTTTTCGTTTTATGACACAAATACACATAGTAATACACGTAGCATCATATGCAAATGTAATAAGGGCGATGAAATTCGTAGCGCGATTTGCTGTCTATTGTACACGTTATCGTTTTGATGGGCATCGTTTCTGGAAGTAGGCCTTCTACTTGCCGTCTTCGTTACCTCAAGTGTCTTGCAAGAAAGTTCTAAGTCTAGCTTGACTTTACCGATAACTTAACAAGTAGGAAATTAGAATGAGAAACTTGTGTATGATCATTGGCTTTTTAATTTAATAAGTTAGAACGGATATCTATATCAGGATGTAGATATAACCACTCATTTTTAGGGTTCCGTATCTCGAAAGAAAAAAACGGAACCCTTATAAGATCACTTTGTTGTCCGTCCGTCCGTCCGTCTGTCTGTCAAGACCGTTTTTCTCAGGAACGCGTGGAGGTAATAAACTGAAATTTCTATACGATACTTAAGTCTACTGTCTCTGGAATCTGTAGAAAAAATCAACCTTTTAAGCCAACGCAAACAAAAGATACAGCCATTTAGGCCGCAAATTTCCTCAAATTTTTAAAACTCGCACGGGAATCAAAACCTACAGGGTACTTCCCGTAAACTTAGAATCTTGAAATTCAGTACGAAGTCACGTCTTATAGTACAGATATAGGAAAAATTACGAAAACCGTAAATTTTCAGTTTCATCATATAAAAAAAAACTTTTTGACAATTTTGAAAATTTCAAAGTTACTACTCCTTATCTACAGGTTTGTACGGAACCCTCGGTGCTCGAGTCCAACTCGCACTTGACCGGTGTTTTTGTATTATATTATACTTTTGATAATAATAATAAGCGAATGCTGTCTTCGCTTGTATCTAGTAGAAGAGATGGTATCCGCCAGTGGGGTGAGCACGAACAATTATCGTAACGTATTCGTAGCGTTTACCTATCGTTAACTTGTCAATTTGTATGGGGAAACTCTCAGTTTTTGACGTTTCGACGACACTAATACGTTACGAAAATGTTCGTGCTCACTCCACAGGTGTACACATCCCTACTCATTAATGTATCACTCAGAGACCTCTTTGTGTTGTATCCATATGCCCACTTACGCCTTCCAAAAGTACTTGTAATTGTGCTGTGAAGTACCCTAAAAGCGACGATACTACAAATAATAATAATAAAATACCTTAGCCTGTTTGGCGACGGGCTCGATGAACACGTTCATCCTCTCGATCTGCGCGGTCGCGTTCCCGAAAACGCTGTTCGCTTGCAGCAGCGCCCCCTGCAGGTCTTTTTCTGTACACAATATTGATACAAATAAGGAAACCATTTTACATTTAGTACCATATTTTCACAATTATTGGTTAGATGACACCACCAATCTTTGACATACTTTTAATATCTGTCAAAACGGTCTGCGTCCATTGATTTTGTATGGGAATACATGAACGTGACGTTACGGTCATATATCAGAAATCGGAGTCAATTGACCGAATATTTATTGAGCTTTGTGTGCTTAAAAATTGGTTTCTACAGCTTTTTGGAAATATATTGGTTGTATCAACTTTATAGGGGCTGTGTTTTTTAAACGCCATGTTCTTGAAAATATTTAAGATAGGTGTCATCATGCTAATTTTTACCCACTAAGCAGCAGTCTGCTAACCACCACACACCAAAAGCTCAGTAGCTTTTGGTGTGTATCTTGCCTGTACTAGTATATCTATGTGTGCGTGTCATTATGCCTATTGCTCGGCCAATACTTAAACATGGGATAATCACTGCCTAGTTCTATTGTAGCAGTGGGGTTGGTGTTTACGTGATTGTGGTATAGTTATCAGCGCTTCGACCCCTGTCTAACTTCCGGTTTGGTTGCCATATCTTGCTGCGAGCATCTAAGCCTTGTCGCTTAAACTATGCACTTGGAATATCTGACTGGCCTCAGCTAATACGCTGTTCACCTTCGGCAGTTGACTGAGTTCCAGCCTAGTAGCTAAGTCAGCCACGTGAGACAACCGCCTTGGCTTTGTTGCTACTGTCTCGTCATTAAGGTAAAGTCCTATAGGCGATAGCAACTTTACATTATCACTATTGTAGCGCTTGATACTAACCAGCAATGTCGCTGTTGATCTGCCTGGCCTCAGCCAAGGCACTGTCTGCCTTTGGCTGTTGGCTGAGTTCCAGCCCAGTGGCCAAGTCAGCCACGTGAGCTACCACCGCCTTGGCCTTGTCGCTGCTGTCCCGTACTGAGGATAAAGTCTTGTCGGCGAGCGCGGCTAACTCAGCCGCGCGGGTGATCTGCTTGTCGCTGTCCGTTGCCGCAAACTCAGCCTACGACAAACACAAATTAAAAGTTACTTCGGCCTTTGAAATTTAAAATGAAATCACATTGACTCTCGTAGTTAGGTTGCCTTGAATTCCTTAGGCCTCTTTTACACGCACGTTTTTTGAAGTGAAAATCTACGGCCCGCCGTTAGTAGGGCACGGATGCTAGAGTTGTATGCATCACTGTGCGCGCTTGTTGACGTCAATTCCGGCAAAACTCTCATCTCATCCCCTCGCAGTTAATGGAATTTATTTACTTAGCTAAAGAAATTCATCAATTAAGAATAGAAAAGTCTAATAGCAAGTCAAACAGACGCTTGTGGCTTCGGTCACATGGAGCTGCGCCACCTTCGACCCAAGAAGCTGATGACGAGGGCTGCTAGTGGAACCAGGCTACTTACCGATCGCAGCAGGTTCTTGGCGCCGGTCTCGAGCGTGCGGAAGGCGGCTGTCACGTCGCCCAGGTCCACCACTTGGAGCTGCGCCACCTTCGGCCTGAGTAGCTCGGTCTGGTTCGCGATGTAGTTGAGGCGTTGCGTCGTGAAGAACGAGTCTGCTTTGTCCTGGATACAGAAAAATATGTGATATGAGTTTTGTTGCTGACCAGAGCGAGGCATCACATATCTCTCAAAAACTCATAAGCCAAAATTCTTTAAAGGTGTTGCGTTTCCGAGTTATTTATTATTCAACTTGTATTAGCGATGCTCTGAATTTATATATCCGAGAATAGTTCAGAGAACAGAGAGAATTAAAAAGAGATATTAAGGCATGAATGTTTGACACAGTCCGGGCTCTTCCCGTGTGGTTCCTTACCTACAACAACACAAGTAATAAATACCTTGAAGTCCTGCGTCTCAGTAGCGAGTAGCGCGGAGAGGTTCCCAACCGTGAAGATCAGCGCGTCGGTGCACTCGTCGCACTGCTGGCAGCCCTCTTGCGGGATCAGCACCCACCTGGAAAGGTTTCCCGGGATTAGTATGGTGTTCGAGTATTTTCGGCGTTCGAAAACGTAACCTTAAAGGCTAGACTCATTGGAAAAAGGAAGCGATCTAACAAGAAAATCTGCATAAAACTTATGCCGCCGAGTTTTGCAGCCTCTAATTAAACGCTACTTACTACTCTACTTTCTAGCCTAAGATTATTTATTTTTTCCCTTTTTGTTTCAAATTTAATTTCCTTTGTTTATGAAGAAATGATTTTTTATAATTATTATTATTGTAGTATCCTCTAGGACAGCACAGCATATTATCTCATCAGCATTTATACGTACTCGTGCATACATATACGTTTCACTGCTGGACACATACCTCATGACGCCGGGCAGGCACTCGCACTGGCCGTCGCGTCACACATGTCCCCGACCGAGTAGCCCGTGTTGCAGTTGCAGTCTGATATCTAACTTGTTGTACAATTACCTCTCCGGGCACCGGTCGCACTTCTCGCCGATGACGCCGGGCAGGCACTCGCACTGGCCGTCGCGTCACACATGTCCCCGACCGAGTAGCCCGTGTTGCAGTTGCAGTCTGATATCTAACTTGTTGTACAATTACCTCTCCGGGCACCGGTCGCACTTCTCGCCGATGACGCCGGGCAGGCACTCGCACTGGCCGTCGCGTCACACATGTCCCCGACCGAGTAGCCCGTGTTGCAGTTGCAGTCTGATATCTAACTTGTTGTACAATTACCTCTCCGGGCACCGGTCGCACTTCTCGCCGATGACGCCGGGCAGGCACTCGCACTGGCCGTCGCGTCACACATGTCCCCGACCGAGTAGCCCGTGTTGCAGTTGCAGTCTGATATCTAACTTGTTGTACAATTACCTCTCCGGGCACCGGTCGCACTTCTCGCCGATGACGCCGGGCAGGCACTCGCACTGGCCGTCGCGTCACACATGTCCCCGACCGAGTAGCCCGTGTTGCAGTTGCAGTCTGATATCTAACTTGTTGTACAATTACCTCTCCGGGCACCGGTCGCACTTCTCGCCGATGACGCCGGGCAGGCACTCGCACTGGCCGTCGCGTCACACATGTCCCCGACCGAGTAGCCCGTGTTGCAGTTGCAGTCTGATATCTAACTTGTTGTACAATTACCTCTCCGGGCACCGGTCGCACTTCTCGCCGATGACGCCGGGCAGGCACTCGCACTGGCCGTCGCGTCACACATGTCCCCGACCGAGTAGCCCGTGTTGCAGTTGCAGTCTGATATCTAACTTGTTGTACAATTACCTCTCCGGGCACCGGTCGCACTTCTCGCCGATGACGCCGGGCAGGCACTCGCACTGGCCGTCGCGTCACACATGTCCCCGACCGAGTAGCCCGTGTTGCAGTTGCAGTCTGATATCTAACTTGTTGTACAATTACCTCTCCGGGCACCGGTCGCACTTCTCGCCGATGACGCCGGGCAGGCACTCGCACTGGCCGTCGCGTCACACATGTCCCCGACCGAGTAGCCCGTGTTGCAGTTGCAGTCTGATATCTAACTTGTTGTACAATTACCTCTCCGGGCACCGGTCGCACTTCTCGCCGATGACGCCGGGCAGGCACTCGCACTGGCCCGTCGCGTTGCACATGAATCCGACCGAGTAGCCCGTGTTGCAGTTGCAGTCTGAAATGTAGAGGAGTATAAGAATCCTCATTTTTATTTCAAAATCATCTGGTATTAAGAAGTTGGTACCACTGTCGAAGATAACCGCCAAGCAAGCTTGTAACGCAAATTCCTAAGATCTATCAAAGTTCTTACCGCTCAGGAATAAACTTTTTGTGAGAAAGCTATTGAATCTAACCTCACATAACTTGATGGCACATGCTGGTATTACTAAATACTCACGATCGCAGCCATCCTTGGTGTAGTTCCAATAACCAGCAGCACACTGTTCGCAGTGGCGGCCAGTCACTCCCTTTGCGCATCTGTGAAAAGTATGTATTTAGTATTTTTATAATTTCATTTTATTGATAGACGTCAATAATTGAGAGCAACTTTTAAAGAACTAAACAATTTATTTATACATTGATGACTTCGAGCTGTTTACACTTAGGATCAAAAGCACACCTGCCGTATACGGTCGTCGTGACTCGCGACTGACTGCGATTGATCGACAAGCTGTCAAAATATAGTCGATGGTATCAGGCGTTACTTTGCGGACATCCATGACTAAAGCTGATTCAGGAGCAGGAGATGTTATCGCTCGTAGTCTGTCGAAGCGACAACATCTATCTATCTATCATCTAAGGATGCCACGTGTAGTGGCGAAACACGTCGACGTTTTATCGGTGTCAGTGTTGTGATTCTAGGTGCATCTTCTCTGTCACGTTGTGAGTTGTATTGTAAAATTATCCTATTTTTCAGCTTTAAGCTATCAAAAGCTAATATAATCTGATTGATGAAGTCAAAGCGTAGATTTATATTTTAGCACCTGCACTGTCCACTAGTGGGGTCGCACTGCGAGGCGACGGCGGCTAACGCGCAATCGCACGGGCTGCAGCCGAGCCCCGAGTCGAGCCCGTAGTGGTCGGGCGCGCAGCGGTCGCACTTGTCGCCGACGACGCCCGGCCGGCACACGCACGTGCCCGTCGACGGGTCGCAGCGCTCCATGCCGTACTCGTCGCACACGCACGCTGAGTAACGATAATGGATTTAGGCTACGTCCGCTCATACTCGTACATTTAGATTTATGCATAGAATTCAATGTTACATATCCCGAAAATCAGATACGTTTTTCAAAAGCGCAATATAACCGCGCGTCCAAATCAATAATTTAAAAAATGAATCGCAAAATGTGTTGGTAAGCGCATTACTCAAGACCGCCTGGACCAATTTAGTCAATTATTTTTTAAGATATTCCTTAAAGTACAGGGATGGTTCTTACGAAGAAAAATATGTTGAAAAAATTCGGGCAGGACAACGTCTGCGGGGTCCACTAGACTATAATAAATAATAAATAAATCCTAAAATGAGTTGATAAGCGCATAACTTATAACGCCTGGACCAATTTGACCAATTCTTTTTTATAATATTCCTTTAATTAGGAAATGGTTCTTACGGAGAAAAAAAAATAAACACCGGGCAGGACAACGTCTGCGGGGCCCGCTAGTTAATCAAAAAGCCGGCAGCTACAGCGTGCTGGCATAACAATAATAATACTCACGTTGGCGGGTGCTGATAATGTAGTTGATACACTGGTTCCAAGCATGTTCAAATGTTTCGGCGTGTCTCAGTTCACTCTCCCAGCTTATTGACTTATCTAAACACCTAGACGCGTGATCTTTTTGGAGACTTCTAAAATATTACCGGTGCAGTTCTTGCTGAAGATGGCGTCGCCGTAGAAGCCGGGCGCGCACAGGTTGCACGCCGCGCCGGCCGTGTTGTTCACGCACTTGAGGCAGTCGCCGGTGATGCTGTCGCATGAGCTCGGGTCGTCCGTGTTTATGTTGCCGGAGCAGTTGCACGGTTTGCAGTAGTCGCCTGGAGTAAATATAATAATCAGTGCCTAATCGATAAAATACTCTGCTCAGTTTCTAATGTACTGACCAAAGCACATCAGGCTACGCATTTTATAAAATGGTCCATTTTAAAAGTGTATAAGAAGCCGTAACGTTAACCATGATGTGCTGTCTTGTGTACTATGTGCGTAAATAGAAGTATAAATAGAGACGGACAAAAAATATCAACCTACACAAGATTCGGTAAGGGACTCTGAAAAGTATCACCTTCGAGGTGATACTTTTCAGAGTCATAAAAAAACCAAATCATTTCCCGATCTTTAACAAAATTTTAAATACTTTTATATCATGTTGCTGATCAGCGAGCCGTTCTCACCAAAATCACATCCGATGGCGAAGCCGAAATGTTTATTAGGTAGGTACAGTTTATCTACCTATGTGCGCGCTCACCAGTGTTCTCGGGAACGCCGTAGTACCCGGCGGCGCAGTACTCTCAGCGCGACCCCGTAGCCCGGCTTGCAGTCGCACGAGATCAACGAGCCGTTGTCGCTGAGGTCTCAGCCGATGGCGACGCTCAAGGTACAGTTATCTTTCTATGTGCGCGCTCACCAGTGTTCTCGGGAACGCCGTAGAACCCGGCGGCGCAGTACTCGCAACGCGCGCCGCCGTTGCCCGGCTTGCAGTTGCACGAGATCAGCGAGCCGTTCTCACCAAAATCACATTCGATGGCGAACTGCAAGGTACAGTTTGTCTATCTATGTACACGCTCACCAGTGTTCTCGGGAACGCCGTAGTACCCGGCGGCGCAGTACTCGCAGCGCGCGCCCCCGTAGCCCGGCTTGCAGTCGCACGAGATCAGCGAGCCGTTGTCGCTAAGGTCGCAGCCGATGGCGAAACTGCAATGTACACTGATGTTAGAATCCATATCTTTACAAAAGGAATAATAAAAGTTTATATTTACTTTCATTTCGACAGATTGACATCGAAAACGCACAAATGACATAATATCGTCTTATTTTGTAGTACACGATGAACGAGAGCGGAGTAACAGATTTTGTGCCAAAACGTGGTTTTATATCCATCTTTTTTCCGCTCCAATGAACATGTAATCCTTACATCTAAGATACCAAGTAAGCGAGTAACTTTTTGGGGTTTCTGAGGTTTCTATAAAACTTCGTTTGCCTTCTACAAACTTTTATTTGGCTAGCTAACCGGGACTTGGCGGGAAAGTAAAGTGGTCGCCCAGCGTGATATTATCATCTAAGACACCTAGCGGGCAGCTTACTTGTTGGCGGCGGTGGGCATTGGACAGGCGCAGATGAGGCAGTCGCGCGGCGTGCCCACAGTCGCGTCGCCGTGGTACCCCAGTATGCACTGCTCGCAGTGGTCGCCCATCGTGTTGTGGGTGCAGTCCTGTACAAACATTTTAGTGTGTTGTTACACAAGATAAAATCATAAAACTGAGTACATTACCCGGAATAATTGTGTGGTGTGGAATGGATCCAAATCATGGATCTCCCGCACCAGACGTACTCAAGGTCATTTCATAGCCAACTGTCAAACAGGGAACTAAAGGGACAAGTCAGTCAGGGATGGTCCAACAAGACCACAGCTAGTCAACAACGCCGGCATCCTCAGAATGACGCCGCTCTTTGTCGATAACTTCCTGGCGACTTACAATGAGAACCAAAAGACGAACCTCCAACCGGTGTTGCACCTCACCACTCTCGCGGCACCTTATCGTTAGCCGAGGGAACGTTATAAGTATATCGAGTATTTACGGAAAGAAGATATTATTATATCCGGGGCTACTCTCCTATTATACTACTTAAGTTGGTATGGACCATTTCAGCCCTGGAGCTAGCCGATCACTGTGACGATCAAGGTAAACGCGATCAGCTCGGGGCCGGTGGTGCACAGATATCAACGACAATGCTGGTCTGAAGCTAGAGGACTTTAGCGCTGATACGTTTAGAACAGCTCTCGTCAGGATATCCGTTTCGGAAGATGTAGCAGACCTGGCTCTGGTCCTCGCTAGTGACAAAGCTGTCAGTATCACGGGCTCGGAATATACTTTGTACAACAGTGATAAGTAGACTTGAATCACTATTTCTAATGATATGATGTTACTTTGCGGAAATCCATGACTAATGAACTGTGGCCAGCAGGTCACGGTTAAGACTACGGTATCTTGTACGCTTGTGGTACGGGCGATTTCGCAACAAAAATGAATAGCCTGATGTGCTAGGCACTGTGCATTGTGTGTCATTAAATAAAATAACAAAATAATTGATAAATACTAATGAGTTTCATATCTTTTCTAGATATCGTTATCTTTTTCATCAATTATTTTGTGGCGGAGCCACTTCATATTAAATCCTCCTTGCACACTGTGTAAATACTTCGAAACTGATGGCAGCCGTCGTTAATAAATTGTAGCGATCATTTGAACATAAACCGACGCAGTTTTCTCAACACGTCACCTGGCAACGTGTCTATATTTAAATTTAAAAAACATATTTAAAAATAATCAATTTTATAATAATATATTTAATAAACACAGCTGGCGAATATCAACGGCTGGACGGATTTTAACCAGCCAAAGCTAAGAACCACCGTGATTAAATTATCTTTCGAATAAAAAAAAACCGCTTTGCAATCGGTTCACCCGTTCGGAAGCTACGGTCCCACAGACACACACATATACACACAGACAAAGGGTCAAACTAATAAAGCCCTTCTCATTCGTCGGGGTTAAAAAAAATGCACTTAATGACACGAACGGCGATTATTTGGTATTGTGTTGTTAACATACAATATATTCGTAAGTAGAAATTATATATTTTGAAATACCGCGATAGTTGCTGATACAAATTTTAATATGCCAGAAAAAAGTAATTCCGAGGCAAGTATGTACCTACATATTAAATCAAAGTTGATAAGATAATTAGTTAGATATCTACATACATTCACCTTTATAATGTAAAAATACACTCGGTACGCAAATGAGAAATATTTAATGAACAGAACCAAATTCGAGGGTTACATAAACAGTCTGAGAGAGCGTCATGAACTGGTTGATTCTTTTAATTTTAAACCATTTTTTAGGGTTCCTCTTCCAAAGAGATAACACTTCGACCTATCTCAATGTCATGATGTAATGGATTATTGGAAAAAAAATCGGGCAGTCATCCTCAAGTTTTGTGTTCGCTACACAAAGTCAATATAGCCACTGCTTTGTATTTTTAGAAATGACTTTTTGAGCACAGGTGTGCTATTAATAATATAGCCTATTCGACTTCGACAATGTGTATATACTTCATAAGTAACGCAACTTTCAAAAAGGTTTGATAGTTACAACCCCTATTTTTAATAAGTCTAAATATATCCAGACATCGGCTTTCGAGCGTTACCCGAGTAAAAGGCGAACAAAGAAAGAGAAGAGAATACTGCATCCTTGCATTTAGAGTCGTATTTTGCGTGCGGTTTATTACTGTTAATTTGAATGAAATTGTTTGTCTTTTTCGTGACTTGATTGAATTATCTAACCGGTGCAGTTTTCATTTTAATGAAGTCAAATTTAATTCTAATCTTAGTCACAACACTAAAATGTACGTTTCATACAATTTTTTTTTATATTTCGCAAAACATTCACAATTTCGCAATTTAATATCATACCCTGACGCTATTTGTCATTTTCTATGAAATTTCATATTGGCATAGCAATAGCGCGTAGCATGCTAAGCATGCTAATTAAATTAACGAAAAATAGCAATAATTGCCATTACTACACAACATAAAAAATGGGGGAACAAATAAAAAACATATAACACGGCGTGAAATAAATATAATCTGACGGGTACTCATTTAGCAATTACTTTATCTCTGGTTTCTCTCTGGTTTAAACTTTAGATTCGATTAATCTAATGATTATTTTAACGACTAACACCGCCGCCATTCAGAATAGCTTAAGCAAAAGGAAAATGAATCGTACATGTATGTCCACTAGTTAGTAATAAATTAAAACTCAAATACATTTTTTTTATAAATTTTACCTTTTACAATTTATTTGTGTCATCTAGCCTATCTATTGACTAAGATAACAGCAGTCAATTCATTGACAATGATAAGAAACGCGTAATTAGTTGGTGCTTATTATATTTCTTACTTCATAAAACTAAATGTGCAAGAGAAATAGTGATTCAACGCAACAAAACGCCGTTGTCCAAAACATAGTTCGAGCCCGTGATGCCGATAGCTTTGTCACTCGCGAGGAACAGCGTCAGGTCTGCTACTTCTTCCGAAGCGGATATCCTGCCGAGAGGTGTTTTAAACGCTTCATCGGAAAAGTCCTCTGGATTGAGACCCGCATTCTCGATGACATCAGTCTGAACCGGCCCCGGGCTGATCGCGTTCACCCTGACGCCGTGCTCAGCCAGCTCCAAGGCCGCTCCCCTCGAAAAATGGTCCATACCAGCTTTCGACGCGCAGTAGGCGAGCATGCCCGCGTATATCATTTTTCCGCAAACACTCGATATATTTACTATGTTTCCCCGGCTGGCGATCAAATGGGGTGCCGCCAGGGTGGTCAGATGCACCACCGCTCGTAGGTTCGTCTTTTGGATCTCATCGTACGTCGCCAGGAAGTTGTCGGCTGAGAGCGGCGTTATTCTGAGGATGCCGGCGTTGTTCACTAGCACATCGATTTTCCCGAACTTCGTGATGGTCTCGACGATGATTCGTTTGGCCTCCGCGTCGTGGGACACGTCAGCTCGGATGACGAGGTGCCGGTCGCCGTAGCTGTTGCACTTCTCTGCGATGTTAGCGAGCTTGGCCTCGTTCCTGCCCACGAGTACGACGCTGGCGCCGGCCTCGGCGAACTTCACCGCGGTGGCGGCGCCGATGCCGGAGCTCGCGCCGGTCACAATCACAACTTTACCGGTGAAACTCATTGTGCGGCTTTGTTATTTCGAGTGCGAGACAATTATTCAGAGTTGTATTTTATACAAATAATACTGTACTGATAAGAACTAAGTCGGCGAGATAGTAATACTAATACTGATTATGGTATGACAAAGCAGATTTTTTATAGTCGATAACACACACAAGGCCGCACGAGCGCGAACGAGAATGGAATCAATGCTGTAAGCGAAATGGGCATCAAAGGATGATCTTCTCACGCGAGTAAAGAGATGCCAAGGCGAAAGTTGATCATTTGATCAGCTTCACTATTAATTCAGGCCAACTGCACTTACCCATGGTCCCGGCCCACTAATGGCCCCGAAAGGCACCGTTTGGTTTTGAGGGGGTATAGGTAATAGCGACCAGACCACGACTTTCTCCGCGCCAACGAGATGTAAAGCACTCACCAGACACACGCCGGTGTTGACGTCGCACTGCGCGGCGTGTCCGTTGCACTGGCACGGCGCGCACAGGCCGGCGTGCGGGCCCGAGCTCAGGCGGTAGTAGCCGACGGCGCACTGCTCGCACGAGAGCCCGCGGTACGCTTTGGGACACTGGCACTCTTCCACTGAGGCCGCGCGGCGCATGCCGTCTGCGTAGTCTTCCACGCCGATGTCTAGGGCTGCCGCTGTCAGTCTGGAGAAAAACATACATTGAAAGTTTTTATCGTATTTTGCTATCACGCTAATAGGCTAGACGACACCACCAATCGTTGACATACTCTTTATTATCTTTCAAAACGGTCTGCCTTCGTAAATTTTGTATGGGAATACAAAAACATGACGTCACGGTTGAGTATTAGAAATCTGAGTCAAAAAACCGAATATTTATTGAATTTTGTGTGTTTAAAAATTGGTTTCTACAGCTTTTTGGAAATATACTGGTTGTACTCGTATTAACTTCATAAGAGATATGTTTTTTAAACGCCATGTTCTTGAAGATATGTGTCATCATGCCTATTGTATTTCCCGATTGAGACTAGGACAAGGAATATGAAATGCAACTTAAAAATTTGATTTTGGGTTGATCAACCTTTTCAATAAGACGCTTAAAGCGTTCGCAACAAGTGACAACTTGCAAGACCGCAACTCGTGACGTGATCAGCCCAGTTTTTAAAAGTGACACCCTACAAAAGTGAGTCACGTAACGTCACTAGCTCGTGTTCGAACCGACTACCCCCTTTAAGCGGCCGCGTCGTCGTGACGCTGGGATCGCCACCACCTACTTGGAGCCAAGCTCATTCCATGGATATGATAACGACGGGCCTGAACCCAGAAATAATACTTGTCACGATGACGAGAGCCATCATGAACTTTTCTCGCTTTACGGAATCACGATACTAGCACGGAAGGCCTAAAGCCTCAAGTTTTTTCAGCGAGTATTGCTCATGTTCTTTAGCAATTTGATAAATGTAGATAGGTTGCAACGAGATAGTATCAATCCTGGCAGATGCAGAGTCCTCTTATTACGATGCGCGGATGTAAAGACTTTCCACGTTGACGAGAGCCGTCTTGAACTTTTCTCGCGTGACGGAACTGCCGTCTAGCCGCGTGAATTCGTCATCCGTCATCTTGGTGCACGCATAAGGAATCACGATACTAGCACGGACGGCCTAAAGCCTCAAGTCCTTTCAGCGAGAATTGCTAATATCCTATAGCAATTTCATGAATTTAGATTATTTGCAATGAGATGGTATTACTTACCTCGCAGCTGGGAGTCCTCCCAGTACAAAGCACGGATGTAAAGACTTGGCACGTTGACGAGAGCCGTCTTGAACTTTTCTTGCGTCTTCCGTCATCTTGACGCATGCATAAGGAACCAATATACTAGCACAGAAGGCCTAAAGCCTCAAGTCTTTTCAACGAGAATTGCTAATGTCCCTTAGAAATTTGATAAATTTAGATAGTTTGCTATGAGACGGAATCACTTACCTTGCAGATGCGGAGTCCTCCCAGTACGATGCGCGGATGTAGAGACTTGTCACGTTGACGAGAGCAGTCATGAACTGTTCCCGCGTGACGGGGCTGCCGTCCAACCGAGTGAATTCGTCTTCCGTCATCTTGACGCCGTGCTCCCAATCGTCGAAAGACGGCGGTTGTTCCACGCTATTGTGATACAAAAAGGTTTTGCTTGTTTGACATTCAATATTACGAGTGCATATAAAGGTTGTTGTTACTTTATCATCTGAATATTAACTCTCCTTTTTTTGACCCGTCATATTGGCGAACTAACGATAAAATTAAGAAACAAGACATTAAATAGACTTTTTTACTGTATTTGTTGGGGCCTCTAGCCGAGTCCCAACTCTGGTTTACTCGTAGAATAGTATTAGACCAAGAGGTCGCGGATTCGATCCCCGCACTGTATCAACATTTGTGTGCATGAACACGTCTGTTTGTACTGGTCTAGGTGTTATATGTATTTATTTACATTTATTTGTAATACTTCCAAGTTGATTCTGATTTTTGTAACAGAAGTGCTCAAGTGGTAAGTACCCACGGAGTCAGATGAATGTTTATATGTTTTTTTTAAATCGTACGGTGTTAGTTACCTGTTGTGTATCAGATATCCGTTGGGCCCGCCGATGATGACGTCAGACGCGGCAATGGCACGCCCGTCGTTGCGGCTCGAGTAGAAGATGACGTATGTGAGGTAGCCGCCGTATGAAGTGAGACGTTTGCCTGGAAAATTATGTGAGTCTTAGCCGCGATAGTTAAAGCGATCTTTCGACGCAACTGATTTAGTGTTAGAAAACAAAATGGAAGCACTTCCTACCGATCGGGTGTTATGGTCGGGGACCAAGGTTCGATAGACATCATCTTCATTTGTCTATCTATATTATTCAGAATCTAAATTTTATATGCCGCGGTTCATGTCCGGTACTAGGCTAACAGCGCCATCTAGCCTATGGAGCCGTATCAGCGCTCGCTGTCATTCTTGCCACCGGTAGGCATGCGCTTGTGATGGCGAACGGTAGAGTTCGCCACAATCTCGTGATCTCCAAATCCCTGTCTATATGTCATGAAAATAGGTTGCGCAAGACCTTGTTAGACTGTAGGAGAACCATAGACAAAAACTCACCGAGATAATACTCCGGCGCGGAGAAGTAGACCACAGTGTTACCAGACAGCTGCGCCTCTATGGTAGATTCATTGTACACGGTGGGCGCGGGCTCGTATGGTGTCACCGTTATCGTGCGGTTGGACTCAATGCTGACCAGGGTCCAATCGGCCATTCCGCTGATCTGTGGGTGATATAAATACTCACTAACGAAATTTATGCAGGCTGCTATAGTCAAAAGGCTCGTTATGACAGCTTTCAAGATGCTTTACCTGACTTACTAATGTCCAAATACAAATCCATTTGAATTCATGTCAGATTTGTTTTATTTGAAAAATGAACTGCAGTTTAAAAATTTAATTAAAATAAGTCTCATCTTTCATTAAACGTTTCCTGGCTGTAACCTAAAATAGACTTGAAATTCATACTATTAACAAACATTCAACCCTAGTCCATAGCAGATCAAAAGCGTTCATAATGAGACTTTATTAAAATGTAGATTATAGAACAGCTCGACATGAAATCTTTTTATGGGAGTCTTTGTTCGGCAGTAGATGGCTTCCGACTAACAATAGGCTAGATGACACCACCAATCGTTGACATACTTTTTATTATCTGTCAAAACGGTCTGCGCCCATAGATTTTAATAATAATAATAATAATAATTTATTTATTAATGTCAACAAATGGACCAATTACAATTACAAAATAGAAAATTACAAATTATTAACTTAAGCATATCTAAAACAGTATCTTAACATTAGCCCGCACATGTACCAAGTCACAGTGATACATGTACAGACAGTCAAAACGCTCAGCGAAAGCGCGCAGGATACTGTACGGGCTGGCCCGCACCCAGCGCACCAGGGATGTACACCGCTTGCGCATGGTTGTATAAAAACAATCCACGCCCGCCTCAGCGAACATCCCCGAGGCGCTACAGAAGCGAGGCAGCCCCAACAGAACTCTGAATGCATTATTATATTGGACGCGTAAGGCGCTGTACTGTTCCTGCGTATAGTCCACCCACAGTCCGCTCGCGTAGAAGGACGTGCAAAATGCCCTGAACAGGGTAATTTTGACGTCTCTTGAACATCGAGAAAATCTGCAGGCTATCATATTCGCACGAACAGACAACGCCCTACGCTCTCTTTCTATGTCCGAATTATCTTTCAGGTCAGGGGTAAGAATGTGCCCAAGGTATTTAAATTGTTGGACTCTATTAAGGGGGCAGCCATTCAGTCTGAGTGTAGGGGTTTGAGTTAGGGACCTTCCCCGAGCCTGAAAGATCATCCACTCACTTTTTTTAACGTTATAAATCAAACCGTGTTGCTTAGCATATTTTTCACAAATGTCAAGCAGCTGCGACAGACCACCTACAGAGGCACTCAGCAGCACCATGTCGTCCGCGTAACTAATATTATTAAGGCAGACACCACCAATATGGCAGATTTTGTATGGAATACAAGAACGTGACGTCACGGTCATGTATCAGAAATCGGAGTCAATTAAGCGAATATTTATTGAGTTTTGTGTGTTTAAAAATTGGTTTCTACAGTTTATATACTCGTTGTCATAACTTCATAGGGGCTATGTTTTTTAAACGCCATGGTCTTGAAAATATTTTAGATAAGATTCATCATACCTATTGTGATGATAACGACATGGTCTACTCACCGCAGCCCAAGACAGGTACGAGCTGGTACACCTGGAGGTCTTGCCGAAGCAGAAGCACTTGGTGCAGCCCTCCGGGTTGCTGGCTTGCAGGTTGAAGTACTCCTCTTTGCACTCGTCGCACGCCTGTAGGGGAAGATAGGGAGATGTATCAGCTTTTGGTTTTTACCTTATAAAGCCACAATACCGTAATAATAGTCTTCCTGGCCGATTAAGACCACGGCGGCCAATCTCAACAGAGATCAGCCAACTACGCAGGAGATATTATGAGCTTGACCGGAGAGAGATCAGGCGCAGGACCACCGGCTTAACGTGCTTTCCGAGGCACGGGGGTGTAACACCGCCAACTTTCCGAGTTCGAGCTGTTTTTGAGAAACCCAGAAACAAATTTGACTCGACCTGGGATTCAAACCCAGGACCTCTCGGATGTAAGGCAGAAACTTTGCCACTACACCAACGAGGCAGTCTACTGTAATATCCCGTATATTACGGTATAAACAGTAGTATATTTTACCAATTAACCTTAACGTTAGACATTAACCACTCTACTAAAAGAGAACTAGGCGGTGATTATTCTTTTTTTAATATGAACCGGCTAATTTAAAGTGTATGACAGCGCAAATGACATAACCTTCAGGAGACATACTCGTACGTTTCAATTTGGTTGGATATTATTGAAGCAAGGGATAAACAAATACTACTTATTTCTTTTGTGATAGAGTGGAATGTCTCACTCAATATGCGTCACAAGAGCTTTTTCCGCGAGTATCAAAGGTGCAAAAATCGTTTAAGTAGGGTCAAGACCTTACCGCATTACACCCACGAAGACCATGATATTATGTCTATCTGAAATAACTAGATTGTTATAGCGAATTGAAGCGGTTGACCCGCCCGTTTAAATATTTGAATTATAATCTACAGAATATAATCTAATTTTGTTTTTAATGATCTAATTTTTAATGGATTTTGTACGGCCTTGAAACTTTGTTAGATGTAAATATGCATTGACTGTATCCTGTTTGAATGCCTTTATTGTTTTAATTCAGGAAACCAACAGCGATACATTTTGTTTGACATATTATGATAATGTGTATAAGCATACAGCTAAATATAGATATCCACTAATTTATAGTATTTCTTGCCTTAAATAAATAAAAATTAAAACAAGTTTTTAGCAGGCATAATGCCCAAATCTTATACATATCTAGCTAGAGCCTTAATTTCTCGAACATATACGTTCAACATTGACGACGTGGGTTTATTCCGCTTCTCATAAAAAAGATGATACGCTAAATAAAAAAATTAAATTTCTAATATTTTAATGATGGTTCGTGATAAACATAAACATTGCAATTTAAATATAATATTTTTGCAGATTAAAAAATAAACGCGGTCTACGCGTTAGGAAAGCAGTAGCAAATTTTAACAGGCTTTGCCAATATCTGGGTGGGCGAATGGTATAGGCACACGGGTTAGATCCCCATGGGCGCGGGTTCGATCCCTGTCTCAGACAGTTGATTTGTTCTATCGCATAGATAGATAAACATAATGATATAATGCATTATTTACGGCGATCAAAAGAGCTCTATTACTAAAATTATCGCTTAAATATTACCACTAAAAATCTATTATGACTTCAACTGACCTGGCCACGAACATGTTTCTTGCAGTAGCACTGCGCAGTGTTCTGGTCGCACACGTCGTCGGTGGTGCCGTCGCGGTCGCAGGAACACGAGAGGCAATCCGGGAACGCAAAGTGGCCGGGCACGCAGTGGTCACAAATTCTACCGATCACGTTCTCTTTGCACCTTTGAGGGAAAATAAGGAAGGTTAGTTAACTATCATCCGTCCGAATGACATCTATGCATCATTCAAATTTTCTCAGACACAATGTAACATCCAACCGCCCAGTACAGGTCCTAGTTTTAAATTCAAATTTAAATTATTTACAGTTCGCCCGGGACCATGATCTGTGCAACCAGATCGAAACGTCGGGAAGGTAAATACTAAGTTTTACCTTTTAAAAGTGTTTGTGTTGCGTAAAACCCGTGAAAAAACTGTGTTTATTTACTTGTGATACACAGGTGCATAGATGTCAATGTACAAATACATGTTATAAAGAGTGCGCTGTGATCAGCTTTGTCGGCATACAAATGTAGTGAAAAATGAAATTTATATTATACTCGAAAGCATAGATGCTTTGGAAATGTGGTGCTGGAGATGGATGCTTCGGGTACCGTTGACCACGCGGCGCATAAATGTTTCTATCCTAAAGGAGCTTAGAATAAAAGAAAATCTCTCAACTGTTGTATCTCGATTGTTGTTTGAGGACCACTCTGGTGTAATGGTCAAGAAGTTGACTATTAATCATTTAAGTTTATTTGTAATACCACTGTTGATTCTGATATCTGTAACGCAAGTGCTAAAGCTGTTTACCACGGAGTCAGATCAATGTATGTGATGTTGTTGTTGTCCACTCACGAATATTTCGATTAGTTCGTTTAGATAGTCCCAAAAAGGCAACGCCATTAATAGATAGTGGTGGCATTGGACTGACCAAGTCAAGACCCTCTCCAAATCACCACATGTCTCCATGAGAGCAAAGTGGCGGAAGGTCCAGGGACCAGTGCTCCCCGATGCGTTGGACTGACCAAGTCAAGACCCTCACCGAATCACTACATGTCTCCGTGAGAGCAAAGTGGCGGGAGGTCCAGGGACCAGTGCTCAGCGATGCGTTGGACTGACTAAGTCAAGAACCTCATCGAATCACCACATGTCTCTGTGAGAGCAAAGTTGCGGAACGTCCAGGGACCAGTGCTCCCCGATGCGTTGGACTGACCAAGTCAAAACTCTTACCGAATCACCGCTTGTCTCCGTGAGAGCAAAGTGGCGGGAGGTCCAGGGACCAGTGTTCCCCGATGCATTGGACTGACCAAGTCAAGACCCCCACCGAATCACCACATGTGTGCACAAAGCCTTTGTGAGAGCGTCGGGGGACAGTGCAGCGTTTGGCGCAACAAATTTAGAGTTAGGAAGCTGAAGGGAAGCACTTCCTACCGACCGGGTGTTATGTTCGGGGACCAAGGTCCGATAGATATCATCTTGATTTGTTAATCTATATTATTCGGGATCTAAATCTTATATACCGCGGTTCATGTGCGGTACTAGTCCGGTACTAGGCTAATAGCGCCATCTCGTTTTTATCAGCGCTCGCTGTCGTGCTTGCCACCATTAGGCATGCGCTTGTGGTGGCGAACGGCAGAGGTCGCCAAAAGCGTCTACTGTACACACTTACGCGCAGTTCCCGCTGTCCGGGTGACACTGCAGCTGGTCGCCGACGACGCCCAGCGGGTTGCAGTTGCACTCGTCGCAGCCGCGGTGCACGTCGAAGTTGAACGTGTAAGGTTTGCAGCGGTCGCAGTTCTCGCCCTCCACGTTCTTGGGGCAGATGCACATGCCTGTTGAGATAAACGAGATTTATTAATGTGGCGCAGAGCGGATGTATCAATTTTGGCATTTGTGCCATTCACTAACGCAAGCAACAACTACTTATTTTGGTAGAACTTGAACACTTAAATGCCACGCCACGCCACGTCGCGTCACGCAACACGAGCATAGTATAATTCCATCCACCACTCCAAAATATTATTTTGATCTATTACGTTGTCAATCTGTTGAAATTTTTCGTTTTTTATCGCTATATATATATATATATATAAAATTATCATGTCACAATATTCGTTGCGCAACGGCATGACCAATTCTCATAAAATTTTGTGAGCATATTGAATAGGTCTGAGAATCGGCCAACATCTATTTTTCATACCCATTAGTGATAAGGGTAGTCCACTCTTAACATTTACATGGCAAAACAACGTTTGTCAGGTCAGCTAGTATTTTATGAAAGTGCTACTATATTTTTGACGCTGATTGTACACTATAGTAACTGGTGATTACGGGCGAGTGATGGTGTGTGTGTGCGTGTGCGTGCGCGTGTGTGTCTGTGTCTGTGAGCACACTCACCGTTGTCGTCGCAGATGGCGGTGGCGGGGCAGTGGCACGGGCGGCAGTCGGGGAATCCGTAGTAGCCGGTGCGGCACGCGGCGCACGAGCGGCCCACCACGTTGGGCCGGCATGGGCACTGGCCCCCGAAGATGTCGCACTCGAGCTCGGTGGAGCCCATGAAGTCGCAGAAGCAGGACAGGGCGCCGCTGTTGTATTCCGCCGTGATAGAGAACATGGCGTCCCGGCAGAAACCTGGGGGGGGAAACCAATATGTTTACAATCAGATTGGTATAGTTGATGGAATCAGGCGTTACCATTTAAAGTGGTTACAAATATATGTATTTGGGTTTCTGTGCTGCAAAATAATTCTCTTTCAGCTTTAATCAGATTGGTTTTAAAAGCAGAGTTTAATATAAATAGCTTATTAAAAAATAAACGTTCCCTTCGTCTTTAAAGGGCGAATCTGAGCCATTGACGGCCATTGAGTCAAGATCAATTTATAGACAGTCAATTAAAAAAAATTGTCGTCGAGCACGTTCGCCATCTCCACAGAATCGGCGTAGTAATACTTTAGTCACTCACCAGTGTCATTGGGGCTGATGAGGTAGTGGTTCCTTGTGCACGTATCTATAAATTCACGCGTGTAGTCAAGTACGTTGGCCTCCTTCAGCGCTGAGTCGGTGTAGTCCGCCGTCGCCACTGCCAGGATGTAGTCCAGCCATAACCCTTTCGTGTCTGCACCCTGGGTAAAAAAATATATTCAGAAATATTTATTGTCCCTTCACAAAATGGTCATTTAATAAGTATACCTAGAAGTGACGTTGTGTGTATGTAAGTGATCTTACTAATAACGTGAATAACGTTACGTATTTTTTTGTTGGTTAATCGCCTTAGCTCTGATGAAATCCGGCTAGCATTGGCTCTTAACCTCGTTAAGAAAAGCACCAATCAACACTTTAACGGTAGTAAGCGGAGGTTTTAAACTTACTCAGCGCGTGATCGGCTGTTAACATGTTAAGAAGATATCCATCCGCTATAGAATACTGTTACAAGGTAAGCTATACATTAAAATACACTACTTCAGTGTCACTGCGTCACCATTGCCTGCGGGTGCTTCCAGTTGGCCCACCGGGGTCTGCGGACCACCATTTAATACATTTATTACATATTGTGATCCTAAACTGTCAGATCAAGATAGTATTAATCAATAGTATAGTTTCTGGAAATCCTTGTGATCCGATCCCAGATCCTGGATCGTGATATTAATCTTGGGTGTAGTGTCCCCCGTCAATATTAATCGCGCTGAGTACGCAGTTGGTCAGCAGCAATGGAGGACGTTGGTGATAATACCTCCTAATTATACCCGAAAATCTTATATCCGTAAAGTTACTTCCTGTATCGAAACGCGTAATATCATTGCCAATTTTTCTCTACGTGAAATGGATTTCCTCATCACTGTATCGCGTTTACACAAAAATGGTGACACCAATATTAAAAGGTTATCAAAATAGACATCAGGCATCCGAATTTTGTTTAATGAATTCTCTTGTATACTATATACTATCTCTTTATTATACTATCTCTAGAGGTATATACTATACTTTACCTTTCTTTAAATGTAAATAAATACATATAACACCCAGACCCGCACAAACAGACATGTTCATGCACACATATGTTTGTACAGTACGGGAATCGAACCCGCGACCTCTTGGTTAAAAGTCAAATTCTTGACCATTACACTAAATTGTTCGCAAACTACCTAAATGGGGACATAGATACATACGTCAGACGGTACGAGCGAGGTATTTTCGATAAGCAGGTTCCGCAGAAGAGTCATTCAAAGCGAAAGTCAATAGGCACCTTCTGGGTAAGCTCGCTACATCGTCGACATCTTCTTTACATCTTAGAAAGAGAATGATGCCAAGAGCGAATCCATATTAATGAAAAAAAAGAGTCACCCGAAAGTTTTTGACGTTAAAGTAAATATCTCTCGTGCAGTACACGATACATTGTTATTCTCATTCTAAACGTGTCTACACTGACCTGGAAGGTGACTGACACGTTCTCGTTGACGGGGAAGTAGTCCCTCTGGCCAGGCAGCTTCAACAGCGCACGGCAGCCCGAGTTGGACGGGCAGTGCTCTGCTGTCATGCTCGCGTCTTGCTTCACGCCGTCCAGTGTCAGGGTCACGTCTAGGTTGCTCTCTGTATTGGACAAGGTAAAAATTTCGTTTTAGTAAGTTCGACATTGGTCAGCCTTGTGTTCGCTGGAGGCTGCCTAGAAGCTAAGTAAACTTAAACTGACTTATAATATCGTCGTCATGACGTGTCAAGGCCAAACGACTAAAAGCTTGTCAAAGTACCTTTTTGAATTTGTTACATCTAAACAAGTCAAGGATACATGAGGATGGAACGTGTCAGTCGTATTCTAACCGATACAATTACCTATTAAATAATTTAAGTTCATAATTTATGTACGTTCACGAAAATAATGCTATGACAAAGGTGAAGAAATGCATTCAAATAAAAAAGACTTTATTTGAGGACCTGATATGAAGAGAGGTATCCTACTAGGCGTTAGCGCGCAGTATCTTACGTCGGTCGCAGACTGAGTGCTTGTTTACGTAGGACTGCGCGGGCGCAGGCGCGGGCGCGAGTTCGTTAGACCGCACGTGCGTTTCGTACATGAGCACTTGTCACATGGATCAAAATAAAAATAAAAGATTTACAATAGATAAGAATTTATTAGGTGGGTTCCGAGTTTGACCGAATTGATGTAGTTAAGTCCCTCTCACTATCACTGTCCTGGTAGTATCTCTCCGCAGGCTGCTTCCGGCTTGCTAGGTTGAGTAGTGGCTGTAGATCAGCAGTGCGGCAGAGCAGTACGCCAGTGCGCACAGTAGGAAGAGTAGTATGCGGTGACGTCCGGTACCGGGTAGGTGGACCCCGTTCAATTGGGGAATTCACACAAGAGTTTTTATTAATTTTTACACAAAACTGAGTTAGCACAGTAGTAGGAAATATAGGTAATTGTAAACAAGAATTATAGGGACTGGTACGCGTCTTCCTCAGAGCGTGTCCGGTCGTCTCGTGTCGCAGGGACGAGGAGCCGTGACCTTCAGAATCGCTTTCACAAACCGGCAGCGCAAGAGCGTATGTCGCAGACCGTAACGTGCGTTAGGGAGTTACTTGATTCAAATAACATACTTCTCAGTCAACAGTGATAATTACTAGTTTTGTCGAGATTATTATTTGGGGTATTTAGAATAAAGTTAAGTTCATATAAGTTAGTTAGTAAGTTTGTTTTTATTTTATTAGTGTCAATTAGATATAAGTATTTTTACTCTTTAATTTTATGTTTTATTTTTATTTAGTTAAAAATAAATTGTTACACACTTGGATATCACTTCATATGTTTTATATTTGCTTACCGCGCCCACTTTTCTAAGTGAAGTACTAAGTATAAGGTATAAGTCACGCCAGTAGCACACGAAATTGTAGCAGATTAGAGTATGTTCAAATATTTTTCCTGTAAGCCTATAACACCATGACTCACCAGGGTGGTCGGGCTGGTAGTAGTGCACGATGAGCATGTACTCGCCGGGCGCGGGCACCTTGAACTCCACCGTCACCGGGTCGGCGTCCGGCGTGAGGTACACCACGGATGTCGAGTTGTCTTGCACTGGAGGTCGCTCGTCGCGGTCCCCGCCCGTGCCCGTTTCGATTTCCACCTGAGGAAATAGAAATGGAAATCTTCATTTGCGTTTGTTTAAGATACACTGAAGATGGTGATAGTTATTAATCAGCAATTATACATCCGCGTAATTAACCATTATCAATGGCATGCAAATCTTAAAGTGATTTTATTTTATTCTATTTATTCATGGCTCACAAAACAAGTAACAGTCAGTGAATAACTAAAAGTAAAGCAGTATACAGAGCTAGACTGAAACTCTAAGGTAAAATTTCATTTAACCTGGAACAAATTGTGCTTACATACATTCCCCCCTTCCCTCCGGACATCTGAGGTGATCAGACGTGTGCGAGCAGTCTTCCGCGTCAAATTTACAACAAAAATCAGTGACAAATAAATAACAAGGATTCGATAACAGTGAGTGCTTAACCTTATTGCCTATGCAATAAGATCTTACTCGTCATAGTGCATCGTGAGGTCCTGCTAAGTTGGACGGAAAGCGCATATTAATACAAAGCGTCGATAAGTGACAAATTTACTAGACCCCCCGACTACCTTATCGTGAATATCAATTGTGCTTAACATTCCAATTTATTGTGTTTGCGGCGAGCTACCTGAGTTATTACAAGTATAATGCAACGCACGCCCCCCGCATCACCCGCGCCGCCCGCGCCTGGGCCCGCGCAAGAGGAGCCTGCGGTACCGCGGATAGTTTCGCCTCAATATGCCTATTCTACGCTGCAACATGGCTCCTCGGAACCAAACATTGCTAAAGCTGGCGCAAACAATGGCTCGCAATACGATGATTTATATGTCACCAGCCGGCAGAAGCGTAAATGCTTCGAATCCAGAACTCATCCAGAGAGCCAACTTTCTGTTTTTATGGAGGAAATGAAATCCATGTTTGTTGATTTCTCTAATAAACAAAACGTTAAGATAGAAAAAATATATGCAACAGTTGAAGAAATCAAAAGCCAAAGTACTGACATCCAGTCTTCGATTACATTCCTCTCAGAGAATTATGAGACCCTTAAAAGGCAAATTGATCAACTGGAAACAGAGCGTAAAAATAATATATCATATATTCAGTCGTTGGAAGACAGATTGGAGAAGTTTGAGCGTGAAACTAGAACCAGCTGTATCGAGATTAGGAATATTCCGATGAGTAAAGAGGAAACAAAACAGCACCTTTTGGATACCGTTATAAGGGCCGGGGCTGCAATTAATGTGCCTGTGATGCCCCATGAAGTGAAAGATGTTTTCCGCATCGGAAGTAGGGATACTTCTAACAGAACGATAATTGTTAATTTTACATCAAACCTAATGAAAGAAAAATTTATTGGGATGTATAAAAAATGCAACAGAGATCACAACCAACTGACTACAGAAAAACTGAAAATTAATGGACCATGTAAACCTGTTTTTATTTCTGAAAATCTGTCTCCAAAAATTAAGAGGCTTTTCTTCCTTGTCAGAGATTTCGCCAAAAATAACCAGTATCGCTACAGTTTGATAAAAAATGGCAAGATTTTTCTTCGCAAATCAGAGGGAACACCTCAATTCCAAATCAATGAAGAATCTGAGCTTACAAAACTACTAACATTAAGCAAATGACTACGAACCGATGGCCTGAGCCTGATTTTTATGAAACTTTTCGATATGTTGTGTCAGAAGCTTACCTTTTACATTCGGACTTTCAATTTCTTTAGATGCAAATACTTGAGTACAGTTTTGTGTCGATTCTTTTTAATTAAAAGCACACTTTGTAATCTGCCGGTTCACATTTACACTTACATTGCCACATTTTCACTGTTTTTTGTCACCCTGTGCAAAAATAAACATAGCCTCATTTTTATATGCATATGTACACTACTTATTGATTTTAAAATTGGCGCATTTGTTTGTCCTTGCTTTTTATATGAATAAAGTCGCTGCCACATCTGAAGATATTGACCACTTAATAGTTTCCAAAGCTTTCACTTGTGCTCCCGAAGATTGTGGAACATATCTACACAATACGAACAAATCTCTTAAAATATTTCACATTAATATTAGGAGCGTTGGTAACGTCACAAATTTTAATAATCTTTTATTATTATTACATAGAACACGAGTGTGCTTTGACATAATTGTACTTACCGAATGCTGGCTTAGTAAGTGCCCTAACATTCCGTATTCCAAACTTTGAATCATTTGAATCTGACTTCCACAATCAGAATGAGGGAGTAGTAGTTTATATGCGCAATAACATTAAGTCTGTAGTAGAATTTCCTAAAGTTGATGATGCAAACTGTATTTTAGTTAAAATTAAAAACGAACTGGCTCTACTAGCCATCTATCGTTCCCCATCACATGTAAATGCCAATCGATTCATCACCAGTATTGAGCAAACCCTTTTTACATTAAAATCTTTCAAGTCAGTCATGATAATTGGTGACTTAAACATAGACATTTCATCTGGTAACAGTGATGCGTGGTCGGAACTGTATCTTGAGACACTAGCAACATTTTCAATGCTACCTGCACATCTGTTTATAACGCGAGGAGCCAAGTGTCTTGATCACGTAATATTAAAAACCACTAAGCCGGCTGTTACTCTTATGTTGGAAGCATTTATTACTGATCATGCACCAGTTGTTGCCTTTTGTAATTTAAATCTTGATAAATCTGACAAGCCGCTAAAAAGATCCATCATGACATTGCTTCCAGTGTAACAGATCTTGAAAACACAGATTTTTCACCAGTCTTCAACTCACATGACGCTGAAGCTTCTGCAGTCAAACTGGTAGATATTCTATCCCAAGTTATTGATAAAAACTCACGTGAGATCAAAATATCGTGTCGA
Organism: Pyrausta despicata; assembly: GCA_963921415.1. Taxonomy (NCBI): domain Eukaryota; kingdom Metazoa; phylum Arthropoda; class Insecta; order Lepidoptera; family Crambidae; genus Pyrausta; species Pyrausta despicata. The sequence goes on along the minus strand of OY992845.1, from coordinate 16,701,970 downwards.
AAAAAAATCCTCAAACCATGGGTTACACCAGGTTTGCTGCGATGTATACGTAATCGTGATAGTCTGTACCGAAAAAGTAAGAAAGATCCTAGCAACTTGGTTTTGAAAGTTACCTTTTCCCGCTACCGCAACTTCTGTAATAATCTGCTTAAAAAAACAAAGCGTGATTATGAACGCGCCGAATTCGAAAAACACGCTAAAAACCCTAAAGCAACCTGGAATCTTATTAAAAAAGTCTCTAATCTCCAAACTAATCAAAATTCTGCTGACAAGCTTCTTTCAGATAATGACCCACTTCGCTCGGTTAATGCAGTAAATTATTATTTTGCAAATGTAGGTAGTAAATTGGCATCTGACATTATTGACAGTCGTTGTGGCAATCAATATCCTACTGGTATTATTCCAGATTCTGTTTCCCATTGCTCGAAAGCAAATTCAATGATGGTTTTGGAAACGGATAACAGGGAGATTGAGTTGCTTATCCTCTCACTTAAAACCGACTGTGCTGTGGGATGGGATGGTGTCTCCTCCGCTCTGATTAAAGCCGCGTCGCATGTTTTAGTACCCATACTATGCCATGTCTTTAACTTGTGTCTTTCGACAGGTATCTTTCCTTCCGTGTTTAAAATAGCCGTTGTACATCCGATTCATAAGGGCGGCGACAAGTCAAACTTTAATAACTACAGACCTATCTCGGTTTTATCCACCATATCTAAATTATTAGAAAAAATTGTTAATAAAAGGCTTTTAAATTTTCTAGACTCACAAAATATTCTGGCCAATAATCAATACGGTTTTAGATCTGGAAAAAGTACTGAAGACGCAGTCATAGAATTAACTAGTACAATAGCATCAAATCTAAAGGATAATATGAAGTCACTTGCAATTTTCATAGACCTGTCCAAAGCGTTTGACACCGTCTCTATTCCAATCTTACTAAGCAAGTTGCACTCTGTTGGTATTAGGGGTATTGCCTTCGATTTATTCAAATCTTATTTATCCAATAGACTTCAAAAAGTAAAAATTGATCGCTACATTAGCAATGTAGAATGCATAAACTTTGGAGTCCCTCAAGGTAGTGTCCTTGGACCTACCTTGTTTCTTATTTACATTAATGCGCTCTGTAATCTGCCAATAGCACATTCAAAAATTATAACATATGCAGACGATACAGTTATCCTGGTCCATGGTAATGATTGGTCGACTACTAGAAAACGAGCAGAGGCGGTGTTACGCAATGTGACGTCGTGGCTTTCTATCAACCTTCTCACTCTTAATACAGAGAAAACTAAATTTATTACCTTTGCACCCAGAATCTCGTCGCAACCCAATGCTTCCTTCATACTAAAGGCCCACAAGTGTAATGACCGGAATCAGCGCGAATGTGACTGCCCTACTATTACTCGTTCACAAAGTATAAAATATTTAGGAGTAATGATGGATAGTACCCTGTCTTGGGAGTGCCAAATTGATATTCTTGTTTCTCGAGTCCGGAAATTAATATTTGTTTTTAAGTGTCTTCGTGCATCTGCCGATTTCAACATAATGAAAACTGTTTATCACGCTCTTGCTCACTCAATCATAACATATTGTATAGCGGCATGGGGTAGTGCTGGGAAGTCGGCTTTTATTCGTCTTGAAAGAGCGCAAAGAGCGGTACTAAAAGTAATGTCACACAAGAAAATTATCTTTCCAACTGATGAACTTTACCAACTATGTAAATTGCCTAGAGTAAGACACTCTTATGTACTCAGCTCTATCCTTCGAAAACATTCTGAAATAGTTTTTGATCCAAATTTTGAAAAAAGAAAACGCAGAAAAGACATTGTATGTAATATTGAGTCATCTCGCCTAGCCGTAGCAGGACGGCAGTATTACTTTATAAGTTCAAAGCTGTACAATAAAATCAATAAGGAATTACATATTTACAAACTGAATCATCATAACTGTAAAAAAGTCCTTGATCAATGGCTCTATACCCTTAACTACGATGAAATTGAAAATCTTTTTAATTGTATCTAATTGTTTTGCTGTATCTGATTGAGTAATATAAAAGCTACACTACGCACACTAATTTTAGACTCACACGCAAACACATACAAACACACACAAACACACACACACACACACACACACACACACACACACACACACACACACACACACACACACACACACATCCACACACACTCACCTTCATCTGCAATGTTAAGTTATGTACCATAGATAAATTCTGATTGTTATAGTAGCACTTATATAAAATCCTCTAATAGTGGAATACTGTTTATCTGTATCTGGAGTGTGGGCGTTAATAGCTGCAACACAGTTTTATAAACTATAGCGGTTATTTTCGTGCACAATATTTAATGTTCATTTGTTTTATTCCCAAATAAACTTTATTATTATTATACAATTTGTTCCAGGTTAAATGAAATTTTAGAGGGTTAAAACTTAGAAATACAGATAAAGTCTATCAACTATTATTAGTTTTGTTAGTAAAATATTATATTAAGTATATAGTGTTATGTAAGTTATATTGGGATAATAAATTTAAATAGTAAAATGTCTATCATATTTGAGAAATTTGGAGATTAGCTTATTGTCACTAATAAATGAGAAAAGGATACGGTCTATTTTAAATTTAAGGCAGCTAGTCGAAAAGCAATCACAAAACGAGTGACGTAACTTAATGAGGATCTCATATTGTACTTAAAAGGTCCCTGACTTAGTCTGACCACTTTTGAAAACTCTGTCCAAAGTATTTCAAGACATGTGATTAAATACTAGTGAACCCGAGAGACGTTGTCCTGTCCTGCCTGTCTGAGTAACGAGCTCGCGCTGTATACGCATTTTTCAACATTTTTATACATTTAAACCTTCCTCTTTAATTACTCTATCCATTAAAGAAATGCATCAAAATCCATTAAGTAGTTTTAAAGATCTAAGTATACATACATACAGACATGTGGGCTGAGCACGAACATTATCGTAACGTGTTCGTGTCGTCCAAAAATCGTCAGAAAATGACAGTTTCCCCATACAAATTAACGAGTTAACGATAGGTTTACGCTACGAATACGTTACGATAGTTGTTGGTGCTCACCCCAATGGAGACAGACGCGGGGAGCGACGCTGCTTTATACCTATGTACGGCCACCGAGAAAACAAGATAAAGCATGCGCGAGAAAACCAAGCGCTTAACTTTTAAGCTTTGCGACTTTGAAAATTACAAAAATACATTATTTTTCGTCCACATGGTGGGAGCTTTCAGGGAGCCGTTAAGGCTACCATCAAGTTACCTTCTTGGAGTCAACAGCGGCGGAGAACACGGCCGGCTCGCACTTGCCGCCGCGGCGCAGGCAGTACGGCCGCGGCGTGATGTAGTCCAGGTGCCATTCGTCTTCAGGTATGGCTATCACTGACTTGATGCCGGTGAGGGCGTCCCTTTCGCCCTATGGATGGAAAAATATTTGATTAATATGCATTTCACATACGAGTTGGAGTACACTTTGGTTATGAAGAAGTTATGATTGGTTTGATGCGCTTATACGAGTACTACACAGACAACAGATGCGGGTAATGCAGTTGGAGTTAAAACAAACTTGAATCAAAAATTACTCCGATATATGGCGAAATAAATTCTTTATAATTATTAATGCACTATAAATTATTTTATAATTATGTAGAGCATTATATATATATTTTTTATAATTATGTAGAGCACTAATAATTATAAAGAATTTATTTCGTTTATAACTTATTTCTAATTACATGGTTGATTGAGGTCTCCAATTAAGCAAGTTATTCCTGTGTTTGGGGACCTCGCTCTTCCTCATCTAGATACACATAAGAACAATATGAACAGAAATTTAACAAAACCAAATCAGGCTCAAATCTAAATAATACAATAATGAGTCATTTGACTGTGAAATTAAAAGCTCAGTACCGATAGAAATTCACAGATCGTGTTTTTCATGGCAGAACACTGCAGGAATTTTTGAAACGCTAATAATTTTACAGTTCCCTATCAAATAAATATAACACGAAAGATGACAAAAGAGCAATCTAATACTCACATCCAAATAGATGGTGTTCTCCTCGCTCTGCAAGTTCACGATAAATATCTTCGCAATATTATCAACCACGACCTGCCGACATGGCGACGTGTACGGACACTCGTTCAGATTAGCTATGGCCGCGGTCTCCGGCGCATCGCCCGACTGTATCCGAACCGTCACTGTCCACTTGGGTGTGAACAGGTTGGTTTCGTTCGAGTAGTTCTCAACAGGTGCAGCGCTACGGTTGACGGGCGTGACGTACTCGATCAGAAGCACGTATGGGCCAGGCTCGTCGATGGTTAGCTTGTATTCCAGCTCCGGTTGAGCGTCGTTGAGTAGCGGAATCGTGTTCGGAGCGGCGTTCAGTTCTTTCAGTTGCTGTTGGGAGATGATGAAATGTTACGATTAAAAATTCATAGATATTCGCTATTGCATGCGAAAAGCTTAGGAGAAGCGACCCTAGTTTCGGTGTAACACAGGGTTTGACCTAATTGGTAATTTGGAAACCACCAACTACGAAATCGTTGGTGTACCCTGTACGTACACCGGATTCTAGTTCTGGGACAGGGAATGGCATATGATTCAGTAAATCGGGTTGATTTTTAACTATATCAGTTTAATAATATTCTATTTTCATTATTCTTTGTGTAATACCAAATAAAATATTTTTCTTTCTTACTTTCTTTAAATTTTTAATGAGGTCAAGATCAATTGATCATTACAGCAGCACAGGCGCTGGTCGCCGATGACGCACGGCTCGTCCACTATAGCTGCTGTCAGGTAGATCACTCACCACAACGTCATCCACGAAGCCAGTGACCGGCGTGACCAGCTCGGCGGTGGGCCGGCCCGCGACGCTCGGGTATGCGAAGTGGCGGCACAGGCGCTGGTCGCCGATGACGCACGGCTTGTCCACTATCTTGGTGAGTACCGTCGCTTCGTAGTATGCTTCAGGGATGAGGACGAAGTAGTCCTGGAAACAATAAATGATGAGATATCTGTTGCGGAACATTAAGTCAGATAAACGCAATCAAATTTATAATTCTACTAATTTAAGAACAGACAAGGTTCTGTTATTTTTTTCTGCTCCGAAAGCTTCTGATACGACATCAAAAGCATAAAAACTCATCGAGAGTAGTTTGACAGTGAGTGACTTTTTAGAGAGTGAAAAATTTCATTAACTTAAAGCACCTTTCAATGGTATTGGTAGCTATCAGTGTTTTCTGATTCCTTTTACACAACACATAAATCTAATATGTGAGATGATGACGATTAAATTATACCCAAAGCCATTGCATCAAATATATCACATTATTTTGTTTTTTATATAGCTGGTTAACTGAACAATGAGATTTGAAATCAACCCAAAGAACCTTTACCGAGTACAATTTGTATGTTATCACTCACGATCATGACTTCCTTAGTGGTTTTGATGGTGACCGTCCAGTTGCCGGGGTTCATAACGAAGGGCGAAGGCGCTATGCCCTTCTCGCCCGAGACCGTGATCAGCTGCGGCTCTTGCGTCGGGCGCAGGAGGACGGTGAACCTGTGGGGTTGTCGATTAATGAGCTGGATAACGGTTTCTAGGCGTACACTTTGGGATACAATATTAATAAAAATGCCATACAAACAAAATAACTATTTGACGACCACTTTGGTGTAGTGGTCAAGAAGTTGACAATTAACCAAGGTAGCGGGTTCGATCCCCGCACTGTACAAACATTTACGTGCATGAACATGTCTGTTTGTACTGGTCTGGGTGTTATATGTATTTATTTATGTTTATTTGTAGCACCACTGTTTGATTCTGATATCTGTAACATGAGTGCTTTAGCTACGTACCATGGAGTCAGATCAATGTATGTGATCTTGTTGTATATTTATTTATTTATTTGTGCTAAAATGGTCCCCGCTCAGTTTAAGTCGTGACAGCAGATATTTAGCATGACACTGATTTCATCATGGACAATTTGGATGAGTGATCTTCAGCGGTATACTAAACTTGTTTACAAAAACTGATAGGATGATAGTCAACGATATATCGATAGATGCAAACGTTCGGCAATCGAAAGAGTAAAGCTGGCAAAGAGAATCATTTTGCTTTAAATTTCCAGTAAACGACGCCAGCGCAGGAATCTAAATACATCCAACCGTAACCTCTTGGAAAACTAGATCTGGAAGTCGCAGGACTTACAATACAATACAATTCACAACGTGATACAGAAAATGCACCTGAAAACACAACACTGACACCAACAAAACACTCGACGCGTTTCGCCACTACACGTGGCATCCTCAGGAGATGTTGTCTCTTCGACAGACTGCGAGCGTCTCGTCGTCTGCCTGATTTCCTGCGTTGGCGTCGATTAGTGGAAATTTAAAGCGAAATATTTTTTTTTTTCGTCTTTTGTCTCTTTAGATTTCCGCTAAGTAACGCCTGATACCATCAACTAAATCGATAGAGTTTTTAATCTGTACAAATGTCTCACATACAATGCAGTAAAGCGACGCCATCGCTACGTGCATGATGTTATATACTGAACTATTTACTAGTTGATGTAGTGGCAAAGTTTTGCCTTACATCCGAGAGGTCATATCATCTCATCAGCCTATATACGTCCCACTGCTGGACACAGGCCTCACCTCAACTATGAGGTGGTCCGAGCCATACTCCACCACGCGGGCTCACTGCGGATTTGTGGACGGGTGTTTGTAAGGTAAGTGACCAACCTTACTGTCAGATGTTATTAAGCCGCCCGAGGGCCTCTGACCAGGCTTAACGAATAATATCGATAGATATTAACCGGGACTAACAGCTTAACGTGCCTTCCGTTCCGAAGCAAGGAGATGCTTGTAAATAGACGTCACTTAAATGGTCAGAATGGTCACCCATTCCAAACATGACCGCGCCTTAGGTTGCTTAACTTTAGGTATCACACCAAAGCGATGCAACCACTGCGCCACAAGCACCTCCGAGAGGTCCTGGGTTCGAATTCCAGGTCTAGCCAAAGATTGTTTTTAAAATATTCTGTCATGAATTTCTCAAAAACAGCTCGGAGTCGGGAAGTTGGCGGTGTTCCACCCCTGTGCCTCGGAAAGCACGTTAACTCGTTGGTCCTGCGCCTGATCTCTCTCCGGTCATGTCGGATTGCCGTCTCACCGAACTTTGAGAGTGATGGAACAGTGAGTGCACCTGTGTATTGCGCTCACACTTGTGCACTATAATATATCTTGCGTAGTTGGCTGATCTCTGTTGAGATTAGCCGCCGTGGTCGAAATTGGCGAGGACGTCTATACTGAACTATATACAAAGGCGGCACATACTGCTGTTGCGTATCGACGACGCTCTCCGGCGTGATAACGACTGACGCGAGCACGGGGTCGCGCAGCGGGTTGGCGTACTTCAGCACCATGCGGTATAGCGACGATTTCGATATGTGCACGATGTTTATCACTTCGTTCTGAAAAGGGATTTAATATTTGAATTTATTTGTCGTTAGATCGGCTAAGTTAACAGTTAAGGCAATACGCCTGAGCGTGAGGAGACGCGGAATGAACCGCGGTATCCTAAGAATGTTATTGTGACCTTTTGCTCTTTTGTCATTATTTTTTGGTAAACTCGTGCTACTTCGCCATCATTTTTAGCAGAAACCTTCGACGATCTTGACGGTCAATAGAGTGAGTCAATACGGCTTTCCACTCATTTTTTTTCTGTTTCGGCAAATTTTTGCACTTATGACTCAGATACTAAAGAACGAAAGAGCGCCGAAAACACGACGTAACTCTTCAACGAGTACCCCGGGAACGCTTCGTCGCTATACTTGTACTGCACAGTCCTTGTTCCACTTCGAATCGGAACTGGTGCAACGTGGAGAAACAGTGCGCACCGATAGTTCTGTCTAGAGTGGATTGTTGCTAACTTTGACTTTTAAAATAGGCAAACAAAAATTAATCATCTAAAACACGCACCTGCAGCGCCGAGAACACGGTGAGTCCTTCCTCCACCTCGTATCGGAACTGGTGCAGCGTAGAGAGACAGTGCGCGCCTAATGGTTCAGTCTAGAGTGGATTGTTGCTAACTTTGACTTTAAAAATGGGCAAACGAAAATTAATCTTCTAAACCACGCACCTGCAGCGCCGAGAACACGACGTAACCCTTCCACGAGTACCCAGGGAACGCTTCTTCGCTATTCCTGTAGCGCACAGGGCCGGACTGGGTGAGTCCTTCCTCCACTTCGTATCGGAACTGGTGCAGCGTGGGGAAGTAGTGCGCGCGAATGGGGCGGTCGCAGCGGCGGCCTTCGACGCGGGAATGGCAACGGCACTGGCCGGTGAGCTTGTCGCAGTTGTTGTCTATGGAGCCGCCGATGTCGCAGTCGCACTCTGGGGGTGATTAGTGAAGGTTGAATAAGGTTCATGATAAAATACTGACATGAAGTGACGTATTAAGTCATTTATCAGTAGTTCTGTTAGCATTCAGAAAATGTAATACGTGGTTTATTGGTCAATCACAAAGTATTTAGAAACTAGATAATTCTAAATGTTTACGCTGTAATTTTACTACTGTACTACATGCAGATGTATGTGTGGTATGTTTGTAGTGGCATACAGATGTATGAAAAATGAGCTATCTATCATACCCGAGCTAGCATTCATCACACGCAGGTAGCTCGCCTAGCTATCTCCACACTCACCGGTGCAGCCGAACACGTTGTTGCTCTGCAGCCGGTAGAAGCCGTCCTGGCACTGGTCGCACTGCCGCTCGCCGACGTGCATCTTGCACGTGCACTGCCCGCTGCGTGTGTCGCATGCGCCCAGCCCACCGAGGGTTCCAGCAAGGTGGCATCCGCACTCTGTCAATAAAACAATGGGTGTTAATTTAATACTAACAAATGGTACAATTTTAAAAAGTACAGGCTACCTACTACACTTCAAGAAAGCTTTATATACACAGATAATAATAGTCCTCCGGCCGATTTTGACCACGGCGGCAAATATCAACAGAGATCAGCCAACTACGCACGAGATATTATAGTGCACAAGTGTGAGCGCAATACTCAGGTGCACTTACTGTGCCATAACTCTCAAAGTTCGGTGAGACGGCAATCCGACATGACCGGAGAGAGATCAGGCACAGGACCAACGGTTTAAAGTGCGCACCGAGGCACGGGGGTATATACACAGATAATAACGGTTTATAACGTAACGATAATATAAGACGCGATTGCGCTGTACTTGCTACCAATTTACACCATAGGTATACCATCTTTAGTCTGGTCAGCTAAAAAAAAGTTTTATACTGTCGCGAGTAAAATAAAGACATGCAACCCCATCTTGGGACGATTTTCCCAAATAAATCCTATACATGCGAGTTTTAACAGGTACTACAGGTATTCATGATTGAGAAGATAAGGCTGAGGTCAAGTTAAAAGAGGGCGAATGACAATACGAGTATCGTGGCTTCGCAAGAGACAAAATTGCTTATACTCGTAGCTTCAAGGAAGATGTACATTATCTATCAAGTAGAGCTACTCCATTTCTAATCTAGAACAACTAATTGCCGCACTCAGAAATGTTGGACTGAACTGGCGCAAATTGTTGGGAATCCGTTGGACTGCTCGCCGCACCAAGGCATCACCAAAAGCTTAAAGTTCAGAAGCGCCTGTCTACAATATGTCTCCGAAGGTATCTTGCCGGGAGGCAAGTTATTTCGAACAGCTCATACTAGTGGGACACGTGGAGGGGAGAAGAAGCAGACGCAGAGCACCTACTTGATAGTCGGACGCTATTTAAGAGGCGTTGCGCTGCAATACCCAGAGAGCGACACATCTATCAAACAACAGAAATGCCTGGAGAGCCTTGACATATGACGCTTACTATGGTGGTCACGACCCTCAGCCAGGCCATGACGAAGAAGAAAAACAAACTTGCATTGACACCAGACCGCTTTCATCTTAAGACAATAAACAAAGAAAAACCACGACATTTAAGAGTCGAGAGTAGTTTACCTAATTTATTTAACCTTAAATCAGACGTTACTATTTATTAATACACAGTGCGACTGATTCGCAAGTACTCACCGTAAAAAATGTCATAATAATCTCAATACGTAAATGTCAAAATCAATAATTAAATAGGGAAGTAAAGCTCTGGCTCTCCTTAACTGACTGTAAGAGTGACATTTCTTAGTAACCATTAAACGACTCTGAGTGCGGCAGAAAGACAATTTTCGAATAGGAAGCGGCGAAACAACTGAGCTTCCTACTCTTAAAGCTCTTGTCCGATATTTATGATACATAGTAGCCGTCTCTGTCCCTTTAACAAACTTTACCGTGCGAGTGAGCGAACTGGATACATACGAAAGTTTGAAGTTAGGGAGTACGGTCTTCTGATTCAAATCGCTCCGCTCTTTAACAGCTTCAGCCTTACAAACCTGAACCTAGACGTTAAATCTAATTGGTCCTAGTCTGAAGAAGCCATCATTAGTCTGACTGTCGACTTCAGATCAGGCGTCTTGCGAATTGCCGGCCCGGCAGTTTATGACGTGAGCAGCAAGTTGTGATGTTGTAGATAACTTATGTTAAAAAACAGGCGTTAGTTTTATAAAAACTTTGCGGTATGATTTAAGAATGCAAAGGCGAATGGCATCATGCGACTGGCGATTGTTTTTTAATTGTTTTCCATAATCCTTACCATTTTTTTTCTTTCGGCCTCTATTGATAATGATATGTATATGACATATGGCTTTGCGATTTTCCGCCCAACGGTGGACCTGGGGTAAATATCAGACCGGTGTTTTGGACCACGAGGCCCATAACATTTGCTTCCCCTGCTACGTAGCTAATCCGCTACCGGTGAACCCGATATTATTATAAAAATTATATGACACATACTGTCACCCGTCATCTTCCATGAATGACAAACGCGACATATGCGATGCGACGCGACGGGATCTTATCAAATTGATAGATTGATTCGTATTTTATCAAATAAATACACAACATTACATACATTGATCTGACTCTGTGGTAAGTAGCTTAATCACTTGTGTTACAGAAATCAAAATCAACAGTGGTATTACAAATAAACTTAAATAAATACACATAACACCCAGACCAGTACAAACAAACATGTTTATGCACACAAATGTTCGTACAGTGCGGGGATCGAAGCCGCGACCTCTTGGTTAATAGTCAACTTCTTGATTATTTCACCGAAGTGGTCGTCAAATGTACGTACGTCTATGATAGTGTCCTACGTGACGAAGCGCGATTGACATTGACACAAGTATCGCACCTGTCGCGTTGCGACGCTCACATACGATAACACCTGACAATAGCCAGTATAGGGATGTTTGGGAGCAAAGCGAATCTAAGTCGCAGTGGCCACTACCACTTAGATTCGCCTTCTGCCGCGTTCGCCGCGCGTTTGCAACTCCCTCGCCGCGAGAGATGCAACGTGCTTGCGTTAATGCTAGTGTTGTACAAGCATCGATGCAGCGTTGGGTTACGTATCATTACAACTAAGTTTAGTACAACTATTTTCAATATAACTACGGTCCAAAGACCGTACGTAACTTGCCTAAAGGAATATACAAATATTTTTGTTTCAACTATTGACAAAACCACTAACGGACGATTTACCCCCGGTTTTTCATCTATTTTTAACTTACCTACAGTTGACTCACCTACTGGTTTATTCGACTATGTTAATTAAACTCCGATTGATTGAAATAATGCACGATTCACATACGGTTTACTCACCTACTGGTGCGGAAGAGAGCGTGACACAAGCATGTGGGAGTCTACCCTCCCATCCGGTTGTTGTGTGTCAAGTTTTTCAGAGTAAACCCAAAACTACCCAAAACTAAGCCCGAGTATGGACTGGCGCTTATTTCCTAGCCAGTCAGTAAATAGACTTAACGCATGCGCGTATCTATTAAAAATTTACTTTTAATAAATAATAATAATAATAAATGTTCATCCTAAAAATTAAGTTTAAATTCAATCAAACATTTTATCAAATTTATCTAATTCGCTGTATCAATATTTAAATAACATCCCCTAGAACAGAATACACCCCTACAAGCATGACCTGTGGGGGTCTACCCTCCCATCCGGAGGGGTGTGTGTCAAGTTTTTCAGAGTAAACCCAAAACTAAGCCCCAAGTATGCACTGGCGCTTAGTTCCGAGCTTACTGGCCGACTGGCCAGTCAGCCCGTTGCATCCGCGAAATAGAATTGACGCATGCGCGCTGCTGCTCGATGCAATTACTCGTATGCAGTTTTTTGGCAGAAAAAATCTGCTGAGACTACCAAAAATACCCTAATTTTTTTTCCAGCACGTATACAAGATCAGTACAGTGATCTTTATACACGCAGAAAATGTAACAAAATTATCAAGATATTTTTGGTCGCAAATAGGGGCCTAAAGCGCGCACGTTGCCTCGGGCCCGCATTTTCTGGAAATCTGGCTGCGTCTTCCTAGGCCCAAGGTCACGCCTGCGCCGTGGTAGGCTTATGTCGACCAATTGCAAGCCCTAGGTGTCTAGTGCCTGTGTTCGTGTTAGTTGTTAGGTAGCAATCCGGGGTGTGAGATATAGCGATGTCAGAAGAGGAAGTAGACGGAGACGGTTTGATTAATTTGGAAGGTGGCAAGACTTAAAATTATTTCATACATTAACTATTTAAGACGAGAGGTATACCGAGCAAGTGTTCATAGTTTATGATTCTGTGCTAAGTTCATTCTGATTTGCTTCAAATTATGTTACTCTGAGTAGGTCATTATATTTTCTCTTATATATAAAAAATAATTGCTGTTCTTTAATCTCGCTAAAACTCGAAAACGGCTGAACGGATTTGAATCAGTTTAGTCTCAAAATATTCGTGGAAGTCCAAAGAAGGTTAAAAAAGGAAAGAAAATTAAAAAAAAGAACAACGTCTGCGGGTCGGCTAGTACAGAATAAATCTGTAGACATGTTCATTAACATTGGTTTAGATGCTGATGAACAATCGTTGAAAAAGACAGACATGAGACTGCCTTACATAGCATATCTATTTTGGATTTGCGATAGACACTTAAAAATTTGGCTTAAGCCGATAACGCGTAATCCGCTTCTCTCATGAACATAATCGCTACCATTCGAAACAGTCAGAACTCAGGCACCAAACGGAAACTAAATCTAGACTAGCGCCAAGCTCAGTGCGCATGCGTGGCGTCTAGGACTCGGCAGGGGAGCTGGGCTCTTTGCAGTCACCTGTTGATCGCCATGAGTACAACATGACAAACGCACTCATAAAATTTTTCATTGGCCTTTCAGAATAAACAATGCTTTGAATGTTTCCAATACCATGATAAATATTACAAAGGTGCCTAATATTGCAAGGGTTTAGCAGAAATTAAATACATTAATGATAGTCACAACCTGGATTTCGTGCAGGCACCTTACAATGCACTAAATTCATGTTGTGACCTCCTAATACTTGATAAATCACGTTCATTCGGAACGTGATAATGTAAATCATAAAGAGAGACGTCGGAATTTTTTTGAGCTATGTTCCAAGTTTATAAGCGGAGCGGGTAACGGTAAATTAGCAAGCGGGTAGTTAATAACAAAGTTATGACATTTTCAGGTTTTAAGAATGAGATTCTGATCACGATTTAAGTATGAATGAATGAATGAATATTTATTTGCTCATAAATAGGGTTACACTGAAGATCTTAATTGTAATATTGTTCGTCCTATTTAACTATGAAAAATAGCATGCAAACATTAATTATTATATTATATTATATTAAATTCAATCTATAATAAAATGAGTATGATTTTACAATAATGTCAATGTCAATACCTATTGTATTAAATCCAGCAATGTCAAGTCAACCTAAAATAATTTGTTGTTCAAAATATATATTATAATCCTATATCTATAATCCTAGCTATTCAAAAACTCTTGAAATGTATAAAATGCATGGTCTACCAGCCATTCGTATAAACTTTTTTTAAACTGATTAAGTGGTTTATCTTTAATATATTTAGGAAACTACACACATACAAAAGCAGTTTTTTTGGATCCGCGCACTTTTTGGTATGAAATCTGTAACCAGCCGGTTGCAATTTCTAGTACAGCGTGCATATAAATCTTTGGCCTGAGTGAAATGTTTAGGGTTTTGTTTGACAAATTCCTCAAATATGTACAGGCAGGGCAATGTTAAGATATGTAATCATTTAAAAAGTGGCTTGCATGATTCATCTGGTGCTAAACCGCAGATGGCCCTTACACACTTTTTTTGCGCTATAATTGCCTTACGCATATCAGTGCTGTTTCCCCAAATAATTAAGCCGTAACGTAGCACCGACTCTATATACGCATAATAGGCTGTGAGTGCTGTTGCTCTTGTAGCTGCTCTTGCTAATTTATACAAAACAAATGAAAATCTGTTAATTTTATTACATATATTTTCTACATGTTGCTTCCAATCTAATTTACTATCAATTTGTATACCTAAAAATCTAGTACTATATGCATGTTTAACCACTTGTTCTCCATGATGGATGTTTAAATTTTGATCATTATTGTTGAAATTAATGAAGCATGTTTCGTCAATATTTGTAATTAAGTTATTTGATTTAAGCCAGGTGACAACTAACATTAGTGTTCTATTGACTTCATTTTCATGTTCTAATATCCCTTTTTTATTGTTTGTTGTCACAATCACAGATATTTATCGTCTGCAAAAAGTATGCTTTTATGATCAGTGCAGTTTGGGAAATCAATGATATAAACGAGGAATAGTATTTATGCCGTACAAAGAGCTTGAGCTCAGCCCATAAAGCATAATCCAGCGGGTTGAAGTCGGGGCTGGAAGAGGGCCATTCGTTCGCCGCGATGAAGGCCGGCCCATTTTCCCTCAACCACGCTTGGGTGGTTTTTGCTTTATGGGATGGCGCTGAGTCATATTGGAAAACCCAATCCTTGTTGTGAAACAAAGTAAGGGACAGGGGTTTCACAACAGGCTCTAAGATGTCAGTTTGATAGTTCTTGGCTTTCACCTTGACGCCTTGTTGACAGAAATGGAGCGGAGTGACACCTTCATACGAAACTCCCCACCATACCATCAAACTAGCCGGATGATGGGTATGCGAGACATTCCGTGCTGAAGCTGGGACATCCTTTTGCATACACTTTATTGTTTTGTCGGTTGAACTTTTCTTCGACAGTAAAGATTTTCTCATCGGTGAAGAGTATTTTCCTCGCATCGTGTCTCTTAAGCAGTATTGGACAACGTTCGCATCGCATTTACGAAGGCGATAGTTTAAAAAATGAACATTCCTACGGCTATACGCCTTCACCTTAAGATCATATTTCAGTATTCTGTTGACTGAAACGTGCGAAATATTAGTCTGCAGAGCTAGTTTTTTTCTGAGTTCGACATGGATTTCGGCGAAGTCGCTCTCGGATGATTTTGATGTTCGCAGGCGTCCTTACAGAGTACGGCCGACCACTCCTTTGGCGATCTTGCAAAGAACTTGTCTCCTTGTATCGTTTAATAGTGTAATACACGAAGTTACGGCTCACACCAAAAGTTTTCACCTCACGGAAAATCTCCATTGGTTTTTTCCCGCCTTAAATCACGGTCGCACGCAATTCTTTTGTTCTCTCCATCACGAGAAAATAGGCTTGTTTCCACTATGAAAGAAATATTCAAAAACTGATTTTCTCTAAAATAATTCATAATTTCAGATGCCTTTACACTAATATTTTTCTGCAGTTCGTATTATTTGATTTTTAATTGGAATTCAAATGATAATTAGTCACTCAGTCGGCATTGCACGCGATGACGTCAAAGTGTGTTATTCCCATACAAGCTCTATGAAGAAAAGCGTTTTGACAATTGATAAAAAGTACGTCAACGATTGGTGGTGTCAACTACCGTATTGAAAGAAATGAATTTGAAAATCAAAGGAATTAAAAGTTAACATTCGAAATTCAAAATTAGAAAAAGAAATAAATAGCAACCAGTAATTTTTAATTTCTTTTTTTAGCACAAAGTTTGTCTCAAACCTTATGAACACACGAGGTATAGCTATATTCTTGTGAAAATTCATGAAAATCCATACAAACTGTCGCGTTAATAATATTAGTAGTATTCCCATTTCGGTGCCTTCACGTAATTTTGTGAGGATTCAAGTTTTACTTAACCCGCTACATCTTATCCCATGGCCTCTACCGATAGGACTGTACGGAATACAGATCCTAGTGCCAATTGGCCGATTCCTATGGTTACCATGGTTATTCCCAGCACCTGCGCGGTGCGACTAGTCTCGGTCTATAAATACCAGCTCCCATACAGTATATGAAACGCGGATCCAAGGTGGAGTTCTAATCTCTCACCTTAGGTCCGCGTTTTTGCAGAAAAACTACTGAAATAAGTAGAAAAATACAACAACAAAAATTACAATTTGATATTTTTACGCTTATAATTTGACTAACGCAGTCGAGAAATATGGATCAAAACGGTCGGACTACATATGGCTTTTTATTTCATTCAACGGTGTAGCGGGTCGCTAAATTAGTCGAAGAATGTTGGGTGAACAGAATAGATGACACCACCAATCGTTGACATACTCTTTATTGTCTGTCAAAACGGTCTGTCTCCATTGATTTTGTATGGGAATACAAAAACGAGACGTCACGGTATGGTTTCAGAAATCGGAATCAATTGACCGAATATTTATGGAATACGTACGCTTCGTTTCGCCAGAGCTCGCACAGTCAAGTTTGTTAGTGAAACCATTTTACTTTCTTTTTTCTCTGTATGGGCACCGCCTGTATGTTCTCTGCTTGGACCTGTGGTTGACTGGTATAATGCCTCCGGCATTAAGTCCACCATTGTACACAAGTTTGTGCAGAAGTTATTAAACAAATAAATAAACGTGGCTAAGTGGATGGCAACAACAGAAATATTCGGACAACGGCTCCGAAATAAGAGGCCTTTTTGCTGAATTTCGCCGCACGGTGCGAGACTTACGGAACACTCAATAAATATAGTGGCCATTAATTCTGATTTCTGCTACACGGAAATAATGATACAACTGTGTACAGTCCCATGTAATATCTATATAATAACGAGATGTTTCTACACGGATATATATTTTTTTACGAATAATAAACTACAGCGATTGATCGATTGGTCGTCATAATCTCTTTCAATTAATCTAAAGCTATTAATTTAGCTTATTTAAAAAAAAATACAGATAGAAACGAAAGCTTTTATCAGAAAGAAACAAGCCTCCCTGATGTTCAGGTTGCGCGACATCTCCAACGGTATCCTGTTAGTCATTGCAGGGCGACTACATGTTTGTCCTTTGATGTGGCACATAAGCCAAATTACATGCACCAAATTATTTATTAGGTACCCCTACTTGTATCTTTTGTTGTCCGAATAAATAAATACTTTTACCATGCTACACTAGTTAAAAAAAAGACGTACCTTCGCACCCCACAGGGCTGTACTCCTGCAGGTTCCAGAACAGCGGTTTGCAGTCGTTGCAGATGCGGCCCTGCACGCGCTCCTTGCACTGGCAGAGTTCGCCCGCGGGCACCGAACCGCATCCTGCGTAGAACAGAGTGTTTGAGACAAAAAGCTAAAGTAAAGTTATTCTTTCTTCTTCTTCTTAGCGTGTCGATGGAATACGAGAAATTACACCGTGGCAGCCCAGAATTTAGCCCCATGTATTGCGGATCGGCTGCAGTTCATTAAATCCGCTGGCGTGCAGGTGTTGGGGCACGCCGGGCACGATGTTAAGTGTGCACTGCACCGCAAACACAGTCCACATCGGAGCTTGCCGAAAATCTATTCGAAAAGTTATTCCTAACCGATATAGACCACGGCGGCCAATATCAACAGTGTTGTTTTCGTTTAGGTGCTGATTTTTCAGTAGTCAAATAATAATCCTACTGGCCGATTTCGAGCACGGCCGCACGGCAGCCAATCTCAACAGAAATCAGCCAACTACGCAGGAGATATAATAATGCAAAAATGTGAGCGCAATAACACAGGCGCACTCACTGTTCCATCACTCTCAAAGTTCGGTGAGACGGCAATCCGATATGACCGGAGAGAGATCAGGCGCAGGACCAACGACTTAAACGTGCTTCTGAGGCACGGGGGTGTAACACCGCCAACTTCATGACAGAAAATCTCAGAAACATTTTTTGGCTCGACTTGGGATTCGAAACCAGGACCTCTCGGATGTAAGGCAGAAACTGCCACTACACCAACGAGGTAGTCAAATGAACCGTTACCTGTTTAGTGTAGCCGACCTAATCTGAGATGACATTACTATTGTCCTTATGCATGCCATCTTTAAATGTTATCGGACTGTTGTTTGGCTGTCTGACTACTGAGGTGTTGCCTCTTGGCTCTTTCGTAACCGCTACGATTGATGAATCAAAACTCAAGAATTCTTAGTTTCAACTTTAAGTACATGTGTGAGTTTGGTGACACTGGCTCTCGTAAAAATCAGTCATCATGCTATTTCTAGGTTAGGCTAGACTAGTTAGTTCTGTGCACTCACCAGCGAACGAAGCGACCACGCCCCTTGGGTCGCAGTTGCACTCCTCGCACGCGGGGTAGTTGTAGAACGACTCCTTGCAGCGGTCGCACTTCTCCCCGTCGAAGTTGGACTTGCAGTGGCAGATGCCGCCGTCGTCGCACGTCGAACCGATCGAGCCGGACACGTCGCAATTACACGCTGTAATGAGGTTCGCAATTAGGTATAGTGAAAAATAACTTTCATATTCATATTCAAAATATTTATTGCAATTCACACGTTACAGTAAGGTGTTACAGTCTCCCCCTCGAATAGAGCACGCCTTGCCGTGGCGAGGGGGCTCAGTAGCCTGTCGCAATCCAGCGACAGGTGAAGCCAAGATGCTCTGTGGAGAGTACCTCTGCGTCTGTTCCCGTATCGGGCGGCAGAGGCAGTAGTGAGTCGCGTCTGTCTCGCATCGAGCGGCGGCTCACCGAAGTGCTTGTGGCTCCCAGCACCCCTCTGGCTTATCAGAGGAGGCAGGGGATGTCCTTGGGACTCTGGTCCTCGTGGCGAAACGAGGGTCTTGGCTTAACCGCCCGGACCCTCCTGAGAGACGGCGCCAGTGTGCCGTCTGGAGTGGGATGAGATCTCCTCACCCCACTCCGTGGAGATCCGCCCTCCTGCTTAGAAGGCGGACGTTGCTGCTGGCAAGGGTTGCGGTACTGTTGAGACACCGCGGCCCCTGCTGTCACAGCCACACGCAGCGGGCATCGTCAGGTTTTAGTGGGTATACCCGAAGACGGGGGAGTCCCACACACGCCCCTCCGGTCCCCGACGGAGGGGTACGGTGCGTAATTGACATTTCCTGACGTTAAAAAAAAATAAAAATAAGGTGTTACAGTCTCATGAGTAAACTTTTCTAAGCCACGAAAACTCCTGGTGAGCTTCATCGGCTGGACGAATTTTGACTCACTATAGCTAAGAACCACCGTGATAAAATTATCTTTTGAATATAAAAAAAAAACCGCTTTGATATCGGTCCGTCCGTTCAGGTGCTTCGATGTAACAGGAGATACACACAAAAACACATACACATATTAACACAAAAACAGATATAGGGGTCATTTTATAAAACCCCTTTTTTTAAAATAAAAGTTGAGTAGACGTGAAGTGAAGGAAAGATAACAAGACACCGTATTCGAAATGCAAAAAAGGGAAGCGCGTTGCTGGATCGTGTGTTTTTAGATTTAACTTGGTTTAGATCTCGGATATATAGTGGAGTTGCAGTGATAGGTTATGTCACTAAGCTCTGCGAGCACTGCTTGCCGTCGAAGTTGGCCAGGCAACTGCATTTGTACGTGCCGCAGCTCACAATAAACCTTTACTATAACACATCACTCACGCAGGCAGCCCGGGTAGCGGTAGTGTCCGGGCGAGCACTGCGAGCACTGCTTGCCGCCGAAGTTGGCCAGGCAGCTGCATTTGTCCGCGCCGCAGCTGACGATGAACCTTTACTATAACACATCACTCACGCAGGCAGTCCGGGAGCGGTAGTGTCCGGGCGAGCACTGCGAGCACTGCTTGCCGCCGAAGTTGGCCAGGCAGCTGCGTTTGTCCGTGCCGCAGCTGACGATGAACCTTTACTATAACACATCACTCACGCAGGCAGCCCGGGTAGCGGTAGTGTCCGAGCGAGCACTGCGAGCACTGCTTGCCGCCGAAGTTGGCCAGGCAGCTGCGTTTGTCCGTGCCGCAGCTGACGATGAACCTTTACTATAACACATCACTCACGCAGGCAGCCCGGGTAGCGGTAGTGTCCGAGCGAGCACTGCGAGCACTGCTTGCCGCCGAAGTTGGCCAGGCAGCTGCGTTTGTCCGTGCCGCAGCTGACGATGAACCTTTACTATAACACATCACTCACGCAGGCAGTCCGGGAGCGGTAGTGTCCGGGCGAGCACTGCGAGCACTGCTTGCCGCCGAAGTTGGCCAGGCAGCTGCGTTTGTCCGTGCCGCAGCTGACGATGAACCTTTACTATAACACATCACTCACGCAGGCAGCCCGGGTAGCGGTAGTGTCCGAGCGAGCACTGCGAGCACTGCTTGCCGCCGAAGTTGGCCAGGCAGCTGCGTTTGTCCGTGCCGCAGCTGACGATGAACCTTTACTATAACACATCACTCACGCAGGCAGTCCGGGAGCGGTAGTGTCCGGGCGAGCACTGCGAGCACTGCTTGCCGCCGAAGTTGGCCAGGCAGCTGCGTTTGTCCGTGCCGCAGCTGACGATGAACCTTTACTATAACACATCACTCACGCAGGCAGCCCGGGTAGCGGTAGTGTCCGAGCGAGCACTGCGAGCACTGCTTGCCGCCGAAGTTGGCCAGGCAGCTGCGTTTGTCCGTGCCGCAGCTGACGATGAACCTTTACTATAACACATCACTCACGCAGGCAGCCCGGGTAGCGGTAGTGTCCGAGCGAGCACTGCGAGCACTGCTTGCCGCCGAAGTTGGCCAGGCAGCTGCGTTTGTCCGTGCCGCAGCTGACGATGAACCTTTAATATAGCACATCACTCACGCAGGCAGTCCGGGTAGCGGTAGTGTCCGGGCGAGCACTGCGAGCACTGCTTGCCGCCGAAGTTGGCCAGGCAGTTGCACTTGCCGTCCGCGCTGCAGCTGGTCGATGTGGATCCGGTAGAGGAACAGTTACAGGGTACGCACTGCCGCTCTCGGCCGCGGACTTCCATGTAATATCTGATAAGATTTAGGTGTGTTAATGCTAGATTTTACTAAAGGGACTACCTTTATTCTAGAAGCTAGCTTATGGCTTGCACGCTGTGCCTTAGTCAGGGCACAGTGTTAAACGCTCGTTAAAACACAAGACGGTCAATTCATATGATAGTACAAATGACATATCCTAAGGGGACTTATGAGATTCTAAAGCTTGGTTTCAAAGTTACATGTCGCCCAATTGTTAAAGACGGTCGCGAGTTCGATCCCTGCACTTTACAAACATTTGTGTGCATGAACATGTCTGTTTGTACTGATCTAGGTATTATATGTATTTTTTAAGTTTATTTATAATACCACTGTTGATTCTGATATCTGTAACACAAGTGCTTAAGCTACTTACCTTGGAGTCAGATCAATGATCAGAGATGTTGGTGTATATTAATTTACAATTTTTTTTAAAAACTAAAATAAGTTTGACCCCGGAAAAACAGCAACGTTACGACTGTATGATAAACTGTTAAATAACGACCGCTCGTCCTGGAAATCTTTAGAGGCGGCCTACGGTACGGTAAGCGGTGGATCTCTCGGCGCTGATCATGACAATGATGATGTTCGAAAAGACATTAAAAAATCACTTAAAAAAAGCTTTTCGGCTCCGGTCATCAGGGAGCATCATCCCTGATTTAAAAATAGCGATGTAAACGCAAAAAAACCTTACTATAAAAAATATGATGTTGAAAACTAGTAATGTTAGCAATACATAGACTCACCCAGCAATACACTGGTCGCATCGGGCGCCGCCGAAGCCGGTCTTGCAGATGCACTGGCCGGTCACGTCGTCGCATACACTCGGCTGAGTGCCGCTCACGTCGCAGTTGCAATCTGTGTACAATATATAATTATATATATATGAATAGTATTTAATTTGGTCTGGTCATTTAATGCACGTAAGAAAGAACCTTTGTAACGATACAAACTAACGTGCAAATTATCTGTAAATAAGCACAGGAGACGCCGATTTATTCACGATTTGTTAACACGTTGCATTTTTCTTTATTGCGCATTTTTCTATAGATTAGGTGCGTGGATATTCGTTTGCATGAGCGCAGAGGAGCAAAAAAATACCGATCCGACAAAATGAGCAGCATTTCGTTTTACAGGTCCGTTTCAACGTATGTGTTTAAGCATATGTAGTTGTATGAGCCAGTCCTGTAAATTATGTGTGAACTCTCTCCAGTAGAGACGGATTCGTTAAAACAGATTCTGTAAAAACCGACTTATAAGTGACCTCGTAACTTGTCAAAAATTTGAGAGAATTTCAGTCTTTGTTAATTTATTTAATTCATTTAAAACTTAATTGCACAAGAAATGTACAAAGGGTGGATTTAATGCTAAAAGCATTGCCTGCCAGTCAACCTCAAGGTCATACAGAAAGAAGGCAATGGATGCAGTGAAAATTTAATGATTGGTCACGTCGACTCGCGGTAACGAAATAAAAAACATATAACATAACACTTGCGGATTTAGTAGCGCGCTCGCCCGCGCCCGCGCGCTCCTATGTGTACAAGCACTTATTTTGACGACCGCTTGGTGCAGTGGTCCATAGATCGGACTTCTAAAACAGAGGGTCGCGGGTTCGATCCCCGCACAGTACACGCATAAGTGTGCAAGAACATGTGTGTTTGTACTGGTCTGGGTGTTTTCTATGTATACTCGTAATATGTATTTATTTATTTAAGTATGTTTATCCGTTGTCTAGTACCCATAACACAAGCCTCGTAGCTTAATTTGGGACTAGAGAATTGGTGTGATTGTTGCGAAATATTTATTTATTTTATTTACTTATAAGTTACTCACGGTTGCAAGACGGGTACTCGTAGTAGCCGGCCTCGCACTGGTTGCACGTGCGGCCCGCGTACTTGCTCTTGCACGTGCAGTTGCCGGAGTCCTTGTCGCACACTTGTGACACCGACCCCACCGGGTTGCATTCGCAGTCTGCAAGAAGAGTGTTGTTGAAATTGTTAAAAATATTGTGCGCCATGGTGGTCACTGGTGAACCCCAAACAATATTATTTCTATTGTGTCTAGTCTCTCGGCAGTTAAAGGCTTAACTGGATCAGAAAGACACGGCACGTAGCACAATAAACTGATTAGCAGTGGGGAAGAAAAGTTCTTGATTGGAAATTTTGTTCAAAACGCAAGTAAAGTGGTCTTTACTGGCAAGATGAAGCGACGACCATTTAAAGATTGCAGGATAAGGGTGGATAGGTTTCCGGTACACACATATATGTACGGGTCGGTACTCTCTCGGTTATCTTGTACTGTGTGGCTCACCTCACCCTGAAGTAAGCTTTAAGTAACATATATAAGCGCATGAACGCACAATAAACTGAGCATTCAACTGAGATCTGTATCAATTACATGCGCTTGTGGGGTGAGCACGAACATTTTGGTAACGTATTCGTGTCGTCCAAACGTCAGAAACTGACAGTTTCCCCATACACATTGACAATAGTTGTTCGTGCTCGACCCACTGGTGCCTCACCTCATCTTACTCGCACGTCATCTCATCAGCCCATATACGTCCCAGTGCTGAGCACAGGCCTCACTTCAACTATGAGGTGGTCTCGTACGTACCGGTAAGTTATAGAGAAGCAGGTTCAGTTTACAGGACATACCCGCGCCTTGCTTGTAACTGGTCAAATTGGAATCTATAGAAGAGTCATGGCCTCCGTTCAGGCAATTCAAAAGGCATTCAGCTGCAGAGCTGAGTGAGTCAATCGCCAAACACAGTGGAATGGATGAATGGAATAAAGTCTTAGAATAGGTTCAATCGTAATTTTTTTGTTGCAATTTTAAAAATGAGACTAAAAGAGAGATAGTGGCGGGTTCAGACTTACTTTTGCATTCGGCCGAATAATATCCATCAGCGCAGACTTCGCACGAACTGCCGGCGTAGTTGTATTTGCAGGGACACTGTAACCAAATTTTGAAATCAGTAAACTTATCCAGAACGTTATGTCACAGAGTGTATCTTATCATGCGTTAATGATCATATTGCGCCAGGCCCGTTTTATTATTATTATTATTTTTATTATGAAAACAACATGGTTTTATAAACAAAGTCCAAAAAATGCAGTAATGTATATGCAGTCCCACCAAAATCTTAGATAGCGCGATTTAGTGCGGCAAGGGCTGGTAGCGACATCTAACTATTGGGTACTGCATTTAAATGTCACTGTAGTGCCCTATTTTGGTCATGGGGGGTGTTATTAAAGCGAGGACGATCTTAGTGTACGTCCACAATGAATGCAGTGAATGAGCGCGTCAAATCGTATGGCTCACGACTTAGTCACTACAGTCTGGACGCAAAGGCGCGTTTCATATGTATGATGTTGCCACGCCCACAGTTGCCACCACTAGGCTCGCAGTGTTGACACACACAAAGACTTACCAGTCAACCCAGCGGCGTGCAGTGCTGCCCACAGGTTGCAGGTGCACGGCTTGCAGTCCGGGTAGTCGAAGTAGCCGTGTTGTGCTAGAGAGAAAGAGAGACACAGTCGCCTCACAAGTAAGAGCAAGCCCCTTTCAGTCTCTCTAGCGGCGTGCAGTGCTGCCCCTCGGTGCCGTGTAGGTTGCAGGTGCACGGCTTGCAGTCCGGGTAGTCCAAGTAGTCGTGTTTTGCTAGAGACAGAGAGAGTCAGCCGTCTCACAACTAAAAGCAAGCCCGTACCAGTCCCCCTTGCGGAGTGCAGTGCTGCCCTGGTTGCAGGTGCACGGCTCGCAGTCCGGGTAGTCCAAGTAGCTGTGTTGTGCTAGAGAGAGAGATAGAGACAGCCGCTTCACAACAAAGAACAAGCCCATACCAGTCCCCCTAGCGGCGTGCAGTGCTGCCCCTCGGCGCCGTTCAGGTTGCAGGGGCACGGCTTGCAGTCTGGATAGTCGAAGTAGCTGTGTTGTGCTGAGAGAGAGTGAGAGAGAGAGAGAGAGACAGCCGCCTCTCAACTAAGAGCAAGCCCGTACCAGTCCCCCTAGCGGCGTGCAGTGCTGCCCCTCGGTGCCGTTCAGGTTGCAGGTGCACGGCTTGCAGTCCGGGTAGTCGAAGTAGCCGTATGCGCACGAGTCACAGTTGGGAGGGTTGAACTCCTTGCGGCACTCACAGCGGCCAGTTTCCTCTTCGCAGTTGCCGGTTGAGTAGTGGAGATCGCACTCGCATGCTGGGGGAAAGTTTGTAGTGTTACATTTTGTAAATTGTTTGCTCAGGTAAGGGAATAAATTCGTATACTTTATTTTATAATATATGTATAAAAGAATCGCAAAATGTAATGGTAAGCGCATAACTCAAGAACGCCTGGACCTATTTAGTCAATTATTTTTTTATAATATTCCTTAAACTATGGGGGTGGTTCTTACCATCCGCTAGGTCCGATGGATCGAATATTTTTTGATATTATTGTTTGAGGTTGTTCTACATTGCACAATTTTGAGTATCTATGACTGAACAGCCAAAACAGTGTAGTTCATAGACCGGTCCTGTCTGTCAGCAAACAAGTCCAATTAGGGTGATCCATATCACACTAATTACACAATAATAACACTAATTGATCCGTAAAATTCGACATGTTCTAAGTTTCAGCCAGTCAAAAAAAATACAGTTGACATTCAAATAACAGGATCTTACTGTCTTTAAATGGATTTCTTCTCATGCTTTAACTGCATAGACAGCAGGCTTGTTTGGAGCCTACACTAGCATAGTATCAAACATGCAACAATGCATATGCTGCTTCGATACACACCAGCCTCTAGCTACCTCCAGGCTAGAAGCAAGCCGTTTACCTATGCAGACAGTTCCTTACAGTAGAGGTTACAAATAGGCATGATGACACCTACCTTAAATATATTTTCCAGACCATGTTGTTTAAAAAACATAGCCCCTTTGAAGTTTATACAACCAGTATATTTCCAAAAAGCTGTAGAAACCAATTTTTAAACACACATAACTCAATAAATATTCGGTCAATTGACTCTAATTTCTGTCCTGATACATGACCGTAATGTCATGTTCTTGTATTGCCATACAAAATCTATGGAGACAGACCGTTTTGACAAATAATAAAGAGTATGTCAAGGATTGGTGGTGGCATTTAGCCTATTCATATATCTCAAAATTAAATAACTTAAAGTGCAGGACACTTACGTTGACAAACATCCAGTTCACCCCACGTCTTGCCTCTTGGCCTGTAGAACGTCGGTCGGCACTTGTTGCAGTTGATTCCCTCGGTATTGTGCTGACAATTCTTGCACACCCCTCCGCCCTCGTAGCGGCCTTGGATGTCCAGGGAGAGATGCTTCTCATCCACTTCCGGGTCGTACTCGCACTCCGTTGTGTGGTTGTGGCAGTTGCATGCTGATGAAATTCATTTTAAGTAAGAAAGTTAAATATCAAACTGATTTTTTTGCTTCCATGTCAACTGTTTAAGTTGTGTTCATTTATGATGAGAATTATAGTGTCATCTCATTGAATTTAATCTAAAAACAGAACTTTGATAAGTATATTTCAAAGTTCTGTTTTCAGATTAAACCCATTGAGCGGTATTCCAAATCTGGGTTTGTAACAATAGAATACTAGCAGCTTATCCCAGCTTTGCTTTACATATACACATACAATAATCACGGCCTATGTTCATCAGGGATAAGGTATGATTCTAATGGTACAAGATTTTTTTGATCGGTCCAGTAGCCTCAGAGCCTATTCAATTCAAAAACAAACAATCTAATATTTCCTTTTTATAATATTAGTGTAGATTGATTGTGTCTGTGATCTTCACTACTGACACTAAGACCTTAGACACATTAACACCTGACAACAAGTCAGTAATTGAAATGAGACACTTTTTACTGATTATTTCACACTTTATTTACATTTTGTTTTAACCTGACGTTTCAGACCCTTTTCAGTGTCCGTAGTCACAGGTAGACTACATTAACCAAAGAAACAAATACAGTTTAATATTTTAAGTACTCTTTTGATGACTAAAATACTTACGTTCACAAGAGAACCTGTCCCAGTATTGTGATATTCTCCACTTCTTTTGCTCGAACCCAGGGCAGCACTGCGCGCACTGAGGGCCACAGGTATTGTGTTGGCAGCGACAGACGAGAATACTGGTATCACTCTCGGGGTCGGCCGGGTAGCAGTTGTCAGCATGCCCGTTGCACATGCACCGGCCTCCAATACTGATGTCTTTAATACTGTAGAAGTACTGTGAAAGATTGTTGCAAGTTAGCTTGTGGAGCAACAAGTAACAATAATTTCCTATGGGATGATATAAAATGTTTGTGTTCTGTTAGTGTCTCAATTGGGTAATTCTAACAATAATTAGTAACTTAAATGCTTTCGATTCCAGCTAACTACCCCAAAGAAGATTTAAATTTAGGTTCAAAATTGCGACACTTGCCGGCAAGAATTTATAATAAGGTTGCCGCAAATTTCTTGTTTAAATTCAGACTGTGTATTTTTTTTAAGATTATTCAACAAGATTCACTTCACTTCATCTTGTGCATAGTTTTATTTTCGGCGCACTTTAGGAATATTTTAGTAACCACCAGTTCACATGAAAAGTTTGTTTTACTCAATCAAAACAAAGTTTTCGTCGTCGAGATTCAAACCAATAGAAAAATCGAAGTGATGTAACGATGTAAATTTTAAAAAGTACTTGATTTGATCATTGCAGAATCGATGCCTTTTCGCTTAAATCAAAGTAAACAAAATAAAAATAAATAAGTTAAAAACGTAATATCCCATATATACCTCATGTAATTTCTACTAATACCTCATCTTTTCTACCCACTAATTTTTCCTTGCCTCAAAAATAAAGTACAACTACAATTTGAAGTTCAAATTATTCTTAAAGATAGTTACTTTTTTAATTTCAAACTAGGTTTTCTTGACTTAATTAAATTATCGAAATCGGTTAAATAGATCAGTTTGCACATCACTAAAGAAAACTGGAAATGTCAAAAGTGACACAAGGCCTATGACTTTTTTTTTAAAGCTTACGGCTTGGTTTGGCACACTATCTACACCCATAAGATCAGTGAGAATAAAATGTCTCCTATTAAACCTGAAAAATTCAGTAACCATTATGAATGCTCCTGGAGGTAGGGAAGGACCCTACCTGCAGGAACAGGATAAAAACTTAAGCTAATAAAACTTAATAAAAGGATGAATTTAATGTAGGTAACATTGTAGCACCTAACATATCCAAAATAAAAAGTACAAACCCGCCGTGTGACAGTGGGGTCTTGCCGGGCCACAGACATGAGATGTCCCAGCAGATTCTTGGTCCGTAAAAAGCGAAGTCGAACGTTGGTAGCTCTCGTCCATTCTTGCAGCACTAGGGAACTGAAATACTTGTTTGCTGATGGACGGTAGTTCAGGAGCGAAATGGGGATCTGGAAAATACAAGCGTTACAAAAATGGGCTTTAACTTTTTAAAGAAGAAACGTAATATTAAGTTTGAAAGGCATGCTAGGTTTATCTTTAGGTACCAACATATTTTAGTGTGTTTCTTTACCTCTCCTCCTTCTAATGGCACGATCTTTGAGTATTCTGTGCTACAAATAACTGAATCATCTCTCGTGATTGGCTGAAGACTCTCCTTGCCAAAATATCTCTCGCAGTCCCTGTAATACAGTAAGTCATAAATACATATTGTCAAGATTATTACAATGGTTCCATATTAGTATGGAAAACATCACTGAGTTAGCAGTGATGTTTTCGAAGGACTTGTGTACCCTGTGGTAAGTTTTGTGGTAGGATTATTCCGTTTTTGTCATGGGGTTACCTAAGCTGAGAATATTATTTGGCCCGTGCAATAAGCTCTTCATAAGCTTTACTGGGTTACCGTGGAGGTGTAGAATAACGACACTTACTGAGGCGAGTCTGAAAAGTATTGCCAGGGCTTGAATGTTTTCCCGTAGTCGGTGGATTTCTCTAGCGCCCACAGACCAGGACGGGGAGAGTTACCCATCTTCAGAAACACGTAGGCCACATGAAACTCCTGTTCAAAACAGAAAATATATTTTATTAAAGAGCAAAAATTAAACGTATTAAGGACGTACGCAAACACGCGTGCTGGAAAATAATATAAATATGCCTACCTACTCGAACATTTTCGTGTACCTGCCTATCGTTACGGCATTACTGTGCATTTTCGAGTTAAGATAGTTTTGCCTGATTAACAGTACAGTACTAGCTAAGCACTAACACTCACTGGCAGAGGCTCTTCTCAAAAAGTTGCCAATTGATAGTCATAGCAATAATCCTAGTGCTTACATAATAAACTAAATAGACATGTATATTACTCTATACATTTTACTAAATTGTACAAATTTATCTCCTTTTACTTGCTATCATAACTTTCTTCATCATTAATCGGAACCCTTTCTCGGGTACAAGCCTACTCCAGTTTTTCCCCATACTTACTTAAATGGTCTGTTAAATTTTTGCCGACTTACCTAATTCCCCTTAGGTTCCCACCAATGTAGATGAGTAATGCAGCTCTTTTGTTTATTATAGCTTAAACAGGGATGGCAGTGACTGAACGCAATAAATATAGCTAGTTAGGTACACTGCAGCAGCATAAAATTGAAACATTCCAGTTTGTTTACACGCCTTTTTATTGGGACTATTTGTGCGTTATTGCCTCTGACCGGTGGCCTCGCCCTTTCACGGCCGCATAAAGTTTTTACTAGCGAACTAACAAACTATCAGTATAATGCTAATAAATCGACGCCCACGCCTGGGCGTGGGCATCCGCCTGCAGCGTGCTGATACCAGCGCCGAGTTAATATTGTAATCTTTAATGTTTACCAGCGTTTCCTGTGACAATCTACGCCCAAGTTCACGCAAAGTACCAGTTGCTCATGAAAACTTTAAATATAAAACTTTCAAAACTAAGTTCCTTTGTACGATTAGGGGTAAGCGCCTCCCCGTTTTAAACCGTTGTCTGTAGTTTCGGATGTTGTCATCCCTGTCACTCTTACAAGTTTGACCGTGCGAGCGAAAGCACTGGCTAGACTCGAAAATACGGACGAAATGTTACAGTCCTCTACTCTTTAAGCCGTTGTCCGTAGTTACGGATATAACCATCCCTGTCGCTCTTAAAAGCTTGGTCATGCGAGTGAACGCGCTGGCTAGACCCGAAAATACAAATAAACTTCAGGGACTCTGAGTACGGCCTCATAAGGATACTTTCGGATTTTTTGAATAAGTCACCTATCCTAGACTGATCTTTATTACATACTTTATCTCGTCAAGGGCCAAATAAAATGACGTTCGCATTAAACATCAATAGTGTAGTACTAGTAGGTTCTCGATAAATGAGTATCTAGGCATCCGTAGAACTTAACACGTCAACTATAAACATACAATTGATATTATCATTTAGTTCCAGGAATACTACTCAATCCGCTGTCATTAACACATTCGCCAAGCAAATAACAAAATTTCGTCAATAAGTAGGTACTGAAGTACTATGATGATGCACCTACATAAAATAAAAATGTTATAATGCTACCTTGAAGAAAGAGCGGAAGAAATTAGTAGGTAAATCAAATGTGGCTGAAACATGTGAATTCACAATTTTTGAGAAATTTCTTTTAAGTAAGTACGTATATTTTATGTACTTCAGAAGAACAATCGCAATAAAAAGTTTAGTAACTTTTAAGTAGTAATAAGTACTACTAAGTAGAACCTAAGTTTTTAAAAAAAGTCTATTACTTAGCTTAGTACTTCTTTTTTTTCGTGCAGTATAACAGATAAACCAAACACAAATTTAAAAAAAACTATCTACTTTAAAGAAAAAAATCACTCCCAGCGCCGCCATTATGTACTTACTTATATTATTAATGTACTTACCTTACTGTACTGTAAGGTAGGCAAGGTACCATCGGACATCTTGTCATGCAGATTTTTTATGCCTAGTTATTGCATGCATCACCAAGATACCGAGCATCTTATTACACACTCGCCTTGCATAAATAACTAATTATCTGAATTCGCATAGAAAGTCACAATCACAACGGATAAGTAACAATTCGCATATTTAAGAAGGTATGTTATTCAACTAAGGTACCTAATCTTATCAAATCAGTGGCGTAGCGTGGCTTATCCCCGTATAAATATTTTTGGGGCTCTTATGAGGGGTAATAATATCTCCCGAAAAAATAAGCATAAAATTAAAATAAACCCAAGTTTATTGTAATTTTACGGACAAATAAATTAATTCGGCAAACTGATTTTTAAGAGAGGAAATCCGCGATAATACTACCCAATGTATGGTGTTGCCAAAGATATAGAAGTAGTTTTTTTGACATTTGTGAATGGGTTGGTGGCCCTCGTCGCCCGGGGCCCTGTATTATTGATACGGCAGATACAGCGGTAGCTACGCCCCTGAATTAAATGTTTGATAAACTACATTAATTATGGGACTTTGCACAAAATATTGCGAATGCGGCTAAAGCTTCGCCCTTTTATTGTATTATCTTATTCATATCCAAACACAATGTCATGCTTTTGCAGAAAATACAGAAAGTACAGTTATAGTTGACTAAGGATAACCTTTTACGTAAAAATCCGAAAGTAGGTACATCTTCCTTTTAGGAACTCAACCCAACCCAACACTTGTGCGTCTAGATTATTCATTATTTTAGATGGCACAAATCTTAACTTGGAGTAGGTAGGTAGGTATCTACTCCACCACCAGTAGTTGCTCACAACGAAACGGTGCCGCAGCGGAATCGTAACGCGATCCAAATTTAGTTTTATGTCATCTTGTGCAGTAACCGAGGTTCAACGAACTCGCCTCCTATTTTCAGCATTTCGTCAGTCGCAGGATCAGATTGTCACAGGCTGGATGCACACGTAGAATAGTACTAGGAATGCGTATAGAGCGTTGCCTAATTCTACCTTACTATTCGAATTAAATTTTCATTTAAAAACCCCCTAAAGAGCCTGAAAAACCGCTGTTGAATTTCAACGGCTGGAGGGATTTCGATTTCGATTTGGATAAATTATCTTCCGAAAAAGAAAAACTACTTCGAAATCGGTCCATTGGTTCAGGAGCTACGTCACATATTAGGGGTCAAACTTTAAAAAACCCTCTTTTACGTCGGAAAATTTAACCAAACGTGAATGTAAGTCCAATCGATTCGCATCTTATGGCAAGTTTAGGTGTAGGTAGTCATTTTGTATTGCAACCTGTATATTAGACTATGCCTCTATAATTTTTTGGTAGTCTGGCTTTCCGGAAATCCAGACTGTCTCTTAGAATTAATTATTCTGAGTTACACCAATTACCCGGATAGGGCAGTCGTAGCTAGTATCTAGCTTTCGGACACTCCTTTTATGTCCGTGGTTTTCAATTTAGCCATCTCATTCGCTCATGGAGGTTTCTAAGGCTTTCAAGGGCTAGCCACGAGCGATCAGCGGCCCCATGATGATCTTGTTTATGCTTTTAAACGTAATTTGGTTATATTTTAAATAAGAACGCTGCGAGTAAGCCGAAAGCACGACAGGAATACGGCCCCAGGATACCTATTAGAGTCAAAGGATAAAAATAAGTTTAGATACAGAAGCACGCACCTGTCCCAGGTCGATGGTGAGGTTGATCTCGTTGTACTTCATCCCGCGGGACAGCGGCGGGCTCTGCCACCAGGTCTCCATGCCGTCCACCGCGTACTCCGGCGGGTGCTTCTTCGCTTCGTCGTTGGCATCGCATAGGTCGCACACCTGTTGAGAAAGAGAAAATAAAATAATAACACATACAGCTAAACTCTAGCTCTGCGGATCCAAAACAACAACGCCTTCAGGGCACTGTAGAAACTGCCCCGTTTTTGTAGCGCATCAGCTATGTTAACGTACTCGGAGGTGGATAGCTTTGGCGCCATCCTACGTGAAAAAGCAGCTTCACTACTACGCAGAATTCGGGGCAGTAGCAACAGTGTTCTGGAGGCGTTAGCTGACAGCGGGGATTGTCCGTTTGTCGGCCACCTTATTAAAATAACACTTTTTCTTGTAGAATATGAGTACTAACACATCTCGGTATAAGCTTACTAACAATTTATGGATCTCCAAGTTGTCCGAAATAAATATTTTTATTTATTTTATTTTTAATAGTTAACCTGTTCCAACGACCACACCAATTTTATTACGAAGCCCCAAAGTAAACGCCCAAGGGATAGTAGGCAGGACCCGCGCATAGAGGATTTTGGTATCGGTTATCTCTTTCACGGCCGGTTTTAATCTTCTATATAGGTACTTTTGATAAGTTAGATAGCTGTCAATTTCTTACTAAAAAGCTATCTGAGGTTATAGCCGCTTTTATGAAACTGACAGTAAGTAATCGTACCTACTTTCAGTCAAACTAGGAAGAATCAGCACACAATAAAGACTGCTATGTATTCTCTAAATATGAGTGAAAATCACATATCTACGAGTAGGTACATAGCTCTGATACCAAACTAAGTAGCTTAACACATCCACGGACATTCCCCGCCTACGAGTACAATAGACGTTATAACAATAAAACTTCTATTGTGTCTGGCAGACTGTCCGTTAATGTGTTAAGCACTCCTTTTATTGAAATCAGAAACAACGAAGGTAGGCATCACAAACACCTAGACTTGTGACATAATTGGAAATTTTCTCCGTCCGGGGATCGAACCCGGGACCTCATAGATGGCGGCACCGGTACTGGACCTACTACAAAGTCTTGAAATGAAGATATCCTTCATCTTTCAGATAAACTTTAATTAAAGATTGTCTAATTTTGTTGTGGTAGGGCTGTCTGAGTTAGATATCGTTCCACGTGTCACTTTAAACTTACTTTTCATAAGTACCTTCATTGCAGGCACTACACTGCAGTTGGCAGTTGCTTTTGTTTACCTATCTAGCTCGAAGTTTTAAAATCAGATTGAACAATGTTTTGTTTTGTGCCAATGTTTTGCAACATCATAAGGTACAAATAGCAAATACCTACAACTGTCACATTAAACAACTCATTGATTTATAATCTCATGCGTTCATCATCAATCATTTCTCGGAAGCAACCAGCAAACAATCCTCTCGAACACGTTGATAGTTTGTTTACTTCTCATTCACTGACACCAAAAGGGAATTTACAATGACATTGTGTATGTTGAGACTAACAAAAAATCAACACGCGAACAAGTTAGAAAAAAAACGTTCCATTCAAATCTGGAATCATTGTGCGGAGAATCGGGATGCTTTTAAACAAAAGGCGGTCGGGCCCAGCGCAGGCGCATGTGGCCGCCACATGTCCACAAAAAGTCCCGAGCACACCCGAAGATTGACGAATGCGCCGATTCGGCTTTTCGGCTTCGCGAGAACCGCCTAGTGTGGATGTGTCATATTAATGTTGTTGATGCATTAAGCAAGGAGTCGGGTTACGAGACATAGAAAATGCTTAGATATCTGATGCTAGTTACATTACTGCTTGTATGATGCAAATCTCCACACACACACATTCATTCACCGGTGTTTTTTTCTGTTCTTCCGAATCTAAGAGATATAAAGAGAAATCAAAGACTGCTTGACCGATATAGAAAATTCATTACTCGGAGGATCATACATCCCAGGTAGCCCAGAGTTGAAAGGACTTGCACAACACTGGGTCAGCATACATAACCCATTATGGGTTACCCATTAAATCAAGATATTAGAGACAGATAGATTTTAAAACCCTAGAGTTATAGATAGCCCTGTATCGTGCTAATTGTGGACCTCATTCAATTTTGGTTAGAGATTCTAGTGCTATCTTTATGTTCTATGTACCAGGTGTAGAGAGACAGTAAAGAGGTACCTATTAAACATTCTAAAAATACAATTGTTCATTCATGTCTTGTAGAGAACAGCTCAGAGAATGAGTTACATAGATAGAGAGTTCGTAGGTCACAAGATAATGAATTTGGCTCACGCTCAACGAATTTGTTCTAATTTGTACTTTTATCTGAAAACAAACGCGACTCTAATTTTAATAAAATAATTTATCGAGTTTAAAAGATTAAACCCGAAGAATTGCTTTTAAAGCGATGTGTATCTAGGTATTCGTTCAAGTTCTAAAATAAGACATGAGCCTAATTCTCAGGTAAACAATAGTACCTTAGTAAATAATATTATCTGTTTAAAAGTATTGTTTTGCTTATGCTTGCCCACATGCAGAATCCAGGGTAACCTTATCCATCAGGGTTGACAATCATAGTCATTTTATTAGTGTCAAGCAAGTTTACGGTGGCATCGTTTTATTTCATGTCTGGGTTTAAATTATTATAACATAAAGTGACACAAATAGCCAATCATAGACATCTAAAAGTAGGTAGGCCATTACATTTTTTAATATCTTTATCTATCAAATGTTACAATTTGACCTCACATGACGCAAGAATTCGAAGCTTCAAACAAATAAGTAGTGTAATTAGTGAGCTTCGTAACCGTTCGCCCGAGGCCCGAGCATCGAACCCGTTATCAAGCGTGGTGAGCCAACAGGACGCTGATAACGCTATCGGACGTTTATCTGGGACTGCCGGTAGCTCGGGAGATCGCATTTGGGATGTGCTCTGTCGTCTGCCCTGTTTCTACACCATTAAAATATCCTTTATTAAAATGTATGTAGTAATGAAGGTAGTCCACTAACATAGGCCACCATAGTAACCATATACCTACTGTCAAGCTTTTAACTCTCTCATTTGTGATGTGAAAGGTAAGGCTGAACACTTCGATAAAGGCTCCCTTTATGAATATGGGTAAATTAGGTAGTCAGTATTAAACTGTCGACTGCTTGAAATTAAACACACAAGAAGTCCCTCAAAAATTTTTCTACCACCTTACTAAGCGAAAGCTTTAGATCTCCTAATTGTTTTAGGAGAGTCCTTTGTTGCTATGTCGAGCTTTCTTCGTTTTTTTCAAACTTATACAAAGAGTATATCATTATAAAGTTATAATGATATACTCTTTGTATAAGTTCATTCATTATATCATACATATAATTGATTAATTACTATTAAAATGAGGCACCTATCTAAACCCTTACGAAATTCAGATGGCTGAATCGGAATAACGAAAATATCACGAATAGTCAATCAAATGACGAGGGAAACCATCACAAAGTCATCTTTTAAACGCCAGATCCTATCACAACTCAATTTCGAAGGTGTTCTAATAGTTTAATAAACGCAATGTCCTAATCTAAACAACAGACAGCATAGCTCAACATTTCGCATAACAACAAACTCAAAAACATTACCTGTCCTTGTATCACTCGTTCGTTATGATCAGCGTTCGCGCCGACCAGCTTGCAGAAGAGCTCGGGTGCCTCATCCCCGCAGGTCGCTGTGGCGGTGATCTTCTTGCCCAAGGCGAGGTTCACGTAGGGCGGGGTGAGTATTTCAGCGCCCGCGCAGGTTAAGCACAGGAGGAGCGCGAGCGCGCGCATGTTGCGAGCGCGGCGGCCGGGCGCGGAGTGTCGCGCCGCGTTGGGGTAGCCGTTTTTTTCGAGGGTCGAGCGGTTCAGGGCTGCGTTTTGCCGTTAGCTTTTTCATCATGGTTTATCGTCATATTTCGTTGAAATAGAATGACGGGGTGGGTAGTTTCGAGATGCAAATAAATGTGATGTGTTTAGCTATGTCTTTTAGTTGGAGAAGTTTTTACATCTGTTTTTTTCAATGGTATTAAAGTTTTCCTTACAAAGTTATCTAGTTTGCCAAGGGTCGGTGCTGTTGCGTCTCGCCTTCTTCTAGCAGATAGCAATCCAATTCCAAAAATAAATTGATTATTTTGGAGTCATATTTGTATTCACGTTGTTACAACAATGTATACATTTTTGAGTTGTGCCTTATAACGTTACAAAAAACGTTTTCGTTCATGATTTAATGTGTCCTAGAGTGCGCCACAATTATAATTAATAAATCGCAATACCTATCAAATACCTAGCCTATACGAGTATAATCAAAAATCGCCTATGCTGCCCGCTGGCCTATAACCAGCGGGCAGCATAGGCGCATTTAATGACACCTCGTTTGTCAAAATACTTACGAGGGAACAGATAAACATACAAACATACATACATTCATACATACCGGTCAAAATCTTAACCCTCATTTTTGCTTCGCCGTAATCGGGTAAAAAACGAAACTACCATGATATGCCATGATACTTAAAAGCTGGCAATGATCTTACGATGCATGACACATGTTGTCATCAAAAATATGTCATTTTTAGATAATTGTATTGTTTATTACTTTTATTTAATATTTTTTTACAATGCCTGTTTATTTAAATAATTTGATAAACTACGTTTTGTTGTGGTATTACATTTTACACTTGTCATACTGCTCATTGTTGTCTCGTTTGAAAAATCCTTACCAATACATGCCTCCTAGAGAAGTGGAGATACTGCCGGAAGATTACGAGGAGGGGGACATAGGACAGGCAGAGTTCTCGTCACAAGAGCCGGAGAGAACCGAACCGTTCACAAACAGGCTGTGGAGCGATCACGACGGGAATATTTGGAGGCCAACTAAGCCAATATACAGGACAGCGAGAAGCTCTACGGAGTTGCTGGAAACCGGAACAGGTCTTCGCGCGTGGCCCACCGTACCCTGGGCACATTTGAAGATTAGTCGCACCATAGAGCGCCTAACATTAGCTCCAATGACTCCACCCAGCTCCGCAACCAAACGCAGCTGGCGACCGTACTTCCCGACTAAAAACAGATTCAAAGTGCTGAACAGTAACTACTGGAATCGGCCTATGCCAAAGGCATCGTTCAATCGGCCGCTTGTTAACGTTTCCCGAAGCACAGTCGCTTCGATGACAACGACCCTCATGTTAGATGAGATGACTTCTCCAACTCCAGATACTAAAAAAACTTTAACCAGCACTTACGCTAAAGAAGTGAAGGCAAACAATACAAACACAGGAATGATACTCAGGATTATATTCAATGATCGTAAAATCGCAAACACAGCACGGCAAAAAGCGAAAGTGGTCAATCTAAAACCTGCATTTAACCGAACTCGAGTTAATGCGAGGAGATCAAGTGGTACAAAGTGTTATCGATGTGGCAATTCCGAAAATAACGTAAGTTAAAAAAGTATTGATTAGTTGTACACACAGTAGTGTACATCTTTTGATCAAGTATAGTATTTAAGATTAGTATCATTACCAAGCACGCACTCAGCCCATGATGCAATATTTATTACAACTCGCATTTGACGCGAGACTTACCTCTCTTTTATTTAATTCGAGTACGAACACGGCTTCGTAACCCGGGATTAACTAGGCACAGCCATTCGGATTCGGATGTTGTAGTTATCTTACCACAACAGTGAAGAATCATGGCTGGCTGCAGCCTAAAGAGACTTAAAGAAGTTCGGTCCGATGAGTAAGTGTTACGATATCTCAATTGGTAGAGCAATCACCCGGTTGTGGCAGTCCGTATTTTCTTTGAGTGTGTTTTATTTTAATTTGGTAAAATAATTGGTATTGTTAATGCCAAAAATATAACACACTATAATAACTAGCATATTATGCTTCTAGATATTTTGCGTGGTGTGGTCTTTTGGTGGTGATCAGCTTACTCAGAACTGGTGTTTCGACGAGGCCTTGCTCTCTAAGCAGTTGTTCGTGGTTTCGGAGTTGGCCATTCTTGTCACTTTAATTAGATTAACCAGCTATATCCGAAAATACGGACAAATTGTTAGGCCGGCTCCACACGTTGGGCGAACAGTTGGCCCGAGAAGTAACTATAATAGGCTATTAGAAAAAGAGTCAACTAAGCACCGATCTAGCCGACGCTTCTTTCTAGGTCCACTTATTGGGTAAAAGGGTTTTCGGCCAACG
Organism: Pyrausta despicata; assembly: GCA_963921415.1. Lineage (NCBI taxonomy): Eukaryota > Metazoa > Arthropoda > Insecta > Lepidoptera > Crambidae > Pyrausta > Pyrausta despicata. The sequence goes on along the minus strand of OY992845.1, from coordinate 16,662,726 downwards.
TTGGCGCCAGGGTGTGGACCTGGGGTTCTAGAGTAAGGGCTTAGTGCCTATATACATTAACTTAATTCACCTTACTTTAGCCGTGCTACCGAGTATTTGATGACGCGGACCAATTACATCGGTACAAAATGAAAAAATACGAAGAAAGCTGTGGTTCTGATCAGTACTTGAATGGGTGTTACAAAAGGTTTCTTGACGTAGGTAACTTACATACTGAAAGAGGTTGCAGAACTTATGAAGGTGAAAAAAATACTGGGCACTCTACGGTGAGCGAGAGACTCAGGCACATTGAAATGATGCTCAGAGATATACCCACAGGCTGTGTTCAAAGCCCGTACGCCCTGCTCACCCCATTCTCCCCTAGTATAAGCCTGTACGCTTATTATCATGTTTGCGTATGCGACACTGATCTTTGTAATTCAGCAAGGAGTGCGCGACTGAAAACATTTTTGGTTATCCTTATATTTCTTGTTTATGTGTAATGTTATGAGAATTATGCCCTTTGATTAATTTGATTACAGATATTTTATTTTATTTATTCAATATATTTTCATGTGAGCTTACAGTTCATACAAATCACTTACATTGCCAGATATTTGTGTTATACCTACTTAACTCAGTATAATAAATATTATACCATACAAGACTAACCTCACTTTTGACTAAACATCACATGTTCTATGAGAATTTCTGTTCAGCGCCGTGATCCTGCCGACACTGTTTAGGAGGTTACGTCTTCTAAACAGAGTGTCGGCTGACGTGGTGACGTACAGACGCACCGAGGAATTTCAGTGGATGACCTGTTTAGGGCTTGGTTTCCACCAAAGCGGCGAAGAGAAGAGACGAGAGGAGATGTTCTTTGAATAACCAATTAGATTTCGTGAAAGATGTGGAAATCACGAAATCTGATTGGTTTCGTGATTTCCACATCTCTTCTCCGTTCAGCTTAGGTGGAAATAAATCAAGTGGAGTAGAGATCAATATAATTGGTTATTCCTTACATATCTCCTCTCGTCTCCACTTTTTGCCACTTTGATGGAAACTGGGCCTAAGCCCTGTGGGCATGGAATCCAGAATAATTATCCACACGCGGAATTACAGAGATTCTCGTATTTTTACGATCTCAGTTAATGTATCAAAAATGGCAAAGAAACAGAAATTTAGATATCATTTAGTAGAAGTGTAACAGCCTGTCTTTATAAAGTTACTTAGTTCTAGTCTAACCCACCCAGCCCAATGATAAAAAAGAATACCTACAATTAATGAAACTGTTACCTGTTTGAACATGAACATATATATTCACAGATTTCTCAAACTTTATTGGAAGAAAATCTACTTATTAAACTATCTACAACGAGTACTGGAACTTGTGTCCCTCTTCAGTTTTATTTTCTTTGGGTACATTTTTTTCACTAATACTTTCAACACTACTTTGCCTCCTTAGAGATTTCAAGTCTGAACTGCTTTTCTTCATACGTTTCAACCCTTCTTTCTTTTCAGTTTCTTTGCTATGCTCAAAGGCAGTTTTTTTATTTTTATTTTCCTTTTTATCTTTATTTGCCTGCAGCACTTCTTCATCGCTTTCTGTTGTGCTGATTGTAATCACCGGAATAACGGAACCGATTGAATCTGATTGTTTCGATTGAGTACTTGATTCCGATGTCAGTTTTCTGTCCAGTTTCTTTTTATCTTTGCTGACTTCTTCAGGCAATTTAGTAATAGTTGGCGTTGGAACAGCTGCAATATCTTCTTGACTTTGCTTCTCTATGTTAGCCTTTTTTTCAGAACGGTCATCTTCTTTCTCTATATTTACTCTTAGTCCCTTGTAACCCCATGGGCTTTTCAGCTTGCAGCTATCAGTTTTGAGCTCAACATTGGCCTTATTTTTATCAACGTGTTTGAAAATTATATCCTTTATCCTTAACACCTCTTTTGGCAGTGTTTCGTGAAAATCTGTATCTGTTTCATCGTCTACGTTATTTGATGACTGTGAAATATTATTTGGCTCAGTAACTTCTTCCACGTCTGGCTTTTTATCTAATGCCAAACCAACGATTTTGGCAAATATGCCACCTGTAACGAGAGAATACTAATTAATTCACTGAATAATTTTGTAGTCAAGAACTGCATTGAACTACAAAAACTAAATATTTGAATCAGGATAATATTACCTCTTTTTTTAACGGTTTTAATAGGTTCGGTGCTATCCTCAGCGGTTATTGTTTTGCGTTCATCCGAATCTACTGATTTACTTATCGGCAAAGTTGGTAACGCTTTCTTCCACCTCGCAAATGGTGTATTGTCCATCGCAGATGACCCTCCACGTCGTCTTGTATCAGCAAGTTGAAACATCTTTCTTCTTTCTTCTGTTCTTTCCCTACGTAATTGGATCTGAAAAATTATGGTATACGGTTGGTAATGTTTTACTGAAATTAATTCAATTATTCGAAACCATTGATCAACACTTACCTTTAAGTCATTATTTGCTTCTCTAAGAGAGTTGGTTAGAGACGTTAAGTAATAAATTATCAATATGAGCAAAACTAGCAAAGGAATAACTATGGCTGGAGATGCTATGTATTCCAAAGCAAAATTAAGGGACCTCGGTAAAATTTTGTAAATGTTATTGGTCAAAATGTAGTATATTTTCTCATATTCAGAAAACGGTCCACAGTGCCATGAAGGTCGCACCCACACGATTGTGTAGCCAACTGGCAAGACACACAAAAAGAGCATGGTTAGTAGAAGGGCTAAATAGAAGTTGTTGCTCTTTGAAACTCTGAAAACAACTTCATGTGGAACGTTACAGGTCATCACAGCCCAAGAGCGAAGGTACATCATGATCATCAACTTCGCCACATTCAAAACGACAAGACCTGGTGAAAAAAACATGCCCATCCAGACCATGCCCTGGTTGTTGATCAGATGTAATATGTTTTCGGCAATTTTGAAATCACCATACTCCGGGAATTTCTTCTCCAAATCCCAACACCAACATCGGTTCATGTATCTCACAAATAGGGCTCTAAAGAAATCCATAAACAGTGTGCCAAGAAGTACGAATACCTAAAACATAAAATATTGTAAAAAAACCTAGTTCCTTTAATTATTAATGCTTGTTATAAAAATCATGACAGCTGAAATTTTTTTGTTATAATAAATAATTTTTCCTTTCAATAACATCTAAAAATTGTGTCTGTTACTTAGATATTTTATCCAATGTAGTTACTGTAAAGCAGCTCTCTTTTTATTTTATAAGGTAATCTACGGAAAACTAGCGCCACAGACTCAGGGAGTCATACTAAGTTAGCAGCCTTTTTAGTACTGTCAGAAATTTTTAAAAATGTAAACGATCCTAATATGTTATGTATTTTTCATTACTGAATAAAGCTTTTTCTATCTTATTCCATTCTAACTTACAATAATTTAGAGGATAACAAACAAGATTATCTAAATTGCTTACCAAATCCATCATAGTAAGTTTCACTAATTCTTGCCCAAACATAGTTTCCCAGCAGAGTTTTAGCAATTTCTTTTTAGTAGCTTTGGTCAGATTGTACATCTTTCTGTTATGGTTATCCATGAAGGCAATATCCACAGCAGTTTCGTTGATTTTATCTATGGCTTGCGCTTTGGTATATTCGCACTTTGTGACATAGCATCGTTGCTCTACAATTTTACAGTTGGCTATGAAGAACACTTGCGTTATATTTCGGCCTTCACAATTCATAGTGCAGTTGAAGAAGGTTGGACAAATAGGATCAATTTTGGCTGCTGTTGTTGTCATAATCGAAGTGTGACGACTGCTCGAAGGTGTCGTGCTTTCTGTGGAATAAAGCGTGGGTTTCGTCGTGATATCTAAACCCTTTGTACCTGTGCTACTTATATCAAAATTGTCTGATTTGGTTGAAACATGGTCTGTGTAAGAACTTTCAGTTTGGCTGAGTGTTGTGATTTCTTCTTCGTAGTCCGTATGGGTTTCATCGGTAGCTAAACTTTCAATATCCGTGCTTTCTGAAGCATATTCTGTCGAAATGTTTTCAGTGGTAGTGCTAATGATATTTTCATCGTATGATTCTGAAGAAGTATCTATATTTGATGAGTGGTCATCATAAGTAGTGTTATTTTCGTCATTGAAGGTCGAAGCACTACTTATGTTGAAGAGTGTTGAATTGAAGTCATCAGGTAAAGTGGAACTATAATCAACGCTACTCGATGATATGGGTTTATCTGATGTGCTTTCCTCATAGTCATAAGAGTTATACTCTACATCATCGTAGGCCTCGGTTACAGGGTCACTTAAATCTACGTCTGAAAGGATTAGACTTAGATTTCTAACAAATTCGTCTTGTTTTCTTTCCATCAATATGCTATCTAATGTTGTGGTTCCCATTTCTTTAGTATTCATCATATTGCTATCTACTAAGTTTTGAGCTAATAGGTCTGTGCTTAGTTTTTCTGGAGCATATGACATTTGTATATTTTCATTAATGATTTGCACAACGTTATTATTATCTCTATCGTAACCATACGGAGGGTTGGACGTTTCACTTAAAAAGGTCGTTATTTCATTTGCCGTTATTAAATTGACAGATATGGTTGGCAGCACAGTACATGGCTCACATGACACTCTTTGTTCAGTGCATATCAGGGGCAGGTTAGATGCCCAGCTCTCACTTATATTCATGGTATTATTAGAAGTTGTGGTTGCATTCATATGAAGTCCAGGCTTAAGAGAGTTTAGTTCCTCGCTCATTCCCTCGATTTTACTGAATAATGCGAATATTAATGAATACAAATTGAGCAAGTTCAACAACATTATTCTGGAACAAATATGTTAGGGATTATGCATGTTTCTAATTGTATTGTACTAAACACTAAATGAAAAACTGCGTTACCTGGCTAGCTGTAACCTGAGTTGTTTCCTCGGGTGGTAATGTTCCAGAAATCCGAGGAGTTCGAAAAAAACTGGGAACGTTATGGATATGACAGTGACAACTACGGTTGTCTCGTTCTCGCGCCACCAGTTCCTGGGCTTGGAGCTGTCGTCGGAGCGAGAGACTACAGTGACCACGGCGCACGCGGACACCGCGAGGAGTATGACAACACAGATGTTGACAATCGCACGCAGGGAGATTATGCGCCAACTGGAAGTGATAGATGGTATGATAGAGTTTAGAGATGATTTTGAAGAACTAGAGATACTTATAAGGTCTTTAACAGTACGATAACTATTTATCAGACTATTGATAAAGATGCCCTTATAAAAAAACTTACCTACTGGAAAATATTTGAGAGATAAACAGGGTCCAAAACCCTATTGGTACTACAATGCTACCATATAATGCTTTTGGTTAAGATTACATTTATTGAAAAGACGTAAATCAAGAAAGTTTTAGGCTTTACTTTGATGAGACAGTAGTATACTCACTTCCTCAAATCCTTTTTCTTCTCTGCCTCCTCAAGCAAAGCTTCCTTGAATCCCAATATCACGGACGCGATTCTGTTGTGGGCCGTCTCAGTGTTTCCGATCATGAAGTCCCACCCAGTGAACAGCTTCCACGAGAATATACACTCGTCTTCTTTTTCGGAGAGTTTTGACATTCTAGAGTTTTCCGCCATTCTGTTGAGGGAGACCAATATTAGTTTAGTTTAGTTAAGCTGGGCTGTTTCCGCACTTAATTGGGCCATTGTGCGTATTTTTGTTCCCTTCCTACTCCAACCAGCCCAGGCTTTCCCAGAAAGCAAGCATCTTTACTGGATTGCCACAGGCCTCCGGGAGTGTTGTTAATTCCAATATTATGTACTGAGAAATTTACCAACAAGGGAGATCGAAAAAGGTTTAGATTGTTAGTCGATTATCCATCAAGATAGGAGTACTTAGAGCTGATCATGTCTACCTACCGAAAAAAAACCACTTCCATTACAATTATATGATAAGAGCAAAATCTGCTTTCTAAAAATTAAATGTTCATAAGTACTACCTATCTTTCTTTACCACACAACAGGTACCTGGTGGTTAAGTCAGATAGTCACGTCAAAGGTTCAAATTTGCTATTCACATTTCATCCAAAGATTTCAATAATCAATTTTAGTATTAATGAGGCATAAGACTAATGCTATTGATGAATCAGGTCCACTTAGTTTTTACTTACTTCCTCAAAATCGCCACGAAGCTGTAAATGTAGACGACCAGCCCAGTCAAGAAGTAAGCGAGTGGCATTCTGTACTGGGGCCGTTCGACGTTGCTGTAGTACCCGTAGAAAATGGGGGAGAACTTGAGGACCCCCTCGAACTCCCACAACATCAGCAGGTTGGTCGCGTTGCTGCGCTCCTCCTCCATCATGATCTTTCGCTCGCCGTCTTGTAGGGGGTTCGCTGTGAGGTACTAGATAATATGCAATCATTTAATCAGGAAATAGCTTATGTTAATTCAGCTTCAGTTCTTGACACGGATGTTATCGTGAGAACATCACAAGATTATCAAGTGTGGACTCTCTGTTATTTCGTTAGAATACATGAAAGACACATAAACAGACTAGGTTAAGAAGAGGCAATCCGAAAAGTGATGATACTTTTAAAACAAGAGAATAGTAAACTCCAATGATTAATACCTTGCAAACCTCACAAACCTCTTTGATAAAGGTCCTTTAGATGTACTCAACTTGGATAAGCAGTAGGTATATGCTTATTTAAATAAATAAAACCAGAAAGACTGCAAGTAACTAACTTCAGGTACGATAACGAAGACCAGCAGTATGAAGCCGATGACCAGGTTGACCCAGAACAGCCAACGCAGGAATGTGAAGTAGGAAGCCACGACAGAGCCGAAGTGGGACTCGATCTCCTTGATACGCAGCTCCCACGGGATGAGCAAGTTCGAAGTGTTGGCTGCTTCGCGTCTTAGCTGCTGCCATTTCTGGAAGAGGAATTTTAGAATGCATTATAATATAGATGACAACACATCTAGTGGGCAAAACGATGAAATTGCATATCTTTTGATTTGATGAGTACTCACTTACCTTTTTAACCGTCGACGAAAAAGAGAGGTGTTATAAGCTTGACCCCTATGTCTGTTTGTGTATGTGTTTTTGTGTGTGTGTCTGTCTGTGGCATCGTAGCTTCCGAGCGGATGGACCGATTTCAATGCTGTTTTTTTATTCGAAAAATACTTATAAATGACGGTGATTTTTATATCTATGTTTGGCAAAATCCATCCAGCCCTTGAAACTCAAGCTTCAATGGGTTTTAACTGGAATGTTAGTTTTTAACGAGGTCTTATTGATATCCTCGCGGACAATTAAATGTTGGTTTCTGGTTCAAACCTCTTGTGAAAATTCATAAAAAAATAGAAATTAAAACCAGCTGGAGTATTTTCTTTGACGTTTGTTTTAAAATTATATCCTGTTTTACGACTTCTGAAGGAGTTGGCAGTGAGGCACTAACCGTAGCCAGCAGTATGTTAAAACGCGCGTAGATGTCTCTGGTACTCTTAGATTGAGCCAAACGTTCCTGCAACTGACCCTCATGCCTCTTGATGTACGCCTTGGCCTGAAAAACGTGCACCAAATTGAAATTTCGGACATTTAGGTCTCTAGACTTTCGTAACATTACTCGTATCTTAATAATACTTGTATATGGTAAATACAAATCAAATACACGACCGTGCCTCTTGCCCAGGTAACTTAGACCCTTACCAGTTGGGGTCCTATAGATGATGATATTATGATGATAGATATTAGAGATGGGCCGGGCGATCGTGCAGGCTCGGGTGGCCTCGGTGTTCGCCGCCCCCGAAGATGCTTACAATTTTGCGCCAAGTCCCAACATTAAATAGTTTATGTCACTGTCTACTGTGTGCGTGTTTACTTCACTGTTTATAACGTATAAACTAATACGCGAAATGCTATTAAAATAAAGTTGTTTGAGGTTCAAGCTTTATATTAAATAGGTCAAAGTTACCCCTGGGTAAAAGTGATGCGTAGGCATCGGTATTATAATTATTTAAAGTGTTGAATAAGGTATCAATCTAATGAACTTTAGATCTACTATACTTGTGAAAAGTAAGCACAACATTTCTGACCTGATGAACAATTTTCAGCTTCCTCCTCATGCCTAGTGGCTGCTGCTTCACAGAGCCCAGAACTTCTTTGTGTAAATGAATGTTCTCGAAGATTTGCTCCTGCGTCACCACGGTGGGCTGGCCTTCCTCCATCGATATTGCTGTACTGAATAACAAAAAGGGTTATTTATACTTCGAGCAAACCATACTAAGGCTACTTGAGTAAGTCCGCTTATTAAGCCTACTACACATGAACGTTTCAATTAAGTAAGGGTTCAGTAAACCAGAATTCGACATTGTCGTTTACTGAACCCCTTCTTTTTTGTTTTTTTTTAAAACAACCTAATGAATGTCACTTATAAACATTTTTTAAGGATTAAGTGATATGGTCTTTAGCCATAATTGTTTTTTTTAATCTGTCATCCATAACAACCCTTGAATTGGCACTCAATTGTTTATGGCTGGTCAGGAAAACTTTGGCGCTTGACACTTAATCACTCGCCAGAGGGCTACACCCAAGACAGAAGACCTCCTCCTGGACCTGTTCTTGTCCGCCAAGAAGGGCAAGGTGGGGCGGCGCATGTGACCCGCCGCTGGCGCTGCTTGCGCTTTGGCTGGCTGAGAAGTCCTCATCGTCTTACGCCGATTTTACAGCTATCCGGAAGGCCCGTACGGTCCGTCCATCCGGGCGCCCGGTGCGGGAGCACATATGAGACGCTAGAACACCGTTTCACAGCGACTTGCATTGTTGAGCACGCGACCTGCTCCGGGTAGAGCACTGAGCACTAAGCTTTCTGAACGCACGTTTCACAGCAGTGCGTGCGTGACCCGTACGGGTCTTCCGGATAGCTGTGAAATCAGCTTATCCCTCGGAGTGATACTCACTCGCAAGAGCTGGCGGTGAAGAAAGATGACCTCCTGGGTCGGTTCTCGTTCGTCAGGAAAGGCGGGAGAACGGGAGGGAGGGGGGGGGGGGCACACGCTGGCGCACCGCTGGCGCTGCTTGCGCTTTGGCTGGCTGAATAGTCCTCGTCAGCTGATCCCTCGAATCGATACTTACTCGCCAGAGCTGGTGGTGAAGACTGAAGACCTCCTCCGAGGCCGGTTCTCGTCCGCCAGGAAGGGGGATGAGGGGCGCCGCAAACGGCCTTTACGCGAGCGCCGCACGCTGGCTCGACGCTGGCGCTGCTTGCGCTTTGGCTGGCTTTGTAGTCCTCGTCGTGTTGTCTTTCGGGTTGATACTCACTCACCAAAGTTGACAGTGAAGAAAGAAGATCTCCTGGGCCGGTACTCATCCGCAAGGAAAGGCGGGGGATGAGAGCGGGGGCGCACGCTAGCCCGCCGCTGGCGCTGCTTGCGCTTTGGCTGGCTGAGTAGTCCTCGTTGTCTGATCCCTCGAATCGATACTCACTCGCCAGAGCTGGTGGTGAAGACAGAAGATCTCCTCCGAGGCCGGTTCTCGTCCGCCAGGAAGGGCGAGGAGGGGCGCCGCACACGGCCTTTACGCGAGCGCCGCACGCTGGCTCGACGCTGGCGTAGCACCGCACTGAGGCTGGCCGAGTAGTCCTCGTCTTCTGATCCCTCTGTAAATTGCGTACTTTTTAAGTAGTGATATAGGAGGAATAGGCATGATGACACTATCCTGAAAATTTTCAATACCATGGTGTTTAAAAAACATAGCACCTATGAAGTTAATACAACCAGTATATATTCAAAAAGCTGTAGAAACAAATTTTTAAACACACAAAATACAATAAATATTCGGTCATTTGACTCCGATTATCTCTCCTGATACATTACTGTGGAGTCACGATTTTGCATTCCCATACAAAATCTATGGAGGCAGACCGTTTTGACAGATAATAAAGAGTATGTATGTATGAGTAAGAGGCTTACTAAACATGGTGCGTCTGGGGTGCCTAGTTGTCAAGTCTAATTTAGGCGCGAGCTTTATGCGACTTACTTCTACGCAGTATTCTGATATCTTACTTTTTCGGCAAGTAGGTACCCGTTTTTCAGCAAGAAGGGCGCTCGAGAACGTGTCGGATTGAAACGATGCAGAGTCAGATCAGATACACCTGCCTACTCTTTTTCATTTCACCCCAGAAGCAAGAATATCATGTCTGGGCTACGTGTGTTTAGTTTTATTTGACAACACAAAAAATCTTTTTCTGAACCGGCGATGATGCGAAAGGATTTGAAATACCGGTTTACATAAAAACCAATACATTTCAGTAATTACGGAGGACACGAAGGGCCATATTAATTTTACGATGCGGCCGGTCCTTTGAGCGCCGCCAAAAAGAACAAAACACTTTAGACGGAAATTGGTGTCTGTTCAATCTGTGAGATGTTGCAGATTGAGTGAAGTTTTAGCCTTTTAGAGAAGTAACTAGGAAAGTGCCGCTGAATCAATCTGTAGGACGTATCGGAAAAAGTCCTTGTACGTCAATAATTTGGGTCACACATTATAGTGAATGCAAGGCATAAATGCATGCATAATGGTTTTTTTTTCTTATTTAGTCTAGCTCAATTCAGATGCTTTTAGGAATTTATTGTAAGCTCAAAATTCCTTATCATTGGTTGCACTGGCAAAGCTTGCTATGTAATATGAATCACTCGGCCTGAGCGACTTAACCCTGTATTAGTGTCAATGACGATAGAAGTTTTTTTTAATAAAAGATTTGCTACTTGAACTGTGGCAAACATAATTTAACGGGATGAGCGGTGCGGGCTACGCGAGGATACTGTGTGGTAGGAGGTTTTAAATAAAGTGAAAATCTGAAATTGCTTTACTTGTACTTAGGTCTTTACTTGTATCTTTTGATTTCAACCACTCAATTACTGCTAGGTACCTTGATCTGTAATTAATATTCTCATCTACTATAACAAGTAGAAATAAATGAAAATAACGCACACTGCAAAACGTACTCTGAAAAAATTCGGTCTCTGAAAAATAAGGCGCTAAAAATTAAAATAAACATGGATTGTAAGTAAAATACACAAAAGAGCAAATCGCATCTCGTATTACAAATTGTGCACAAAATTACAAAATCGCATTTAACAATAATTCGCCAAGCAAATCATATACTAGATACTGTTAAAATGACGGTCACCCAGTTTCAAAAATACGAGTACGTGATAGTTAGGTTTCATACACATACTCCAAGGACACGATTACCCTAGAATCTGGTATAAGAGGTAAAGATACGCTTACGACACGCTATACACGCGCGGATGGTCAGCATCGCACGCCATAATAGGCAAGATGACACCACCAATCTTTGAAATACTCTTTATTATCAAACAACGTGAAAACGGTTTGCCTCCATAGATTTTGTATGGGAATACAGAAATCGGAGTCAATTAACCGAATATTTATTGAATTTTGTGAAATATACTGGTTGTATTAACTTCAAAGAGGCTATGTTTTTGAAACGCCATGGTAACTTGAAAATATTTAAGATAGGTGTCATCATGCCTATTAGAGGAGCCATAGTTAGAGGACCACCAAAAGGCGCTGATAGCCTGCGCTCACTATACGACGCGAAGATTCTAGAGACACAAAGCTCGCGGAGTGTGGCGACTCTGATTTCCGCGCATGTCAAAATGTGACTAAAAACCACCCAAGAATACTGACCTCCAGCAGAAGGAGAGAACTTGACCTCGTTGCTCAGCGGCGTCTCCGAGGGCAGATGGAAGAGATTGACGGAAGACGTCATGCTTCCGGGCTCCGCCCACGTAACTGACAGCCGATCCACCGACGGCTGCGGAGACGCCGGCGGGTGCTCGCACGAGCCCTGGATAAAGAGCAGCTGGTTAGATGACTTGTTTAACAACACTGAGGGTGGGAGAAGTCTAAAGACGTCATGACACAGCAGGTCCATGGATGGCTGCGAGGACATAGGCGGGTGCTCGCACGAGCCTAGAATAGAGACTAGCTGGTAACACGACGTGGAAGACGACCGCTTCCAGAAGACGTCATGTTGCTGGACTGGACCCACGTTACCGATAACCAGTCCACGGCCAGTCCACGATAGCATATCCTCAGCCACACAGGCATAAATAAAAATACAGCACTATCTTGTCTATAAACTAAGAAAATGTCGCACGTTGCTATTTAAAGAGAGCTGAAATGTAGGTTAAATAAAGTATGTTAACAGGTTTATTTAATAACTAACCTTAATTACTTGTATACAAAAACAACGATTTATTGTAAATACCATTGCTTTGCGACCGAAAACTCCTGCTCATGGCTTTATAAGTTATTGTTTTACTTACCAGCAATTTGTTAATTGCTACGAATAGTAAAACCAGCGATTTTAATCTACGGATATACGAGTTCAAATGCTAATTCCGTTTCCATTCTACCCCCAGTTGGGGTTATTACCATTAAACTAGTAGTAGCACTTAACTAGTACTTAATGTATAAAAACGTAGCAGCTTCACCCTTTTTATAAAACTTTTTCATGATTAATGGATTGTTTAAATGTTCAAGTGTTACTTTTAAAACACAGGCCATAAATGAAAAAAAAGTAGAAGTACAAGTTCAAAAACTTTTTTCCACTTTTTTTTTGTCGTCAACTTTTCACCTAAACCGGCCAGTAACCATCGATTAAAAATTGAAATTAAAATTCTAATTTGGAATGCAAATGTCTGGCCGAAACGAATCAGCTAACTTATCGATTAAAAAAATATCAAAAGTTCTAATTTGGAATGCAAATGTCTGACCGGAACGATTCAGGTAACTTCGAGCTTCGTGTTTTCTCGGAACCAGCTCCAGCGATGTAGAGACCAACAGGTCCGACTTCGAACTGTGCTCTGAAAGGAGCCGACTGAAACAAGGCCGGGGACACACTCCGCCATAAATTCCGTGATTTACGACACTCAGGGGTGACTTGCCTTTGTGAGCTCGTCACGGATGGTTTGATTCGTGTGTTGATCAGTTTTGGCACGATTTGGAGCGTTGACCTTAATTGGCACTGAATTTTTTTAATTAAGAAGGATGAAAATCTGAGGCTGCCATGTTTGCTTTTGATTTTTAGATCAATAGTGGCACCAACCAACAACTAAGTACCTTAAAACTTAGCTAGTCGTAGGAGAATTTTATTTAGCCTGCCAACCTGTCAAGATCATTAATACAATGTTGATTCTGACAATACGAGTACATTTCGACCAAAGTTTTTAATAATAGTGCTGACCACGATTAAACACACGAAAAAAAAGAAGTACCAGCTAGGACACTGATGAAATCTAGTTAAAATCGTTATATTAAATTTTTAAGTTTAGCTTCGTGGACTGTCAAAATCGGTACGAAATTATAAGCGTGGGTTCAGTGTCGACACAGCCTTATTATTGGAAATTAATATAGAACAGTGGAGCGCTACTTTGAGGTGCGGTGGGAAATATATCTCGAACAATATGTACTGTCGAATACAACATTATTTTTCTATGATTTTGATTTTAAATGAATACATTATTGAAACCTTCTTTCATTTAACTTTTTATTGTACGGTCTTGGAACATAAAATGTTCAGTTGGTTATTTTTTTTTTCGGTTATTTTTTTATTCGCCCTGTTTTGAGCTTGACAAATTAATAGAAATGATGGTGGTTAAGATAATTTAAGCAGAGTAATATAAAATGGGATTTGTCCTACTTCACGAGTGGACCAATTTTAGATATAAAATAATTACTATGTAGGTCGTCGTTAGACATATACAAGGTATAATTTATTTAGGTATAAGAAAAGAAGAAACTTACTCAAGGTGAGGTGAGGTGCTTGTGGCGCAATGGTTGCAGCGCTTTGGTAGTGATCACCTAAAGTTAAGCAACCTAAGGCGCGGTCATGTTTGGGATGGGTGACCATTCTGTCCATTTAAGTGACGTCTATTTACAAGCATCTCCGTGCTTCGGAAGGCACGTTAAGCTGTTGGTCCCGGTTAAAATTTATAGCTATTAGTCGTTAAGCCTGGTCAGAGGCCCTCGGGTGGCTTAATAACATCTGACAGTAAGGTTGGTCACTTACCTTACAAAAACCCCTCCACCAATCTGCACTGAGCCCGCGTGGTGGAGTATGACTCGGACCACCTCATAGTTGTGGTGAGGCCTGTGTCCAGCAGTGGGACGTATATAGGCTGATGAGAGAGAGAGAGAGAGAAACTTACTCAAAATTTGGGTAGGCTAGAATACACTTGAAACTGCTTTTAAGACTTGACCACGCGAGTGTCCAATATGGTGGATTGGTTCCCGCTGCGTTTCTTCGGTTAGGCCTTATTATAACTACACGTCTTTTGATCTTTAGCTGACCAATAAGTAACTTATCGTTTATAGATCACATTAGCGACTTATCTACGAGTGAGTTATCACCACTAAGTGTGGACGACCGCTTAGGTGTATTTTTTTTTTGTTTTTTAACGAACACACCCATTACCTAGCACCAAACAAAGCGCTTAACTTGTGCTATGGTGGCTAGAATAACGGATAGAAATACTTAAATACATTTATAAACACCCATGACTCAGGTTCAAATGCTCGTGCTCATCACACAAACATATGCCCCTAGCAGGATTCGAACCCGCGACAGTCGGTTTAGTAGTCTGGACCTCAAACCACTAGACCAAAGCTGTCGTCAAACTTCACACTCTCATCACTTTGGTGTAATCGTCAAGAAGTTGACTACCAACCAAGAGGTCGCGGGTTCGATACCCGCACTGTACAAACATTTGTGTGCATGAACTGACCTCGGTGTTATATGTATATATTTAAGTTTATTTGTAATACCACTGTTGATTCTAATATCTGCAAGTGCTTAAGCTACTTACCACGAAGTCAGATCAATGTTTGTGATGTTGTTGTATATTTATTTATTTTATCAATCTCACATAATGTATGTACAGTTGACTCCATTTTTGTGGCAGAGAAATTATATCTGACTAGCGGTCTTTACCGGCTTCGCACGGGTAGACAATTTGTTTTACATATACACGTACATAGCCTATGTTCGTCAGGGATATCGTAGGGTTCCAATGTTAAAATATTATTTTAATCGGTTCAGTAGTTTCGGAGCCTGTTCAATTCACATTAACTTTTCCTCTTTATAATACATATTTTATTATTAATGTAGACAATCGAATGCGTAATTGCAGTGTTAAACTTGATATGCTGGAGGTAATACTTAGCTTCTAGGGTGCCGTGCCCGGAAAGTTAAAACAATAGCACTATTATTCAGCAGGCCATCTGTCCGCTCGTCTGTGTGTCATAAACCGTGATAGCTGACTGGATGCAATATTCACCTGTAACTAACTGTATCAAAAATACCGAAAACGAGAAAAGTCAAATTTAATAGTACTGCCGTATGCAAAACAAGAACTGTAGTTTTGAATAAGAAGGAGAGTAGGCCTGGAAATCAACGACTTATTAGTCCAACTTACACGAATTGATATTTAATTGAATCCATTCTCAGAGCATACAAAATGTTGTATTTCCAATAATTAAAACACTTTGAGAAATCACACTAAATTACCCTTGTACCTTTTATCAGTCGTTAATATTTTATAACACGAAATGCGTAATTCATATTCAAAGAAAAAACATGTAGTATACAACTTCAAAATGTATGTTTATGTAACGTTGCATGACATCGTTGCGTCATCAAGATGTGTCTCGAGATATCTAAGGCACAAATCTCTACGTTTGAAGCGGTCTTGTCAATTGTCGTGCTACATCGCCCCCCGAGTTCTGCACGAATATGTCGAACTGTATTATATGCTGTTTCCATCCTCATCATCAAATGTTGAGTTAGTAAGTATATAATGAAAGCTCCATAACTATGTTTTGAATATTTGTAATTTTGAGTTGCTGATCACATTCTTACTCAAGTTTTTGTTTAAATTTAGAGTACAGAGCCATTTAAACCGTTTTTTGTTTTTGTGTGTGCAGTAGAGATCTCTATTCCTTTTTCTTTAACGGATTCTACGGAAGACCAGCGTCGCCGGATCATTAGATTCTGCGGCATTTGCTAAGTAGATTCCTTTTCATGCATGTTTAAGTAGGTACATATCTGTAAAAAGTGTAATGTTTTGAGATATTTGTACTTATGTAACCTGCTAC
The DNA here is from genome assembly GCA_963921415.1 of Pyrausta despicata. Classification (NCBI taxonomy): domain Eukaryota; kingdom Metazoa; phylum Arthropoda; class Insecta; order Lepidoptera; family Crambidae; genus Pyrausta; species Pyrausta despicata. The sequence continues at coordinate 16,646,554 of OY992845.1, read as the reverse complement.
ATGTATGAATAAATGATTTTCTATTTCTATTTCTATAAATGGACTAGTGGAATTCTAAAGGTACACGTTTTTTTTCTGTTATTCGATACCTAATCAACGCGCTGATTTATGCGTGGAATTTAAGTAAATCCGCCGCGCCCGTGTCGTGACGGACGCCAGTAAGTCTTCAGCCGCCAATGAGTGCCATCGGTGACTCTGATTAACTATGCCATGCAGGGCTGACGGGTATATAGGTGATGACCACAATACGACAATAGTCATGATGACACCCATCGTAAATTTCGAGACTATAGTGTTTAAATACATCATCTAAAGTTTGTAAAACCAGTTTATTGCCAAACAAAAAAAAAATATCACAAAACATTGAGTCAATTGACTCCAATTTCTGATGTGACGTACGGATCCAAGAAAAAGGTTTATAATGTATAATAACATGCTTATTATAATAGAGAACCGTATTCCACGCAGGCGGTAAGCTACTGAATAATAAAACTTAAGTGGACATGCAAATGAAGGATATCAAACCCGATATAATCTCTACGGTATACATACATAGAGCATTGTAAGAATACACATGCAAACAGCATCTCCTCCGTGATGCCAACTGAAGATTTTACCGGTGATTAATGTACTTCCAACGATACATTACATTACTTTTGTTTGTGGTCAGTGAAAGTTAAATCAACGAGGTAACTATGTAGATCATATCACCGGCAGGCAGTCATGAAACTGAAAACAATCAAGTGAAACCATTAATTAAAACGAGCGACAGCCCTGAAGTTTCATTCCATTAGCCCTCCCCCCGCACCCACCTCGCGATAATTGCTGAAGATTTTTCACGCGCCCTCGTTTTGCCGATTTTTTTACAATAACTAATCTAATTACCTAGTATTAATTAACGCTGTATCTTTGATTTTTCAAGATTTCTTTTTGTTTCACTTGCCTTGCTGTTAGTCTGTGATCAAACCTTGCAAACTTTATCCACAACCCAGATTGAGATGAAATTCGAAAAAAAAAAACTTTAACTTCATTTTTAAAAAACTTCACAAAAAGGAAGATGTACTCAATTCGACGTATTTAAAAAATGTATGTTGCCGGTTTCCGCATATATACGAGTAGTCCGATTTGAAAAAGTGTTTTTGCATTCAAAAGAGTGGAGTATCACATATATAATATCGATTGCTCCTATACAAATTTTGTTAAAGGCGGGTCATCCATGTGGAAGATATTGCAGGGAACTCCTCAAAAGTCATCAGAAAAAGGTCATGAGGTTTTTAAGTATCCGCATGAGATGGAGCACTCCTCAATACTTAAGAGTTCAGGGAAACTTTCACCGCAGTTCATGAGCATTCAACTGGGTTACGATGATAGTAATAATGATTCTTTCATATTAAAAGAAATAAACAAAAAAAGTATTAAAAAATCGAACCACCTTCAAAATGTCTTAAACATGGAATTTACTGCCCAAATTATCATCATCATCATAGGCCTTATCCGTCTATTACAGACATCATAAGCAGTGTCTGCTGCAAGGCACTTCTTATTATGGCTGAATAAGTCAATCCAGGAGCGACAAAGTTTTCCGCATTTATTACTTAATTACTTATAATATCGCCCTAGAGTATGAAGACTTGCTCAACTTTAACATATACATAGGATATTTAACCTCTTTGTGAAAGGTGTTTTTACATATTTGTCTAATCAATTTCGTTGCGGGACCGTAGACAGTTTACTACTCTCAGGGGAACGCGTAACCTTCACTGCTTATACTCGTAAACACTAAATCAAGCGGTAGCTTCTGGCCAGACGGGAATCGCAGTGCCGGGAAACCAATGTGAATAACAAATAAGTGTTACTCTAATTGCCAACTAAATTCAAATTCATAAATTCAAATTTCTTCATTTTGCACAAATGGTGATACACATACAGATGTCTATAATAATAAAAAGTCCCTCACAATTTACCAGAAATGTCAAATGTCAATTAAATCCAAATTAGTTAGTTATTGTTATGTCAATATAACAGTATTATCATTATTTTTTACTTCTGTCAAATATTAAAATATTACAATAAATATTAAAATATTCGTCAACAGAATAGAAGCATTTCTCAATGAGCCAGTATTTCAATGTTTTTTAAAACATATGTTATGGTAAGGACTTCATCAATCCATTGAGATAAAAAGAAGACACTTAAGAAAAAGTTACTGAATCCAAAATTAAGTCATACTCTCTATGACTAAATTTTGGTTCCAGTGATTTGGTTTACGTCGTAAGCATTAGCAATAGCACAAAATCTGCTGTTGTCAAGAAAGTTGAATAATGGAGACCCAGCCGCTTGTATCCTGCTGATGGTATTCCGATGGACTCGAATCAGGATGAAGTAGACCAAGCAGGCCAAAGTGGTTTTAGACGAATTGGGACTACGATCAATATGAACATGTCTGTTTGTACTGGTCTGGGTGTCATTGTATTCATTTAAGTTTATTTGTTATACTACCAGTGGTTACAGATATCATAATCAACATTATGATATCTGTAACACAAGTAGCTTACTACTTACCACGGTGTCAGAGAGAAATCAATGTAAGTGATGTTGTTTTATATTTGTATTTATTTAATATGTGCAAATTAATCGTCAATTCTTGGTATACTTATATGCATTTGGCTTATATGGCCTTTGGGGAAATTAAGGTAAGGGTAACTTGAAATAAAAAGGTTTTAATTCAGTGATATTCTGTTCACCTGTGGAGTCAGCTCGCAGCGTGTTTCCACGACGATCCGCGGCCGCGGCTCCAGTTTCAAGATGCCTTTTTCTTTGCCCTGTACACATAAGCAAAACAGTAATTAGAGAATTAAAAAAGAAACATTTGCCATTTTTTTCCACAGATACCTACAGCCCACATTATTTATCGTTTAGACTCTAGATATTTTCAGTTAAAGTCTACGCTTGTAATATAGCGCAAATTTCTAGATTATAGACTATTGGAATTAAAGAGCAGCGTATTCGGGTAGTGGGTCCACCGGCTAAAAAAAAGAAATAAAGAAAATGAGTCTATTAAACAAAATCATGTCCTCGCTAAATTCGCAGGATTATGTTTTGCCTAAAGTCGGAAGTCTATGAGGGTGAGACGTCATCACCAGTGGAGTACCTACGTCAGTTTATTTGACGTTTCACGTGACGTCGAATCGTTTTCTCATGAATGCAAAGAACACCAGCGCAGCGCGAGCACTGACTTCGTTTTGCTTTTTGGGCATTTGTCACCAATATCTAATCAGTTACTTCCTTTTTACTATATTACTAACATAACTAATAATAGTTGATAGACTATACATCTGTATTTTTAAGTTTTAACCCTCTAACATTTCATTTAACCTAGAACAAATTGTGCTTACATGTTAAGAGTTTCAGTCTAGCTCTGTATACTGCTTTACTCTTTGTTATTCACTGACTGTAACTTGTTTTGTGAGCCATGAATAAATAAAATAAAAAAAGTTAGTAAAAACAAAACTAAAATTTAAAACACCTTTGAAATGAAACCGGTGAGGTTCATCGGCTGTACATCCATCCATAGCTAAGAACAACCGTGATTTAATTACGTTTCGAATGAAAAAAAACCGCTTGGAAATCAGTTCATCCTTTCGGGAGGTACGATGCCACAGACACACATATAAACATAAACAGACTTAAGGGTCAAACTTATAACACACTTACTTTTCATCGGCGATTAAAAAGCAAAGAACACAAACAGACACCATACATCTATGATCCCAGCGCGAGCACACACTTCGGCTTTTAGTGTTTACTGTGACCAATCTATTTAAATTTTTGTGTAAGAGTCGGGTAAAGATCCACCAGCCAGTATCGCGGTGCTAATTCCTAAAATATGATTGAGGTACCGTTTTAAGATCTCGGCTGGGCCAAAACTTTAACATATATTTGAACTTGAACGCGGACGAAGTCGCGTGCGGCCACTAATAAGTTATAATAAACCAAGAAAGGGTTACCTTAACGTCCATGGTGGCAGTCAGGACACGACTCCCATCAGAGCGTAAGTGCGACTGTCGCGTGGCCGGCTGGTGCCAAAACGCACTAACACCAGTTATTAAAATTACCGCGACAAAAACCCCGACAAGATCATTATCTGTGCACACTTTGCGCTATTACTTTGATAAACCGTAATGGTGTGTTGAAGCAGGGCAATTTACTGCGACCCTGGATCGTGACACGCTGGCTTTGCATATTTTTTGAATTAATTACTTTAAGTAAACGCCTTTTATTGAATGGAAAACGGAAATATGTGCATGCAAGGTCGTATCCACTAATAAAGTTCTGCTACTAATAGGATTTGCAGAATTTATAGTGATGTTAGTCCATTGCAATTACTATTGTGTGGAATTCTTACGTGCACAAGTTCTATACTCAATTGAATAATGATTGTTAAACTCAATTAAAGGGAGAACACTAATTTTGCGTTATTTGAAAACTTAAACAACAGATCCGACTCGCTGCTGAGAAATAACAAGTTTTTTTATAATTCTTAACTTACTCGGTTTTTGCGTTTTTCCTCCATGTAATTAGCATGCGGCAACCGATAGTGCTTTTAAAAGGGGTGAGACTCGGCTCGGTTTACATGCCAGCGGCGTGATGCTGGTTTACTTTCAATCAGGAATGGATACTGCCTAAAACAAACCACTAAAATCATTGCTTGTAACGTACACATTGCGAAAAAAACATTTACGTAAATGTACTAGGTACATGAATCTATTTAGGAACAGTTTATATAAGTAAAGGTTGTAAGATAGAGGTAATGCACATAGCGCGAAGGACTCATGTCCTGATGATGAGGCAATCATAATCAGTCTCATCTCATCAGCCTATATATGTCCCACTGCTGGGCACAGGCCTCTTCGCAACAATGAGGTGGTGCGAGCCATTCACCACCCCGAGGGCTCAGGGCGGATTGATGGAGGAGTAGTTTGGCCAACCTTACTGTCAGATGTTTATTATAGCTTTGTATTTGGAAATCAAAGTGTTATTACGATGCATGACCTGTGCAGTTCTCACTCACTTCTAACAAGTTTTCCGTATCCATGTAAGCTAAACCAAATCTACCAAATATATGAAATAATTAAGGAAGTCTCTTAAAAAGTTGCGAAAAGCTTTGAAATGAACTTTTACTTTTAATACAAAACATTTACACGGATCCAAATAACAAAGTGTAAGAAAACAAAACTTCATTAATATGAATGAGTCCTACAACAAAAGATACGGTCTCGACATGAATTGTTCGTGAAAAGTCCAATCAAACAATGGCTGTACGAGTTCATAAAAAAAATTGTTCCTATCATAGAAACTATACATGCTACATAAATAATAAAATTGAGTTTATTACTTCCAACAAATAAATGGTACAGCACTTAATAGTAAATACAGAAATAGAACATGGAAGCAATTGGATGCGGCTCAGCTATTGCTAACATATGACAGCGCTGATTTTCAGCCGCACCCACTTCTCTGAGGTCTATTGTGAGGGTACATACTATAGATACATCTCCAAACCTCAGTGGTTCCCACAGAAAACCAGCGCCATGGCTTGCCGTGGCAATAATGCTGAGTGGGGGTCCAATTTGGTCATGTTATTACATTTATTTTTGTTTTTGCTAAGTTTGTATGTTTCATTATATTGTAATGTAATATGTGCCAAATAAATATTTTTCTTTCTTTCTTTTAAATAGTGAAGATTCCTAGGAGAAAACCGAAAATTGCGAAATCATGTACCAAATCCTGGACTGGCTTTTCATGAAGGCTTTGAACGTAAATAGAGCCATCTGTTTCAAGGAAATCGAACTTTCAGGAAAGGTTTGGTGAAAGCGCCGAGGGCTGCGCCATTCGCGTACAGCGCACGCAATCAGCAACACAATTTTTTCAGCAGTTTCAGAATTCCGTCAGGTGTCACTTTTGTGATAATTAAATAAATGAAATAAATAAATATGCAATAACATCACATACATTGATCTGACTCCGTGGTAAGTAGCTTAAGCACTTATGTAAAAGATATGAGAATCAACAGTGGTATTACAAATAAACTTACATAAATACATATAACACCCAGACCAGTACAAACAGACATGTTCATGGACACAAATGTTTGTACAGTACGGGGATCGAACCCGCGACCTCTTGGTTAATAGTCAACTTCTTGACAATTACACCAAAGTGGTCGTCAAATTAAATAATGGTCTTGGAACCGGGGGACAAAAGACTTGATTTTGTTTTCCGCTCAATAGAAGCGCTGCAAATAAGAAAGGGCACAGGAGCGCTCTTAATGACGACCACTTTGGTTTGGTGGTAATGGACAAGAAGGCTTAAGCTACTTACCCCTTAGTCAGATCAATGTACGTGATGTTGTTGTATTTATTGTGAGTGGAAAGCAAATGCAACAGGGCCTCTTGTTTTCGACAGTATTAAAGGCCAGCCTTTGCAAACCAAAGAAAACAACACTATACCATTGACTAAGAACATACTAAGTTATTGTACTTGACCCTAAACATATAAGAGTACATTTCGTTTTTACCTTTATAGCATATTTCATTCATTAGAAGTAAATATTTACTGCATAGCACCGTAGACCCGTCTTTTCGTTACTCAGTTACATTTGTTACATTTCCTATCAAATAACTCGCAAAGATGCTGCCAAGTGGTCCACGAGCTTCTCAAATGACAGACCGAAATGTTTGTTTGTTTCAATGCTTTCTAATCTTAGGTCGACGACACTGTCCAGGACGATGTTGGCACCGCGCCAGTCACAGGACCCTATTTATAAACATAGAATATAGTTACGTATAAGTTCATGTTTTGTCACGTTCTGACAAACATCCAAATTTTGTTTTGCTTTATCCATATATATTTTTCTCGAATTCCCCCTTCCTGTCAATTAAATTTTCCTTTAACCGAAGGTTGCCGGGAAGAGATCGCTACAAACGATTAGAACGCCTTAATTGTACATCTTTCTAAGCTGAACTTGTCTGTAATTTTTGTGTTGTACAATAAAGTGTTGGGTAGCTAAACGAACTTATCTACTTCATAGTATCCTTCCTTTTTTTATCTCGATTATACCCTCTTACATAGATACTAGCTGACCCGGCAAACGTTATTTTGCTATAGAAATTATTTCTCTCATCACTAAGGGGTATGAAAATTAGATGTTGGCCGATTCTCAGAATTACTCCATATGCATACCAAATTTAATAAGAATCGGTCAAGCCGTTTCGGAGGAGTACGGGAACGAACATTGTGACACGAGAATTTAATATATGTTTAAAGGGATAAATTACCAATAATATCGTAATTTTTTTTTCAGTGCCACAGTTAGAAGTTTGCAAAATTAAACATCGCAATGAATCGATTAAATACATAGTGGTAATTTATGCTCAAAGTAGGTGTTGAAGACACTACTGATTCAAGTATAACTCATTCATAATGATTCATATACCTCATTTTATTATAATCGGTCGCGAGATAAACACTTTCTTTAGTAATTGAAGCATAGACTTCTGTCTATCACATGGTAATGTGCTTGCATATATATGTATTAGGTACACCTAATATCAGTTCAGATTAGTGGTAATCTTTGGCTAGGACACTACTTTTGCTCTATTCAAGAAGCCAAGAGTCGTGCCATTGATAAAACCGTGAGGACGTCGGACGCTCTACAAAGAATAGTACCACGATCTTATCTCATTTACGTCACGGGTCACTGACCTTTCTTATCACTAAACAATTCGGTTACAAAATCAGCTTCCCACATCTTAAGGTACTGATCCAATGAACTTTGGTGTATTTTTACCCGGCACGTTTCGGTGGCTCATCTGATATCAAAACTAGGTGCTTTCTTAGCTTATGATGCGAGACCCTCTGTCATTGACTACACCACGGACCAACAACAAGAACAAATAATGAATAATAGTTCTCCTGGCCGATTTTTCGACCAGGGCGGCCAATCTCAACTGAGATTAGCCAACTACACAGGAGATATTATAGTGCACAAGTGTGAGCGCAACACACAAGTACACTCACTGTTCCATCACTCTCAAAGTTCAGTGAGACGGCAGCAATCCGACATGACTGGATTGAGATCAGGCGCAATACCAACAGCTTAACGTGCGCACCGAGGTACGGGGGTGTAACACCGCCAACTTCCCGACACCGAGCTGTTTTTGAGAAATTCATGACAGAAAATCTCAGTTACAATTTTGGCTCGACCTGAGATTGGAACCCAGGACCTCTCGGATGTAAAGCAAAAACTTTGCCACTAAACCAACGAGGCAGTTACTGGCCACAGCAACTTAGCAGATGATTTTTGCAGTGTCTCGTGCTTTATTCTAGGGGTTGCATCGTCTTCCGTGACTGAAAATCCGATGGCATCATGACAACTTTAGTCCTATTGAACGCAGACGAAACGAGAGTCAAGGCGAGGAGGATCCTCCGGGTTCAGTCTGTGTGACACTACAATACTTCGTATTATTCCAAGTTAACACGTCTAAGAATTGTGATAAAAATATTGTTTAACATTCTATGATAACCAGACCACACATTCAAACCAGCATAGATAAAAGTGATACCTATTAAAAGTTGTTCTACGGTTCTAAGAATTTTAAGTTCTCTTGCCTGTTATTATCACGTATAGTTAGATTTCACAATATTAAGTAAAAATTACATTGACATTTAAATATCTATTTTGGAAATCAGCAAGATTTGTTCGCCTTTACAAATAGAAACCAATACAAATCTAGGTACAACATTACATACATTGATCTGACTCCGTGGTAAGTAACTTAAGCACTTGTGTTACTCGTACAAATATCAGAATCAACAGAGGTATTACAAATGAACTTAAATAAATACATATAACACCCAGACCAGTACAAACAGACATGTTCATGCACACAAATGTTTGTACAGTGCGGGGATCGAACCTGCGACCTCTTAGTTTATAGTCAACTTCTCAACCATTACACCAAAGTGGTCGTCAAAGAAACGGTAGAACCGTTTGTTTGTCTAAATATATTTCATATATCTGTTAAACTCATTAAATGTGGTTAGCTAGTAGTCTGGGTATGGGTAGTGCTTACATATTTATGAGCATTTGAGAAGATATCAAATCCAATACCTTGTACAAGCTAGACTACTACCATCTCACTTTTTTAGGAGAAAAGTACCGCAATAAACAAATATCTCGATATTGACGAAGCAATATCTATTTGAATGGGAAAGTAGCAGTAGGTGTACAATAATAGCTGTGATAATACGTACCAAATATCTATTTTAAATACTGGTATATTTCACCTACACCGACTTAATAATTTAATCAAATTTAATCGCCGCACTGAAAAACGTTCATTATTTAATAAACCTAAACTAAAATATTGCGAAATGAATACCGAAATATAAAGTCGCATGGGACCGTTATAAAATTCAGGTTCGAGGATTATCTTTCCAGCATCACAGGAACTGGTGTCAAAGCGGTCACCGGAGCCCTAGAGCGAGACAGACAGCGTGCAAGGGAGATAGGTGTCCGAGTGACCTAATGTACACGGTTACTACTAAGCATCGAGTGTCGCTTCGCCTTAGTCAGAATACCTACATAATACTTTGCATTTTGTGTCTGTTATGTTGAGCTCTAGGTATGGTACACCTTCTTGCGTAGAAGAACTAACTAAACCCTTACCCAGGCATGCTAAAGTAGGTTTAAAAATAGCCTAGATTATTTTGTGCTCTAGGTATAATGGTACACCTTCTTCCGTAGAAGAACTAATGGAACCCTTGCCTAGGCATGCTAATAGATTTTGATTTGAAATGGCATTGATTTAAATTTACTTGCAATCATGAAAATTCATAAAATGTTTTATGAGGGGTTGGGTATATGTAGTGAAAGAGTACTACTTCAAGACTATTGATAGAGATGTGAAAGGGCAACTATCAGTGCAAAATTTGTATCAATTCTAGTAATGTCATTTTCTATTGATCGATGCCCTTTGATTATAATCTTAGGTACTTAAAAAAGAGATATTTGTAGAAAAGTTCAATTTTGTAGTTTACACAAAATTAAATACATCTGTGCACAATTTCAGTGCCTTTTGAATCAGTTTTCATGTCTGACTGTTATGCGAAAGCATTAAGTAGGTACGCGAAGTGACCAAAAAAGCTAACGATACAAAGTCGATGAACTTTAAATAAATAAATAAATATACAACAACATCACATACACCGATCAGCTTCGTGGTAAGTAGCTAAAGCACCTGTGTTACATAAATCAGAATCAACAGTGATATAATCATTTACACCCAAACCAGTACATGTTCATGCACACAAATGTTTGTACAGTGCGGGGATCGAACCCGTGACTTTTTGGTTAGTTAGTAGTCAACTTCTTGACCACTACACCAAAGTTCCATCCTTAAGCTCCATCAAAGTTCATTTGACGACCCAAAATGAATTTTGATGGATATCAAGGTTTTTGTTACCATTATTCTGCGTAAAATATACCTAATACCTGTTTTGAATGGGCTTTAAGCTATTGTCTCTGGAAAAAAGGACAAGAAAATAAAACTGTAAAAATCAAGGAAACGGAAAAAAACTTGAAGAGCTTTTTCTTTCTTCTGAAGAGATTCTTTAAGCAGAATCTTTCTTCTACAGTCGCTTAGCAAAAAGTTAAGCGTACACATACAAGTTGGTATCCTTTGGTGGTTGGTGCCCTTTCGTATATATGCATGGCTAAGCAAATCTTCGATACTTGACGATTTTAGTCTCCAAGCGACTGAAAATTTTGAATGTCAGCGACGCAATTAGTGTTTGTAAATGCGGCAATGAATTTTATGAAAAAAAAAACAAAAAAAATCTTGTTTTTACGCTTTCACGTCTTAACAGTAGTTACACGACTTAACAGGCTTGGATGAAATTTTGTCCAGATACATGGTCGTCAACATTCTGTATGTGTATTAAATTTCATCCAAATCCGGTCAGTAGTTTAGGCGTGAGAGCGTAACAGGCAGAAATTCAATGGTCGTATTGTGGTCGCCACCCTATATTTATGGCGGTAGTCGCTTGGTCGTTGACTAAAGTACGACCACTTTGGTGTAATGGTCAAGAAGTTGAGAATTAACCAAGAGGTCGCGGGTTCAATCCCCGCACTGTACAAACATTTGTGTGCATGAACATGTCTGTTTGTATGGGTGTTATTTGTTATACCACTGTTGATTCTGATATCTGTAACACAAGTGTTTAAACTACTTACCTTACTCAGATCAATGTATGTGATGTTGTTGTATATTTATTATAATTTATTATTATTAGAAAGTCGTCGAGTATCAAAATTACCATTGTGTACAACCCCATCATACATAGTGTCATTTACGAGTGAGTCTCCGGCATTCATTTGTCCTCTACGGATACCGAATGATTCTTCCGAGCCACTTGGCATTCTTTGAGGTGGCGATTTTTTCCCCGAACGGTCGCACATGGCGGGACCAGAGGCAGAGACAAAAGCTCCGCCTTTCAGGCTCGCCACAAAAAACGTGCTATGGGGCCACGTTAGCCTGCTCCGGCGCTCATAGATGAAGTAGTGTGCAGAAGGTGCACGTGCCAGCTTTCTGCCTATTGGTCGGAAATTGTGTTTAGGCGAATGAAAACATATTACTAAAAAACAATTTATAGCTTTTTAATAGATTCTGAATTTATATATTCTGTCATGGTATGATTTTAAAAAAAATAATATTATATATATTTTTTTATGAAAATATAAACAAAGGTCAACATTTAGTCAACAAGAGTGTACTCAATATGTTACTGTGTTGTATATTTATTTATAAAACTTCTACTCGTTTTTGACTTCAGTATGAGTTTGTAAAAGAGTTCCAATAATTTATATTAGTTCTTCCAACTCTTTTACAAATGATCAAAAAGTTTGTGGTTATCAAAACATAGGTGTCCTCAAAAGTCTCAAGAATCGAAAGCTGCGAGCAACGACCATTCTGGTCACTTAATCTTTGGCTCCGTGTTGTGAAACAGCCAGCGCCAGTGCTCGGCCGACCGGCAGGCGTCGAAGTCGCCTCGGCCCAAAATGGCGGCTGTCATACGCTTGTATTTCGTTTCTCTCCTCGCGTCCGCACTCGCCCAGGACTACTACACATCCCGAGTCGGCTCCAAATTGGCATCATGTTACGATAACGGACAACCCCAAGTGAGTTCTTTGGTGTATGACCACTGACCATGCGATGGTATGCTAGGGCTGTCAAGAATTGGTAAGTACCATGCTTACCGATTCTCGACAGCCTCACACACACGGCTCACAGCGGTGTAAAGTTTTGGACTAAGCTTTGACAACAAACTCCTAATTTAGATTCCTTCAACTTTAAGCCGCTTCCATCTGAGTGTTTTAATTCGTTAGTGTTTTGGTTCACTTTACAAAGATTTCGTTTTGATTTTACTTAGTGCTTGCTCTCTCATTGACCTCAATAGCTCGGTAGAGTCTTAAACTGTATGTATGTCTGTTGATTACGTTAAAATAACTTTGTTTCTTCTTAATGAATCTCTAGGTCTAATAATCTCTATATATGCAAGACATTGATATCATTAGCTCATTGACCTCAAATCAAGTGTGTTTATTTGGTACTAATTATTCTCAATCACTGGTTGCTAACAGTTTTGGCAGATCGTAAGGTTATCGGTTTTTGTGTTGTAACTGGGCCCAGTGACTTATGTTTTCTCTAGGCAAGTAGTTGTATTATTATCAGACGCCAACGGAACAAACTTATCGGCCATCCGTTGTGTAGCACCTACATACATTATGGGTGAATTAAATGTTATAATATCTCTACTTTCATGAACAAAATACGCTCATACCGTCCATCTTGGCATTTTATTTGGCAATGCATCATACATAAACCATCGTTTTTTTTTTCTATGATTATCTCGCTTAGTTTCTCTAATTATTTTCCTAAAAATGTGTCTTAACTTATAATAACTGCTATAATGTGAACACTCTGTTCTTTGAATTATCTTTGCTGTTAACTTTTGACATCAAAATGCTATTTTTTATTTTTGATAAAGAGATTCAAATCTTAAAAACACATGCTATTGGCATCGTATTATGAAGGCATCGTCGTCCTGTAGCCAGCACAAAGAGCTAGTTCATACGAAAGGGAGGTTATTAAAGAGAGTTTCAAAAAAAAGTTACTTCCGTTAATATAAAACGATACCTTGAGACCAAATTCGCATTCAATCATATCTAATAAACAGTTATACGTACGATTGGGCTGTTATAATGGTTTGAGCACAAAGCCTGCTGTTTAAGAAATGTTAATGTTTCATTTGAAATGTCAGCTTTTACTGGTTCCACCGAACCGTATAATCGATGGTACGAGAAGCATTGTCATAAAATAGCACAAGAAATGAAAATAAGACACAAAGCTACATAGGAGTGTCTCTTAGTTACGAAATTACGACGTTTTCATAAGTCAGACTGTGAATGCTTATAATAAGGAATACTATGGCTTCACATAACACTGTTTTGTAACTTAACGACGACTGTCGCTATCACATTACAAGATTATGTATTTTAGGTGCAAAATCATAAGGTTTACCTTCATCGTATATGAACATTTGTCGTTGACAAAGAAAAAATGAAAGATTATTTATTTATTTATAAACTTAAACTCCATTGCAGTGACAGTGTTCAATCGGCGGACTTAATGCCTTTAGGCATTTTCTACGAGTCAACGGAGTGGGGAACAGAATTAAGGAGAATAGAAAACAAACGGGACTAGTTATACAAAAATATAATACAGTGTGACTTAGATTAACTTAAATATACAATTTACACGGATAACATTGAATAAAATAATTGGCTAATACAAGCTGTCAAATTTGAAAGACACACATTAAAAACATAATACATATCAAAAATACGCTTTACATCACGTTCAGCTTTTAGAAAAAACATTGAAACTATCATCATAATCAAACCAGAGTGTCACTGAACAGGGCTCAAAAAGTCAGTTCATAGATGTTCTATTGAGAAATCCTTCAGTTCTTACTTACTAGCAACTCAAATCAATCGGCAATAGCTGTCAAAGAGTATGAGCTGACTCTGACGTAATAATCAAAGCATGACTAAAGCAGTGTTGACGCGGCGATGTGAACGGCCGACGACTCTTATAAATAGACCACCTATTTTGGCGGCAAAACTACCATCTGTGATGCCAAGCCGGTTTCCGTGTAGTAAACCACAATTGAGAATACAGTAGGGCTCATGCTTATAGTGCAGCTGGTTTCGAATGCATTTCTTGAGCTTTCTGCAAGATGCTGAATGCTGAATGCTGTTTACAAATACTGTTAACGAATGACTGTTCAAAAATACTGTCACAAGTTGGGTCAGTGTTTTTGAACAGTCATAGAATTCAATAACAAACAATATCTTTTGAAGGCATAAGGAGAAGAAGTATGTTTATTTTATAGATTTTAATAATAATAATTTAACCGAATCATGACCCGAATTCATTGTTATTCTTTTAACTTATATATTTTCCGAAAGCGTATGTTTAATTCTTGCTTTTACTTTTTTATCTTGGTAACAAAAATATTACACAAATACAAAAATATTGGACATACTTGAGACTAAAACCTTATTGGAACTATCTGAAAATCAATAGGTATATGAAAATCGATAGTGGTAAGGTAAATTTATATGTTGGGACGTGTAAACGTACGACTTGTTAGTCAACTTGCAAAAATAAATTGATTTTATATTAATACTAAATTTAATATTAAAACATTGCCGTAAAGGGCCTTGTTTTATACTTAAGAACAGATAAAATATGATGGTTCCAATTATACTCTACTGTATATTATTGTTGTATGTGGTGTAGTAAAAGTTTATACGATGCCGTATAATAGTTACGCGCGTCAGGGGTTACATACTATTATTATAATCGTGTAATTGACATAATTAGACTTTCATCTAGATCACGTCGTATAAACAAGGTAATCCATGTTTTTACAGTCAAAATTATATGTTCGATTAATAGTGATTACCAAAGTCGTCAAATCGGTTCTAATAGAAAAAAGACCATGCCAAGATGAATAAATTACAGCAACACAAAACACGCACCGTAATAATAAATAGGTATAAACAAATGGGAAAAATAATTACTAAGAAATGACATTTCTGTTCAAAACTCCAACTCTTCTTTATTCTTTGACGTAGATAATCATAAAAAAGATACAGATTCAGATCCACATTTTTATTGAATGTAAGACTTTTTAGTTTAGAGGTATAATAATGATGAACCAAACAAAAATGAAAGTATTTTTAGAAGTCACGTATCGTCTAATCATTCTTCGAACAAAAACGCTACGATATATTATCAGCGCATCTTTACATTGATCACGTGACTATTTATAGCGATCTACCCTCATTAATAAATGGTTTCGGTAAACGTGCCCGGGCGAGCATCGAACCCGTTATCGGGGTGAGCCAACAGGACGCGATAACCACTTATCACCCGGTTTATCTGGAGACTGCCGGCAGGGATCCGTTTGTTTCTATGAAAAATGTTAAAATAATTAGCTTTTGTCGTTTCGGAGTAATTTTTTGAGATTTTAGAGTCCAATATTCTTGGGGAAAATCGTTGTGTTTCTAATTACAGTCATCATAATATAACGCGTCCTTATTTATTAAAACCACAGAAAAGGGAAAGATTTTTAAAACGAAAGAGTCAATAAATAGCCTCTTTCATGTAGGTAAGCTGTAATCTTGGTCCTGGCCTTGAAAATAAAAAACAGTTTGATTTTCAGCCGCGTGATTTTCTTTTGTTCTCTTTAGGCCAGAATTTAGGGGTCGGGCCCTTGGTCGGGCCTTAACGTGTAACGCATTTCTGAAATGTAAACAGATATGACGTCACAACTCAAATTCCCACACAATATCTATGGAGGCAGATCTTTTTGACGGATGATAAAGAGTGTCGACGCCAACATAATGAGGCAAGGCAAACTCACGATTTTGATGGTTTTCTCGAAATTTGGCGCGAAGCTCCGAGCGCTGTAACATCTTATGCGCATGGAATAACGGCGATGAAATTCCTAGCGTGATGTGCTGTCGTCTGTAAACGTTTTGACAGATATAGTTTCTCGTAGTGGGCTTTCAGTTTTATGTGCAGTTGGTCCACTTACGAACTACACTATATAAACAAACACACACCAATACACACATCTTTGTTTTTATTTTTCCCAGCTCAAACAGTCTATAGATTAATAGATTTACGCCGATCACTATCTATAGTTTAATATTTTCTCTGCAGCGATGTATCCCAGAGTTCGAGAACGCAGCCTTCATGGTGCAAATGGAGGCCACCAACACCTGCGGAGACAATGGGGTGAAGATGTACTGCATCCAGACCTCCGCAGGCACTTCAACCAGGTAACATTATCTTAGCTCCTCAGGAAAGTAGCCCATATGGGGAGGGGAGGAGTACTATTTGCACGTGACTGCGTCGTTGGTGTAGTGACAAAGTTTCTGCCTAACATCCGAGTGGTCCTGGGTTCGAATCCCAGGTCGAGTGAAAAAAAAATTGTTTCTGAGATTTTATGTCATGAATCTCTCAAAAACTGCTCGGAGTTAGTTAGTTGGCGGTGTTACAACACCGTGCCTCGAAAAGCATGTTAAGCCGTTGGTCCTGCGCCTGATCTTTCTCCGGTCATGTCGGATGTTTTTGAGCGGAAAGCAATAGGGCCTTTGCGCTTTTACTTGATTCAAAACCAGCCAAAACTTACAAGGCTGTACGATTCCCTCATATTCGAATGCATCTTCTTTATCAAATGTATATGTTTAATGCTACGGCAAAGCTTTTCGTACTAATTGACTGCATCATCCCTGAGGTCATGGGTTTTCAATAAACCAAAAAAAATTCAGTGATTTTCTTACGTGAATTTCTCAGAAACAGCTCGGAGTTGGTTAGTCGGTGGTGTTACACCCCCGTGCCTCGGAAAGCACGTTAAGCCGTTGGTCTTGCGCCTGATCTTTCTCTACTCGTGTCTGATTGCCGTCTCACCGTAATTCGAGAGTGACGGATCACTTATGTGATATATTACTATTGATCCGAATATATTACTATTAATGCGAAAGTTTCTTTGTTTGGATGTTTTTCCGTCTATCACGCTAAAACTACCGAACGGATTTAAATGAAATTTGGTTTACCGATAAAGTATGAGCTGACTTGGTTGATAGGATACTTTTTATCCCAATTAAATGCTCCCTTGGAATAAAACAGGAAGGAGGATAAATCCAACGTTTGCGCGGACGAAGTCGCGGGTGGGCCGCTACTGCACTATAATATCTCCTGCGTAGTTCGCTGATATCTGTCGAAATTGGCTAGGAGACCATCATCATCCTCTCCTCATCTGTCCACCAGGTCCTGCGACTACTGCCAGCCAGGCCTGTTCTCCAGCTACTACCTGACGGATCTGCACCACGAGACCGACAACCAGACGTGGTGGCAGTCCGAGACGATGAAGGAGGGCATCCAGTACCCCAACCAGGTCAACTTGACCCTACATTTAGGTGAGTGTGAAGTTCATCTTCATGAGATATGTCGTAAACGTATACAGTGACAAAAGTTGGCATACGAGCCATTTACCTGGGTTCATAGGTAGGATTCAATGATGGACCGTAGATTGCAGCCGCAGGGTTGCACTGCGGTTAATAACGGCTGCACTCTTGGAATTAGTTTTGTAGAGGTGCAAAGTGTTTCTTTGAATATCTGTCTTGAATAGTAATGCAGTGACCATATCTTAATCTATCTTTATAGCTGGTACAGAGCAAATACTTCGAAATACATTATCAAACATGCGATGTTAATTTTTATGACAATGCTCTAATCGTTATTGAAGAACTTGGACCAAATTTGTCACAATTGCACTGTTTATCGTCAGTTCTCAATTTCATAAATCACTTGACCTATTTAATAATTCACAGGCAAAGCATACGACATAACGTACGTGAGGATAGTGTTCTACTCGCCAAGACCGCAGAGTTTCGCCATCTACAAGAAGACTAATGAGGAAAAAGACTGGGAACCGTTCCAGTACTTCAGGTGAGCATCAGTTCCCTCAAAAATAAAAAATCTGCCTAGGATTGCAAGGGATTACTCGCCATGCTTATACCATAAACCTAATGGGCTTGGTTTTAGGTTTAACCTAATGGGTAGGCGGGTTCTCTCTCTGAGGCCTGGAGTCCCACATAACCTCCAGCTGCCCCCGCGGCTGCCGGGTATGCGTAACAGCATTTCCCTGACGATAAAAAATATAAAAGAAAAGAAAAAACATCCTTAAACGAAGTTAAAAGATGACCTGGACTAATATTCTAGGGCCTAGGGTATATCAGTGAATGGCAATCAAAACGCGGGAGTATACTCGAGTTGCAGTTTTTTAAGCCAGGACAGTAAACTAGCAAGCCAGTGCTTCTGCCTTCAAGTTCTAGCCTGCTGACCTGGTCTAAAAATTTGTGCTCGTGTATTTCGGGCATAAACAGACATTACCTGTAAATCATTACGTCATGACACCTTTATCATCCAGCATGTAATACTAAACACCTTTATCCAGTGCCTCCTGCCGAGACACCTACGGAGTGCAAGAGCAAAGGGCTGCGGAGACAGGTGCGGAGACCAGAGCCCTATGCACCAGCGAATACTCGGACATATCACCATTGTCGGGGGGCAACGTCCTCTTCTCGACACTGGAGGGGCGCCCTTCAGCCTACACCTTCGATAGCAGCCCGGAACTGCAGGTAAGATTGGTCAAATAATAAATATACAACAACATCATATACATTGATCTGACTCCGTGGTAAGTAGCTCAAGCTCTTGTGTTACAGATATCACAATCAACAGTAGTATTACAAATAAACTTAAATAAATACGTATAACACCCAGATCAGTACAAACAGATGTGTTCATGAACACAAATGTTTGTACAGTGCGGGGATCTCTTGGTTTAGTTAATACCTATATAGTCAACTTCTTAACCATTACACCAGAGTTGTTGTCATAATAGTTGATTGGTGTCTCTTTCCTACATCTTAGTCGCTTAAATTGGATAGTACGTGCTATAAAAGCGGAGAAGAAACATTTCATTGCTTGGATAGCTAAGTTTCAGTTTGATTAAAAATAAAAAAAAAACGCAGGATGCCCACAACTACCAGTTTATTAAACATCTCCCCATAGCAAAGGTTACTTGCCGGTGGACTTCAAGTAAGTGATGACCGTGATTTCCTAATAAATACTGGCTTTCGTTATCACCAATAAGTTATACAAACACCTGACTCTACACCAACAACAACAACAGCACGTAATACCTTATATATATCAATCACCAGGAATGGGTGACAGCCACTGACCTCCGTATCTCCCTCGACCGTCTGAACACCTTCGGAGACGATATCTTCGGTGACACGCAAGTGCTGCAGTCGTACTGGTACGCCATCGCCGACGTGGCCGTCGGGGCTCGCTGCAAATGCAACGGGCACGCGTCGGTGTGCGACACCTTGGACCTGCCCGATGGCACCAAGACTAGGGCTTGCAGGTGAGTTTTATGCTGTGAATACGTCCACCGAACTCCATGTTTCCTTTGACCATCTCAAGTCGTTTGGCGTCGAGATTTCGGCGACATGTAAGTGCTGCTGTCGTGCCATCGCGGTATGGCTTCCCTGACGTGACTGTCGGGGCTCGCTGCAAATGCAACGGTCATGCTTCGGTGTGCGACACCCTGGACCTGCCCGATGGCACCAAGACTAGAGCTTGCAGGTGAGTTTTCTCCTGAGAATAGGGCCATCGAGCTCAATATTTCCTTTGACCATCTCTAGCCTTGCAAATGCTGCAGTCGTGCTGGTATACCATCGCTGACGTTACAGCCGGGGATCGCTGCCACTGCAACGGCCCCGCATCGGTGTGCGACTCTCAAGACCTGCTGGATTGCAATCCAGAGCAGAGCATCCGAAAAACAGAGTTTTCAGGTGGAATTGGGCCATCATCATCAACCAGCTCAGAATTTCCTTCGACGTCCTTTAAAGATGAGATCTTGGCAACGTGCGATGCAGCAGATGTTACGATTCCATCGCTGGAGGCGAGGTCTTCCGTCATTGGTCAAAACAGTCGCGTGACGTCTATTGATGAGCAGAGGCTTTCTTCATAGATTTCCAAGTCAAGCGCTTACTAGCGGCCAACAACGAGTTAGATCCTTTATATTTGCATCATTGACCTCCACCAACCCATGTATCTACCTGCTTTGCGGCATACGAACGATTCACGGGAGAGCGCGTGGGTATTGCGTGGGCTCTTTTCCCCTACGGCGCTATTCTATGCTCCCTACAAATTCTGTTTCCTTTTCATCTGTTGTTTTACACCTCTCCCCCTTCTATTTCCGTCACTAACCATATATCAATCTTGTAGATGCGAGCACAACACAGCGGGCCGTGACTGCGAGCGATGCCTTGACTTCTACAACGACGCACCCTGGGGTCGCGCCTCGCCTACCAACGTGCACGAATGCAAAGGTTAGTACTTCTGAGAAGAAGGTATACCTCCTGCTAAGAATCACCTGCTGCTGAGCGCTTACTCTGGAAAGAGAATAACTTTCTTCTATTCCATCCGCGCACGTATTGAGGTGTAGAACTTGTGCATGATGCGAATTCCAGTCGGAGTTTCAGTGATGTGGAATCGCTTTTTTGTTTCAAAGTTCGAAGCTCGTGGCAAGCTGATTTCTAATATCTTCGCCGTGGTTGTTAAGGCAAATGTAAAATACCTTTTAATACAGCTAATTTTGCCACTTTAGTTGTGATGAAAGATAAAAGAGCCAACTTGAATAAGGGCGCGTTGACATATATCGTTCGCTTTACTGGTCCGTTAAAACGTTTATGTTGTTAGCGTATGCAGTTGTATGAGCAAGTCGAAGATACCTTCCAGTGTATCGGTTTCATTATAACGGATCCAGTACACTGGATCGATTCTGTACTGTGATGTGATGTCTGAATACTATCTCCAGTAGTGACAGATCCTTGATGGATGGATGGATACAGATGGATTCTGTAGAACGGACGTTGTATGTGAATGCGACGTAAATCGTGTCAAACTCAAAACACTACACCCACGGAAGCAAGGTGCCCGGATTCGTGTGTGATTAGAAATCTCGTTTTGAGTTCGTAGTTTTATTGTCGAAAGCGACAACGTATCATAGAGATAGATCTTTGATATTAAATGCTGATTATTTGACGTGCCCTTTACCAAAAAAAACGAACAGCACTTAGTGCAGGTACACACTAGGCGCTTTCCAACGCGCGCAATGTTAACGCGCGTTTCGAGAACCAGGTGTATGCAAGCGCGCGCTTCTGGTCAAGCATTGATATGAAAACGCGCGTTTGACGCAACGCCGAGCGCCCAATGTGTACCCGCTCTTACCAAATATAGAACTTGGAATAATTAGGTCTGATTATTCTTAGATTATATATTACCATTGCTGGTGCGATTGCGTGAATGCGAAAGCCTATAAAATATGCTCAACAGATTGTTTAATCACGTCATGCAATCACCGTAGAGAAATGTACTTAGTTATTTTAAGAATTGTATTTTTTTCTAACGACTTACTAAGATTGTTTTATACATAGAATCAGAGTTTATGACGCACTGTGCATCTGTACTAGGTGGCCTAACATTGTGTATGTGTGATGTAGTGATTGTCTCCTGAGGATGTATTGAAGAAATATGGTACTATCATTTAATATGCTTATCATGAAAGTTGTACACCTATATATTTTTCTAACGAAGTGCGATAGTTGAGAAAGTTAGCAAGCAAAGCGATATATGAGCTATGATCTCAGTAAAAGTGCACAGCGAACTCAGGAGAAAAAATAAATAATAATTTTTTATTGTTTAGCTGCAGCGTAGAAGTAAATAATTCTTAGTCAGCAGATAACACATCCATCTTATCTTAATGCAACCTAAATGCAACCAATATGCGCCGCACACGTATACTTTTTTATGTTAATTTATACTACTAACATTAGTTTTTATGATACTGTGTAATACTAACAATTTATGGACATGGTCTGAAATAAAATTTAATTATTATTAGGCTCAGGGCCACTCAGGGTAGACCTGCGTGCCAACCAATGGCCGCGACAAAATCATTGACAATCGCGAGGCCCAGCTACAGTATGCAACACTTGTGACTTGTGTATTTTCTTGTTATTATCTACAATTAATCCAAATTCTTAATACGATTTTTTCTGACCCAATTTAAAGGAAACCTTGTTATCTCACTACTTCCGTATCCAAAGTCGGAGATACACAAACGAACACAGGACCAGGGAACTTTGACCTCAATGCGAATGGCCTAGCACACTGTTATCTTTAGGTTAAAATAGTGTTATAATTCACTAGTGCTCATTTCTAAGACATATCTTGATTAGACTTGAATGTTCTTTTATTCGTTGTTCGATGGGACATTTCTCTGAATAATGACGCAATAATGAGGCCGGCTTATCATTAAGGTACCTACTATATGATATACTTAGGAGCATTGTTTGAAGTGTCCACATTCCTTATGAATCATTAACGGAGGGAGGAATTGCTTGTTGTCATTAATTATGTTTTTGTAATTGTTGTTTTTTCTTATCTTTTGACTAAGGTTCTATATATTTAGCATTAACAATGCAAATTTCTTTACAATGTGAAATTTAAAACACACTTCAAGAAAAAACGGACTCGAACCCACACCTCTCGCAATCGGGGCGATTGCTTTACCAATTATTAGCATAGCAATATGTTTTTGTAATTCTCATTATGTTTTGTCTTTCTATTATTTCTATATTGCACTCGCCCAAACATGCTATACGAATGATATGATTATTAATTTCTACTTTTGCCTTTGCGATTGTTTTTTCAAGAGAATGATTATCGCCCTTTCATATTTCTGTCAGTGCACACAAAACAACATTAATATGTGAAGTATCTATGACTTCTAAAACTGCCTCAGAAACAGAAACCACTGTTTCGAACTCAATAAAACATCCAAATGACCATGCCCGTATATTATACACTGACCTCTATATATACATATTATAGGTATACTTAGGGCCAAGCCACACTTGTTGGTGTTGCCGCGACACGTGACTGCCAGCGATTTAGCCACGGTCATTGGTTGACACGCTTTCAGTAGCGGCGGTTGGCACATGTTATTTTGCCTATATGTTATACTAGCTGTGCCCGCGACTTCGTCCGCGTGGAATTTTAACTGTTACCGCCTTCACCGCGTGGAGGTACTCCCAGCCTATGCTACTGTTTAACATGACCCAAATGCAGGCATACCTGCGACTCTATAACAGGTACACACAATGAGTTCCCTTAGTTAGGTAGGGTGATTAATTCATCCCAAGTTTAGGCCAGTTAACACTTAGTCACTTGGCGTGAGTTATTATATATTTCACTGTCTAGGTAAAACTCAATCAAATGAAAAAATCCCATCAAATTCAGTCCTGTAGTTTCTGATATTCAATTTCCTGTCTACACTCTTAGTCTATTGGCGTGATTATTGCAAGTGATGCTGAGTCAAATAAAAAAAGTCCCATTAAAATCGGCCCAGTAGTTTCCGAGATTCAATTTTCTGCCTACCCCCTTAGTCTATTGGCGTGATTATTTCTATCCTTCTTTACCTTCCAAGTAATGTTGAGTCAAATAAAAAAAAGTCCCATTAAAATCGGTTTAGTAGATTCTGAGATTCAATTTCCTGCCTGCCCCCTAAGTTCATCGGCGTGTTTATTTATATCCCAGTTTACTCTCCAGGTGATACTGAGTCAAATAAAAAAAGTCCCGTCAAAATCGGTCCAGTAGATTCTGAGATTAGCCCAGACAAACAGACAGACAGACAGACAGACAGACAGACAAAAATTTTAAAAATTGTTGTTTTGGCTTCTATTACGGTAATTAAGACCCCCTGTAACAATTTTTCATAAAAATCTTCAATGTACAGAAATCGATCTTTTACAGTCTTATTATATGTAATAATAGATGTATAGATATTGTCTGCTGTAATGTCACAGTATGAAGTGAATAAATGAATATGAATATGTGCCCAGTAAATGCTATTAAAGACTGTCACTCCTCACAAATCATCCCATCACAAAAACTTCATTTACGCGCACATTTTCACCATTTCAAATTCTAAAAATGTTTAGTCAACATTTCTATCCGCAGCTTGCAATTGCAACGGATTCTCGAACAAGTGCTACTTCGACAAGGAGCTGTACGAGCGCACCGGCCACGGCGGGCACTGCATCGACTGCGCCGAGAACCGCGACGGGCCCAACTGTGAGCGGTGCAGGGAGAACTACTACCAGGGCTACGGCGATATCTGCTTGCCTTGCAACTGTGACCCCACTGGTAAGAAGACTCTATAGGCCTCATCTATCTACAACATCGGTGCTTGGAATGATGTTCTGTATCGGTTGCGCCAAGAACCACGACGGGCCCAACTGCGAGCGGTGCAGGGAGAACTACTACCAGGGCTACGGCGATATCTGCTTGCCTTGCAACTGTGATCCTACTGGTAAGAAGACTCTATAGGCCTCGTCTATCTAGATCATCGGTGCTTAGAATGATGTTCTGTATCGGTTGCGCCAAGAACCATGACGGGCCCAACTGCAAGCGGTGCAGGGAGAACTACTACCAGGGCTACGGCGACATCTGCTTGCCTTGCAACTGTGATTCCACGAGTGAGTGGATTAAAAGGTCGTATCTTTTTATAGAGCAGTGTGATGAGCTAGCATGGACCTGTACTAGCGAGCCATGGCGGGTACTGCATCAACAGTGTTTTGAGCTTTCTGATAAGCTGAAACAGCAATTAAACACCACGTGAAGTATCACCATGATGAATTATCTGTTTTTGGTGCCCTAGTGAATTGCAAATATAACTGCGCAACTGCTGCAACAAGCATGATTGATAAATAACTAACGGCCGCCCGCGACTTCTTTCGCGTTAAATTTTGAACAAATGTTAGAGTTTTGGCCCTGTCTTCTCACCCAGATCTTTGAAACGGTACCTCAGTCATATTTTTAAGCACCGCGACACAGGCTAGTGGGAAAGCAATGCTCTTATACAGCTGAGAGTAAGAATGATCCTTTGGTCACTTAAAATCCGTCTCTTAATCAAGCCTATATCTTTCCAGGTTCACGCAGCCTCCAATGCAACGCCGAAGGCCGGTGCCAGTGTAAGCCTGGCGTGACCGGCGACAAGTGCGACGCGTGCGCACCCAACCACTACGAGTTTACTACAATGGGCTGCAAACCGTGCGGCTGCGAAGAGGCTGGCTCGTACGGCAACTCGCCGCAGTGCGACCCGGACACTGGCGTGTGTCTGTGCAAGCAGAACGTCGAGGGCAAGCGCTGTAGAGAGTAAGTATACTTTATGTTTGGGTTCACACTGCCTCACTGCAAGAGTAAGCGCTGTAGAGAGTAAGTATTGTATAGTTTAGGTTCATAATGCCTCACTTCAAGTTCACCACTATTGGCTACTAGCCGTGCGACTACGAAGAGGGCGGCTCATATAGCAGCTCGCCGCAGTGCAACCCGGATACTGGCGTGTGTCTGTGTACGCAGAACGTACGGGGCAAGCGCTGTAGAGAGTGAATACTACGAGTTAGGGTATACACTTCCTCACTGCAAGAGCAAGCGCTGTAGAGAGTGAGTATCAATAGGCTTGTTTCCACTATGAAAGAAATATTCAAAAACTGATTTTCTCTAAAATAATTCATAATTTCAGATGCCTTTACACTAATATTTTTCTGCAGTTCGTATTATTTGATTTTTAATTGGAATTCAAATGATTATTAGTCACTCAGTCGGCATTGCACGCGATGACGTCAAAGTGTGTTATTCCCATACAAGCTCTATGAAGAAAAGCGTTTTGACAGTTGATAAAAAGTACGTCAACGATTGGTGGTGTCAACTACCGTATTGTTTGGGTTCATAATGCCTCACTTCGAGTTCACTGCCATTGGCTGCAAACCGTGCGGCTGTGAATAGGCCGGCTTGTACAGCAGCTCGCCGCAGTGCGACCCGGACACTGGCGTGTGTCTGTGCAAGCAGAACGTCGAGGGCAAGCGCTGTAGAGAGTGAGTATCCTTCATGTTTGGGTTTCACATTGCCTCACTGAAAAAGCAAGCCCTGTAGAGAGTAAGCATCAATCAATAGTTTGGGTTCCAAATGCCTCGCTTCGAGTTCACCACCATTGGCTACAAACCGTCCGGCTGCGAGGAAGCTGACTCTTAAGGCAACCCGCTGCAGTACGACCCGGATACTGACGTGTGTTGGTACAATGAGAACTTAGAGGGCAAGCGGTGAAGAGAGTGAGTAACTTACAGCTTTGGGTTAACAAGTGTGATGTTTGTGCCACAACGAGTTCACCGCCAGGGCCTGCAAACGTGCGGCTGCCAGGAGGCTGGCTCGTAGTTCAGTACTAGTGTACTTGTTGTCAGTCTTTATGTCAAGAAACACAAGCACGACCAGCTGCTTTTTCTACTTCAGTCACAGTGGAATCGGCTTACTTCACTTACTACAACCAAGCATTCTGTCGTGTATGAATTGAGTGACTTAGCATTCTGCTAGCTAGTACTCGTTGTAGCAAATACATAACTTTGCTTCCAAAATCTTTCTTGAATAATATTTTGATCAAATCTCTCTCCCAGGTGTAAGCCAGGCTTCTTCAATCTGGACCTGGGCAACGAGTTCGGCTGCACGCCGTGCTTCTGTTTCGGCCACTCGTCCCAATGTAGCTCGGCTCCGAAGTACCAAGCTCACGAGCTCAGCGCCCACTTCATCAGAGACTCGGAGAGATGGGGCGCTGAAGACGATCAGAGAAGACCGGCGCCTTTGAAGTTCAATGCCAATACGCAGAATATAGGTTGGTAGATTATCAAGACTAGGCGTATTATCAAGTCTTAAGTCATTAATTCTGCAGTGCTCTTTGTGTAAATTTGGTGTTAAACCAATTTATTAAATTATTTATGTCTTTTCAGCGTTACAGTCAAACGGCCCGGAAATCCTGTACTTCTTAGCTTCTCATCAGTTCCTTGGAGACCAAAGGCCTTCTTACAACCACGATCTAAAGTTCACTCTTCGCCTTGGAGAAGCGAGAGGGTACCCGTCAGCACAAGACATCATTCTAGAAGGAGCCAGATCTTCCATCTCAATGAACATCTACGCGCAGAACAACCCTGAACCTTCTGACCAGGTATGAGCTCTTCTGTGCGATGCAAAAGCTCTAAATGTATGCAAATGCGATTTTGTGTAACTGATACTCTTGATTTAATATAAATGTAGTATGGTATCTGTCAAGACTCGTAAGCAACTAACGTGTTTTTGTTGCAGGCCCAAGAATACAGCTTTAGATTGCACGAAGATCCTCGCTACGGGTGGACGCCTACCTTATCAAACTTCGAATTCATGTCGATCTTGCAAAACCTGACGGCTATCAAGATCCGCGGTACTTACAACAAGGGCGGTGTGGGGTACCTGATGAACTTCAAATTGGACACTGCCAAAGTTGGTAGAGAGAGAGGTTTCGCTCCGGCCAACTGGGTGGAGAAGTGCTCGTGTCCTAAGGCTTACGTCGGAGATTATTGCGAGGAGTGTGCCCCAGGGTTCAAGCATGAGCCGGCAAACGGAGGACCGTACTCGGCCTGCATCCCATGCGACTGTAATGGTCACGCGCACATCTGTGACACTGCCACTGGTTAGTATTATTTTTTATAAAAAAAGTGCATCTAATCCTACACAGGTTTAATGAATTTATGAAGAACCTTTTGTCATAACAAAAGTAGTATGCATTTGTGACGTGAATGGCACTAAGTTTTTCAGCAATTCGTTCATTCATTTGTTCGTTCATATATATGTATAAAAAATTCAATATCGTCTTATATATTCTCGTGTCACAATGTTCGTTCCCGTACTCCTCCTAAACGGCTTGACCTATTCTCATGAAATTTTGTGAGCATATTGAGTAGGTCTGCGAATCGGTCAACATCCTTTTTTCATAGCCCTTAGTGATAAGGGTAGTCCACCCTTAACATTTATATGAAAAAACAACGTTTGCCGAGTCAGCTAGTTAGTATAGAAAAAAAGCAAACAAATGACTGATGTTGTTATCTGTAGCAAAACATCACTGCAGTTTCTTACAAAATTTATGGTTGCGCTGATGAGCAGGCCTCAGCATTTAAACATGGAGTATTATCAGAGTGACAGCTTAATAAATCAAATCTCCTCTTTCAGGTTTGACAGTTGAATAAATCCAATCTCCTCTTTCAGGTTTCTGTATCTGCAAACACAACACGACCGGCAGCAACTGCGAGCTGTGCGCGAAAGGTTTCTATGGCAACGCCATCGCGGGCACCCCCGACGACTGCAAGCCGTGCCCCTGCCCCAAGGATAGCGGGTGCATCCAGCTGATGGACTCCAGCATCGTCTGCACGGACTGCCCTGAAGGATATGCTGGTGAGATTCTAGTGTTTATTGCAACTGAGATTTTTTTACATCCAATAGCTTGTCATACAGCGTTTATCACATCTGATGTGAAATGTTTTCACGCTGAAATTAGAAGCGCACCGCTTCTGGAATTCTGAGCCAGTGAGACAATTGTTTACTGACGAATTACACTATTGATGAAATCATCATTATCGTTATGGCCAGTCTTAGATAAGATAGATAGATATATAGATAAATTAACACTTATTGTACAACACAAAACAAAAATTACAGAAAAGTTTAACAAAGAAAGATGTACAATTTAGGCAGTCTTATCGCTTGTAGCAATCTCTTTCAGTCAACCTTCAAACCTTCAAATATACGATGATGGTAGCTATGCCATACCATATGTTAAGAATATACAAGCGTATAGATCAGCTGACAGCTCGAAAACGTGAAACCAATTTGTATTTGTTCATGTGTGCGTCCGCTAGTGATGTAGGTTTTATTTTGAAGCACTATCGATAAGTTTACTACATTTCTATGTTTGTCCATTGGAGGAAAATATAATTTTTAATATCTTCTGAATAATTACCAGGAGTTTTTAGCTTCTTCTCATCTGATCTTAAAAAGACGAGGCTAGTTATATCTGAAAAACAAATGGGTAAAAGTATTAAAACATAAAAAAATAAAATTGAAGAATTTTAGAACTTATTTTATTAACGTGTGTAGGTGTATATGTAGAAAAAAATTTTTTGTACCAAAATCTTGTAAATTATGAACAAATAGCCATTTAACTACACAAAGCATTAAATGCAACGAAATAATTGATTTTTTTAGTTGGCAGAAGCGGCAAATTTTAACTAAAAATAGTTTATTAGATATAAATAACATTTAAATCAAAAAAATATATATTGCTCAGAAGCAATTTTTGTGTAATATGTGGAAAAGGCAAAGGTTACTACCATACAACATAGACTTTAGTAATACTCTTCTAATTAATTAATTCTTAAAACTACTTTCTTACAACTACATACATACTACTTACAAACTAAGCCCTAACCTAACTCATTGAAATGCGAGAATGGTTCACATTTCAATGCTCAAGAAATGGAGTCTTACGCGGGAATATCGATCGGATCAGTACGGAGCACCATACTCTATTTCTTACCTTTACTCCATTGTTTTCCTTCAGTAACACATTATGATGATAATTCCACCTCACTATCACAATAATACTCCACAAAAAATCAATTTAGAAAATTAAAAAACATAGCCCATCTTACTCCTCTCGTTTACCGCGTTAAACTCCACTCAATCCAATTTTCACTCATGATCTTTTATGGCGAGCGATCTTAAGCTTGTCACCATGGGCTTACTTTTCCGCCAGTGTCAAGAAGCGATTTTACGGAGGTCGAATGGGGTTTTATTTATTTATTTATTTATTTAAGTTTGGTACACAAACAGATATCTGTAATTAATTACATATGCAATACACATTAACTAAAAAATTTACAAACAGTACAGGAATCCAAGATCAGTGTACACTACGTGTTTACAATATAATTAATAAAATAATGCTACATTATATATAACTTTTGACTTTTTGGTTGACTTGTCAGTCACACATCTGTTGCAGTGACGACTCACCATTAAGAGGTTTTATTCTACCTCTCACACTCTGCTAGTCTTTATATCCTACGTTTATGAGCCAGACCGAATAACGAAAATGCCTGCTACCAACCAAACCGCCTACAATATGTATTAGGGGTTCAATTTCTCTAAATAGGAGTTTAAGATCTGTGGTGTGGTAAACCACTAACTACGCTGCCAGCTTCTGTTGTGTAGGTTCTCACCTACTTGTATAATGTTTTAGAATAGCGTTTATTTTAACCAAACCTACCTTATACATTTTCTCATACTTTTTGCTTAGGACCTAGATGTGAGGTGTGCGCCGATGGCCATTTCGGCGACCCAACCGGCCAGTTCGGCGAACCGCAGCAGTGCCAAGAGTGTCAGTGCAACGGGAACGTGGACCAAAACGCCGTGGGCAACTGCGACCGTACCACTGGCGAGTGTCTGAAGTGCATCTACAACACCGCCGGCGAGCACTGCGACAAGTGTCTTAGTGGTGAGATCTAAATCTTAATAATAATAATAGTCCTCCTGGCCGATTTCGACCACGGCGGCAGAGATCAGCCAACTAAGCAGGAGATATTATAGTGCACAAGTGTGAGCGCAATACACAGGTGAACTTACTGTTCCATCACTCTCAAAGTTCAGTGAGACGGCAATCCGACATGACCGGAGAGAGATCAGGCGCAGGACCAACGGCTTAACGTGCTTTCCGAGGCACGGGGGTCTTACACCGCCAACTTCCCGACTCCGAGCTGTTTTTTTGAGATTTCATTAAAGAAAATCTCAGAAACAATTTTGGCTCGACCTGGGATTGAACCCACCTGACCTCTTGGATGTAAGGCAGAAACTTTGCCACTACACCAATGAGGTAGTCTTAATCTTACTGTGTACTCAATAGGTTGGTATGGTCAGCCACCGTAATGCTAAGAGTGTCAATACAATGGGAACATTGTCCAAAATGATGTGAGCCATTGTGAACAGACTACTGAAGAGTGTGTTTGTGTATCTTCAACACCGCTGGAGAGCACTGCGACTGGTGGTGAGTTACAACAATTAAAACGTGAAACTCAAATGTGCATGCTGCAACAGTGGACTTCTCTGGAGGCGCTACATAAAGAGGGAACTTGGAATGATATATACTTATTCTTGAGATTCATAAATCCATTAATTATACTTTCCTAGAAATAAGAATTACATCCGGTTCATGCCAATTTATATCAAAAGAAAGTACTGTAGTACTGTAAGTAAAGTAATACGACTGCCCTGCTGCTATAACGAAACACTAGTGCAATAGGCCTGATGACACCTATCTTAAATATTTTCAAAAACATAGCCCCTATGAAGTTAATACAACCAGTATATTTCCAAAAAGCTGTAGAAACCAATTTTTTAACACACATAATAAATATTCGGCTATTAACTACGATTTCTGTTAAAGAATCGTGACGTCTCATTTTTGTATTCCCATACAAAATCTATAGAGGCAGACCGTTTTGACAGATAATAAAGAGTATGTCTAGTATTTATATTTTCTTGGAGTATGTCAACGATAGGTTGTGTCATCTAGTCTATTATATTATTTTTTTGCTTTCGAAAGAACTCAATCAAGAAAATATAAATGAACTCAATTTCGAATCGTTGTCTTACTTTTGTCGAATCATTTAATTTTCTTTGTTCTTTCCAAGGCTTCTACGGTGACGCCCTCGACCAGAAGAAGAAGGGAGACTGTAAGCCCTGCGAGTGCCACGAGGCAGGCACCCTGGAGAGCCCCGAAGGGCCCCCGATGTGCGATGGGCTCACCGGATACTGCTCCTGTCGACCTCACGTGATTGGGAAGAACTGTGACAAATGCGAGGTAAGATTAAAAGTAGTGTTAAATAGGTGAATAGGTTAGGCCACACCTACGGCATACTGTCGCCAATTTCGGTTGACACATCTCCGGCATTAGTAAAATTCGTCTTGCATTCAAAAGAGTAGTCTCCGATGGGTCCCATAGAAATTTGGTCATTAAAAAGGAAGATGTTCCAGGGAACTCCTCAAAAATAAAATAAAAAGGTTACGTTTTTGCTTTGAAATCTTGATTTTTTCAAGTATTTGCATACGACAGCTATAATTTCAGAGCTAGATGATGATGGAGAACTCCTCAACTCGTAGGAGTTCAGGGAATCTTTCACTACAGTTCATGATCATTGAACAGGGTTACAATGAGAGCAATCATGATTCATACGTGGCTACTATAAAGACTAAAATATTTTTTTTAGGAATAAAATTTGAATGGCCTTAAAAAGTCTTAAACAATTGCCAGATTGATCATTATGCGAAAGATAATAGTGGCACCGATTTCAGAATAATATGGGCAGTAAAATTACTTGTTTAAGACTAAAAAAAACTTCTAAAAACAACAGGCCCGACAATTTCTGTGGGGTTGTGTAGTTACTAAAAATTTTCGTAATTTTAAAGATAAAATAAGATATCATGAATTGGACTAAAAAAAGAGTCTGCTAATAATTCAAATTTACTCTGGTGGTATTAACCAGGCGCCCGCCTATCGAGTCATCTTTTACTAAACAATTGACATAGGTAGTGAAAGTAATGTCTGGTTAACTGCCTCATCATTTCTGTGTTGCTACCTTAAAGCAGATTTTACCCTTATAACTTACCCCTAATAAAGATGAAGGCCACGGAAGTTAAGAGATTTATTGGTGAATGATTGGAATCTTCAAACAAAGGTATTATTAGAATCATCGTCAGTCATGATGCTCAGTAATTTCGCCCGCTCTACGTTTACCGTTGGCTTATCGCGTGACAAGTGGATCAGCAATAATAATTTCTTAAAAACCATTTCACCTAGGATGGCTACTACAACATCGACTCAGGCGAGGGCTGCATCCCCTGCGACTGCAACATGGAGGGTTCGTTCAACGCCACTTGCAACGCCTACACCGGCCAGTGCTACTGCAAACCTGGCATTGATGGGTAAGCGACTTTGACGACCACTTTGGTGTAATGGTCAAGAAGTTGACTGTTAACCAAGAGGTCGCGGATTCGATCTCCGCACTGTACAAACATTTGTGTGCATGAACATGTCTGTTTGTACTGGTCTGGGTGTTATATGTATTTATTTAAGTTTATTTGTAATACCACTGTTGATTCTGATATCTGTAACACAAGTGCTTAAGCTACTTACCACGGAATCAGATCAATGTATGGGATGTTGTTGTATATTTATTATTATTGACATAGAATGCCAAATTTATTTTTAAATATTATGATGCTGTTTCCGAAGTTTTGGGCGCTGCATTGAGTCCTGACAGTAAAACAGAGAGCTCCTTAAATGTAACACGCTATTAAGTACGCACGCAATTCGCTATCACGATGTATTGACAGTGCATCGATCAGCTGATGATGCTCATGATTGAATCTGATCATCATTGAAAATGAAAGATTTTTTCATAGCCTTCTAATACTGTGTAGTAAGCATACCTTGAATTTACACCGTTTCTGATATCAATGAACCTATTATAACCCTGGAGTCTTATCGTACAGCAAGCACTGCGACCACTGCCGCGCGTACCACTACGGCTTCTCCAGCGGTGGCTGCCTCGACTGCGACTGTGACGAGTGGGGCTCCACAAACTACCAGTGCGATGTCGCCGGCCAGTGTTCTTGCCAAGAGAACGTCGAGGGACGTCGCTGTGATAGGTAAGCCTAATATCACTGCTACTGTGACGAGTGCTCCACAAACTACCATTGCGATGTCGCCGGCCAGGGTTCTTGCCAGGAGAACGTCGAAGGACATCGCTGTGACAGGTACGCCTAATATCACTGCTACTGTGACGAGTGTTCCACCAACTACCAGTGTGATGTCGCTAGCCAGTGTTCTTGCCAGGAAAACGTCGAGAGCCGTTGTTTTGACAGGTAGCTTATATCAGTGGTACTGTGACGAGTGCTCCACCAACTACCAGTGTGATGTCGCCGGCCTGAGTTTTTGCTAAAAGAACGTCGAGAGCCATCGATTTGACAGGTAAGCTTATATCACTGCTACTGTGACGAGTGGCGTTCCACCAACTTTCAGTGTGACGTGGCCGGTCTGTGAACAGATTTATAAGCGAACTAAATAAAACTATTCCCCCAGGTGTATGGAGAACAAGAAGCGTCGCGCCGATGGGCAGGGCTGCGAGGACTGTCCCGCCTGCTACAACCTGGTGCAGGACGCCGTCAACGCCCACCGTCGGGAGCTAAAGCAGTTGGACGAGGTAATATATATAGAGCTTTCACAGCCCAGGGAAATCACACAGATTTCACATCTGCGTCATGTTATTGCCGCTAATCGATGTTGAATTTGGTGTGATGGTAGTTTAGCTATTAAGAGTGAATTAATTTTCGTCGCAATTAGCGCAGTTGGGAACTTCTAAATAGAGTATTAATTTGTTGCTCTCAGCTGACTGACGCCGAGGGTTTATTGCTTGCCAACCCCCAGGTGCTAAGTTTAATGCGAAAGTCATTGGTACGCACGAGCCAAACAAGGTACTAACCTTAAGCTAATATAATTTGTTCTTCATCAGATTCTCGCGAAGATATCGAAGACACCAACAGTGGTAGAGAACGAGGACTTCGACAACGAACTCCAGCGAGTGAGAGGGGAGATCGAGCGGCTTATCCAAGATGCGCAGGCACAGGTTGGCGCTCCTGGCGCGAGTCTCACTGATAACCTCTCCGAGTTGGCTGACAGACTGGCTGATGTCAGGTAAGAGTTTCGCACTTTGAAAGATAAGAACTAGTTCGACAAAGGACTCCGGCGAGTGAGAGGGAGGATCCAGAAACTGGTTCAAAGAGCCGAGCCTAGGTCGGCGCTAATAGGGCTGATTCCAGAGACGGCGCTTCCGGTGCGAGCCTCACTGATAAATAATCTCTCCGAGCTGGCCGTTAGACTAGCTGATGTCAGGTAAGAGTTTCGCTCTTTGTAGGATAAGAACTAGGTCGACAAAGGACTCTGACGAGTGAGAGGGGAGATCGAGAGGCTGATCCAGGACTCGCAAGTGCAGATCGGTGCACCTGGAGCAAGTCTTACAGACAACCTGTCCGGGTTGGCAAACCGACTGGCTGATGTCAGGTAAGAGTTTTGAAGTATGATGACACCAACCCTGGTTCCCAACGAGTACTTAGACGGAAGTAAACCGGAGTTAGCCCTGAGAGTAATAGGGCTGATTCCAGAGACGGCGCTCCCTAACTGATAATCTCTCCGAGCTGGCCGACAGACTGGCTGATGTCAGGTAAGAGTTTCGCACTTTGAAAGATAAGAACTAGTTCGACAAAGGACTCAAGCGAGTGAGAGGGGAGATCTAGGAGCTGATCCAAGACGCGCAAAATCAGGTCGGTGCACCTAAAGCAAGTCTTACATTACAACCTTTCCGAGCTGTTACACAGACAGGCTGATGTCAGATGAGATTTTAATATTTTGAGAGATCTCATCAGGGCCCATTAATCGATAACAAACTCCAATGAGTGTGTTCGTGCGGTAGAAACCGCCACCAAGCCGTCACGTCGCTGCGCCGTCACCACGCTTTCTAAGCGTTATTTTACCGCTCCACAATCCTGTTGCATATTCTTACATTACTAGTTGGTTAGGCACGGTACTTCGGTTATACGGTGCACCAAATTAAGTTTTATGTACCTATTTTACGGCACGGTCACTACCTACGTGATTAAATAAAATTACATTCGCATCAAATTGCGACAGATACGTAAGTGTCCTTAGAACTGACTTTTTAGTAGTTTTTTATGTTATTTAGGTATTATAAATAGATCAATTGTATTTCTCCACTTTAAAATAACATCGTTCCTCTTGGTTTCTTAATATGTAATTGTAAGTTTAGTATAAACTCGCTAGTTTAGCAAATATCTAAGGTATTTTTAATTGAATCTGTATATTATCACGGCTTTCGGGATTTTATTCTATTAGGACGCAAAACTAATTACGTGTTGAATATTTTTAAACAGTCCACTTTGATCAAGTTGTAAAGATTTGTCACGTTCAATGGCTTATGTATTTTGACCTTATTCTGGAATTCCGGGTTGTTTGTCTTTTACGATATTATGCAAATCGAGTCGATCTGTTGTAATACTGTTCGTACGTACTGTAACTACTTACTAGATGACCATAACATTACTCGTAAGCTTAGTACTTGACAGTGTTACAATGAATAACGTATTATTTATCTTTTTTTGGTGCCAGTTGTTCGACGCGACGGCCGCCTTCGAATTAAATCAAATCAATCATTTATTTGCCAGAATACATAAGAGTATGCAAGTTACAAAGCAGATCTTAAAAATAGGCCGATCTTCGTCGATCAAATCGCCGCCTCTGCCAGAAAAAATTCAGAAACTGAAAGTTTCTCTCATGGTTTCTCTATACAAATTGACAAGTTAACGATAGGTAAACGCTACACATACGTTACGATAGATGTTCGTGCTCACACTGTAATCAATCACCGGATCTGATATTGAATGACTGTGAATATTTTAACAGTAGGTTGCACTATTCTTTACCTATATTCCACTATCTATTTGAATACGTAATAATAGAAATATAGTGCGCTGGCCTAGAATAACGGCAATTTCAAAGCAATTTTTTATCATACACGGTGTTATAAAATACAGAATAATATTTAAAGAGGATGTTGTGCCCGTAAAACTAAACAAGGAAACATAGGTCGAAATCTCAAAAAAAAACCTAGGCCTCCCATATATAATAAAATTGACTGATTGAGCGTCCAGCTGATCAAAAATACTTTGGAAGAGGCAATGTCTTTTTTTAATTTCGAGCTAGGTTTCTTTGGGAAAGTTGTTCAGTTTTACGGAAATAACTTCCTTAAATGTTTATTTAGTATTTTGTAACACCCTCTAGAGAATGGATTATACGAGTACCAGCATATTCGGTAATTACTTAGCTTTGCATATCTGTAGAAATCTTGGTGATGATGCGAATTTTCGCCATATTGCCATTTGGTTGGCTTTACTAGACCAGACATATTCCGATTCAGCAATAGGTACAGAAAATCTATCAATCGCTAAATATACAATTTAAAATTATTACTAAGAGGTTAAAATTAAGTACTTCCGTGTTTAACTTTCATCATTAAAGTAATATTTTTTTTGTTAGAATTTGTTTCCTGAGTATTGAATAAAAGTAAGGTTTTAAGGACGTTGTTGACTCCGAGGCGTGCGGCGGCGTCACGGCGCGGGGTCCAGCTGGAAGTGCTAAATATAGACACAACCTGACACTTGGAGCCAGTGTTGCCACCTCAGCCTTTTTCGGGCTAGATTTAGACTTTTTACTATGTGTGAACTCGTAATTTAATGATTTAACCCTAAAAGTGCATTCAAGCCCTTTTTTATAATCCAAAAATGTTGCATCAAAATCTGAAATTTGCACCATGCTAATATTAAACTTTCGGAATAAGTGTCTTAAATAAGATTTGTGAATAATATTTTTATAGTAGATTTAATTTATTCGATTATGACAACACAGCCGCCGGCAACAAACCGTATAAAGAATTGGGAAAGCTGGTAAAAGTTTATCTATCTTTGCCATATTCCAAAGCAGACGTAGAGCGTGTTTTTAGCTCGATGAACCTAATTAAAACCAAAACAAGGAACAAAATGTAGGAAAAGTGTAGGTAAAAAGGCTCGTTAAAAAAAACATTTTTCAGCATTTAGTCCGATCTAGCCCTTTTTAGTTTCTTTAAATTCAAAATTTGAGGTGGCAATACTTGGAGCCCTATTCCATGTTATTCGATCGTTTAATCGAAACTAGCTATCCTGCTTGCTCGTATGAACATTACCAGCTTGTAATCTTGAACTTTTAGTTTATAGAGTAGGCCATCTTTGATTGCTGTGCGCGCAGGCGTAGAAAATAAATGCGTCTCTCGCAATCTGCGTTTAGGAACTGCATGATGCAATAATCTTCAATTATTTCCTTCATGTCTTCTTGCATAAACTTAGGGAAATCGCTTTGTAGGGAAAAACACAAAAATCACATTTAAATACCTAGCTGTATCCTATCAATACATGTCCAGCTTGAGATCCATTGACCCCACCAAACTTTTAGACTATTGCAAATTTACATAAATAACGTTGTAAGTACTTACAATTTAGCCGAAACATGAAGACATTATTAGCCATGATGACACCCATCTTAAATATTTTCAAGACCATCGTGTTTAAAAAACATAGCCCCTATGAAGTTAATACAACCAGTTTATTTCCAAAAAGCTGTAGAAACCAATTTTTCAAAAAATCAATATATTCGGTCAATTGACTCCGATTTCTGATACATGACCGTGACGTCACTTACGTTCTTGTATTCCCGTACAAAATCTATGGAGGCAGACCGTTTTGACAGATAATAAAAAGTATGTCAACGATTGGTGGTGTCATCTACCCTATTAGGTAATGTTCGTATATGTCGATAGTAAACATCGACAGTCTTGATACCTAACGCCGAACTCTCTGTAATTCGTTCATGTTTCCGGGTCTAGCCAGAAAATTGATGAGGTATGGCTTCATCCGAAATTCAGTACAGCGTCTTAGGGAATAGGGGAGCTGAAATAATTTTAAATTTATTTTATAAATTTTTGGGAAACATACAGTTATAGTATTACATAACAAAATAGGTAATTAAAAGATTAATTAAAAAAATTAATTATCAGACATTTGCTCACCTGACGTCGACGACGAAGAATTTTGTACATTTTTTTGCTGTTTTTCTTGATGTTAGTTCATTATGAGTGGGAAGGAAGCAGTGTAGCGACAGTGCTGCTAAACAGCTTCCACTCTACTGAAGCCTCCATTGCACAGGCTTTCAATTTAAACTACACCCTAATAATTTATTCAGATACCTACAACGTGCATGATTGCTGGTTGGAAGGTAAGTTATTAATAGAAGTAACTGTAAGTTATTGATTTGTGAACATTTCCAACGTTTTATGCAAATAGTAAGAAGGTATTAAAGAGGGTCCGTCACGTCATGTCAAATGAAGATACTCGCTAATCTGAAAAACCGCAGAAATTTTAAGTTGGTATGAAGAAGAAATACAATTTACTTTTACTTGGGTCGATATGATGTAATGGGTAACTTTTTTGAAGAAGTTAACAGTTCTGACAAGACAGATCTAGGATATGGTTATGTTCTGAAATGTGACACTTGGGTTTTGGGTTGCAATGTTATTTGCTCAACGCTAGGTGGACTTGACTATGTGGTTCAAGGAAACTCGATCGCACTGTACAGTCGGTAACAGTCGTTCTTCATATTGCGAAGGTCCTGGGTTTGATCGAGCACGGTTCAGCTTTTCTTGATGTAAAGAAACTCAAGATTGACAAATTACATTAAGATTTAATTAATTTTACTTTCTGCCTAATTCGTCTTACTTTGTAATATGGTCAAACGCTTTCCATCCCATAACAGTCGTTTTTTTAAATCCCAGTCGTTGACTGACCGTTGGGCTTTAGTTGAAATGCTGTTAATTTGATCCTGAAGCTGATTTTACACAACTATAAGAGAAATACATATTAAAATGAAGGAACAGAATATGCTCCAATCAGCTACCTTTGGCCCCAGCATAAGTAAAATTTTCCGAAAAAGTTCACTTGTATTCTAACTTTGTGTACGAGCAAGGAACGTACCTAAGTCGAAGTCAAGTCTAAGTTTTAGTTACTTAAGTCATCAATTTACACGTTGACCTGTATTCATCATTTTTCACTCGATCAAATCAGTATCTTCGCATTTAGCCTTAAAGACCGCCGCGCGTACTCATTCATTTTATCGTAAGTTCCTTTTGTACCAAGCTTTA
The DNA here is from genome assembly GCA_963921415.1 of Pyrausta despicata. Lineage (NCBI taxonomy): Eukaryota > Metazoa > Arthropoda > Insecta > Lepidoptera > Crambidae > Pyrausta > Pyrausta despicata. The sequence goes on along the minus strand of OY992845.1, from coordinate 16,606,503 downwards.
GTCTCCAAATATACATCAGTTTATCATAATCAAGTTTTATCATTTATTAAAATTGTTTCGGTTCACCCCGAACACTTTGGCATATGTCTGACGTTGTAAATCATTCTTAATTTGTCCAGGAACATGCTGTTCAAGATCGAAGACGAGAGCTACGAGGGGTATGAGGCAGTGGAGAGGAGCAAGGGCAACGTGTCCAAGGCAGAAGACACGATCGAGGCCGCTCAGAAGGAGATCAACGTGAGTCAATGATCCTCTAGTTCCTTCCTTCTTTTTATGTCCATTACCCTTTATATATTTTTGTACACTTTCTATAGTCATACGAAATAACTGTCTTGGCACTTTTTTATTATTACCTATACAAACATTTGGCCACAGTCTCACCTGATGGTAAAGTGTCGATGTGGCAGAAGATTAATACTAAAAAAGTTGTTTTATGTATTTATTGTTTCCTGTTTCCCAATATGCTTACAAATATTATTGCTAAAACTAAAGCATCTCGAATCACAATTCTTTCTGTATGGCAAGCTTAATAATATAACTGAAAGAACATTAACTTTCGACGTGTTGCGCCTGAGTTGCAAAAGCGTTGGATTGCTCATTCCTGACCAGCGTGTACAAGCTGTGTAGATAAATATAAAATTAGAAATATTACATTTAGATTATAAAGAGATAACATAATAATAAACATACACCAATTATTAATTTTCTTTGCCGACTTTCGATCTGAGACCAGATGATATTTCGCCTTTATCTTAAATACATCTTCGTTAGATTTAACAGACTGATTATAATAATAAATCATTTATTCCACACCATAATCTTAGTAAAACATAACAATAACAAATACGATTATGATGGTTATTCCTAAGTTTCTCCAAGTCTTTGCTACGTCTTGACACATGTGAAAAGGTAGGCTCTAAAATTACCTTCCCTACATAATGCCTACAAACCTCATTTCCTCATCTTCTCCAGAGCGCGTTAGAATATCTCGAAGGCGAAGGCGCCGCCGCTCTGGCAAAAGCCCGCGACCGCTCCGACCAGTTCGGCAAGCAATCCGGGGAGATGTCCAAGCTAGCCAAGGAGTCACGTCTTATGGCAGAGAAGCTGGAGAACGAGGCCAGGAACATCAAGGACATAGCCGAGAAGGCGTTTAACAGCTCGCTCTCGGCTAACAAGATCGCTAAGGACGGCATCACTAAGCAAGCTAATATCAGGTATGAGAGCTCAAGAGAAGTGACACATCGGGCGCTTTCTAGAACCAGGGAGTCCTATTATTGAAGTGTACACATTGGAGTGCGCGATTCTGGTCGATATGAAAACGCGCGTTTTACGCCCAGCGCCCAATGTGTCTCCGCTCTAAGCTTCATAAAAGAAGATAAGAAACAACCATTTGCCGTTGTGACAAATTGATTTAGGCATTGTTTACCTTTAAAGTGTGCTTATCTAAAACTGACAATTCAGTACATAGTCAAGGCTTGTCAAATGCCCTTTTTTATGAGGTCCCAAGGCCTCGAAACAACCAGTTGCGTTACTGTAGTTGGATGTATCTGACTGCTGAAGTCGAGAAACAATGATACTTCCATGGCTTTTTTCATATAGCTTAACTCATAGGAATCACTACCGGCATTTCGCATAACGTGTCACTCCACCTGATGGTATTGTACCCATACAATTCTATCACTCATTCCGTCTTAGTCGGTTAACTGTTACGCTACCGAAGTAACCAATTCGGTGGCGATGTCATTAACAGGCGTAAGAAAAACATTCCTTTCATCATGGTCCTCTCAATTATAGTTTAAAGACATGCCAACTTTAAAGTTAAGGATACACTAGGGGATAAATGTCCCACGACATGTCAAGCGAAGCCAGCTGATTTCACCTGACATATCTGGGCGACATCGCGCGACTTATGTCCGTAGCGAAGTCAGGCGAAGTTGTGCGACTTCGCGAAACTTCGCCTGACATATCTGGCGACATCACGAAGTTTTTTTTACAAGGCAGTTGATATCATGGCACCCACCGAGGTAGTGTTGTTGACTGCGGCCTCCATAGGTAAATAATAAGTCAAAGAAAAAAGAAAAAAGACAAGAAGATGGTGGGTTAGAAAGTACTTACAACTGAAATGTCGCGCGATGTTTCCAGACATGTAGAGCGAAGTCCGGCAACGTCGCGCTATCTCACCCGACGTCGCTGGCGACACGTGTCGCAGGACATTTGTTCCCTAGTGTATCCTTACCTTAAGGCAACTTAGTCACGCTTCCGCTCCCACCTAATCAAACTGGCCATTCCAGCAACGAGATCCAGATCCTAAGCAACGAGCTGAATGCGGCCAGTGGGAAGCTGAGCAGCATGGCCGAGCTGGCGGAGCAGGCACTGGACCGCGCGAAGAAAGTGTACGACGAGGCGCTGGGGCTCTACGCCGAGGTGAACACGACGATGCTGCCCGACATCAAGATTGGGAACCTGAAACAAGACGCTGCTGAAGTTAATAAGACCGTAAGTTTTTTGATGATTTTATAATCCCTATATATAAAATTCTCGTGTCACAATGTTCGTTTCCGTACTCCTCCGAAACGGCTTGACCGATTCTTATGAAATTTGGTATGCACATTGAGTAGGTCTGGGAATCGGCCAACTCTATTTTTCAAACTCCTTAGTGATGAGATTAATAATTTATTAATTTAATAATATACAACAGCATCACATACATTGATCTGACTTCGTGGTAAGTAGCTTAAACACTTATGTTACAGATATCAAAATCAACAGTGGTATTACAAATATAATTATACTTAATTAATACCATACTACACCCAGACCAGTACAAACAGAACAGACATGTTCATGCACACAAAATGTTTGTACAGTGCGGGGATCGGACCCGCGACCTCTTGGTTAATAGTCAACTTCTTGATCATAGACACCAAACTAGTCTTCGAAATGTTGTGTTCTTTTTTTGCTGAAAGAACAAAGTCAGGCAATTTGAAGAGGCTAGTATTTAACCATCACGACTGAAATACGTACTTACGCCTGTACAAACTACATGCAATTATGCACGTTTAAAAGCAATGCAATTACAGCGGTGCTCTTTTTGAAATTTGCTCAGTAAAAGTAGTAGTGCTTAGAAGTAGTAGTAGAAAGAAGTAGCTTAGACTACTCCGTTGAATTCCTGAAAAATTAAGCACGACGCTGCTTCTCTCACATTTATAGATTCGCAAGACGGCTATTGGCGTATAATGCGAAATTGTAAGTCATTACAAGCGCATCACGTTTTACTATCAGTTTCCTGGATGCGATGGCTAGGCATAAATTTTAACTGTCAATTGACCCCAGGACATTAGCAGAGGTCCCTTTGTTTACAGTACCACATAACGGTGGGACGTTTCTCGAAGCAACTATGTGGATTATAGTTCTTTAATTATGTACATATAAATTGAAATCATATCAATTGACAATTTTACAATTCGTTAAACACAGATCGACAGCAAATCAGCGGAGTTAGACCGCCTGATCGCCGAAAATGAAGAGACTCTTCACACCCTGGACGCAGCCGTGCTTCGCGGCAGGGAACTCCTGGACCAGGGTCACGATAGACAAGACGAGCTGAACGACCTCTTGGCCAAGCTGGATGAGCTGCAAGCCCAGGCTAAGCATGACGTGGAACTCACTAACGCTACCTTGAAGGAGGCTAATGAGATCTACAAGACTTTAAAAGGTAGGATTTCCTTTTATGTTAAATGCTATGAGTTATGGTTAAAATTTTCGAGGTAAGCTTGTTCTGAAAAACTGAGGGAACAGCTTATTCAAAGTTAAAATTATTTCAGTTTAGCTCAGGCTCAGCTATGTGTCTTATTGTTAAATAGGGTTAAAAAAAGTACATGTAGAAAGGTTTCAATCATGCGTTAATCAGGCGTAATCAGGCGTTACTTTGCGGAAATCCATGACTAAAGCTGAAAAAGAGGATTATTTTGCTTTAAATTTCCACTAAACGATGCCAGCGCTGGGACCGTTTGGTGGAAATTTAAAGCAAAATAATCCTCTTTTTCAGCGTTAGTCATGTTCAAATGTATTTCTTCTGACTGTAGCTGGTGGGTAAAGTAATTTTGTCTGATTTCCACTACTTTACGAAAATTCTTCTCTGATTGACCTCTCAAGTACACATAATGCGAAAATTAGGCACATAAAGCGAATACTAAGTCCTAGTCTTATTTCTCGCGGTTCAATAATTAAATTGCACTGTCACCGTCACTCCTTTCACCAGAATTCAGTGACCAAGTGACTGAGTCCCGGCAGCAAGCGAACCAGGCCGCCCAAGAAGTGCCCAGCATCCAAGAGAAGGTGGCAGCGGCTGAGGAGAGCATCAACAGCATCACGGAAGAGTTGACGGTAGCCAGCGACCGGGCTAAGGAGGCGCGGGACATGGCCCAGCAGGCGCAGAAGGAGTACGCTGAAAAAGCTTCAGAGGTGAGTTATCTTGAAACAATGGTAAACGTAAACATGGTCTCTAACGAGCGATGGAGAGGGCTATGCTCGGTATTTCTCTACGAGATCGAATCAGAAATGAGGAGATACGTAAAAGAACTAAGGTTACGGACATAGCCTTGAGAATCAGAAAGCTCAAGTGGCAATGGACAGGGCACATAGCGCGAAGAACTGATGGCCGTTGAGGTAGAAAACTTTTGGATTGGAGACCCTTCGACCAAAAGCGCAGCGTAGGACGTCCACTGACAAGATGGACAGACGACCTTGTAAAGATCGCAGGATCACACTGGATGCAGACCGCTTGTGATCGGTCAATGTGGAAAACTGTGGGGAAGGCCTGTGGCGACCTCTACCATTCGCCATCACAAGTGCATGCCTAACGGCAAGCACAACAGCGAGAGCTGATACGGTTCCATAGGCTAGATGGCGATGTTAGCCTGAACCGGCCAAATGATACCGGCCTAGTACCGCACATGAACCGCGGTATATAAGATTTCGATCCAGAATAATATAGATAGACAAATCAAGATGATGGCTATCGGACCTTGGTCCCCGACCATAACACCCGGTCGGTAGGAAGCGCTTCCCTTTAGCTTCCTAACTCGAAATCAGTTGCGCCAAAGGCCTATGTTCAGCTGTGGGCGTCCTTTGGCAGATAATGATGATGAGTTATTTTCTTTATCTTCTGATGTAACGTAGTATTTTTTTAAATACTCATTTTTGATCATCTTTTATTCCTCGGTAATTATCTGTTTTTAATCACAAGCACGGGATCGCTTTCGCTTTGTTATCTGTCAATAGACTAGCGAGCTAGCGAGCGTCCCGACCAAGTTTATATTTTCTTGGGTCCCGACTGTCAACGTCATGCAAGTGTTGCCCGTAGCTCGGTAGTGCTGTAAAAGAGGCCAATCGATTTCTTATTCTCCAAAAGTAGAAAGAAGAACTTATTTTTTTAAACCCATTATTGCATGTGTGATATTTAAAAATGTGATTAAAATTTTTCCGCAGTGTAGTCCAAATTTTGTTTCATATCATGTATCCAATATTACATAAATGACAATCATTTTACTTTAGGCGGCGCATGAGATCCGAAAGAAGGCATCCACATCCAGAGCGGATGCCTCCAAGCTCAGAGATGAAACCGATAAACTTTCCAGTAAGTAAACTTTTGTTTCGACCCTCACAAACTAACCATACGTCTGTAAACAAAAAAAAAGTCTATTGCATTGTTCCATAAGACAATATTTAAATAATAACATATGCGTTTAATTGCAGCTCGCGTTCAAGGAACAGCCAAACAGATCGAAGACCTGGAGAAAGAAGCTGCTGAGAATAAGCAGCTCACTACAGACGCTAAGATGAAGGTAGGTGCTCACTTTAAGAGCGGGTACACATTGGGCGCTCGGCGTTGCATCAAACGCGCGTTTTCATATTAGCGCTCGACCAGAAGCGCGCGATGCATGTGTACATTACAATAGGACCTGGATTTCCTGGTTTCCTGGTTCTCGAAATGTGCGTTATCAAAACGCGCGTTGGTAAACGCATAATGTGTATCCGCTCTAAGCCCCGTAGCTAGAATCTTTAATTTGCAGTTGTTAATTTCAACAGTTCGTCCAGTTCGTATTGAAATCGTTAATAAAGGCTCGTTGAGATTACGATTTTCATCAGTCATAAAAATGAGATAAAGAGTCATCCCCAGTCAAACCATTTTATTTACAAAAGTCACAGTCATTTTTTGTGTCTTTGTACGTTCAGGTACCCTACTCTATAAGCCGTTGTCCGTAGTTTCAATTGAACACGCTGGCCAGATCCGCAAATACGAACGAGAGTTTAGGCTACAATGGCACGGCCTTAGGTTACAATGGCGGACTACCACTTCATACTTTATTCCTGTTATAGGTGGGTCAAGCGAACACCGATGCCACGGAGGCCGAGAAGCAGGTGTCCCAAGGCCTGGAAGACCTCAAGGTCATCATGGAGGAACTACAGAACTTGCCAACACTGGATGACCAGGCGTTAGACAGGCTTCGTGAGTGTCTTTTAATTTCATCACTAGACTTGGCTGGAAGGAGTTGGAGGCTGTCGCCAAGCAAAGTGAAGAAGTCTTCTGAAAGCCCTTTGTCCCTATCGATGGATAACAGGTGTCACAGGGTTGCTCGGCTGACCCCGGACAAAGTGTGTTAAAAGGAGTAAAGGTTTTGAATAATAGCCGAGATGGGCATTTAGTAGGATATATTTTATCAGAGCCATGTTTGCCGATCCATCATGAATATCATCATTTTTGTAACACAAAACTTGAATTATAGTTGGCGTTAGTCTGATAACTGAATGATTTCGATAGGTGTTGCTTCCAACTGCTATGAAAAAAAATTCCCCTCCTCCGTTTTTAAGCCGATTATTTATTCTACTTACAACTAAGTATAAGCATTTAATGGCATTATTCTTGCAGAGGAAAGCTTGGATGCAGCTGAAAAAGCGCTGCGTGCAGCGGACCTCGATGGCAAGATAAAGGCGCTTACAGAGGCGAAGAATAACCATCAGAGGTAAGAGATCTCAAAAATTACTTACAACCAACAACCATTTTGTGTAGATAGGAACGTAACTTAATAATTTTGAGTGATAGTAGTTTACAATTTTTTTCAAAACGACACCTTAGTCTACCGGTGACCACGGACGAAAACAGTCCGAACGTCAAGTTGAAATAAAATGTAAATAAATCACGAAATAGTCCGTAAAAAGTGTCTTATTTCAAGGGCAATGTAGAATAAACGATTAGTTTGTTTTTTAGTAAGTAATACGTCAGAAAGTATGAAGATACTTAACGTAATCTTTATTTCCTGCAACTCTGCCTGGGAAAAACGGATTCCCGTCTCACTTGCGATACAAAATTAGCATATCCTTCTTACATTGATGATCCTGCCATAGTCAAACCAAACAATTCTTTCCTTTAAGTACTTATCACTTTAAATAATAAAAGTTAGAACATATTTTTTTATTGTAAATTTCGAAGACAGCGGGCAGACAACGTCTGCCGGGTTCACTATTTCAAACTCAAATCTTTCCACCTATCTTCAGATGGATGAAGCAGTACCAAGAAGAGCACGAGCAGCTGCAGGGCGAGGTGGACAACGTGAAGGAGATCATGGAGCAACTGCCCGTGGGGTGCTTCAAGCGCATCGTGCTCGAGCCCACCGAGGCCCCCAGCCGCCCTGCTTACAGCAACTAGGTCCACCGGTATATAAATAATAATAATAATGAATACAACAACATCACATACATTGATCTGACTCCGTGGTAAGTAGCTTAAGCGCACTTGTGTCACAGATATCAGAATCAATTGATATTACGAATAATAAATACATGTAACACCCAGACCTGTACAAACAGACATGTTCATGCACACAAATGTTTGTACAGTGCGGGAATCGAACCCGCGACCTCTTGGTTAACAGTCAACTTCTTAACCATTCCACCAAAGTGGTCGTCAAAGTCGCTTACCCATCAATGCCAGGTTTGCAGTAACACCGGCAGGGGATCGAACCCGCGCAATTCAATAACGATTTTGTTACTATTAATTAGCGGAAAAGGCATGATGACACCTATCTCAAATATTTTCAATACCATGGCGTTTAAAAAACATAGCGCCTATGAAGTTAATACAACAAGTTTTTTTTTCCAAAAAGTTAAAGCTTTAAAAATTGGTTTTTAAAGAAACCAATTTTTAACACACAAAATTCCAAAAATATTCTGTCAATTGACTGCGTTTTTTGATACACAACCGTGACGTCGCGATTTTGTATTCCCATACAAAATCTATGGAGGCAGACCGTTTGACAGATATTAAAGAGTGTGTTAACGATTGGTGGTGTCATCTAGCCTATTGGCCACCAGATTTGTGGTTTTAATTTAGTCTTTTGATTGCAGGTACATTATGACACTTTAGCTGACTTCTCCCTGGAGCGTTACAACAATTAAACATTAGCTTCTTTGATTTGACGAGCCACAACTTCAACACCATTAAAGTACATTAATAATTTGGACAATTAAACTCGAACTTAAGGCTGAGGTTATTCAATGTTTCAGACTCATTTAAGCTAAAGAGTAACGCCCCAAAACCTTGTGCCTTAACCCTGTACTTTAATATATTTTAGAATAGTGTTGTATGTCGGAAATATTTGTTACTGTATGAAGTCATAATAAGAAGATACATTTTAATGTAATTCATAAATTGTTAAGCCTTGTTCATACGTTGTATGTATGTCGAAAATAAAGTAGGTAGGTGAAATATTTTTGACATAAGACCCACCATTGCTTTGGATTGAACAAGTTTGAAGAGGAATGCTGACATACTATGAAAACCACATATTTTTGATGCGTTTGGTACAAATTAAATTTTCCAATGATGGATTGATGAACCCTTAATCATTCTATGTTGTCAAATTTGCTTGTCCCTTACCATCACAGACTATGCTTACCATAATTCCTGTTACAGCTGTCATTATTTTCATATTTTGTCTATGAACTTAAACTTGGTTTTTAGGGGTGGTAAAATGTACAAACACGACAGCTTACAAAATCTATCTCCTCTGTTTTATCAACATTTTACTACTTATATATCAGTAACCAATTAATTGCATAATTGTTTTTAAAGCCAAAATTATTTTTCTTTATTTCTGATTTTGCCTTGCAATTTAGTTTAAAAAAAATATTTTTTATACATTATGTTTTAGTGATTCTAGGCAGCAGCAAACATACATTTATAAATTATTATGATATGTCAATAAGTGCCATATATTGTAAAGTATGTATCTTCGTTTAAATTGTACTTATGGTACAAACAGCATTTAGTTTTTGCATTTTTGTACTTAGAATATATTATAAAATAAGGTTTTAAAATATTATACGAATTGTGTTTGGGGAAGAAATTGTTTAAAAAAAATACTAGAACATGTCAGTAATTTTTCACTTTTTTAATGTTTTAGACTTTTCAGTAAGTGTCAATACGAGAATTATTTAAACGTAAAAGCAACCCATGTGACTTATAACTATAGTCGTATTTTATTACTCTTAAATTATTTTCATATAGTGCCATAGTAATTTTGGTACCATTGTAAATATTATATGATTAAATGTAAATATAAAATTAAGTACAATATAATGCTTTCCTTATGTTTGAACACTATACTATTGAAACGATCGGTTCAAATATTCCTTGAATTTTCGCCAAAGAAAGAAAAATATGTCTGTGTTTAGTTTTTACTTGCATTTTGTACTTTTCTGGATGAATTTGTGTGTTATGCTTACTAATATAAATGTAGTTTATTTATTTGTAACACGTGTTTTATTTTAAAAGCAATCTTTGGTATATATGCTAAAATTTTGCGACTAAATACGGTAGGAATAAATACTAGAACCACCCTACAGAGGGCTCTACTATGATTGGTCTCTCTGTAACGGCCTAAAAAATACATTTGCTAACGCCACTAAAGGCAAAATGACTAAAATTAGAACGTAGTAACTAGAAGTACGTAGGAATTTTCACTATCCCGTTGTCGTAGGTGAGCGACAAAACGTTGAAAATATAATTATCTCGTTGCATCTCGGTCAACGCCTAACAGTTAATCGGTTAAATAACAGACCATGATCTACGAAAATTCGAGTCCAATCTTATCTTATCTTATTATTAGTTTTTGCGTATTCTATGATGGTATTTAAGTAAGTATCCAAGGCCAACCATCTGTCATAGCCAGCCGCTAAACTAATCGAGGCATGCGTGACTACCAAAGCGAAAATATAAGTAAAATGGTAACTAAGAATTTAAAAATTTACACCACATTCCTTGAAATGATTTGAATAGCTTTAGCTGAGATAAAGTGTAAAACATCGACAGCATAGATAGCTAAAATTTTAGCTAGGCGTTACCTAAAGTTTCTAAGTTCTTCTTTATAAAAGTACTAAAAGGACGACGCTTGGTGCAGTGGTCCGCATGTCGGACTTCTAAACCAAGGGTCGCGGGTTCGATTCCCGCACAGTACAAGCATAAGTGTGCATGAACATGTGTGTTTGTACTGGTCTGGGTGTTTTCTATTTATAATATGTATTTATTTACAAAAAAAAAGTATTTAAGTATGTATATCCGTTGTCTAGTACCCATAACACAGGCCTCGTAGCTTACTTTGGGACTAGAGAATTGGTGTGCTTGTTGAGAAATATTTATTTATTATTTATTTATTTATTTAAATAACATTTTTTTGATAATACCTACGTGAAAAAGTGAAAACTCCAGCATCCTCATAATAGGCATGATGACACCTATCTTAAATGTTTTCAAGACGAAGAAGTTAATATAACCAGAATATTTCCAAAAAGCTGATAATAAAGAGTATGTCAACGATTGGTGGTGTCACCTAGCCTATTTTTATTTTTAGAAATGAACATAATTTAAAGTACATAATTATATTTCGAATGAAGTAGGTTCCTCTACGTACAGTGAAATACATAGAAGTCACGCACGGGAATTGAAGCCGGTCGACTGTAGATACTTGGCTTCTATGTACACTAGGTAGGTTGGTATGTAGGTAGGTACTCGTATCTACAATGTACTTTTGTATAAACGTGTGCGATCCCCAGAAACTGGCACTGGATCGTGCTGCCGCCTTACGAAATCGTTTGTAGGGTAACCATGATGAAAGTTAGCTTTCGGATACAAACAGATACTGGGATTGAGTGTAAGAAAGAAAGAAAAAATATTTATTTGGCACATATTACATTACATTATAACGAATAATTAAAACTTAAACTTAGCAAAACAAAACAAAAAAAAAATGAATGTAATAAAATTACCAAATTGGTCCCCACTCAGCATTATTGCCACGGTAAGCCATGGCGCTGGTTTTCTGTGGGAACCACTGAGGTTTGAAGATGTTACCACCTGAGCAGACATGAGTGTACAAAAATGTATTCAAATATATAAACAACAGGTAGGATTCATATCGATTAATATAAATCATTATTGTTGTTATTATCCACAGCTCTTAACATTGTTCCAATACAATTTTTTCACACTAAAGGGTGTGAGGGTATAAATCCGTTTATATTTATTACGATACATATATATCATGCATTTATCATGTATTTATCATCATACATTTATACAATAAAAAACATATTTTTTCGCAACTTAACAACACAGCGGCGGACGATCAAACCTTTCTCGGTTTGTAGAAAACACTTTAACGATCAATTTATATATTGGAATGATATCTGTAAACTCAGTCGGGTCGAAGTTATATTGGATTAATGATAAAGAATAATATGGTTCTGAACTAACATAATTCGTTGCGCTTTAACGAAAATAATAATAGGGTCCCGGACCTTTAAATGGATATGGATCTAGTTAATGCAGGGCTACATCAGTCTGCGATTGTTCCTGTATGCACTATACACCACTACTTTTTAAGAATATCTAAAAATAAAATGAAGGTATCATGTAGGCAGTACATGTTACTGAACATATGTGTGCAGACAAAAATTAAAGTAAGTAAAATTGGGTCAGGTACGTTTTATCGTGCAAGAGAGTTACGTGCATTCGCGTTGCAAGGAAATAAACCTTTCTCAGATAGTTAATTTTTTTACTGCAAATATTTATTTTATGAATAAAAAAGAGTGCTCGTGTCTTTACCACGATTTTACACATGAAATTTACAACGAATGAGTCTTTTTCAATGTCCGAGTCTTTCTCAATGTCGTAGTCACCCTACGGGGGCCCGTATGCAAACGTGTAACCCCTCGGCCCCCGAATTTATGGCCGGCATTCCGCAGAATTCTTTGTTTTTCCGAAAGCAACGCCTCTGAGACGTTTGATAAATACGCCAGAAATCCCGCTCGACTGATTATAACACATTTGTAATGGAGGATATTGAATTAAAATGTGTGAGCTCCTCGCCAAAACCTACTGGTGGAAATTGTGCGTTAATTTTTTTTGTGGATATAAGTTTTTAAAAATTCTTAAATTACATAGATATATTTAGTCATCGTTGAAATGGATTTTACAGAAATTACTTTCTTGCTCAATTTGCTTCACATTCCTACGGCCCTTGGGGCATGTCAGTATACCACCACCCAAATAAACCTTCACCGAAATAACTTCGTTAAGTGAATGCTCTCTTGCCGAAATTCGCACCTATTTGTGAAACAAAACATTAATTTCACCTAAAACTCCAGTTTCGCCCTTCGCTAAGGTGCGAAAGAAAAATCATGTGAGCCAAACTGTAAGATTGGGTATAAGTAGCCGGAACGAGGTAGCGAAACAAATTTACAACAAGTAAATTAGCGAATTTCTCACTGTCTAGGGGCCGCGGCCCGGCAGGCAAAACTAAATAAGTGGCCGAAAAATGTGTTCGACCCGACCGCCGTAAGTTGACCTTTGCTACGGAGCTGCCACAATTGAACTGCGTTCGGTCATCTAGTTTAGGGCCTAAGAGGTGTCTATTTAGTCATACAGTTGTACCTTGTTGCTTAGCTGTCTAGGATACATGCCCTTGAGGATTTAAATTTCATCAGACGTCATTTACGCAGTCATATCAATCCATACTAATATAAATGCGAATACTGAACCATATTGCATTAAATTTGGTATGGAGATATTTTACGGAAAAAGTAGCCTATGTCACATAGCACATTCTCATGGGGAAATTGCTGTTCGTTAGTCTCACTACAACTCGAAAACGGCTGAACCGGTTTCAATAATTTAAGCCTTGAAGTATTTTTGGAAGTCTAGGGAAGGTGTAAACGATGAGAAAATATTGATAAATTGCGAAATCAGCGGGCAGGACAGCGTCTGACAAATCCAATAGGTATCTATAAAAGATGCTCAAAAATAGTAATAATGAATGCAATGATGTTAATTTTAATGCTCTGATGCCAGACAAAGGCCTCAGAACTTGATTCGTTTGCTATGAGAGACGTGTACGGATAACTAGCCCAATATAGGGGCCAGATAAAACTGGACACAACCGCGGGAAAAACACAACGGTTAATCCGAAAAGTTGGTTAATTACATTTGTCCGGAACTAGTCCCAAAACGAATTATGTGCCGCGCGAAACTCGCCGAAATCCGCTTCAGATTATGAGAGCGAAAAAACTGGATTGCACTATACGTGCGGCGCGTGAAAGTAGGCTAAAAATTATGCACTAAATAATACATCATGCTGTACATGTAATTACTACCTTTATGTGTATCTCCATAAAGTGAACATAATAAAATATGGGAAGCTTTGCTTATGGCTATGATTTAAAGGCTTTCAGTTCATACGAAAGCTTATTATCACGCTTATCTAGCAATTTTTTTCAGGATTTACCACTCTAATAAATAATGTTCAAATCAGGTCCTCCAAATTTCCCTTATTGAAGGCGAAAATTTACGTTATTTGTTGTTTTGTAGATAAATATATATTTAATTAAGATACGATGGGGATATTTATATACTATTAACCTGTGCAACCCAAATAATAAGAAAAAACACAATTTTACAGATTTACTTACAAGTAAAGGAAGAAGAGGGATATATCCTCTATAATCAATCTAGTACCCATAACACAAGCCTCGTAGCTTAATTTGGGACTAGAGAATTGGTGTGATTGTTGTGAAATATTTATTTATTTTTATTTATATAATATGACTGTTATTGTAGTCATATATTTGTACGTACCAATGACCACAAGTAAATATTAATGATTTTCTGATTTATTCAAACAACAGGCAGACCAAAAAAATCCTTCCTCTTCTTCTTCCGTTAATTTTAAGTAAATTGAAAATGTGTTTTTTTCACTATTCGGGTTGTACAGGTTAACGGTAAAGATCTTCATCATCATATTTTCATTTTACTTAAGTAGAATGCATTTTATGTTTAGATGATCATTAACAACATCGCACTCAATTCGAATTTGATGTTATCTACTTTTATCAGCATTTGTTTTCATTAAAAAAAACGCCTAAGGGCCCAATATTCAGGTGCTCCAAAGACAAATAAAAAAAGTACGAAAAGTTCAAATGAATAATAAATGACCGACCAAAAACATCAAGTCCCCATAAAATTTCCCAAATTAAAAAATATCAATATACACTCTGGAAAAATTCGACCGCGTAAAAGAGGGAGAAAAATTTCAAAAGAAAACTCATTAGAGCCTCAAGTAATGAAATAACACGTAAAGTTTTGAGTTTCCGCGCGGACGAGCGAGGCGTCCAAATTGTACTTAAAAAAATTAATTAGGCAGGGACCCCTAATGAAAGTGGAGTGGGTCTCCCCTGGATTGGGACCGGTCTGCTTGTGCGAGCGTTAGGTGCAAATGCTCGAAAAGATATTTCACTGCACGGAAGCAAACTTTTCTGATGGAATTTTTTTTATTGTGTAACGATGGGCCAACACAATCTGTATGGATTTGAATATGAGTTGGACAATCAAACTCATATATAATACCAAGTTTGTTTGACTATTGTCTTGCCATAACGAAAAGCAATTAAAGTATTTATTATTTACTGAACACTAGAAAAAAAGTATCCATCATCAAAGCCGTGCCGACCAAATTACACAGTTCGCATGTGTCAATGTTTCTCAGTTTTAATAACGGGGATGATGAAACCTGATACATCGATCGGTCTGCTTCTTTTTAAAAGTTTCAAACCGCCATATCTTCATCGATTCTTAAAAAATACGAGTGATTACTGTTAAAGAAGTGTTATGCTTCATCTAAAATGGTCTGTAGGTAATGGTTTACCCTAAGAGAAACGATGGAACGTACCTACTTTGCCACGGACAATTTCTTTTTATTCTCGTCATTTATTTTTATAATCATATCAAATTTTATAAACATTAATCGCGTTAAACCACAGGCTATAAAACTGTTATAAAAATAAAAATGAGAATTTTAATTTTTAACACTTTTAATAGTGGACGTATATAGGCAGATGATGATGAACAAGGAATTGGTATTGGTCCGTCGTCACCCATTTGGCTCATTCAATTCTAATAAAATTTCACGCCATATTGATGAAAAGAAAAAAACAAATGCTCTTATTTATGCCCGTCCCGGCTTCGTCGATTTTTTTATATACAAAAAAAACCTATGTTCATCAGGGTACCATCCTTTGGACGTCCGCGTCGCACTGAAAAGGCTCTTAGAATTGACCCATCGGTTGAGCGATCGAAATGTTCATTGACAATGTTTTTACGCAATAGATTACTTAATCTATCTGTTTTTTTTCTGTAAATTTTTTTGTAATGTGGTCCCTAAGTGAAATATATGGCATAATATGTGTCTTAACCCGAATAATTTATATTTAATCTTGAATCTTGAAATAACTAACTTGGGTTTATTTTTAAAACCACAACAAATCAGTCAAGCAAGAATGAACACAGAATTTTATCTCAAAACTCAAGTCTCAGTGGTGTAGCAAAATAAACTTTAATTTAGGTAAGAACAGTAGCTCTGTCGCAGTTCACATAACTCGGTTTGATGGTCTGGAGCAAAGCACGCGGAAAATCACTCGCGGGCCTGCTGAAGTATTCACTGAAAAAACTGGTAATGAGAGGCCCTCATCAAAGTTTCATGCGTAAGGATGCGCCATGCGAGTGTCGAAAAAACTCCAACGGTACGAGTACAAGGCTGGAGTAGGCATGATGACACATGATGGTGTTTTAAAAACATTACCTTTTGATGTTAGTTAAACTAATTAATTTCCAGAAAAAAACTGTAGACATCAATTATAAGTTACATAAAATTCAATAACAAATCAGTCCATTGATAACGATTTCAAAACTCTGTTTTCCCGTACAAAATGTATGAAGGCAATTTTTTATGACGCCAAGCCAAACCAAACCACATTTACAAAAATTTGGACCGGTGAGTAGAAGTCACGTTAGCTCATTTGGTTAGAACAATCGTCCGGTTTGCGATAGGTGTGTCATGTTTCAGTTGGCTGTATCAGCTTGCGATATTTTCTCTCAAAGTGTTTTAATTCATGCTAAAAAAAATTGTGACTTCATACCCTTTTGTTAGGGTTAGCAGCCAAAACCAAAGTTAGTAGCCACATTATCGATATCGATAGACGTAATAACTTACCCATCCCTCGCTTATCTGAGGCTGGGACTCGACTGCACCGTGCACAGCAAACAGCTCTAAGTCAGTTTCGTCGCTTGCCCACAAAAAAGCTACCTTAATCCTTTACCACAAGCTTGGTTTTGTGACACTCAAGTTGACGGCTGTATGAGGCTATTGTGCCGAAGTACCAGGAGTCTGATTGGCGAAATGCACCTGAAGCTCCTTTAGAGCCCCTGACGGCTGCAGTCAGGATGGCAAGCCGTATGAGCACGATACAGACACAATACGAGTATTAACTCGCGTTTGGTTTGGAGCCGATGTAATTATATTGGCAAAGTATTTCACCTAGATACCTCCAAGGTCCCCGCTGAAAACCAACGACGTGGCAAGCTACCAGCTACCGCGATTGATGCTGAATCGAGAACCTTGTTGCCACTTAGTTAGTTAGTTTTTATTGTCATAATATAATTTTGGAGTGTCAATAAAATAATTTTCAATTTCAAGATATGTAATAAAAAACTAACTTTCCATATCCAAAATCACAAATGAGCCATAAAAACAGCTGTAGAGCTTCAACGGCTAAGAACTACCGTGATTGAATTAACATTTAAATAAAAATAACGCATTCAAAGTAAGTCCCATTCGGGAACAACGATGCCTATACTCGTACGACACACTACACACAAACAGACAAAGGGGTACTTCATGTAACACTTTCACTTGAATTTAAAAAGTTGAAGTTAAAAAGAAAAATCCTAGTTATACCGTGATTCAACTGGCAACAGCGCCATCTAGTGGTGACGGAGAGAACGAAATTTACTTAGGATTTAAGCAATGATAAAAGAAACTAAACAAAATGGGTTAAAAATAATCACAAGAAGTCTGCTTGTCACATGTCGTAGGCTTTGTATTTATATTTGACGATATCCTATAGTAGGTAAGCCTTTCCCAATGACTTTCCCCATCCGTACATGTGTTCTTATTCATATTATTTTTAATTACTGATTAATTTCACTGAAATAAATAACCAATGACTTAGTAAACTGTCTGTTACCGACTTTATTCAGTAAAGAAAATAACACTGACACTATCAAAAATTGGCTGATGTAGTCTAAATCTGCCTGTTTGATGCTCGTAAAACTAGGCCTGTTCTTAACCAAAGCAATTGAATCCATTTCGTCTGATTTTCATACGAAATTCTACTATTGACTTTCTGCAAAAGGTTGATTAATTAATCTGCATCAACCAATTCAAATTCCGTAAGTTTGATCTAAGTACTTATATAGGGATATACTTCTCATCTCATAGGCCTACAGCTGGGCACAGGCATCACATCGACATACATAAATTGAAATAAATATCACTAGACATGATTACAAGAAATTCGGACCCCAAATCAAAGTAACCAGCTAAGTGGTATGCCAGGTACGGAACCTCGGCCGTTAATAAATCAGGGAGGGGTGTCCAGCCCGCCTGGGGAACCCTAAATTCACTGTGGGTGTCACTAAATCATTATTATTGTTAAATCTATCTCACGGTATGGTCAAATGGGCAACTATAGCGAGACGCCATGATTTGTAGTGCTTCTTGATATGGGTTTGGTGTAATGGTTAAGATGTTGACTATTAGACCAAGAGGTCGCAGGTTCGACCCACGCACTGTACAAACATTTATGTGCACGAACATGTCTGGTTGTTGTATGTATGTAATTAAGTTTATATGTAATACCACTGTTGATTCTGATGTCTGAAACACAATTGCTAAAGCTACTTACCACGGAGTCAGATCATGTCTAAGATATTGGTGTGGTTTAATATTTTCAAGTGACTTTAGCTAGAAGAACCATGATGTTACAAGAATAAAAACCTAAACTCTAAAATAGCTATAGTTTGATTTTTTTTCTTCAAAAAGAAATAAATAGCTCTAAAACTTACATTTTCTTGCGATATCACATTTGTGAGCTAAAAAAAATTAGGACCTTACATTTGAAAGCACATAAGTCTGCACGGTATTGAGTTTGAATTGTATTTTCAATACTATCAATACGCTAATACCAAAAATCAACCAGGCACTGCATGATCGCGTCTCCATAAATTTACCATCGTAAGTACATAATGCTTAATATAAATAATAAAACATCATTGAAATCATCAAAACATTTATTCATCACACCTAGGCGTGGAAGGACCAGTTTTTCACAGTCATTGATCATTTTAAGTGTTAATTCGAGTAACCCAGAAGGGTAGAAATTAACCCTTTCACAGGCCAGCCGGTCCATATCGTCATGAATATTTACGTGGCTATTTCCCGGACTCGCAACGAATAGTCCTCGATCATCATAATACTAAATTAGATTTGGTATTTACAACAGTAGGTACTGATGTGCTGGAGTCATGTGCTAAACTGAAATTTTACTTTTGGCTCAATTCGTTCTGTGCATTGACAATGTAAATACGGTAGTTGACACCACCAATCGTTGACGTACTTTTTATCAACTGTCAAAACGCTTTTCTTCATAGAGCTTGTATGGGAATAACACACTTTGACGTCATCGCGTGCAATGCCGACTGAGTGACTAATTATCATTTGAATTCCAAAAAAAAATCAAATAATACGAACTGCAGAAAAGTATTAGTGTAAAGGCATCTGAAATTATGAATTATTTTAGAGAAAATCAGTTTTTGAATATTTCTTTCATAGTGGAAACAAGCCTATTACACCATAGATCACTAAATATGTAGGTAGTTACGAAATTCCTACTCATCTGATTTTCGAATTACCCGTTGAAAACCAAGTTTTCGGCAAAAAATCGCTTACCTACAAAAAAAAAGTGATATGGCACTTATCTTGACACTTAAAAATATATTCCGGAGTTTTTATACGCCTTTGTGAGAAGCACTGATAACCAAAAAATAACCTGCTAGTTACTGTTGTCGAATTCGCAAGGAGACAATAAATCTAGCTTTTTATAATAGACAGCTTCTGACGAAGATCCGGGGCTACGATCTACAATAACCAACTGTTGCAAGTTCGAATCCCGCACTAGGTATATAAATACTCGAGTGTTTACCACGAGCACTGGGCTTGTGATGAGCACGAACATTATTGTTACGTATTCGTATCATCAAAACATCAGTGGGGTGAGCACGAACATTTTCGTAACGTATTCGTGTCGTCCAAACGACAGAATCTGACAGTTTCCCAGTACAAATTGACAAATTAGCAATAGGTAAACGATACGAATATGCTACGATGGTTGTTATTGCTCATCCCACAGTACCTAAGTCATGGATAGATTAGAAATGAGAGTATTTATGTATTACCATCCGTAGATACTACATTACCTATAAACATAGTCATCATGCTCACGCTTTGTTTTATTTCATTTATTTAAACATCACAAATAGAGTACCTACAACCTTTATAGCATCACAATATTATGATCTAAGCTTAAACAAGAAGTTGAACTTGAAATCCTACAAGTGCTTCTAGCGTGTTCAATATTTTAATTTTTTAAGTAAATTACTTTACAATGGTGCATTTAAACCATTGTAAAGTAATGTACTTTAAAAAAAAATTGGTTGCCTGTAAAGTCGGTATACGGGCGAAAGTTTTACGTGACAACGACTTTGAGTGGTAAAATAATTTTAATGTGAATATTCATTCGTATAACATGAACCGGTGTGTATGCCTATCTCTCTCACTCTCTCTCTCTCGCTCTGTCTCTCTCGCTCTTAGGCGGGTTAACTGTGCTCGAGTGGAAGGGACGCGTGCCTTTCACTTTTTATGTCTGTCTCACTCGCTCTTAGGCGGGCTAACCATGCCCGAGTCGAAGGGACGCGTGCCTCTCACTCGCTCTCATTGTGAGCGCGGAACGTGAGCGGAGCAGCGTAACGCAGTTTCTTGAAGTGTCACCCGGCAAACCAATTTATAAGACGTTGTCACGTCAAAATAATTTAACAGAGTTTAGGTTATTTATGTCTTTTGTGAAAACAATTGATATCTTAATTTAAATAGTTAGGTATCAAATCACGCTGATCAGCAAAGCCATAACAAAAGGACTAACTCCTCAATAACAATCGGAATCGATCGTTCAGCAAACGTTCATCCAATTAGAACTTGGCCAAACATTGAGATTAGTCAAATATTGTTTGCAATACGGTCCAATCTCCATACATCGGGTATTATGAGGGAGCCCCAGGGCAGCGCCTTGGCAAACACCACCTACCAATGGGATGTTGATCTGTAATAATCTGCAGTATAACTTTGCATGAATATCAAATATACCTACTTGCAGCGACAGTAATGGTACCATTTGAGGCGTATGCAGATATATTTCCAAAATGTAGTGAACAAAACGTAGTGCCGCATTTTAATTTAGGTATCTATAGCAGTACTGGTACTTTGACCGAATTCAGAAAGTTTGAACCTCAAGTATAAGTAATTTTATTTATACTACACTAGTCAACTCGGCAGACGTTGTCCTTTCCGTTCTTTTCTTATCTTTCAAACGTTCTCTTAGACTTTCACGAATATTTCAGCGTTAAAATTTCTCAAAACGGTCCAGCTGTTCTCGAGTTTCAGCGTCACTAACGCACTGCATTTCATTTTCATTCATACTTCTACTAGCGGACCCGGCAGACGTAGCCCTGCCCGTTGTTTTTTTTTTATTTTTTTATCTTTTAAACCTTCCCTAGACAGCCACGAATGTTTTAAGACTAAATTCATTCAAATCGGTTAAGCCGTTCTCGAGTTTTAGCGAGACTAACGAACAGCAATTCATTTTTATGTATACTACTATACATAAGTACAGTACCGAATGACTTATCATCCGGTATATGGAGTCAGTAACGATCGGGAAGACAGTGAACTGAACACAGTAAACTTTTAACTGGTAAAGGATCAAAGTTACCGCCCCAGGCCTAGGCTAAAGAAATACGCAGGCACGGTACCTACTTGGACCAATTTGATAGTTATTTTGCGGTAAAATTAACATTTCATGTTGTCTAACAAGTTTTTTTTCTAAATTACCAGGGGTTGATTCTATTGAGTTGCGCTCGCGGCGACCTCTACGGCAAACATAACTGATTGGACTTCTTGTTGTTATAATTAGAAAATGGTTGTGTTTTTTAGGGTTTCGAAACTTTAAAAATTTAACCATTACACGGAACGCTTGGTGGGAAAGACTGGCTCGCACTTTTCTGGTTTACTTTTAAGTATCATTTATATATTACCTACTTCATATTATTTGTCTTATGGCTGCTGACTACCATAAGACATGTTACTCTTAAGTTTACAGTAGAAGTTCTCATTCCCTTAATCAAATAAATAATACAATGTCAACATTATACAGGGTGTAAAAAAAACCTTAACGAAGCCGTCAACCACGCGTTCAGTACATCAAACCAAATCGTATGAAAAAGAAATTTTGGCTGGGAAACAACTTTAATTTTTTGACATCAAAAAAAATAATTTAATTCTAACCCGCAATGTATAGCGCGCACGCGGAAAAGTCACCGCGGGGCGTATTGCTTTACGCCGCCGCGACGCGGTTCGGTTCGAGTGTGCGCTGTTCATTGCGGAGTGTGCCATTTAGAGGCTTTTTATGAAAGAACTAGTGAAAATTTGTATCATGTTTCTTTGGAAAAAAGTTAAGTTATAATGGACAGAAGTCATTTCTGTAAAAATCATCAATTTTTTTTTCAAACTTTAACCATCAATATCTCAGTAACCGTTAACTTCCCAGGTATGGTGTAAAGGAAAAAAATGATCGTAACAATTGGTAGAATATGTGGTATTCGGCTTCGTTAAGGTTTTTTTTACACCCTGTATATATCATAAAATATATAATGTTGCCATTGTATATATAAACATAAATTATATCATAAAATTATTTCTACAGTAACAGTATCTTTAAAGCTAATATTGGAATACCCTGATCTTAGCGTTTTAATTGAGACATGCTGGAAACATGTGCTTTTGTAAAATCTCATTCAAATTTATTTAAAAAAAACGGAGCGATCATTTAAATGCAGACATCCTAACAGTCTAAATCTGCTACCAATGAGCACAGTGATTAACATTAACGGTAGTTATAGTCAAAGTTACGGTAGATAGCAAATGATCATCAAAGTATTCAATATTATACTTAATGAAGAGATGAAGCTCTTACCATTACATGTCTTGACGAAAATAAAATTCTGGCTCATTGAGTAATGCTTCTATTCTGTTGTTGAATATTTCAATAGTTATAGTAACAAAACAGGAGAAAAAAATGCTGGTAATACTATAATATTCACATGACATTATTTCACTACTTTGGATTTAATTGATTCGGATGTTATACTTACATTTAACTATATACATTTTGCATGCCAGACATCTGTATGTCTATTTATGCAAAATAAAGAAATTTGAAATTTAAAATTTGAATTTAGACCAGATAGATAGAGAACTCTCTCTCTCACCGCAGCTAAGTCGCTGATAGTCGCAAGCCGTGGCGGCAGTACACCACATATGTGCACTGTTTCTTAGCTAAAACGCTACGATCAGGGAATTCAATAATTCGGCGTAAAATGCGCGCGCCTCAGCCACACGAAATGTACCGTGCTACGGACTACGGCTACGGAGCTACGAATCTCGTAGCGATGACTACGTGGTTTCGGTTGTGTAAGTTGAATAAGGTTACAGTTAGCCACGTTCACACGACGGCGTTGTCCTGCGCGTTTTTTTGCAGTATACGTCTGTCAGTCAGTCACGTAGATTGAACTACAAAAAATGTATATCGCTTGTACGTGTGAATGGATCTATGTACATTGTATGACCATTTCGACACCTCCCACGCAAATGGTCGTATCGACAAATGAACGATTTTTCACGAGAGCGATTGTAAAGAACTTTGATGTATTTTGCAAGCTGATATATATTTATTGCTTAAAACTTTGGATTTACCTGTTCGTAGCGGGTTTTAAATTATTAAGTAAATGTATTTATTGAAATAAATATCTTAATTTTGAAATTATAGCTTAAAATTTCAAGTTACGACTTTATACTTGTTGCACGAAGGTCGTATAAGAAAGTTACACCCTATTGCGCTGGTTAAGACTCACATGGACAGCATGAGTATTGCCTTATGTTTCATATGCGATCTTATTCTACCAACACGTTCTTAAAATCAGTTTCTTTGATGCGTCGTTATACGTTGCATTTATAAGGGGTGCAGAAAATAAATCAATAATATTTCAAAATAATCTTTATTATGCAAAACATGCAATTACTATGCTTTAGATTAATCAGTCTTACTATATTAGTACCATTGGTATAGCTATCGATCATCACAAGTCATTTCTTAAAAAATTTAAAACAAAACAGACTCATTTCTTAACATCACAACGAAACTTAAAAGAATAATATTTTTTTATACTATCACAATTACTATGGTGAAATTATCTTTCAGTGAACATTCAGTAAAATATTTTGAAGATCAACTTTTATATAATGACAACAACATATTTATTTAGCAATATAATAGAATATAAAGCAAAATGTCCTCTAAAAACCTATTTATCAACCTTTATTTTTACCTATCTTTTATAGATAATCCAATTAACAATCAATTTTTAGGACTTTACGAATTAAATCAAGTACCTATTGCCTAGTATTCAATTACAAATCTAAATCATCTCACGAATCTACATCACTCGCTTCCTCAACTATCACCCCATGAGTCAAATTATGGTAAAAAGTATGGTATTCTTATGGTAATATACGTCCGTGACAAAGACTTTTTAAAACATTATATTTAGCAGCCGTAACAGATAAATGACCTTTGTAACATTGTTCAAGAGTATCAAACACAGAATTATTCTTTCTCCTTGAAGAATAACCTTTTTTAGTAATTAGGCTCATGATGTTTTCATCTTCAAAATTATAGCGATAGTTCAAAAAATGAGGCCCATTGAAGTTTACCTGGACCTATTTGATTGTATTCCATGAAACTTTTTGGTTTTTGGAGTTCTTAACCCAGTTGCCACCTGATAATAAAGTTTTATAGTTGTGAAAATCAGTTACGCTCATTTCTATTACATTATAAAGAGGAGGGTTAACCTTGACCATCGAACCAAAGCATACCATTGTTCGGGCGTATAAATAAGTTTGTTTTTGGAACTCCTCTCTATCAAAGCCATTTGATGAATAAGCCGATGAATTCTGATCCGAACTATCCCCTACGCATAATGCTGGGCGATATAACGCCAGAGTTTGACGGCGACGGATAGCTGCATCTAGGAGAAGTATCTATCTCACTCTCAATAAAATCATTACATGGAGACGGTATCGGTGTTACATCAGAAGCTAACTGTGATGTATCTAAATTGCCTTCAAAGTGTTTACGATGCTGTTAGGAAGCTAAACTTTCACTATCATCAGGATTTTCATTGGGCACTGAAGTCGAAGCAGGAGGTAAACTGAAATCTAAAATGGCACTGCTGTTATCAATTCTCACCTCTTGTTCAGTTGGATTTTTACTATCTGTTCCTTCAATAAAGATTTTGCTGGGCGTGTCTGTTAAAGTTGATAGTAAAATAAAAACTGAATTAGACCTGCAAATATTTGGCAATACTTCATGGACTCTTGATTCTTCAAAATCCATACTGGTATTTATTATATTTGACATTTCATTGCTTAACTCTGAAACAAATAGAAAGCTTTTAGTAGTAGTATATTATAAATGTATATACATTGAAATATTAGCTCTATTTACCCAGTTTTATAAATACAAAAAATCGTATCTAAAATTTTAAACAAAGTATAAAGTTGTAACCCGCAGATACGACCTTATGCACGAATACTTTTTATTACATAAGCGACGCATACAGTCTTAAGAACTAGTAACGACTATATTTTAATAGAAAATAAATAGCATAAAGTCGTAACTACGAGTTCTTATTACGCATAAAGTCGTAACTTAAAAGTTACGACGATATGCGTGGTGCACGGTGATTTTTTATAGTAACTAATTAAATAAATAATAATAAGTGTTGGCCAAATTTGATTTTATTGTCTGACAAAGATGAACTAGCTAATATATAAAAGTAAATATAATTGTGTTAAAACTTACCAGTCAAAGAACCAGTAATTTGTCTTTCTCTAGCCGATGACGTATTTAACGCTAGTTCTAACAATTTCGTAGACCGTCTGCCTCTCATTTTAAATATAATTACTATAAGACATACGTATTACTGCAAAAATTCACATAAATGTTGGTTTAAGATTAATAAAGAACGGTTTTTGAAACTGACTCCGCTCTGGAGAATACGACGTCGCTACTCTGATGTGATTGGCCAGAGCGTGGACCAATAAAGCGGCGCAAATCGTCGAATGTAGTGGCGCGACGATTTGCGTGGGAAAGTTTAAATGATACGACAGTTAGCGATTACAAAACTCTGTAATTATCAACAAAAAAATATATCTGATTTATGAAAGTTATTGTTTGAATTCATATCAATATAATAGGTAAAAAATCGTTTTTTGTAAAAAAAAATGTTACGACCATTTGCGTTGGAGGTATCGATTTATACGTTAAGACGTAACGTAACGTACGAAAAAACGTGCAGGAAGAATGCCGTGTGAACAGAGCCTAACTGTTCTTTTGTAACCGATTGCAAATAGATTTCGAGTTGATGTATATGTATTTCTTCGCGCATCAACTGATGTTCACATTTAGTTCAATTAATGTTAGTTGCATCAGGCTTCCACTAACACTGTCGTACGTGCCATACCTGTAGTTACATTAAAAAAATTTGTCTTAGCAGGAATCACACCTGGTTTCTAGGAAATCATTCAGACAGTTGATTTTATTTATTGCAACTATATTTTCTTAAGTTTGCAACGTACATGCGTATCACAATAAAACATAAAAACTGCTTGTCGTTTTGTTCTTATTTTCTTTATTTGCGTGATAACAGTTCCACCTCTAAACAAAAACAATCCCAACCGTTTCGTAGCTCTATGTCCCTTTCTAATTTTACCAGCAGCAGCGCAGTAAAGATGGCGGTACTCTGACAGGCGTATTACCTTCGGCGCTGAGCGTTTAAGCGCTTTGAGCGAAGCGAGCGGTCGGAGCGATTCTGAGGCGCTCTCTAATCCTGCGCTTGACGTATTGTAGATTACTTTGCCCTGCGAAATGCGGCTATGGAACTAAGTTGAATAAGCCACAGTTTCAACGGTGATTTTGCATGTGATTGTTTGTACCTCGACAACCGAGTTGTATTGAAACATAAAATAGAAAATATAAGTTGTGATATACAACTCAGTGTTCGAATGTAGACATCATTTTAACATTTTTTTTTTGATTTCCTAAAACCCTAATCTTATGCAACATCGCATCCTTTAAAAAGGGGACTATATGAAAATACAGAGACCAGGTTTAAACGTCTATTTGTAAGCATCTCTGAGCTTCGGAAGGCAAGTAAAGCTATTAGTTCCGGTTAATATCGATAGATATTAGTCGTTAAGCCTGGTCTTAGGCCCTCGGGCGGCTTAATAACATCTGACTGTAAGGTTGGTCCCTTACCTTACACACACTATTCCACCAATCCGCACTGAGCCCGCGTGGTGGAGTATGGCTCGCACCACCTCATAGTTGAGGTGAGGCCTGTGCCTGACTTTAATTTGACATCGACTGCAATGTCGTTTACACCGAGGTCATGTTAGTGTAAAAAGTCTCCTATTGTATCCGTAGAAATAGGTCACGAGGAGATTAAAATACTCAGGTTATTGGGTTATTGTTATGACGCCAGTTCACAAAGGCATTTGTCACCAGAATAGATAGACCAGAGGGTGTACTCCGTAACGCCTCGTTTGTATTATTGGTTTTGGGTTTAGTCAGCCCGTTCGCTCACACGGTTTAGCTTGTAAGCGTGACAGGGATGGCAATATCTGAAACTACGGCAAAGAGAGTGCCTACTCAGGGAGTAGGGGGCAGGTCAAGGTGAAATCAAAATAATCATGATTTTGCCAATGCCAATGTCTAGACAGGCCTCTTTGTTCCTCAATATAGACTAGACTTCCATGTAACATATTGTAATGAATCTACTCAGATGTTAATCTAAAAGACTTCTGCGAAATTTGCTGAAGGATTAACAGGGACAAAGGACAATTTTTTTAACATTTCCAAGAGGAAATTTCTTGTTTAAATAGTTTATGGCCCTGTCTTTTTCTTTTTTAAACTCCAAAGAAAAAAAAGGGTGCCATGAGTTTGACCCGTACGTCTGTTTGTGTGTGTATATGAGATTGTATTTTTTGTATGTGTCTGCTGTGCCATTGTAGCTCCCAAACGGATGGAACGATTTCAAAGCGTTTTTTTTTATTAGAAACGTGATTTAATCACGGTAGTTTTTAGCTATGGCTGGTTAAAATCCGTACAGGCGTTAAAGTTCACCAGCGGTATTCCTGGGTCATGTCAGGGGTTTTTTTTTAATTTTAGTTTTTACTAGCTGTCCCGGCAAACGTTGTTTTGCCATATAAATTTTAGGGGTAACGACCCCCTATCACTAAGGAGTATGAAAACTAGATGTTAGCCGAATCTCAGACCTACTGTTACTATTATATATTTCATAAGAATCAGTCAAGACTTTTCAGAGGAGTAGAGGAACGAACATTGTGACACGAATTTTATATTTTTAGTGTTTTATGTAGTACTTTAACTTAAGAGCTTAAATTTTGTACCTTAAATATGTAGTTATTATTTACTTATCCTATATTCGAAATAACGATTCTCTTAATGTCACCAGAATGTCACCAAAGTGTAGCTTTCAATTCAAAGAAGATAATTTTAACGAGTTGAAGTAGACAAGCCATTTTTACTACCGGGAAATAGTAAGGTTGATCTTTTCTAACGTCCCATTCAAGTTATAAAGTTAAACAAGATTTTTATACATATTTTTTTATTGAAATTAACTTCTGCACAAACTAGTGTACAGTGGCGGACTTAATGCCAGAGGCATTCTCTACCAGTCAACTACAGGTCCAAGTAGAGAACATACAGAGAAAAAAGAAAACGAAAGTAAAATGGTTAGGTACCTACTTCTTAGATTAAAAAATAACGATTAATTAACATAGTCGTAAAGAATCAAAACCGGCTATCTGAGTAATAACAGAAATGAAGCAATTTAAAAAAATGACCCTGTTGGAGCTGTATTTGGTATTTAAATAAACATATTTCTTTTTAAGATATAGAAATCAATACAGAATCTGGAATAAGCACTAAACCTAACAAGAAGTTGATATTTTAGCGACGCATAACGTTTGTTTATTGCAGATGTCCAGATTTAATACTGAACAATAAATATAACCACTTTTGAACCTAAGCTTGGGTCAGATAGCCATACTAACAGATAGCCACGATTGATACTAATAAAGAAGAGGTATTACTAAGGGTTGTTGTAGTTCTAACCCCCTTCTCTTAGCAACATTTCCCTGCCAAGTTTCGGGATCCCTGCGTTGCTTTCGAGAAAACCTAAGCTTGGGTCAGATAGCCATTATAACAGATAGCCACGTTTGATACTAATAAAGAAGAGGTATTACTAAGGGTTGTTGTAGTTCTAACCCCCTTCTCTTAGCAACATTTCCCTGCCAAGTTTCGGGATCCCTGCGTCGCTTTCGAGAAAACCGATTAGACACCAGCGTAGGATTAGACTCCATTATTTTAATTTAAGTAGGTTTATTTACCTACACAAGCTTTAAATGTAATAAATTCACTTAAATCACGCAACGGTTTCAATGCACTGCACTCGTCCGCCATTACAACGCGTCCAAAACCGTCGCCTGTGATTGGTCGACCACGGAAGGAGTCCGTGTTTGACTCCAACTCTTTACTTAACTATATTTAAAAAGAACTCAGAATTTGAAATTGATTTTGTATAAAAGATATCCGTTTTTGAAAGAATAGCATAAATACGTTAAAAGTATTCAAAATTGTATGTGTTGCCACAGTTTGATTCTATACGACTCAACATACCTTCTAATAACTTACACACGCAATACATTTACATAACAATAAAAATAGTACACATGTAATAGCGCATGTCATTAGCAACAAAAGAGAGATTTCATTTTTGAAGTGAACCTTTTGAAAGACAGTTTCGAGGAACACCGATGAATTTCCCTAGGTACCCCGTTCCAAAGTCGAGTCGCTGTGAGTGTGAATGAGTATATTTCTTACCAATACTCTACGATCAACAATATTTGATAGAAGCTAACAAAGGCATGGTGGTAAGCAAAAAGCTTCAAACTGTCATTAATGATTTTAAAAACATAATAAAACTTTCGTTTCTACTCTTCGAGAACGTTGCCTAGGGGTGAGCACGAACATAATCGAACGATTAACGATAGGCAAACTATAGTTGTTCGTGCTCACCCTATGGGCGGTCGTATGGTCATGGGCTTACTACTTTGACGACCACTTTGTTGTAATGGTCAAGAAGTATATAGTCCTCCTGGCCGATTTCGACCACGGCGGCCAATCTCAACAGAGATCAGCCAACTACGCAGGAGATATTATAGTGCACAAGTGTGTGCGCAATACACAGGTGCACTCACTGTTCCATCACTCTCAAAGTTCGGTGAGACGGCAATCCGACATGACCGGAGAGAGATCAGGCGCAGGACCAACGGCTTAACGTGCTTTTCGAGGCGCGGGGGTGTCAAACCGCCAATTTCCCGACTCCGAGCAGTTTTTGAGAAATTCATGACAGAAAATCTCAGAAACAATTTTGGCTCGACCTGGGGTTCGAACCCAGGACCTCGCGGATGTAAGGCAGAAACTTTGCCACTACACCAACGAGGCAGTCTAGGTCAAGAAGTAGACTATTAACCAAGATGTTGCGGGTTCGATCGCACTGTACACACATTAGTGTGCATGAACATGTCTGTTTGTACTGGTCTGGTTGTTGTATGTATTTATTTAAGTTTATATGTCATACCACTGTTGATTATGATATCTGTAACACGAATGCTTAAGCTACTTACCACGGAGTCAGATCAATGTATGTGTGTGGTGTTGTTATAGATTAAAAAAAAACTGATAAAGAACTCGGTAGTGTTTGACGCATTTTTAAATAATATTTAACCAACTTGCTTTTATAAACTACCGACTTCTTTTTTAACCTTCGACGTAAAACTTGTAACACCACTCCTGTTACAAGTTGAACCCCTATTCTTTTTTGTGTGTGTTTTACGGTGTGCCTATGGCGTCATATCTCACAAACGGATGGACCGATTTGTGTGAGTTTTACTGTGTGATTTGTGTGTGTTTTACTGTGTGATTTGTGTGTGTTTTACTGTGTGATTTGTGTGTGTTTTACTGTGTGATTTGTGTGTGTTTTACTGTGTGATTTGTGTGTGTTTTACTGTGTGATTTGTGTGTGTTTTACTGTGTGATTTGTGTGTGTTTTACTGTGTGATTTGTGTGTGTTTTACTGTGTGATTTGTGTGTGTTTTACTGTGTGCCTATGGCGTCATATCTCAGCTAAGCTATGGCTGGTCAAAATCAAATCCAGCAGTTGAAGCCCACCATCTGTTTTCCTGGCTCCTGTCAGTGGTTTTATTTAATTTTTATTTTATTTTTTCTAGTACGATATTCTAATTGTTTTGTAAGCCTTTGATTTTCCCTACTAAACAATTTCAATATAACTTAGATAGTGCTTAAAGCCACGTCTTAGTATGACTACTCGTACCAACCTTAGTTAGCAAGAGGGAATAAAATTGGCTCCGACGAGCTTTAAGCAATATCCATGTTTATGTTTGTGTGATGAGCATGTGCATTTGTACCTGAGTCATGGGTCATGGGTGTTTACAAAAGCATTTAAGTATTTCTATCCGTTATTCTAGCCACCATAGCACAAGCTAACGCTTAGTTTGGGGCTAGGTAATTGGTGTGTTCGTTGTAACAATTTAATTATTATTATTATGTTTATGGGGAAATGCTGATATTATTCACTTACCTTATGCGCCAGAGCACACCTGCGGCGTGCGGTCGTTATGACTCGCGACCAATGGCCGTGGCTAAACAATGACAGTCGCGACTCTCGACTCGCTTCTAACAGTGCGGTGAGCACAAACAACTAACGTGACGTATTTGTAGCGTTTACCAATCGTTAACTTGTCAATTTGTATGGGAAATCTGTCAGTTTATGACGTTTGGACGGCACGAATACGTTACGATAATGTTCGTGCTCACCCCGGGGCTGTTGTAAACGCCACTCGAAAAGGTGTCAATAAAACAACAAACCTTTACTAATATTTCTATTTTCAATTTATTGTTTATTGGTTTTCGAAATAAGATCGTCTCATTTTATCATTAATCATAATTAAGAAGTAATAATTGCAAGAGAAATGTCTAATGCCTAATTAACTTATCACCGATGCTACCCCGTTCGGAGTCAAGTAATAATACTAAGTATATTTCGTTCTTGTAGTACTCAGTACTACAATTTCGGATAGATACTAGAGTATTTGTTCATGACTCCGACGAGGTAGGTTAGTTCTTGAACTAATGCTTCGGTCTATTTATGACTATTTATCTTTTCTTTTATTTACAAATAAAACATTGTTACCAAATCATTGTAATGTCTTTTTACTGTAGAAGGGTTGCATTTGTACCAAATGATTAATGTCACTTTGTATACCTAACTGACGACCGCTTGGTGCAGTGGTCCACATGTCGGACCTTTAAAACCAAGGGTTTCGGGTTCGATCCCCGCACAGTACAAGCATAAGTGTGCATGAACATGTGTGTTTGTACTGGTCTGGGTGTTTTCTATGTATAAAATGTATTTATTTACAAAAAAAGTATTTAATTATGTTTATCCGTTGTCTAATACCCATAACACAAGCCTCGTAGCTAAATTTGGGACTAGAGAATTAGTGTGATTATTGTGAAATATTTATTTATTTATTTAACTTCTATTTACTTGATAGGACAAGTGTTTAACTTGACATTAGTTTTATAGAATGTAGAATACAAAATACTATATCAACTTCTTATAATAGCAAAGAAAATTGTAAACCTGTCTCCTCTGTATAGGCGTCATTTTGATTCAATCAGCACTAATAAATGTTGCATAATACGTTTGCTTCTTCTCAAAAATAGCACGAATTTACATTAAAGTGGGATATCAGGCATGTTGCCGTCGATTTCTTACTAAATAAGAACATTTCGTTAATCATAAACCTTATTCGAGCAGTGGTAACAATAACAAGCAAAATAAACTATAATTGCTTAGTATAATTTAAACCACTTATTGTATCAACTTTTCTAAATACCTAGGTCTAATAAATTTATATTTTACAGCCCTTCAATCTGAACGGAGT
Organism: Pyrausta despicata; assembly: GCA_963921415.1. Classification (NCBI taxonomy): domain Eukaryota; kingdom Metazoa; phylum Arthropoda; class Insecta; order Lepidoptera; family Crambidae; genus Pyrausta; species Pyrausta despicata. The sequence continues at coordinate 16,573,552 of OY992845.1, read as the reverse complement.
ATGGCTCCTGCCACCTCATAGTTGAGTTGAGGCCTGTACCCAGCAATAATAATAATAAATAAATATACAACAACATCACATACATTGATCTGACTCCGTGGTAAGTAGCTTAATTAAGCATTAGTGTTACAGATATTAGAATCAACAGTGGTATTACAAATAAACTTTTACAAATGCTTATAACACCCAGCCCAGTACAAACAGACATGTTCATGCACACAAATGTTTGTGCAGTGCGGGTGTTGAACCCGCGACTTCTTGATTAATAGTCAACTTTTGACCATTACACCAAATTGGTCGTCACGTAATGGGACGCATGTAAGCCGATGAGAGATATTTCACAAACCGAATGGATCAAGTTTCTTGTCATATTTTGCAAACCCTTCTACAATGAGTTAAGTTACATAGTTCAGTTTCTACAAATAAAGCATACTTTGTTACTACAAAAAAGTTAACGGTGTTTAAGCATTGTCAGTTAAGGCAGTCAATTTAAAGTCAGAGACAGCACCAGTGACATAATCTAATGCTGACATAATTTTCAGTTGGTTTGTGACGTCTAAGTTTTTTGTGGTAGGTACCGCGGATAGTTTTCAAGATAAGTTACCTTAAGTTGCACCTATTAAAGCAGTGTCCTTAACCATGTGCTAACGGGGGAATAAATCAATGCTGTTTGTATTAACATTTCTCAAAACTGTCATGATGTTCTCATAGAAATAAGACCAATAAATAGAAGTCATGGTTCATTGGATCCTTGTGAATCTAAAAACTGGTCGTAAGTATCAAACAGAAGATGATTTGACAATTATTTACTTGTATCATTGTAATACTATACAGGCAATTTTGATCAATCGTACGGCCTCGTTCACAAGGCATTGTTTTGCATGTTTTTTTGCAGTATACGTCTTTACGACGCTGTCAACGTTCGCAACGTTCTCCTTCCAATAACGGATAGTTTTCGAAAGTGGGAGTGACTTCTGACGTCACATTAACAGTGACTTTAAGACGTGTACCTACTGCAATAATCGAGCAGGATAATGTGTGAACGAGGCCTAAGTGTTTCTAAGGTAAACAAACACTTTTGAAACTTTGTCAAACAAAGAGCGAAGGGCGGTTAGAGCTCATGGCTTGCAAACCTAACTACTTTGAAAAATGTACCCTCTACGTGACATTTTCGCAGTATGACATGTTGGCAAGCGTTTGTTCGCTCGCCACTAAAGAAGAAGAAATTATACTTAAATGACAAGAACATGTAACGTTTAATTATATATAAAAAAACTACTTAAGAGTAGCTTTATCTTTGGCGCTTTCTTTTGCACTGGTATTATATATGGAGGCCAGCCCGTCACGGCAACACGCTCTTGATACGGGCGATTGTGCAACAAAACTGGATAGCTTGATAATCTGGCCGCTGTTCTATGGGTATGTATATAAAATCTCCTCGTTTTTTGACAAGCAAAATCACGCTTACCGTTAACTAAACCAAGTTTTAACAATTACTTTATATTCAAAATTGCTTGTACGTATAGGGAATCTGGGCACCGGAATCTGATGAAAATTCGAAACGTCAGGTAAAAAAGATTTTTATATAGTTTGTATATATCATTTTTAACGTTTAGTTCCCCAGATCTACCATACGAAAATTTAAATTTCCTCGATTTTCATGAGATTCCAGTGACCCTATAGATGCCTGTTGAAGTTTCATTATATGACAGTTTGTCTGCTCGTAGAAATTGGTAACCATGTAAAAAAAATGCAAGACCTTTTGACCGTTTGATATTTATTGTTGTATAATAGTGAAAGGTGATTTATCACAAACTTGTACAATACAAGAGTTAACTTAAAGCAATGACTAGATTTGTGGCCATATCGTACGAGCTATATTTGTAGTTACAAAACTTCGTCACTTCACTTGTAAAACAAGTACTAAAGTTGTAATTAACAAGCTTTTATAATCAAACTAGCTGTCCCGGCAACCGTTGTTTTGCCATTTAATTTTTTTTTTATCACTTAGAGGTATGAAAAATAGATGTTGGCCTATTCTCAGACCTACTCAATATGCTCACAAAATTTCATGAGAATCGGTCAAGCCGTTTCGGAGGAGTATGGCAACGAAAACTGTGACACGAGAATTTTATATATTAGATATATAAGGATAGGCTAGATGACACCACCAATCGTTGAAACACTCTTTATAAACCGTCAAAACGGTTTGGCTCCATACATTTTGTATGGGAATACAAAATCGTGACGTCATGGTAATGTATCAGAAATCGGTGTCAATTGACCGAATATTTATTGAATTTTGTGTGTTTAAAAATTGGTTTCTACAGCTTTTTGAAAATATACTGGTTGTATTAACTTTATAGGGGCTATATTTTTTAAAAGCTATGGTCTTGAAAATGTATAAGATAGATGTCCTCATGCCTATTATAATCAATAATTTGTCAATTTAATTCGGACACCGGGAAGGCAATAAAATTTAGCTTGCAAGATTTTCGGCTCCGTAACAATGACTTATGTAATTTTACTATGTTAGCATTCTTCGGGATTTTGTTTTAGCAAGTTATATAGTTTTTTTGACAAAGTCTATATGGCCAATATTCTATAAATTTAAAACAATTAAGTTGAAGACTAGCGTAAGTACTCATTACGTAACAAACTGTTCAATCGCGCGGATCGAGAGAGATTCAAAATTATGTGTTATGCTAAAAGGAAATGATAAAGTGTAACACTTCTGGTGTGAAGGCAGTACGCCAATGTTTACGGAAGTGACTGGTAAGTTTTATTTGCTTACCAAGTTATTTTTTTTAAAAGACTAGAACGCGTACTGACTAATGTGTAATAATAGAGCTTGCAATTGTAGCTTGTCATCAGAATCGCAGTAGACTTACCATTATTTCTTATGGAGATCTGGTTATAAAATGTCTAGAAGTACCTGATTACAATACTATGTACTAGTTACATCTCGCACAATATGGCCTAATAAAGCGTTCGTCTGGTTTCCACTTCAGTTGTAAATTCACAAATTCCTAGCATTTAATTATAAATAGATTACCGAGGTCTAAATTGCACGTTTTGTTAACTCATTTAATTCTATATTTACAAAATTTCTTTTAAAAATATTATTTATAATTCGCAAACTTTTTATTCATTTTTTTGTTTGTTTCTTAAGCTGTGGCTGATTTGCCACTTTTGTTGGATTCACGCTCAATATAAATATTTATGTTACATGGAACAGGATATAAAATTAAATGTCGAACATCTTTGGAAACAATTTTCATCTTTGGCATCATTATATATTTTTATAATTTATATAAACAAAGAAGAATGTTGACTAAAGTATGTATTTACGAAACAAAAGCGCCACTAAAGTATATGGCATAAGGTTAGTCAAAGTAAAAACAATATTTTAACAGTATATTATAAATAAATAATAACATTAGTTTTTGGTACAAATTGAGTGCATGAATCCATCAGTGTTGTACTAATTCCTTTCAATGTAGTAACTATTATGTATTTTAACTAACCTCTAGTTGTAAATCGAAATGTGATCTATTTACAAATGGATTTTAATACTATTTTGGCTAAATGTCACTAATAACTTCTTAGTTCTAAAATTGTGCCATTTTGTGAAATGTTTATAATAATTATTAATAATAATTTATCAAAAGGAACAAACAACGGAACTTAATTATAAATCTACGGATACTATCTACAACTTAAGCGAAAGAATTCTTATAGTTATTTTGTACAGTTCAATCATGAGAACAAAAGGCATAACAAATTTATAATTAAATACAATAAACGTTACGATAATATCGGCCGTGTCGCGGGGCTGCGCGGGAGTGGCGGCGAGGCGGCATTAGGGTCGTGGCACATTACACCTGCACGGATCCAACCCAGCACTTAACTTCCCATTCAATTTAGAGCATTAAATTGTAAGTCGTACAATGCTTACGAGTACAATATAAATATAAAAAAGCCAACAGCGCGCAGTCAGCGCGCTTACCGTTCAACTACACCTCAACTTGCGTCTTTACAGCGCGCTTACGGTGTGCTTACAGCGAGCCGACTGCGTGCAGTAAGCGCCCCGAATCCGAGTCGATAACAAAACAACGGACCTAGTGGCCGACGTGCAAAACTGCAGACTGCGGGCTTGCACCTCGCGGCCGGCGCGCGGGCTGTAAGCTTGCGTATCGCCGTAGCCTTAATTCGAGCGTGCTGCTGCTATGCCGGTGCCAAGCTAGGGAAGTGTGCGATGACCTTTACGGAGCACACTGGCTGGCATGGCGCCCAACGTGTTGCGAAAAATACACAAATAAAAGCATTTGATCGTCGTTCTTTAATTTTAGCGCCACCATGTGATTCGAATTTATTTCGATTCCTTTCTAGTAATTGTCTTTAGAAAAAAGTCTGCCTCCGTCGCCCCACGCCCGCGCGGCACCGCTAGTGTCCGATCACATACCTGCGACCCGCAGCGATGAAGTTACTAACATTAAACACAGAATATTGATTATTTGCAAGGCACATTCTCTTAAAAATCCTGAATTTCAATTTTTTCCACGTATGTCGATGCTCCAATAACATCAAAACACGGCGACGGAAAGTAACGGTGTGTGAACGAAGCGATTTCTATTTGTAATGATATGTATATAATCAATTATATACCCTGTGTCTCGAAAAATATAGAAGAAGTCATCGTACAAGTGTACAAAGAAATTAAAATCGGTCATGTACAATATCTACACTAGTCACTAGGTTGCGTCGAAGGAGCTTGAAGGGGTTGAGATCGAGATGAGATCTGTATTTATTGCTCACAAGGTGGCGCGGCGGCGCCGGGGGGGTCGGCGCGAGCGGCGCGGGCGGCGTGGCGCGGCGCACGGCGCGGCTAGTAGCCGTACCCGGCGCCCGGGTACAGCAGCGCCGCGCCGCCGCCCGCCGGTCAGTGCTGCGCCGCGAACTTCATGCGCTTCTGTTTTTGCCTCTGGTTGCAGAACCACACCCGGACGACGTTCTTTTTGAGGTCGAGCTTTTCCGCGATCGCCGTGATCTTCTCGCCGGATGGCCGCGGCTGCACCGCGAAGTACGCCTCTAAGCTTCTCTTCTCCGGCGCGGCTATCGAGGTCCTCTTTCTCTTCTTCTCGCCGGCGGGTAACACGCTCGGCGCGTCCGGATCCCGTCGCTTGTTCTTCGCCTGGGCTTCCGCTTCCTCGAGCCACGCCTGTAGGATCGGTTTGAGGGCGATCATGTTGTTGTGGCTGAGGGTGAGGCTCTCGAAGCGGCAGATGGTGCTCTGGGAGAGGGCGCCGACGCCGGGCAGCTTGAGGTTGGCGAGCGCCTTGCCGACGTCGGCCTGCGTGACGCCGAGCTTGATGCGGCGCTGCTTGAAGCGCTCGGCGAAGGCCTCGAGCTCGCGCGGGTCCGTGTCGGTGTCAGGGTGGAGGGCGGCAGCGGGGTGGCCGAGGTGCGCGGGGGGCGCGTGCGCGAGCCCGCCCGCGTGGTGGTGGTGGTTCATGACGTGGTTCATGGCACCGTAGCCGTGCAGCTGGTGGTGGGGCGGCGCGGCCTCGCCCATCGGCGCCAGCGTCGTCATCGACGACGACGTCAGCGGGTCCAGCATGTCCAGCCCCTCCATGCCGTGGTGCCCCATCTGCGAGAAGAAGGACTTTGTAATTCGTTTTATCGTACTGCCGAAACCGAGTCGATTGTTGAGATTAGTGAGGGGCATATGAATTAGCTTGTGCATTCATGTTTAATCGTCCGTCTCATTGTGCCGGGGTCGCACAATGGCTGAGTATGGGGTATAAACAATCTGTGTAGATTTTCAGCGTGTTTTATGAGTGCAAACACTTGTCGTGATGGGGCGGCGACGCGCGCTTTTGTCCCGGAATGAGTGTGCACTGTGCACTTAAACTATTGATCACTGTTACTCTAATTTGGCCTGACAGCCCGATGAATATTTTAGCAGAATCGCGTCGCGTTCAGATGAATCAAACCTATTGCGGGACAAAACATGATATGATTTAAAACACAAATCGTTTGATGGCATGTGTTATGGCGGAATACGATTTTGTGTGCATTATAAATAAGTTGATGGTAAAATCTATCCCAAAGTAATTCAAAAAAGCCTTGTCCTATTCGATACTTTCTAAACAGTTCCCTTTCTTGCCATTATCTTTTCGAAGACTATCTTTACGTGATCAACTAGACTTACAAAACTATAAAAACATAATCTCCGCCCACAAATATATCAAAGTCCGTGCATATCACGCATTTTTTTCATAAATAAACTTTAACCAGAACAATTGACAGTCGGGACGGTGTAATATATCTTACTAGCCTCCTAAACGGATCGTAAGTCTTCCTCTGACAATTTTTCTCTGAGGGTTCACTGCCATTCCCACGCTAAAACCAACCTTAGTACCTTCACTTAGAGCAAGCAAGTATCTAGTAGTTGGTATCAACGGGAGTTTCGTGGACATTCTCGACTTTATTTCTCGGTGTTAAGGTTGTAAGGAGTTGACACGTGACGGCTGCAACTCCTGGAGCCGGGGGAGCAATATTTCACAATTACCAACTACGTACGTCTAGCACGGAAACTCGCGTTTCTTGGACTTCAGGTACCGCTATTTTAAAAGTAAGTATGTGAAAATATAGAGGGAATTTAGTCACGCATGCAGTGGAATTTGACAATTTATTTGCCGCAACGGATGGGCATGGGCGAGTTCATCTGTACAATACAGGGCGTCTGGACAAAACGACTGGCTATGGTCTAGTGGTTAGAGGTACGGACTACATAACCGGCTGTTGCAGGTTCGAATCCTGCTTAAGTCAAATTCCTGTGTGATGAGCGCGAGCATTCGTACATGAGTCAGTCCGTTATCGTAGTTACCATACACTAACTAGGTAATTGGTGTGTTCGTTACAAAAACGTTTAATTGCATAGTAGGTCCACAATACGACCGAAAGCTACGTTTGCAAATCGTATTGGTATTTGCCTAATATTTCAGTTCTAAGTTTTTATTTATTATCTCTAGGCAAAGTGTTCAGTACTTAAGTACTTTTACAGGAGAGAGTGGGTAACCGGGCAAACGTTTTCCTGTCCACTGTGTTGTTTTACATAAACATTCCTCTTGAATTACTCTATATATTGATTAAATTGTATCAAAATCCATTGAGTAGTTATATAGATCTAAGCATAGTTAAGGACATACAGACAGGGACAGATGCGGGGAGCGACTTTGCACTATCAACATTAATATGTAGGAAGTTATTAACAAATAGTTTTTGGTGAAGTATACAAAATTTCTACCTATATTATAATGCAACAGAATGTTGCACTATTATAATGTTTAATAATTATTTTTTTCCTTTACCAATGCTGGTTTCAAATAGTAGAATCCGGATATAACGACCTTCAACGGCCCAGCGATGCTATGTCCTACTAACCGGATGACGCACAAAATGGACGAACATTTACATATGTATTGATAGTGCAAAAGTTTGATTTTCCTATGTAGTTAAAAAAACTAACTTTCCAGTTAAAACCCCAGGATGGTGGTTTTTCTGGTGAAAAACCATCATTCAAACATGATGCTTCTTTGAACCCGTAAAAGAGTTAATACCAGTTAAATTGAAAAAAAAACTCGCGATCAATATATTTCCACCGCTTCTAGATCGCATCACTTTGGTAGTCTTTGCTTCATTTTGAAACACCCAAACCGTTGACTGGCGCTTAGTTTCTGAATCGTACTGATAAATCCAGGACTCATCACTTTTAACGATAAATATGTCATAAGTATGTCGAGATGAGCCTGCATTAAATTTATCTATTATGTCATTCCACTCGGGCCTCTTTTTTGCCTCCGTGAAGTTTAGCGGCACCCAGCGTGAAACTATCCGCCTCACGCGAAGATGGTTGTGTAAAGTGTCGTCAATGCTTTCGGGTCCAATCTGTATTATGTGCTGAATCTCCTGATACGTAACTAGCCTATTGTCATAAACTAAATTTTTCACTGCTAGCACATTTTCTTCTGTTATAATCGTTAAAGGGCGACCACTTTCTTCATTCCCCAAAGTTAAACTCCACGCTGGAATTCGTTATACCCACGATAAACAGTTGCTTTGAAAGAGCCCTCATAACTAAATGCCATTGTAAGTCTATTCTTCCGGTTTCAGGCGACATTTAAAATCTTAAAAAATCATAGCGCGAAAATGTTCCCGGCATAGATCCATTGTTCAGTCAGACAAGACAATTTGAAATGGTTCGAAAAAAGTGGAAGGAAGTTTTAAACATTTAAAATTGGAATGTATCTTTCTTTTACTAAAAAAGGATCATATTTTTAAAATAGGTTATAACCAGCTAGTCTGTGATACAGAAAAACTTTTTTTCGCAAAACTTTCTGAGTGTCCTGGTATATTAATAATTCTACTGTATTTTAATTCAACTTTCCAACTATAGGTGACGTCGAAATCAAATAGCTATTATGTAAATGGTGTTTATACCAACTTGTGACAATCATTTTGATAACGATTGATCACAATTAAGCAAACCAGTTGACGCTAAAATAGTTACCGAACTATAACAAAAGTGCCTAAGCCAACATAGCCTTATTACACCGAAATTAATTTTCAACCCTTTTCCAGTGGAGCGGACCGCAAATATTGAACTCAGGTGTATGGTAGATCCGTGATAATACACTACAATTTGTGAAGGGGGCCTGTGTGTCATTGTATAATAATAAGGGGACGCCACCCCTCGTGGTATTTGATAGTGATGGCCTGAGAGTTCATCGATAGTCGCGAACATCGATATCGTATATGTATAATGAAATCGATAAAAAAAATTACGGTAAAAAATCTTTGCTGTAGTATTTTGAAAGTGGTTGGCAGTGAGCGAGGTATCGACAATCGGGAAAATCACTTGACAGCGCCATTTCCATATCGACATTAATTAGACTAATATTGTTGTACTGAATGTCAAATATTGGCTCGGTTTATTAATATAAGATATTAATTATCTCATATTAATAAATCTTATATTAAATAAGACTATTTATAAAAATATTACTAACTCAGTGAAAAGGGTACAATTTTTAAATATTTATATAAATTATTTATAAAAATTAAGTTCTTTAATTTAATCAAAGTAATCAATTTTTATTTATTTTTGTTTCCTTTTTTTTGTTCATCTGTTTTATACTTTTATTAGATAAGTTGTATTATATGATTTTAAGGTATTTATTCAATTGTATTCTTCAGATGTCACTCGTAAAATATTAAATTATATTTAATACTTCAAACTGTCGATGTAAGGACGGTAACAGCACTAGGCGAGTGTATACGCGATTGCAAGTGGATATTAAATAAATTATATTCCGTTAATAGTGATTTGTATCACAACGTTATGATTGGGACAAGTGGCCGAAATTATTCGGCACCGGGGCCACGAAACCGGCGAATTGAAATTTAGAAAACGCGTTCTAGTCTAGCTTTTTTCATTTAATATTAACCAACCATTCAGCCAGCCAAGGCCCTCGTTGACTAAGCTTGTTAGTTATGTAAGGTAATGTGACAGGACACACATAAAATATTTATGAGCTTGAATGATTTTTTAATGTGGGTGCCGTTGGAGTTTTTATCGGGTGACGACTACATTATTCGGGTGTATTTTTCGGACGGATTTTTTTTGTGAATTCCAGGTTATCTGTGTTCTACAGACAAAATAAAATAAAGAATAGGCACAGGCCACATAGGCGCGGCGATTGGTTTACAGTATTTACAGTACGGTCTTGGTGACAGTATGCCCAGGTGTGAGCTGGCGGTTGAGGTTCCGAAATTCATGAATGCATGGTTTCTTGTAATTAGTTTCCGTCAAAAAAACATAAACGCACGATGCTTTAAAAAGAATATAGTTTAAAATGCATTTAACAAGCCAGGACACTTAAAAAATGGTCTGTAAAGGTCTTATGCGTAGATAGAGCGTATGTAGCCACAATGAGTGTGCCATTACATTTTTTTTTGTAAAAACCCTCTAAAAATAAATATTTATTGAAAAAGCCACTCTTGTGCACATTACTATAAAAAGCACGGAAACAGTTCACATAGAAAGATTAAATAAATAATAAATAAATTGTTTTAACGAACACACCAATTACATAGCCCCAAACTAACAGAGTAAACAGCCTTATCATTATGGGCGTTCCCTTTCTATGAAAAAGACAAGACCACAATGTTATCATGCTACCTTCTACTGACTGAACTCATTTATTAGTTTAAATAAAAACCACCCGAATAAGTCATGTAAACAACTGGCGAACTTCAACGACTGGACGCATTTTGACCAGTTATAGCTAAAAACCACCGAGATCTTAAATTATGTTTCGACAAAAAAAATCGGTTTTAAACTCAGGCCATCTGTTCGTGAGCTACGATGCCACAGAAATCATACACACACAAACAGACATACGGGTCAAACTTATAACACCCTTCTTTTTCGTCGGGAGTTAAAAATACGCTTTCGCTCGTGCAAACGAAACTCTGATTTCGTGGCCGCAGTTTCCCCTCTAGCTCGTCTGATGGGCACCTATGTCATGCATGCGTTATGCGCTGATGTTCCGTCTGTTTTGACGTCCGCGGCCCTACAAATGATTCGGTGCCCTTTGCCTTTAATGTACTCACGATAATCTCGCGCCACTCGCATTAGAGTTATTGCCGCGCGGAGGGCGCTTCTGAAGTGTTTTTTGATGACATTGAATTTGTGTAACGAGATTTTGTCACTCGGAGGTATTATCAGGAATGGATATATGTCACAAACTTGCTTCCGACCAGAGGCTTTGCGCGGGTGCAATTCGGTTCTCTAATATACATGTATATATACCGAATTTCATATATTAAGCAAAATATAGCCTATGTTCATCAGGGATAATGTAGGATTCTAATGGTAAAAGAATGTTTGAATCGGTGCAGTAGTTTCAGAGCCTATTCAAATCGAGCGAACAATGAAATCTTTCCTCTTTATAATATTAGTGTAGAAAATGTGCGACGACCTTAAACTACACTGCATCTGCACAACCGGTAGGGGCTCGCTGCAAAGTGAATCGGCCAAGTCCGGGTAATAGGCTTGTTTCCACTATGAAAGAAATATTCAAAAACTGATTTTCTCTAAAATAATTCATAATTTCAGATGCCTTTACACTAATATTTTTCTGCAGTTCGTATTATTTGATTTTTAATTGGAATTCAAATGATAATTAGTCACTCAGTCGGCATTGCACGCGATGACGTCAAAGTGTGTTATTCCCATACAAGCTCTATGAAGAAAAGCGTTTTGACAGTTATAAAGAGTATATTAAGATTATATATAAGAGATAAAAAGTACGTCAACGATTGGTGGTGTCAACTACCGTATTGCGGTGAATGCCTGTGGCCTCTCGGCCTACGGTGAACCCGCCACGTCCCCGACTCACATGGCACCGGAGGGCATCGTCCGGTTTTTAGTGGGTAGACGGGTTCTCTCTCTGAGGCCTGGAGTCCCACATAACCCCCAGCTGCCCCCGCGGCTGGTGGGTATGAGTAACAGCATTTCCCTGACGTTAAAAGAAAAAACTGACTCTGAATGCCGTCTGAGAATCCTGATCACTACGAGCCGAGTGTCATCAACTGACAAAGTCTTGTTCAAAATGATAGCATTTTCAACCAAACTTTGTCACATATACAGGGTGAATTTTTAGTGGTTGTTTTCTCGCAGCAGAACGACTGGCCTGCTGTAGTTTTATCGAATAGAACAAGCTTTTTTTTCTCATTGTCCTCTATATTGCAAACGCTCTGTAAAGCGGGCCCGTAATTTTTTTAAAATAATTTTCTAAAAAAGAACTTCACGAATGTATTTAACTATTAAGTAAGTATCATTTGGCTACGGGAAAACCACTACTAAAATTATACCCTGTATATTAATTAGTTCGATTGGAAACCAAGTTAACACGTGGGATGTGGCAATGCCCGGAAAATATTGAACACATTAAAAATTCGACATTGAAGTTCCAGATTTGATTTCTGTACGTTTCAAATCACATGGCCTTGACATATTGCATTAAAAAAAAATAAAGATCTGCGACGATATGTATCAAAAGAAGATACTTAGACGCATTTTGTGCATATAGTTTGTTAGTTAGTGCACAATACACGACCACTTTGGTGTAATGGTTAAGAAGTTGACTATTAACCATGAGGTCGCAGGTTCGATCCCCGCACTGTGCAAACATTCGAGTGCATGAACACGTATGTTTGTACTGGTCTGGGTGTTATATGTATTTATTTAAGTTTATTTGTAATATCACTGTAGATTCTGATTTCTGTAACACAAATGTTTAAGCCACTTACCACAGAGTCAGATCACTGTATGTGATGTTGTATATTATGTATTATGTATTTAAACAATCTCGAATATTATATGATACATCTTTATTTTATTTCATTCCGAGGTACTACAACATTTTACAAGTTATATTAAATTTTTCGTGGGTAATAATACAATATTACAACTTAATTTAATAAAGATCATGCATGTGAAATGAAAAGTACGGTAGCCTTTACGTAATTTAAGCTGCACTTTCCACTGTCAAAAAACGCTAAGTGGGACTTATTCTAAGTGCTAAATGGGAGCAAAGTCTCTTAGTATCTTCAAAGGGATCGTTCCCTTGCCTGGCCATTACGAAAATATCGACCCTTAAAAATAAACACTGCAAGTTAAACATGAAAGTGTAGGGCGTCAACAGCTTACTGATAAGTAGGGACATGTACATTAGGTAGATAGATAGATAGGGTAGAGAACACTTTATTGCACACCACAAAAAATAATACAAATTCAACATACAAAAAAAGATGCACAATTAAGGCGGTCTTATCGCTAAGAGCGATCGCTTCCAGATAACCTTCGGTATTTGGTATAATTAATTTATTGTTTTCATAATAAAGTTTTGTGTTGATGAGTACGTAAAGTATAAAAATAAAATAATCTATATTCAAACTTGGGTATTTAATTTGGGAACGTCAGTATTGAAATAACATCAGAGGTGTCTTCCTATTTTTTGTGTATTCGTAGCAAGCATTTCAAGAAGTGTACCTACCTACCTATATGAATGCAGCTGAGATAAGCTATATACGTTTTTGGCTTCTACTAATCTTTTATGTAATCTATTAAGGAAAATCTGGATTCACTCTTTAGTATCGTAATTAAAGATACATACAGCTTACAAATTTATAAGGCTCCCTTTTCAATAGTCCCTGTTTTGAGATAGAGTAACATATTTTATAAAATTAGTCAGTACGCAGAATCGAAGTACCAGATAGTGTATAACATTATAAATAAGGTTGTAAGCAGCAACCAAAAGTGACTCATCGTTGCGATCTAATAAAAAAAAATACATTTTATACTTTATATGTCGCAAATATATCGCCCCATGTTCCGCTTTATTATAGTTAAATCGACGGATTGAGGCAGGAATAAGATCAATTATCCCAGACGCGCTCAAAGCGTGGTGCCCCTACATGGAAGGGGCATACTGCCTTCCCATGGGAGGCGGGACATATGAGCATTTTGACTAGTTTTCACAATCGTCGCCGCTAGGGACACGGCGTTGTTCAAAACTGCGACAACTGTTGTTTGTTGTTTGTTGCTTATGTTAAGAATCAGCGGTGCGATAGTGGGGTTCAATGTTAGTCGAACATGCACTGTCTTCGTAATTCCAAATGTAAGGTTCTACGAAGTTGCAATGGCGTATTGTCTTTAAGTCAAAAACATCGCAGAATTACGAACTAAGAAAAAGTTTCATAGTCACTTGATCGAATAATAGTCCTCCTGGCCGATTTCGACCTCGGCGGACAATCTCAATAGAGATCAGCCAACTACGCATGAGATATTATAGTGCACACGTGTGAGCGCAATACACAGGTGCACTCACTGTTCCATCACTCTCAAAGTTCGGTGAGACGGCAATCCGACGATTTTCTGTCATCAATTCGGTCAATCAATTGTCCAATTGATTGACCGAATTGATGACAGAAAATCTCAGAAACAATTTTGTGTCGTCCTGGGATTCGAACCCAGGACCTCTCGACTGTAAAGCACAAACTTAGCCACTACACCAACGAGGCATGTATCGAATAGTAGTGTATTTAAACCGCCAGGACTCATAAATGCGACTTTCTTTCGCCACAACTCGCGACTGATATGACAAAAAAACCAACTGTAGACCGATTGCCACGGCGATAAATAGCTGATAGGCGCGTGTCGCGGCGACAAATACCGCAAGTGAGCCCTGGGTATAATACTCGGAAAAATCTGTTATGATAAAATAAACTGTGTTACACAGTTTATTTTGTGGGAAATACGCCATTTGCGATGTCCAAGCAGCAAGGACGTATTCAATACTTGGAAAAAAAAACAAGAGAATTAATCAAACAAACACCGTTCGAAAAGCCGACACCGAAATAAAACGTTCGATCAACTCGAAAGCGGCTATTATACTTTGCAACGATGTAACGAGCGGTTATGAAGCGATTACATTACAATTAATATCGGGGGTGCGCGAGTTCGGGAAACTTGTAATTATTTCACATGATTAATGGTAGACCTCCGGGCTATAACATATTTGTATTGCGAAACAACGGCTTGTGTGGTACCGTAGTAACGCGAGCGTGGAATGAGCTCGGCGAGGGACGAAGGAGGCAACGCAGAATTTAAAAAGTACAAGTTTTTTTTGTATATTAACTAAACGAAGGCTACTTACAGTATGTGCATGTATCTAGGAGTGAGGTGTACCCCTTTTATACTAGGGGGCCTTATCGCTTTGCAAAACTCATTAATTTTAATATTGTAGTATAAATCAAAGTGACATGTTCAACGCCTTGTTTTTTCACTGCGAGCACGTTTTCTTCTGTAATAGCCGTTAAAGGGCGACCACTTCTTCCTTAATCCCGGAAGTTAAACGACGCGCTTGAATTCGTTATACCAATGATAAAAAGTTGCTTTTAGCCCTCAGCATTAAATGCCATTTTAAGCCTATCGTACAATTCGTCCGGTTTAAAGCGACATTTGGCCATGTTGGCGACCTGCACCGCAAGATCCTTTTTGGCCACAATATTCCGAAATTCTAGTTTTCTTTTATATTCTTTTGTTTTGTACCTTCTTTTTACTATTCAAAATATATATGTCAAAAACAGTGTAAAATAAATACGATGATGAGCTGGTTATAAAGGAAATCCGGGGTTTTATTTTGGCCATCCTCAACATTTTTAAAGTCATAGCGCAAAAATGTTCCCGGCGTTGGTCCATGTTTCAGTCAGACACGATAATATGAAATGGCTCGTAAAAAATGTTTTAAAATTAGAATGTATTCTTTTAATACTAAAAAAGAATCTGTATCTAGATCTATTTCAAAATAGATTTTATCCAGCCAATATATACAGAAACTTTCTCTTGGCAAAACTTTCTGAGTGGCCTGGTATGTTTCATCGCCACCAATGAAATAAAAAACTTCGTGACAATTCCTTCAGATTTCCTGTCGATCAATCTTCATGAGGAGCGCCTGAAACTCTGAAGTGCGCCGGTCGCAATCTCAGGTGTTAAAATATCTGTCAATTTTCCCCGTCATCCATAAAAGTTGGTCGCGTTTGCTCTGTTTCTTCTAAATGTGTGATTTTATGTTGGTTTTGGCCAACTTGTGTCGACCAAGTTTTTGTGAGGCGATCCATATATAAGAACCACGAAAAATACGTTTATTTCAAGCTAAGGCGTTGTCCTACGTTAGTTACGCAACACGATAATTGGCTAGACGACACCACCAATCGTTGACATACTTTTTATTATCCGACAAAACGGTCTGCCTCCATAGATTTCGTATGGTAATAAATGATTGTGACGTCACGGTCATGTGTCAGAAATCGGAGTCAATTGACCGAATATTTATTGCGTTTTGTGTGTTTAAAAATTGGTTTCTACAGATTTTTTGAAATATATTGGTTGTATTAACTTCATAGGGGCTATGTTTTTTAAACACCATGTTCTTGACAATATTTAAGATAGGTGTCATCATTCCAATTGCGACGCTACGCGATGCGACCGATATTGTGGCAATGTCAATATCTCGGAACGAGTTGAAAGAGACGGTAGGTCTCATAGTGATATCTGTCAGATTATCCCTAGACTACCTCCCCACAACGGCTCTGCCAATAATTACCAGTCACCCTGAGTAAAGCCTTCTAACAGGAAGTACAAGGTTATCCAACATAATAATGCGCCACAGATTAATTGTAACTGTAACTACACTATAATAATAATTTAATTATCAATGCACACGCCCGTCAAAGACGCAATCGCACCGCTCCCACATGATCCGCGCTGAGTCAATAAAAAAAACTTAATCGAATCTAACTGGGGCCCGAACTGGTCTCTATATCTACAGATTAGAGACATCCAAGGAACCCCAAACGTGCGCTTTTGGGTTCCGTCGGCTATAAAGAACACATTACGGACCCTACGGCTGGGGTACGTCGGAAGGGGAAAATTGGAAGACCCTGTTTTACGATATCGCACAGCGGTGACTTTTTACGCAAGTACGACTTGAGTTTTTGGCTAGATTTTTAGATGGATTTTTGGTTTTTAATCGCGATGGCGTTTAGTTTAGTGACCTACAGTACTTTGATTGGCTTAGGGTTCGATTCCAGTATGGGTTCAAAGTTTAATTTTTATACCTTTTAAACATTAAGTTTAATGCTTAGGTTTTATTAATCTAAATCCGAATAATTCGTACTAAACTCGGAATTACTATTTACTTGTTTCGTAAAAAGAACATGTTGATGCAGAAAAGGGAGATTTCCTTTAATTTTTTTCACTTTAAATATGTACTATCGTTTATAATTTCACTATACTTTTAATCATATCAAAAATCATCTAGAAATGAATGCAAAGTTTCATCCTAAAGCTCGAACACAAAAAACTAACCACATTCAATTCCATTTATTCGGCCGCACGCTGTCAAAAAGCGATTGCAATTGTGTCCCGTTTGCCCCTTTCAAATAAACTCCAAAACAAGCAATTTCTAAGCAAAAACAAAGGCTCCGCCTTACGTGGGTGGGGGAGTCGCGTAGTGCATAAACTTACCTCACATTTTATAGTCTGCCCTCCCAAAGGACAAGCGACCCTCGAACTGAAGATTTCGATATACCATGAACCGGTATGGGAAATTGCATATACTTTATTATTATTATTTATGCTTCTCTACGCGTGGATCGCGTGCAATTTTACGAGGAATCCTTAGTTTTATTGGCATACAACTCGATTGGCATGATTGGTGAGGAGTATTTCCTTCTGGAGGGTTGGAGCCCTCTCCTGAAGTATTATAATAAGTTTATGGATACCGAATACGAGTGGAAAGTTATGTGGGACTGTAAAAACACAGATTTTGAGCTATGACGAATGTTAGTATGAAACGGTTTTGGTTCTTAGATCAAATCAATGCCTAAGCATTGTTTTGAAGGGATAGCGGCTGGAATTAAAATTGTGTTTAAATTAAAAATTTGAGAACTACGGGTTACCTGGAAAGCGACCGCAATACTGAACTTTCAAGGGTCAAAATACTTATGTGAGTGTGTAAAATTGGACGGAGTAAAGTTTATGAAATTACTTAAAAGAGCTTATTCGTGAAGTTGGCGGTATAAGTTAAGATTGTGTACCTCGCTGTCAAGTGAGAACTTCGTCATTGACATGGCAACTTAGCGTAGGCAAACGTTACTTCCAAAGATTTTGCAAACGCAGCGTTTTTTCTCTCGTTAAACTACTGTCCCTGTGTTTCGTGAAACCAGTGATACTTCATCCCCCGGTCTCTCCGTGCTGTCATCATCGCACAAATCACCTTTTTCATTGACCTAAATACGTCCCACTGCTGTGCAAAGGCCCCACCTCAACCTATGTCTCAACTATAAGGTGATACAAGCCATACTTCACCACACGGGCTCAGTGTGTAAATAGATGTCAATTAAGTGGGTCCACCCTTCACAAACACGACCGCGCTTTAGGTTGCTTAACTTTCGGTATCACTACCAAAGAACTGAAACCACTACGCCACAACTGTAGGTAGCGTGTAAAAAGAAACAATAATACCTGATGCGGCCTGGCGTTGTGCGGTGGGGGCCCCCCGACTCCGTGGTGGTAGACCATGTCGTGCTTGAGCTGGGGCAGCGGGGGTCCCGGCTGGGGGCCGGACTGGTGCTTGCTGATGTCCACCGCCAGCGCCTCCGCCCTGCTGAGCAGCCCATCGTTGAGGCCGCCGAAGAGGTCACCCTGGGGAGGTGATAACGTTAGTGAAGATTGGCAAAATTCATGTCACTAGATTTATTTAGGTAAATGGTTTATAATGTCTGAAGGTTTTTATCACAGAAAAAGGATATTAGTTACCTGGTAATTCTAACCTGTCTTAAATACGGGTATAGCTAATTATCTAACTGACGTATCCATGCACAGCTCAATACCTAAGTAGATGAGGATAAGATACTTGAGATTTTGCACGACGCCTCATCTAGGTAAGGCATAGGTGGCCTACACTTATCAATAAACTTGGGAAAAATATTATCAAAGCCACGTCATACAAGTTGTCAGGGACGTCATCGGTTGCAATGTAAAGCCTTGAAGGCGTGGTGTTTTCGGGAAACTACAGCTACAATAAAGGCCTAGAATATTAATAAGTACGATGTTACGGTTACCTATGCAAGTCCCACAGACAGCATGCATGCATTTTGATAAGCAATATAAGTACTTATGTAATTTATGACTTGGAACTAATCCTTTTTGACTGGGAGGTAATATTATCTGTGAACTAATAACTAAACAAATACCACAACTTAAAGATACGTAAGCACATGAACGTAAGCCCTGCTGCAGCATCTTGAATATTCATAACAGAAAATCTCAGAAACAATTTTCGCCTCGTTGGTGTAGTGTCAAAGTTTCTGCCTTACATCCGAGAGGTCCTGGGTTCGATCCCAGGTCGAGCTATCAAA
Source organism: Pyrausta despicata (assembly GCA_963921415.1). Classification (NCBI taxonomy): domain Eukaryota; kingdom Metazoa; phylum Arthropoda; class Insecta; order Lepidoptera; family Crambidae; genus Pyrausta; species Pyrausta despicata. The sequence continues at coordinate 16,554,496 of OY992845.1, read as the reverse complement.
TTAACCACGGTGTCCATCTTATTTTATTCCAGAAGATACAACCATTTTATCTAAGAAATGAGTTACCGTTTTAATTCATTGCCCCGATCAACCCGCTCGATACTACACGTCTAACCCGATATAAATATCCCACAGAAGTATTGGCCCCTAGGGCGCAGTATAGATATAAGCAAGCGCAGTACAGAAGTAAAGAACGAATACACAAAATGACACATACGTACCGACTGACAGACGCACGCCTTTAAGATTCATATCACAAAGGTTTGACAGCTAAGTAGTTTTTTGCCGAAAACTTCGATTTCAAAGAATAAATCAAAAATCGGAGGCCACAGAACAAATTTCGTTATTTTAAAAAAGAACAGTGATTTATTTATTTACTCACATATTTATTGCAAATATACATAAAACAGACTAATAATACTATAACAAATAAGTATACACCCAGTAGGGCACAGCAACATAAGATAATCAAATTATTATAATAATTTAATTCAAATAATCTTTTGAGGTGTGCATCTTAATGCGTGAGTTATTTAAGTAGTGTAAAGAGGAGATGTTATCTTCTCAGGGGGTTTTTTGTGTAGGAAGGGGTTGACCACATAGCTGCAATCACCGGTCGGGGCAGATTTGAAGAAAACTCCAAAAACGTACAATGACGTACTTTTACATAGACGCAATAAGTAAGTAGCCAGTCTAACTAAGTCCCCGCACACAGTTCGTGTGAGGCTTCACAACGAAGTTAGAAAGTTCTCTAACTTCGTTGTGTGCTCACACTTTGAGTGAGGTAAATTAATAAAATTTATCAATAATTCCGGATAGTCATTCTCCGAAAAATCTCAAACAGACTGCCGTTTAAGGGAGATCAGCGCCATCTAGTGTGAGTAGTGGCAATGTTCCTAACTAAATCACAGATTACTAACTAGTTACTACGTACTAAATGACGTTTCAATACATGGTTGTACAGATTACCTATACTAACAATAGTTCCGACGCTACCTGATAGGTGGCGTTGGTAGTTTCTAAGTAGGGTTTTGTTACAGTAGTAGGTTGTTGTTATTGGTTTCCGTTCTGTTTATGTTTATTCTATTCCCGGGACCATTCTCTACACTCGCACAACAAACTTGGCTGTTTTTGTTATTCTGTGCCTTTAACTATTTATAAATTGTCAAGGATATTAAGCAGTAACTGACGCCTCGCTGCCGTATTTTATTTGAGTCTAGCCTCGATTTTAAATCAAATCAGTATTGATGTTGTCAAAATCGTAACAGAAAGTAAGACGAAATGGTATTACTGATATCTTATTTCTAGATTGGAATTTCATAACTGCAATTACATAGAAACCGAGGTTCGAAAAAAGTAGCTACCGAATTAAACCCCTGATTTTTTTTCTTTATTATAATATTACGTTAGTAAGATGTTTTCATAGTAACAAGTAAAACGCTAATATTAAGCGGAGAGTTTATATTTTTAGCCCCAAATATTCTACAATTTGCACATTTCATGTCCATTGTGTTCTAACAACTTTTCTCAGACGCAATACGTCGCATCAAATAGTCATGGCCGCCACGGACACGGTTTTTGGCAGATCTGACTAAATTATTGATGAGTGCCTCTGACCCTCACACTCAACTGGTTAGAGGCTGGCAGATGCCTCACCCGCGCCCCGACTGCCAAGCAGCTAGTTTTATAGCCGAAGCGACCGCTTTAAAACGATGGTCTCCATTCGATTTGACGGTTGTGGAATCACATTGAGGGACCTAAGAACAAATCAAAAAGAAGTAGATACGGTATGAGCTATTCGCGCGTGGTCCTACTTAACCAGGGATCAGCAGACTTACCAATCAGATGGATATTATGGATATTTATCCAGTTTGTAGATTTTCGCATACTTTCAAAGAGCCGCTAAGTACATTAATTTTATAAGTCTAATAATCTAATCACCGCGGGACATGCCGGTGGCGGCGGGGTAACAGAGTGCGAGCGCGCAAGTTAACGATGAACTCAGTTGTTTCATATGGTCTAGGTGTTTTTTTTTGTGTTAGCGGTATAGTTGAGTTTGAGTGAGTGTAAGAAGAGCCATATTAATCCTATGGAAGAGCCGTGGTCTGCCGACCCCTGTACTAAACTAAACCCAATGGACCTGCTCTGCTGCTAATTGTTATTGTTACGACAGCTGGAACCCGCCTCGAACCTAAAAAGTTATTAAATATATATTTATCGTATAAGTAGGGTTGCCACCTTTTTTTTTGCAAATAAAGTTACATTGGTTATTAGATGTATGAAAAATTGGACATAGTATCAAAATAAAGTACAATTTATTTTTCCTTATTATTATATTTAAAAACATATTCAACAAATAATTATACTTCCAAAGTGCAATTATATTAATACTTACAACTAAGCTTCAACTTCAAAATTTACAAAGAAACTAAATCATGTGAAATAAATTATTTTCGTGTACTTTATTGTTCTCATAAAGTACAGTGTACAATTGCTTGAAATAACGTACAATACTTTATTATAAAGTACGGGTGGGAACCCTACATATAAGTCACACACACGTAAGATAAAGTAACCTGTATCAATAGATAGAGATAAGACGAATTATCTATTCGTATATAACTAAATAAAATAAAAATCCCAGCGACAGTATACCGCATATGTGCACCGGCCTTTATACTCACAAGCTCCTGCGAACTCTGACATTTGATCCCACTTGAAACTATAGCATAAGTGTGAATTACTGTCAGTCGCTAAATTCCCCAAAGAGATAGAGCGTGAGAAAAAGCGGCGGGTCATTTGCTTGAACTGGGGACAACATGCTTTTATCGATCTGACAAAACACTGTGCTTATTATTATTTTTTTAAACAACAAATATCACATAGGTACATTGATCTGGCTCTGAGGTAAGTAGCTGTAAAGTGTAAGCTCTTTTGTTACAGTTATCAAAATCCACAGTGGACATGTTCATGCACACCAACATTTATACTGTGCGGGGATCGAACCCGAGACCTTTTGGTTAATAGTCAATTTCTTCACCATTACACCAAAATATTTATTTAGAAGTACAGACTTAAATTGTATAGGAACTATAGCAAAAATGTTTTGTTTTAATGCATAAGTTTATGTATTTTATTTATTTTTATAAAAGTCATTGATCATTTTGTATGGTTGGTTATAAATTCGTCTTATTATTTATGTAATGAACCCGAGCAAAGCTTCAGCGGCATTGTTTTTAATTTCTTTTAATGTTTGAGCACCGCCTGAATTTTTTCTGCTTTGACCTATGGTATAGTTGACTGGTGAAGAATGCCTACGGCCTTTTTCACCATTGAACGCACGGCCACACGTCAAGTTAATCACCACGGTGTCTTATAACGTAATAAGAGTGATTTTGCAACGAATATGAGTAGCTTGATGTGGAGTGGAGTTGAGTGAGTAAACTTGTTTGTGCAAGACTTAAATAAATTAACTAAATAAATAAATAAATAATAAATAAATAAATATTTCACAACAATCACACCAATTCTCTAGTCCCAAACTAAGCTACGAGGCTTGTGTTATAGGTACTAGACAACGGATAAACATACTTAATTTTTTTTTGTAAATAAATACATATTATACATAGAAAACACCCAGACCAGTACAAACACACATGTTCATGCACACTTATGCTTGTACTGTGCGGGGATCGAACCCGCGACCCTTGGTTTAGAAGTCCGACCTGTGGACCACTGCACCAAACAGTCGTCCAAATAGTGTAAACTATGTTTTTATTATGGCTATGTTTTTTATAGTAATAAGCTCATTTCATTATTGCGCATCCTGGCACAGATTACTAAATAGTTACTACGATCCTGGGCGCATTTGCTGAACGGTGGGACTCACCGATGCTGCGACATTGGATGCACCTGCACACCTGTCGAGATGGGTAAATGCTGGCTGCATTTACCAGCGCCGCACACGTATATTTTCAATTTTGATTTTTTAATGTTAATGTTATGTTTTTTTACTATTAACATTCGTTTTTTAAGATACTGTGTAATACTAACATTTTATGGACATGGTCTGAAATAAAATTATTATTATTATTAAATGAAAAAAATCAGCTGATGATTGACCAACTAATCGATCGTCGTGAACCTTGCGTAAATAAATAATAATAAAGTTTGATAACCTCTTATGTTACCGCGACACGAAGTTGCGCGACTTTTCACTCACCGTGGACAGTCACGAGTTGCGGCGACAGTGCAAATGCTGGCTTTTAATAGGTACTCTTCAGAGGAATTGTCTCTTTAACCTGCTGGTTAACCTTTAACTCCATTAAACACGCTTCGCCAGTCACGTAAGCTTAACATCCGAGCTATCTCAAACATAAACGAATTTGACTAGTCTATGACGAATCAGCAATAGAGATTGATTAATCGCCTGTAGTGCTACATCAAGATAATCGCACTATTGTTTGACTAATTATTAGTCACTAATAGCAATGATTATCCAAATAATTAGGCTAATGGCATATTGGTGCCGAATGCAGATTGTCAGTTTGTCACAGGCGCGAATCAAACGCGTTCAAAAGCAAGTGTCACATTTCATACAGCCGACGGCCCCCAGTGCGTCTAATTTAATTATGTCACGAATAGACACGGAGCAATTTGAAATTGTATGACGCTTACAATTTTTTTATTGTAACTTTTTTTGGGTAATCAATTCGAGGGGAATGATTCTTGTATTGGGTTAGCTAGTTTAGTTGTTTAGTCAGAGATCTGTGAAATTTAATAAGAATCTTGTTTCATTCTTTTTAGGAGTCGAGTTGTAGTTTTTAAAGTTAGGTAGATATTTAGTCATATACAGGTTTTTTATGAAAGAACTAGTGAAAATTTGTATCATGTTTCTTTGAAAAAAAGTTAAGTTATAACGGACAGAAGACATTTCTGTAAAAATCATAAGGTTTTTTTCAAACTTAAACCATCAATACCTCAATAACCGTTAAAATCTTAGGTATGGTGTAAAGGAAAAACGACTTTGAGTGGTAAAATAATTTTAATGTGATTATTCATTCGTATAACATGAACCGGTGTGTATGCCTATCTCTCTCACTCTCTCTCTCTCGCTCTTAGGCGGGTTAACTGTGCTCGAGTGGAAGGGACGCGTGCCTTTCACTTTTTATGTCTGTCTCACTCGCTCTTAGGCGGGCTAACCATGCCCGAGTCGAAGGGACGCGTGCCTCTCACTCGCTCTCATTGTGAGCGCAGAACGTGAGCGGAGCGTCGTAACGCAGTTTCTTGAGGTGTCACCCGGCAAACCAATTTATAAGACGTTGTCACGTTAAAAAATGATCGTTACAATTGTTAGAATATGTGGTATTCGGCTTCGGTAAGGTTTTTTTTAATCCCTGTATGTGGTCGCTAACAGAAGGTGCTTACTAGTTTTAAGGTTAGGTTTTTTCACACTCTTCTATCACTAAAGTCCAAAATGCTATAACAAGTTACTTAAGTATTATCTTTCAAAATTTATTAATCAATTTGACTGACTATTTTCTTTATTCCTTTGCATGACAGTTATATAAGAAGTCAGTGTCAATAAAAAATATAACTAAGTTACTGTATGGTGTCAACCAACCTCATAGATGAATTATTGATTCTCGTCAAAAAAAGTAATTTATGGTTATCAAATTAATGTGAAATAGAAATTAAGAACTTAGGACTTCAATGTATGCAAGTAATTGTGATCCTTAAGATACCACTTTCTGTTTGCGACCGTACAAATTAACTTGACTTATCCCATTCTACGAGTAATAGGCTAGATGACACCACCAATCGTTGACATACTCTTTATTATCTGTCAAAACGGTCTGCCTCCATAAATTTTGTTTGGGAATACAAAAACGTGACGTCACGGTAATGTATCAGAAATCGGAGTCAATTGACCGAATTTTTATTGAATTTTATGTGTTTGAAAATTGGTGTCTACAGCTTATTGGGCATATAATGGTTGTATTAACTTCATAGGGGCTATGTTTTTTAAACGCAATGGTCTTGAAAATATTTAAGATAGGTGTCATCATGCCTATTCTTCAAGCTGCCGACTTTGATGCTGTTCCGTTTCGAGGTTGTCGGTGTGGTCATAACTTCAACTTTGTTTATTTCTGTACTTTAATTCGCATGTACTATTTTAAAATTTACCTATTTATATGAATCTATTAATTTTGCACCATATTCAAGGAGGGTTTGTGCTTGATTACAATAACCTGGAAGAGATAGCCTCTTAGCAATACGACCTCCTTAATATATATCTTTGCGTTTGCAGTTTTTTTGCTGTGTGCATTAAAGAGTTATCTATCTACTTAAAATGCGTAAATGTAATGTTTAATTAGTAATTTAATACAGATTTGTAATTTATAAATAAATATAGGGTAACAAAAATATCTGCATAATTTCAACTACATATCTGCGCCTACTAAGTTTAGTGACGTTAGTTGATCAGAGATGGCGCCGTACTGTATTAGCTCGCGCGGCAATTTGATTTTTCTTAATATTCTTTAATTATAATATTATTTGAGTGCGCGTGTGAGAGTAGTGCTTAAATTACACAAATATTACTATTTAAGTACTACACACTCACACACACATACATTAATATAAACACTTTCTTGGGCAACTGCCCAACTAGGTTGATGAAAACTTTATTGAGTAGAAAGAGACATTCAACCAATTTACTGAGCTAAGTCACTACAGCGCCATTTCTGATCAACCGAGGTACTAAATTTAGTACCTAGGCGTAGTGAATAGTGATGCTGTCGAAATTATGCAAACATTATTGTTATCCTATATCTATGTATATTATATGAGTATTATTATATATTATATAGTATTATTATATTACAAATCTATATTAAATTACTAATTTCACATTACCACCAGCCAAGGTCGAACTAGTTCTTTAAGCTATGACTTCATGGGGAGCACCAAAGTTTGATAATTAGGCGTTACATTGAAAAGGAATTTATAAGTACACTATTTATCGCCGTAGGTTTTGTGGTATCTAACTAGGTACATACTGTATTGCTAGTGCTGTTACATATCATCACGTAATATTATGTGCCTATTTTATATAAGTACTTGATTGCTTTTTTTCTGTTGTTAAAGCGTGGGTATAACTTAGATCTATCCAAAAAAGATAGGGATATTAGTACGGCACGAGCTAGTCTCGCGTGGTCTTGCCAAACCGAGTTTAATGGACCTGCTCCGCTCCTAGTCGTCAACAGTATTGCGAGTTTTTTGTGTGTATGTACGTAGTTGTGGATGCAGAAATATTTTTAAGTTGACGATTGTGTTGTTGTCGTACCGGATCATACTAATAATAAACAATAAATCGTTATTTTCAGGTAAATTACACCCATATACTCATATTACACTTGAATAATTAATTAAATTAAATTGAATATCAAAAATTTCAATATGAATTTAGACACAAATGTCATATTATTCCAAAATGCACATAAAATTATTGTTAGAAGCAATTTTTGTAATGTTGATTGAATTAAAATGTACATGTCATAATAACCTTAATCATAATTACCTACTGTTTGGCAATCTTGGATCACAATGGACGACCGCTTGGTGCAGTGGTCCACCGGTCGCACTTCTAAAACCAAGGGTCACGGGTTCGATCCCCGCACAGTACAAGCATAATTGTGCATGGACATGTACTGGTCTGGATGTTTTCTATGTATAATATGTATTTATTTACAAAAAAAGTATGTAAGTATGTTTATCCGTTGTCTAGTACCCATAACACAAGCCTCGTAGCTTAATTTGCGACTAGAGAATTGGTGTGATCGTTGTGAAATATTTATTATTATTATTTATTAATCAAAATAAGGGGTATAAATGTTAATCTTAAGGGTTTCGCACACATGTGGTGAAAAAATACTGAGTCAACTTTGCTGTGCGTCCGGCTGTCTGTCCGTCACAAATCTCATGGACAGTTATATGTATAGCTTTAACTGTCCATGAGTTTTGTGACGGCCAATTGGCATGATGACAGCTATCTTTAATATTTTCAAGACCATGGCGTTTAAAAAACATAGCACCTATGAAGGAATAATAACCAGTTTATTTCCAAAAAGTTGTCGAAACCAATTTTTAAACACACAAAACTCAATAAATATTCGGTCAATTGACTCCGATTTCTAATATATGACCGTGACGTCACGTTCATGTATTCCCATACAAAATCTATGGAGGCAGACCGTTTTGACAGATAATAAAAAGTATGTCAACGATTGGTGGTGTCGTCTAGCCAATTCGTTTCATCTACCACTTATACCAATGCTGTTTATGTCTCGTCTAAGATAAGCTTGCAACGGGAATGCTTATGCGTTGGGCTAGTAGTCTAAAGTCTAGACTACGAATACGGCCTTTGCGGGTTTAGTCCTGCTAGGGTCAAATGTTTGTGTTATGAGTACGACGAGCATTTGTTCCCGTTAGTATATACAGGGTGTAAAAAAAACTTTAACGAAGCCGTCAACCACGCGTTCAGTACATCAAACCAAATCGTATAAAAAGGAATTTTGGCTGGGAAACAGCTTTTATTTTTTGACATCAAAAAAATAATTTAATTCTAACCCGCAATGTACAGCGCGCACGCGGAATTGTCAGCGCGGGGCGTGTTGCTTTACGCCGCCGCGACGCGGTTCGGTTCGAGTGTGCGCTGTTCATTGCGGAGTGTGCCATTTAGAGGCTTTTTATGAAAGAACTAGTGAAAATTTGTGTCATGTTTCTTTGGAAAAAAGTTAAGTTATAATGGACAGAAGTCATTTCTGTAAAAATCATCAATATTTTTTTTCCAACTTTAACCATCAATATCTCAGTAACCGTTAACTTCCCAGGTATGGTGTAAAGAAAAAAATGATCGTAACAACTGGTAGAATATGTGGTATTCGGCTTCGTTAAGGTTTTTTACACCCTGTATAAGTAGTTCTACCCGTTATGTTAGTCACCATAGCACAAGCTAACGCTTAGTTCGGGGCTAGGTAATCGGTGTGTTCGTTCAAAAAAATTTTATACTAGATATTACAAAAACCCCGTAATAACTGAAAGGTGTTGTGCCCGGAAAACTGAACAACATTCCCAAAGATACCTAGGTCCAAATCTCAAAAAAAATCGGACCTCCCATACAACATTACCAATCAGCTGATCGATTTGCTATGGGAGAACCAAAAACTTTTTTTTGAGATTTCGACCTAGGTTTCTCGGCGAAAGTTGTTCAGTTTTACTGGCATAACAACACCCTTCAGTTAAAACTGTTTTTGTAACACCTTGTAGTATAACGATAAAACAAAAATAACGCTATATCTCGCCTATTTTTTAACCTAATGTTTTCTCGAAAATCTACTAATTTTGCAACCTTGTTTGTACATCGTTTCTGTTTATATGGGGGCCTGTTTCAGCATCAAAATGAAACTGGAATTATAATTTCATCCCCCCAACCCGTCGTTATAATCACACCGGCTAAGTGCGTACGACGTAATCCACTCGGTACAGTCGCAGACTAAATTGAAACATGTTGGTCTCTTTGGTTTATATAGTTATTTATTTAAAACTTTATTGCACAAAAAATTACATAGGGTGGACTTAATGCTAAAAGCGTTTTCTGCCAAGGTAGGTAATGAGTGCAGTGAAAATTAAATGATTTGTTTAAGGGCCTTTTGGACCGTAAGTATAATCACATCTACACTAATATGATAAGGATGAAAGATTTGATTGTTTGTTTGTTTAAATTGAATAGGCTCCGAAACTACTGGAGCGATTAAAAAAATATTTTATCATTGGAGTCCCAAACTATACCTAAAGAACATAGACTATGTTCGTGCATATGTAAAACAAATTGTCCCTCCGTGCGAAGGTGGAACGGGCCGCTAGTCAGAAATATTTTTTCTATTACATAGATTACTTATTAAATACTAGCGGTCCGACCCGGCTTCGCGCAAGTGGAATAATTGTCCATCCGTGCACAATCTACGCACCTGGAACGAGCCATTGGTCTATATCTTTTTGCTGAGTCACCTCCAATTGGCTAGACGACACCACCAATCGTTGACATACTTTTTATTATCTGTCAAAACGGTCTGCCTCCATAGATTTTGTATGGGAATAAATGAACGTGACGTCACGGTCATATATTAGAAATCGGAGTCAATTGACCGAATATTTATTAAGTTTAGTGTGTTTAAAAATTGGTTTCGACAGCTTTTTGGAAATAAACTGGTTATATTAACTTCATAGGGGCTATGTTATTTAAACGCCATGGTCTTGAAAATATTTAAGATAGCTGTCATCATGCCAATTGCTTTGTCATGTTTGTTTGTCTCATTGTATGTTAGTTTTGTAAGCAATAAAGATTTTATTATTATTATTATCTTTTATATAAAAATGACTCGCAAAATGTGTTGTTAAACGCATTTTACTCAAGAACGCCTGGACCAAATTGACTAATTCTTTTTTTATGATATTCCTTAAAGTACGGGGATGGTTTTTACAATAATAATAATAAAAACAACAGACAGGACTACGTCTGCGGGGTCTGCTCGTTATAAATAAAATCAGACCAGCTACCACTAGATATAAAAATAGCCTAGATATAAAAATATTAAAATAGATAGATATAAAATAGACTAGTAATAAAAATATAAAAATAGCAGGGATATTAAAAACACAATATGAAAAAGAGATCAATATGAAACTTGTTTTATCGGGTTTCTGAACTTATTTTCTACATTATTATTGTCATTTCATTCTTGACATCTTGACTGTTCTCTAAACTTTAACCCCTCCCCCTCCCCCCGTCGTCTAATTAGGCTCAACCCCCCATGTCACCGCTGGATCAAGGAGGCTATGGGCTGATGAGTTATTATTATGATTACGTTTGTTCAGGGCTCCAATTCTCGCGCCGTACTTCTTTCGCACGGCAACTTGCATGTGAACTTGCCGGTTCTTACTGAACAGTTCGAAGGATACGTGTGATTCATATTCGTACAATTACCAATTGAACTTTGTATTAGAACTAGCTGATACAGCAAGCGTTGTTTTGCCATATAAATGTTAAGGGTGGACTACCCTTATCACTAAGGGGTATGAAAAATAGATGTTGGCCAATTCTCAGACCTACTCAATATGCTAACAAAATTTTAATGAGAATCGGTCAAGCCGTTTCGGAAGAGTACGGGAACGAACATTGTGACACGTGAAAACTGGTGTTAGCCGTAAGAAGTGTCGTTATTTACATAATACTAAGGCCACACCTGCAGCATGTAGTCGCCGAAACGCTGCGACAGAACGTCGCATATGTGCGTGGGAACTGGTGGGAAGTTACAACTAAGCCTACGCCAGTCTACTCTTAGCATTGACAAATAAACAATTGATCAAGAAGTAATCGAGCTGTAACGCTTTTTAACAAACTGCCAGAGAATTTAAACTAGAGACTAGGTTTAGCGTTATTAAAATTAAATTAAAGAAATTTATATTGGAAATGAAATGCGATTTGTCGATATATCGCCTTGGCCACAACTTACTCAGAAATAAAATAGGAGTTTAAAACACAGTTTCGACATCCCTTCGAAAAGCGGTGAAGACATTGTAAAAGAGGTTTTCTTATGCCTTAAAAATAGGATGCATCATGAATTCTTTTTGGCTAGTAAATGTTTAACAGGCTGTATTGAATCGACAGCAAGGGCGCACCCTGATTTTAGGAATCGAACCCTGACATATCACGAACTGCCCCGGTTAATTAAAGTACTCTTTTACCGGTACTTTCGGAAACATTCATGATATTACGAGTTTCTTTGTGATACTTCGACTTTCCTATTAAAGGTTATATTTTTGTTTCCGTTTTCGACACGTGGCTTGTTAAGCAGTAACCTGATTTACTGATTTCGATCAACTTACTATAGGTACTACCCTTAAGTAAGAAATATAAAACATTTTTAAGCACTAAAAGTAGGTACTACCCTTAACTAAGAAATCAAAACATCGACACGCGTCTGACTAACCAAACATTACTTACCTGCAGCGTTTAGCGTTGCCACAATTTTTCTGGAAAATTTACTGCAAAACACACACGAAAATACCTAGGTATATGTACAAAAACTCGCTTTGCAATCAAGGTACAAAATAATGTAAAGTATCTTTGGCCAAAGATCGCAAGCTACGTTCGCAATGCTACAGCTAGCGTGCGGAATAAGGCTTAAGGAAACATGTCTGATTTTGAACTTACATTGTGTCGTGGCGACCAGGAGTTGCACATCAACGATGCATCCTCCAATATTCGACTCTGTAACAAAGACACTTTGGTTCGTTTTGGTGTGTAATATTATTATGTATAATCTTAGAAAGGGAGTTTAATCTAGTAATAAATTAGTTGACATTTGAATTCGATTCCTTAAACAAACTTATACTCCTGAATCTTGAGATCTAAAAAAATCTACAATTTTTTAATGGGATGGGTTAAAAATTTAAAAAAAGTAAATCAAATTTCCAAAAAATTTACTTTACATATCCCGTTGCTTATAACAAAACAAAACACCATCGCAAACAAGAAACATTTCCAGTGAAGGTAAATCGATACGCCAATTTTAATTACCGAACGGCCCGGTGGCTTGTCACAGAAATTATTCCCGTAAAAAAGGGGCTTACACAACCTTAAAGTGCATTCAATTTGCCTAATTGAGTGTGCTAAGTAAATAACAATGATCGTTATAGCGAACGGTCATTACGAATGCATTGGCCACGCCTACCGCGACTTATGAATGGTTAAACAAGTCTCCACCGCTTGGACAAATATATGTTAACCTTAATTCTTAGTTGTACCGTAACATTTTTTTTTACCGTTTAAACCCGGTAATAATTCATTTCCTAAGTGCTATGTTTCCGACTAAATTATACGATGACACAAGAATATTTGTTGTTGGTTGTAAATGATATCTGTAACAATATTATGCTTATCCGTATACCGAAAAAAAAATTATTAAAAACTTTAATACATCTGTTTTTACTACCTATCTAAAGCAAGCGTGTCTTGAAGTTAATTTGATAAATATTGTCATAACAATTTATATTATAATTGCAACTTTCTTTTTAATTTTGTTTTATAATTACCACCACTAAAAAAACCGAAGCTATTCTAGCCACACGATTATAAGTTACTTATTTTTAGCATTAGTAATGGATAAATTTATAATTCAGCATGGCTAATCTGATAAACTGAAAATAAAAACGTATCTTTAATTCCGTTTTCTTTAAATCCGAAATCGGATAACTGCAAAGTACGTTGACACCGGGAAAGTACGCAGTCACACGTCAAGCTTATCACTGCAGCTTCTTATATCTATACAATAAGGGTGATATTGCAACGAAAATTAGTAGCTCGATGTGGCGTCGTGTGTACACCCACAAGCCTTAATAGGCTCCGGTAAACGGCCATCTTGACAAGTGGCGCAATTTACTTTTTAACCGTCACTTATGGGAAGAACATGAATAATTCCCATGCGGTCGTGAATGCGACATTGAATTCACTTTACACGATATAAGTTTTACAATCCGTTGCAGCTTGTTATGTCTAACCGTGTTGTATTAAGGGCAAGGAGTGGCTGCAATACGGCAAATGTGGAACCAATTTAGCGGTCTTGGACGTTTCCCAGCGATGAATTATTTACGCAAGTTTGCTTTTATAATGCCTGGATGTTATGATAATCGCCGATTTAGTCCGTTCGACTCAATATTGCCTGTCGGTGTACCTGAGTCTTTGATTGTAATATTGTTAACGGAATTTGTAATAGTTTGCTGAATAAGTTGATACTACGTTGGTAATGCAGCCATTAAAGGTACACGGTCACGGCGTCAGTATGACGCAGGTGTTCGCTGGGATACATGCAAGAGAAACGTATATTATCGTCCCTGGTCTTTAGCTAATAATACCCTTATTTTTGAAATTTAGTTTTTTTTAAATTGTTTAAAACAACAAGCGAATAAAGATTTCTCTAAGGTTGTGGTCTAGTTTTGAAATACGAAACAGCTGTGCCGGCTGTGCCACTGGCAAATAGTAGGTACTCCTGCTTAATTTTGTTTAAATGGAATATTTTCACAGTTAGCCGCTTGATTGGGCCATTTTTTGCGTGTTTCTGGTCCCTTCCTAATTATAACCAGCCCAGGCTTTCCTAGAAAGCTAGCAAAAATGAAAAATTTATTTGCAAGAAGACATACATAAAATAAGGTCTTCAATCACAAACAAAGCAAACGTATTCAGCCTGCAAGCAGCTTTGCTGACTTGTCTCTTGGCAGATAGATTGGTGAGTATTCTAGGCAAGATATAATTTTCACTACTATCAATCCGAACTGCAATTCTACGGGGTTTTGATAACCTGTTATTGGGTTGTCAATAAGTGATACCCGCCTGCGTTTACGAAGCAAACCGGTAATTAGCCACATTTCCACCCTATTCTGATTATCACGAGTTTACTGGGTCCCTAGACAAAGGTAAAATGCATGGTTGATAGCGAAATTCGCTATCGATTTCGTTTGAATCGAAATTTTAGCACAACATAATTAGAGCTCGTAAGGTAAAGAGTAGTCGGGGTCAAAGGTCCGATAGACATCATCTTGATTATGGATCTAAATATCATACACCGCGGTTCATGTGCAGTATTAGCGACGCCATAAGCCATCTGTCCTATGAAGTCGTATCAGTACTCGCTTTCGAGCATACCTGATAGGCGTGTGCTTATAGTAGTAAACGGTGGTGGTGGTCAGAGAATCTATGTACGTCACGGAAATGCGACGATTGGTTAACACGCTCAGTGGGATGAGCACGAACTTTATCGTCGCTTATTTGTATTGTAAAACGTCAACAACTTAACAGTTTTACCATACAAATTGACAAGTTAACGAATAGTGAACGCCACGAATACTTAACGATAGTGGTTCGTGCTCACCGCTCTGTTTGCGTCGGGGCAAAAGAAAGTCTCAGGTGTAGACAATGTAATTAGGCCTAGAATTTGAGTCTCTATTGATGCATGCAAAACGTCTAAAGACACAGTGTGTCTAAGGAGCATAGACACATAATATAATAGGCGTTTATAATAATTTCCACTAGATGGTCCAGGATACCTACTGTGCGCGGCGTTGGCGCCCTTAATTGATGTAATACTCGAACTATTAGCACTGTATGACAGTATATGCTGTGCTATTATTACTGTTTTCAAGTAATTGCAGCAAACTAAAGGCACAGGTTGATTGAAAAATACCTAGGTACTACTCGTATTCTCAGCACATACAAAGACATGACGTACTCCTAGTTACGTCCTAAGGCCCAGAGCACACTTGCGGTATACTGTCGCCGAGACGTGCGGCTGTCAGCGATTTAGCCGCGGTGATTTGTTGACACCCTGTATGTTGGGTCTTCGCGCAACATCGTTGGCATCTTTGGTGGCGGCGAACACCGAGGACACCCGAGCCTACACGATCGCACCCGAGCCGAATGTTCGCACATTCACCTTCAAGTACTAGGACCTACTACACCTTTGTCGCGTTTAAGATTGATCCAAGTTTTTTTTTAAATATACAAAAAACATCACATACATTGATCTGACTCCGTGGTAAGTAGCCTAAGCACTTGTGTTACAGATCTCAGAATCAACACTGGAATTACAAATAAACTTAAATATATACATGTAACACCCAGACCAGTACAAACAGACATGTTCATGCACACAAATCTTTGTACAGTGCGGGGATCGAACCCGCGACCTCTTGGTTAATAGTCAACTTCTTGACCATTACACCAAAGCGGTCGTACATCCAAGATATTCTCTGTTTATTTGAGGCAGAATTACAGCACTTTTTAATTACAGTCCGGTGTTTTATTTTACCTGACGATAGGACACCGATACTATCAGTAGCTAGTCGTTGCGTCAGAAATCCTTCGCGGTAACTGCTTAACTCAGTTCAACATACCGTCGCACTCAATGTGTGACGTAGCCCTAAGATACATTGGTGCAATGCACCCTTCGCCATTAATTCCCTGTAACTCAGCTAATTACTTTAAGCGCTTTTATGCAGCGCGGGTAATCAAATGGGCGGATGACGGATTATAGTCACAGACTAGTCTAGACTGAAGTCAACTATATAAAAACAAAGAGAGCAGCTAGTTGCCATTGTTTTGCCATATAAATTATTATTCTCACAAAATAGCTCACAAAATATTATGAGAATCGGTCAAGCCGTTTCGGAGGAGTACGGGAACGAACATTGTGACATGAGAATTTTATATATAAGATATAACCATGGATGTAACTGTTGTTGTAGTCATTCAATTCAGGTTTTTCAATTACCACTTTCGATCTGACTGAGCAATTCGCAAGAAGGGTGTTACACGTTGAAAACTATTTCTGTGTGTGTATGTTTGTGTTATTGTGTCGGTCTGTTTTTGTGTCCGTGGCATCGTAGCTGCCGGACGGATGGACCGATTTCAAAGAAGTTTTTTTATTCAAAGGATAATTTAATTACGGTGGTTCTTAGCTATGGTTGGTCAAAATCCGTCTAGCCATTGAAATTCTCCAGCTGTTCTCCGTGCCCATTCGGGGGTTTTTTAATTGGAAAGTTTTTATTCATTTGAACAAAATTCGAGTAATCTAGGGATAATGACCAACTAATAGAAAACAATCAGTACGTCGGAAAAGAGAATTCTGTGATAAGTATGTTTGGTCGAAAGTAAGTAAGTATGTATTCAGAACAAACTTTTTTGATTGACATTGTTAATTTTTTTTAATGTAATGTACTATTTATGAGCAAATAAAGAAATTCGAATATGAATTTGAATAATAAGCATCCACATGAAGTGAGCGACGTTTGTGCTATTATTTAATTATCTACAGCAACGTAGACATACCTCTAATCTTCCTTCAAGGTGGCTTTGGGTACGGATGTTTACAAGAAGTTTTGCGGACAACCCAATAAATACATAGGCAATATTTGTCATGAACAAGAACCCCACCCACAACTCGTTAGAAATCACACCCGATAAATCTTATTCAATAGAAAATCTGAGAGAGTTCAGAATTGGAATCGTACCAAACTGGGATTAGCTGGAATCCTCGATTAACTGCACGCGAAGTGCCCAAGAGAATATCTTCTTGTGAGACAAGTAACACTCCGAACAAACTTTTGTTGCAAAATAGTCCCTGTTACAAGGAGATACAGGTAACTTATATGTTGATGATTGTATTTACAGCAAGGTTAACAGTTATAGCCGCGTCTGGAGATTGAAATACGTAACGCCATTGATCGTATTTGAGCCGTACACGGGTGAGCTATTGATTTTTTCTAAATCTAAACTCATTTCATTGCGCACTCTTTTTTTTTCTAGTTAGACCAATGTAGATATTTAATGCCGCAAAATACAATAGCGGTCAAAAGTATTTACCAATTTCGAAATCACAATCTATATCACATCTTTATCAGAAGTCCAAAATGCTAGTACAAGTTAAGTACTTGTTTCAAAATGTTTCAATCAATATGAGTCTTCGCGAATAAAAATATGATTTTTGATCACATTTTTTCTTCTTTTATCTTTCTTTGATTTTTTATATGTTTAAAAGACAGTCATACGTAGTCACTATCTATTAATTATTAATTTAATTTGATTGATTCTCGTTAGAATTAAACGCATAATCTATGGTCAATATACATTTATAAATTGTGACTAAATGTGTGCAAGCCAGTGCGATCCTGAAGGTGGTAATCACTTTCTGACCGTGACTGTACATATAACCGATAGCGCACACATGATCGCGGCGAAAGTATTCCGCAGGTGTGTCCCGGGCTCTAAGACTGAGAAAAGACAACTGGACCTAAATGGTTTTGTTAACCCGGCATGTCATTACATGTTGCAATGACTGGATTAAAACTCCATAGATTAAGTAATAACATACAACTTAGTAAATTGAACATCACATACATTGATCTGACTCCGTGATAAGTGGCTTAAGCACTTGTTTTACAGATATCAGAATCAACAGCGGTATTACAAATAAACTTAAATAAATACATATAAAACCCAGACCAGTACAAACAGACATATAATAGCACGTATTAATTTATTGTTGTTAGAATATCTTTAAATCATGCTCTAAGCAGTTTTTCATTACTTTGTGTTGTTACCACCTGTAAGATAAAGGCTGTAAGATTTCTATAATACGATATGGCTTCGACGCCATAAAGAAAACAACCTAAGGTCGACCTTAGCCTGTTTTCTTTTTACAACTGCAATATCGAATCATTCTCATTGCCGTGTGACAGAGCCTTTACCCCATAGATGCAGCTAAAAGGGTTCTCGTTTGTAATTCCACCGAATATACAGTAATATGCAAACGATGATGAATGTCAAAGGTCCGATGGTGCTATTAAATAAGCCGGAGCGTTAATGTATACTGTCAAAAGAGCTGTTAATTTCGCGAACACAGGGTTGGCATCGAAAGTCGCCGGGCTCAAAACGGATGGAGATGTGCACAGTAGCGACGTCTTCCACTGCTCCCTTTAATAATTAATTTTCAGCCCTTTGCCGCCCGCTAAATGGCGTGACTAAAGCGGGGGAGTGGAGGGCGCCACCCACAAACTTTTAATACGAAAGGTACAGTTGGGCACAAAATGCGGACGTTTTAAATACGCCCATGGATTATACGGGAAATGTGCTTCACATTTTCCGCTTGGTATTTGGGAAATACGCTGATTTGGTCCGGGAATACAATGGTGTCTCTATAAAGTTGTGTGTTGGTTAAAAAAGGGCTTGTAATGGTGACCTTTTTAGTCGTTGTTTCAATTATTTACCTGTAGTAGTATACTAAAGAATCATGGAAGTTATTTTTTTAACCATATACGTTTTTTGTTCTTCATACTGCATTGTTCATGTCCCTTGTTTCAAATAAATAATAAAAATATAATTAAAAAAAATGAAACCCGACTACGTACTCCTATGGTATGAAACAAGATTCACATTGATGTCCAGATGATAGCCGTGGTCAAATATACGGGTAAGTATGTAATAGATCTTAGATCTTTTACTTCTTTAGAAATATTCTTTAGATTTATGAGATCTTAGATAATCATGTTGTAATAGATCAGATGATAGCCGTGGTCAAATATACGGGTAAGTATGTAATAGATCTTAGATCTTTTACTTCTTTAGAAATATTCTTTAGATTTATGAGATCTTAGATAATCATGTTGTAGTAACTTAGATCTTTAAAACTTTTTTTTTTAAAACTGCACCTAAATCCGATTCAAGAGAAAGTGGTAAGTAAGTTGTATGTATAGAAATATAAAAAAATTCGAAAACGGCGGGCAGGACAGTGTCTGCTGCTCAAACCAACATCACTCTACTTTTCTTAATAAAATCGGGCCTTTAGTTGCAATCCATGCCGCTTCTGACCCCCACCAGCGCGGGTCATGGGACACAGCTGTAAAAAATTACGGGCCACTCAAAACCCATCCCATACAATTACACTCTCTAAGCGACCGTCGGAAACCGAACAATCTTGCCTAAATCATCCTCTAAGCTCCAAATTCAACGGCCCACTAAACAAAGACGGACAGATGCAATTTGCTAACGTAAGAAAGAGACGCCGAAGATTATGGTAATCGCGATAAAAATGAGGGTGGGGGTACTTAAGAGCAATTTAAAGATATTGTATTTAATGTTCGCAGGAGGGGTGGATTTGAATTGATAATTGAGGGCCTATCGGCCATGAGGGCGCATCGCGAGAGGAATTAGAGGTACTTGGACGATTTCTTAGTGAGCGTGCATTTTGAGACGGCTGGAAGGTTTCAGTGTTATTTTTGAGTAGCATTCCTGCGATTTGATGTAGGTACTTATAATAATTTCACGATTCTAGACTTTTAAATTTCATAACATTATTAGTGCTCATTAATAGTAATATGAAAATTAATAAAAAATAAAAGTTTATTGGGAATAAAAACAAATGAACATTAAATATTGTGCACGAAAATAACCGCTATAGTTTAGAAAACTGTGTTGCAAAAATATTAAAGAATTCCAACTTAAAATAAATTCAATACACTTTTTTCAAGACTATGAATATAATTAAATTAATACCTTAAAATAATATTATACAACTAACCTAATAAAAGTAAAAAAAAAGATAAACAAAAAAAGGGAACAAAAATTTAAACAATGTAGAAAAAAATACCCCCAGCGCTGCCATTGGGTTTGGTGCCCAAAATGCTGGCAGCGTTTCCTCTCTGTATGGTGAGGTCCTTTGATTTATATTCATAGTCAGGTAATGCTGATAATCAAACAAAATAAATTAAACGTAAGCATTTCTTTGTGAATACTTTTTTCAATAGTTAGCAGTCTAGAAGGTGTTTGTTGATGGTTGACCGACAATGACTATTTATTATTATTATTTTATTATTTAGGTATACATACAGATTATAGTTAATTCTCGGTCAACATACAAATCTTAATTAAATTAAATTTGCTTTGGAAATGTTTTGACTTTCGTTTGTTTTGAAGGGTACACTGTCATGATGTCTCATATCATGAATAGACTGCCTCGTTGGTGTAGCGGCAAAGTTTCTGCCTTACATCCGACAGGTCTTGGGTTCGAACCCAGGTCCAACCAAAATTGTTTCTGAGATTTTCTGTAATAATTCCTCAAAAACAGCTCGGAGTCGGGAAGTTGGCGGTGTTACACCCCGTGCCTTGGAAAGCACGTTAAGAAGTTGGTTCTGCGCCTAATCTCTCTCCAGTCACGTCGGATTGCCGTCTCACCGAACTTTGAGAGTGATAGGAACAGTGAGTGCATCTGTGTATTGCACTTTTGTGCACTATAATATCTACTGCGTAGTTGGCTGATCTCTGTTGAGATTGGCCGCCGTGGTCAAAATCGGCCAGGAAGACTATTATTATTATCATATCATAACATAATTTAAATGGACTTATCAATGATCGACGGATTCCAAATATCAAAACGTAGTTTAGCTAGCCAATGTCCATGCAATATTAACCGGATCAAACATATCCGGGCTTAGATCGGGTTTCCGATATGGACGACGGACATCCGGCCCGATGAGTACCTACTGGTTAGTGCTACGAGTATACTCGTAGGTAAATAAGGAAAACTATACGCATTTCGCGACAATTATTGTGAAAGCATTGATTGACAAATTCAAATTCTTTATTATGTACCAAATCTTTTTACATTTCTGTTATCGAAACAGGATTTTTTAACTAAATAGATACTTGTGTTTGGAAACCCCGCTCTCCATACAATTATCGTTAAAATTACGGAAAAGTGAAAGTCTAAATCCTAAAGGTGGATAGCATGTTTATGTGTGTGTTGTTTGTATGTGTGTGTGTGTAATATAATTGTATAATCTATCATCAAATCAGGGCCACACACACACACACACACACACACACAGTGTGTGTGTGTGTACAATTATATTCTAATTGTAATTGTAAATAAAGCTCCCGACTGGATACTACGGATATGTATTACTTATTTCTTCTTTGTATTATACATAAAGGGAGAACCCACACTTGCAGCTTACCCGTTATCTATTTATTTATTTATTTAAGGTATACAAACAGATTATAGTTAATTCTTGGTCAACATACAAATCTTAATTAATTTTACGGAATTATAATCCACGAATTGTACATACAATTCGAATTGTATGCAATTGTATATCCTACTTGAGTAGCAAACGCGAGAAGTGCGATGCGACGCGATAATATGAAATGTACTTAATGCTTATTTACGATAATGACAGTGCCCTATGTGACGAGAAGCGTTTGACATTGACACAAATACTGGTCGCATCGTGTCGTGTCGCGTCGCTCCCGTAGGACAACGCCTAAATACACTGTCGCGGCGACTCGCGACTGTCAGCGACAGAGGCGCGGCGATTGGTTGGCACCAAGTGGTATTCCGCAAGTGAGACCTGGGCATTAAATTGGCCATAAATTGATACTGCACGTGGGTGCACGTCTTAAATAAGAAATCTCAAACACTCCTTCGGGACAACGAGTCGGTTGGTAGTTATATATATGTTAATATACGAGTACTTGTGGCCGCGCGCAACTTCAAATCCTTTTATCTTTACAATTCTTTATCAATCATAGCGTTTGGCTCGGAACTGCGCGTAGCCCTCAAAACTTAACCGAGTTCTGCCATCTATCGGTAAGCTATAAATTGATTTTGCAATTTTGACATGGGATTGAGATGTTTTGCCATGCCACTATTCAGCCTCCTACTTACCTCCACGCAAAGAACATGAGTAGCATAACATTTATCCGTTGCGTCGTGAAGGAAGGACTAACAAACTGACTTTTCCATGTATAATATTAGTTGGGATAGGATTATTACAGCGCAAAAACTCAATCACCATGGTCAGAACAGCTATGCACTTTAAAAGCTATAAGGTTTGCATTTTATTTACTACAAGCTGACCCAACAAACGTTGTTTTGCCATATAAATTATTGTGGACAACCCTTATAAGAATCAGTCAAGCCGTTTCAGAGGAGTACGGGAACGAACATTATGACACGAGAATTTTATATATATAGAGATGTTTGCATTCTATCATATAGCATTGCATTGGTGTTGTCAAGTTCAATCGATGTCGAGTTTTATTCGTAATTTATTTCTCGATAGCATTAAACACACTATTGCTTACGACGCTATAAGAAATCCATTATCAATTGTGTTTCTATATACTTCAAACATTAAAATGTAATTACACTGATAGATACCCGATTCATTTATCGTTATCAATAAGGGTAACTGGCCGAATTAGCGCCACTTTTCAGTGTCGGGGCGAGAGTCAAATAACGCGTTGCATTAGCGGGCCCCGTTACGTTAACGATAATCGTTATGGCCCCCCTAACGAACGGTGCTCCGATTTTAGCGGGATCTTATGTAGTAGTACACTTTGCGGGGAGGCTCTGCTCGGGTGTACTTTCGTGGAAGGGCCTCTTTGTTAATTACGTTAGTTATTCGTAATGGTTATACTTCGGGATCGACCGCAATATAGCTGAGGTACAGAACAATATAGCTTGCATTTAAAGCTACAAATTTTAATTACAGATGAGTGCTTTTTAACATAAAGTATGATGACTAATAAAAAAGTAAAGGTGTTATGTAAGAGTTTATGTAAGAATTAAAAATTGCCTTTAATTATCTTCTCTATAATATAAAATTCTCGTGTCACAATGTTCGTTCCCGTTCTCCTCCGAAACGGCTTGTCTGATTCTTATGAAACTTTGTGAGCACATTGAGTAGGTGTGAAAATCGGCCAACATCTATTTTTCATACCCTTTAGTGATAAGGCTCAATAATTTAAATGGCAAAACAAAGTTTGCCGGGTCAGTTAGTATGTATTTACCTAAAATTCAGTTTCAACGTCATCATTCATGAGGACTCTAATGCAAATCCACCATCTTTTTTAAGTTGCAGTTATAACGTGGCTATAAAAAATGAATTAGCGCTCCATACTCAAATGTTTAATGTTTTTACAAATATTAGTTTGCCAAAGTTGCATAGTGCGCATGACTTTATTCGTAATATCTTTTGGTACTGCGATAGTGCAGCGGTATAAGAATATTTTTTACAAACCGAGGAACATATGTAGCATAAACATAGGCGTCAGCGTGTAGTATCATAATAGCTCGTGTTTACTGCCGTGTCTAATAGGAAACGTAACAATATATATGTAATTCAAATAAAACATGCTAATAGGTTTATTCTGATTAGCACACCAAAATATATTTTACGTGGAATATCATTAGGATCACGTCTGCACCCTAAAAATGCCAAAAACTATAAATTAACAGATCCCAACAGGCTTACGTACTTTTTAAAAGATTTAAGTGTGATATTGAGTAATATAGAGTATCTATAGCGTGCTTAACTCAACGTCACATTTTTGTTAGATATATAAACTCCTCCTCTGCTAACGCTAAAAATGAAACGCCATAGCGCTAAAACTTAGAACTCGTTGCCAGGAAAGCCTGCCGCATCCCAGTCGCACCGCACGGCATAACCACCACTAATTTTAGACTACAGATAGTTTGAAGAACCCCATAAAACTGTTCATCTTTTTATAACTATAAATACAATACTTGTAAGTGTTATTATTATAGGATATCTAATAATAGTTACATAGAGCCCTCTAATCATTTTTAATCATTTTTGCAATACCCTAACTGAATGGGTTACTAAGTTATAAGTGCAATTGTCTAGTATAAGGACTGCTATATGTATGTAACACTTAGTTGGTAAATAAATGAATATGAATGAATATAACGGTTATGAGCTCAAAAACATAGCAACGATACGTCCCCAAGAAAGCCTACCGCCTGGCGAAGCGCGGCACACTCTATGCCCGCTGAGAGCACCACAAATTTTAGACTATGGGCGGGCCGGATCAATAAAAGGCGGGACCCGTTTCGGCTGCGTGGCTCGACCCACACCACTCTAATTGATTGACACAGACCGACAGACGGTATCTAGCCCTTTTTATTGTATCTCAACGGTGATTTCGTTTTATGCAGTTTTTTTGCCGCGACCCGGCGTCGTGTTGCCTCGAAATGGTTAGTTTGCGGATAGATTGATCGGGTTTTATTGGGTATTAACGTTGATTGTGACAATAGGCTAGGTGACACCACCAATCGTTGACATACTTTTTTTTTATTATCTGTCAAAACGGTCTGCCTCCATAGATTTTGTACGGGAATACAAGAACGTGACGTCACGGTCATGTATAAGAAATCGGAATCAATTGAACGAATATTTATTGAGTTTTGTGTGTTTGAAAATTGGATTCTACAGCTTTTTGGTAATATACTGGTTGTATTAACCATATTCATAGGGGCTATGTTTTTTGAATGCCATGGTCTTGGAAATATTTAAGATAGTCGTCATGCCTATTTAAACGAGCTGCGATGTAACTTCTTAACGCTTTTGACAACGTACGGTCAAAACGGTCTTATCATTATGACATGAATGACATGATGCAACTATTTGAAGATTTTCACCGCAGTATATAAATTTTTACCACAGCGTTAGAAAAAAAAAGATAACTTAAGTCTTATTGCACACCACAAAGAAAACAAAATAACAGATAGTGTAATCAATGAAAGATGTACAAATTAGGCGGTCTTATCGCTAGGAGCGATCTGTACCAGACAACATTACTTTTGCTAAAATCGTAGTTCGTTCAATTGACATGAAAGATAAAATAGGGTGACGGTTTTTTACACCGCCAAATCCGGGCATAGAACCCGGACCTTACCGTCACCTACGAGTACGTAGGTGACATCTTAAAACCGATGTGAACGCCACTCTACCAGTGAGGTTGTCAAGCTATATCACTCTACCTGACACCCTGTATGTATACAGGTACTCTGTCTGCATAAGGGCGCCTGTCCACGGGCGCGGAGCGAGGGTGCAGAGCGAAAAACCGTGGTGTGGCGGAGCGGAGTTGCATACAGTGTCTGTCACCGATAGTGAATGAATTTTGAACTAGTACACAACTCCCTGATCAATGAAGAGGAGCGGAGATTTTGATTGATTGATTGATTAACACTTTATTGTACAACACATAACATAAATTAACATAACAACAGGAACATTTTGTAGGAAAAAAAATGAAAAATTTTGAAACAAATAAACAAAAGGAAGGATTTTGTGCAATACTATCGGTTAATATTTATCCGTTTCTCCGCTTCGCGGCATCGCTCCGCGCCGGTGGACAGGCCCCCTAAAGGCTACAGATCCACTGTCACGACCACAGGACACGAAAGCAGATAGACAGACAGACAGACGAGGGAATTGTCCCGTCACATTGACAGGCTAAAAGCCTAAAGCTAATCCTAGTAAATAGGCAGCCTAAGCTCGGTACGTCTACCTATTGGGAAAACTAGTTTAATGCATTTGAGGTAAGCTAGTTCGATTTCAATTCTGTAATAGAAATTATAAATAAATTTTAACAAATTTATTAATAACAATCACCTTAGCGATTCTGTGATGGTTTATACTTCGGATAAGCGTAGCACGTTTAAGATGGTGTTTGGTAATATACTCGTATGAAGCATAATTTTTACTAGCAATAGACTTTTACTTACATTGTATAGCATAGCATAGCATACATAGTTTTTAAGAGGTTTACACAAGGCTTTTCACGTTTTGATAATTTGATTTGGGATAGGTTTGCTCTTAACCCAAGACCCAACGGGACAAAGATTGAGTCTACGATATAGCGAGCTCGCCTAGAAGATGCCTGTTCACTCTAGCTGTGAAAATTCCTAGGTTCTAATTGCAGGGAAACACTGACGCAGGTATTGAGTTCCACTGTTTTGTAGTCTGCATCACGAATGTAAAATATTATTGTTTTAACTGAAACTGATTTTGAAAAGTTTTTTAGCAACATCATCTGTTTTAACTACACAACAATACGCCTGGCATTTGCCCCGGTCAAGCAAAATCAATCACTACCTATACGCTTTAATTTGAACTGTTATGAATCAGCGGGACAGTTTTATTAGAAAAATAACATCAGTGCATTGTTCATAACTGCTATTACTGCTATTTAAAAGCCTCGGCCCGACGTCCCCGAGTGGACTATAATAACGCCCGATAGTGTCACAAAGCAAGTATGAGCGGTAAGCTCACTTCACACGAATCTGTATACAGAGTGTAATCGTTAAGTCTGCACAGACGATTGTTCCAAAATTATATGAGATATCTAGTGTTTAAAGCTGATATCTGAAGTACATCACCTTATGAATAAAATTACATTTACTTGTTTATGAAATTTATCTATACACATTCACAAGTCATTAAAGTTTGTTTTTGTTGAAACTGGCACTGGTACTTTGACGACACCTTTAATCTTCTTCGTCTTAGGTCCGAACTACAAACACCGGCTGTTGCGGGTTCGAATTTTGCTAGGGGCAAATGTTTGTTTAATGAGCACGAGTATTTGTACCCGAGTTTATAAATGAATCAAAGTATTTCTATCCGTTATTCTAACCACCATTGCACAAGCTAACGTTTTATTTGGGGCTGGGTAATTGAGGTGTCGTCGAAACAATTTATTTATTTTATTTATATTTTCTAAATCAGAGGGCATCTGAATTTTTTTAGGAATCAATTGATTAATTATGAACTTGATTTTGATTAAACAACATTAGATCAGATTAATATTTAATTTTCAATTTTTAAAGCGAATTATCGCATCAATTCTTGGATGTGCGATAGCTGTTTCTACTGAACCTCTTTGTATTGTCCCTTCGGACGACAATCAGAAAAAGAGATTAGGATGAGCTAAGGCTTTATGATGGTTTGATTGAGATTATATCTGGATGCAGGTAGACAAAAAGCTTTTATTTTTAGTTATTCGTTTTGAGAATAAAAGTTCTTTGATTGTTTCTCACACTCGCGCGAAAATAAGCGAACAGCTACAAAGTGTGCGATTATTGAAAATCCTCTCCAAACTTCACCACTCAAAGTTTACTTAAAAAATGGTGCAATTGAGCCTTGGGGAGTTATCTAAAGAAATGATCTGCAAATGAGAAAGAAGTAATGTGTCACGCGTACGAGGCTTTCTAAAATAATGGAAACCGCCCAAGAAACATTTTATGCTGCATCAAAATCAAACAACATTAACGAGTTTCTAATGGCACAATCAAAAATATCGATTCACCATTAAAAACCGCAAACAAAGAACAGATGTACCGTGCGCACCTCAAAAACGGGGGGCACTTAATGACAACGATAATTATCAAACTACCCGCAATACACTTGACATGTTGTGAGAGCGCCGGAAGCCGGGGTGAATCCGCGGTCACGTGACCGGCGGCCATCTTGCCTAACTACGCGCTTCCGGCCGCGGCGGGCAATGCAGTGCTCGTAAACTCACCCCGTTCAGAAAAAAAAACTGCTTTATTATTTAATGGTGTTTTATTAGATTTATTTATATTATTGATACTCGCTTGGCTCGGCATTTGACTGTTATTAATTGTTAGCAGTTGTAACGGTTAATTATGAATTATTTATAAGCTTCGTTAACCCATTACATTGGTGCACATTGAACATTCATAGAAACATTCTATTCAAGTATTTTTATTCAAGTATTTTCTGTATTATTAACAGAACAAACAATATTACTTTCAAATCCTACGAGCACTCGGTAATACCCACTCACTTTCGATCCCGTCGAGCCGTCGTAACCAGATGTAACCGGATTTAGAAACCAAATCTCTTGACCGGATCGATCCCCAGTTATGAAAAGGCCACATCAAGAGAGGCGAAGGGGATCCTAAGCTCAGAGGGAAACCTCAGTTGGAAAGAAAATATTTTCTTGGATGTCGCGTAAGTTTCACTTCGGTTGCAAAGTTCTTTTTCTGTTTTTGTGTGACGGTTGAGTTTTAAGCGGTGGGCGTAAGGTTGATTTTTTTTTTGTGAATGTGGGCAAAGGGTGCATCACAAAACAGCCTGTCACCGACTATCAATATCGGCTGTAAACTGACGCGTGGGGTGGCAGAGGCCGCGTGTAATCGATAAACTGTGTTCGCCGTCTACTTAAGAAAGTTTCGATGAGTATATTGGCTTTATTGACACGCCTGTCGCGGTGCGGACCCGAGTTGTGACCAAGCGCATGAATAAGTTAACACTCGGGTCATTTAGCTTGCATTTTGCTGGAGAACAGTTGGAATTTTTGTCTTTAATTTTAGTTTTAGATGACAGTACAGTGACAAGCCATGTTTAAATGAGCTATATTTTATTATATGCCATACTTAGCTGTATGTTCGATAAAGCCTGTTATTTTTGTTGAATCAGATTTATATCACATTGTGACTGTGTATTAGAAATATCACTGCCATAAACAAAGACTGATCCATGTATGTAATAGAGCTTTTTCTTCGAGAGATCGCTCAGCGATGACACAACCTTATTCCCTAGATTGTAGTATCTGTTTCTTCCACTTTAAGAATTTATACTTAGGTGTATTTAAATTTACAGGCGATTAAGCGTTCAAGGTTAACTTGCAGACTATTGTACGTTTCTTCTGAGAACCACGTAGCGACCAAAAACATAATCCTCCTTCGACAGTCGATTAGAAAGCTCATAACTGCATTTTCTAATACCATTTCGAGGTCCACATCGAGGTCTTTTAAAAAGTTCATATTTGCATTTTTTTAATTTTTATAATTTTCGAAGTCTACGGACCGAATGTTGCCGATCCCTGGGCAGTAGCGTCACCACAATCGCGTGCCAGGAACCGGAAGTGTGTCCCCAAATCATTGCAAAGCGGTGCACGTGCGCCTAATTACTGTCCACTGGACATTCGTCCATCTACCCTCAACACCTGAAATGTCGCCACAAAACCCACCTTGAAAACAAGGCAACAAGGTTTAGATAAGTCACGTTTTTTGTGCTCACTCTACATGCATTTCAAGGTATAAATAACCAGTTTTAATTGAACTCTAAACATGCGAAAGGCTCATGGGCTTAGAGTTCAGCTTACAATGGATTATTCGTAGCATATTGAAATTGTATTGTGGTTTTTCAATAGGACAATTCGATGTGACAAGTTCTGTATATCACGAAACTTTTATTGAGAGCTTTTTGCTTGGAAAATTGATTTTTGGGCATATTTTTGAAGTGACTCAAACTGAAATAAGAAATATCTGACGTGTTATTCAAGTTGGTCGTGATTTGCTTTCAAACTTTTAAATGTCATAATTTTGATTCTTTACAAATCGCAAAATAGGTCCGACATTCCAATGAGGTTAGATGAGAATGACTCAAAAACTCGCAAAGTATAATTTAATTTTAAAAGAAACCTTGTTTATAATGATAAATTGTTTCAACGAACACACCAACTACATAGCCACAATATAAGCGATAGCTTATTCTATGTTGACTAGAATACCGATATATATACTTAAATACATTTATAAACACCCATGACTCAAGTACAAATGCTTGTGCTCATCACGCAAACATTTGCCCCTTATAAGACTCGAGCCCGCAACAGCCGATTTTGTAGCATGTACCTCAGATTACTACATGGGTTTGCAATTGACTACCACCCTGTATATAATGAATTATTTTTCCATATGTAAGTATTATTGCATAACTGTATTGTCTGTCTATCGAGACGGCCTTAATCTCTATATATATATAAAATTCTCGTGTCACAATGTTTGTTCCCGTACTCCTCCGAAACGGCTTGACCGATTCTCATGAACTTTTGTGAGCATATTGAGTAGGTCTGAGAATCGGCCAACATCTATTTTTCATACCCCTTAGTGATAAGGGTTGTCCACCTTAAACATTTATATGGCAAAACAACGTTTGCCGGGACAGCTAGTAACCCTATATACATTAAGCCACGACAGGATTCTATCAATATAGTTGTCAACATAGACATATATCTACGAGTATAGTTGTCAAGCATAATTGATGCGTGGGGCCTATATTGTCGTCGATGTACATAAGACATTAGCCTATTAATACAATATGCATCATGAACAAACACCAATGAGATTGAGCTCAGTAGCACGAAGCACCAAAGAATAAATAAATTTACAGAAACCTCTATTGAAACCCACAAACTCATTATGCATCACTAAAAAATGTTCATCATTGTCGTTGGATCACTCTTAAATGGCAGAAGGCCTACTACAAAAAATTAAGCACGAACTTGCTGACAATGCGATAGAAAAACGATAATCCTAACCCTGATCCTGCTTTCAACCGTTTTTGTTTTTCAATACATCAAGCTACTACTTAAAGTCACTATAGCTTTAAAGTACACAAGACGTTAAGGTTACAAAAAATGATTTAACGCTTTTCGTAGTAGACCTCATGGATTCAAATAAAGGATATGTTTGTAAGCTAACAATTGAGCTTATCATTCAAGCTGAAAAATATCAAGATTTGTGTTGAGACTCTATTGGACATTTAAAAACAAACTTCTCTCCGCTCATATTGTCTCCTCTTTGGTGGAGTCCGGGCCTTAGTCAGTCGCCTCTTATCTTATTACGGTAAATGCAAAAGGAAGTTCGTTTTTGTCGTTAGTGCGATACTGACGACAAAGTACCTCTGCTTTGTCGTTAGTGCGATACGATACTTTTCTTTATCAAAGCCTTTAAGCCTTTTAATGGAATGGATGCAAATCTGAAATAAATGATTATTATTATTTAAGGTTTGTCAACTGTTGATACAATAATGCTTCCTCATATACGGCTTTATCATAATTGTTCTACAGATTTATAGACGAACACAGCATACTTAATCTAATAATGTACACACTCGGTTTCTTAAAAGTACAATACACTAGTTTACCTCCTTTATGGATTGATTACGGAAAAATTTAGTTCATAACATAATAACCTTTTGGGAAGCGGTATTTTTTTGTTCGTTAAATAAAGACTTATGCGCTAGGGAACATACACGTATTACTCGACTTTCTATTCGAGTTAGCGCGCGATTCGCTACTGACACATTGAGCCACTACACAACCCATCGTCTTGCCTCAATAGGCTAGATGACACCACCAATCGTTGACATACTCTTTATTATCTGTGAAAACGGTCTGCCTCCATAGATTTTGTATGGGAATATAAAAACGTGACGTCACCGTAGTGTATCAGCAATCGGAGTCAATTGACCGAATATTTATTGAATTTAGTGTGTTTAAAAATTGTTTCCTACAGCTTTCTGGACATATACTGGTTGTATTAGCTTCATAGGGCTATGTTTTTTAAACGCTATGGTCTTGAAAATATTTAAGATAGGCATCATCATGACTATTGCCGAAAGTCCTATGCCACTACTTGCATGTGCATACATGTCATCTAACTTATTATATGAGAGTATGAGTCTTAGTGCCACGAAAGTAGGTAGAAATTACGGTTCTACCGCCTTAGGTACTTTGTTCGCCATGGGTCATCTGCACTTGAACCCAAGTAATTAGTCTTTGACAATGTCAATATAGTGGCAACTAGCTCAGACTGTGTGACTTGAGAAACGATCTCGACCGCTCTACGTCCTATGAATATTAAGTTAGTTATGGTAGTTAGGTGAAGCTGATTAATTCGAAAACTGAAAAACAATATCCAAGAAAGTCCTTTGCTCGAAGTTTGTCTAGAAGAAATCGCTTCAAGTAATGAGACCGCCTAAATTGTATAGCTTCTTGTTTTTAATCTTCTTCTTTGTGTGTTGTGTGTAGTGATGTTCCGGATATCCTTAACCGCAAATATCTGACGGAACAGAAAGATCCGTGTGTGAGTAATGGATATGGATACCTATATCCATTACTTTTCTCGCGGATCTTTAACGGATCTTTTCACGTACATTACTGGCACCTTTATATTGCAAACATTTATTGTAGTATTTTACTATTCCAAATTTTATACTATATTATACATTACATGACACAAAGGTACCGAAAAATTTCCTGCCAGTGGTTCCGGCGGGCGTAACGTTAACTACTGTTTAAGGTTTCGTTCGCGTGCTGACTCCCATTGAGTAAGAAAATGAAGATCCGTATCCATATTCCTTTTTCCTTGATACCAAATATCCGTATCCGCGTTTATATGTTTTTAACGCTCCGGCACATCACTAAAAAATATATCTTCTATCTATTCAAACCGTGAAAAATGACATTTATGATTTCGTTAGAACTTTGAAAGAACCGATTCACAAAATGTCGAAAGAATAAACATAACTAACGAATCTACATTAAAATAATATGATAGCACCTTGAGTATTGGTAAAAAAAATACGGTAATTTTAATAAGGTTGCTTTTAATGTTAAACAATATCAAGTACTTATTTTTTAGACCAAGGGAAAATACCTATCTACCACCTAGATGTAGGTACCAATAATTATTTATTACGCCAAGTGCCAAGCCATGATCAAATATTGCAATATGTACAAAAAAATAATTCAATTGTGTATCCAGTGCACCCACTCCAAGACACATTCAAAGCTTTATTTAATTTTACTCAATCTATTTTGCAGTGCTTCAACAATGTTCGCACAGGCACAAATAGGTAGATGATTTCTACGCCATCTCATCCGGAAGAGAAGTGCCTCGCTGCTTCAACGCTTTCGGAGCAGTACAAACAGTGTCCTGAATGCATTGGCCGATCGGTGGGATTCCCCGATGATGCAAAGGTGGATGAAGCTGCATGCCAATTCATCGCCTTTTATTAAATAAGAACGTGATATTTTTTTTATTAAATTTTATTTTATTTTTATTTTTTTATCATTATTGACGCGACAACGTCTTATAATTCGATGGAGCCGCCTGCACGCACCAAAAAACATGACGCATGCGGCGTTACCTCGCTCTGAGGCGTTCCATTCAAGGCTTGAAGTGCAAGCGAGAGCGCGGGACGAGCGACAAAGAGGCAACGTGACAAAGACGTTGTCACATTCAACTATCGTCAGTAAACCGACTTTACAGACAACCGATTTTTTGAAGGTAATTTATTTTCTTTAAATTTAATTTCGAAAAGACAACACTTAAAAATTTTTTTCGGCTCCGGTCATCGGGGAGGAATCGAACCCCCGACATTTGGAAATCCGGTCCATTGCTCTGACCACTGAGCTACCGAGAACCTTAATGGAGTCGTTGAATTTTGTAAGTGCTTTTTAACGCTTTGAGCCAGCGTATGTTTCATCAATGATTGTGGGAGACACCCTCAAATCACCCGAGATAAATATTTTTACAAATATTTAACAATCGTTTAAGATGAAACAGGCTATAATTTTATTTGTTGAGTATTTTTTGCGTTTACAACGCTATTTTTTTTTAATTTCGAAAAGACAACACTTAAAAAATTCTTTTCGGCTCCGGTCATCGGGGAGGAATCGAACCCCCGACCTTTGGAAGTCCGGTCTAATGCGCTGACCACTGAGCTACCGAGAACCTTAATGGAGTCTTTAAATTTATTTTATATTTAATAATAATTGACGTGTATCTAAATTATGGATAATGTTTATCTGAAATAAATGAATTTTAATTTAATTTAATTTATCATATCCGCGATGGCTTCGGGCAATACCAGTGACCCAATATCTAAAAATACCTGGAGGTGCGTGACCAGACGTGGGAACGGCCACCTGCTACCCGACTGTAAAACAACGGTATAATAATCCAAATAACACCCGCCAATTTGCTATATCACACTAATCAATACCGGGAAAGAGTTTCGGTTTTGTTCTGCTTTGAAAAACTAGTAACTATAATAGTGGGGTTTCAGCACAGAACATGGAAACTACTTACTTCGTAAGAATAGAAGGCGTAAGTGGGCAGGGCGAGAGTATAACTAACTGCGCTCTTCAAGACGCACTTGATGACCGTGTCTGCGTTTGGAGCGTCACGGTAAAGTAGTCACAATCTTCGTTCCCGTACTTCTTCGAAACGGCTTGACCGATTCTCATGAAACTTTGAATCCAAAAATGTAGCAAGCTAAAGTGGCAGTGGGCTGGCCATGTCTTTTGCAGAACCGACGAGAGGTGGAACAGGAAGGTTCTCGAATGGAGACCACGCTTAGGTAAACGTAGTGTGGGACGCCCCCGGATAGATGGACAGATGACCTGAAGAAGGCAGCTGGTAGTGTCTGGGTGTAAAGGACGGGTGATCGTGCGCTGTGGCGCTCCTTGGGGGAGGCCTTTCTCCAGCAGTGGACTTCAACAGGCTGATATGATAATTGTGAGCATATTGAGTAGGTCTGAGAATCGGCCAACATCTATTTTCCACACCCCTTAGTGATAAGAAAAATAATTTATATAGCAAAACAACGTTTGCCTGGTCAGCTAGTAATATTTGAATAATAAAAAGTAATTTATTATATTCACAACAGTAGGTAATACAAATGTTATTTCAAGAAATTGTGTATATCTTACTCGTATTGTGAAGACTGGTGCTTGTGATGGATTGTGAAACAATATGTGGTACAAGAGGTCTCCACCTCCTCGACCCTTGTACCTTTGTAGCTTTTGCAGGTGATTTCAGTCAGATGCATTTTGGTTCCTGCGCTGGTGTAGTTTAGTGGAAATTTAAAGCAAAATAATCCTTTTCGGCTTTATAGATATTTGTAAAAAAATTGCAGCCTACAGACTTTAGTAAGCCCGCTAGAAAGCCTCTTGAAAAGACGCGATCGGGGAGCGACATAGCGTAACGAGCCTCAACGATATTTAACGTTAATATATATTAGTACCTAATAAGTAATATAATTTATCTGTATCTCATTCTAAGTGAAATGTAAAATTTATTATGAGAAATAAAAGTTCTATAAACCTTAAACCTTATATAGGTCCTATGCCAACAAAAATTCCCCCCTCAGCTTTATCTTTATTTTTATTTTATTTAGTAAGGGGATACCAACAGTTACACTTTACACATTTCACACAATATCTTAGATAGAAATAAAACTAATACGCTACGCTACGCTATCCACTGGTTAAGTAATATTATTTGCTGAAGGTCGCCAGATGTAGCAACATTATAGATTTTCTAAAACTTTTAAGTAATTTTATTATAGTGGTGTACTATCATATTATATATGCTTATGAATTTATTTCATTTTATGCAAGTGCTAAAATATTACTATAAACTGATTCCTTAAACTTTAGCTACCTGAGCGAAGGTTTATACTTCGAAACGCGAGTACCTCCTTACAAATCCATTACAACATGCACAGATCATAAAAACTTCCTCGCGGATACGCAAATTGACAGCAAAGGGATAACCATAAAAAGCGCGGTGCCCATAAAGGGTAATATCGCATAATATTCGCACCTGTTATTGGCGCAGTGATATCGACGGAGCTAGTACGCTATTTATGACTCCGCGGCGCGATAACTCGTAACGGATAGCGCAACGAATGCATGCTTTTGCCTATTGTGTATAAATTACAGTTCATTTTCAGTTTTGTGCTTCTAGTGTAATACTTTAACAAAAGCTCTTGAAAGTCACATCAGTGCATTGGCAATATTTAATTCAAATTTCGAAATTTCTACTTAGAAGCGGCATTCGATTTATCCTTTGAAAACCAAGATTTCGACAAAAATTGCTTAGGTGTCAAATTTTGTGGTAACTAACTTAAGCAATGGTTGGGGAAGAATCTAGTATTCCATTTCTAGACATGGTTGTGATGGTGATAAGTCTCGGGTAGAATTTTAATTAAAAAAATCGCATTAGTAGGTACTTTGGTTATTTTTATCGTCAACGATGCCTGTATGATTTTAAACTTTCGCGTTGCATTTTAACACTTAAGTACTGGTTATCGGGTCTAAACGCGCTAACTAAAAGTCAGCTCGTGACCTTGAATGTGTGTAATCCAGCTGAAACGTCGAGCAGTGAGTACCTAAAACAGTGGTTAGGTATAACAATGCCTGTGTCGGAGTCTAAGGCTGCTTGTCTAACGAGACAGAACAGCCAACGAGAACTGATGATGTACTTGCAGTGACCCTAAAATCTTTTAGTGTGTATAAGTTTGGGTATGGTTAATTTCAGCTACTGCTGCTTACTCTGTTTCTCCGCTCCGCTGCCTCGCTCCTCTCCAGTGGATAGACAGCTTGCAGGAGTACGGACTCCCGAATGACTCTATAATTCATTTTGAACGCACTCTATATGACGCGCTTTACGACTCCGCAACAGGTTGATAAAAAATATGGCACTTGTTAATGTCGTGCAAATGAGCTGATGTGGCGACAAGTACCAGCCTGTTGTACTTGAGGTACAGTTATAATCCTAGACAGCTGATCACTTGACTACCGTATAAAAAAACATTATATATATATATATTCCTTTTTAACATCGTAAATACGTGTCTTATTTTGATATGGTATAGTACAAAAAAAAAATTGGTTGCCTGTAAAGTCGGTATACGCGCGAAAGTTTTACGTGACAACGACTCTGAGTGGTAAAATAATTTTAATGTGAATATTCATTCGTATAACATGAACCGGTGTGTATGCCTTTCTCTCTCTCTCTCTCGCTCTGTCTCTCTCGCGCGAAACGTGAGCGGAGCAGCGTAACGCAGTTTCTTGAGGTGCACCCGGCACACCAATTTATAAGACGTTGTCACGTCAAAAATTAGCTAATTAATAAATAAATATACAACAACCTCACACAAACACACAGAAAGACGGGTGCCTTCCTGACTCTATCATATTATTAGTAAGATCATTTGGTATGTTAGTAAGGTTATTTGGTATATTAAATAATATATACGACAACAACACATACATTGATCTGACTGCGTGGTAAGTAGCATAAGCACTTGTGTTACAGATATCCGAATCAAGAGTGGTATTACAAATGAACTTAAATAAATCCATTAAACACCCAGACCAGTACAAACAGACATGTTTATGCAAACAAAAGCTTGTACAGTACGGGGAACGACCCCGCGACCTCTCGTATATTTTATCAGTTTATACTTGATTATTAACATTTCTTTGTTTTTTCATGACACACGACAGCACGTCAAAGTATACACTCCGGTATCTTAATGGCTTGTAAATAAGAGCGTGTTTGCAACAAAAATGGCTAACTAAATTTGCTGTTGCCTGTACTCGTACCTACACTTAAAGTTCGTTTAGAAATTCAGAAATAAATTTTCGCGTAATAGACCATAAATTGGACTTCTAAAAACTCACATTAGGATACTCCTATTATTTGTTATATCTACAAATACACGGTATTCACGTTCTAATTGTACGTCTAAACGCTGTCAGCAAGAAATTGCTTTAATAAGCTCAATATCGATTCGTTCCGTTGTCTATTTGTAAACAAGTTGAACTGATAACTTTGAACGCTAACGCTTTAAGTGCTAACGTCTTGTGAAAAGTACTTTTTTTTAAATATAATAATTAGATAAACAACAACATCACATACATTGATCTGATTCCGTGGTAAGTAGCTTAAGCACTTGTGTTACAGATATCAGAATCAACAGCGGTATTACGAATAAACTTGAATAAATACATATTAGTTTATATACAACAATAAAGCATAACAATGGCCAAAATAAAGAAAAATGCACAAATATCAGGCACACTGAGGTAGGCACGATGTAGGCATGTCTTTTTTTAAGCCTGTAATAATTAATATTTATCTGCTGGTATCCATTAATGGCTATCGCCGTAGAGGTAGACCCAAAAATAGATGGTGTGACGATTTGACGAGTTTTCGAACAGATTGGGAATCCTTAGCCGCCAATAGGGAACAGTGGAGGAGTTTGGGAGAGACCTTTGCCCAGCTGATAAAAAATGGGATTATATAGGTTTATAAAAATAAAAAATAAATTAATATTGAAACCTGGCACTTTATCTACTACTTTTTCGCACGCCAAGAAAACGTGATGCTCTATCATGCTAGACTCTCGGAGTCTTAACAAATCCTGTCGACCGTCACCATCAAGACGATACCCAAGGGTAGCACAGCTAATTTGCGCTTTAACTAGGAGTAAAACTTGTAAATTGATCCACATTATTACGTTAGCCTCCTAACAATAGCATGGCGGAGCTCATTCATAGCAGCACCATACACGTCCCGGGGGCACAAAGTTAATTTGAAGTTTGTGAAACCTCAGTACGTGCTCAGTTATTAAAATACTACCGTCTTGAGCTTAATAGCTTTTGCGAACAGCACAAAAGTTTCCGAAACCGCCGCTCGGCTGTGCTTTGTGCAACCCAGGAGTATTTATGCGCTGCGCAAATCATCAAAGTTGGATTTCCTGGAATACGTTGAGACCGGGTTGATCGATACAGAGCCAAGTTCGCCCTGATTAGGCTAGAGTGTAGTGTCATCTAAGTACGATCTATATGTCCACCACGTGGTCTCAATTCTGATTGGTGGAGCGGATACTGTGAGGTAAGCGACCAACCTCACTGCCCAAGGGCCACTTTTTTATACATATCTTTAGGGAAATTCGTGTACGCATTACACTTACCCTTAGTAAGTGTAATGCGTACACGAAGTGGTATGAACGCAACACACTCATATTATAAAGAGGCTTGTTTTTTTTTTTTAATTCAACAAATAAGCTCCGAAACTACTGGACCGTTTCTTTTCAAACATTGGAATTCTAAATCATCCCAGATAAACATAGTCTATAATTTGCAAAAAAAAATTCGAGAACCGAATTCAACGCCGGCGAATCAGCCTGGCGGGAAGCTAGTCTACAATTAAGTTTTCTAAAGAATCATAAAATCAAAGTTGATCGGAAAGTAGGAAGTTGGTCGATCGAATCCAAAATGTTTAAAGGCATTATTGTCAAGCCAAGTCGCCAACCGCCGAGAATAAGTAATTGAGGGTGCGGTTTCACTGCAAGCGGGTGGAAATGCGACAGCATATCAAGCTTAACTAAACAGAGCCATAAGATGTTACGTAGTTTTTAACCCTACACGAAAAGAAGGATGTCATAAGATGTCTGTTTGTGTATGTGTTTGTCTGTGACATCGTAGCTATCGAACGGATTGGACCGATTTCAAAGCGATTTTTTGTTATTCGTTACGTGTTCGCTTTGGAACTACAATGCCACATAAAGACAAACACAGAAACCGAATAATTTACAAACTTCGTCAGGGGAAAAAAATCATACACATTTCTACAGCTGCTTCTCTACATCCAACATTCTGTCCCCTCCCTGCACTGTGACGCGACGAGGCACCGTGTCGGTCAATTATGAGTTGACTATGGCTGTAGCTACTGTTCATCTAGTGATGTACAAGACTCGAGGCGTCGAGCCCTGATTTTGAAGCCTCGAGGCGGAATGGCAAGGCTCAGTGAGCTCGGTAGGCTCGGTGCCCCGAGCTTAGCCGAGCTGCGAGCTCTCTGAGCCATGCCTCGAGCCGTGAAAAGAGCTCGAGCCGTTAAAAGAGCTCGAGCCGTGAAAAGAGCTCGAGTCTCAAAATGAACGCAAGCCTTCAATAAAAGCTCAAGTTTATGTATATGACTTTAATATCTCCGTAACTAAGTAAAATATAATATAAATAGCCACATTATTTATACATATTATATTTTTGACTATTTACCTATATATTTTTTAAATTCACCTCCTAAGGGATTGAAATTAGGGGTTCAAGTTTCAAAATCCACGCGGACGAAGTCGCGGTTAAAAGCTGTAAATAAATAAAATATCTACATAAAGTAATCAATCTAGGTTTCGAAAAGGCTCGAGCTCTCAAAAAGGCTCGAGCTCTCAAAAAAGCTCGAGCTCTCAAAAAAGCTCGAGCTCTCAAAAAGACTCGAGCTCTCAAAAAGGCTTCCGAGTCGTCGTCGTCGTCGTCGTTTTCGTCGGGAGAAAAAATCATACGCATTTCTTCAGCTGCTTCTCTACATCCATCCTTCTGCCCCCTCTCTGCACTGTGTCGCGACGAGGCACCGTGTCAGTCAATTATGAGTTAACTACGGCTGTAGCTACTGTTCATCCGCTTAGGAGCTACAATTTCTTAGACAGACACACACAAAAACCGAATAATTTTCAAACTTATAACACACTTCTTTTTCGTCGGGGAAAAAAATCTTACTCATTTCCACAGCTGCTTCTTTACATCCAACCTTCTGCCCGCACTCTTCTCCCTGCACTGTGTCGCGACGAGGCAATGTGTCACTCAATTATGAGTTATCTACCACAGACAGAAACACACAAACAGAATAGGGGTAAAACTCATAACACCCTTATTTTTCGTCGGTGGAAAAAATCATACATATATCTACAGCTGCTTGTTGACATCCAACCTTCTGCCCCCTCCCTGCACTGTGTAGCGAGGAGGCAATGTGTCACTCTATTATAAGTTAACAACGGTAGCTACGGTTCATTCTCTTTGGAGCTACAATGCTACATACAGACAAACACAGAAACCGAATAATTTACAAATTTATAACACTCGTCTTTTTCGTCAGGGGAAAAAATCATACACATTTCTACAGCTGCTTCATTACGTCCAACCTTCTGTCCCCTCCCTGCACTGTGTCGCGACGAGGCAATGTGTCACTCACTTATGTATGAGTTAACTACCACAGACAGAAACACACAAACAGAATAGGGGTAAAACTCATAACATCCCTATTTTTCTTCAGGGGTTACAGAATCGTATATATTTTCTATGGAAAACCGTCTGCCCATCCCTGCACTGTGGCGCGACAAGCCACCGTCTCTCAATTATGTGTTAACTTGGGCGGTAACTACGGTTTAAATATTAACGCGATGAGACGGCGCGGAATGGCCGGACACACAGCTGATGTTGACAAACGCTTTCGTTCTTTAACTTTTAAACACCCACGGCTGTAACACTAATGAATGGAACGCTGTTTAAGACGCACCTAATGGGGTGGTTGACACCACTAATTGTTGACGTGTAAGTAATTGAGTGTGCGGCCACTGCATGCGGTTGGAAATGCAATAGCATGTCAAGCTTAACACATTACAGACTTAAGATGTTTAGATAGCCGTAGTTTTGTAACAAAACTATTGTTTCTTTAGAAATAAGTACGTGGTTGGAATATACGCTACGCCTATCCGTGTCTTCCAACCCAATAGGATAGTTGACACCACCAATCGTTGATATAATCTTTATCATCTGTCAAAACGATGCGTCTATATACTATAATTTGTCATATAATGTCATAATTTAGTATCAGAAATCGAAGTCAATTGACTCAATATATATTGAATTCTATGTACATAAAAATTGGTTTCTACAGCTTTATGGACATAAATTGGTGTTACTAGCTTCATAGAGGTTATGGTGTAAAACACAATGGTCTTGAAAATATTTACGATAGGTGTTATCATGCCTATTGCTTAGGAGCAATAGACGGTAGACTTGTAGTTCAATAAGCACCTAAAAGCGGATCTGTAGCGGGACGAGACGCGGACGAGCTAAATAACGTGACCGACATTTTCCCGTCCATGTTCCCGCCTCGTACGTGCACCAATGCCGTATGCGTTTTTGAATACATTTTGTAAGAAACGATTCACTAATCATTTCTGCTTAGCCCAAAGGCATGACTGGTAGACAATGCCCAACGGCGTTAAGTCCACATTTTGTACATAGTTATGTTGTGCAATAAAGCTTAATGCAATTTTTTTTTTAAATCTCAACGGCAGGAGACGGCGCAGAATCACCGGACACATAGCTGATGTTGACAACCGCTTTCGTTGTTTAACTTTTGAATACCTACGGCAGTAACACTAACAAATGAAACGTTGTTTAAGACGCAACTAATAGGGTAGTTGACACCACCGATCGTTGACGTACTTTTTAACCCTCGACGTAAAAGAGGAAAGTTTTATCCCTATGTCTGTGTGTTATTGTGTGTGGAATTTTTTGTGGCGGTTTTTTTATCCGAAAGATAATTTAATCATGGTGGTTCTTCGCTATGGCTGGTCAAAACACGTCCGAACGTTGAACCTCATCAGCTGATTTCCTAGCTCATTCTGGGGTTTTTTTAACTGAATGGTTAGTTTTTATCCACT
Source organism: Pyrausta despicata (assembly GCA_963921415.1). NCBI lineage: Eukaryota > Metazoa > Arthropoda > Insecta > Lepidoptera > Crambidae > Pyrausta > Pyrausta despicata. Next base: position 16,511,902 of record OY992845.1, on the reverse strand, counting down.
GTCAAAACGCTTTTCTCCATAGAGCTTGTATAAGAATAGCACACTTTGACGTCATCGCGTGCAATGCCGACTGAGTGACTATTTATAGTTTTAAGTGCAATAAAAAATCTAATACAGGTTGGCGACGACAATACGACAATTGACTCTCTGTCTGTTACGCTTTCACGTCTTAACTATTGGGCAGATTTGGATAAAATTTTGTACACATACATGGTCGTCAACATCCTGTATGTGTATTAAATTTCATCCGAATCAGTTCAGTAGTTTAGGCGTGAGAGCGTATTAAACTATTACGTAGTAAATTCAATTGTCGTATTGTGATCGCCATCCTTCATATAACGAACTGCAGAAAATGATCAATGAAAGGGCGTTTAAAATTTTGAATTGTTTTAAATAAAAATAGAATTCACATGATGATACATGATAAGATTATATCAGCAGAAGTATTGAGTGAGCCAGATTGTCCAATATGACAAAAGTGCCTCGTATCTCCAATAAATTGGATCCAAACTACGTATGCAAATTAAGCGTCATTACATCCTGAAATGGAAATACATCAAAGGTTCCAAACCAAATTTCCTTTTCCCAAACACAAAACTTAGCATATATTATTTACAAGCTACGACTTTCTTACATAAATATATTTTTATCATTCCCCCTATGCGAAGCACCATTTTTGATTCTTACAAAGTTCACAATCGCGTGCACCTCATCGGGTATTCAAGTTGTGACAACCGTGTGTAAGTTATGCGCCCGTCGTGGGATACTCGACCTTATTGAGCCGGAACAATAGTTGCCATAGACAAGAGGAGCGTTTGTTGGGATGTAGTGATAGGAGGTTGGACTGTATTGTGAGGCTTTAGGTGTTAGTTTGGCCTGGTTTTGGTTCGTCAAAACACTAGCACTGTGCGTAAACAGACATCGTGGTCAATTTACGCAAGTACCTGATGAAAAACCTTTTAATGAGGTACTTCTAAAATGTACTAAAATTATCTAAGCCAAAAAGTTTCCATACACCTTCCTTTGCGACGGTTTGTCCGAAAGAATTGGTTCAAGTCTTAGATTAAACCAAACAGAGTAAGATACGGATACTTTTGTACAATCGTCAACTTAAAAAAAGGTCACTAACATTAATTCCAATTAATATATTTTTTTTTAATAGCGAACACTGACCACATTCTACATTTACATTTGCACGTTCAATTGAATTACTTCAAAGCCAATTTAAAATTTACTCAATAATAAAAGGATATTTTTAAGAAGCAATTTTAAAAATCATCATATAGTTTTTTTTAGGCAAAGGTTTACTGGCCGAGTCGAGCCTGTGACAAATTCACAATCGCTAGCCTTTGGAACAATGAAATGCTATTTTTATGTAGCTTATTTTAAATAATAATAAATGTGTATAACGAGATAAAAATTCCTAAACGAATACCGCTGTTTCCTTAAATATATGAAACGATTTAACTTTTAAACAAAAACAATCAAATCACTTTCATTGGGTTTACAACATTAAGTCCCAAAAAAAACTTTAAATTATTAACTTGCAATTTCCATAGCCGTAGTTCAAGCTGGGCTGGGAGGCTAGTTTACATACTCCCAAAGATCGCGGGCCACTGGGTGCATAATCTTTTTTTATTATTACCATCATTCCTTTTATGATGCCTCCGTAGTCCGCACTAGACTACATAACTCGGATAACAATTGCCCGTGGCCACTCACCCTTGTCGCTTTGTTTGTGCACGGTCTTGAGAGCCGCATTCTGTTTCTTTCTCACACAAACTCCATTTGATATAACCATCTCACGCTCCGCGTGTTTCCCGACATCGTGAATAAAATAAGACAGCATCGGCGGACGATGCCCGTCTCTCTCTCCCTTACACAAACACGGATGAGATAGAACGAGCGGGCGGTATAGTCGAATTGCAATAAAACAGCGCCTACTGGGAGATTTGCTGTTATAATATAGCTGTGTACAGTGTGCTGTAGCTTTTATAGGTATGTTGCTTTATTTGTTTAGCCGGGCGGTCGGCTCACGTGTTAATTTCCGTTTAATTTCGGATAATGACGTTGCTTATTTCATTTGGATGTTGGTTAAAAAATCCGTATGAGTTACGAAGTTCGGAAGTTTTCGCTCGGGAAAGCTATTTTCGCTCGCAGATTTTTTTGTTAGCTCGCTTCGCGCGCGTAAAGAACTGAGCTATCAGATTATTTGTTTTGTTCAACAAATGTGGTAAATTCATGGTCCTGTCTAGCCGATTATGGATTCTAAAATATTTTTCATAAAATTTGGCTTTAAAAATCCTAATCTGTTTTCGTTATTAACCTCTACCTGATCTACCTGCATGCCAAATTTCAGCCCGTGCCGTCCCATGGTTTGGGCTGTGCGTTGATAGATCACTATGTGAGTCAATCAGTCACCTTTGAGTTTTATATATTTAGATAAACATATGCTAAGTAGCACTAGTAACACTAGTAACTTATGAGCAAACAAGCATACCTAATAAGAAATCATATGATGCACCCACATTAGATAGCTTATTATGACACAAAGACTCTGTTTTCTATGAGTACATGTGTGAACACTTGCTGAAGATGCAATACCAAGAGGCCAAGAAGAAAATAACCAAAAAACAAATACCTATCTCATGCATAAAAAATATTTTGTTGTAAATTGGAATCTAGTACACAACCTCAGCAATATTTATCACCGTCTCTTTAAACGACTATCGTTTCATTTTAGATAAAATCATTAATTTTTCAAACAAATTTATCATATCTGCCTTGTCCTATTTAATTTTATTTCAAGTATAACATCCGTGGCAGCTTCTGATCTATTTCAAATATAGAGTGAACGTTTAATCAGCAAAATGCATTAGCGACAGCAGTCCTCCACGTCAAACCTTTCATTGGCCTGATTATCGAGTCTAAATAAGTATTTAGGGTGTTTTCCTCTATTTTCGAGTATGATATCTGATTACCGGTCAACTGCGAGTGTGTGTCATCATGCCTATTCTGGCCGGACTAGTCTGCAGGACGTACAATACAACTCACAACGTGACACAGAAGATGCACCTGGAATCACAACACTGACACCAACAAAACACTCGACGCGTGGCATCCTCAGGAGATGTTGTCGCTTCGATGGACTACGAGCCCGTAGTCGTGCGACTTCCAGCTCTAGTTTTTTCAGGTGGTTGCAGTTGGATGTATTTGGGTTCCTGCGCTGGCGTCGTTTAGTGGAAATTTAAAGCAAAATAATCCTCTTTTCAGCTCTATACAAATGTCTCTTATTGAAATGTGATCCTCGCACCAAACTTTCAGATCATGATGTTATTTTAAATTGAGTTTATTCTATGATTTTTCCTATACCAAATATGTTAGGTTATTCTGAGAAATGCCGCGGTACTGTATAGGCTATCGTTCTGAACAAACTGATAGACCCACAATTGTAGTAAGTAATGGGGAATCAATTGGGGAATTGTAGTCACGCTAGCCTACAGCCCGGTAAAGCTGGTTGCACACTAGCAATTATTTATGCATTGAAATGAATTTTAGGGATTGTTTCGTGATTAAAATAAAATTACTATAAAATCGCGAAGTAATTCGTAAAATGTGTATCATTTCAATGTCTACTGTTCCGAAACCGAAAACCGAAGAAACAAATACATTATTTATGCTTTACCAAGTTTCTATAGTCTTACTGTATGCATAAAATAACAACTTCTATATGCATTAACAATGCAACTTTTTTGCTTACTAGCTTTCCGGCAGCCGCTTTGCCCACGAGGAATTTGGTTGTCCAATATAATTAAGATTGTTATTATTCCTATAACACTTACTCTTGAATAAATAAATAAAACTGTACTGTCATAATAATTTGGTTGAACATAGATTTTTTTACGGAAATCTATCAATTCTGTATGAGGTTGATTGACCCTGACTAGGTACTCGTACTTAACTGTCAAAGTCTTGACTTTGTTGATGTGTATAACTATAACCAAAAAGCAAAAAGTGATCAAAAACCTTCTTTTTTTTATTCTCGATCAGTCAAATTGATTAATAAATTATTAAAGCAAATAAAATCGTTAAAGCATTTTTTAGACTTTAAGTGATAGAAGTGTGATATAGAATCGACAGATCAGACCGCGATCATACAAACATACAGACATAGGGACAGACGCGGAAAGCGACTTTGGTTTGTATTATGTAGTGATTGCACATCAAAACTTTGTACAAAAGGTGGACTTAAGCCCATACGGCACTCTCTACCAGACATAAATTTGGGCTAAGCAGAAATTATATGTGGGCGGTGCGACAAAGGAAAACTAAAATCAAATGAATTTTAAATGTTTTAAGTATAGAAGTTTTAATTATGGTGCAAACGTTTGTGCTAGTGTCTGGATTGAATACTTTTTTTGGATGAAATTATACAATGTCTTTCGACCACAGGTTGACATACTTTGTAAATAGATAGTAATGTAACAATTCATCGACAAACAGCCTTTGAAAGGGGCAACCTTTATTCCCTTTCTTTAAAAAAAATCGCCTGTCAAACTTTTTGTACAGTCAAAGATACTTTTCAAGGAGGAGACATCATCTTTTTCAGAATGTGTATCAAAAATAATATCTCAAATTGTCATTATAAAATAGAAGAAGAAAGAGGAAGAAGAAAACATTTTATTCAGTACCACATTTTAACCAAATAGAAAAACACATTTAAAAATCACATACACAAGATAATGAAAAGGTGGGCCACTCAGCATGTGTCGTAGCATCTCAGGAATGCCACGACGCTGGTCTTCCGTGGACACCCAGACAGAGAGATAGCACTACATTGCACAACAAATACTGTATAGTTCGTTTCACACATCGTCGACATCTTCTTTACCTCTTAGAGGAAGAATGATGTCAAGAGCGAACCAATTTTAATAAAATAAAAAAAAAAAAACACAGCACAAACATATTGGTATACAAGATATACGGAATCATGCCAGAATCAGATCGATGACATGGCGCGTTGCAAGCGGCGCAAAATCGATACAGCCTTAATTTTAGCTGCGATTGAAGTGCCATTGATTGGAGTCAGCTGTCAAGGTAAAGTAGGGGTTTACTTAGGATATTTATAAGTGAGTACTGCTCCTGGTGTACAGAAACATGTATTCTGTTTATGTGTATAAGGGAGAGTGGGAGGCACCTTTGAACATGTTGAACACTTCTTTAGTTCTGATTCTGTAGTTCTGGACCAATTCTGTATTTCAATGCTTAGACTGTCTATTCGAATTCATATGACGAAGAATATGCAAAGTATAGCCGAAATAAACATTTTAGTAGAAAATTCAAAGCTGTCAGGGGTGGGGCAGCTTTTGAAAAATGTTGATATTTGGCACCCAAAACTGAAAATTCCTCATAACTCAACGACAGCCGGCCCAACGTCAGCAGTGACAGTTGTACGAACTTGTATTGCCTTTTCCCAAAAAATAACCACGACATTTTCTAAAATAGCTTGGTAAACTCAAATGTTCAAAGGTACCCCCTTCTCCTCTTCCTTATAATGAGGTTAATACCTTGCCTGTTTTATTGTAGGTATGTATTCAAAAGAAGCATTAATGGCTAAAGAAGTGTTTTTTTTGTCTTCAGTTTTACATTTATAAAATTATAACAGTTTAAGTTAATTAATTTGTAATAAGTGGAAAAAACTTATAGAAAAGTGCTAGTTTTTTTCACGACTATAAAGGCTTCAACACACCGCCGGCGGAACGGGCTTTGGAGTTTTCATAAAATGTTTTTGAGATGCCAGCGAGAGCAAAACGATTTCTACTGTGTACTTTTCTATGTAAGATTTCTGTAAAAGTTTAATTATTAAAAATATATAAAATTATTCAGTACGTACGCCATATAATTGAAACATTTATGAATAACTAATAAGCACTATCCCGGCGTGTAAAAATAAAACGTTTTTTGAGAATCCAAATACACAGGCGTTTTCGTTTGTTTTTCTACACCTAACATTTAACGGGTGTAGAATGTATGTGATATGATATTGTTACCGTTTTAATGTAAGTCACGACAAAATTTTGTATGTGTTAAATTTTATTAAATTGGGTTTATTTCATAACTTTATATTTTAAATTATACCAACACCCAACGAGGTGTAAGGTGCCTCATTGGTGTAATGGCGAATTTTCTGTCTTACATGCAACAACAACGTTCGAATCCCAAGTCTATCGGAAAAAATGTTTTCTGAGATTTTCGGTCATAAATTTCTCAGAAACAGCTCGGAGTTGGGAAGTTGGCGGTGTTACACCCCCGTGTCTTGGAAAGCACGTTAAGCCGTTGGAGTTGCGCCTAATCTCTCTCCGGTCGTGTCGGATTGCCGTCTCACCGAACTTTGAGAGTAAAGGAACAGAGAGTGCACCTGTGTATTGCGCTTACACTTGTGCACTATATCATATGCGTAGTTGGTTGATCTCTGTTGAGATTGTAGCCGCCGTGTTCGAAATCGGCTAGGAGGACTATTACTACCAATATACTAACACAAAGCGAGAGTTAGGTAACTATATCTTTTCCACGTTGCATTAACGATGAAAGGTGTAAGACTTACTATTTAAAAGTAATAACATTATATTTTGGTCTTATTAAAGGTACCTAATCAAATTCAAATTGCATTATTTAGTCAAAGGTGTCTCCACTTTAGTCCAAATAATACAATTTTAGGTGATATAAGGTACGCTTAAAAAGTAAGAATTTATATCTATATTAATAAAATTTGAATCTTCGAAATGTATGTATGTGCACAACTTCCGACCGAATTTAAAAAAAACAATGGGCAATAGACGGAAATAAATATGTCACCGACCTACTCTTTATTCCTCCGGGATCATGCAAAACTATTATTTTTGATCAATGAAACACAGTTATCATTATTATCTACTTAACGATATGTGGCTCAGGTAGAAAATGAATTCACAAATCAAACCAATTGAAGATAAATGTCATGACATGAAACTACAGTAAATGAATTAGTCCTTTGATATCAATCTGGCTTTGCATTACACTTTATGATACCTTAAGTTTACTCAAGTACTCCAAAGCAAACACGGAGTTGAAAGTAAGCATCATTTGCATTCAAATTGCAGGTAATAACTTAAATTTACTCTGGTTCAGGATTCGAAAAAAACGATTTTAATATCGAATAAAAACAACTACCATAAGTACTCTTCAAGGTAGACCGATGATCTAGTGAAGGTCGCGGGCAGTGCAGGACCGATCACGGCAGATATTCTTGGGGGAGACCTGTGGTCAGCAGTGAGCTTCGAACGGCTGATATTATGAACAAGGAAGGAGATTTTGTCGCGAGCCCTGACAACTGCCTTCGATGTGCCGATTTTTATAGCCCCGCTATGATATTTATGTGGCCGGCAAAATTGCTTAAGAAACTTGTCAACAATAGAAAATCCATAATAATATTATAAATGCGAAAGTAACTCTGTCTGTATGTTACTCAATCACGCCTAAACTACTGAACCAATTTTCATTAAATTCAGTACGGAAATATTTTGATACCCGAGAAAGCACATAGGCTACTTTTTACCGCGGAAAATGACGCTTCCTCACGCAAAATTCAGGTGGGCCGATCGCTTTTTTATATATCAAAATGAATGGTGTCCGTTAGTCTCACTAAAACTCGAGAACGGCTGAACCGATTTCAATAAATTTGAAGCCTTAAAATACTTATGTGTACCCATCCGATCGATTTCGAACACGGTGACTGCTTCAACTCCTTTGTTGGCGGTCGTGTGCACGCATGTGGCTTATGTAGCCAATCTTTTTTGTAAATGTCCTTGCGCACTGCGGGCATGTGAGCACACTGTTTATATAGTTATAATTGATTGCCGCTGGTGGTCTGGCTTTCAATTCGTCACGCTTGGCGTCTAGGTCTGAGCGCCGTTTAGCCTCAAATTCGAAAATCCTGGTTTTAACCATGGATCTCCACTCAGGTCGCTTGGCAGCCAGTTGCCATTGCAAAGGCTCGATGTTGCAACTCCTCATGTGCCTCATGTGCCGCTTAAGCACATCTTTATACCTGAGGAGTTGGCCGCCATGTTTTCGCTTGCCCTCCTCAAGTTCCGAATAGAAGATGCGCTTTGCCACTCGCTCTTCCGTCATTCGTGACACATGTCCGCACCATCGGAGTTGTCGAAAATACTTGTGGAAGTCCAGGAAAGGTTTAAACGATGAAAAAATATTGCAATGCGAAAACTGCGGGCAGGACAACGTCTGCTGGGCCCGGGTAGTTAATAAGGTCCTTACTAGTCTTATGACCGTAGATATCGATTCGATTCAGATTTAATGTTTTTATTATTATTATTTTTTAATTATTGCACGTGAATTGGCGTAAGATTAAATGATTTAGTGAGAGAAAAATTTGATAGTTCATACAGTACATATAAACCAATAATGAAAGCCGCTCAGTTAGTATTCCATTTTAAACTAATGATCATTTTTGTTCCTATTGTAATACTGGGAATTTTAATTATTTATGTTTAAAGAACAATGAACGATGGTGTTTCATTTTGCAGATAATTAAAAGCGAGACCTAAACTTTTTTTAGGAATAAGTACAAAATATTTATTTTAAATCCTAGGCGTGTGTGTGTGTTTCCAAAAGTACAAGTTTTTTTTGGTTTCATTCATTGGAAAAATGCTTTTTTATGTCTGAGAGGTTTTATTAGTTTTAATTTAATAGGTGACGCCACGCGATGTTCTTATTTCACCAATTTCAAAAGTGCAAAACCATTTAAGAATGTAGTTGTTTTTTTTTAATCTAAAACACATGTTTAAAAAAGTGCTAAGCCTTGTTTCCTGTGAATCCGCCGTAGATAACAGCTAGTGGCCTCAATGGTATCACGAAAAATTCCCTGAAATGATAAAAAACAAGTACACTCCCGGTTAAACAAAATTTTGTGCACATTCAGTTAATGGTTATTCATTGATTAAACTTAATAAAGCAATAAAAATAGCTTTCATATTTTGGCTGAAATATCGGATCAGTTTTGTCGGGGTAAATTATAATTATTTATTTAAAGTGTTCAATTATTAGTTAACGTTTCAAATTTGGATTTTAATGTTTTTTGTCCTAAATTATTTCCTTGTTGATTATTATATCGATTTACATTTGAATTTCCTATCCTTAATACCAATAAATTAATTTATTTTAAACTGGGCTACAGTGCTACGACATGTCGTAGAGCGCGGCTACGGGCGGCGGCCGTCGGCTGGCGCTACGAATATTCGTAGTCCGTAGTAGCTACATAGTGTATTTCGTTGGTAGAATGTATGAGACTCGTAGCGGAACAATATTTTATCACTGCTGCATTCATTTAATATTTACTGCAACTCTACATTTTATTTTAACGTTACAACTGAATAGTGTTTGCACTCGAGCGAAGAAAATTTCATGTTTTATTTGGTTTCCGAGTTAAATAACTATTATTATTAGAAGAAAAGCGTCTATATTTTAATTTATTTATAATCTTCTTATTTATATGTATTTATTTAACATCAGATAAAATTTAATAACATAAGCGTCTCAAAAGTAATTACTATTGTTTATTTACTTTTTCACACATTAAAATTAGCGCCTTCTGTATGAATATATTTCAAATTTACGAAATTAATAATTTTAATACAAATACTATTTTATTAGGTACGTTAGTTTTTTGAACTAGCGAGACATTGAAAATAAAGTATTTTTATGAAATAGCTAAAACGGTCGTTTTAGCGGTCCGGATTTTGATTGCCAATAATACATTTTAACAATTTAGATAACATTCGATTATTTCTTTTATCTTTAAGCTTTTAACCTTAATGTTATCCGTGCCACAAAAGTTTGTTTAACCGAAATACAAAACACAACCTTTAATGGAGCTCCATGTAAAATCGCGTAAGCAGACACCAGCTATTAAAAAAAAACAAATCGCGTTGCATTAGTAAAATCACCGCTGACCTGCAATAAATGCGTTAGTACAAAAATATTATGTACATAGTTATGTTTAGACGTATCCCTGAAACAGAAGGTAGTGTGTACGCGCGGAACGGGTAGGCGGTGTTCTAGTTTTGAAAATGTTTTTGTGTGCTACGAAAAAGAGATCTGTACTCACGGATGGATTCGGCACGCACCGGCGGGGATCCGTTGTGCGGTACGTGGGGCTGTAGCGCGCCGGGAAGCAGCCCGGCGGCGCCATCAGCCCCCCGCCGGACTTCATCTTGTCCGGCGAGTACATCGCACATGACCCCCACGGGTCGTCCTCCAACTTCAACACCTTGGAAGGTGAGTGGTACTGACGGTCGAAAATTTTGGCGATTTGTAATCGTACTCGGGGTGAAAAAGGCGACGGGTCGCCGCGACCGCTCCGACCGCCGGGTGTTGACCGACTGAGCGCGGTGCGGCGGGACGTCACTCGCCACGCCCTCGCCCCTCCACTGCCCGCCCCCAGGCCCCCTCCGGCCCCCCTGCACGCGTGTTTACGTCGACGTCGCCGGCAGTACGAATTACTGAATTATTTAATTCGTCCATTCACTTCGCTGGCTGTTTTCACGCTGCCAACTCAGAAAAGGTTGACGGATGGCGCGTTACGGTATCGGCCCGCTAATTATGCCCTAATCAATACGGGATTCACAAGTTTCAGGTACATTAGAGGTGGAGCGCGATAATTGTCTGGGTTTTGGTCTTGATGCTCTGAAATTAACATCGATAAGGTCGTGTCGCGTAGGATCGTTCGAAACTACAATTTAGACCCGCACAAATAATTTAGGCATTGTTTGAACCTGGTCTCTAAATACAAGTCAGTCAATTTTAAACTAGTGACAATAATGATAACATAACTTTATTAATGGGCGAAATGTATATTATCTTTATAGATGCGATAATCAAATGATGAACCTTGATAAGCAGGGATACATAACATGGTAGCCCGATGCTACTCGTATTTCCTCTTTTGTTTATGCTCGTATGACTCCTTAACACTGCTCCAACAAAATGTTCTGTCAGCGAAATGGCTGTCTCCAATCCAATGATTCTGATGTCTTCACCATAATGTGATAAATAATTGGATACATATATAATTTCGAAAAGACAACACTTAAAAAATTCTTTTCGGCTCCGGTCACCGGGGAGGATTCATATATGTTTAAATATTTATTACACCTATCTAATACAGGGTGACAAGAAGTACGATACATTCCTTGAAATATGTTTTTAAGGTTTTTTTACTTAGCATATGACATTCATTTGGTATGCGAATCGGTTGTAAGCTATTAAACGTCAAGGGTAATCCAACCCGAACGTTTGTATTGTGAGTTTTCATTATTTATTTTTATTCAAGTAAAATTTCGTCCAGCTATGGAAGCTTTCCAGCTGTTTTCTTATCTTATTCAGGGTTTTTTCAACTGGAGAGTTAGTTTTTTTCTCTATACTAAACACAGCAGCAAAAAACGTCTCCGGAATAATGAAATACTAATATAGTAAAATGACCGGAGCCGAAAAGAATTTCGAAGTTAAAAATAGTGTTGTGAACGCAAAAAATACTTAACAAATAAAATTTTAGCCTGTTACATCTTAACCGATTGTTAAATATTTGTAAAAATATTTTTCTCGGGTAATTAGAGGGTGTCTCCCACAATCATTGATAAAACATACGCTGGCTCAAAGCGTTAAAAAGCACTTACAAAATTCAACGACTCCATTAAGGTTCTTGGTAGCTCAGTGGTCAGAGCATTGGACCGGACTTCCAAAGGTCGGGGGTTCGAATCCTTCCCGATGACCGGAGCCGAAAAGAATTATTTAAGTGTTGTTTTTCGTAATATAGTAAACTTAATAATCTTGATCAAAGACGAAAATATATATCGAACAAAAAATCACTGGCGTAATGGTATTAGTTCAGATTATCATAATTAATTATTTATGTATTTATATAAGCACTACCTATTTAATAATATTGTATACAGTGATTGTATTCCTACCTGCAGGCCCGGATCTAGGTGGGGGCGAGCCGGGGTGCGCGCCCTGGGCGGCAGGTTCAGGGGGCGGCAAAATTCACACTTTACAGACAAATGAACGACTCATTATTTCCTTAACTTTGACCTACACTAAACAGGCACAAACATTTTATTCGAATGGCGCGTAGAGATGGATCAGAATACCGCCCACTCATCCTCGGGAATCGCAGATCGCTACAGTTGTCAACTCCATTTACGTTCTGTGTTCATCAATTTAAAGCTTTCAAATTACCTATGGATAAGTTTTTTGAAAGTATAACAAAATTACTTAATTTATGAAATTTTACTACTTTTAGCAAAATAGCATTCGCTCGCGCAATATTACATATGTCTATATGAAATTCTGAGAGATCATGATAGCCAAACATTTCAAGCGCTTGTTTCGTTCTCTTACTTTTATAACCATAAACACGGATATGTCGGGTGCTCGCGTAGCTTGCGCTTTCATACATATGTCTGTGAGAAATTCTAAGAGATTAAAATAGCTAAACACTTAAAGCGCTTGGTGCTCTCGCGAACTAACTTTTACAACCATAAATACTGATATGCTTGGCGACATTCTGAAAGACTTCCTTATCTGGTTAGCTGTAACATTAGAAGCTAAGGTTTTGACATGGTGCTCTTGTTTACTACACAAAACCGCTATTTCAACTTACAGCTAATCCTTCGAAAGATTTTTTATTTATTGATGGCTGCAAACAAAGAAACTTCATCATTTGAAAACTCTAAATTGGAAAAATTCTTGACACGAGGATAAAATGTATGTAATTGAGAATTGACTTTAAAAATTTGCTGGGAATCACTATTATTATTATAAGCCGACATATTATTATTATTGGGCGCTTGCTTCGCTCTCGCACTTATCCATACAGCCTAGAGGTATTTTCAGTAATCATTATTGCCAAACATTTCGGGCGCTTGCTTTGCCCGTGTTATAAATAGAAATTGAGTATTCCATCTTTTCGAATGATGGCCCTTGTGAATGTTTTTCTCCCGGGCCCTTGGATACCTAGCTACGCCACTGGCAATGGATGTAGGTATTATTCTAGGAAGGCCTATGCCACCCAAAAGTAAATTAATCAGTGGACACCTGCTTATAGCTGATATTATAAAGATTATAAACGCATATACATCCTCGAACCCTGCTCCTCGCCTTACAACACCACCAACAAAACAAGTACAAAAACCAAATCTGTTCAAAATCATACTTACAGCAGCAATTAAGCAGTATTCTGTCAAACAATCAAGTTTTAGTCTTTCAACCGAACAAAGCGATGAAATCACACACGTGATTTTACTTGTAAATAAGCATCATAAAATTAGCGACCCTCTTTTAATGCTCGGAGGGGTCCAACATGCACTTTGAGTATGACGTGTGATGGGTACCAGTTTGTGGGACACCTAACGCAATGAATATTTGTAATAAAATTATTGTTATGGTGTAAAGGACGATACCCGTAATGTTAACAATTCTCTTTACACTGGGTGATTATAATAGTCCTCCTGGCCGATTTCGACCACGGCGGCCAATCTCAACAGAGATCAGCCAACTACGCAGAAGATATTATAGTGCACATGTGTGAGCGCAATACACAGGTGCACTCACTGTTCCATCACTCTCAAAGTCGGTGAGACGGCAATCCGACATGACCGAAGAGAGATCTGGAGCAGGACCAACGGCTTAACGTGCTTTCCGAGGCACAGGGGTGTAACACCGCGAACTTCCCGACTCCGAGCTGCTTTTGAGAAGTTCATAACAGAAAATCTCAGTAACAATTTTGGCTCGACCTGGGATTCGAACCCAGGCAGACACTTTGCCACTACACCAACGAGGTAGTCTGGATGATTAATAAAAAAGGAATTGTAATCTCCACCTTCATTCTATAGATACTCTCCTGCTGTTTTGGACAATTCACTAGCACGGATGACTACAAACTAAGGAGCAACCGCCGGGGTACATATACGGTTTGCGGCCGCTGAAACTCCGCGCATGTCAGTGAATTAGCCTCAGCGATTGGTTAAAATGATGCAGTAAAGCTATTATATTTTAATTTAAGCATTGGATAACCATGCAATGATATTATGTCATTTGCGAGTCACTGCGACAGAAAGTCGCACAGGTGCACTGGCAGTTAAAATTGAATTAAAACGACATAAAGCGATGTTGCAGATTTTAAAAACGCATGCTAAAATAGTGATAGGGCAGAAGTTAAAACAGACCTGAGAATATTCGAGGACCCTGAGATCCCAAAAATACAATTTTAAAGAGGCCTTGTTTAGAGACAACATATTTGTAAGTATTGTTATACGTCAGTTTTACTACGAACCACTAAATAATCCTAGAAAAATTATAATCTCCTTCAATTGCATGGGTTTGAGGCTCGGAATCAATAACATTACGGGGCAGAGTACGGTATATTCTCTATGGTCGAAAACATAAGTCACGTCATAGAAGAACATCTGACAGTAAAGTTTGTCACTATATTTTCAAAGATCCCCCCAAATATCAGCGCTGACCCCGCGCCGTGGAGTATGGATCGTTCCACCTCAAAGTTGAGGTGAGGCCTGTGCCTAGCAGTGGGATGTACGTATGTCGTCAAAGCTGTAACGTTACACTGCCAAACTTTGGTATCACTACCAGTCCATACCGGCCACAAGCACCGTTGCTAAAAAACAACTGCAATACAGAACAAAAACAAAAGCATTCGGGTTAAAAGCTTTCGTATCCACCAAACAAAAGGGGGATTGCACTATTCAAATAGCCATTTCGGTCGTACAATAAGTAGATCTCCGTTTCATTAGCTGGCTAATTTGTTGAATCGCTAATGCAGATGGTGGTATGTGTGCGTCTGGCTGCGCCCAAGCGTGGTTCCTGATCTGAAAGACCCTAAAAAGGGTATGCTGGGGTGAGCTGGCGCGAGTGACGGGCGGAAGCAGTCATTTAAAAGCAAAACATATATAGATATTTGACTACTTTTTTTTTCAATCTATTCAAACTGAGAAAATTTGTGTTTTTTTTCAGAAATGTTTGCTGTTATCTAGCGTAGACAGAACTCAGGTACGTATAGCCAAGCGTCTATAGGTACCTATTTTTCTTGCACTTGGAACAAATCCCATTGGTTTCATATAGGTAGCCGTGTTATTATGTTGAGGACGTGGATGACGATAACGGTGACGTAACAATAATATATGTGCTTATTTTAAAGGAGATGAAAAATATTAAGTATGCATTTAAAATTGTTTACTGTTAGTCTTAATGCGAGTAAAGGCGTATTCACATGTAACGTCCGTTTTACTGGTCCGTTAAAACGTGTATGTTATTTAATGGCTATAGAAATATTTCTATAATGTATGAGCGAGTTCACACATACTTTCCAGTATATCGGATCCAGGATACTGGATCGAATCATTACTGTAATGTGCTGTGTGAAACTCCAGTAGCGACAGATCGTTTAAAACGGATCCTGTAAAACTGACGTCAAATGTGAATGCGCCGTAAGTTAATGATTTCCAAATTGAACTTCAGATGGACAAAACACATTAACTTCCTTGTTTTTCCATTTATTTCGGCATAACGCCACAACCCGCTCCCGCTCCAACCTTGTTCCACACTCCCACGTCCCGAAGGAGCCGCAGCGAGCGATAAAAGCGTCATCCATAATGCAGGCGCGTCCGAAATCGAAAAATTAAAACCCGCCATCTGCCGGCCGTGCGCGTAATTACCCGGTTTTGACATGATCCCGCGCGGCGCGCTCTCATCGCAAGCGAATAGGGTCTTAGGCGATTAGCACACCTCTACCCGTTCCGCCGCGGTTCGCGGGGCGCCAGATTTATTATTTGCATACCAGTACCACAGTTTGTTTTAAATAAAAAGTTACGCGCACCACTACTCACTAACAACGCGTTTTCTTTTGATGGAGAATTTGTGATGGAGCTCGGTGCGGTGTGATAATCAGCCTAAGGAGACTGTGTATGTAGGTTTCGTTCACACGGCATTGTCATGCACGTTTTTACAGTATACGTTTTAACGTATAAATAAATAGTGACCATACTATGTACAAAGATAGTGTTTGTGTGTTCATATAGTGTTCATAGTGTTCACACGTCGATTGCACTACATAAAGACGTATACCGCTTATACGTTTGAACTGTGAATGGATAGATGAACAGTGTATTGTTTTGTTTTATTTGTATAAGTTAAATTTAAGTTTTATACGAATATGTATGTTAGACTTTAAGGTATTTATGATATGGGCCATAATTTTGTTAAAATTCGTTGCCTGAAATAAAAATATTATTATTATTTTATTTCTTATACATTACGACGTATTCTGCAAAAAACGTACAGAACTAATGCTATACGAATGAAGTCTACTATGCGCGTTCTCAACGTGTCAGACGAGCGGCCGACTATCGATAGAAACCCATGTGTACAGTGGCCAGCACATCCAGCTATCCATTTTTGTTGCAAAAACGCCCGTATCACACCGCATAAGATACCGCATAAGATACGCAGCGTTAACCGTGACGTGCTGTAGGGTGAGCACGAACATTATCGTAACGTATTCGTGTCGTCTAAACGTCAGAATCTGACAGTTTCCCCATACACCACATTTTAGGCTTCATAAAGTTGGTCACTCATTTATGGGTAGATGTATATCATTTTTTAATAAATTACCTGAAGATTTAATTTCATTGCCTTTAAATAAATTTAAAACAGTTGTAAAAGATGTATTAATGTTGAAAGGATATTATAAAATTGATGATTATATAAATTACAAAGATATATGGAAATGTTTAAATGCACAATTACAATTATTGTAAATCAATTTGAAAAGAGGCAATGACTCAGCATTGGCCCAAATTGTGTCGAAGCAGTGGTAGGGTTAATTTATATGTTGGGACGTGTAAAAGTGCTACTTGTTAGCCTACTTATAGAAATAAATTGATTTTATTAATTTGATTTTATTAATGATACAAATTAACATGTTAACGATAGGTAAACGCTACGAATACGTTACGATAGTTGTTCGTGCTCACTCTACTGGCTACCGTACCTACCAAAAGAACCGCATTCGAATAACCTACTCTTTTTTGATATGATTACGCGCGGTGCTCTCACGCGCATATGGTCACTTACGGCCTAAGTAGACCTAAGTAATAGAGCAGTGTATTTCACAGATAGGAGGGAATACTACGCGCGGTGGACACGCATAGGGACTAGAATGCTCTTCAGACAGGGTTAACACATTTACGGACACTGCACGCCTATAGACTTTATAACAATAGAACTTCTATTGTGTCTGGCAAACTGTCCATGTTTGTCTTAACTCGCGCCGCTTGTATACGTAGACCCACAGTGAAACCGCGCTTCAATCACATCAGCCTGTTGCAGTCCACTGCTGGACATAGGTCTCCCCCAAGGAGCGCCACGGCGCACGATCTCCCGCCCTTTGCATCCAGTCACTACCAGCTGCCTTCTTCAGGTCATCTGTCCATCTAGCCGGTCTTCGTCCCACACTACGTTTACTTAAGCGTGGTCTCCATTCGAGAACCTTCCTGCTCCACCTCTCGTCGGTTCTGCGCCAGATATGGCCAGCCCGCTTTAGCTTGCTACATTTTTGGACAACATCAGTTACCTTAGTCTTATGTCGTATGACCTCGTTCCGGATCTTATCTCTTAATGAGATCCCCAACATAGACCTTTCCATAGCACGCTGAGTGACGTGCAGTCGGCGAGCCAGCTTGACTGTCATGTTCCACGTTTCCACGCGTAACCGCGCTTAGCTCATTTTATTCGGGTTCCCGTCTGTCGCGCTGAAATCGTGCAGGGACACGCGACAAAGCGCTGTAACCGCGCTCAAGCAATACCCACACCATCTGTTTAGCCCCTAAGGCGTTGCCCTCTGTGAGCCACGCATCGCGACGCGACTTGTACTTGTGTCAATGTCATTTGCGCTTCGTCTTATATGACATTATCTTAGACACTAGTATGTATAATAACATGCTTTATAAGTATACTTGACGACCACTATTAACCAAGAGGTCGCGGGTGCGATCCCCGCGCTGTACAAAAATTTGTGTACATGAACATGTCTGTTTGTACTGGTCTGGGTGGATATGTATTTATTTAAGTTTATTTGTAATACCACTGTTGATTCTGATATCTATAACACAAATGCTTAAGCTACTTACCACGGACGGAGTCAGATCAATGTATGTGTTGTTGTTGTATTTATAGACGTACATACATTTATAGATATTGTCGCGTCTTGTCGTATTTGACACGTTTGTCTGTCACGAAGGACAAGTGATGGGGTAGGTTTTTGCAAGTGGTGTCAGGTTATGAGTGAACAAGTACCTACAACTTCAAAATATTTTTTTCCACATTCTGTAGTTAGAGTTAGTAGGTAGTTAGTAGGTAAAGTTTTAGAGTTAGTAGTAGGTAAAGTTTTAGAGTTAGTATTGTAATGTAATGGTGAGGAATTAATGATTTATTATTAATTGTGAATGTAATTTGTGAAAAAAAACGGTATGCATGCAATTTCGACACCCGTTGTCAAAGTATGACGACGGAAGAATAAAATGGGCTTGAATAGATAATTAAATCTGTTTTCTGACCGTTTGTTTACAAAAATGCAACGTTTCTCACTTGTCCTGTGATTCGAGAACAGCACGAACATTATCGTAACGTATTCGTGCCGTCCAAACGTCAGAAACGGACAGTTTCCCCATACATATTGACAAGTTAACGATAGGTAAGCGCCACGAATACGTTACGATAGTTGTTCGTTCTCATCCTACAGTACAGAACCTAAAAATGCCTCAAAAGACTAAGACTAGCTAGCGCGAACTCGCTACGAAGGCCGCACGCGCATTTCGTATGTGAAAACTTGGATATCACTTCCTTATGTTTGATAGTTCGCGCATGCGCCCGCGCCCACATCCGCGTCCGCGCCCGCGCGTCCTATGTGAATTAGCAATAATAGATATACTAAGACCATTATTATTCAACGAAGTGAATGTCCAAAAATACCCAAAACTGGTATTATAAAAATGATCAATTCAAAACCGTCAGTATAAAACGCAACCTTTTTACTCGCGTCACTAGAAAATTCTCCCAAAAATGAATGTATATTAAAAAACTTAACTTTGTTACCTACCCCACGGACGCCTCAGAGAGCCATAAAACCAAAAATAGAGACCAACTCCGATCCGGGAGGAGGCGAGCCGGCATTGCAAAATGTTTTTGTTTCTCGGCAAGACAATGGGGGGTGCAGCTTCCGGCGGATGTGGCCTCCCCTCCCCTGACCCGCCCGCCCGCAGGAAACAGCCCTTCCGACTGGAGCGATAGCGTAAAAATTTGGTAATGTTAAAATTACCAACAGGTTTTAAACTTGAAAAACTAAGTACAAATCCTGACATTACTTTTTTAACCGACGAAAAGAGGGGTTTTGTTAGTTCGACCCCTATGGTTGTTTGTGTGTGTAAGTGTGTTTGTGTGTCTGTCTGTGGCATCGAAGCTTCCGAACGGATGGACCGATTTCAAAAAGGTGTTTTTTCATTCCAAAGTTTATTTAATCACGATGTTTCCAAGCTGTTTTGTTAGCTCATTAGAGCTTTTTTTTAACTTAAAGTTAGTTAAAAACAATTACTACGAGTTTCTGCTTCTCCCCTCTGCTGGGCTTGTATAAAAGCTTCCTCATATTCCAAGCCAAGCAATTATAACAGGAAAATCTTGATTTTCAGCAAGACACAAAGAACAAAGAAATTTCTCCTTTACTGGAAATAAGCTTCATTGGGATAACGGATTTCCTATTGTTCCCTTTAGTCAAAAATCGGTTGTCTGTAAAGTCGGTTTACTGACGATAGTTGAACGTGACAACGTCTTTGTCACGTTGCCTCTTTGTCGCTCGTTCCGCGCTCTCGCTTGCACTTCAAGCCTTGAATGGAACGCCTCAGAGCGAGGTAACGCTGCATGCGTCATGTTTTTTGGTGCGTGCAGCCGGCTCGTTGGAATTATAAGACGTTGTCACGTCAAATAAAAACTGATGATACAAATGTGCGTAAGGAAATGTTTAGGCACAGTATAAGAAAAGAGTTGTTTATTGCAAAATAAATAATGTTTGAAATATTTTTTTCTGTCAACCATACTCTGTAGGCGGGTGCCGCGCATGAAAACTGTAAAATATGTTATTCGCATGCCCTCAATTAAAATGATAATGAAAGGTTGTTAAAACGACCGCTAATCTCAATTAAAACTCGTCTGTCTCTAGTAATTCTAAACTCCCGTAACTTTTTGTAATTATTATGCGCCGTGTGATAAACAAAATAGTCTGTTTGAGATATTTTTGGTTAATCCAATTTAGTAAGTAAAATTCACCTCTGACAAAGAGAGAACTACTTAGTTCAAAAAAATATTTTGATACAAACTCATTAAAATATTTTACAGTAGAAAAAAATCTACTGTTCCTAGCTGAAACAATTGGATTTTTTCATCCTCGCCGCATCATGAGCACCTCGCCGCATCATGAGCACTTTGAAAGGGTAATCTCTCTCTCTCTCTCTCTCTCTCAATAATCTAAGTAAGGATTAATAATTTTGTAAAGACAAAAAGCGAAACAGTGATCTGAAATTATGAAGAATCCGAATATCTACTACGAGTGAAATGTTCAAGGAAACCTTATTTTCGTTATATTGTTGAAATAACATTTTGCTCATTTAAGCTGAATTAAAACTTGTAAAATTTTACATTGTATTACAATTTTACAATTTGTACAATTTAGAAAAAAATAATGTAGCATTTAACACGAAACGAACGACGTGACGTGACACGAAATGAATGTATAAATAATTTTGAGAAGCAATCAAATATATTTTTGTTTGTCGACAAAGCCCTTTCAGAAGCGGAAGAATCGTCCAAATTTTCCGGCGTCGTGCGGACACGTGCCGGATCCGTATCGGTGCGGACACACAGCCGGACATGCGGAGAATTGTTCAATTGAGGTGCAAACCGACGGTGCTTTACACTTTTGGGGAGCGAAATGAATTGTAATGAGGGTTGCGCGCGTTAAAAGAGCTATGCTCAATGCAAATAGAAAAAAAATTACCTAGACAAAAATTGATCGTAGATACGCATACGCCGAATATGTCCCTGTGATAATGGGATATTAATTAAATATCTGCATAAAAACTGTTATCGTCCAGTCACAGGTGTACAGAAAAATATAGTTGGTTCTTGAAGTCATGTCTAATTTGATGTTGCGTTGAATTTAGAGAGCGTACAAAACTCACTTGCTGGTTGAGATCGCTAAGCTTCGCTGGTTACCCACTAGGTAATTTATACAGGGTTAGGTAACTCGACGTATTCCATCAAAAGAGTTATAGTAAAGGTGATTTCCTACAAAAAAGGTCCCATCAACGAAGAGTAGGGTAGGGGTCGAAAAATAACAAAATATTGAACTTTAAGCCCCTTTAGCCAGAAATTTCGCAATTTTAAAAGCACGATATTTTAAAAATCATTAGTTGTTGCTGATTACCTCTTCTTTGTCTCTTTTTCAGGAATGCGTCGAGTTACCAGTAACCCTGTATAGCAAGGAATACCTACACACTAATTCATAAGATTATCTAAGAGCTTGTATAATATAACTTAGAGCGTCAAAAATATAATATCACTTTAGTACCATGTCAAAATAACATTTTTAGCTTTCTCCTTGTCAGTCTGTTGAAATCTGGCACTATTTTAACATGTTACTAAAGTGCCATTACTCGTTTATATTGAACTCTGACAAAAATATAGTAAAAACGTTAAAATAATCTTTATTTAAAACTATTTCGGTAGCAAACCACTTTATAGACAACTCTCTCTGCATTTGCCAATTAGTATCATAAACTTCGTAACTCAAGTAAAAACGAGTACAACTGTCCCACTCTCCCCTTTGTCCCAATTTGTCTGATTGCCGGTCGCGTGCGCGCGCGGCGTTAGTACTCGCCCGGGACGCGCGTAACTTAATTCTTATTCAATTATATTATGACGATTTGTAACGTTACTCGTTACAAGGGAAGAGGGATAGAGATATATGCGTCAGTGTTTCCCTGCAGTTAAAACCTAGAAATCAAAGATAGAGTGAACAGGCATCTTCTAGGCGAGCTCCATCGTAGATTCAGTCTTTGCCTCGTTGGGCTTAGTCTTGTGTCAAGAGCGAAACTATCCCAAATAAAAATAAAAAAGATTCGTAAGAGCTACGCTAACGTACTAAGGCGGATTTTCAACCAACAAAGGGCATGTCTTCAAATCTAAAATAACAAAGTCCTAATATTATTTATCCATCGCAAATACCCAGTAGGGCACGGCAACTTAGGAAAATAGTTTTGTCAGGGTATATTACTATTTTTAAATTAGCATTAAAAGTGCTAAACATGAAATCTTTTTATTATATAAATATATGAAACTACTATTTATTTATTAATTTAACACAGTCATTTCACAACAGTATATAGGTACTGATAACAGCATTATATAACTTTGTTTCCACTTACGCTACAATTAGCATCTGAAACGCCTTTATTTAATGATCTAAATACCTACTCCGTGCGATAAAACTCTATAATTAGATAACAACAGTCTTATTTATTTTAAGAAAATGTCAGGGTGCTAACTGTGGCTCTTGATAAAATGTGTTGGCTACATTAGGCGATAGATTTTCCATTCTGTGTTTTGGCGATGCCTTAAAACCGTTTTATATATAGTTGTATTTTATAGTTTTATCTTTTTAGGGTTCCGTACGTCAAAAGGAAAAAACGGAACCCTTATAAGATCACTTTGTTGTCCGTCCGTCCGACTATCCCTCCGTCCGTCCGTCCGTCTGTCAAGACCGTTTTTCTCAAGAACGCGTGGAGGTATCAAACTGAAATTTATATATGATACTTAGGTCTACTGTCCCTGGAAGCTGTAGAAAAATCAACTTTCTAAGCCAACGCAATCAAAAGATGCAGCCATTTAGGCCGCAAATTTCCGCAAATTTTCGAAACTCGCACGGGAATCATAACCTACAGGGTTCTTTCCGTATACTTAGAATCTTGAAATTTAGTACGAAGTCACGTCTTATAGTACAGATATAGGAAAAATTACGAAAAGCGTAAATTTTCAGTAAAAGTCAAATTTTCAAAATTGTCAAATATTTTTGATAATTTTGAAAATTTCATAGTTACTACTCCTTATCTACAGGTTTGTACGGAACCCTCGGGGCGCGAGTCCAACTCGCACTTGACCGGTTTTTTTTTTACGTTTGGTATACTTTTTGATACTCATACTAACAAAGCTAACAAAATAGAATACAGGAATTCCATGATGCGCCATGAATGGCATGCGAAATACATTTCAAATTTTGCTTTTAATTGATTTTGCTATGACTTTTTGAGTCACTTGTCTTTCTAATTATTATTTTTATTTATTAAGGATAGGTTTGGTCTTGACCCAAGACTAAGCCCAACGAGGCAAAGACAAATTCTACGATGGAACGAGCTCACCTTGAAGATGCCGGTTCACTCCAGCTTTGAAAATTCCTAGGTTGTAATTGCAGGGAAACACTAACGCAGGTAGTGAGTTCAACTCTTTTGCAGTGCGCATGAGGAATGTAGATGATGATAGTTCACTTTTCCTATGCTGAATTATTATTTTTTACTTTGTCCAGCTTTGGTACCATTATTACTCGTATCATGAGAAAGGCAGACCGTTTACAATGTGCTTTAGATACAATAGTGTCATAAAAATCGGATTAATTTGTTTAGTCCTATATTGAATTTCTTCTTTGACACAGTTATACGGTATAATAAATAAATACATAAACAACAACATCACATACATTGATCTAACTCTGTGGTAAGTAACTAAAGCACTTGTGTTACAGATACCAGAATTTAAAGTGGTAGGTATTACAAATAAACTTAAATAAACACATATAACACCAAGACCAGTACAAACAGACATGTTCATGCACACATATGTTTGTACAGTGCGGGGATCGAACCCGCGACCTCTTGGTTAATAGTCAACTTCTTGATCATTACACCAAAGTGGTCGTCAAACAGTCGTTCAGTCAAATCCTTGTTTCGTTTTTTTTTACAAATTTTAGTGCATTCCGGTAAATTGCAGGTGGTAATTTTTAAATAATGTTTATTAGGAGCTCTTAATCTCAACTATTTGCATTCAAAATCATACTAACTAGGTATTCTAGACTTGATATAACTTACGTTTTCCACTCAAAGTGTTCAGTTCAAAAATGGCGTCGCAAACGCAAACAACTTTTAATTGAGCCACTTCAAACCGCCGAAGACCATTTAGCAGGTGTTTTACGATACACCAGCACTAGTTAGTTAGTTATTTATTTGGTTACGGCAAATATTCAGCTACCCACCTTTCATACTGGCAGTAAATTACCAGGGCGGCAGCCCCCGTCGCGCTGGACACCGAATAAACGGGAATCCTCCAGAGACCGGAGGGCCAAGGCACGCGACTCGTGTACTCTATCAGGTTATAGATGCGTACCCGATACGCATGTCACATCTGACAAGTTTTTTTTTAGCCTCGCATGTACATTTTTTGTTTAATTTTGGCAGGCCGGGTGTACTATTATTCCGGGTTTTTTAGGCTTCATAAAGTTGGTCACTCATTTATGGGTAGATGTGTATCATTTTTTAATAAATTACCTGAAAATTTAATTTCATTGCCTTTAGATAAATTTAAAACAGTTGTAAAAGATGTATTTATGTCGAAAGGATATTATAAAATTGATGACTATATAAATGACAAAGATATATGGAAAAGTTTAAATGCAAACAATTACAATTATTGGAGGTAAATCAATTTTGAAAAGAGGCAATGACAATAGTGACTGAGTTTCTTGCGCCGCTTCTTCTCAGCACTTGCCCAAATTGTCCCGAAGCGGTGGTAGGGTTAATTTATATGTTGGGACGTGTAAAAGTGCTAGTTGTTAGCCTACTTACAGAAATAAATGGATTTTATTGGATTTTTATTGGATTTTATTGGTACGTGAGATTACGTTTATTATTGTTACTTTAGACGCTCAAATCTCGTGTTCATAATCTGACCGTGACTCTGAATAAAATAATTTATCGATTTATTAATTAAAACTAGTTTATTGCCCCCGGTTCTAAGGAGAAGTTAAATGAATAATTAAACAATTGAAACCTACCTGCCGGCAGCGAATCCACTTAAAATCAACTGGACCCAAAATTTGTGCGAGTCAATCAAATGCCTATGAAAATATTGGGCATTCTAGTAAATCTATGATCCAATTTATCTCATAATGGAATCAATTATCCCTGACAATTGATGCCTTGTGATTTTCGACGCGATTAACAAGTTTAAGTAAGCATTTAAGTCGGCTTCGGATCGGCGTCACACCGACATCAACAATTACAGCTTGACATTAATTCAGATGTAAACTTTGGCTGATGGGGTGGAACAGGGCACGTGTAAGCCATGAAACAAAATTTGGGGCTCTCACCCTACTGTTAGCCCGACCAAAAACGACTGAACCACCCCGCCCCTCTGGGCACGTAAAATTCCCAACATAAAAGCTGCAAGCGTTCGCTGCTATACGGCTCTACAAAAACTGGACTCACTCGTAAGGTAAGAGTACTTATTCCATACTTCTTTATTGTTGTAATTTTCCGGGGCGATTCAAGTGTTTATGAGAATGCAGATAAGTGTTTCTTTTTTTTTGTGATGTGTTTTAACGATTTCGTAAAAGCTCGAGTGTTTGATATCTCTTGAAACTGCCAAACAAACTATTAACGGGTGCTTCATCTGATTGCAGCTGATTTTGAGTTTTTTCAATTTGTAACTGAGCAAATAAGTGCAACAAATATTATTTTTTTTAGTCCTCCATAAAACATTTTTGTCTTGTTCTACTACGAGTATAATCTTAGGGAAACTCAATTTGAATTATGTTTTTTCAGTAATAAGTTTAAAAATTATAGTTTTGATGATTTCAGGAGTAATTTCCTAAAATTTGGGGTTTTAAATATATTCAGTCAAGTGGCTATGTATTTACATACGTTACTTTAAAAAATACATTTTTTTTATGCAAATAATAAAACGTCCGGTTTTGCCGAAACAAACGTTGCCTCTTTGCGCACGTTTTCCAAAATGGCGCTCCACCGTCCGGCTGCGCTGAAGCTTTTGGCACTAAAAATATGATTTTGAAGATGAATAATTTTCCTACTGGTCTCTAGGAAAGAACATGCATGATTCACTGGTTTCCTTGAGTTTCCCTTAACCTCTCAAAGCCTGCAATTTTCCAAGTCCAGCGCCTTGCAAATCGACCTCGCACTTGAACGTCTATAAAGTACCCACTTAAAGCTAAAAAATTAAGTAGGAATTAATATAATTGACATCATTTTGTCATTATCTTCGATTTTCAGTGTATAATTCCGATATCCCGGGGCTGGTAAATTCCATACCCTGAGGTCTTCAACTTGTTGTAAAGGAGCAAAACCTTTGATTTTGTAAGCTAATCAAGAAAACGACAAAGGGAAATATAAATGGTGAGCCCAATTAAGTGTGTGTATGCGAAAGAAGTCGGCGGCGCCCGCGCACTGCGCCATGAGGAACGGCCAAAGAGAATAAAGAATGGGTGAGTTGAACCGAATCGTTATCCGTGGGGTTTAATTATGTCTTTGCAAAGGAAAAAGATGAAGAATAATTGATGCGACTTGGTAGGGAGGCGGCCGCGACGGGTCTTTGTCGAGCCTGTGAACTCTGTGCATACATTCGGGTACGTAATTGGCCATATGTTTTGTCAAATCAATGACATTGTAGTCTCGACTGTATACAAACAAAAATACACGATTTAATTAGTATGCCCTTGAAATAAAAATTAGAAGTTTGCCACAGGCCGAGTGCAAAATATTTGAGCGGCGAGCTTTGGTGGGAACGTTATGTCGCAAAAGTTTGCGATTAATTTAAAAGTAACATTTGATATTTGTCTTTTTTTTAAATAAGATATTTTTAAGTTGTTAAAAACGTTTAATGTTATACCCTTGTAACATATTTAAAAAGTATGTAGCCTTATTAATATATACTCGTATATATATAGTCCTGTGGTCGTGACCGACGACGGCGACCCTTGCAATCGTGTAAGATTTGTTACCCGTCGAGGTTTCTCTCATGGGCTCGCAGATGACTTGCGAAACCTAATTAATACTCGACTGCCCAAAGACAATCATCAAACCTCGTGTTAAAAACGAAATTTAATTTTAAAGATTAAAACTAATACTTCTCTTACTTTTTGTCTATGTCTGTCTGGATAAAAGGTTGGAGAGAAAAAGCCCTTAAAAAAAACCAAACGTCGTTCTCTGAGGCTGCATCGCCCACCAGCACCATTTATGACAAACTATCTTACCTGAGCAATCGCTCTCAAGCAGTCGTTGTGGGTGGCTACAAGTCTGACTTTGTCGTGATTTCCTCTGGAGTTCCTCAGGGATCGCATTTGGGCCCTCTCTTCTACAATGCCTATATTTTTGACATAGGTCCTCACGTAAAACATTCCCAATACATTCTATACGCAGATGACAAAAAAATTTATACGCGTATCAAATCTTTAGACGATAGCATACTGCTACAACGAGACCTTGATTCACTATTTAATTATTACCAGCTTAATCACTACTTTACTTTAAGTATTAAAAAATGCCAATGTATTTCGTTTACGCGTAAAAAACAACCCATAATATTTCCTTATACATTTAATGGCACTGTTATTGAGAGGGCAAGAGCCGTGCGTGATTTGGGAGTTCTGCTGGACTCGGAGATGTCGATGCGCGACCATATTGAGGCTATCTGTAGTAAATCTTATCGTAATCTGGGCTTCGTGATGCGAACATGTCAACCGTTTAACTGTATTATTAGCTTAAAAATTGTCTATTTTGCATACGTACGATGTTTGTTAGAATACGCTTCGCAAATCTGGTGCCCGTATTATGACAAATATATAAATAATATTGAAAGGATTCAAAAGAAATTCATTTCACATCTTAACTACAAATGCAAGCGTTCTAGTTCAGACTATAAAGATAACTGCCGCATGTATGACATGCTGACCTTAGATGAACGGCGTTCTCTGATGGATATGGGGCTCTTACATGATTTGTTAAATAATCGCATTGACTGCCCTGAGCTGCTAGCTAAATTATTATTTAATGTACCCAAAAGAAGAACACGACATACAGCTTTGTTCCATATACCGCACCACGCGACTAATTACAGCCGAAACAATGTCATATCCCGTCTTGTGCGTACTTACTCCAAAACTTTTAGTGAAGTTGATATTTTTACTGGAAACAAACACAGCTTTAAGAAAAGGATTAAAAAGGCATTACTATTAAATAAACTATAACTTTTTTAAACGTACAATAACTAATATACCATTATAAACTTCAATGACTAATATAACAAATAAATTTAAAGTATTAATCAATAATAGTAATAATCACTAAAATCATTTAAACACGTTATAAATGTATAAAACAATAACATTATTTATTATCACTCGCATTGAGCCCAGTTACTTATTTATAATTGTGCTTGTAAATGTAATTTGTTACAAATATATTTTTTATTTTTAATCCATACTGCATATTGCATGTCATCATATTAAATTTAATATATATTAACGGATACCGTAGCTGTTCACCAGCGTAGGACTTCTCAAGTTAGGTTATCGTAGTAAGAACGAGTGCTTGTGGCCGAGGGTATGTTCTTAGCTTTTTGAATCTATTCATCTCGTATTAGATGAACTATTTACAGATATCTAATCCTACATATTGTTTTTATCTTTTTTATATTTTAATTGTTACACACATAACACTCCCCAAGGGATCTGCGTCACCTGTTACTTGTAATTCACTGGTAACGGTTTATTTTTTCTATGCCGAACTTTAATGCTCCAGTTTAACTCTTATTCCCGTTTGGTCGGGTCCACCTTTGGTATATATTTTGTGATTTTACATCGAAAGTATTCATACCTTTAAATGAGTATTGATTTGTTCATATTAAACATGTATAATTTATTCTTTTCTATCGTACTGTTATTGGTAATGCGAGTATTAACTGTCAAACTATGTTTACATTTCTATCTTTCTTTTTTTTAGAACACTTATCCTTATTATTTCGACTGATTGGGCTGGTCGTGGGCCTGATCTTGATCGATGTGCGGCCACGTACCTTTATGTTTTCAAATAGTAAGAAATTGAGTCGTTCAGTGGCGCATCGACCCGGATCCGGCTCACGAACAGCCCCGAGGTAATCTTTAAATTTTGTTGGATACATAAGCTTACTCTAACGTCATATCCACCTCTTTGACTTATATTATTAAAGTACCTCGTGGTCAACTGTAATTGGCTAATTAAGTTATTTCCTCATGTAATTTCTTAAGTTATAACGCTGTTGTTGTCCCTAATAAATAAAATAAAAATAAATAAAAAATAGCTTCCCGCCAGCGGTTTCGCCCGCCTGGAAATCGGTTCTCTAATATATTAAGCATGTTATAAATTACTACAAACTCTATTTAATCCAGCATACAATTAGAAAATAAAACATCTCAATACAACTTACAAAACAAAGACTAACTTGAGCTTTTAACTCCTCGAACTGGTTACGGTAGATGGACGATATTGTTCGAGGAAGCACGACTGTACAATAAATTACCAAGCAACGTTAAGAATTCGGAAACCTCTAACATAAATAAGAACAACCTTAATAAACATGTTTAGAGTTAGCTGTCATAGAGGCAAATCAATATTTTCATTACTTTTAAGAATAAAAATTAAGTCAAATCTCATTGTAAGTGAACTAGTTTAGTTCTTATGGGAAATAAATGTCTTTAAACCCATAGCACATAAAAACCTTCCTCTTAAATCACTCTATCTATTTAAAGAAAACTTACGTTAAAATCAGTTGATTAATTTCAAATATCAAATCATAGGTACTTACAGACTTAGGAACAGACGCGGTTAGCGACTTTACTTTATACCTACTATGTAGAGAAATTGCCATCAAACGATCATCTTAAACATTTTTATCAGCCTTAAACCTAATACTCTATATCCCCGTTAAGCAACAATGGTGTCGGCACGAAACAATCAGGCTAGCACGGATATATCGCCGTGCCTCCGCAGTAAACTTCCCTCCGTGATTTCTTCTTAATAATTTATTTATAGGATTAAGAACGCACAGTTAGATCCTGTTTCCTCCATAACGCCCGGTTTGTGCCTGTGTTGGGGCAGCCCAGTCGAGTATCGACAATACTTAAGTATTTTCTAATCATGCCACTGAATTTTCTCCGGTAGCTACGGGGCGATACGTGTGGTTAAAATCATTGAATTTTTGTTTCTTCGGTATACGCGAACAGTAGACATAGAACTAAAATGTGAATAAATCGCGAAATAATTCGCAAAAAATTGTATTATTTCAATTACAGTGAAATATCCGGCTATCTATCTCGTACTGCCCGTAACCTAAGTTCGACGGCAATATTTATCACGGCTGCCGGCAGCGATGATCTCAACCTTATGAATCACCCCGCTGATAATTTTCCGTGGTAGATGACTGAGCACCTGCCGAAAAACGGCGTGAGATTTTTAATCTTAATCCATAAGGATTAATATAAATCGGTAAGGATAAATATAAATCGGTAAACCTTATATCAGTAGTCATAAATTAGGAGTTAGACAACTTAAATATATAACTGGATTCGACACTATGTTGTTTCTTTAAAAAATGCTGCATAAAGGTCAGTGTTTGAAGCTAAAGACTTTGTTAAATAAATCCTGAATTATTAAATTGACCGTCTTTGAATCATCAAAGCAACTTACCGACTATTTACTAACTAATAAATGGTTCTAGTATGCTTATTAAATAATTCTCTATATATTTCGTACTCGAATAAAACTGCTAGCGCACATCACTATTTTACAGGGTTCGAGGATATATATTACCATAAATATATACCAATGGATTTTTTCATAAAAAACCATTGATATATATTAATTATTTTTTTTGACAAAGGAAAATATACCATGTTTACTGAGACCAGTTCAATCATCTCTTTGTATTTTTCATGTATTAACCTTTGTATTTTCTGATAAGATTTTTTTATGTTTGCCTCAACATCTTCAAATGAGGTAAAACGAATTATTAAACGGTAAAAATAAAACATTTTTAAAGCGGTCGTATTTTATCATTTCTAATAGTAATTTCTTCGAACCATTATTTTTATTACGAAAATTTATCAAAACAATTTGTTGTATCACGTGCAATGGATAAAATATTCGTGAAAAAAATATAGTATATTTAAATTTTAAATTAAACGGAACATGAAACCGTCTAAAACTGATTTTCAATAGCTGAGTTATATCCTCCTAACAGAATAGGAACAACTACCTTTAGTTGGGCCAAACTGAAAGTTTTGCGTAACTCATAAATAAAACAACAATTTGTATAATATTATATTTACTGCTTTTCAAAGTATTCTCCGTTGCATTTTAAACACTTTTTCATCCGTTCAAACCATTTTTGGAAACACGAGGACCATTGGTCTGAGGGTATGTTTTCTACGTGATGGTTGAACGCAATCACTGCCTCTTCTGGCCCCGTAAATGTCGAACCTCTCATTAAATCTTTGATTTTTGGGAAAATGAAGAAATCGCAAGGTGCTAGGTCTGGACTGTGTGCGGGATGGGTCACGAGTTCTATGTTTTCAGAAGCCAAAAATGACTTTGTTTTTTTCGCGGTGTGCGCCGAAGCATTGTCGTGGTGCAACAAAATGCGACTTCTAGGTCGTTTTTCCCTTACTTTTTCTGAGACATTGGGTAAACACATAGTGGTGTACCATTCAGCATTAACGGTTTTTTGTTGCTCAAGTGGGATCGTGCAGACAGGACCCGTCTTGGAGAAAAAAAACGCAATCATTTGTTTACCCACGCTTCTCGTTTGCCTCAATTTTGTTGGTTTGCTCTCACCTTCAAACACCCACACAGAAGATTGTTGCTTTTTTTCTGGAGTATAA
The DNA here is from genome assembly GCA_963921415.1 of Pyrausta despicata. Lineage (NCBI taxonomy): Eukaryota > Metazoa > Arthropoda > Insecta > Lepidoptera > Crambidae > Pyrausta > Pyrausta despicata. The sequence continues at coordinate 16,479,753 of OY992845.1, read as the reverse complement.
CAATATATCCATGTTTCATCACCTGTTACGATGTCATACACAGCATTAGAATGTCCGTGATTGTACTTTAATAGCATTTCTTTACACCAATCCACACGATTCCGTTTTTGTTCTGGAGTGAGTTCGTGAGGAATCCATCGGCAACAAAGTTTCCTAACTTTTAAATGATCATGTAAAATTTTCTGAATTTGGCTCATACCAATCCCCAAATGTCCTCGAATCTCCTCATTAGTGATACGCCGATTTTCTTCAATTAGTCGTCTGACTGTAGCCACATTTTCCTCCGTGATCGCAGTTGAGGGTCGACCTTCACGAATTTCATCATGGAGAGAAACACGGCCGCGATCAAATTCAGCATACCAACGCCTTACAGTGCTCAGATGTGGTGCTTCTCTCCCAAAAGCATTTTGAAGACGAGCAGCGCAATCTTGCGGAGAAAGCGAACTTTTAAAATCATAAAAAATCATCGCCCTAAAATCTTTTCGTGTTAGTTCCATTTTTGCGACGGACAACGAACTTCAATTTGAGATAAAAAACAATTGACAAGTGACATCCCGCCAGAATTCATTTTCATTAACTAATGAGATTTCATGTTTTAAAAAAATATAACATTCGAAATTCAAACATTTACGGGTGGCCAGCTACGCAAAACTTTTAGTGTGAACTAGGTACATACATTTTTTTAAAGCATTTAAACCTTTTGACATAGCTAGAAAAAACTTTCATATTAATAATTTCCAGCATAAAAATAAGTTACTTATAGTCGGATAAATATCCGATATATAAAAAAAAAAACAATTTTAGAAAATTTTATTTTAAAAATCGGATTTTTTCGAACCCTGCTATTTTATGGGGCTCCGCCGACGAGCCAGAGATAAAATTGTTAACTTCTTCTCTAGCGACCGGCGACCTGCAAGTATGACGTCATACATCTACACTGAATGTTGGTGCAGTATTTTTGTGCACAAGTCTAGTGTTATGTCCGTGGTACACGAGACAAGTTTCAGACCACGACACCTAGACAAAGTTACATTGTATATAAGAACTAGAGGTATAGTGGCCGCCCGCGACTTCTTTCGCCTTAGTTTCGGATAAACAAACGTAATTTCACCTCCACACTATTTGCTACTTTACATTAGACATCTTAAAATTATCATCGTTTCTCTAATTTAATAATAATAAATATACAACAACATCACATTCATTGAACTGACTCCGTGGTAAGTAGCTAAAACACTGTGTTACAGATATCAGAATCAACAGTGGAATCACAAATAAACTTATAGAGATAAAAAACCGGTCAAGTGCGAGTTGGACTCGCGCACCGAGGGTTCCGTACAAACCTGTAGATAAGGAGTACTCGTAGTAACTTTGAAATTTTCAAAATTGTCAAAAATATTTTTTTAAATGTTGAAACTGAAAATTTACGGATTTCGTAATTTTTCCTATATCTGTACTATAAGACGTGACTTCGTACAAAATTTCAAGATTCTAAGTTTGCAAGAAGTACCCTGTAGGTTTTGATTCCCGTGCGAGTTTCGAAAATTTGCGGCCTAAATGGCTGTATCTTTTGATTGCGTTGGCTTAGAAGGTGGATTTTTCTACAGCTTTCTAGACCTAAGTATCATATAGAAATTTCAGTTTGATACCTCCACGCGTTCCTGAGAAAAACGGTCTTGACAGACGGAGGACGGACGGACGGACGGACAACAAAGTGATCTTATAAGGGTTCCGTTTTTTTCTTTTGAGGTACGGAACCCTAAAAATAACACCCAGACCAGTACAAACAGACATGTTCATGCACACAGATGTTTGTGCAGTGCTGGGATCGAACCCGCGACCACTTGGTTAATAGGCAAATTCTTAAACATTACACCAGTGGTCGTCAATAAGTATGTTTGCATTTTAAGCATGTTATTATACATACAAGTGGGTGCCCGCGATACTTATTTTAACAAAAAAAATTTTTTTTCAACCAAATGATATCATCAAAAAACCGGTCAAGTGCGAGTTGGACTCGCGCACCGAGGGTTCCGTACAAACCTGTAGATAAGGAGTAGTAATTTTGAAATTTTCAAAATTGTCAAAAATATTTTTCAAAAATATTTTTTTTTATATGATGAAACTGAAAATTTACGGTTTTCGTAATTTTTCCTATATCTGTACTATAAGACGTGACTTCGTACTAAATTTCAAGATTCTTAGTATACGGGAAGTACCCTGTAGGTTTTGGTTCCCGTGCGAGTTTCGAAATATGCGGCCTAAATGGCTGTATCTTTTGATTGCGTTGTCTTCGAAAGTTAATTTTTCTACAGCTTCCAGGGACAGTAGACCTAAGTATCATATAGAAATTTCAGTTTGTTACCTCCACGCGTTCCAGAGAAAAACGGTCTTGACATACGGACGTACGGACGGACAACAAAGTGATCTTATAAGGGTTCCGTTTTTTTCTTTTGAGGTACGGAACCCTAAAAACGTTAAAGCCAGTCATTAACGAGGGCGAAATAATAAAATTAACCTCAACGAGGCGAAACCCGCAAAATTAACTGTGAAAATAATGTTACACCTATTTATCCTACGTCTGATAACCGAGGGCTGAGTTCTATTAAAATGATAAATTACTCCAATCATCATACTCTACCGACCACATTACGGAGACCCCTTAGCTTCCTATTTTGGTTTATGTTAAAGAGAGTTGCTTAACAAGTTTGGGGTTGAGATATGTTGGTTTTTTCACCCCAGTCAGGCTTAACAAATTACAACAATAATTGTTGTTGTTCAAGATCCTCTGAGGCGGGATGAAGATGGATTGTTGTTGGCCCTCTTATCGACAAAATGGGCCTCATAAGGTTAAGAGTTTTCATTTCAGTCAAATGTTACTTGAAATGTTTTAATGAATTTTTATTGTTTTGAATGAGGACTTTTTTTATTATTATTAAATAGGTATTTTTATTAAAAGTTTCTTTATGATATTTTGGTATATTTTGATAAAACGCTTAGATAGACTCTCTTCTGTAAGTCTTGATATTTTATAACTACAATGCCTTGTAAATGTGTTTCGTTTAATTTTGATAGTGAAATTTTTTGAATAAAGGTTTGTATGTTGTTCAAGTAGCCTTTGCAGATTATTTTGCCAACTTGCTCTTAGCAAACAGTCACAGTTAATATATATTGTATGTAAACAAAGACCAAATTCTTAAAATGACACACACTCACTGGCGCACCTAAGCGGGTATTGGTAGTAACCTACTGAGACGCCAAACACTGACATTCCAAATCGAGCATTTGTTCACATTTGTGCATTGTAACACTAATTACTTGTATTCGGGTCTAAACGTGATATATTTTGATGAGTATTAGGTACTCGACTGGATTGCACACAGCCCGTGGTCACGAGCTGACTGCGCAAAGCCGTGGTCATGTCTGCTCGTGACCGCGGCTGTGTGCAATCCAGCCGAAACGTCGAGCAGTGAGTAACTTATGTTCATTACAATATATTGCGTTTAGACTCAAATACAAGTTATTAGTGTTTCAATTTAAAATCATATATTTATTCACAGCTTCCTAACTGCATAAGCTATACATATTCTGTGCCGGAGTGTTGTTAGATTGTCAAAGTTAATAACTACAGTGGCCATAGAGTGGGGAAGACAATATTATGCTTGTTCATTGTTAACGTGCTGCGGAACTGTCACAGCGCGGGTTAACTCCCCCTTTAATCACAACAGTAACAAACTGGGCTTATACAGGGTGTTTTCCGACAATATTTTTTGTTTGGGTGCTAGAAATCATCAGAGAAAGAAGAATGGGAGTGAATTTCAACATTGTCCTTATTTTTATCACTTCGGTGTAACTTTTAGTATTCCAATTTTTTTCCTAACTTAATTTATTCTATTAACATTTTTTTGTTATTGTTTTTACTTAGATTGAACTCCTATTTAGGACATAATTTTATTTCACTGACTTCAACTTCGGTGATTTCAATATACCGAGGCACACTGACTAATTAGTCATGTTGATAAACCAATATTCTGAAATAATCTCTGAACACTATTTATGTATATTAATAAAATACATAACCGATATGAAATAGTGATCCATCAAAATGAAAAACACGATCACCGACATTAAATAGTTGCTCACCGAAATGACAACATTTTTCCGTTCCGGTGAATATTTTGCATTTTCTGGCCACAATTAAAATCAGGGACAAAATAAAATTTTAAAGAAAAACTAATCAAAATACAAGTTCATTAGTACAAATCAGAAAAGTAAATGTCAGTAAGCGTACCTACTAATATTTTGTACATATGATGAATGAAAACGGATTTGGCCCCACCACCAAAATGATAATATTGCTGCGGCTTTAGCATTTAATATTTGTGATCAGTCGTATTCGTATTCATAAAATATTTTACTATATAATAGAGACAACGCCGTCTATCTTAAAAAAATTTATTAGAACAGTGTAATATACCACGCTAACGATTTCACTCATGCTGCTTGAAGTTTGCGTTTCGGATACTCCCTTAAAATATTGTGGTGATAATGGTCAAGAGTGATAATTCACATCCTTCATACCTGACTACTTAAAACTGCTAATGATGTACAAGAGCGATTATATTTAAACATAAATGTACGATAGCTTATACAAAGCCCTTTCCGTACAACACCCTGTATCACCCCAACCCTTCCACCAAAAGTAATTATCATCAGGACTAAACTGCAATCAAAAACGTAGCAAAAACTGTTTCGCAGGGATCACTTGTAAATATTACAGGAGCTATCGAATTAGAGCGTACAGTTAATCATCCACCCCCAACATAATTACGTAGAACAACAGGCTTAAACGAAAAATCTAATTTAATTTTAATTTTAATAATGCCAACCCGGGGGAGGGACTTTGAATTTCCGTTATGGTCTACTTAGCGGTGTGGTCCAGAAGTAGAAGGATGAAAGGGCTAGCTCAGATCATTTGACAGCTCTGGTGACAGTAAGGCCCAGGCCACACCTGCGTCTTAAAGCAACCGCAAGTCGCGATTGTCATGCCTTGATTACGCGCGCCAGTAAACTGCGAGTAAAATGATTCTCGGCCGAGACAGTGGGATCGGCAAGTAGGTGTTCACAAGTAGGTATTTTGATTTTGACAGCGAGTCAGTTCAGTGGTGTCCATTTTTAAAAAATCAATCCAATCCCAAATCCATGAACATTCTTTTCATCAACAATTGCAAGTTTTGCATCATTACATTTGTTTTTCAAACGGTAGTCCGCACTTTGGAAATCCTGTAAACATGGGTGGGATTTTCAAAGTCGGATAAATTTAATAGCTGTCTCCGTGTCCCAAACCATTATTTTGAAAAGTTTCATGAGTCACAAGCACGTGTGAGGTCATTAAAGACACACTCGGCCTATTAGATAGAACAGGTGACGCGTGGCTGTCTCGTGCGAAAACTCATGCACTCGCCAATCTGTTTACATGTAGCGAGCACTCGACCGATTGCGCTGTCTCGCCCATCGACTGGGCACGAGTGATCAAGGCATCAGCGATGTTTAGCTAGCGCGGCGACACGCGGTACTAAGTACGATACTTCAAATTAGGATTGAAAATGTCGAAATTACTCATTTTATGGAACAAACAAACAATTGGCTAGACGACACCACCAATCGTTGACATACTTTTTATTATCTGTCAAAACGGTCTGTCTCCATAGATTTCGTATGGTAATAAATGATTGTGACGTCACGGTCATGTGTCAGAAATCGGAGTCAATTGACCGAATATTTATTGCGTTTTGTGTGTTTAAAAATTGGTTTCTACAGCTTTTTTGAAATATATTGGTTGTATTAACTTCATAGGGGCTATGTTTTTTAAACACCATGTTCTTGACAATATATATGATAGGTGTCATCATCCTAATTAAACCCGCAAAGAAAATTTCTGGAAAATGGCGCCATTTTTCTTCACCCATTCTGGTAAGCAAAGGGAAGTATGCCCATACAGCCAAGTATTCAGTAGATTTTTTTATTGATATGAAATGAAAATGATATTTAATGAGATAAATGAAATGAAACTTAATCTCATTAATTCAATGAAATTATTAAATCTGATATCGAAACTAATTAGTAGATTTTTTTAGAAATATACCTAGCTACGCTACGTATTTACATGATTCATAAAAACTTCTTTGATTTTTTAGTAAAAACTTCATGGTGCGTTTTTCCTTTTAATAGACATTATTTTGACAGTTGGGAAAGAGAACTTACGAGTACGGGAAAGGTAAAAAAAGCACGATAGTGTAAATGGCCCACATCCCGAACGCTATACGTCCGTGCAATACGCCACTTTTTTAACAACTGTATTAGAAAATGTTTAACTGTATCTTTACGTAGCGCATTTTGTTCTTCAAAGAACTTATCAAACAGTTGTCATACCATAGTCCAGCTTTAATGTACGTAGCATGCAATATCAAAGCAAATAGGCTGGATCCAATTTTACGGTCCCATTTTCAGCCAATTTCAATATTACGTATTCTTTCCGATCGGCCTCCATACTGGTATTACTGGTTACTCACCCGAGCCGTTTGGAAATGTCTTGTAAATAATAATTTATTATTTATCAAATAATGATAATTTCAAAGAATACTGGCGTACAAAAATCAATATAAAACAAACAAATATAATATGTGTGCATGAACATGTCTGTTTGTACTAGTCTGGGTATTATATATATTTATTTACGTTTATTTGTAATACCACTGTTGATTATGATATCTGTAACACAAGTGCGCTTAAGCACTTGTGTTACAGAAGACACTTACCACGGAGTCAGATCAATGTATGTGATGTTGTTGTATATTTATCTATTTTTTTTATTTATTATAAAAATATGTGTTAAAATCTCAGACTTTTGACATTTTATTTCTTCTAAATTGGACTGGATTATAGTACAGTCAGCGTCAAAAATATAGTGAAACTTAGTAGTATGTCAAAATATTTATTAAAGCATTTTTCTTGTTAATCTGTGTTGAAATATGTCCAGTTTTACTTTATTTTAGATGCTGACTAATTATCATAACAAAATCTTAGCCGAATTATCTAAGCAGTCAAACCTTTTTGACAGTTCAAGTAGGTATGAATGATAATTATACGTCAAATCACATTAGAGCAGTCCAATAGGTAACGATGTTGTTGAGATTGCGTTCGCGAAATTAAAATCCCTGGATAAATGGTATCATTTAACATTTTCATGCATTTCATTCTCATCCCTTTAAAGGCCATAGAGCTATCTCTAAAGTTTACAGAGCCAGTTTTTAAGAGATTATAAGGTATAGGTACATACTCAAGAACCCCACAGACGTTGTCTTGCCCGTTGCAAGAACCATCTTCGTACTTCGATAAATATTATTAAAAAAAAATAGCAAAACCGTTTCAGCAGTTCTCGTGATTTGCGTTTACAAAGACATTTTGCGATTCATTTTTATATTGTAGACTTAAAGACCCCGCAGACTTGGTCTGTCCGTTGTTCATGTTCGACGACCGCTTGGTGCAGAGGTCCACAGGTTGTAATTCTTAAACCAAGGGTCGCGGGTTCGATCCCCGCACAGTACAAGCATAAGTGTGCATGAACATATGTGTTTGTACTGGTCTGGGTGTTTTCTATGTATAAAATGTATTTATTTACAAAAAAAGTATTTAAGTATATTTATCCGTTGTCTAGTACCCATAACACAAGCCTCGTAGCTTAATTTGGGACTAGAGAATTTGTGTGATTGTTGTGAAATATTTTTTTTATTTTTTTAATTCGGTCTGTCTCAAGTTATGCACGTAACATAGTTGCCTAAAATTCAGCGATTCATTTCTATTTACTTTTTTATTTATTTTAAGTCTTGTCCTAACAATGTAAGTGTCCTATCGATAGGTTAAAAAAAATAGTGGACCTGTAATACGCTCTCAAATATACAGATAATATCTTGGATCAAACTTAAACGCGATAATGGTGTAGGAGGTCCGAGTGCTCGTAGGCGAATGTCAAACGAACGTTCGGCTCAGCCGCGAGCTAGTCGGGCGCGATCGTGCAGGCTCGGGTGACCTCGGTGTTCGCAGCCACCGAAGATGCCAACGATGTTGCGCGTAGCCCCAACAATAAGGAACACATAAAAATAATCATCCAATTTGATGCAGTCGGTGTTAAGTTATGCGCGTACATACATATCGGTGGTTCATTTTTATTTACATAGATAGATTTGGTGTACAAGAAAAATCAAGTTTTTAAAATAATAAGGTAATGATATACTCAGGTGTCGAATGGACAGATGTTATCACTTCTATACAATGTATTGATCTTTCGTACTACGCGTTTATTAAATCCTGTTATTCTGTTTCAATCATATTCTTTTATTTGCCCATAACCTAATAATAGTCCTCCTGGCCGATTTCGAACACGGCGGCCCATCTCATATAATACGCAGGAGATATTATAGTGCACAAGTGTGAGCGCAATACACATGTGCACTCATTGTTCCATCACTCTCAAATTTTGGTGAGACGGCAATCCGACATGACCGGAGAGAGATCAGGCGCAGGACCAATAGCTTAACGTGCGCACCGAGTCACGGGGGTGTAACACCGCCAACTTCTTGAAATCTAGCTGTTTTTGAGAAATTCATGACAGAAAATCTCAGAAACAATTTTTGGCTCGACCTGGGATTCGTACCTAGGACCTCTCGGATGTAAGGCAGTAACTTTGCCACTACACCAACGAGGCAGTCAGATGTAATGTGATACTCAGGTGTCAAATGGACAGATGCTGTCACTTCTATACAACGTATTGATCTTTCGTACTACGCGTTTATTAAATCTGGGGGCACGGTAGTGCCCCCGCCAAGACGAGCCAAGCGAAGCGCACGGGCACTACCTACCTTTTCTCGAAGCGCTTCATCGTTTTTTTGAACCCTCATAACTTGGGTTTGGATTATGCTTACTGTTACTGTTTCAATCGTATTCTTTTTTGTCCATAAACTAATACAAGTGAAGCAGTAGAAATGTGTACTTAGCGAAATCAAGTGTCGCCGCGCCGACTGGACTAAACGGATAAACATCAAAAATGCTACGAGTGCATTTGCCAACGATGTACACATATGAGGAAATGAACCATAAACTTACTTAAAACATACACGAACATCTACTCGTACTTCCATTTAACAAATTCACCACATTATGACACTACAAATTACAAAAAATAGTAGGCAAACTTTGTTTACTTTATGTAGTAGTAGAAAAATTAAACAAATTCAAAATTTGACACGTACTTTTTTGACTTTAAATGGCTAAATAGCCTGTAATTTTTTAGGACTAGCAAAATTTTTGCCTTACAACGAATGTAGATTGATGATATTAGGATTTATTAAGAGATCGAATTGTTTGAATATTTTTGGCAGATCAACATTTTACATAACACGAATAAACCTTTTACGCGCGGAACGAAAAGAGTAAGATGGGCTCTGTTCCTTCATTTTCTAATAATTCCGTGCAATTATCATCATAATGTGTTACTGAAGGGAAACAATGGAGAAAATGTAAGAAATAGTGTAAGGTGCTTCGTATTGATCCGATCGATATTTCCGCGTAAAACTCCATGAAATGTGAACCATCCTCGCATTTCAATGACTTAGGATAGGGCTTAGGTTAGGTCAGTTGGTAAATAGTTGTTTTAAGAATTAACTAATAAGAAGAGTTTTGAATGAAGATTAGGCTGTATGGCTCTGCCTTTCCCTTTGGTAGAAATGTTACTACTACTATTAAACAAAAAAACTCCGCAAATTAAATACGTCCGGTGTTCGCAGTGGCGAAATAGGAAATAAAATGACAAATTATTTTAGAACCTAGCTTGACTGCCTATAAATTAGTCAGTCAAGGTTAAATTTCAATAGAGAAACAAATATACAACGATCTGTAACTTATTGTCATCACTTGAACATAATTTGGGTACGACGAAAGACGTCTCACCCTTCTCAAAAAATAAGATACAAGTAGTTGCTTCTCAGCTTAACTAAATCTTTCATAATGTCATATCCAAACACCACTTAATACCTCCCAGTACTATAATACTTCTCATTTCTCCCCGAGCAAATCCGGGCATTTAACTTAGTCTTTGATGGGATAAGAGATCTTAGAGGATCGTAAGGGGAAAAATGCTCTGGAAAGGTACTTACTAGTTAGCTGAATATGTGCTCGTAAAGGAAACTTATGAAGATACTCAGTGTTCTTGAGATTTCAAAAAAGATTTTTTTATGCAAACAAAATATGGCAATCCTCATGGATTCATAATAACACGTGGCAGATTCAATATTCACATCCGACAGTAAATTTTTCTATTGATTAAAAAACCTCTAGAAGAAGAAAAAGCCAGTGTTATAATAATCCACGCCGAAAAAAATTACATCACACCTCAAATATTACATCGCCGAAAGCCAGCCGTAAAACGGCGAAAGAATACCCACCAACCTGCCATTAAGTGCCAGTGTTGCTATTTTGTAAACTCCACAAATTTTTTGGCTAATAAAAAAAAGTTGGCTATGTCTTCCTCAAAAACGCGCAACAGATTAAACAAGATTGAATTACCGCAGGCAAGTCCTGGCCCCACTAGGGCCATCTAATCGGCATCCTATGGAATCTATAAAATCACGTTAGGGGCAGTGTACACGCCTCGGGCGCTCCGAGGGACGACGCGGAGGTACTGATCGTGAAGAATACTGGATGTGGCTGCATTGTTGTCAGTGTCAAGGTGGCAACCTTAGCCCTTTTCACTTTTTACTATGTGTGAACTCGTAATTTAATGATTTAGCCCGAAAGGGGGCAATCTTGCCCTTTTTCATTATCTAAAAATATTGCATCAAAATCTGAAATTTGCAACATGCTAATACTAAACTATCGAAATAAGTATCTTAAATAAGATTTGTGAATATTTTGATGGTACATTTCATTTATTGGTTAGAATATGGCAAAAATTGTTCTATCTTTGCCACATTCCAACGCAGACGTAGAGCGTGTTTTTACCTCGATGAACCTTATTAAAACCAATACAAGAAAAAAAATGGGACTAAAACTGTTATGGTTTTTTGTAAAAAAAGGCTCTTTAAAAAAGTCCTTTTCCAGCAATTGTGGCCATTTAGCCCGATCTAGCCCTTTTTAGCTTTTTCAAAACCCCCAATTCAAAAATTGAGGTGGCAACACTGATTGTTGTTCTTGGACAGTCATTAGACGTGCTTGAGACGCAGTGGTGGCATCGCTTTGGTAGTGATACGTTAAGCAACAATTCACCAGATGGGTGACTATTTCGACCATTTAACTGACTGCTTTTTAACGCTTCGAGCCAGCGTATGTTTCATCAATGTTTGTGGAACACACCCTCAAATCATTAAAAGAGCATTAGGCTGGATATCCAAAGGTCGCGGGTTCGTATCCTCCCCGATGACCGGAGCCGAAAAGATGTTTTTTAAGTGAATGTCTTTTCGAAATTAAAAATAGCGTTGTGAACGCAAAAAATACTTAACGTTAAGCTGTTGGTTCCGGTTACTTTCTGTAGTTCTTCGTTTAGCCTGGTCAGCGGCCCTCGGGCGGCTAAATAACAATTGACAATAAGGTTAGTCACTCATCTTACACACACCCATCCACCAATCCACAAATCCAAACAACAGCGGTATCACAAATAAATTTAATAAATAAATATAACACCCAGACCAGTACAAACAAAATGTTTGTACGGTGCGGGTATAAAACCCGCGACCTCATGATTAATAGTCAACTTCTTGACCATTACACCAAAGTGTACATCATCATTACATTGATTTTGTTATAGACTAACTAGAAGAAATACGTATTTGCAACATTTTGAGAATAGATATTCAATTTTTCACTTCCAGCATCCCTAGTTCGATGTAATCCACCTTCTGCTCACGTTTTCGTAGATTAAAAATGTAATTAATTTTTTATTGCCTCTCCTATCGGCTTGTGCAAATGCCGTTTGGAGGCGGCCCCGGGCGGAGGATTACACCAAGTTTGCTGTCTTTCCCGCGAGGATACAAGCTGGGTGTTTAATATGACTTACGCATTTTTTTTTGTTTTTTCATTAGCCCTAATTTAAAAAAGGGCACATTAAGATTGTATATATATCAATAAGAAGAACCTGTCAAGTAAATATTTGTCCAAGCTTGTACCGCATTTGTTCAGAAACACAGTTTTCAGGTACAGTACAAACATATAGGAACGTAACTTAATAATTTTAAGTGATGGTTGTTTACAATTTTTTCAAAACTTTGTAATGATAACAAAAACGTCAGGTTAAAACAAAATTTAAATAAATAGCGAAATAATCCGTTAAAAAAGTGTACCTATCATTTTAATTACAACATAATTTTCATTACAATTTTATAATTGCACGAACTGCAGAGCAGCTAAGGGCGTCCACCGACGCCTAACAAACCTCTTCTTACTATAAAACCAAAGTCGCTACCCGCGTCTGTCCCTATTTCTGTATGCTTAGATCTTTAAAACTACTCAACGGATTTTGATGCAGTTTTTTTAAATAACTAGAGTTATTCAATAGTGAGGTTTATATGTATAATCACGTGCCTAATATTTAGAGAACCACTGATAATTTTAAGATTTCTAATACACGAGACTGAAGCAGCTGACCCGAAGCTATTTATTCGAAAAATAACAAAATCACCACACCAATGCTTGAGCTGATCATCACCAGCCACTACTGGACGTGGATCTGAAGGTCTGACGATCTCTTATAGGCTTAAACAATGATTTTTAACCGAGCGATCGACCTGGAAATTTATAAGGGAGATCCACGGTGTGGTGTATGTCTTTTGTTTTGTTACAATAGTGACTCAGATTTTGTTACTTTGTCACAAGTTACCTTAAAACTCGTATGTACGGAAATAGAATTAAATGACTTTTACGTAGCAAAGTACAGAAATATGTATATGGGACATTTACATTTTTAGGGTTAAGGTCTTTGAAATGTAAGGTCTTAAAACCATTAGCAAAAGTACAAAAACATAGTAGCCACTATTTTTTTTAAACTCAGGAGTAACTAAATTCAGAGCTTACCTAGTCTACTTTGGTAGAAAACTTTAGAAAATTAAAATAGGTACCCACAAAGTTTTAACTTGAAATTCTCCGAACCGGCCGAAAAGCCGTGTCTCCCGCCACAAAGGGCCGAACTAACCCGTTTAAAAAAGTCACGGCTAAGGGCGTAACGGTGTAAGCGACGAAACGTCATCTGGTGCACCAGTAATGCGATCGGGGGCACAAGTGGAAATTCAATTAGGGGCTTGACCCACGCATTTGCTGTCCTCACCCACCATGCTAACTTCAACCTTGGTTCAATCTCAATACGGCACAATTTCGAAACTTAACTTTGTAACTAAGTTTCTAGCGCTTTCGGACTGTAATCGGCGCATATAGAGTACAATTTGCATCGGTCCGAATTCAGTTGGGGAGTTCAATGCTTATTTGCGTCTAATAGCAAAAAACAGCAGATGCAGACATTTCACGGGTATAATAATGTGCGAAATAGCACATCAGGCTACCCGTTTTTGTTAGCGAAATCGCTCTTATTACAAGTACATATGATGCCGCAGTGTTCACTCGAACGTGCTGTCGTGAGTACTTATCGAGATTTTGATGTGCGCTTTGATCTCGGATCGGACTACTTTGATTAAACGAAAAACAGGTAGATAAAGTAAAAGCTAGTCGCGTTCCTACTAAGCCGAGTACAATGCGCTAGATGACATATGGGAGTACAAAATCGTGACATCACGGTTTTGTATCAGAAATCGGAGTCAATTGACCGAATATTTTTTTAATTTTGTGTGTTTAAAAATTGGTTTCTATAGCTTTTCGGAAATATACTGGTTGCATTAATTTCATAGGGGCTATGTTTTTTAAATGCCATGGTCTTGAAAAATTTTAAGATAGGTGTCATCATGTTTATTGCCCTTCTCCGCTCCTATTCGTCGTCAGTACTGCGAGTTGTTTGTACGTGCGTGCGCGCGAGCGGTCCATTTTTAACACGCTTTTATTAGATCGGGGTGTATGTATGAATGTATGTGATGAAATTTTTGAGCTCAATTTTCACCAACTTCCAGAAATCGGATTAATTTGAAACTTTGCAAACGTATTAAGTACCGATGACAATGCAATAATTTGATAAGTGTTTTCCATTATCCTTATTAACTAAAAAAATAAAAGTAAATAATAGTTTTAAAAAACTAAATAAAACACGCTTTTATTGCTAACTAAAAAAGGGAAAATAATTTCTGAGTACACGGAATTTACATTACAGTAGAGAAAAAAGCGTGGGGTGCTTGGTATAGTAGTATGTGAAAATCATCCTATTATTGGCAACTATAAAAGAGAAGTATGAAAATGTCATAAAGTGCACCCCACGCTTTTTACTCTACTGTAATATAAATTCCGTGTACTCAGAAATTATTTTCTCAGTTTTAGTTAGCAATAAAAGCGTGTTTTTTAGTTTTTTTTTAAGTTGACGATTTTAAGAACGTCCCATATCTTCCTCTGTTTAGTTTGATCTAAAGCGGACTACTTTCGTTCTACCGCCACTTCGGGAGTGCGATTGGCTTAGCCTGACGTTTGTTGCAACGAGTTGTGACGTAACGCTGTCAATGCGCGATCTGCAAAGTGACAGATGAAGGACCGGCCGCGGATTCGGTCCACATTAAAGGGATTTGGGTGTAGCCAGATTGGAGGGAACCGGGCCCTTAATGCATTGGACGGATTTTCTCTTTATTTATTTTTTATAAGCACCAAACGTGAGTTTGAATGCATTAGGCGACAAAAGACCTTAACGTAAATTGAACCCATGGCATATCTCCGGCACACCGTCGTCGCCGCGAGTCGCAACCGTCAGCGATTTGGTTGACACACTGTCATATGCGGGTTCTATCCCCGTACTGTACAAACATTTGTGTGCGTGAACATGTCTGTTTGTTCTGGTCTGGGTGTTATATGTATTTATTTAAGTTTATTTGTATTTTTGTTTATTGTTATAAAATTCACAGCTCTTATTACAAAAATTAAGTTTATCTTACATGCTTACAGCCAATAACGAATTTACTTTATATAAAAAGAACAAATAAAAATCTAAGCTGACACGGGTTGACATAATACACAAGTTTTATAATGTGTGTGTATGTGTAACTTGCTAACAATGGTCTAAAATTCACATTGAACTAATTTAACATTAATTTTAGATGTATGTATATATTTATCAAATATTTATATATGAGTTACAAGTTTTGTGACTCATATATAGCGAGTCGTGCGACACATATCGGCCGGCGGCCATCATTCATTTTAATAGTTTTAATACCAATTACAATCTTAAATTCGTAATATCTTTTGAATGGATTGTCCGATTGGAATAAAATAAAAAGTAATTTGTAGCTATTAAAACAATCTTGCTCCATAAATAGTTTATTTGGATAAGGATTAGTATTTGACGATAATATGATCAATTAACATAGGCTAATAATTTTAATTACTTTTATTCTATGGAAAAGTGGTTATAATGGCTAAAATATACATGTTTGGTGTATACTACCGCGGACTTTTTTGTAGGCATTATTGAGTTCTACAATTTTTCTATAGAAGTCAACCATACATCTCTAACCATTTAGGCAGCGTTCGCGAGAATCGTTAACGTACGGCAGTTTTTTCTTCGACTTACTCCACAATTTTCACTACCACGAAAAATCCTGTCTATTTTCCGGGATAAAATATAGCCTATACGGATTCGGAAGAACCCCTCTAAGTAATGGTAAAAGAAATTTTGAAATCGGTCATGTAGTTTTTGAGCCTATTCAATACAAACATACAAAAATACAAAGGTTTCATCTTTATAATATTAGTATAGATATTGCGGGGACCATATGTTAATATTCAAGAATACTACATACGTAGAAATAATATAAAATTTTAACACAATAGACATCAGAGAAAGGTCTTATAAGCCTTATTAATTATTGTTGAAATGTGTTCGGAAAACATTAATTTTGAGTCTAAAAGTACACCTAAATCCCATATTAATAATTCTCGTTTTAATTCTCTTTCATTTAATTTATATTCAAAACTAAAAAAAATCTTACGCGTAAAACTAACAGTTGAACATTTATTGACATTTACCCCTATACGGTTTTTAAAATAATAAACAGAAAGAGAGTTCAGATCTTCCTGCAATCTCAAGCATGTCCGAAATGTTTCTAACCGACATATAAATCTTTGTATCGTCCGTATACATCAGGCATTTAGAATTTTGAATGCAATCACCAATATCGTATAAGTAAATAACATACAAAAGAGGCCCTAGAATTGATCCTTGAGGGACGCCTGATGGTATAGTTATAAAGTTGGATCTACAGCCACCGATGACCACAGCCTGACTCCTATTACGAAGATATGATTCAAACCACCTCAATAGACTACCACAAATGCCCAGCTCTTGCAATTTATGCAACAATATAATATAATACCACTGTTGATTCTGATATCTGTAACAAAAGTGTTTAAGCTACTTACCACGGAGATACTTACCAGATCAATGTGTGTGATGTTGTTGGATATTTATAATTAATAGAAAAAAATGTAGTTTGTGACTAGAATACCGCTGGTGTGCTGTTGTGGTTAGATACCCCGAACAATGAGAATATCAATACACGCTTCCCTGGCGTTAGCGGAGCGTGTTTCGATGACGCCTATCTGTCGTGCTAACTGCACATAGGTACTCGTATAACCTGTTGTCTTACGAGAGCGAAAAACGCGAAAAGTGCGACGGGACACGAGGCGTGATGACACCTATCGTAATATTTCCAAGTTTAAAAAACATTGCCCCTATGAAGTTAATACAACCAGTATATTTCCAAAAAGCACAAAACCAATTACTAAACACACAGTAATCGGTCAATTGACTCCGATTTCTGATACATACCGCTGCGTCACGTTTTTGTATTCCCATACAAAATCTATGGAGGCAGACCGTTTTGACAGATAATAAAGAGTATGTCAACGATTGGTGGTGTCATCTAGCCTATTGTATGAGCTCGTTTTACGTGACAAAGCACCACTGACATTGACACAAGATTGGTCGCGGCGCGTCGAGTCGCCTTGTCGCGTTGTGTAGCTCACGCCTGACCGCCTGACAAAGCCTAACGTTTCAGTTTACTAAATTGGGTGAAACAAGTAATATTTGAGTCGCTATCCTTACTCATCAATTGCTATATATATATTGCTCGTGCATTTTATTCAATTTATTCAATTGAGCATTTACAATTGATTAAATTACACACATTTTAATCAATTGAAGAAATTGTGCAATATAAAGAATTAATTAAATCGAAAGAAGAAGTGGGGCGTAGTCAATGCATAATAAACCCTTAATGATGTAATCAATGTAAAACAAGGTATATTATTATAATTGATGATATTTTATTTGACTTTGATCAAAATCGACATTTGAATTATTAATTTATATTGGATAATTCATAATGTTAAGTATGATAATTCATAAATTAAATAGGTAGGCTTAAGCACTATTGTTAGATGACCAACAAATCAAATGATAATCGTACCCTACTTACGCAAATAAATATTTCTATTTCATTTGGTTATATTCAGCATTCGGCATATTCAGCAGAAGCAAGCAGATATTCATTTTATTTCTAGAATAAAATACAGAACATCGTTTCGTAGGTACAGCGCAGACGGGAGCACGTCAAGTTAAACTCAGCAGTATCTTATGCAGTTGTTATAAGGGTGGTTATGCAACTGAAATGTATAGCCTGATGTGCCGGGATGGCGCCTAAGGGAACGGTCTGACTGCAAGACATTAGTCTAGGTCTGGCTACCCGGTCTAAAGCTGGATTAAATTTGAATAGCACTATTCGTATATTGGACAGGCGTTTTATTAAAGTACTTTGGGCTAAATGGTATTAAAGAAAGACCTGTGGCTCGGTGGCTGCACCATCGTGGCTTATAGTGTCATAGAACACTGGCCGTCAGAAAATCGACACAAATGTCAATAGTCAACTTCTTGACCATTACACCAAAGTGACGACCACTTTGGTGTAATGGTCAAGAAGTTGACTATTAACCAAGAGGTCGCAGGTTCGATTCCCGCACTGTACGAACATTTGTGTGCATGAAAATGACTGTTTGTCCTGGTCTGGGTGTTATTATGTATTTAATTAAGTTTATTTGTAATATCACTGTTTGTTCTGATATTTGTAACACAAGTGCTTTAGCTACTTTCCATGGAGTCAGATCAATGTAGTTCCTAAATTGTTCTGATATTATCATGAAAAAAAAACTACTACAAAAAATATTTAGGATAGGTACTTACATTAGATTACCTAGACGGTCATGGTATACCACGACGGTAGAGGTTCCAAAACCCATACACGGTTACAAAAATAACAAAACCCATATCGCGCCATAAATCTACACAGAAGTATGTTACGCAATTCACACAACTGTTAAATGGCGAACGCACAATCGATAATCAACTTACAAAGGCAATAATGATTAGCAAAAAATTTCGCCCCGGACAAGGGAGCAAATGGAATTGAAATAACAATAAAATTAGCCGGCACCACCGAAAACACGACGCCCATGCGTTTAAGGGGTCCAAATCACCCGAAAAACCATTCGCCGCCGACCCTTCCGAAACCCATGAACCCCAATACAAAACCCTATTGTATAACGTATAAGTTTGCGATTCCTGAACACGCTGCGTTTCGACAGCACCGTAGGGTTGTCACGCTCGCTAGTTCAGAAATAATCTTGGGGTGTATAATCGATTAAACTACACTATATCCAGTTACAGTTGGGATCATGCCCAGAATGAGGGATTGTTTATACATTAAGTTCAATGTTTGATCAAATTAATTTTTGCCCGGATCAACTGGTAGCACAACCCTTTGTCAGCGCAAGTGTTGCTTTTATATTGTGTTCTAAATTCAAATAATTGTTTGTTGGGACGGGGGATCAGCTGGATGATTGAAGTTATGAGTACCTTCGGATTAAAATGTTGACTTTGGTAATTAATATTTATTAATTAATACCTTTTTGTCAAGCTAATTGGAGCTAGGTTAGTTAGGCTTTTATTTTTTTCTTGTTTCCTTAAATACGTCTTGCCATTAAAATGTTTGGATTGTATTTTAATATCTTACAAAGCAACTACCACCTTCTTACTTTAGAAGGCGCAAAAGCAAAAATACTTAATTAGGTACTTTGCAAGCAATTAAATTCAGTAGCAACCCTAACACACGGATAGAAGACAGTTCAAAAGTCAGACATGTAACATAACTAGGCTATTGTTAGCTATGTCCATGGCTATGTCTTATTTTGGGCTTAGTCTAGACTTTTAGGTCTCGTTCAAGGATACCTTATTCATGAGTGTGATGCCTATCAAGATCATATTATTCTTTTTTAGAACTGTAGAGTATACTGTTAGTATGTTGATATCTAAGATGTTGGTATCTAATATAGCATTTCAGGAAATGATCAAAGTTAGGTAGGGAAAAAGGTTATGTTAAAATACAATATTTTAGAATACAACTTCACAAGTTTCAGGCATTTACCTGATCGTTTTTTGTTTTGGGAACGAATTTTTAAGATTAATATAAACAGGTAAGTAGTGACGAAGCCGTTAAGGGGAAGTAGTCTAGGGTTATTCTGTCAGGAACTAGAGCTACCGTCCTTAATTAACCCTCTCTTGAATTTAACAATTTTTGTATCTCAATAATGTGCATGTACTTTTTTTTAATAAATGAACTTATCTCGATCAAATAAATAAATTATTTAAAAAACAAAAATACCAATGTATTTATGACGACCACTTTCAATGTAGTTGATGTTGTTGTATATTTATTTTAACAACTTTCAGCCAATTTAGCTGATTGCAACTAAAGCTGCGATCTTTCATCCGACTTCTCCTCGAGTTTTCTATTCGTGACATTTTGTAGCTATTAATTTTATAAGGGTAATGTTACTATCGCTTTATTAACCAGCGGTTTTTTGAAATTTTTAGTTAAATAATTTTGAAACTGACACAAATCATTTCGTCCGTGAAATTGGACCCAAGACCACATTGGCGTTATCATCTTCTCTGGTCTAAAACATGATGGGCACCAATGCTATGTGCCAATTGTAAAGAACCATGACACTGTTATATTTCTGAAAACTAGATCGACCGATATTGACCTAGCTAATCTGGAAATATCTTCAAGTTCAACCCAATAATGTTAGGTCACCAGTGCTGAACTTGCGGGTATTTTAATCACTGGTACACTAAATCGATAACCAAGGGCTAAAGCCGGGTCCAGACGAGTTTAACGCGTAATGTAATTCACCGTGTAATGCAACACGAATTCTGCGTGTTGACGGCACTACGAACATTACATATAACGCTCGCGTAGCGCTCGCTCGGTTCCATTTATTTCATTTGATTTATTTATTTAAAAACTTACAAACTATACTTACAGGTGGTAACCTTTTGCGATAGCAAAGTGACAGTAGAACCTTAAAAAATAACAAGTAAAACGAAAATAATGATAAAAATTCCGTCACTACATTTTATATGACACTGTCATTTGTGCCGCCTTTGTGAATGGGCTAGATGTCACCACCAATCGTTGACATACTTTTTACAATCTGTCAAAACGGTCTGCCTCCATAGATTTTGTATGGGAATACATGAACGGACGTCACGGTCATGTATTGACCGAATATATATTGAGTTTTGTGTGTTTTAAAATTGGTTTCTACAGCTTTTTGGAAATATATTGGTTGTATCAACTTCATAGGGGCTATGCTTTTTAAACGCCATGGTCTTGAAAATATTAAAGATAGGTGTCATCTATACCGTTGATCGCTTCGGCCAGGAGCCGCGCAGGCTGGGCCTGCGCCGGCGCTATACGTAGCGGTTGGGCATGAACATCCTCACCCTCGACAGTATATTCGCATTGTGCACTTTGCCTCTCATTACTTTGAGCACATACTTCACCAGTGCCACGTCCCTTCTAACTTTCAGGTCGTTGTACCCAACCATACCTAGTACGAATAAAGTTGGGAACATTAGTGGATAGAAGGGGTACACTCCGTAAAGCCTCAGATATGAATAACTTGTAAATTCATTTTGCACCCGAACCTAGACCTTTTAGACCTTACGGTTACCTTAGGTTGTTCCGTGTTCCGTAGGCTGTCGGTTTTTGCGCGAACACAATGACGCTCTCAGCACTTGAATAAGATTCGCGTTGATTTTAATATGTCGTTTACATATCGATACAAAATTATACGTAATCTTACATTACACGTTACACTCGTCTAGACCCGGCTTAAGAACTCACATTAACTTAAATTAACTTTTACAAACGACCTCAATCGCGACAGTCAGATTATCGTAATAGTCAGACTCTCTCCACTCCACTCCACTGTCATGAGTGAAATATATAAATAAATAAACAACAACATCACTTAAATTGATCTGACTCCGAGGTAAGTAGCTAAAGCACTTGTGATACAGATATCAGAATCAACAGTGGTATTACAAATAAACTTATATCAATACATACCAGACCAGTAGAAACACACATGTTCATGCACACACACCCGATCCAAACCTGCGACCTTTTGGTTAATAGTCAACTTCTTAACCATTACTCCAAAGTGGTCGTGAATAAGTTCAGCATGGACAGAGTTATGTCCACCAGTTTCCCTTGTCACTTGATGATGATTCGAGTTTTACGAGATTGGACAGAATCTACAGCCTAAAAGCACGACTTTATTTTATTTATTTATTTATTTAAATGTACAAAGAGTGGACTTAATGCTAAAAGCATTCTCTCCCAGTCAACCTTAAGATAATGCAGAAAGAAGGCAATGGGTGCAGTGAAAATTAAATGAGAAACTTAAATTGTGGTTATTAACGAAAAAAATAAATAAACATATTATGTAGATATTATATTATAATATCAATAAATAAAAGAAAACATTAAATTATATTATAATATACAAAAAATAAATATCAATCAATTAATCAATATAGATGATAAAAGTATCTCTATATATAAAAAAAATTCTCGTGTCACAATGTTCGTTCCCGTACTCTTCCGAAACGGCTTGACTGATTCTTATGAAATTTTGTGAGCATATTGAGTAGGTCTGAGAATCGGCCAACATCTATTTTTCATATTCCTTAGTGATAAGGGTTGTCCACTATAATATACATATATGGCAAAACAACGTTTGCCGGGTCAGCTAGTATAAATATATAATAAATGCAATATATTCATTTAGAAATTATCGAACTTTATTCTTGAACGACAACCTCAAGTTAGATCTTCCAGATAACTGAACTGATTTGACACTCGAGACAACATAAATGAGATAGCAACAACAATAAAATTCTTGCAGAATCGTCGATAGTCATAATCAGCTGAAGTCAAGACGTCCACTGTTTGATTTAGCCAACTGGCCTCACCCAGTACGATCGAGCAATTTTCACAAGATCTGCCCATCTTACTGGTAGTCGCCCTAGGCTGCGCTTTTAAAAAAAAGCAAAAAAAAAATCTGCCATCAGTTAGTTTTCATTGCTCACAGCAGCTCGAGCATAGTACAATTATAGGGTGGCGACGACAATACGACAATTGACTTTCTGTCTGTTACGCTTTCACGTCTTAACTACTGAACAGATTTGGATGAAATTTGGTACACATACATGGTCGTCAACATCGTCGTATGTGTATTAAATTATATTCAAATCTGTTCGGTACTTTAGGCGTGAGAGCGTAACAGACAGAAATTCATTAGTCGTTTTGTGGTCGCCATAACGAACTGCAGAAAAATATTAATGAAAGGGCGTTTGGAATTTTGAATTAATTTAAAGAAAATTAGTATTCACATGATGATACATGGTAAGATCATATCAGTAGAAGTATTGAGTAAGCCAGATTGCCGTTCAGTAGTTTATTCGTGGGACCTTAACAGACAGAAATTCAATTGTCGTATTGTAATCGCCACCCTGTATAGCAAGATAGCGTAGAACATATAGGTAGGTTGTGTACTTGTCTAACTAGCAACATTCGCGAAAAAAGAACAAAAGGTATTATTTACAGATGTTCAGTGCGTATGCAAACGTTGTACAGTCGCGTGCATTAAAGATTGCCGTCGCGGGTCCGCGAACGTGCGCTGCGTGCGATGCATATGGTAACTATACTCGTGGCGCACTGTACATCGAAGGTTTTCCAGTTTTCGAGCTGGTGGTTTGGTGTGGTGGTGGTGAGAAGTGGAAAATACTTTAAAAGCCAGCGGCTGCGTACGATGTATTAATATAACCTTCTTGTTAATTAAAATGTTCCTTTATCCGCAGGTTGTGCGGAAAAGATCGCTTCAAGCGATAAAGACCGCCTAAATTGTGTTATAATTTCATTGTGTAACTATGCTCGTAACGTACTGTACATCAATGGTTCTGAAGTTTTGAATCGACGCGGTGGTGATAGTGAAAAATGGGAGAGTCTTCAAAATATAGGTATACATCCATACATCTATCGGGTATTCTTAGGTTTACAAAGTGAATGACGATACAACTGAAATCTGTAGATTTATATTCTTAATATATAACCCCGGATCCACACGTTTGCTCCAAAGTAGCCCGTTCTACCTTCTATTCGCCCAACAAGTAAATTTAGAAAAATGCTATGCACGCGGTTGGCACCAATTCAATGTTTTTAGCTGCAGAGAGCGGGGCAGAACAGCTTGACACTTTGACAGTAGAACGGCGATTTTATGTAGGTATGTACGTACATCCCCTAAGTAGTTTAGTAACTAATGAATGACCGGGACTCGGCGGCAGTAATCTTTATGAAGACAAATAAAAAAAACAACAAGACAGCTGTTCAGCCTGCAATGTATACGGGTGACCGCGTGACAGCGATTCCTAAAACATGTGGCGTCGTGATACGCGGCATCTTCGTCGATTTATCGCCTCGACGCCGTCACAAATAGACAACACCACGTAAAAACATTACCCCCCTTTTCTGCAAATAAGCGAACAAAATGCAGAGGAAAGGCGTAAAAGTACGTATTTCACACAAGTAGCTACCCGCGTATTCGTCCGCGTGGCAATCCTTTATCTTCAATGCCTACTTATTTCTCTACTTCCCTACAAATATTATAAGTGTGCAAGTCAGTTTGTTTGTCTTTCTATCAAGACGCAACGGAGGAATGTTATGATATGGTTTTTTTTCTGGAGGTAGATAGGGAGCTGGAGAGTGACATAGGCTACTTTTCCCTCGACAAAACATCTCATCTCATGTTAAAATTTATAAATCAACTCATAGCTTAGCTTACCGATAGCGCCATTAGGGTTTTATGGGCTATGCGAAGTTAATTCACATTTACTACGCGAACAAAGCCACGGGTAGTTCTTTATAAATTGTAGCCTATGTTGTATACGGATGTATAAGCAATATTCTGGTGAAATTTCATCAAACTCCATAAAGTAGTATTTATGTGAAAGAATAACAAACATCCATACTTTTCGAGTTTATAATATTAGTACGATACAAACGCAAAAGTAAATCATAAGTTATTCATCCAACAGTTTCATATTATCTACACAACTAGGCCCCAAGTTCATGGATTTAATCAGCCGTTTTTTGCAAGTGTCATTGTCGATTTTCATACTAAAAATTACTTACATTAACCGGTTTCTTTAATCTTCAACTAAACTACCTTGGTGATATCAGTAATATAATATATCATAATAGTGTAGGATGTTGTCTGACTGATATTGTTCGTACAATTTTATTCAATTGACAGTGAACATTCATTTTAAAAAAAAGAATACAAATTCCTATTAGTTAGTTGAACACAAAGCGTTCCAATGGCGGATTTGGGCGGAATCGCCCGCGACGTTTCTTTTTAATAAATGTAACCAACATTAAAAATAGCACACCAATTTGTTTAAGTTACATTCCAGACATGAATGAGATGTACTAGAAACAGGATTACTATTGGCGACTACAACATTGAACTCATGAAAGTAGGCACTACAAAACCGATATTGTTTTGCCCGTACCGAAGCTATCCTAACTCGGAAATTATACGTAATTGAAACATGAAACTGTTTCAGTATTGGAAACTTAAACGCGCTCCGTTTTACTTATTCATTATGTATTACCTTCGCATCGCGGGGTTGAACACTAACAATTTGAATTCGAAATGTTTTTGTGCGAATTGAAACACCGAACGCCATTTTGGCCCACACGAAATCACACTTAAAATCAATGGTGTTGTGCTGTGTTGTGCACATACGTATATAGGCACCTACCGTGAATCTAAGATTAAACCTACTTTTTGGCGTAACAATTTCGAGTGGTTCAGTAGGTAAATAGCCAAATATATCCATAGTAATATTATGAATGCGAAAGTTACTCTGTCTGTCTGTTTATTACTCAATCACGCCTAAACTACTGAACCAATTTGCATGAAATTTTGTGTGGAGATATTGTTGATACCCGAGCAAGGAAGAAGTAAACTACTGAACAGATTTAAATGAAATTTGGTAAGGAGATAGTTTTAAACTTAAGAAAGGACAAGAGTTACTTTTGACACCGGGAAAAAACGCATTTTCATGGGAAAAATTACTTTCACACTAAATTAACAAAGATTTGAACTGTAAGTATTTGGATAATATTGGTATTACAGGAAAACAACGCATTCCAAAAAAACTTATGCGGAGGAAGTCGCGGGTTAAAGCTTGTATGAATATTAATATTTTTAGGACTATTTATTTTTACGAGTCACTTTTGGCAGACATTGTCTGGTAGTACTGGTGCTGGTAGAGCTATATGCATACCATGTAGTCCTGAGAAAACTGCGGCCAATGGACTAAAACAAGGCTGTTTATATCGTTATAGTTACATGAAAATCGCAAAGGAATTTACCATTAAGTACCTTATTTTATGTATTTTCCGCCAAGGCAAAACTGATAAGATTACTGACTCTTCATATCACTGCAACAAAGCAATTATCATTACGTACATTCCGAAAAAAGATACCGAAAACAAAACACGATGAAAAACGATAAACGTCTAAAAAACAATACGGCATCTCTAAAATTCTCGCGAGAGCTTATTTATTCTTTGCATTCTTTCTCATCCAGGCTGTATGATCTCGCACGGCGTCTTCGCTTTTAAATTAAATAAATAATGCAAACAATTTGAGCGCGATAAAGTTTCGAGGTGGTAGTCCTTGCGAATTTCGCGATGCCCGCGGGGAGCTGTAACGCCGAAGTGAAATGCTACCTGCGCCCGGAGTCCGCTTGGACGCGACGCGTTTTAGTTAGCTTGAGTTAAATGCGGCAAGTACAGGGTTAGACATTGTTATATAATTTCATTATGTCGACGCAAAAATCGCTATCGACTTAGTTTGATGTATTTGTAGGAATGATGTTATGTCATGTCTATTCTATAGCTTGCGTTATTCCATAGCTCCGTTAAATGTGGCAACGATAGCGTTAGACATAATGTCATTATGTCAATGACAAAAATCGTTATCGACTTAGTTTGATGTATTTGTGGGAATGATGTTATTGTCATGTCTATTCTACATAGAAACTACATACGCAAATTAACACATACGTTAAAACGAATCTGTGAAAAGGCATGCTGCTTATTTTGTCTTTAAATATCAGTATTTTCTAAATACTGTATTATATGTGAACTCACTCATACAATTACATACGCTAATAACATCACGTACCAGTAAAACAGACGCCAATAGGCTAGATGAAACCACCAATCGTTGACATACTCTTTATCATCTATCAAAACGGTCTGCCTCCATAAATTTTGTAGGTATGGGAATACTATAATTTGACGTCATAATATACACATGTAGTATTAGAAATCGAAGGCAATTGACGGAATATTTATTTAATTCTATATAAATAAAAATTGGTTTCCACAGTTTTTTGGAAATAAATTGGTTTTACTTTCTTCATAGAGGTTATGTTTTTAAAATATCATAGTCATGAAAATATTTACGATAGGTGTCATCATGCCTATTGTATGTTGCGATTACAACACTCTCCACACATCGCTCTTAAAAGAGTTGTTGTAACGTTCATTGTCAAGAAACAAGATAGTGACTTAAGAAACAAGAACATCAGCGCTGACAAGAGACTAACTCCTGTTACCCCTCGATTGACGTTGCTATCGATGACGCTAATGTTTAGGCGAAAAGTTTATGCTTTATCGCACAATAAAGTTTGCAGAAAAGGTGGACTTAACGCTATGAAGCATTCTCAACCAGTCCTCTCATACCTTTGGGAGTTTGGGCTAAGCAGAAAGGAATGTTGGCGGTGCGATAAAGATTAAACTTAAAATATATATTTTTTTAAATCGCCGTTCTAGAGTTCCACCGCGGTAGCCATATAGCTAATCGGACCTCCCATACAAAATTGCCAATCAGCTGATCGATTTACTATGGGAGAGCCAAAAGATTTTTTGAGATTTGGACCTAGGTTTCTTAGCGAAAGTTGTTCAGGTTTACGGGCACAACAATACACTTCAGATATAACGGGGTTTTTGTTACACCTTGTATAGCTTGAATCTCCAATGACTTTGATTAGTGATTATGAAAAGCATCCATACCAACGTAGCGGGTTTCATGAGGACCAAGGTTCGAAAGCCGTTGGAGCGAAGGACGTTGGTGTGATTTTTTTCTTGAAAAACTATGAAATTTACCTAATATAGCATGGGTCTAACCCGCTTCCCCCAATTAATACGGTCACTCTTGCATCCGCTACGATTTTCATTCTTTTACTGCTTTATGTTACTCTTAATTCAATGATGATTTAGGCTCCACAGCACAATTTAATAGATTAGGTACTCGGTCTATTTACACAAAATTCGGAACTCGTACTGCCATCTATTGCAATTATGAGTAATCGCTTACTTGTGCGTGCTGGCTTCGATGAGTCGTAAAAAGAATAAGTCTCACAATAGTTTCGGAGGTGTCGCTAGATTAATTTTATTGCTAACAAAAGTAACATTCAGAAAATAATATATTTAAATACAAATTACCGGAAGCATTGATTTTGAGAGCATGACTATGAAATATATCATGGTCATCTTAACTTCTAATTTCTAAGAATAACGATCCTATCGCCGTCTTAGAAATTCTAAGTTAGAATTACGAGGTTGCTACGTGGTATAATACTGGATAGATGGCGCTACGTTACTAGTCATTATTAAATGCCAGTTTCCTGTCAATCTCCAGTATAATAAAGTAAGTAGTCAGTCTATGGTTTAGTAACTAAACTTTAGTTAGAGAAAAGAAAATGTCTGCCGCTGTTATTGTATTCTACGAAAAGTGATTTGTGTATTTATTTTTTAGGGAATTAGAGCAATATCCTCAATTCATATTCTAAATTTTTACATTATAAAGAAACGCAATGTATAATAAATGTGTAATAGTGATTTTAGTGGCCACTTTCGCCGTATTCACCTCGGTAAGCTTTATTATTGATATATTGATTTTCAGGGATAGTTGTAACATAATATTCTTTTTATTTTACCTTCAGTGGTCTTTGAAACAGCGATATTATGCATCTAAGTTTCTGGTATACTAAGGTAGATTGCATTTGCAAAGGTACAGTTTTGGAAATACTTATTTTTTTATTTTCTATAGTGATGTCCTCCTCCTACCTACTCAACTAACTCGATTAACATCAAATCCATTGAATTGTTATGAAACATAGCTTCAGAGATAAATATTTGGTATATAGGGATGCTTGTTTCGCGACAATTGCCTTATTCAGAGACATTTATTGGGGGAAGGATCTTTACTGTATTTCTGGATATGTTATTTGAAAGTTATTTTGTATCCCAATTCAGACTACAGTTTGGTATTGTAACACAGCTATACCAAACCAAGCGCCGAGTGGGTGACCACTCCTACTATATAACCATAATTCCTCATTTAAATTCAAAAGTGTTGTTTGTTTCTGCTCATGTGCGCTCTTATAATGTGTCTTATGTCCTGTATCGCTCCCATAACCTTTACAACTCTCTGTATTACAAACTGACCACATATCTATACTCGCTTTACCCATTAAGCCCAGCTCAGCTGAATTTGACTCTGTAACAATAGAATATGATATAATGGGCTTTCATTGTAAACTGGCCTCCTACCCGGCTAGACTGCTCAGGTTTGATATGATCTCTCTTGAGACAAGATGTACTTAAGTTAAGCAATCTTGTTTATTTCCATAAACTAATTCATTCCATAGTTGATTCTTCAACCTTACTTGCTAGCCTAAATTTTAATATTACATACAGTACTCTAGACCCGTGACTATTTTGACTTTAAGTTTGCTGGAATAACACATCTTTTTATAACCCTGTAATCTGTATGTGTTGCTTGTATATATATGGATCTTTTGCAAGGCTCAAAAAAAATTGACATATTTATTTCTATCCAAGTATCTTCAATAAAAAAAAACTGTTCTTGATGAGTGTATCAATAATTAAACTTATCTTAATTTTTCGTTTTTCATGTAAACTTCAGGACTTTTACTAAAAAGAAAAAAAATGATTTTACTAATTCTTTTTGTGAAACACAAAATATAATCTTACTTCAAACTCAGATACATATTTGGGTTGTAATCTAGTGCATACATTTACTTGTCTCATTATATTATTTATCTTACCTGATTGTAACCTGTTTTGTATCTATATAATAATAAATAAATAAATAAATATTGGTTGTGTCTGTGATGTTCACAACTGACCAGTTAATTTAACTTTCTTTATCAGGGCCAATCGTATGAAGACAAGCGTTGTAAATGTGTCTGCCCGAGCCCTGCTGCTGTGTTTAACAAGACTGTTGCAGACAAGACAGCTGACCATCGCAGACACTACATTGCAAATGTACCACCAAATAAATGGTAAGATACCAGGTTAATTTTAAATGTTATTAATATAGGCGTTCTATGACTTCACTGTGGCCTGAGCCCTGATACTGTGTTCAACAAGTATGTTGTGGACGACAACTGACCATCGTTCACACATTGCAAATGTACTCACCAAACAAATGGTATACAATTATATATGTACTTTCTGAGGATGCTAATATACTTAATAACTATGTTATAAAGTTTTGGCTACCTTTCTGGTGTAGTAGTGTGTACACCAGTTTCAAGGTGTCACCATCTCTGAGGTCCCAGGATTGATGAAGTATTTTTTGTTGATTCTGATTTCACATATATTACACATCAGATTAGATCAGTCCCTTTTTTCCTTTTGTCCCCTTTCAGTTTTGCCACCAGGGTGGCAAATGGGAATAAATGCCACAAGGTGGTAGTTTTCCCATTTGCCCCTTCGTAGTTATAGCACACAAGAGGTATCAATAGAAATAGAATATAAATAATTAAATTTTAAATATTGCAACTGACTTTGGAGAAAAAATTAAATATTTTAAAATGGTCTACTCCTATGATATGCATAATAGTAAGTTTGACACAACAAGTAAATGTTTGAAAGTTATGACGAGTAAAAATAATAATAACGAAATTAATGTCGTTTTACTCATTAATATTATAAATACTGTTACATTAATATGATTAATGTCATTTTGTTAAGCCGTTGGTCCTGAGCCTGGTCTCTCTCCGGTTATGTCGCATTGCCGTCTCACCGAACTTAGAGAGTGATGGAACAGTGAGTGCACCTGTGTATTGCGCTCACACTTGTGCACTATAATATCTCCTGCGTAGTTGGCTGATCTCTGTTGAGATTGGCCGCCGTGGTCGAAATCGGCCAGGAGGACTATTATTATTATTAATATGATTAATATACTGTAAGTTTTTTGCATATTAGTCTTTGTTTTTTATTTGATATTAAGAAAACCTGACATTGATGTTTGGAGATAAACTATTCAAACGATTAATTAAATTACTTTGTTTCTTTATTTGATAAATTTTGAGAAAACAGTTTTCTACACAATATCACAACCGAACTGCCCGAACGGTCCGGGCTGCACATGCGCCTACAAACCGTATCTTGAGTCTGGTAGGGGACATACTCATCCAGCACGAGGAACTAGACATTTTTGCTGATAGACTAATTAATTTACTGACATTATTTCATACGATTGTGGACAAAATGATTTTACTATAAGTTTTATTTTGACATTGATATTGTAATTTGTTTAATTATTATTATTAATTTTTATTATAATGCTATTAATTATTTTTGTTTATATCCATGACATTATTTGATTTCGATGACATTGTTGTGACATGGTTTATTTTAAATTTAAATTGTAATCATAATCTTTGTTTTTTGTTTGAAATAAACAAATAAACAAAATAAACAAGATTTCTTAATTCTGAAAAAATATTTTATAAGATCAGTCAAATATTTTTTCAGAATGGAATAATCTCTTGTAGTACTCTTGTGCTATAACTACGAAGGGGTCAAATGGGAAAAAATACCAACCAGTGGCATTTATTCCCATTTACCACCCTAGTAACAAAACTCGTAGGAGACAAATGGGAATAAAGGCTTTTTATGTATACATTAAGTTATTGCCACTAAATTCTTATAACTTTGACCGTAATCTATCATTTCTTTCAGTAACTGTGCCGGTGTGATCATCCCCCGAGACGGGCCCGAGATCCTGGGCCGCGAGCAGGAGTTCTGCCCGCGGTGCGAATGCAAGTACGAGAACAGAAACACCACTATTATCAAGGTAATAAACATTTAACATGAATATTAAAATAGTTATGTAGTATAAAGCAGTGTTGTTTCTGATTCCCATAACACAAGTGATTAAGCTACTTAATTTGGGATAAGAGCAATGCATGGGATATTGTGCCCAAGGGCACGGCAGCGCCCCTGCCAAGTCGAGCGCAAGGCAAGAACTGTTGTAATAACTATTCTGGAACCATTACGGCGTAATTCCATGCCCCTATTTGAGGACCTTTGAACGTTTAGAACACTGAAACTAACGTTATCTAGTGACCTATAAACATATTTCTAAAATACAAAATGAAATGCTAATAGCGTGTTTATTTCCTTAGCAATGCGAATGCTAAGTTGTGATAAATCGACAATCAGTGATGATCCACTAACTCATGATCATCAAGCACACTGGTAGAGGTTAAGAAGAAGTTAAAAGAACACTATCAGAACTAGTATTATGGAAGATCCAGAGTACCTGATGACCCTAAAGAGAAACCATTACAGACCAGCTGAACTAGACTAGACTTAGACTTATCAACATGCTGCTGTTGCAAAATTTACTAAGTGTAATTATCTCTTTGTTCTAAAACTAGTTGCACGCTAGTGCCTTCACCAAGTCGAGCGCGAATTAAGCAGTCGTATTATTAATATTAACTTTACCTACTAAAAGGTCTGAAGTGTAAAGAAAATAACTTTTTGCAAAGAGGACTGACAACCCACCAAAACTTCATGTAATAAAGTAGCAAGGGTTATCCTGACAGATATCATTATAAGACCTACTCTCCCTATTTTACTTTTTCCAATATGTTCTAAAATTTTTCAATTTCAAAAACATTTTTTTTAATGTTTTGCAAGAAAAATACGTTCTGTCGTAATATTGACAGAGCAATAATTTAAGAACAATAAAAATATCGTAACTGTCATTATTACGTTTTATGGAGACATTCTTTAAATAGGAATACTCGTATCTTGAAATGGGTTTAAATAAGAATGAAAGGTCCCATAGTGATATCTGTCAGAATAACCCTAACAGCTCCGCCACTTATAATTACTAGTCTCCCTGGATAAGTAACAAAAAGTGGCAATTATTTCTTACAACTGAAGTGGTCACCAGTGATACATCACATAATACACTGTTATTAAGGGTGTTTGTTACTTTTTCACGTAAAAACTACTGAATAGATCTTAATGTAATTTTTCCTAGAATATAGCTTACACGTCGTCAGAACTTCGTCGTCGTCGTCGAACAGCTGAGCGCAGCAAGCCTTGGGGTTGGGTTGATGATGAATAGGTCCAAAACCAAGGTTATGACCAACGCCGCTGACCACGACATACTTGGGCCTGATAGTCTCCTTCGAAAACAGGCAGGACAAAGAAGTCTTACCTTTGCCCAGCAGTGGAATGATATAGGTTTATAAAAAAATAGCTTATACATCAGAATAGCAAATAGACTACAATTTATTGAGTGTAATAATATTTATTAAAAATTGTTAACATAAAAGTTGCCACACGGACGAAGTCGCGGGTGGCCACACCAGTACTTTATTACAATTCGATTAAAAAGGGCTATAAAAAAAAACAATTTCATTTCTAAATTGTTTATTGAAATCTTTACGCATGGAAAACGGAATGATCGAATGTAGCACATAGTTGAAATAAGTGATTTAATTTATATTAACCACTCGCGTGCTTCATAACAGTATCCCAAATCCAGTCCACAAAGGGGCTGACTGCCGTGTATATATCTTGTCGAGTATTTTTGTCCCCGCTCGTAACTGCGATGATTCTGCCATTATAGAAAAGTGGTCCACCAGAATCACCGTTATCAGTAGACGCTTCCCGATTCGTACATTTTGACGCCACACATACTGCCGGACGCCACGTCAAAAGATTGTGAGCACACTTGACTACTACTCCTTCGCCTAACTGTAGTGGTTTAGTCTGTAGCATGTCCCAGTCACGGAGCTGATCAAAATATCCGAAACCGGCGTACGTCACGCGGCGGCCTGTCAGCGTTTTGTAATCTACAGCCGACAATTTCCCCATGACGGGCATTTCTATTCTTTGAATTAAAATCAAAGCGATGTCGTTTTTCATCCGGAAAGAATGTATTAAAAAAGGTGGCGTAAATGACTTCAAGATTAGTCTGGTCTTGTCGGTGCTATTGCTCGGGATGGTCATATCGCCGTATCTTACGATCAGTGTGAAATTGTGTCTTCTAAGAGACTCGTCTGAAAGTGGTTTTAGACAGTGCGCCGCTGTTAAGACCCACTCGGCCGCAATGAGGGTACCTGTGCAGTATCGAAACATATTTGTATTGTTGTAAAGCTGTAAGCTGACCACGAATGGAAACTTATTGTCCACATCGTCGACGCCGTCTATCACACGAGGCTTGTAAATAAATCCACTGTCAACTATGATTACAACAACTGCAAGAACTAATAAGCAATACATTCTTTAAAACAAGTTTAAAATTATGATTTATTTCGAAAATAAATTATAAAAGACTTTTAGAGAGTATCAACCGAAAAGTAAAATGTATTAAATAGAAAACTTTATGTGCAGCGATAAATAGTTGTTTTATTTCTTGCATGTTTTATTGCGTTGGTACTCAATTTAGATTAGGTGTTGGTACATACTTCGGAGTCATAATAATATTTATGATTTCACAACACAACAATGCATTCCGAGCTATGTTGTATCTGCCCTGGCGGTGCAGCGCGTCTGGCATGTTTACCGAGAACAGGGTCGACGATTTCTTTGCAATTATGAGAAAAAGAGCGGCTTCGTTTGTGAAATTACTGGCTGCTATTTATTTCTTTTTCTAATTTTGAATTTCGAATGTTAACTTTTAATTCCTTTGATTTTCAAATGCATTTCTTTCAATTTTCTCGTGATGGAGAGAACAAAAGAATTGCGTGCGACCGTGATTTCGCTATTTAAGGCGGGAAAAAAACCAATGGAGATTTTTCGTGAGGTGAAAACTCTTGGTGTGAGCCGTAACTTCGTGTATTACACTATTAAACGATACAAGGAGACAAGTTCTTTGCAAGATCGCCAAAGAAGTGGTCGGCTGCGCTCTGTAAGGATGCCTGCGAACATCAAAATCATCCGAGAGCGACTTCGCCGAAATCCATGTCGAACTCAGAAAAAACTAACTCTGCAGACTAATATTTCGCGCGTTTCAGTCAACAGAATACTGAAATATGATCTTAAGGTGAAGGCGTATAGCCGTAGGAAAGTTAATTTTTTAAACGATCGCCTTCGTAAATTGCGACGCGAACGTTGTCCAATACTGCTTAAGAGACACAATGCGAGGAAAATACTCTTCACCGATGAGTCTTTACTGTCGAAGAAAAGTTCAACCGACAAAACAATAAAGTGTATGCAAAAAGTATCAAGGACGTCCCAGCTTCAGCACGGAATGTCTCGCGTACTCATCATCCGGCTAGTGTGATGGTATGGTGGGGAGTTTCGTATGAAGGTGTCACTCCGCTCCATTTCTGTCAACAAGGCGTCAAGGTGAAAGCCAAGAACTATCAAACTGACATCTTAGAGCCTGTTGTGAAACCCCTGTCCCTTACTTTGTTTCACAACAAGGATTGGGTTTTTCCAACAGGACTCAGCGCCATCCCATAAAGCAAAAACCACCCAAGCGTGGTTGAAGGAAAATGTGCCGGCCTTCATCGCGGCGAACGAATGGCCCTCTTCCAGCCCCGACCTCAACCCGCTGGATTATGCTTTATGGGCTGAGCTAGAGCTCAGGGCCTGCCGAAAGTCCCACCCAAACTTGGAGTCACTGAAGCGAGCTCTTGTCCGAGAAGCAAAGCGAATCCCGCTGGAAAACATTCGTGCCGTCATTGATGACTGGCCAAATCGTCTAAGGGCCTGTATTAAAAACAAGGGTGGTCATTTTGAATAATAATAATTATTTTTTGTTTATTATTATCTACTAATTGTTTACTGAAAATTTTAGAAATATATGTTAATTGTAAAAAAAGTTATGCAACTTTTATTTCGTCTCAAAACTTATGCACACACGAGGTAATATATTAATATTGGAATCAAATGCAAATGTTGCAACCACCTATTAAATGACTTATGAATTTATGACGGTTTTTTTGTATTATTGTATCTGTGTATCTCCTTGTATTGTGTATGTTTCTATGAGTGGATTCTTGAAATAAATGATTTATTATTGATTGATTATGAATTATTATTATTATAACGTACAAGAAAATCTAACTCTTAGGGCAGCCTAGCCGGGCTCGCGGCTCATTAGCGACACACGCCGCTTAGGTTTACTTTAGAAACACAGGATTGTGCGCTTACATAATAGAATCGCGGCACATCACAGGCGAGGCGCAGGCTTGAGTAAAGTTAAAATGGCACAAGCACTCACCTACCGAGCGTAAATTATCATGATTCGTGATTATCATATTTGGTTTACCTACCGCGATAAATATTGAATGCAGAAAACCACATAATGTTTTTATTTTATTTAATACTATGTTTTACGGTTCTGGGTTCCAGCCCTTTTAAGCCTATTGCCAAACCACAGAAAGCACATAAATGTTGTCACCTTTTTACGGGGAAATTACCATTTAGTGTGGGGAAATCGGTATTTCTTGCATTTTATTTAATTATTCAAACGTTATTGCACCTATAATGATACAATTGTTGGACTTAATGCCAAAAGGCATTCTCTGCCATGCATTTGTGAATGTTAAATGTCTTTCATCCACTGGTCGACATACTTAAATTCTGATAATATGCGAAAATTCCTTAATTTTTTAACTGTCATATTCAACGTATAGAATTGACCTCCTCTACCACTTATATACCACTGTGATTGTAAAAAATATGTGTTGGTAAATAACTCGTTATAGTCGTTATATAGTCCAATTTTTTTAAAGCCTCGGTTTGGCAGTTTTAATCTGCTGTGGACTAGGGTTGGATTTTAGCAAATCATTACGAAAATTGATCGATCATAAAACAATTATAATAACAACAATTAATAAATAGAATGTTATTAATGATATTCAACCAACTTTTTTTAAAAATAAATATACAACAACAACAACACATACATTGATCTGACTCCGTGGTAAATATTTATTGCATTGTCATCGGTACTTAATACGTGTGCAAAGTTTCAAATTAATTCGGTTTCTGGAAGTTGGTGAAAATTGAGCTCAATTGGGAGTACAGCCTCTGAATGAATGAACTGACAGAAAATGTCGTGGGTGGCGTGAATTTATTATGATGTTTTAGGGTGTTTTAACATGATGCTGATTTCATCACAGAAAATTCAATATGAACGTACACCCCGCAATTCAGTCAAATAATAATATAACATTTATTCAAGTGACCAATTGACTCAATTTTGTTTGGAACAATACACTTATCATATGTTAGTAATTTATAATTAATTAATTCAAAACTATTTACTTTTGAACAACTCCTGTGAAGAGGTTGTGAAACAATAATTTTAAATTCGACTCTGTCTGCTCGCTATCAATGCCAGGATCATGTTGGGGCTGCTCCTCACCTTGCGCACCGTTTCCTCATGGTTGCGTAAAGCAGTCTACCCTCGCTTTAATGAATATCCCCGATGCGCTACAGTACCTGTGCAGAACTGCAGACCCATCAGGACCCGGAAAGCGTTGTTGAACTGGACCCGCAGAACGCTATACGACGCGCGCGAACAATTAACTCATAAAAATTCAATAAAAATTCAATAAAATTCATTTATTTCTGTAACTAGGCTAAGAACTAGCACTTTTACACGTCCCAACATATAAATTAACCCTACCACCGCTTCAGGACAATTTGGGCCAGTGCTGAGAAGAAGCGGCGCAAGAAACTCAGTCACTATTGTCATTGCCTCTTTTCAAAATTGATTTACAATAATTGTAATTATTTGCATTTAAACATTTCCATATATCTTTGTCATTTATATAATCATCAATTTTATAGTATCCTTTCGACATTAATACATCTTTAACAACTGTTTTAAATTTATCTAAAGGCAATGAAATTAAATTTTCAGGTAATTTATTAAAAAATGATACACATCTACCCATAAATGAGTGACCAACCTTATGAAGCCTAAAATGTGGAACGGCAAGCCTATTTTTTTGTCTTGTGTTGAAGTTATGCAAATCGCTATTTTTAGGAAATAAGTGTAAGTTTTTTCGAACGTAAATTAGGTTTTCGTAAATATATTGCGAGTAAACTGTAAGTATTTTAACTTCTTTAAACAATTCTCTAAGTGTTTCATTTGATTTAAGTTTATAAATAGCCCGCACGGCTCGTTTCTGCAATACGAAAATTGTCTCTATATCTGCAGCTGAGCCCCATAGTAAGATGCCGTATGACATGATACTGTGAAAATAACTAAAATAAACTAGTCTTGCCGTTTCAACATCAGTCAGAAACCTTATCTTTCTTACAGCGTATGCAGCGGAGCTTAGTCTCTTTGATAAGGTCATGATATGAGGACCCCACTGGAGCTTATCATCTAAAGTAATTCCCAAAAAAGTTGCAGTATTTGAAGTAACTAGTTGTTCATCCTTAACAACAACCTTTGTTGGAACTTGTCGGACATTGGGCATTGTAAACTTAATGCATTTAGTTTTGGTCGCGTTAAGCAATAAATTGTTAACGGTGAACCAATGAAGCACTCGCGAGAGAGTACCATTTACATCGTCAAACGATTCTTTACCCCTTGGAGTTTTAAAAAGTAGTGAAGTATCATCAGCAAATAACACTATCTCACAAGCACCGTCGACAAAGTATGGAAGGTCATTAATATATATCAGAAACAGTAAGGGTCCCAATATCGAACCCTGGGGCACACCCATAGTGAGAGGTGCTCCAGGAGACTCTGCTCCATTGATAGAAACCTTTTGTGTTCTCTCAGTGAGATATGAATTAAATAAGTTACATGCATCAGTTGATACACCATAATGGCGTAGTTTTCTCAACAGGGTCTCATGGTCAACACAATCAAACGCTTTAGAGAGGTCACAAAAGATTCCCACAGCATCATGCTTACTATCATAGGCATCAAATATATGTTTCAACAGAGCGACTCCAGCATCAGCAGTACTGCGTAGCATAGCATAGGCTACACGTGTAAAAAGTAGTACAATACGCTCAGAAGAGCGTAGTTTTTACGTTTAATTAACAACGTGAGAACCTACGAGCCAACATGTTCGCCCTTACCGCCAGCGCTCTGCGTTCCAGCTTAATGATATTCATAGAAGTATAGAATTGTCACGCATCACACCCCGCGTCCCGCGCGCGTATCACAATAAATACATGTTTAAAGAATACATTCGCGGTTGTAATACATGCGGGACAATCCCGCGTGCGTGAAAAAATAGCACAATATCAAAAACACCCTCAATTTACCATTTTTCAGGTGGTGGTGATAATCGTGATCTGGGTGATCATGCTGCTTGTGGTCTACATGGGCTTTCTGATCTGCCTGGACCCACTGATCAACAAGCGGGCGAAGGCGTCTTACCAGGAGCACACTAACGAAGACGTGAGTTATCAATGGTCCCCTTTTTACGTCACAAGTGATTTGCGAACTGTTTCTTGCTGAAATGCTCATTGTGTACTGCAAACAGACATTTCGGTTTTATACTCTCCCATAATCTCATGCTGAAAACCATAAAAATTGGCTTTACCACCTAGGCACGATTAAATCGACGACCGTTTGGTACAGTGGTCTACAGTACAAGCATATGTGTGGAACATGTGTGTTTGTACTGGTCTGGGTGTTTTCTGTGTATAATATGTATTTATTTACAAAAAAAAAACAGTATGTTTATCCGTTGTCTAGTACCCATAACACTACTAGCCTCGTAGCTTAATTTGGGACTAGAGAATTGGTGTGATTGTTGCTAAAATAAATAAAAAAGTGTTACCAACTTAAAGATCACAATAGCTTGCGCACATTAAAGTCCCAATCGCGATCGTAATAAAACCACAGTACTGGAACCCGCCGAACATTGGTTGAAATGGCCCCAACTATCAATGCATTTGAATGACGTTTGTATCGAAATAAACCCGCACACCTAATTCTGCAAATACGCACACTAAAATCACTTATTGCCGGTCGAAGTTTCAATAATAATAAAAGACCATCATAGTCCAAGGAGGCTTTGACTGCCTCGTTGGTGTAGTGGCAAATTTTCTGCCTAACATCCGAGAGGTCCTGCATTCGAATTCCAGGTCGAGCCAAAATTGTTTCTGAGATTTTATATCATGAATCACTCAAAAACAGCTCGGAGTCGGGAAGTTGCCGATGTTACACCCCCGTGCCTCGGTGTGCACGTTAAGCCGTTGCACCTGCGCCTGATTTCCCTCCGGTCATGTCGGATTGCCGTCTCACCGAACTTTGAGAGTGATGGAACAGTGAATGCATCTGTGTATTGCGCTCAAACTTGAGCACAATAATATCTCCTGCGTAGTTGGCTGAGCTCTGTTGATATAGGCCGCCGTGTTCGAAATCGACCAGGAGGACTATAATTATTACAAACTAGTGCGAAAACCGCCCGAAGTAGCCCCCCGGTCTGGCACCGGCATCATCAGAGACGAGAGACATTATTGACTAACTATGTCATACCTGCGGACCGTACGGCATGCTAGAATGCTCCTCCATGGGGCCCATCGCACCGTACCGCCCGTAGTACACGTTGTGCACTATATTATCTCCTGCGTAGTTATCTCCTGAATTGGCTGATCTCTGTTGAGATTGGCCGCCGTGGTCGAAATCGGCCAGGAGGTCTATTATTATTAGTCTAGGGCTGCCTGCCCTACTACCAGAGATGAGCGAGGATGCAATTTTAAAATACTGTCTTAAACAATGCTTATTATCACCTCCTCAATGTTAATGTTGTTAATTCATAATGTTAACCAACGAGGGAACGAGTGAGTTATTCCCAAGTGTCTCAGACTACTTACCGGGAAAACTCAGTAACATAATGTAAAAAAAATACTTTTGGAAAATAAACGAATTTATTATTATTATTATTATTATTAATCCAATCAGGACGAGAGCACGCTAGGCGGGCCATCGCAGCAGATGGGCGCGCGGGGCAACGTGCTCAACCGCGTCACACACCAGCAGGACAAGTGGAAGCGCCAGGTGAGGGAGCAGCGTCGCAACATATACGACAGGCACACCATGCTCAACTAGGCCTTATGTCCGATAGTTATGTGAGTGAGTTTTAGTTTTAGTTTCGAATTTGGATTGTCAAGGCAAAGAGGACGTATTTCCAAGAAAAAAGGATCCAACTCACTCACGCATAGTTTTGAGATATTCAAGTGTTAAGCTGGATCTGTAGGTTTTGAACTTAACTTAAAAGTAGCTTGGATTGTTTATGATATTAAATTATTTCTTTATCATTATAAATAATTAAATTTATTACAATTCATATAATTTAGATTGTTAATTAATTAATTACAAATAAAAAAGAAACACCGTCATAAAAGTGGGATTGTAAATTATGGGATAGTGGGATAGTAAAACTTTATTATCACACTTCGACTTGACATTTGGCTACTAATGCTTTCGTAACGTGTTATTAGTATACTAATTTACATATACATTTTGGTATACTTAAGTCGTTTTGTGTAGTTGCGCGTTGGATGCTTTCCATGAAAATATGTCCTCAGATATTTTCAGGCTAGACATGTAATGTTCCTTTTTGTAAATTTATTCATTTATGTGCGTCAATAGATATTATTGACACCATCAATAGCGGTGATGACAACTATCTCTTTTTTTTTTAATAACTGTAGAAACAAGTTTTGAGTTACATATAATACAATACATATTCAGTAAATATACAAAATCACTTCACAACTCAAATCTATGGAAGCAGATCGTTTTGACGGATGTTAAAGAGTATAAATGTATCTTGTATGTTAGTAATGGCAATTATTGCTATTTTTTGTTAATTTAATTAGCATGCTAAATTTCATGGCATAGCATGCTACGCGCTATTGCTATGCTAATATGAAATTTCATCGAAATTGAGAAATAGCGTTAGCGTATAATATTTAATTGCGAAATATGAAAAAAAAACATTTTAGTGTTGTGACTAAGATTAGAATTAAATTTGACTTCATTTAAATGCAAACTGCACCGGTTAGATAATTCAATCAAGTCACGAAAAGACAAACAATTTCATTCAAATTAACAGTTCAATAAACCGCACGCAAAATACGACTCTAAATGCAAGGATGCAGTATTCTCTTATCTTTCTTTGTTCGCCTTTTACTCGGGTAACGCTCGAAAGCCGATCGTCGCCCGACAGCACGCGAACGCGAGTTTCAATTGGCTGCTACTGCTAATAGCGGCTGCTATTAGCAGTAGCAGCCTGCTAAAGCAGTGCGTGCGAATCTATGATAGCAACGACACGCCGCTGTCCGTGAATTTTAGCATTCACACATTTTAGCAACGTCAAATAATTTAATTATTGCTAACGATGAAATAGCATGCTAATTATTCCATTACTATTGTATGTCCCTCGAAACGTTGTGCTACATCAGTTAAAATCATACTGCTGATAAATTAATATTCAATAAAGGTTAAAAAGATAAAAGTGAGCTACCAAACCATGTCTAGACTGCTATTTATCTCGTCAAGTTTTTTAAACAATTTTTATGGAATGTATTTTTAATTGTTGATATTTATTCATAACACTAGAATGTACAACTGCTACCTGATGCTATAGCAATAAATAAATACTCGTATGTGACGCATGCGACTAAATATTCAAAAACTACTTATTTGCTTATGTTCAGCAAATAGTCTATTCTATTGTATTTATAGGGTGCCTGTTTGCAGGAATAGATAATTTCATAAACAGAAAAATAAAAAAGTTATGAACAATACCGTAAAAATGTGTTTTTGAATGTAGTTTTTGTGCTCATCACATTGAGGTAACCTCGCATCGATATGTATTTCAATTAACTATAAGAAGATTGATATTCATAAGTAGAATGAGTATTGGTATTCAAAATTATTAATATTGATAATTTCCATGGTTTAGAATTTTTTTTTAAATGTCTTATTGGGAATATTGTAAATGGGTAATAATATTGACGGACGACCGCTTGGTGCAGTGGTCCGCATGTCGGACTTCTAAACCAAGGGTCGCGGGTTCGATTCCCGCACAGTACAAGCAAAAGTGTGCATGAACATGTGTGTTTGTACTGGTCTGGGTGTTTTCTATGTATAATATGTATTTATTTACAAAAAAAAAAAGTATTTAAGTATGTTTATCCGTTGTCTAGTACCCATAACACAAGCCTCGTAGCTTACTTTGGGACTAGAGAATTGGTGTGATTGTTGAGAAATATTTATTATATTTATTTATTATATTTATTATATTACTGAGATTTTGTCCCAGCCACTCATGAGAATGATATGTAATATTTTTTTTAAACTGTATCAAAATCCATTGAGCAGTTTTAAAAAAATCTAAGCAATCATACAGACGTAGGGACAGACGCGGAAAGCGAACATGTAGTGAGCTATTGCAATGGTGCCAACTTTTTACTATTCTACCTTATAAAAGTTCTTTCATAATTATAAAAAATCTTTACTGATTTTCCATCTTAGCCCAATTAAAGTAGTTGAAATATAAAATACATAATAATTGCAACATAGAAATAAATAATAGTAGGTAGCTTTTGATATCAAATTTTTACTAGTTAAATTATGGATTTTGTGCGAAAACAGTTAGCTAGACCATTGCTTCATACATACCTAGTAGACCTAGGCTAGAAAATGGATTAGGTAAACTTAGTGCAATCCAAATTTCAATAAAATAATAATAAAATCTTTATTGCTTACATCTCAAAAACCAACAATCTATGAAACAAAGGGAGCAAAGTAATCGGAAGTGGCTCAGCTTGTGCGAACTTGGGATATGATCCCAAACAGCGCTGATTTTCAGCCACACCCATCTCTCCATAGATGTTGAGTGAGATGTAGGTTTTTAGGGCTTACTTATAGGATCAAGACCACCAACAACAGTACCTCACAGGTGTTCTCTGTAATCAAAAGAAGTTCACAATATTCAAATAACATAGAAGAATTGCATACTTAGTAGCCATACAATTATTTTAGTATTAATAATAATAACAAAAAGCCTCACGCAATATGGAACTAATTTAAAAGTGTGTGTATACGAAAACGCCTTAAAGTAACGCGACATGCGCAACGCGACGCGACCAATACTTTAAACGCCTTGTGTTAATGTCTCAGTCGCGTCTCGTCCTTTTGTCGCGT
This sequence comes from Pyrausta despicata, assembly GCA_963921415.1. NCBI lineage: Eukaryota > Metazoa > Arthropoda > Insecta > Lepidoptera > Crambidae > Pyrausta > Pyrausta despicata. Next base: position 16,435,599 of record OY992845.1, on the reverse strand, counting down.
TGATCGCACTCGTCGCATCTCGTCCCTTTGTCTTGTCGCATTGGTCGAACTTGTAGCGCTTGTCGCGTTTCTCATTCACGTAGGACATCGATTCCTATAAATAGCTGTCAGTATACATATTTAATTGTATGTTATTGTTATACATTCTAACTGCTTATCTTTTTTTTAGACGCGATAATGTAGACCAAGGATTATTATACACAAAGCTTCACTAGGCGTAGAACTGGCCACAATCAAATTGCAATGCTCGACCACTTTGGTGAAACGGTCAAGAAGTTGACTATTAGCCAAGAAGTCGCGGGTTCGATCCCCGCACTGTACAAACTGTGTACTGGTCTGGGTGTTATATGTATTTGTTTAAGTTTATTTGTAATACCACTGTTGATTCTGATATCTGTAACACAAGTGCTTTAGCTACTCACCACATATTCAGATGTATGTGAGATAATGTATGTGATTTTGTAGTATGTTTAAAATTTTCTTTTGATAAAATGATCTAATTCCTAAGGCAGCTATAGCAACTACAAATCTATTTATTTATTTCAAGGTTTTGTCACCATGATCGTCCAAAATTGGCTTTAGTGCATAGTATTAAATCTTTAGTACATTTATTTTACCCGTAGTAACCGTTACTGATGAAAAACACCCGGTAACTGTAACACTATTATTGCTACAGACCCGTTGTCTACGTGAGCAAACGCGACAAGTGGGACGCGACGCGACAATATCAAATGTATGCACGTGTATGACAGTGTCTTACGTGAGGAAGCGCGGTTGACATTGACACAAGTAATGGTCGCGTCGCATTTGTCGCGTTGCGTCACTCACATGGGTCAACGACTTTGTTTAAACAAAAGAGAATCGGTAAACCTATTGGGGCATACTACAAAAAAACTCGGCAGTGTTGTACGCTTGCTTAAATAATATCCAACTAACTCGAAACGTATGTGTCCTTTGTCATTTCTGCAGATGCCAATTCACTTTTAATATACTATTATCACTTTAAATATTTATAATTTACTAGCGGACCGGGCAAACGTTGTCTTGCGCGTTGTTTTTTTTAAATTTCCTGATCTTTTAAGCCTTCCCTGGACTTCAACGAATGTTTCGAGACTTAAATTATTGAAATCGGTTCAGCCGTTCTCAAGTTTTAGCGAGACTAACGAACAGCAATTCATTTTTATATATAAGAGATGTTAAACAAACGTTTAATATTGCCGAGTTCATTTGTCGTAAGCCTATGAATGTCCCTCTAGTTTTAGCATACTTTAAGATATAACCTTATTTGCAATAGGTTAACTAACAACTTTAATTATTGTTGATGAATTTCAATACATATAATTCTAGCTTAGTAATCTGAGTTACTCTACACCTTAGGGTTGTTATTAAATTAAACTTCATTTATAATAGTGTCCTATGTGATGAAGCACGATTGACATTGAGAAAAGTACTGGTCGCGTCGCGTCATGTCGCCTTGCGTTGCTAACGTTGGACAACGCCTTAGCATAAACTGCCGCTTGATAGGTGGTTTCGCGTTACAAATGGTTTGTTTATGTCAAGGTGTTGTTTGTCTCATGAATCGCATCTTCATGTAACCTTCATATGCCTTACTTGAAATTAAATAAAGTTATACTTAATCACACCAATATGTGCACATTAAAATGATAAACTTACTGATTTCACTCGAGTATGCCTTTAATAAAAATGCCTTCGGTAGACCGCAAGGTAAATAATACAACGAAGCCGTCAACCACGCGTTCAGTACATCAAACCAAATCGTATGAAAAATAAATTTTGACTGGGAAACAACTTTTATTTTTTGACATAAAAAAATAATTTAATTCTAACCCGCAATTTACAGCGCGCACGCGGAAAAGTCACCGCGGGGCGTGTTGCTTTACGTGGTTCGGTTCGAGTGTGCGCTGTTCATTGCGGAGTGTGCCATTTAGAGGCTTTTTATGAAAAAAATAGTGAAAATTTGTATTATGTTTCTTTGAAAAAACTTTAAGTTATAACGGACAGAAGTCATTTCTGTAAAAATCATTAAAAAAAATCCAACTTTAACCATCAATCTCAGTAACCGTTACTTCCCAGGTATGGCGTAAAGGAAAAAAATGATCGTAACAATTGGTAGAATATGTGGTATTCGGCTTCGTTAAGGTTTTTTTTACACCCTGTATATTATTATATATACTACTTATTGTTTATAATTTATTCTGATCAGCAAGTCATATTTATATTAATATCTCAATATTATACAAATCAATTAATTTTCTACATAAGTTAATTCGTTATGTTCGATGTTAGTAAATATATTATTGTAAATACATATACTATAATTTGTATTTTGTGTATATTTGTAAATGTGGTACCTATTGAATGTAAATATTGTATTGTTTATTTTTGGCCATCAATAAAGTTTGATCAATCATATTTGTATTTTATTTAGCAACTCTCCGTTCAATATGAGTTTATCAAGTTAGGTTCGAGAAAAAAATGTATTACAGCAACATACGATTCAATAAAGGACCAAAAAGAATTAAAAATCGAATTACATACTGCCAACAATCGATTTAATTTGAGCTGATGTTAAATAACTGAAAAACGACATCTATCGTGGGGCAGTCTTGAAAGTTACAAAACAATTTGGGTTACTTTTCGTCAAGTGACCTTGTCGGAATAATGAGCCACCGCTACTCGTCCAGAGATGACGCTGTGTTACGAAAAATAATCTCAAAATTCTTTCATGTAAAATATTTTTCATCCCACCATCTCAGAAAGAGTATTTTTGCTCTTCAATATCTGAATAGAAAAGCCGTTTTTATTCACTAGAGGTGAAAGTAAATTTGAATTTAGAACATCGTGTGCACTATGTTTGTGAATTAAAAAAATCATTAAACCTATTTATTGTTACCTCTATGGTGCCAAATATATCATACAACATTTTTTTAATTTGTTAAAAACTCAAACTCGGAACCTTCTTGGTGTTCTTTTTTCAATTTGCTTTGTAGGCGGTTCTTTACGCGGCATTTTTTCACGTCATAGTTGAACCTTATTCAAAAACAAGAAACTTGAAAACAAGTGAAAAAACTAAAATGAGTGATTCTAGCGACGAGGAAACAAACTTTTGTTTGACGCCAACAGAATTGACTAAAACTGTTAATAATGCGCAAATGAGTTTTCTCCCTCAACAATCACGCGAGAAGTATTTAAAACAGTACGATAAGTTCAACACGTGGCGACTAGCAAAAGGAGCCAAAACTTTCTCGGGAAACGTTTTGCTGGCATATTTTATAGAATTATCCGAGAACAAGAAAGCAAGCACTCGAAAAACAGTACACAAGTGACTAACACCAATATTACAGTACCCAACAAAAATATTACACTCAATTTAAATAACTGTAGCAACGTTACTTTCAATTTTGATTAATTATACCTAAGTATTTTAAAGATTACTCTGTAATACTTACCTGTCATAATATAGTAGTTAATACCTAAACTGAAATAAAAGTACCTATCTTGTGATTGTCAACGGTTTTTTTTTGCATTTAGTCATTTCCTCGCTAAGGTGGAATGAAAAGTTACGTGTTGCACTCGAGTGCAAAGATTTTTAACCTCGTGCTCTTTTGATTCCCTCGCTAACGCTCAGGATTCTAATTTTGAATGACTCGCTGCGCTCGTGATTCAATTTTAGAATCCTTCGCTTGCTCGGTCATCAAATTTGATCACGCGGTTATAAAGCAACTTTGCACTCTTGTATAACAAATAACTATTTTGCTCGTTATCCGATTAAAATTATGTGTAAAGCAAGTACTTACCGCTGTTGCATAATTTTATCGAAAATGGTTGTTCAATTCTGCCCAAGACTATTTCTTGCCAAATACATCGTATTTTATGCATGTTTGGTACACCAAATTACAATAAACAATATGTATCAAGAACAGTTTTATGATTCATCGTGCTATGCATAAGCGTTGCAAACATGAGATAACATTTTTGCAGTACAAAAAAAGCAAAAGTCTGAGGCGGGGATCAAACCCGCGCCCATGGGAATGGGAGTCCGGCCTGTTTGCCTAAACCACTCCGCCACCTATACATTGGCAAAGCCTGTTTTATCAAGAAGCAGTATGAATAAAAAAGTGTATAAAAAAGTGTGTTAAATTAAAATAAATTAAATTAAATTAAATTACTGATATATCCATTGTTATGGAAGAGAAGATGCTCCTAACACAAGCTTGTCTTAGCTTAAAAGGAGCTTCTAACCAAAGTGATGTATTTATTTTTAAATTGATGAAATAAATTATTTGTATTTGTAATATCTCCAACTTTAAAGACAACCAAAAAAAGGCAGCTGTAGGATCCATCTTATTATGTCCATAATATAGGGTGTTATTATTTAATGAACCTGATATATTTTGTTGTTCTTTAAAAAAATACTTTCTGCTTTAACTTTTCCCAAATTCAAGATTTCAAGCGTATTTTTAATAGAAATAGAAATCTTTATTTGCGTTTGGTTAAGGTACACTGGAGATGGTCATAATTATTTATCAGCAATTATACATCCGCTTAATCAACCATTATCAATGGCATGCAAATCTTAAATTAATATTGGGATAATAAATTTAAATAGTAAAATGTCTATCTAAACAATCACAAAATGTCAACAAGTTATCATTAAATTAACAAAAAAAAATATTAGTTATCATCTTCTATCGCAATTTAAATATTCCTGTATAGTGTAAAAAGCCTTTTCACTAAGCCAGTTGTATAATTCTTTTTTTAAATGTATCAATATATATCAATATATATATATATATATATATATATGTATCAATATATAACAATTCAAGACCTACCCTTTAGGTAGGTCTTGAATTGCTTGTGGTATCCTATTATATTTTGTCATGCACATCCAATAATATTTTTTTTGGAATTTCGCCATCTTAAGAATATAACGGAAACTAACCTGTTTCTGTTTCTGGTTCCTCGTTTGTAGACGTCTTTGGCTTGAGTAAAATAATTCATGTTATTTTTCACAAATTTTGCCGCTTCGAATATATAAAGACAAGGGAGTGTCAAAATATTCAGAGATTGAAATAAAGGCTTACACGGTTCGTCAGGTGCAGTACCACATATCGCTACAACACACTTTTATTGTGCAACGAACGCCTTTTCTATGTCTGTATATTACCCCATACAATGAGTGCATATCGCAGGACTGATTCAACGTAAGCAAGGTACGCAGTAAGAGCTGTACTACCTGCTATTTTTTCAGTTTATAAATTGCAAACGAGAAACGATTTATTTTATTGCACACTTTTTGGACTTGTTGTTTCCAATCAAATTTATGGTCAATTTCTATGCCTAAGAATTTCATTGTTATTGTATTTTTTAATATTTGTCCTTCAATATTTGTATTCAATGTCAGATTTGGAATGTTATTAAAGTTAATTAAATTCGTTTTGTCAATATTTATAATTAAATTATTATTTCTAAGCCAATCAATTATTGTTTCATTGATGTCATTTTTGTGGTGATTTAATGTCAATTTGCTATCAGTTATCACTATTACAGATATATCATCAGCGAATAAGATCACTCGATGCCTAGTCACATTTGGGAGATTATTAATATAAATTAAAAATAGAAGAGGTCCTAGTACGCTTCCTTGAGGGACGCCAGACTTATTCTCCCTAAATTCAGATCTGTAGGTTCTCGCAACATGGTTTGAATCAAGCTGTGTGATTTCGACTGATTGCATTCTATTCTGCAAGTACTCGTATGTTTTGATCCAGTTCAAAGCATTGCCTCTAATGACGCAGTGTTCTAACTTTCTTAGAAGTTGATCATGCGAAACAAAATCGAAAGTTTTCGACATGTCAAAGAAGAGCGCTGTCGTATATTGTTTGTTATTTAGTTGTGTAAGGGTCTCATTGACTAGGTCATATACCGCATGTGTATTAGATTTGCTTTTTCGAAATCCATATTGATTGTGTTTGAGTATATGATATTTGTCAAAAAACGACGTAAGTTTTCCATGCATAACCTTCTCATACACCTTGGACAGAATAGGGACCAGCGTAATTGGGCGGTAGATATTTACGAGTGTCTTTTTATCCTTTTTAAATAGTGGTTTTACCAATGAGAGTTTTAATCTATCCGGGAATATCCCAGAGATTATTGACTGATTTATCAGAAACGCCAAGATAGGGCCTAACTGTTCATTGCATATCTTGACAATCTTTGTAGATACCTCGTCATATCCTTCTGAGTTTGTGTTATTTAGTGATAAAATTATTTTCCTAACATAATATTCGTCAACAGGGTTTATCAAATAAATAGAGTTATTTAACATGTCATCAGGGGATTCACATAATATATTTGCATCTTTATTTGTCAAGTCAATAAAATAGTTGTTAAAGGAGTCGCGATTTTTGTAGGATCGTTTATTATATTGTTTTTGTGTTTTATTGTATCTATATAATTATTATACTTCGGTCTAGCGTCAATTTCATCCTTTATTACATTCCAGGTAGCCTTACAAATGTTTTTACTTTGTAAAATGTATTTTTTATTTGTTTGTATTTTAACTTGGAATATACATTTCTTTAATAACTTAGAGTAGGTGTAATATTTATTTTTGTTTCCGTAATTTCTTTTTTTATAATATTTATATCGTAGAATTCTGTTTTCGTTGCAACTTTTTTTAATTCCTTTTGAAATCCATTTTGGCTTTGCTTTATAATTTAATCTGACTTTGCAAACGGGAAAACAGAGGCTATAAAGTAAACAAAACCAGTCATGAAATTTATTAAATGCTGCATTCGGTTCTACCTCGCTATATACTTCTGAAAATGACGTATTTGCCAGATGTGCTTTGAATTCTCTAGCATCTCTTATAAATGTGGATTACTTTTGGTGGTTCATTTTTTGTCTTTGTATTAAAACCAAGCACCTGAGCAGTGTCATGGTCAAACACACACACAAGAAAGCTTGATGCAAACGGTTTCACCATTCCAGAAACGTTTTAGGTATCACTCCATTTTCCGGATCGCTGATGCTTCATTTCCTCTGCTAAGCCTCGTACTTGTTCATCACCGATTATGTAGATATTTTTCTTAGTGGTTATACTACTAGAGACATCTTGCGGGTTGGTATAGGATATGTGTATGTTTCGTTGATTTGGGGTGCTTGAACCATCGGGATTTTCCACGTAGTTTGTTCCGTAATTTTTATTTTATTTTTATGTAACCATGTTTTTTTAATATAACCAATGCATTCATTTTTTTAATATTAAAGTACCTACGATCCCGTTTTTTATGCATTTGTTTTAAATCTATAAATAATTCTACGCAGTTTGGTAACTCGCAAACTATGTAGGTGGGTCTAGAACTTTCTGGGCCCTGGGAATCTGTATTGATTTACACCAAAGGTACCTACGTGTAACCCATCGAAATGTAGTGCATAGCAATAGTGCATCTAGATGTTGCCTAGACTGCACAAATCAGTGTTGAACCTTGTGCCTTAAAGTTAAAAGATCATTTTGTCTCATCCCGGGCAACATGCACCCTTCTTCTATTAGATTTCATATTCCTGGGGGATGATTGGTTACTAAGAAATGTAATTTAATGTCTTTGTGTAAAACAACATGTTGATATTTACTGCGATTTAACAGTTCAAGTTAGTTAATAATAATACTGCAATGCATTTTTAATAAATAAAAAAAACGTAATTTATTGTAGCTTTCGACTTTGGTAACACTTTTGCAAGTTATTTTTAAGTTTAATATATCTGAAATTGAGGTATCATTCAAAATTTTTAAAGTCGTCTTCGTCTTATTTTTCGGTTAAATCAGTGAAGATAGATCAACTTTCGGAGCGTTCTTTTGCGCCATGACGATACTACTTATAACCCACAAAATCCTTCCGGATATTCTTCGACTATGTAGAAAAACCCAGAAAGCTGCGTCTACCAGCAACGTTGAAAGATTATTGAAAATATTTGAACACAGGAACACGCGGTTGACCTTTCCAGAAAAATCTATACGGGAAGCCTCTGAAAGCGCATGCGAGTATCGATCTCCCGACCTGGCTTCTGTAAGCCTGGGAGCTTGAGCTTTAGTCGTCGCAGCGACCTTACCGAGGACGGTTGGGTCCTCCAACCAGCTCTGGCAACCCAGTACTTCCACACCTTATTCCATCTGTGCCCTTTTGGGCTGGGGAGGGTTGCGGTCTGGTCGCTGCGACGGCCATCGGCGAAGGAAAGTTGGAAAGGCGCCCGTAAGCTCCTGGCTTCTTCGGTGAGCAGTCGGCGGGTACATCGCTGGTCTTCCTAGTAAGTATAGGGGAGGGGGAGGGGGGAGGAGTTTATGAATAAGTTTTATTGATTGATGTCTTATTAAGTAACTGTAATTTTCAGAACCGGCGACATTGCGGCCCCCTCAAGCTGATGCAGTTGGTGCTTAGGCCCACGGTCAGCGCTTTTTTCAACCTTCGTTTCGAAAATCGTTTAAAGGTAATTTTCTCTCTCTCTCTCTTTCTTTCTTACTCTTGTATTTGTGATTCTTTGTGCATTCATTTCATTATCTTTTTTGTCTGCTTTGCGAAGGTTGAAATGGCAGCTGCCCTGATGTACTGGGAACCCGAAACCACCACCTTCGCCTACATCGGCGTCATCAGAACCAAACGAGGCACCACCCGGAGCAGGGGGGAGGCTGACACTGCTGGACTATCTTCTTCTTCTATTTAAGCAATAAGTGCGTCTACTGTAACATTATCATAATTTTGTATCTATATTTTTCATCTATTGCATTGTATTCATGGCCAGGCGATTTGGAAATTCTTCCCTTATTGTCTTAAGTAAGTACGGGGCTGACCAGGTTTGCGAGTTGTGAAAGGACTTGTATAATTTCCGATAATTTTTGTATAATTGCTCTTGTCGTAATTATTTTACTGTCTGTCCCTATAACCTTTCTTGTACCCCCTTTATCCCGCGGAAAGCGTTTCAGACAGAGATATTAACCGAGTAAGTTGATGGGTCGTTTCTCGCCTTTTGATCTCGTATATTTGCAAATGGCAAGAAATAGATGCTGTTGCCGCGTAGTTTAGTATGTAAGAATTCACGTAATTGATCGCGATCAATTGTTATCGATGTGAGAGAATCGGTGTTTTGATGTTGTGATACATTATATAACGTGTCACATTCGTATCTATGTTTATCGCCTATTCGTTCCCCTTATAACTCGATGTATCCCTAATCGATCCCTTTATCCTCTTGCTATGTTCTCATGATTGTTACCTACCCTCTTGCAATGTTCTTTGTGTGTAAGATTTATTTGATGTTCGAAATATATGTTAGGAGCAGTAATCAATCATTTGTCGATCTCGAAATAAATGTAATAAATGTGCACCATTGTTGTTTCATTCAATTTTCAATTATGACAAACCCTAAGCCAGGAAACATTAAAAAGTAGTAAATAAATAAATGGATAGGAAAAAATAAATTTTGTTTCACTATCCCCTTGTAACAAACGTTTTTTTTCACGCAATCTAAATATGATCGGCACTATAACATATAAACAATATAATATAACACACTAAGTTAGAGTGAGTAACAATTGTGTAGGTAGGGGCGGTACGGTTTGTTGGCAGATCCAAATAATATTGTTAAACTACACCGGTATTTTAAAAAAAATAGAATCTATCTCTGTGCATCACATAAAACGGTCCACATACATTTCATATGCAGACATATCAAATTCTCGTGTCGCAATGTACTCCTCCGAAACGGCTTGACCGATTCTTATAAAATTTTGTGAGCATATTGAGTAGGTCTGAGAAACGACCAACATCTATTTTTCATACCCCTTAGTGATGATAGAAATAATTTATATAGCATAATAACGTTTGCCGGGTCAGCTAGTAGATATACATAATCACGAAAAACACATGAAGAATAAAGATAAAGCGCAATGTTGCAAAATAGGTTCTATTTATACAGGATGTACAGGAATTATTGGATAACCATTAATTCCTGGAAGTGTCCAGGTGTACAGAGTGCTGTACGATGATGACTAGTCTATATCCCGTAGTGAAATTGCCGGATAGCGTAAGTGTAGCTACTATCCCACCCAAAAGTTTTTCTTCGCCGAACAAATTCATCTTCCTTCGAAAATAGCTTACGGGAATATACTACTCAATTAGGGATTACGTTCTGCGCAGGAGTTGCGCCGATGAAAACAAAAGGTTTTCCCACATAATTATTGATTCTTGAGTGAGTACCTATTTCTAGGTAATAGTATTTACTTACTAGTAGTAGTAAGATGGCGTGAAGAGGGTTTTTCCTTTATACATGATGTCACTTTCAGTATTGATCAAATAAAAACAATGAACACTTAAGTTTTTTTCCATTTTTTTTTTCAAAAATCAAAGCCTCCTCTGGTTTTCCTGACCATTTTGGTTTACAGACGTGTTTTTTGGAGATATGTTCATCATGTATGCTCCGCGAAAATGCATCCTTTTTGTGTTTCTTGTTGCATTTTTTTCAGTCTTTATCTAAAATAAAAAAGACAAATATATTGTATTGGGTTTATAGCCGTATTTTTTTGGAGATAAAAACCCCTACAGTGTTCTTCAGAATAAAATATCAGACTACCCGACCCGTTTTAGAGAAATTCATGACAGAAAATCTCAGAAACAAACCTGGGATGACTTTGCCACTACAGCAACGAGGCAGAAAGTATTAATATAATTTGTTGAATGTTTTTATTTGAAAGTTTTTATTTTGATACTAGCTAAGTACTTTTTTTCATACCTGTAATAACCGATGAACTTTATTTGCAAAAAAAAGGTGGCAACACTAGCAGTGGTCTACATGTCGGACTTCTAAAACCAAGAGTCGCGGGTTCGATCCCCGCACAGTACAAGCATATGTGTGCATGAACATGTGTTTGTACTGGTCTGGGTGTTTTCTATGTATAATATATATATTAATTAACAAAAAGGAAAAAAAGACAAAAAAGTCTCTAAGTATGTTTATCTGTTGTCTAGTACCCATAACACAAGCCTCGTAGCTTAATTAGGGACTAGAGAATTTGTGTGATTGTTGTCAAATATGTAAATATTTATTTGGCATGTACACCCTGTATTTTACTTGGTAATGAATATGAATACCTACCTATTTAATGTTTGGCACTTTAAATACGTATTTTTATTGGTAATGATGAGTAATTGCTAAGACATGACTCCTTCATAAAGATTTTGTTAGAAGGCATAATACTCGTAGAAGGAAGAAGAAGAGGAAGATCAAGGAGGAGCTCCATAGAACTACTGAAGGACAAAGTTGGAGTCAGGTCGTACTAGAAAGTGAAGAAAAAATTCCGAATGCTATACCGACAAAAGCTAGGCTATTTTATTTAAAAAGAAAATAAATAAAGAGGAACAAGCATGAATAAAAAAAGTTTTTTGACGACACGGATATAATAAGTATTCTTAAAATTAATAGTGATAAGAAATTATTTTTATCTATTGATAAAAGTATTCTATTTTTTGCGTAGGCTGTTGACTGACGCATATTATTCGGTTATGTAAACAGTCCTTGGAAAAATACATGAAAAATAGTCCAGTATCTAAGCAGAACGGTATCCTTTGTTCGAAGGAACAAAGAGGTTTGCGTGGGTCTAGGCTAGGCTGTATCGATTCGTCATCCCGGGCCGCCACGCCTGGTTATTGATTACTTATAGCACGCAAGTGCACATGCATTCTGCACAAAGCGCATGCACCGAACCTATTAATCTAGGTCCCAGACGAAGCTAGGTCTGCCTGGGGTGACCTGGGCCGTCCGCATGCGCTCTTTTAGGGGTTCTATTCAACGTTTAAACATTTCGTAACACGTTTTCAATGTGTCGACTCTGTATTTTCACACGTATGCTCCTCGAAACATTGGGAGAAAAGATGATCTGTGTTTAATTGAGGAGTAGACTCCTACGGCGTTGTAGCCCAAATCAGGGGAATTTTACTTGTGTCAGAGTTAAAGTAAAAAATGCATTGATAGCTTTTGAGCCTTAGTCCACCTAAAAATGACTATATTAAGCTCGTTAAACGAAGTTGTTATATACTAGATAATATATAGCTACTTTTTAAGTCCAATACCTAAAACATTATTTTGATTCAACATTATATGATCAACATTTCTCGCCGTGCTTGCATGCATATTTTATCGCACACTACTATAATATAAGAACATAGGGTGGATTTAATGCTTAAAGCATTTTCTGCCAGACACCCTCAAGATCATGCAATCAGCTGGCAATGGGTGCAGTGAAGATGAAGCAAGAGAAGTTAAAACTTACTACATTTTTTAGGGCGGTTGAAAAAAGGACCGTTTTTTAATTAAATAAATATGAAGAGGTTATGGTTGAGGTGTATTAAAAAATATATTGATTTGTATACATATGTACCGTGTGTACTACATTTATCGGGTCGTGTGTAAGACAAGTCATAGACTAAAATACAATTTAATTTTTTAATACTGTTGGCATTATATTTTGTTTGTCTCTGAATAAAAATTTTCTCTGACCTGAACGTGCTTTTTACTGGACAGTTATTTAATGGAAGCTTTCTCTTACGTAAAAATAATGCTATTGACTTGAATTTATTCCTCAAACCTGCTGAGAATTGCGGACTAGCCAAATAATTATTAAGTTGATGATAAAAATTAAATCGTATTTTCATAGTACAAAGCGCCATCTATTATGGAGTAGTATAATTGGTTGTTTTGAGCAACAAAACAAAGTATTCAGGAAAGCGCCACCTAGTAGCGAGTAGACAAAAGTCAATCAATTTGCATTACCCGTGTTGCTTTGCAAGTAAAGCATAAATGAACCATTGAACCATTGTTTAATGCTTTCTTTGCTTCTTGCTACTTCAGATGTATCGCGTGTGAAGTTGATTAGTAGTGATTAGGAGTGAGAATACGTTTTTTTTTCCAAAAAAAATGATTTTTACATCGATTCGAATCAAAGATAAATAAATATAAAACTAAAAAAAACGATCGTAAATCGAGCTGTGAAGAATCCATTTCTCAAAAATCTTTTTTTTTCCTATTTGCTTATGTCTATATTTTTAATACAAACACAAAACTGAAAGTTAAATGATATATAAATATTTCACAAAAATCACATTGTCATTTCTTTACATGTGTTGTACATTCAATTAATTGTAAAAAAAATGTGTTTGTATCGGAACAGAAATAATCGAATCTCGATTTTAAAGGTTATTACAACAACCGATCGATCCAATCAATCGATTTAGTAGTCGATATCAATTTAAACACACTAACTACTCGAATTTTAGGTCGGCTCCGTGCGCCGCGTGTGCTCGGATTGTCAGATGCGCTGCTATTCACATTTGAACATTGCCAATGACCGGACGGCAGATTTAATACCTATTTATTATATATTTACGGGATGGACATTAGGTAACTTACCTTGCAATCATGGCACTTGTGATAAGGAGAAAAGAAATATCAGAAACTAATAATTCTGTAATTAATACTATTCTAAGGTTAGTGACCATAGAAGTCTAAAAATTGTTTTAGTCTTAAAATTTTATAGTAAAGAAATCCGAATGTGCCACCCCGAATCCAAGAAAGAAGGTGGATGGATGCAATAAAATGATGAACTGATTTTTGTTATGCATTTATTACAGTTAACAACAGTTACACTTAACATTTAACACAGTTACGCTGAACTTAAGGTTCTGCTTACAATAATACAACGTGAACACAGATGTTACCTCTTCAGTTCACTCTTGCTAAACAAGTATACCCCGCGTCACATAAAAAGAACGCTAGTAGGGAGGATTTTATAAATGGGAGCGGTCGCTATATCGCTCGCTAGCTCGCACGTACGTCCCGCTCCCTCTCTGCTTCGTACACCAATTGGTCAGATGACCGTTATCGTTCTTTTTACATGACGCGACTTTAATGCGAATTTATTCGCGTTTACGGTAAGAATTAAAGTGTTTTTAAAACACTATGTAGGTACCTAATTTTTTTTTAGCACATGTGACGCACAATCGCCTGATTTTCTATTTTTGATAAGTATAAAAATAGGGGCAAGGCAGTCCCAGTAATGTATTTTTTTAAATATCAACATTTAAGATTCGTTTCCAAAAATATTAGTTTTGAATATACTCGTAAAAGAGCTATTAATATATATTCTGTGATATTTTACAGAGTTCTTGCCACATTGCAGTTTTATTTTAAATGCTAATTGTTGGAATAATTTGAATTGATGTATCTAAGACAGTGACTTTTTAAATACCTATAATAATAAATATCATTCGCGAAGAAGATATAATGAGGTTGGAAGGGAGTCATCTTCTTCTAGATTGTTTGTGCTAGCGTAAAGTTGAAAGAAGTCGTAAAAAGTACATCACTTACGTACATTAACCTAATGGTAGATTATTTTAAATTATAAGTTAAATTTTTCAGGTAACAACGCAACTCATAATAGCAAACACAAATACATAATAAGATTAGTATAAATGTTAAATTATACCAAAATATGAAATATGTATATAGGGTGTAAAAAAAAACTTAACGAAGCCGAATACCACATATTCTACCAATTGTTACGATCATTTTTTTCCTTTACACCATACCTGGGAAGTTAACGGTTACTGAGATATTGATGGTTAAAGTTAGAAATTTTTTTTTATGATTTTTACAGAAATGACTTCTGTCCGTTATAACTGAACTTTTTTCCAAAGAAACATGATACAAATTTTCACTAGTTCTTTCATAAAAAGCCTCTAAATGGCACACTCCGCAATGAACAGCGCACACTCGAACCGAACCGCGTCGCGGCGGCGTAAAGCAACACCCCCCGCAGTAACTTTCCGCGTGCGCGCTGTACATTGCTGTAGAATTAAAAATTTTTTTTTGATGTCAAAAAATTAAAGTTGTTTCCCAGCCAAAATTTCTTTTTTATACGATTTGGTTTGATGTACTGAACGCGTGGTTGACGGCTTCGTTAAGGTTTTTTTTACACCCTGTATTTACGGCTCGCACTGTCATTCATCATAACCAGTGATCGGAATAGGGTGAGTATATTTACCTACAGTTTGTCGAACAGAGACGGAAATCGGAGACTTCCTTACGACTAAAAATTTTTTACCGGTAAATTTACCGGAACTTTGATATGAAAGTTTTTAATAGCTAAATGCTTCAATAAATCTTAATTAATGTTAGATAAAAATAAAATAACGCATATTATAAAAAAAAAAATAATTAAAAAAAAAATTTGTTTGAACATTTCAATATAACATATAACATGAATATAATATATTAATGACTTTCTTATCCTAAAACATAATTATTTTAAAGTATAAATAAATATAAAGTTTTAAATATTACACCTTTTTACCAACACAGCGGATTTATACAAAATGTAATTCAATACTTAATAAAACGCGATTACTATAAAAAAATTTACTGGTAAATATGCTGAAACCTTAATGTGTAAATCTTTATATCGCATTTTTAAACATTCTTGTTTGGTTCATTTTACACATCCTTTTTCAAATTAATTAAAAATGCACATGCATTATTTTTCAGGTAACGATTTTGACAATTATTTTAAACTTTTTTGTTCATTTTGACTAATTTTTGCTTGTGGTTCCGTCCGCGTGACTGTCAATCAAGGCGTAACTCTCAAAAGTTAAACTTAAAGTTGAAAATATTGAAAAATTAATGATCATCTACTTCAATTTCTTACAGGATAACAAAATTTGTCACAGTACCGATGATGAAAATATTGAAGACTAATGTATTTGTTTTCATTTGTTAGATATGTGACTTAGTTTCATTTTAATTTCAAGATTATTTGTAATTTCGAAGCGAGTGTCTGCACCGAAGTGTCGCTCCGGAAAAACTGCTGACCTTCTCGAATCCAAATATATGCTACTATATTTGCCACAAACGCTCACTTCGACCGAAATTTTTGCTTTCAATTGGTATTGATTGTATTAATTAGCCAAAAAAATAATAGTAAACACTTCAAACTTATTTGTTCCTAAATGTCTGTATTTTATTGTTTGTTTGTACTTAGAAAGCTATAACGAATGTCACTCATTCAAATATTTTTGTTTAGTTTTGAATATTAAAATTAACTTTTTGTGAAAATCGAAATACTTTTTTATTGTTTTTGTACATACGAATGGGAGAAGTCACTGATCTCTAAGATACAAGTTGCTGTCTAGTTTAGGGTCAGAAAATTCATTTAAATAAAGTAAATTATGTTTTTAATAAAGAATTAACGTAAAAATAATAAATAATTAATTATTATTTTTACGTTTATAGTAATCGCGTTTACATTTTGTATAAATCCACGGTGTTGGTAATTGTGCAGCTACAAACGTAGCTGCAAACCCAATTACAAAAACTGTAAAAAGGTGTAATATTTAAACTTTATATTTATTTATACTTTAAAATAATTATGTTTTAGGATAAGAAAGTCATTAATATATTATATTCATGTTATATGTTATATTGAAATGTTCAAACAATTTTTTTTTTAATAATTTTTTTTTTATAATATGCGTTATTTTATTTTTATCTAACATTAATTAAGATTTATTGAAGCATTTAGCTATTAAAAAGTTGCATATCAAAGTTCCGGTAAATTTACCGGTAAAAAAATTTTAGTCGTAAGGAAGTCTCCGATTTCCGTCTCTGTTCGTCAAACTGTAGGTAAATATTATACTCACCCTATTCCGATCACTGATCATAACATAACCCTTCCAACCTTATCTTGCTATTGTTTTTTTTTTTATCTGAGATGTTATATTATACACACATACACACAGACTGACTCACAAATTAGACTACGAATAAATAGATTAACATATTGTGATGGGTGATGGCGGTTAAGATTTTAGAAGTTTGATGATAGGATGAAAATTTAAATTGCGCGCGCAAATTTGAGTGACGTTATTTGTTCATAATAACGTCACTCAGGTTGTAAGGTCTAGGCACAAAGTTGTTAACACGGTACCCCCTTAGAGATTCCATAGATAATGTGCATTCGAATATCCAATCTCAGTAATACTGCAATGGCGTTGCCATTATTAAGCCCAGAGCATAACTGCGGCATACACTGCGGCGACACGCGGCTGTCAGCGAATTGGCCACGATTGATTGACACGCTGTCAGTGGCGAGACGCGGCGACAATTTAACGCAGATGTGGGCTGGTCATTAGAAGTCAAATACTATATACATTTAAAAAAATAACAGTTTTGCCTTTTTAAACATATCTTCGTTTCCTTTTTAATAATTCAGTCTCATTCCACTCAGTCAATGACTACAAATACTGGGAACACTCTTAAAACACTGTCTGTTGATAAACTAAAGCTTAAATGCATTTGAGTCTACATCACATGCCAGGAAGTCCAGGAACTAGGGATACCTAACTTTTAAAGTTACGTTTCCCCTTGAGCAAAAAGTTACTTGTATCCTTGTTCTTACATAATATTTCTTAATATTAAATTAATGGATATAAAAAATAAAGAAAACAATACAGGGTGTAAAAAAAACCTTAACGAAGCCGTGAACCACGCGTTCAGTACATCAAACCAAATCGTATGAAAAATAAATTTTGGCTGGGAAACAACTTTTATTTTATTACATCAAAAAAAAAATTTATTCTAGCCCGCAATGTACAGCGCGCACGCGAAAAAGTCACCGCGGAGCGTGTTGCTTTACGCCGCCGCAACGCGGTTCGGTTCGAGTGTGCGCTGTTCATTGCGGAGTGTGCCATTTAGAGGCTTTTTATGAAAGAACTAGTAAAAATTTGTATCATGTTTCTTTGGAAAAAAGTTCAGTTATAACGGACAGAAGTCATTTCTGTAAAAATCATCAATTTTTTTTTCAAACTTTAACCATCAATATCTCAGTAACCGTTAACTTCCCAGGCATGGTGTAAAGGAAGAAAATGATCGTAACAATTGGTAGAATATGTGGTATTCGGCTTCGTTAAGGTTTTTTTTACACCCTGTATAAATTACTACAGATCTGGCTAAGGTTATTTTGTACTAGATCTATTATGTTTCGTTAAATGTGTTACAATTAAGTTACACATTACTAACTTAATCATTCTCAAAGTGGGAAAAAATTATTGATAAAAAAACATTTTTATTTACTAACAATCGTAAGCAATCGCATTGTCATACAATTGATATTACATATCAATTTTAAGATGAGCTTAAATTGCCGTACCCTGTATATTCCATCCAGTGGAAGTTTAGTTACATTGGAGTCAACTTAGTTACATTGGAAGTATAAAATCACATAGGTTTTTCATATTTAGGGCAAATTTTTCAATAGTCAGATAAATAGTTGTTGGACTGTTTAAAGTAAGCTGACCAAATTTGTAATGATGACATTCGGTTTTACCTTCTGTTTAGATAGATAGATAGATTAACACTTTATTGAACAACACAAAACAAAATTACAGACAAGTTTAACAAAAAAAAGGAGTACAATTTAAGCGGTCTTATCGCTTGTAGCGATCTCTTCTAGACAACCTTCGGTTTAATCAAGTTTGACATTTCAATTCAGCCATCTTGGAATTTTATCGTACTGCTAGCGTTATCTGCCTATTGATAAATCGGCCCTTACACGTTTATCATTTAACCTTTCAGTTAAGGCTTTTGTAAAAGATATACTTAAGTATAACCTGCTTACTATTACTCATACTCACAGTGTAGATGACACCACCATACGACACAAAATTGAAATGTGTGCTATACTTTATATCTAGCTAAAGTTTTTTTTCGGTGATGTACGATTTTATAGGCCAAAAGGATAGTATCTGTAGTGTATTGGCTGTATAGTGATGATTGTCTCATGCCAGTGTTGCCAACCCTACTGTTTTAACAGTAGATTTACTGTTTTTAACATAACAACACTGTTTTCTGTTTTAGTACGATTTTCTACTGTTTTTTGATAGTTTATGCGTGTATCCGAATTTTACAAATTCGACGCGCGCTCTGGCAGGGAATTCCCGTTTTCTTACGCGGCACCGTTCACACAATGAAAAGGATAGCTACATGTATACTTTCTTAGGTGTTAAAGATATAGTTGTCTATTGAATATCGAGTGTTTTTCGTGTTGCTTCGATTAGGTTAAAGTTTAAAACAGTTCTTTCCAGGAAAGTTAGATAAACAGATTACTCACAGTTGTTTCTCGATTAAGCGAACAAGTTATTATAAATACCTAATATAATTATATAAGTAATTGTTTTTTTCTTCAATAATATTTTTATAAAAAAAATGTGATAAAGAAGTATTACTGGAAGTGCTGCAGTTGCTTCACTAACTATACATCTTTATAACTAATCTATGTCCCAATTGAAAAGTTTTTGAGACAGTAGAATTAATGATTTAAATAAAATAAATAAATAAAATGATTTGAAAATGAAATTTTACTGTTTCCTACTGCTTTTTTCAGATTGATCTGCTGCTTTTCTATTCCCTGGGGTTGGCAACACTGTCTCATGCGCCTACGTCACGTGTCAGTCGCATTCTAGCGGTCGATCGGGGCGGTTGTGTTCTGTGATTGTATGCGTGTTGTTAAGTTGGTGAGCCGTAAAAGATCCCAATAAGCAGGAAAGTACAGAACCTTTTTAAGTTTAATTTATTTGTCGCATGGTTGTATTTATATATTTTAGAGTTGCCTGTGGATAGTCGACTATCGCTAAAATATCGAAAGTATATCGATAGTTGACGCCATTTAGATAGTATTGATACTATCGTTACTTAGTGTGATACAGGGCAATAGTTTTGTTAACCATTAATAAACTATTGATACTCTCGATAGTATTATAAAATAATACTATGAAATGGAATGCACTTCCGCCGACGGGATTCCCTCTTTCTTATAACTTGAGCTCATTCAAAGCGAAAGTCAATAGACACCTTCTGGGTAAGCTCGCTACATCGTCGACATCTTCTTGACCTCTTAGAGGGAGTATGATGTCGAGAGCGAAACCATATTAATAAAAAGTAAAAAAAAAACAATATTATTCGATAATTTGGGACATCGACAGTATCGATACTATCGATAGCACTATCGATGACGAAACTCGATAGTTATGCA
Organism: Pyrausta despicata; assembly: GCA_963921415.1. Lineage (NCBI taxonomy): Eukaryota > Metazoa > Arthropoda > Insecta > Lepidoptera > Crambidae > Pyrausta > Pyrausta despicata. Next base: position 16,415,441 of record OY992845.1, on the reverse strand, counting down.
ACTCTAATATATTTTCATTGATTATCATACACCACCCTGTTTGTTAACAATTATGTATGTCAAAGCCACTATCAGAACAATGAATGGTGTCAAAACAACATACAAACATTTATATTATCAGATCTACATTAATATAAAATGCAATCTATGTCCAAATGTACGCCATAGTTTTATGATGAGTAAACCTCTTGTTTAGTCCTCGTCTTCACCCGGTATCAGTAGGTTGCAAGCCTGAAAAAATTTAATTAAAATTCTTTATATTTTACAGGTGCTTATGGCGCAGTGGTTGGAGCGCTTTGGTAGTAATACCATACGTTAAGCAACCTAAGGCGCGGTCGTGTTTAGGATGGGTGACCATTCTGACCATTTAAGTGACGTCTATTTACAAGCATCTCTGTGCTTCGGAAGGCACGTTAAGCTGTTGGTCCTGGTTAATATCAATAGATATTAGTCGTTAAGCCTAATCAGAGGCCCTGAAGCGCTTGATAACATCTGACAGTATGGTTGGTCACTTACCTTACAAACACTCCTCCACCGCACCGCACTGAGCCCGCGTCGTTCTTGCGTCATGCCAATTGGATGATAAGAAGTATTGTGCGTGGCCATGATTAGTGAAAAAAAAACAAAGTACACACCTCTTCACCATCGCCCTCGCCCCTGTACGGCTTGGCCCTCTTCCGTTTGATCAGCGGGTCGAGGCACAACAGGAAGCCCATGTACACGGAGAGCAGCATCAGCACCCAAAGCACCATCACCACCACTACCTGAAAAATATGAGATAACTACCAATTTAGAAAATTTTCTTCAACATTTTTTTTAAAGCTTTATTGCACAAAAAAATGTACAAAGGGTGCACTTAATGCTAAAAGCATTTTCTGCCAGTCAACCTCAAGGTCATGCAGAAAGAAGGCAATATATTTAGTAACCAGACAAGACCTTTTCTGTGTCTTTCTGATTCAATATGTTTTTCACGAAATTTTTGAAATTTTTGTTTCCATTTTACTCTTTCATTAATATTGTGTCAGCAAGGTAATTAACTTAGTTAAGGTAACGACTACATATTGCTTACAAATAATAATCACCGCGGTTCGCGTGGTGGCAGATACCCCGAGAACCGCATCGGGACAAAGTGTAATCGCCCAAGTAATCGCCTCACTAACGGCATGAGAAAAAGATCAAAAAGAGTCCGTCTTTCTCTCCTCGACAGACGAGTCGTTGTTCACGCTTTTCATCAGTCTTTCCGTAGCACTCATACACTACCACAAATCTTGAGATCGGGTGAACTGATTCTGCTAATATTTTTTCGCTTTATTAACTTATTTACTAAATAAAGTAGCATAAAAAACTCACGTGCATACGATAAGATAGTTTCTTTATCGCGGCACATAGGTTACATTAGTTGGTACAATTGGCTAGATGACACCACCAATCGTTGACATACTTTTTATTATCTGTCAAAACGGCCTGCCTCCATAGATTTTGTATGGGAATAGATGATCGTGACGTCACGGTCATGTATCAGAAATCGGAGTCAATTGTCAGAATATTTATTGCGATTTGTGTGTTTAAAAATTGGTTTCTACAGATTTTTAGAAATATATTGGTTGTATTAACTTCATAGGGGCTATGTTTTTTAAATCTTGAAAATATTTAAGGTAGGTGTCTTCATCCCAATTTAGATGATACAGATCTTCTATGTCCGACATCATAAGGAATGCAATAATTTGTCACAAAATTACAATAACTATAGTAGAATTAAAAAATAAAATTATTTCAATGATTTTCATTTTCTCATATTGATGGCCATAAAAAATTGGCGCAGCTTTTGAAGTATTACATAAGAAAATTTTGTAGCATCTATTAGAGCATTATTGCAAAAATAGATGGGTCCATTATTCTGGCGACCAGTGCATTTTCGGTTTTTTCTTACAGTATGTGGTTGGTTCAAAGGAGAGAAAAATACGGGCAGGTCCACGTCTGCAGGTTTTGCTTGTTCAAAATACAAAAAAAAACTATTAAAACAACACTTGCTTACCAAAATGACAGTAGTGTTCCTGGTTTCATACTTGCACTCGCATCTAGGACAGTACTCCTGCAGCCTGGCCTGGACCTCTTCGCTGACTCGCATCATGATCACCTCATCGCAATTGCTGAAATGATTTATGTTTAAACCAAAATGTAGCCAGCAGTTAGCATGTTTATATTATATATACCTACATCTTAAGTTAAATCTTCTGTGATAGTCACAGAAGTCAAATAAATTATTGAAGAAAGTTTTAATACACATTACACCATAGCAGGATGTATTTCAGAAATAATTTGTAGCTTCCTATTGAAGAAATATATTTTTCAAAGTGTATCATTATTTTTTATGTTTATTAATAATCATAATAATAATAAAGGCGCAGGGCAGCTTGTGGCGAGCTGCTGGGCAGTAGCGACCTCACACCTGATTGCTCCGGGAGAACACCTGTTTTCTCATCTCCGGCTTGCCTTCACTGGCCGGCTGGAGTGAACACTGATGATAAACTGGGTCTCCCACCTCTTGCTTGCCTTCGTAGGCTGGCCTTAGGGAGTATTCATTAAGGCAGAAATGCTCGGAGGTAGGATGTACAGTCCAGTAAGATGCTTGTAGGGATCTTGACCGATCTACGCGATTTTCCTGAGAGCCGTGGTATACCTCTCCATAACATTTAATAATATTGTAAGACCATCCCTAAGGCAAAGTTTCAATAATGTAAATAATAATAATATAGTCTTTTATTTCTGATCTCTCTACTGTTTTCTCATAGTTTTTGTTTTATTTACAATTTAATAATAATAACAGCTCAGTGTGCCTTAAGGCAAAAAGGCCTCCTTCATCATCTTCCTTTGCTCTGAATCCTATGCTACTCTAAGCCAAATTGGACCCAGAGTCAGTTTCAGATCATCTGCCCATCTCATCTTCTCTCTTTACGGCCTCTGCTCTTGAGGCCAGAGGCTAGAGGTTACAAACTGTCACTCATGTCATGTTTATTAGTTAACAATTAAATACCAACATACACAAACATTAAAAACATCTCCTTAAAATATAAGTACAGAAAATATTAACCATTGATTGGAGAAAGTGGGGGTTGTTCCGTTTGTTGAGTTCCTTGTAAGCATGAAAAATATTAATCAATTGAGACAGTCATCTAAAACATCAAAAAATTAAATCTCAAGCAATCAAGTTATACAGTTTACTTTATTATGTAAGTTCTTAACCCATTGAGCCCTGTTTGGCCAAATCTGGTTTCCACAACAATAAAATATGTATTGAGTCTGCCATTTTTGTGATTTACAGGTTTAAAATTAGTATTTCTATTTCTCAAACTAACAGTCAAAAGAAAGTATAATTTTGGATTAGATCTTGCTCTTGCATTGTAATACAATGGTGTACAATTCACAAGTATTATGTTTTTGATAGAACATAAAAGACAATAGTCATGTCCAAAATAGTGATGTAACCACAATCATCATCTGTAACATTGAAGCTAATTGCTATGAGATGCTTACTGAGCAGTCACAATATCCTTTTGAACCTAGAATATAGGTTTAAAAACCCCAAACATAAGCTGGCAAATGGCTTTTGTGGTTCAAAGCTTCAATGGCTGGATGAATATTAATGAACTATAGCTTAGAACCACCGTCATTAAATTATCTTTTGAATAAAAAATGGTTGTCTGTAAAGTCGGTTTTACATGCGAAGATTTTACGTGACACCGATCATGTTTGAGTGGGAGAGAGACGGAAGGCATGCGCCGGTCCGGCAGGCCTCTCTCTCGTTCGGTGACTCATCGTAACAGACGTGAGCAGGCGTTACACTTTTTCATGAGTGACAACCTAATTTAAGACGTTGTCACGTCAAAAAACACGTTGAAATTGGTCCATCCATTCTGGAGCTGTGATTCCACAGACACGCACAAACAGAATAGGGGTCAAATTTATAACACTCTTTTTCGTTAGGAGGTTAAAAACGTTTAAAATAGAATTGCAAGTACAGAATTATTAGTGATCAGGTAAAAAGCATACCCACCATTTATTAGGAGGCACATTCGCGATGAAAAGCTTGCGGCTGTTGCTCAGGGAGTTGTTAAGCACCACCGACGGACTCGGGCATATGCAGCGGCATCGTTTATCCTCGTAAAACTGCCCCTTCGCCTCCTGACACACAAACATGCTACATAATTCCTAAAAGCTTAGTACGACACCTACGCATTACCGACGCCGGTAAACGGTAATCAATAAGCAGGTAGTATCGCACAATAGGTAGCAAATGAATACGTTATTGTTCTCACCCAAAAACACACGAAAACCACCAACAGAAAGAGATGAATCTTTAAAAACATTGTGCATGACACGATAAGACTTCATGTGAACTATAAACGCAGATAATCACGACACTAACCAACTACACACCCTCTTTAACAAATTAATACATGATCACTAAGCATTTATTCAAGTAAGTAAGACAGAACTAGAACGCGCAATGCAAACAATTTTTCAGACAGAAATATGTAGGGATGGAAGAAACCAGTGTATAATGTACCCTATGGAAGAAACGAAACAGGCAAACAGCAGCTAGTAATGACATTGACAACATGTGTCAATTAGACTTTTTTTTTGGTGCACTTCTTTCCACTTGCTTGCGTGGAAAAGGCAAAGGTTTATACCATACAGCCTAGACTTCAGTAAAACTCTTCTTACTATTAGTTTAATGTTCCAAACTAACCTAACCTAACTCATTGAAATGCGAGGATGGTTCATATTTGAATGCTCAAGAAATGGAGTTTTACGCGGAAAAATCGATCGGATCAGTATGGACCACCTTACTCTATTTCTTATTTTTACTCCATTGTTTTCCTTTAGTGACACATTATGATAATAATTCCACCTCACTATCACAATAATACGCCACGAAAAATCAATTTAGAAAATTAAGACACAGAGCCCATCTTACTCCTCTTTTCGTTTCCCGCGTTAAACTCTCGTCAAATAGACTAGACAGTAGAGCCGTAGCAAACCGTATGTATTAGCCTTCGGTACTGAGTAACGGGTACCGCCGCGAGTACCGAATCACCGAATCGTTACTCACGAATATAAGTCGCAACTCGCATCTTTCGTTACCTACTAACTTTGTATACAAAATGGTTCGGTACGCACAAGTAACGTTGTTGTAAGTTGATACGGATACGGTTTTGATACGTTTTGGCTGATCATGTGCTTGAAAGTTTGACAAATCGTGCGATTTCGCTACATAAGCATGATGCTTTGTGGTTCAAATGAGTTGATTTAAACGTACTCAGTATATTTTTATGAAAGACAAAGTGCTTGGCCCTAAAAGCTATAAATATGAGATAAGAATAGAATTCTAATTACTTACTTGTTTAAAATTTGAAAACTCTTAAACAACGTGATTTGACACGAAACTTGAATGTGAGTCATGAGGTATCAAAAGTACCGAGTAACGATACGATAGTAACGAGTACCGAGTAAAGGAGTAACGATAGGTAACATACGGGTTCCGATTTTACTTGTTACCTTTACAGCTCTGCTAGACAGTCTTAAATTCTCACGTGTATCATGTCGTCTGTCATAATCCCAACCCTTCTACTGATGCTTTAAATATTAACAATTATTAGTTAATATAGTCTGGGTTTACATTATTTGGTTGTTAGAACTGTACTATAAAATAATCACACATAGCGGTATGTAACGTAAAAAAAACATATCTAGCACAAAGTATAATAAAAAATAAAATACAAAAAAAAAACTCGTCTTCTGATTTTCTGAATTACTTTAATTTTTTACCAATGCCAATTTCTTTGCAATGTGACATTAAAACACAGAAAAATGGACTGCCACAGGTGGGTCTCGAAGCCACACCTTTCCCAAACTGGGTGATTTGACCCCCTTAGGCTGCAACTAGACATGATTCATCGCCCGGTTTGCGAGAGGTGCGGGTTCGAGTCCCGCCTGCGGCAGTCTATTTTTCTTCAAGTGTGTTTTAACTTTACATTGTCATTAGAAGCAAACATGTCTGTAGTTTTGAAATCAAGCTCTCTCTTATGAGAAAAATACTGTTTAGATTGTCCTCTAAAAAGTTGCGCAGTAATTTTATTGTCATAAATTCGATTGCATTTAGGATTGGATTATGAATATATGATTTGACAAAAATCCAACAGTAAACTTTTTAAGAAACCAACTGACAGAGACAAAATAAAAATGTTAAGTCTATGGCTCACGGCTGCTGACGGATCATGTTTTGAAGTAGGCAAAAATTGAATGTGTTATTTTTGTGATGAGTGTTCGATTTATTTGTAAGGTAGGTAAATAAAGAAAAACAAATTTTATTACCACCTGCAACTGTTAATGATACTTTGTAAATAACTGTCAAAATACTTCACCCTGCAAGTTACATACGATGACTGCCTAGGTGGCAATTTTTGATGTCACAGTTTGGAATAACTTCTTTTGTATTTTTATTTTTTCACACGGTATTTACTTATTATCTTGACAATAAATTCTCCATGTAAACACATTAGATGATCTCTTAGATGTATGCAACGGCGATAAATTACTGACGTGTGATAAATACCAACAATGAGTAATTGAAACCATCTATCCAATATTATGTAGAACTGTAGAGATTTTCATACTGAAACAGTTTCAATGATGTTATTAAAATGTCTGTTTATTGGCGATATTTTTAACGTCAATTCTAGCTTATACAGCTTGACTAGCAGACATTCTACAGGCTATTTATTGTTTACTATGGATAAATACAATAATTTTATTTTTAAATTAGCCAAACCTAAATTTGACAGGCTAAAGAAAATTGCTTTTTGTTGCTGAATGGATTATTTCTGTATTGGTTTAGAAATGTTTATAGGGAGTCGGAAGTTCAGGAAACACAGTATGAATGTCCATAACAATTCTTGAAGGTTACCTCAACCTTTCAAGCACTAATAAGGTCATCTCTTTAAAAGTTAATTATTGTTTCTTTTAATAAACTTTTCAAGGGTTATTATTTTATCTCACTAGCGGTCTGAAGCATGGATTACAAAAATAGCTGTTGCGGCTTCAAATCATGCCGCTAAGGGCCAAATGTTTGTGTGTAATAAGCACAAGCTCTTTTACCTGTGTCATGGGTGTTATTTCTATCCACTATTCTTATCACTATAGCACAATCCAATGCTCACTTTGGGGCATGGTGTGTACATTGAAACAATTTATTTATTCACTAGTGGCCACACGCTGCAGCATGGCTTTATCTTCAAAATTCTTTATTAAAAAGAGCCTACATGTTATTCTGATGTTACCTTTATACTAGTAAGATTTGAAAAAAAAATCACATGGTAGTTTTTACATGGATGAGTAACAAACATCCATACACCCATACTTACAAACTTTCCCATTTATAATATAGGTAGTATTGCCATATTTCTCAATCCCCATGTAATGCATCCAGAAAAAAACATCTGTAGTAGACCAGCTCCACATGCTCTTTGATTTTGTGTATAATATTAAAAATAAAAATATTTTAGCCAGAAAAAAAAACCTTGTAACATAGTCTCCTACTCTACTACTACTACTATTTCATACTCTTTACAAGGCACCATATTACTATAGTTGCCAACTGCAAAGTCATTTCCAATGAGAGTTTTACACCACAGCATCCACTTCTTATCGGGGATCATTGCATTAAGCCCTAAGTCGGGTACACTGAGCGGTGGAGGCTGAGTATTATTAAGGATCTGACTGTCACGTTTACTCCAGCTTTGAAGGGTTAATGCTTGAAACAGAAGTGCTGTAACTGTCAGTCATTTCCCAGAACATAAAGCTCCGATTCCACAGTCTGTACCGTCTCAAAAAATCCCCATCACTGTTGGAGTTCACCAGTCCGTCCTGAGTCCACTATTGTTTATATTTTTTGGCGCAATAGATTTAGAGTTAGAAAGTTAAAGGACAGCGCTTCCTATCGACTGTTATGGTCGAGGACCAAGGTCCGAAAGACATCATCTTGATTTGTCTATCTATAGTATTCTGGATCTAACTCTTATATACCGCGGTTTATGTGCGGTACTAGGCTAACAGCGCCATTTAGCCTATGGAGCCGTATCATTGCTCGCTGTCATGGTTGCCACCGTTAGGCATTCGCTTTTGATGGCGAACGGAAGAGGTCGCCACATTTTGTTGTAAGAAACGTGCGAGACGTTTTGTCTGACAGCATCAGAGATTCATGAGCCTCTATGTTTGTTAATGTATGCTGATTATAACGATCTTGTCCATTGGTAAGTTGCGTGAATACTTTGAAGGAGTCGCTTGAGAACGGCGATATGAATCTTGAATACTTAGCCCTTCACGCCTGTCCGCATAGGCGGATATAAGCGCATGGACCAATTCAAATACTATTCTTTAAAACGACAGACAGACAGACAGTATGACAAACTATATAAGTGACTCATGACCGTTGCTTGAGCGACACAAACAATAGCTGCGTGTCACGACGATGAACATGGGGAGGTGAATAAATAAATAAATATTTCACAACAATCACACCCATTCTCTAGTCCCAAATTAAGCTACGAGGCCTGTGTTATGGGTACTAGACAACGATAAACAAACTTAAACCTTTTTTTTTTAAATAAATATATATTATATATAGAAAACACCCAGACCAGTACAAAAACAAAATTAGCGTTTATAAATAAATAAATAATTATAAATATACAACAACATCACATACAATGATCTGACTCAGTAGTGAGTAGCTTAAGCACTTGTGTTACAGATATCAGAATCAACAGTGGTAATACAAAAAAACTTAAATAAATACATATAACACCCAGACCAGTACAAACAGACATGTTAATGCACACAAATGTTTGTACAGTGCGGGGATCGAACCCGCGACGTCTTGGTTAATAGTCAACTTTCTTGAATATTACACCAAAGTGGTCGTCAAAATGTTTGAATGAAGTATTCTAAGTTTGTCAATTGTTTTCAGAATGCCAATCCAGGCGCCCCAGTGGACGGACTACCTCAACTGTCCGGTTTGCTGCCGCGAGTTCGGGGCGCCCCCGAGGAGCCCCATCAGCCTCGGGTGCGGGCACACGCTATGTAGGCACTGCTTGAAGAACTTGCACAGGAAACAATGCCCGTTCGATCAGGTGAGGCGATGGTTTCGTACTAACACCTATCTTAGGTCCTCATCTATCGTCTATCACCTTTATTGTCTCCCACAATCATTGATGAAACATACGCTGGCTCAAAGCGTTAAAAAAAGCACTTACAAAATTCACGACTCCAATAAGGTTCTCGGTAGCTCAGTGGTCACAGCATTGGACCGGACTTCCAAAGGTCGAGGGTTCGATTCCTCCCCGATGACCGGAGCCGAAAAGAATTTTTTAAGTGTTGTCTTTTCGAAGAACTATCTTAGGTTTCGGATTTTTCTATGATAGTGATCGTTTAACTTTCAGTGATCGGTTGGATATTGTCCGCTGTCCCTAGTTTCGGACGTAGTTATCCCTATCGTTTACTTTTACTAACACTGGCTAGCGAGTGTCACTGAGCAACGAGAGCTTTCGAAACTATGGCCCTTAGAATTGTAACCACTGGGTTACAGTTTTATTTTCGTTATTTTTCGAAACTCGCTATCAACTTTTGTGAAAATGTATGAAACTGACGTAAACCCGAAAAAAGTAGTAGATGTTTTAGGGAGGGCCCCAAATATAGTTTTATATAGTATTTTTCACTCCCAATCATTGGTCTTCTCCAAAGATTCACAAGTTGACTGGTTAAAAGCGGTATCTGCGACCTTTTATAAGGTCATGTGCCCATTTTGCCACAGAACACCGAACGCTGCGCTTACCTCCATGGTCTCATATAGAATCAGCTCCAACAGCCATCAATTTTTCATGCCCTGCCAATCGACTTTGGTCAAATCCAAATCACTTCTAGACCTTTCACGAATATGTCGGACAGCCCTGATCGAACTTTGAGAGCGATGGAACAGTGAGTGCACCTGTGTATTGCGCTCACACTTGTGCACTATAATATCTCCCACGTATCGAATCAGAAATGAGGAGATACGTAGAGGAACTAATGTAACGGACATAGCCTTGAGAATCAGTAAGCTCAAGTGGCAATGGGCAGGGCACATAGCGCGAAGAACTGATGGCCTTTGGGGCAGAAAAGTTCTGGGTTGGAGACCCTTCGACGAAAAGCGCAACGTAGGACGTCTACCGACAAGATGGACAGACGACCTTGTAACGATCGCAGGATCACACTGGATTCGGACCGCTTGTGATCGGTCGATGTGGAAAACTGTGGGGAAGGCTTATGTTCAGCAGTGGACATCCTTTGGCTGATAATGATGATGATGATGATGACCTTTTACCAACAGACTGTGATCCAAGTGGAGGCGGAGGAGCTGGTGGTGAACACGGCCCTGCTGCAGCTGGCGGGGTACGCGCCGCCCGAGCAGCCGCACCACCCGCCGTGCATACAGGCGCTGCCGGAGGCCGACCGGCGCGCGTACGATGCGATCGTACGTTGCATGGAGCACCTTGCCGTCTTCCTCAAGTACTGCGGCAACGGTGAGTGGGAGAGAGACTGAGGCTAAGGACTCACGGAGCGGTTTTCACCTGCGCCCGCCGCGTTGACGCAATGCAGTTCTTTTTTCAAAACTTACGAGACGTTACGCATCGGTTGCGATTGTCGCCTGCAAACTTGGCGGTTGCAAGAAACGATCAGTTGAGTTCCGAATATCTGTAAAATATATGCTTATCGCGTGCTCGTTCTTATCACTTTTAAATAGCATAACACTGTTGCTGCAGTTTTTTAAATTGCTGTACCGCACAGCCAGGCTCATGATTTCATGTTACTTGGACCCGACCGACCAGCTGTTTGGTTGGGGGCAGTGACCTCGAAACCTCGTGTGTAGTCTATGATTTTACGTTGCTCTGTAAAGGTGTGTGCTCACTGCTCAAAAGTAAGTCAGAGAAATTGCACCTAGAAACAAAAATGACGATGTTTTATCTCACTTGTCGACCAACCATATGTTGTTTGTTTGGTGTAATGGTCAAGAAGTTGAATATTAACCAAAAGGTCGTAGGTTCGATCCCCGCACTGTACAAACATTTGTGTGCATGAACATGTCTGTTTGTACTGGTCTGGGTGTTATTTGTATTTATTTAAGTTTATTTGTAATACCACTGTTGATTCTGATATCTGTAACACAAGTGCTTAAGCTACTTACCACGGAGTCAGATCAATGTATGGTGATGTTGTAGTATATTTATCTTTACTTAAACACTTCTTTTAACAGTCTGTGACACTATTTTCCCATTGTATTTAAGTATTTTGGCAAATGTTATGAATATATTTTATTAGCATATGTACTAGAATAAAACCAAATCAAATTTTAAGTGATTGTTGTGTGCAAAGTGCTGTTGTACTTGAATAAATAAATGAATAAATTAACTCACTGCAGAAGTGTCAGGGAGTAGGGTGTGTAAGAATATACGAAGGTACTACACTCGCTGTCATGCTTTTACGGAATAAAAGGTACCTCGATCATGCCTACAACGTATTTAAATGTCTGAATTTCCAAGACGAAACCCAACAAAGTATACCTAAGTTGAACTTGTGAAAGTTCAAAATAGCTGTTAAACCAAAAGTCTTGGAAAAGGCAGTTATTATTAAAGTCAAAATTGTTTTCGTTAATTGTCTAACGCAGACGTTTATTGAACCCCCTAATATAGGTATGTATACGACTAATAGAGAAATAAACGACGACCGCTTGGTGCAGTGGTTTACGTGTCGGACTTCTAAAACCAAGGATCGCGGGGTCGATCCCAGCACAGTACAAGCATATGTGTGCATGAACGTGTGTGTTTGTACTGGTTTGGGTGTTTTCTATGTATAATATGTATTTATTTACAAAACAAAGTATTTAAGTATGTTTATCCGTTGTCGAGTACCTTTAACACAAGCCTCGTAGCTTAATTTGGGACTTGAGAATTGGTGTGATTGTTGTGATATATTTATTTATTTATCGCTAGCTGTGAGCTCACACTCCAACGAGGCCATATTGGCGTTGCAGCACATTTCTCACGCACCCCGTTGCCCCCCTCTCCTCCCTCCCGGTGCAAGCGAATAAAGCTCGGCTAATGGAACCTGTAACATGCAACGGATATCAGATTATGCGTACTGACCACTTTTATGTGTATACGATACGGTTGTACAGTCGGCGTCGAAAATGTATAGTGGCACTTTTAATAAACAGCATGTAAAAAAGAGGTGCTTGTGGCGCAGTGGTCGCAGCGCTTTGATAGTGCTACCAAAAGTTAGGCAACCTACGGCGCGGTCATGTTTGGGATGGGTGACCATTCTGACTATAAAAGTGACGTCTATTTACAAGCATCTCCGTGCTTCGGAAGCCACGTTAAGCTGTTGGTGTCGGTTAATATCGATAGATATTAGTCGTTAAGCCTGGTCGGAGGCCCTCGGGCGGCTTAATGACATCTGACAGTAAGGTTGGTCACCTACCTTACACACACCCCTCCACCAATCCGCACTGAGTCCGCGTGGTGGAGTATGGCTCGCACCACCTCATAGTTGAGGTGAGGCATGTACCCAGCAGTGGGAGGTATATAGGCTGATGATATATGTCAAAATTAAATTTTCAACAATATTTGAAAATCAGTGAATTATGTAGTTATATATTGGCATATTACTAGTGCCATATACGGCTATATATTTATGACGCAATTAGTGAATTGCTGTTCGTTAGTCTCACTAAAACTCGAGAACGGCTGGACCGATTTGAATGATTTTAGTCTCGAAATATTTGTGGAAGTTCAGGGAAGGTTTTAGAAAATATTTAAAAAAAATGCGGAAACATCGGGCAGGACGATGTCTGCCGTGTCAGCTAGTCACCGTTAAAAGTAGTTCTAAGTAAAGCAAATAAAAAAGATTTTTTTTTAGACATTGCGTATAGATTTATGTTTAAAGTGTAACTTTGACATGATATTAAAATGTTTCAAATGTTTTTGCTGGTGACTGTACGATTTGTTTGTAGACTTGAATTTATCATGTTGTATAATGCAATACTTAAATAGAACTGGAATCCTCTTTTCTAAGTCATTTGCAATAGGTTTAAAATTCTTGCTTAAAGCATAAGCTTTTTGCCCCAGACATTTAAGGACGTAAGAAAGAAGCTCGTGAGAAATCGGTAAACGTTTTATTTAAAAAGCTTAGGTCGTAGATATGTGAAAGAAATTTTTATTACTTTATTATGTAAATTATTTTACACATAAATCTATATAAAAGAAAGTGGTGTTAGTTACACTATTTATAAGTCAAGAACGGATGGACCGATTTGGCTGAAAATTGGTGGAGAGGTAGCACCAGGAAACGAACATAGGATATATACTTTTTATCCCGTTCGACCGCGATTTCGAAAACAAAGGGATTCCGCGGACGAAATCGCGGGGGGCCACAGGTTATTGATATACTCGTAAATGAATTATTTTTCAAAGAATTGAAAAAAGAATTGCTAGTTGAAACCAATTTTTTTAAGAGGATTTTATAAAAATCGTTTTAACGAACACACCAATTACCTAGCCCCAAACTAAGCGCTAGCTTGTGCTATGGTGACAAGAATAACGGATAGAAATACTTAAATACATTTATAAACACCCATGACTCAGGGACAAATGCTCGTGCTCATCACACAAACATTTGCCCCTAGCAGGATTCGAACCCGCAACAGCCGGTTTTGTAGTCTGATCCTCAGACAACTAGACTATAGCTTCGTCGAATGTTAATAAAATGTTAATTTTACTCTAATACCATACTTTATTGTGAGACGTTACCGTGGGTTTCATTCTAGCGCGTATGATTGTTGTTCCAAGACTTGATTACGTTTCAATTCTTAGGCATTGTTTTGAATTGACACGGCGAATTAGGCTTGCGTGCAGGTGACCTCAACTGCAAAGGCTATTTTAAATTTTCGTGCATTTATCGTTTACCGCAACATTCTTCGATTGAAAGGACAGACAGACATACAACAAAATTACAATTACCTATTTCTTAACTTATCATATCTCGAAAAAGACATAACACTTAAAAAAATCTTTTCGGCTACGGTCATCGGGGAGGATTCGCACCCCCGACCTTTGGAAGTCCGGTCCAATACTCTAACCACGAGAACCTTAATGGAGTCGTTGAATTTTGTAAGTGCTTTTATAATCCTACCCAATGACTGGAGCCGAAAAGATTTTTTAATTCTTCTTTCGATATTAAAAATAGCGTTGTGAACGCAAAAAATACTTAACAAATATCTCGCAAACATACGAACAGAAATATTGAAATATACCTTCATTGAAACACAGTGTCCCTTCCAGCGAACAGCACGGGCAGCAGTCGGCTGTCCAGGCCAATGCAGCGAAAGCTCGTCACCCTGCTGCAATGTGCGATGACCGACGAGGAGGGGCGCGGGCGGGCTGCGCGGGCGGCGAGGTCGCTCGGCGAGAGGACTGTCACTGAGCTGATACTGCAGCATCAGGTGAGAGGGAGATAGCTTCTAGTTTAATAGCTATGTTTTAGTAAATTAGGGGGGATAGAAGTCACTTAAACTCGTCACCCTGCTGCAATGTGCGATGACCGACGAGGAGGGGCGCGGGCGGGCTGCGCGGGCGGCGAGGTCGCTCGGCGAGAGGACTGTCACTGAGCTGATACTACAGCATCAGGTGAGAGGGAGATAGCGTCTAGTTTAATAGCTATGCTTTAGTAAATTAGGGGGGATAGAAGTCACTTAAACTCGTCACCCTGCTGCAATGTGCGATGACCGACGAGGAGGGGCGCGGGCGGGCTGCGCGGGCGGCGAGGTCGCTCGGCGAGAGGACTGTCACTGAGCTGATACTACAGCATCAGGTGAGAGGGAGATAGCGTCTAGTTTAATAGCTATGCTTTAGTAAATTAGGGGGGATAGAAGTCACTTAAACTCGTCACCCTGCTGCAATGTGCGATGACCGACGAGGAGGGGCGCGGGCGGGCTGCGCGGGCGGCGAGGTCACTCTGCGAGAGGACTGTCACTGAGCTGATACTCCAGCATCAGGTGAGAGGGAGATAGCTTCTAGTTTAATAGCTATGTTTTAGTAAATTAGGGGGAATAGAAGTCACTTAAACTCGTCACCCTGCTGCAATGTGCGATGACCGACGAGGACGGGCGCGGGCGGCGAGGTCTGAGCTGATACTCCAGCATCACCTTCTAGTTTAGTAAAGTAACACCTGTGTTTTTGTACATTATGGGGGATAGAAGTTAATCAAGCTCGTCACCCTGCTGGAATGTGCCTATAATCGACTAGTGGCCTTCCGCGACTTCATCCGCGTAGAATCCCTTGTTTTCACTATCGCGGTCGAACGGGATAAAAAGTATCCTCTACCTCTCCACCAATTTTCAGCCAAATCGGTTCACCCATTCTTAATGTATAAATATAGATATAGATATGGCTACTACGGCAGCTACGCCCCTGATCGACACGCTAGGAGTAACAACATTATCTTTCTTTACCAATAATACGAATTATTATTTCATTACTTTATCTGTAAATTTCATACAAGCAAAATGATAATTAAATTAGGTTCATCCCGCCAAAGTACAGTTTTCAGTTTGGCTAACCCTTGACCGACTTTTCATTTACGTACTTAAATATTTTTGAAGTTAGTAAAAAACAACTGTCTGAGGCGAGGATCAAACCCGCGTCCACGGTAATCCGGCCAGTGTACCGTAATACGTACTCGTACATACTATTCACGTACTTTCTCCACAATTAAAAACTGTTCTCCGTTATAATAATAATAAAGCTTATCTGTAAAATTTAGGACTTTTATTGAAAAACAAAAACAAAATATGATCTTGCTTCAAACTTAGATACATACGAGTATTTTGGGTTGTAACCTAGCGAATACATTTAGTTGTCTTATTGTATTTAATAACCTTTCCTGATTGTAACCTGTTTTGTGTCTACATAATAAAATAAAAATTCCTTTTCCAGAACCCGCAACAGTTGAGCGCCAACCTGTGGGCGGCGGTCCGCGCCCGTGGGTGTCAGTTCCTTGGGCCAGCGATGCAGGAAGAGGTCCTGAAGCTGGTCCTCCTGGCCTTAGAGGACGGGTCCGCGTTATCGAGAAAGGTGGAAAAGTGTAGTATTCCCCTATAGTAAAGTATTTCCCTATAGATTCTCCTTCGCGTCCAACACCTCCAACCGCTGAGCCAACCTGCAGTTTTTGACCCAGCGATGCACGAAGGCCCCGAGCTCCATCTCTTAGCCATAGCGCTTGTACACATAGGACTCGCAGGCCCGGGCGCGGGCGCGGAATTTCAAACATATGAAGTGACATTCAAGTGTTCACATCAGAACGCACGTGCGGTCTACGTAACGAGCTCGCGCCTTCGCCCGCGCCCGCGAATCCGACGTGAACAAGCGCTTAGTGGACGACTCGGCACAGTCGAGAAAGGTAAGTTGAATAGGCATGATGACACCTATCTTATATATTTTCAAGACGATGGCGTTTAAAAAACATAGCCCCAATGAAGTTAATACAACCAGTATATTACCAATAAGGTCTAGAAACCAATTTTAAAACACACAAAATTCAATAAATATTTGGTCAATTGACTCCGATTTCTGATAAACTACCGTGACGTCACGATTTTGTATTCCCATACAAAATCTTTGGAGGCAGACCGTTTTGACAGATAATAAAGAGTATGTTAACGATTGGTGGTGTCATCTAGCCTATTGCGGATTGCGATGTTCCTTTCCCGTCAATAGTACATACATACAATAAGGCCCTAACAGTTAATTGTGATCTTGCCGGTTCCTTGGCCCGGCGATGCAGGAAAAGGTTTTTAAACTGGTCCTCTTAGCTTTAGAGGACGGCTCGGCACAGTCAAGTAAGGTAAGAGGTTTTTTCTTGATTGTCCATAGCAGTTAAGTGCAGTTCCTCGGCTCAGCGATGCAGGATGAGGTCCTCAGGCTGGTCATCTTGGCCTTATACGATGGGTCCGCGTTATCAAGAAAGGTTCAAATTCAAATTATTTATTTGTGATACACAGGTGAACAAATGGTAATGTACAAATACAGGTTATAAAGAGTGCGCTGTGATCAGATGTAGTGAAAAAAAGAAGAAAGAAATACATGTCAGAATTAATGAATGATAAATGTCTGTAACCAAAAATTATTAACATAATACAATAAGTTACTGGCAGGAAGCAAACGGATATGTGTAACTTCATTTCTGAAGTGAACGAGACTCTTGGAGTTCCTTTCTAGAATAAAATGATTGCGAGATCAGAAACATAAAAAGTCTTTGTTTAAATGTTACAAACTCATTGCATTCTTTAATATCTTTCAAAATTTAAGATAAGGCCATATAGCGACGCCGCCATGGTTAATCCCTAATAGAAAATAATAATCTGTATTCTATTTCTTCTCGGCGTGTCGACTCAGGCTTCTGAATTATATTTTTGAGGACCAGATCTCAGCCACCGACAAAGCACTATCAGTGGCCTTGTAGATATATTTTTGCATAGAAATCTAACTCCTAACAATATTTGTAACAGTTCTTGTTTTTTTTTTATTATAACCTGTTTTGCTTGGCTGGGAAGCATTTGGGAAATTGCGTCATATCTTCACGTCGACCCTGCCGCAGTGCCTGAAAAGCCGGGTGTTTAACCAATGCGTCTTACCAGTCTTAACCTACGGAGCCGAAACGTAGAACATGACAGTAAAGCTGGCTCACCGACTGCACGTCACTTAGCGTGCTATAGAAAGGTCTATGTTGGGGATCTCATTGAGGGATAAGATCCGGAACGAGGTCATACGACATAAGACTAAGGTAACTGATGTTGTCCAAAAATGTAGCAAGCTGAAGTGGCAGTGGGCTGGCCATGTCTGTCGCAGAACCGACGAGAGGTGGAGCTGGAAGGTTCTCGAATGGAGACCACGCTTAGGTAAACGTAGTGTGAGTCGCCTCCCGGCTAGATGGACAGATAACCTGAAGAAGGCAGCTGGTAGTGACTGGATGCAGAGGGCGGGAGATAGTGCGCTGTGGCGCTCCTTGGGGGAGGCCTATGTCCAGCAGTAGACTGCAACAGGCTGATATGATGAACCTGTTTTGTGTGCAATGAATAACAAATATTTATATATGTACCCTAACACTTCCATTTTGTTTTTTTTTTATTGTTTATTTAGCCCATATCATCCCACTGCTGGGCAAAGGCCTCCCTCAAATCTCTCCACCTGTCCCTGTCCATTGCCAACGTTTCGATTTTCCTTTAAGACGAGAAAATTATATTATCATCTTAATGAACAGTGTATTAAAATAAAATTATTTGTCCTCAGGTTTTAGTGATGTTTGTAGTCCAAAGATTGGAGCCACACTTTCCGCAGGCTTCCAAAACTAGTATAGGGCACGTTGTGCAGTTATTGTACAGAGCGTCTTGTTTTAAGGTAAGCATCGCTGAATTTAAGAAGTATTTCAATACTACCTGGCAGACGTAGCCCTGCCTGTTGCTTTTTAAAAAAAAAATCTTTTAAACCTTCCCTAGACTGCCACGAGTATTTTAAGATTAAATTCATTGAAATCGGTTCAGCCGCTGTCGAGTTTTAGCGAGACTAACGAACAGCAATTCATTTTTATGTAAATAGATTTTTTAAACCTACAAGGATGTTATTAGTTTGACCCCTATTCCGATTGTGTGTGTTTGTATGTGAGTGTGTTTGTCTGTGAGTGTGTTTGTCTTGGAGTGTGTTTGTCTGTGAGTGTGTTTGTCTGTGAGTGTGTTTGTCTGTGAGTGTGTTTGTCTGTGAGTGTGTTTGTCTGTGAGTGTGTTTGTCTGTGGCATCATACCTCTCGAACGGATGAACCGATTTCAGTTCATTTTTATTTATTCGAAAGGTAATTTAATCACGGTGGTTCTTAGCTATTGCTGTTCAAAATTCGTCCAGCCGTTCTAGCGCACTATCTTTTTACCTTGCGCATGAATTTTTATTAAAAAAAAATAGTTTTTATTTCTGCTTGCACAACAACAGCGCAGAACCGTAACATTTTCTCACGCTCCAATTAGTCGGGTTTCAATGCTGTCAAACTGTTGGTATTACTTACTCCTGGATGCCGCAATAAGTCTTTGCACGAGTGGCGCCCTCTTGCTCAAAACTTGTACTAAATGCATATGCATCACTGACCTCTATTACTACACACTGGACAGGCTGTTCCATACAAATGACAGCTAATTTTGTGTGCTAATTTGAAGCGCCACTGCGAGTGTCCCGAGAACTAATTTTGACGTTTATTGCAAATGGCCATCGTAGAAGATTGCAACAGCGTTGAGGTTTTTAAGTATTTTAATTTTATTTCGTGGTATTTCATATCATATAGTGAAAGTTAAGCTAAATAATCATGAGGAAATGTGTAAAACTCGCTACAGAAAAGGGAGTAAAACATCACTAATTTTAGTTCCATGGACACTCGTATCTGCCTACAGCGCCAAAATGGCGACACTCAAATAAGCACAAAAATATTGTGACGGCAGTCAGTCCAGTGTAAATAGAGGTCAGTGATATGCATTTGGGGACAAAATATCCGATCTATAGCAGGACATAACGATTTATGTCCTGCTATAGATCGGATATTTTGTACACAATCTATATGGATAAAAATGAATCGCTGAAGTGTACGCGAATGACTTCAGAATCATGGCATCCAATTGAATGACTGTTAAAAGAAAATATAGTCTTTGTATGAACATATTAAAAAAAAAACATTTTAATAAAACCGTTGTTAAATAGCACGGCCAAGCTTTTAAAAGTGCAGGGATCGCCACATTGAATCAAAACATTCAAAGTAAAAAATCGTTCACTTTTGGCGCATAAATTTAGAGTTAGGAACCCGGGTGCTATGCCGGAGACCAAGGTCAAATACATCATCCTGATTTGTCTATCTGTTAATATAGATAGACAAATCAATCTGGATCTAAATCTTATATTTTACGGTACTAGGCTAACAGCGCCATCTAGCCTATGGAGCCGTATCAGCGCTCGCTGTAATAGTTGCCACCGTTAGGCGTGCGCTTGTGATGGCGAACGGCAGAGGTCGCCACACGCTTAACTTATTTCATCGTTCCAGGTATCAAAACGTGAATGCGACTCCTCGCTGATGCAACTGAAAGAGGAATTCCGAACGTACGAGTCGTTACGGCGCGAGCACGACGCTCAGATCGTGCAGATCGCGACCGAAGCCGGGCTGAGGATCGCGCCGGACCAGTGGAGCGCGCTGCTGTACGGCGACACGGCGCATAAGAGCCACATGCAGAGTATCATAGGTTGAATTGTATACTTATTACATATCAGTAGGTGTTAGATTTCTTTGTGCGGAGATAGATTTCAGACTGAGTTTGTTGTGCTGCTTTTTCTCAGCACTAGCAATAGTTGTCCCGTAGCAGTGGTAAGGTTAATTTATATGTTGCGACGTGAAAAAAGCCCCATTTTGTGTCTATTTACAGAAAAAACGAATTGATTTTGTTGATTTTTATTGATCTAATGACGACTAACACCAGACCAATCTATTGATGTCGATATGAGTCGAGAGACTGGTGGGGCAGTGTTAATTGATCGTCGAAGACAGTACACAAAATCAATCGTTAGAGGTTCCATGGCTTCGCATGGGGTACTTCGGACGACGACCCGGTTGACTAGTTTGGTAGAACTATAAACTATCAGCCGGAGTATTACTTTTATGGCGACCAATTTTGCAAATAGACTAGCTGACCCGGCAAACGTTGTTCTGCCATATAAATGCCAAGGGTGGACAACCCTTATCACTAACGGCTATGAAAAATAGATGTTGGCCGATTCTCAGACCTACTTAATATGCTCACAAAATTTCATGACAATCGGTCAAGCCGTTTCGGAGGAGTACGGGAACGAACATCGTGACACAAGAATTTTATATATAAGATGTTATCAAGCCGCATAAATGCCTGATAAACCCTTAGCAAGTAAGGAAAATATGGCCAGGTGGGGGTTTTCGGCAAGCTCCGAAGTGGACTGTGTTTGCGGTGCAGTGCAAACTATGGCACACTTAACATCGTGCCCGGCGTGCCCCAACACCTGCACGCTAGCGGATTTAATGAACTGCAGCCTTTCCGCAATACAAGTGGCGGAATTCTGGGCTGCCACGGTGTAATTCCTCGTGTTCCATCGGCACGCTACGAAGAAGAACCCTTTGTTATTGTTTGTGAGAATTGATCAATCTTAACAACTTAATTTGTTCGCAGACAAACTTCAAACGCCTCAATCGTTCGCGCAGTCGGTGCAAGAGTTGTTCATAGCGCTGCAGCGCACGGGGGACCCGGCGCAGCTGGTGCTGATGAGCGGGCACCTCGACCGACTCGCCGGCATCGACGCTAGTCCAGGTACCTCGAATTCAACTGTTTATGCCCAAGCAAGTTTGTCTAGGAAAGAAAGATATGCTTTCAAACCTGTTAAGCAGTTTTGGATTTACACTGGAAAACATATTATTCAAATACTCCACAAATTGAAAGCCGGATCAGAGTACTAGAATTTACAAGTCGATAATCCCTATATATATAAAATTACTCCTCCGAAACGGCTTGATCGATTCTTAAGAAATTTAGTATGCATATTGAGTAGGTCTGAGAATCGGCCAATATCTCTTTTTATTTTTGACGACCACTTTGGTGTGATGATCAAGAAGTTGACTCTTAACCAAGAGGTCGCGGTTTCGATCCCCGCACTGTACAAACATTTGTGTGCATGAACATGTCTGTTTATACTGGTCTGGGAGTAATTATTTATTAAAGTTTATTTGTAATATCACTGTTGTTCTGATATCTGTAACACAAGTGCTTAAGCTACTTACCACGGAGTCAGATCAATGTGTGTGATGTTGTTGTTTATTTATATATTTTTTTTGTACCCCTTAGTGATGGGATAAATTATTTATATAGCAAAACAACGTTGGCCGGGTCAGCTAGTATAATAATAATATTTTTTTAATTATTTCTTCTTTCACAACCATCAGTACAACAAGATTATATTTTGTGGATGAAATTAAATTTGATTGTGAGAGAACTGGAGTCTGAACCAAGCTTGGGGCCTGCAATACAGAGCGCCAGCACTCTTCTCACTCGATGTCAGATAACTGGATTTATAGATAGACAGACATACGAAGGAAGAGAAGTTATTGCCGCTGGATGTAAAAAAAATATTCTTTTGATAAACTATGTTTGACCATTCTGACTATAAAAGTGACGTCTATTTACAAGCATCTCCGTGCTTCGGAAGGCACGTTAAGCTGTTGGTCCCGGTTAATATCGATAAATATTAGTCGTTAAGCTTGGTCCGAGACCCTCGGGCGGCTGAATAACATCTGACAGTAAGGTTGGTCACTTACCTTACACACACCCCTACACCAATCCGCACTAAGCCCGCGTGGTGGAGTATGGCTCGCATCACGTCATAGTTGAGGTGAGGCCTGTGCCTAGCAGTGGGACGTATATAGGCTGATGATGAAACTAAATAAAATAAATAAATAATTAATTAATATTTCAAAACAATCACACCAATTCTCTAGTCCCAAATTAAGCTACGAGGCGTGGTGTGTTATGGGTACTAGACAACGGATAAACATACTTAAATACGTTTATTTTTGTAAATAACACACAACACCCAGACCAGTACAAACACACTTAGCACACTTATGTTTGTACTGTGCGGGGATCGAACCCGCGACCCTTGGTTTTAGAAGTCCGACCTGTGGACCACTGCATATATATACTAACTATATTTCACCATCAACTTTTACCCACAGACGCGAGAAGTCCCACGTGGCAGCAGCTCGCGGAAATAATGACGTCACTCAAGGAGGTCGTCTCCGGCCTAATACATTACCTGCAGAATGCGTCGGGCCGGGACTCGAACCACAACCCGCGACCGCCGACGCAGGACCGAGTGCCGGAACCGTCGACCAGTAAGTCAGTTTTGGAAACTATTGTCTGTCTTTTTTTAACCCCTTTTGCACAGCCATTTACACAGGTCGAGTCAAAATTGTTTCTTAGATTTTTTGTCATGAATACTTCTCAAAAACAGCTCGGAGTCGGGATGTTTGCGGTGTTACACCCCGGTGTCTCGGAAAGCACGTTAAGCCGTTAGTCCTGCGCCTGATCTATCTCCGGTCATGTCGGATTGCCGTTTCAACGAACTTTGAGAGTGATGGAACAGTGAGTACACCTGTGTATTGCGCTCACACTTGTGCACTATAATATCTCCTGCGTAGGTGGCTGAGCTCTGTTGAGATTGGCCGCCGTGGTCGAAATCGGACAGGAGGACTATTACACAGCCTTGCAGCATTGATGCGCTCGCATAGGCAAAGGACTAACCTAGAAATAGCATGATCGCTGATTTGTACAAGTGTAAACAAACTCACACATGTACGTTAAGTTACAACTAAGAGCCATCGAGTTTTGATTGGTCAATCGTAGCGGTTACACAAGAGATTATGGCATAAACCCAGCAATGCAAACTTTGCCTTATTATTATCACGCTAAGAATGTAATCCAGGATTTTGGAATTTTTTGACGAATATGTCACTTCCGGTTGCCGTCACAAACTGACAATATTTATATACTTTGCTGGTACACTCCAAACGCACACACTCTCATCACGTCAACCAATTTCCTAATCATGTTGATTAACGTAATTACCTCGTTTGTAACATCATTTCATTATGTTTTGCGCAAAAACTTTTCATTCATTCATGCTTTCCCGAACAGCTGCAGCGCAAATTTTATTTTGATTTCTAGGAGATTATCTCTTCTACAAGATTAATAGTAAGGGATTGTAAGAAAGAAAGAAAGAAAGAAAACATTTTTATTCAGTATCACATATTTTAGCAAAAAAAAAAACCATTCAAAATCACATACACAAGCTACTGATAAGGTGGGCCACTCAGCATGTGTCGTAGCATCTCAGGAATGCAACGACGCTGGTCTTCCGTGGACACCCAGACAGAGAGATAGCACTACATTGCCCAACAATTGCTATATTCAAAATAGGTTCTTTCACATTATAAATAATTAATCTTCATAATATATTTATTTATTTTCCTTACAAAAAAAAGAAAACAATTCAATTTATGTAAGACTACAGACTCAAAATGTCTTAAGCTCTAGACTATCAAGCAACAGAGGAGTTAGGTACTAACTCCCCCAATGTTTTTGTTCTTTTCATAGGTGTAGTAACAAACACCAATAGCGCAATCAATTAATGGGCCCCCCGAAATGATCTCCAGCACAAAATGACGTAGCAAAAAAGGGGTCATCATAGTTCGAGGCGCTGGAGGTTAGGAGAGGTATACCACGGTTCTCAGGACAGTCGCGTAGGTCGGCTCCGATCAAGTATTTCTGCCCTAGCGGACGCTCTGTGTGTGGGAGGCCCTGTTTCTCGTCAGTGTTCCCTCCAGCCGGCCAGTGAAGGCAAGCTGGAGGTGAGAAAACAGGGGTTCTCCCGGAGCAATCAGGTGCGTGGGGTCACACAAACACAGCTCTTAGTGTTTAACAATTTATAAAAAAAAGTTGTCACCAAACTACTGTACAGTGCCCATGGAGGGCCCAAGGAGCCCAGGAAAACAACAATGTTTAAGCGATATTACATCCCATCCTCGACGCTAACTAATAAATACAGGGTGTAAAAAAAAACCTTAACGAAGCCGTCAACCACGCGTTCAGTACATCAAACCAAATCGTATGAAAAAGAAAATTTGGCTAGGAAACAACTTTTATGTTTTGACATCAAAAAAAATAATTTAATTCTAACCCGCAATGTATAACGCGCACGCGGAAAAGTGACCGCGGGACGTGTTGCTATACGCCGCCGCGACGCGGTTCGGTTCGAGTGTGCGCTGTTCATTGCGGAGTGTGCCATTTAGAGGCTTTTTATGAAAGAACTAGTGAAAATTTGTATCATATTTCTTTGGAAAAAAGTTAGGCAATAACGGACAGAAGACATTTCTGTAAAAATCATCAAATTTTTTTCAAACTTTAACCATCAATACCTCAGTAACCGTTAACTTCCCAGGTATGGTGTAAAGGAAAAAAATGATCGTAACAATTGGTAGAATATGTGGTATTCGGCTTCGTTAAGGTTTTTTTTACACCCTGTATAACACCGGCCGTGAGTTCAATCCGATGTGTAATACTACTTGGAGCGCCACAAAACATATGCGCGGGATACTCACTTTTAACATGATATTACATAAACTAAAACTAAATCCGCCATAGTAATATGAAATCCTTATTTTTCACGCTCTTACGAAAATCGATAATTTGAACAAATAACTGCACTGATGCACCGCATCCAAATGCTAGAAATTCAATTTCTATCTATCACACAAAAGTGTATCGAAATTTATTATTTTGAAAAGTTTGCTGGCGAAACGGAACGCAACATCCGTTAAATTGCAGTTTTATAGGAAACGGAACGCGACACATCAATAAGTGTCACTGACCTACTACTCCCGGCAACACCGGTTGCATTCGCTAATCAATCGAGCTATCATTGCGAATGCGTTAATCTTGCAAGATACACCGTTGTAAAATATGCACCTCTCAAAAATATCGCCTATGAAAAAATTCGAGAAAACTCTGGACTATTATCGCGCGAAACAGTCTGTCGTGTGGAATTATTCCGTGGACCGTGTGTGCTGCCGAATAGATAATTTTAAAAATTCCCTACTTATCATAATATTTGAGAAGTGAACGAAACTGGTAGTTTCCTATTTCGCTGGTTGTGATTTATCCGTCGGTTGTCGAGCCGACGAAGTTTTACAAGAATCTGCTGAAATACAAGATATAATGGCTCATCGGAGAGGTAACATTTTGCTATTATTTTACTTTATTTGTAATAATAAATTATTAAGACTTAAATAGTTTCATGTATTAGTTCTTTTTATTCTTTTGTGTTGAACTTACGTTTATTTCGTTTTCTGAGTTGATCAGTTGCCGTGTTACCACTAGTTTCACGTTTTCTTCTATTTTAAAGTGGTTGAAACTAGTATTTTATTTTAAAAGTGTTTTATTACTTATTCATGCAATTGTTTATGAGCGTTTTTTGAACTATTGGTCTACTATAAACTTTAATATCTCCGGTGATCCGTCGAAACCACCTGTACGATTGTTTTGGCTTGGGCCGCGCTAATACAAACGCGTTTGTTTCGGAAACTTTCGAACTTCTTCCCGCTCAAGATTGTTGCGTGGGGGTGTATCCCGCTTAGTTTACCCGCGAATTTAAAATTTTTGAACATTATTATTCGATTATATGGGTAAAAAATTTATTAACCGTGTTGGCTTACTCCAATATCAGTAAGTAGTCCCATTATAAAATGCTTTTGAATTGATAATGACTTGTTTACGTCGTAAAGAGCTCCTTTTCCACATGACCCGGTTGAGCGTCATTTGTTTTAAATATTAAGGGCCCAGGCGTGTGACCTAGATTTTAGCTGCAGGATAGGGCAACATACAAAAGCATCATGGTGCAATCGATACACAAGCCCGTAAGGATAACGCATCAGAATGGGAAAGTGAATGAATAGAGAGAGATACACCTGAGCGGATTGAGTTAAGATAATGAAATTCAGCGTTTGTTCGACGACGATTTTAGCGCTCGACAGTATAGTCACCGCCCGGGATTTTGTTTTTGTGCTCCCGACGTTTTGTTAACCGCCTATTATGCCACTCATCGAACTTAATCTTCTTTTCTTCTTCTTTTATATAAAAATGAATAGGTGTTCGTTAGTCGCGCTAAAACTCGAGAACGGCTGTAACGATTTTGCTAATTTTGGTTTTGAATTATTTGTGAAAGTTCAGGGAAGGTTTAAACGGTTAGAAAATATGAAAAAATGCGCGATCAGTGGGCAGGACAACGTCTGCGGGGTCCTCTAGCCTCTTATATATAAAAAATAATTGCTGTTCGTTAAATTCGCTAAAACTCGAGAACGGCTGAGCCGATTTGACTTAGTTCAGTCTCGAATTATTCGCAGAAGTCCAGGGAAGGTAAACGGTAAGAAAATATTTAAAAAAACAGCGGGCAGGACGAAGTCTGCCGGGTCCGCTAGTAGTAATTAAAATTTTAGTATACTTTTAAGACATTTTATTAAACTTATGCACTCGGTTTTTGTTTAATAGTTCCGGGTTAACGCGTAAAGAGCGCGTTCGTATACTTCATGCAGTTTTGCATCAATCTCTAATCCTATTTCAACTTTAATGACTTATCTTAAGTTCCATCTGGTTTCGAGATATGAGTGCGTATCAACGCAGTTCATAATTAAATGTTTTCGTCGACTGCTTATAGTCTAATCTAAAAAAATGACTGATTTTATCGTTAAGTACAATAGTTGGTCATTAGTTGATCATTTCTGATTGAAAAATTCAACTTAAAAGTAATAGAAGTAGTAAATTCAACTTAAAGCAAATGTTAATAAAAATTGAAAGTAATCCAATATAGGAAAGATCCTTGACTTTTTACGATGTAAAAATACGGTTTCTGAGACGTTGAATAAGTTCACATATCAAACATAGTAAACATTTTACTAGATCGTATCGAATTATATCGCTTAGGTGCGAGTAATGCGAGTCTTTACAGTTTTCAATATAATATTACTGTTAATTTCTGGAACAAACACGTCTGCAAAATATTATGATAGCGAATTACCGCTGAGATCGATATTCGAGCGAAGTGACTTTTCATCAACATAAATCGTCAACTTAACGCCCAACGTTCATTTGAATGCACAAAATACGATTAGTAGCTCCTGCCCACACAATTTTGTACAGAGTTCAAATAAATGCCCAATGTACATTGCAATGAACAAAATAATGAATTTTTTAGTGCTAAATTCAACATTTACTTGAATTGCCGCCTTTCTACATGCCTGTTTTTTTTATTGTTAGATATTTTGACTAACGTCAGCAGTCCATTCGTCAAAGAACACGGCTAACACGAGCGGACACGTAAATTTAATCAATTATTTTTACATAAATCTTGAGTAAATTCATATTGGATTCTGGTTTTATTCTGAGTTTGTTTAGTCAATTACAGAAAAATAACATTATTTCTGAGTTGCCATGTTAGTTTTGTTAATTTAACTTAATAAATATGTACTTTCGATGTACACTGAGCGTTACCGGATTTCTTTTAATCTAACATTCTAAATTATTCTAATATATAGAGATTGAAAACCTTTCTTTTTAATTTAAAGACAGTGAGAATCGAAATTAAGAACGTACAAGATTTTTTTCAACAGCTAATAGCAAAAATACTAACGATAGCTCTGAACCCCAAATAAAACCTGTAGTAGCTATATTCGGTCAGGGTTCTGGGAATGGTGAAAGTACTCGAAGAACAAGACAGAAAGAAGGATGAAGCAGACAAAGTGGTTCAAGTACGGGAAACAAAATAGGCACGGGAGAAAAGGGGAACAAAAAAGAAAAAAATTCCAAGAAGATCTGTTGACCGTGCCTGTCACCGATTGACTGTAAAACTTTAGAAAACACTTGATTTTACTTTGTACTTACTTTCTTTCCGCTAATGCCTGTGCGTTAACGATTTTGCATTAAAATGAACGAAATATATCGCATTAAAATTAAGCTCTTTTGACCATAGATCACACAAAAAACACAAAATAATCTTGGTTGCATTTTTCTAGAAAAAATAATTAATCGATTGCCTGGGCTTGAAGCACTTGTACATAAGAATGTACACTGGGCGTTTAGTTCTTCTCACGCCATTATGTGCTGGGCCGGAAGCCGATTTTACAATTTGTACATTATAATGTACGCAGGGCCTTATGAGGACATTTTTTGATACCAAGTGGTTAGTGCTGGTAACAGCGCAGTCACTTGCCTTCGAACAACCCCTCCACCGCATAGCACGCGTGGTGGAGTATGTTTGAGTATGCTTATACCTTTATTAACAACTCTACGGATTTAATAGATAAGAGTAATTCGAGAGAAAGATTTATATATGTATCAAAATATTCAAAAAATGCGAAAACAGCACATAGGACAGCGTCTGCCGGGGCCACTAGAGGGACATAAAGAGAAATAACTCGAAGTACACTAAAATGTTTATCATACCTTTAAAATATAAATTCAATTCAGTGTACGAGTACAGGCGTAGTAAATCAAACTGCTTCACAACTTATGAAATATCCGAAAAAGTTTTATTTGAAAAACCTTTTTTTTCCTTTTTCTCTGTAGTTTCAAGTTCTAATTTTCAATCAGCCGGTACCCAGATATTTTTTTAATATCATCAGCATCTAAATCGTTAAGATTATTGTCTGTGATGTGGCTGTAAAGACCGTTTTATTTTGTGAATAAAAAACGGCTTTGATTTGAACGTGAATTTCCATTAAGCATTCATATCATTACAATCAGTTTTAATTACTTTTTGTTATCTGCTGTTTACAAAGCACGAATATCCTTATGAATAGTAATAATAACAAATTGTATTTGACGACCTCTTGGTGCAGTGGTCCACCGGTCGGACTTCTAAAACCAAGGGTCGCGAGTTCGATCCCCGCACAGTGCAAGCATTAGTGTACATGAATATGTGTGTTTGTACTGGTCTGGGTGTTTTCTATATATAATATGTATTTATTTACAAAAAAAAAGTATTTAAGTATGTTTATCCGTTGTCGAGTACCGATAACACAAGCCTCGTAGTTTAATTTGGGACTAGAGAATGGTGTCATTGTTGTTAAATATTTATTATTTATTTTCTTGCACAAGAAGCCTTACAATTAAATATCTTACATTATATTTTTAAAAAATATCATTTTGATAAACTATATTTGACCATTCTGACCATAAAAGTGACATCTATTTACAAGCATCTCCGTGCTACGGAAGGCACGTTAAGCTGTTGGTCCCGGTTAATATCGATAGATATTAGTCGTTAAGCCTGGTCAGAGGCCCTCGGGCGGCTTAATAACATCTGACAGTAAGGTTGGCCACTTACCTTACAAACACCCCTCCACCAATCCGCACCGAGCCCGCGTTTTTTTGAACCCCTTTTGCACAGCCATTTACACAGGTCGAGACAAAATTGTTTCTGAGATTTTTTGTCATGAATACTTCTCAAAAACAGCTCGGAGTCGGGATGTTTGCGGTGTTACATCCCGGTGTCTCGGAAAGCACGTTAAGCCGTTAGTCCTGCGCCTGATCTATCTCCGGTCATGTCGGATTGCCGTTTCAACGAACTTTGAGAGTGATGGAACAGTGAGTACACCTGTGTATTGCGCTCACACTTGTGCACTATAATAACTCCTGCGTAGTTGACTGATCTCTGTTGAGATTGGCCGCCGTGGTGGAAATCGGCCAGGAGGACTATTATTATTATTTTCTGTTGACTCGGTTATCAGAGTTAGCTGTACGTGGTTGCGTTAAAAATTATGTTCCTGTGTGTTTAAATACTTAATAGCGGAGTAGTCAAATACATGAAAAGTGAAATATAACACGTACGATGAATATTAAAACACACTTAAGTCTCATATCACAAAAAAATTGACAATTAAGCAGTTTTTTGCCAAAAACTTGCATGTTATTTAATAATTAATTGCGGTAACACATTGTCACTTTTTTGTAAATTTTTGACAGATAAAGTCAAGTTACCAAGTTTATTTCCGAAAACTTGGTTTTCAAAAGAAAAAAATAGAAAATCGGAGGCCGCTACGAAGTACAATCTTCTAAATTGGCTAGATGACACCACCAATCGTTGACATACTTTTTATTATCTGCCAAAACGGTCTGCCTCCATATATTTTGTATGGGAATACATAAACGTGACGTCACGGTCATGTATCAGAAATTGGAGTCAATTGACCGAATATTTATTGAGTTATGTGTATTTAAAAATTGGTTTCTACAGCTTTTTGGAAATAAACTGGTTGTATTAACTTCATAGGCGCTATGTTTTTAAACGCCATGGTCTTGAAAATATTTAAGATAGGTGTCATCATGCCAATTTGTTACGTGTTAAGTAATCAATTGAGTAAACATTGTCAATGTACAGATCGATGCACTGGACTGAATTTTCTTTTCAGCTCATCTATCTATACATTGACAGTGGTGTTACGCAAATGATTACTTCACATGTATCTAATTATGAAGATTTTACTTCGTAACGGCCTCGGAATTTTGATTTATCCTTTGGAATTTAAAATTTCGGCAACAAACTGCTTTGCTGTCAAAATTGTTGTTTAATGAGCCATAAAAAATGGTTGCCTGAAAAGTCGGTTTTACGGGCGAAGATTTTACGTGACACCGATCATGTTTGAGTGGGAGAGAGACGCAAGGCATTCGCCGGTCCGGCGGGCCTCTCTCTCGTTCGGTGACTCATCGTAACAGACGTGAGCGGGCGTTACACTTTTTCATGTGTGACTCCGAGCCACAACTTAATTTAAGACGTTGTCACGTCAAAAGAAAGTTCGGACTTTCACACTTGTTAAGAATATGTTCAGAATTGTTAAATGCTTTGTCCTTTGTTTTTTTAAGGTGCGGTCGTGGCCAGAAAATGGTGACCAGTTTTCGAATTAGATTCTTTATCATTTTTTTACTAAAGTCAAAATGCTGTTAATTTTAAATGTTATTAATAAATTTGACACATCGCGGGTAACTATAGTTTCTGATAAATTTTCGAATTTTGGAACTCATTTCTTATATACAAAAAGGATTGTCTATGTAAATTAAATTTGTATTGTGGAAAAAAATATTATAATTGTTGGTCAATTAAATTACTTACATCTTATATATATAAAAATGAAACCCGTTTTCCTTGGTCACGGCATCACGCGTGAATGGCTGGACTGATTTCAGTAATTCTTTTTTTTGTTGTATTTGTTATTATTAGGAGAAGGTTCTTACGGAAAAAATATTAAGAAAGTCTCTCAGAAATATTGAATAATATACATTTAATTTTGCATATTTTAAAAAACGCGCGTAACTAATGTCAATGTCATTCGATGACATTGTTCAATCATTGCAACGCTAAGGCGGTACGAAGTTCGCCGGGTCAGCTAGTAATATATAAAATTGACCCTTAGCCTAAGCTAGGACTAAGACCTAAGGCTCAGGACTTGTGTCTTGAATATGTGTTAGCATTTGTGATCCTTAAGATGGTATACAATATCTGACCGCAACTTAACACTGTCGTGCCGTGTACGCCTTTTAATTGGTTCACATTAAAGATACCAAGCCTTAAGAACTGTTAAAAATGTGTGTACTGTTGGTGTACCTTTTTAACTAAATAATTACTTTATTTATTTATTTATTTAAGTTTGGTACACAAACAGATATCTGTAAATTCATATGCAATACACATAAACCAAAAAAATTACAAACAGTGCAGAAATCCAGGATCAGTGTACACCACATGTTTAAAATATCTAATGCTATGCAGTTTTAACTGATGCAATTGACAATAAAAAACGCCGCTTCGTTTCTTTCTTCTTAATTTATATAATTAATAAAATAATGCTACATTATATATAATATGTAGTATATTATATTATATAATAACATGGTGTTTAAAAAACATAGCCCCTATGATGTTAATGCAACCAATATATTTCAAAAAAGCTGTATTAACCAATTTTTAAACACACAAAACGCAATAAATATTCGGTCAATTGACTCCGATTTGACACATGACCGTGACGTCACAATCATTTATTACCATACGAAATCTATGGAGACAGACCGTTTTGACAGATAATTGCGGTTTGGAATATAATGCAAACGTAGAACTATGTTACCGCCAATCAATAGCCATTTACAAGTACCAAAGGCTGCTAAAGGGCATAAAGTGAAAACTTTTTAGTTATGCATTACGTTAAAAGCTTATAAAAGGGGTATATGGACGAGATGGTTTTAACGCTATTTATTTTTTTAATAGCGATGATACATTTATTTTAAAATATATGGGAATAATAGCTTTTACCCGCGACTTTGTCAGTATTAGGTAGTTTTTTTTGGAATGCGTTGTTTTCCCATAATACTTATCTTATCCAAATACACACATCAAAAGTGTCTAGGGATCAACATATATTTTTGCAATAACTTTTCTCCTGATTGATATTAATTAAAATTTTCTTTAAGGATTCATCAAATAAAGTGTTTT
This sequence comes from Pyrausta despicata, assembly GCA_963921415.1. Classification (NCBI taxonomy): domain Eukaryota; kingdom Metazoa; phylum Arthropoda; class Insecta; order Lepidoptera; family Crambidae; genus Pyrausta; species Pyrausta despicata. The sequence continues at coordinate 16,382,154 of OY992845.1, read as the reverse complement.
CGTTTGTCTACAGTAACGATAAACCAAGTCACCTTTGCATTTATAAAGAAATTTGCCATTTTCCTAATAAAGGGATTTTTGACATTTGAACCACTAACATTAAAGTTCGAAAAAAAGACTGAAATAACAGTTTTCTTTAAAATTTTATTGGGTAACTTAAACAATTAATAATCCGTGTTTCTACCGCGAACACTAACAACACAAGAACATCGGTTTGGCATACTCAAAATGAGTTCATCCAAATCATGCTGTGGAATGGCCGCCCATGTTCGTTGCAACAACAAAAAAAGGTCTTCTTGCGACTGGATACCCTCCATATTCGACAGAGCTCTTCTCTGTAGTAGCGCCAGACGGACCAGTAGGACGGTATCGCTGCACCACACGGAGACAAGACCGATACATTCAAATCACAACTCGAAGAGCTCCAACAAAAACCGCCATGATGTTAGCTTAGGCTTCATCACTTTTCAGGGAACTTAATTAGCGACCAAACAGTCAGAAACCGCTTGCATGAAGTGAATCTTCATTCCCGAAGACCGCTAAGGGTTCCACCTATAGCAATGCACAATCGTAGGATTCGATATCAATGGGCTCTTGAACACAGAAATTGGGCAGAAGAACAATGGCGTTTCGTGTGATTTTCTGATGAGTCTCGTTTTGGTATGAGACCGGATACAAGACGTATACGACACTGGAGAACCCCTGGAAGCCAACAGCGATTAAAACCCTGCCAGGAAGTCCATCCTTATAGTGGTGGAACCATCATGGTATGGGCGGGTATTTGGATCGGCGGAAGAACTGAGTTGATTTGGATCAGAGGCAACCTCAACGCTCAAATTTATGCTGAGACGATTGTATCAGACGTCATCGTTCCTCTACAAGTGCAAATCGGTCCCTTATTTTAGTTAATGCACAATAATGCACGACCGCACACCGCAAGAGTTGTAAGACAGACTCGCCGCAGCTAACATCAATGTCATGCCCTGGCCTGCTCAGTCGCCAGACTTGAACCCGATTGAGCATGCATGGGATATGCTACAGAGAAGAGCTCTGCCGAATATGGAGGGTATCCAGTCGCAAGAAGACCTTTTTTTGTTGTTGCAACGAACATGGGCGGCCATTCCACAGCGTGATTTGGATGAACTCATTTTGAGTATGCCAAACCGATGTTCTTGTGTTGTTAGTGTTCGCGGTAGAAACACGGATTATTAATTGTTTAAGTTACCCAATAAAATTTTAAAGAAAACTGTTATTTCAGTCTTTTTTTCGAACTTTAATGTTAGTGGTTCAAATGTCAAAAATCCCTTTATTAGGAAAATGGCAAATTTCTTTATTAATGCAAAGGTGACTTGGTTTATCGTTACTGTAGACAAACGAAAACACTTTATTTGATGAATCCTTAAAGAAAATTTTAATTAATAGCAATCAGGAGAAAAGTTATTGCAAAAATATATGTTGATCCCTAGACACTTTTGATGTGTGTATAATGCAAATCTTTGGTAATTTAGAAGTGAAAGCGATCAGATTCCTCGGAAAGTATTTTTTCCCAAAAGTAACTTATGTCCTTTCTTAAGTCTCAAACTTTCACCTTACCAAATTTCATTTAAATCTGTTCGGTAGTTTAGGCGTAAATGCGATCGCCCCCCTTGAATTTTCCCATGGGAATGCGTCATTTTCCCGCGGTAAAAAGTAGCCTATGTCCTTTCTCGGTTATCATAATATCTCCATACATCATGCAAATTGATTCAGTAGTTTAGGCGTGATTGAGTAACAGATAGACAGACCGAGTTACTTTCATATTTATAATGTTAGTATGGATTAAGTGTCTCCAAATAAAAATGAATCTGAAGTACATGATGTAACTACGCTAGCAGCCTAGCTGAACGGTAAGAAGTATAAATATAGAAACTAGGAAAATTTGATCATAGGAACGAGCATTTTCTGTTCAGGTAACATAAAAATAAGATATTTCCAGCGATATCGGTCCATCCGTTCGGGACCTATGGATAGATCTAGGGATGCAACAGACAGGCACACACGAAAACAGATACACAAACAGACATAGTGATAAAACTTATAACAGCTCTTTTTTCGTAGGGGTTTGAAGACAAAGACGGCCACTCCGTATCTTGATTACTGTGATTGTTTTTTACAAACTCAGTGGCGCGGCACATTCGCCTATTTTTCGCACCTCTACCGGTTATTTGACCATCAAATTTTGTATTCATGTATTTTCATTTATTCCAGGCCAGCCGAGTCCGCCGGCAGCGGGAACAACGCCGCAACACAACAGACACAAGGTGGCCATGTGTCGCGAGTTGAGCACGAGGAACTTCTGTTCTCGAGGTCCGGCGTGCACCTTCGCCCACTCCGAGGAGGAGTTAGAAAGGTGAGAATCAATCATAATAATAATAATAGTCCTCCTGGCCGATTTCGACCACGGCGGCCAATCTCAACGGAGATCAGCCAACTACGCAGGAGATATTATAGTGCACAAGTGTGAGCGAAATTACCAGTGCACTCACTTTTCCATCACTTTCAAAGTACGATAAGACTGCTATCCGACATGACCGGAGAGAGATCAGTCGCAGGACAAACAGCTTAACGTGCTTAACGCGGGGGTGTAACACCGCCAACTTCCCGACTCCGAGCTGTTTTTGAGAAATGCATGACAGAAAATCTCAGAAACAAGTTTGGCCCGACCTGGGATTCGAACCCAGGACCTCTCGGATGTAAGGCAGAAACTTTGCCACTACACGAACAAGGCAGTCAATCAATCATAACAGCCGTTTGACGTCCACTGCTGAGCATAGGCCACAAGGATCTCCACTGCAATCGGTGCAATCGGATCGGTATTTGATAACCGAGGCTTATTTGTGCTTGACTAGAATCGGTATTTATCAGATATGAGAACGTAGGTAAAACAAGTAACAGAAATGATCATAAGACATTCGTCGAACAAGATTCAAGCTTTTTGCTTGAATTTTAACTTGCAAGATTTGAAAACACACAAACACTGAGATATTTCTGACGACCAGCGACGACTTTCCTGTGCTGCCATCTATGAGGTCCCGGGTTCGATCCCCGGATGTTGGAATGGACAATGTTGGAAAACATTTTTCTATGTTGTCACAGATCAATTCTTTTGTATGTGGTACGGCTGACTGTGATGATGTGATGATGTAGGCAATTGTTTTGTTCTTGGCGATCTCGTGAGTTCGTGGCTATCCTATGAAGGAGGTTTACTGCCTTCTCCGAGGTCCCGGGTTCGTTTACCGGGCGTAAAATGTTATTAAGATATTGACATTATCCTCATTTTTTCTATTTTGTAATGTATGAGTGGTACCTAATTTAATTTATCTTTATATTTTTTTCTTAATGCGACTGTTATAAATGCATTGCGAAATACTGTATAGATGTTTGTTGTGAATCTCCCTTATGTTTATGTATTGTTTATTCACTGGTTCAGTTTTTAATTTTGAGCAAGCTATTAGCTACTTGTCAAGGACTTTTTTTATTTTATTTTTCTATGTGCATACAGTAGGTAGTACATGTTTATCACTACACTTAAACTAAGAAACGGTTACACAATAAAATTATCGAATTTAGTTGGTAAAAGGCAATGATTATCCTTTTCTTCTCGTACTAGTTTCAAACTGTGTAACAGCAAAGTAACGATGCTCATCCTATTAGGCTCACAACTTGCCAGCAACAGCTACATTTTAAAATTATGACAGCTCAGCAGTTTTTTGCGAAATCTCGGTTGTAGTAATTTCATGATTACATACATATTAAGATTACTTAATGCCATAATTTGATATTATGTCGATGTACAGATACATAACGATAGTACAAATTGAATTATCCTATCGATATCTAAACGAACACTGTAACAATTGCAAGGTGCGCGGGTAGCTAAAGAAAAAAAGTCACCGGGTTCGGCGTTCTAAGAGTGTTCGTTACGTAGTAAACAAGAATTTCATATTAAAATCACATTGTAGTGATTGACGAATATAATTTGATTCTGTCTGCGAGTTGGTTCTGCGCTTCAGACTACAAAGTCAGTGGTTGCGGGTTCGAATCCCGCAAAATCTAACAGTTTTGTACCAATACAGACATCGATTTTAGACACGGATAGTCATGCAATATTAACCGAAATTCTAATCACAATCGAGAGGAGTGTGTCTTTTGATTTCTTTCCGTAATCCTGCATTGATGTGTCCCGTATATGCTTATGTATTGATTAAAAATATAGCTTGTAACGCAATGAACTACGTATGTAATGCCTACCATTTATCACGGGCACCATTTTTATTATTTCAAGTGTTTTGCAAAGCGAAGATCTTTTCTGGTCTCTTTTCTTTGAAATTTTGTTGCTGTTGCTACCTACGCCTTTGAATGGATGTCTTTTAGTTATTAATGATTAAATTTTACTGTGCGATGTGAATAACGCTTGGGTTAGGTTTCCCTTTTTTTGTGGAACGCATACTATCTTCTACTCGTACTGTGGGGTAAGCACGAACAACTATTGTTACGTATATGGGGAAACTGTACGTTTCTAAAGTATTGACGATACGAAAACGTTATGATAATGTTCGTACTCATCCCACAAAATGATGTGAAAAATAAAAATATTATTTGCACGTAAATGTGTTTGTTTTTCCTAAGATTTATTTTTATTGAAGATGTTTTGAGTCTTAAAATTGGGTTCGATTCTTATTCAAGTAGACCTTATCGAAATAATGTACTTGTAATTTGTTTGACGACCGCTTGTTACAGTGGTTTACGTGTCGGACTTCTAAAACCAAGGGTCGCGGGTTCGATTCCCGCACAGTGCAAGCATAAGTGTGCATGAACATGTGTGTTTGTACTGGTCTGGGTGTTTTCTATGTATAATATGTATTTATTTACAAAAAAAGTATTTAAGTATGTTTATCCGTTGTCTCGTACCCATAACACAAGCCTCGCAGCTTAATTTGGGACTAGAGAATTGGTGTGATTGTTGTGATATTTATTTATTTATAATGTTTTTGTTGGCAATTTCTCATTCTTTTTAATACAGTCGCCATTAAAAGTATCTCATTGCAACGTAAAGAAAAGACGTTAGGTGAACAAATATTTTTGACGGTGTCTGTGAATTTTTTTTTTACTCACCGTTCTACATCACATCCGGCATAGTGATGTACTAAAGAAGATACATTTTTGTGCATTCATGATTAGCGATCGATTTACATTTCATGTTTTTTTTTACTACTGAATTCGCATGTTTTCTGTATTTGGTAGAATTAATTCGCTTCTCAATTTTATTCAATGAAAACCAAAGTGATGTGTTTCTATTTTTTTTTGCTATGCGTAGTGAAATAAAATAATCTTGCCTATTTCGTTGTGACCTTAGAAAAGCGATCAAATTTTGTGTTATTTCTTTGAGTTTACCGAATTTTGTGTTATTTATTTGAGTTTACCGAATTTTGTACTACGTAGTATTACGCTTTTGCTAATTCGTTTCTTTTGAACTTGTTGCTTTATGTAAACTCAAATGTCAATAAACGGATTCATCAATCATCCAAAATTCGAGCGACCTCCGCCACGCCACTTTGAACCTTATTTAGTACACGTAGGGCACACACCACTTGTCATGGGAAAAATATTGTCCTGTGCCTAGATTTGATAGATATTTTTGTAGTACTAGCACACCCGGCAGACGACGTCCTGCTCGCTGTTTTCCAGCGAACGTTCACCTTCCTTGAACTTATACGAATAATTCAAACCAAAATCATTCGAATCGGTTCAGCCGTTCTCGAGTTTTAGCGAGACTAACGAACAGAAATTAATTTTTGGGCCCGGCCGACGCTGTCCTGCCCCCCATATTTTCTCATCGTTTAAACCTTCTCTGGACTTCCACAAATCTTTTAAGACTACAATCATTGAAATCGGTTAAGCCGTTCTGACTGACCGTTATGAAGACTAGGTTTATCGTTTGGCATGTGCATTTTAATCATTATCGTATTGTGGTCTACTCCCTATAAATGTGTGATTTATAACTATTAACATACATACATACTTTCTTGGCGCTTGCCTCGGCAGATAAACGAATCTTACTTAAACGACAGCTAAAAGCGATGCTTCGTCTTGCTCGCTCGCCACCTGTTTGCAATATTATGTCTCATTCTTGTTTTAAAACCGGTACTAATTGATAGGGATGCAAATTAATACATTTCAATCGTAGCTTATAATATGAAAACTGCTTCATTTTTCTATCAAAACTATTTATTTTTTACAACGCACACACTAATCGCTTAGCCCCAAACGAAGCCTTACCTTGTGCTATGGTGACTAGGAAAACGGATAGAAATACTTAAATTTATAAACACCCATGAGTCAGGTAAACATAAACATTTGCCCCTAGCAGGATTCGAACTAGCAACAGCCAGTTTTGTACCCCGCACCTCAGACCACTATACCAAAGCTGTCACTATGTACGTTAAACGTATTTCTTTAAGAAGCTATTGTTGTCTATTCCTATTTTTTTTATTAATTAAAAATTAAAATAGCAATAAACAGACTACATCATTAGGGTATCCATTTTTCTTGCAATAACACTCTCATCACAAGCGATTAAAGTGCTGCAGTGTTTGCGCTGTTAAATAAAAAATTACATTGAAAATACATGGAATAAAAATTATTGAAATACTGCATGCATATTTAAAACCAGCGGGCCAAGTCAAGCAGAAAAAAGAGTCCAATCATAAATATTGGATGGGGATACACGTTTAATTGAGGTGTTGGTTTCTGAAATAAATAAATTTAAGATCAGTGTCCGTTTGTCATGCATGAATCTTTTTTTTAATGCGTATGTATGTAATAATATCCTGATGAATTTAAAAAACGTAATCCTAAGGCCTTGGTTAGTTGTAGGGTTCTTTCTTATTATTCATTTTAGAATTTCAATTTTTTATTAAAGCAATACAGATTTACAAATATTTACAAAAAAAAACAAGCGTAACTCTAAACATAAATATTTTTTCATTATTGATTGGGATAGGTTTGCTCTTTACCCAAGACTAAGCCCAACGAGGCAAAGACTGAGTCTACGATGGAGCGAGCTCACCTAGAAGATTCACTCTAGCTTTGAACATTTCTAGGTTGTAATTGCAGGGAAAGTATATTACCTAAGTATATTAAATAGTTAATTAACTAAGTGTACTATAAGTTAAAACACTAATCTAAAACAAATAAATAAACTTAATTTATATCTTATGTCCAGATTTGTTTTTCATTATCTATGATCGATTCGAGTCGAGTCGATATTATCTATATCGAGACGAGGAAACCACAATGCGTCGCAGCGCAAGAAACGCAGCGGAAACCGGGTACGCGCTTGTACTTAACGAAATGATCTTTCAGTTTAAATCTACGCGTCGTCTGCGCAAGTCGTGTTCGCATTTGTTTTATTTGTGAAACCTGGTCCGGCCGTTGAAGTTTAAAAATCATGTCGAGGTATTTATTAAGATTTTTTTTTTAACTTTTATAACAATTAAAGTTAAAATATACGTATTATTGGGTTCTGCTACCGATAACCGCATGCGTTAATCCGTGAACTTTTCGTCCTACCTACATCTATCTTTCCACGTACACTATCGTAGATATTGACGATTCCTTTGAATAAGTAGTGGGCTGTTGTGGATTTAAATTCTGCTAAGGGCAATTTTATTGTTTTCATGATGTGCACGAGCGTTCGTACCAATATCCGACACGGCACGACATATGCCACGACGGGTAAAGCACATGCTTACGTAGTTTACCAGTGGACCTGGCAGACGCTGTCCTGTCTGCGGTTTTCGCATTTTTTCTGGATTTACATAAAATAAACCTGTATCAAAATCCGTTGAGTAGGGACCGCGCGGGAAACGGCTGTGTTTTATACTGTGTGGTGAAATTTATTTTGCGAATTTTCTCATATTTTTTAATGTGTGTAGATCCTATTATTCCCATGGTTTATTTTGGTACATGGTCTGTTAGCACTATGGCTGATTCAGTTCCAAAATGGCCGGTGAAGTTCCAAAATGGCGGATTTGAAATGTCATCATTCACAAATATATATTGTCGAATTGTTAAATACTGTTAATTTATTTGAAATATCAGCCCTAAATCTTATTATTATTATTATTAAACTTGTAAAATTTCCCAATCATTAACATGATTCCCTTGCAACAGCCTTCGTAGGTCCTGGAGCTTGCCGAACGGCCACCAATTGACTGCTAACGGGAACATTACGTACATGACCCCGCTGCAATCCCCGATTGCTATGATGCCGGGCGGGCCCGCCGGCGTCCCGCTCGCACCGCCGATGTACCCGCACTACCCGCCGCCGCACCATCCCGCCGACAGGTACTTTGCGCGTGAGTACCACCACTTTATCTCATCAGCATTATTATGTCCCACTGCTGGACATAGCCATACTCCGCCACGCGGGCTCAGTGGTTTGTAGAGGGCGTAAATATGTGCAACGTCCCACGAGCCATACTCCAGCGCACCTTTGAAGATAATTGTTTATTTAAGGCGAGTGACATAACCTTACTGTCAATGTTAGGTACTAAGGCTAGGTTGGGTACCTTTAAGCTACTTTTATTCTGACATACCTAACTTTGAAAGGGCAGAAAAGCTTCTAAACAGCGCAGTAAGTTAGTCGAAATGCTCACCAGCATTGCGATACCGAGCGATCCAGTGCGCTCAGACATGACAAGGCAAAAGCCTCTGATCTGCCTGTCTGCGGGTCGACATATTTATTATTTGAAAGCAAGTACCTAAGTACCTATTTAGCATATCCATTGCTGCCACCACATAGCTAAAACCTGCTTTGAAATAGTGTGAATACAGTTGCATAGGAACATATTATACTCGTAGTTATCAGTTATGCATATATCAGTCATTCAAATGACCATGGCTTTAGTTGGATGTAAGTTGTTCACAAACTACCCTCTACTACAAAAAAGGGAATATTTATCTCTTCTTGAAATAATATCCAACCAACTTTAAAGTACGTCTCTTTTAGGTTATGGCCTTTGAGATGTTATTCACTTTGAATTGGCCGGGTTATATTTAATCGGGGGATATCCACTGCCTATTTCTTTTGTAGTACATGGGTCAGAGATTAACTGATGGCTAAACATCTAAATAGCTTGTGCCTATTACAAAAGTTACATTTTCTAGCATCATAATATCATAGATGTCAGTACATCATACCACCCATTTTTCTTAAAATACATATTACAAATGTATAAGATGCCATATTGTTTATATCTATTTCCTGTTGCGTGTACATACAAACATAATTTTTCATATTAATTTTGCTAGCTTGAAAATAAATTGAATTCATATGCTTAGCCTTGTATAAAGCGAATCATTTGTGTAAAGATCTATGTATTATTTCACAGTGAAAGTGTATGATAGCGAAACACTATGATTGATTAATCACTACTTTTATAAAAAGAAAAAGTAAGTACATAAATGTTTTTTACATAAAATTGAGGGGCTGCAGTGCATTCACAAGAATAATATTACAGTAAAGTACATACTTGGTTGCTAGCAGCATTTAATTGTAAAAATTAATAACAAGACATTATAAATTTTGAATTTTTACACATAGTATCATGTGTTTATGCTCACTAATGAGCAAACTTTACTTACACACTAGTTTTTTTTAAAGATTGAGTTTAAAAAAAATAATAATTTATAACCATTAATTGCCTGAACGCTCCGTTTCCGCATTCCGGGAATATTTAGCGTTCTACGTAATGGGTGAGTATACATTTAAATCAAAAACAGGCAATGTCACTCCGTGTGTAGGGATTCTGTATGTATTTATGTGTGTATATGTATGACAGGCCGAGACCCCACCACCGCTGTTGCACGGGACAAATATTTTGTGACCCTTTCCTTATGCTCCACTGCTCTCGCTTCTATTTTCCAGTAGGATGTTACATGTGCTATTGAAACAAAAAAATCACTTTCTTATCTCTTAACTCATTAGCCTATACAGGGTGTCCAAGAGAACCTGTACCAGCGAAAATCTGAAGTTAGGCGACACTAATACCAAACGTATGTATGACAGGCCGAGACCCCACCACCGCTGTTGCACGGGACAAATATTTTGTGACCCTTTCCTTATGCTCCACTGCTCTCGCTTCTATTTTCCAGTAGGATGTTACATGTGCTATTGAAACAAAAAAATCACTTTCTTATCTCTTAACTCATTAGCCTATACAGGATGTCCAAGAGAACCTGTACCAGCGAAGGTCTGGAGTTAGGCGACACTAATACCAAACGTTTGACCCTGGTGTATGTTTGTTTTGTTTATTTAAATTTCAGGGGGATTTAGCTATAAACTGTTTCTGTATGGTGTTTCTTTTAGTTTTTTATATATATTGAATATTTTAGCTGGAGTCTGTGGTCACATGTACTAGCAGAATTAAAAATGGTGTCAAACGTTAGGTATTAGATTCTTAGGAGCCTAGACTTTCGCTGGTACAGGTTTCCTGGTACAATTTGTATACGTCCCACTGCTGGGCACATGCCTCACCTCAACTATGAGGTGAGGAGGAAACTATGAAGCCATATCCACCACATGGGCTCAGTGCGAATAGGTGGAGCGGTTGCTTGTAAGGTAAGTGACCAAACTTACAGTCAGATGTTATTAAGCCGCACAAGGCTTAGATTAAGGCTTAGGCTCTCAGGCTTAACCCCTATCGATATTAACCTGGTCTAATAGCTGAACGTGCCTTACGAAGCACGGAGATGTTTTTAAATCGACGTCATTTAAATGGGAGGAATGGTCACCCATCCCAAACACAGCCAAAGCGCTGCACCTACTGCGCCATAAGCACTGACCCGCCAAACTTCACCATCAGATCGTATAATTTAATTTATCTTGCGTATCTTACCCGGACGCAAGTTATATTCGCCAATGTTTTTTCCGCTGATATTTGTTATTTATTTTGCCAACTTGTATTATCATCACAACATACAGAAATGTAGGTACTTACTTAGGTGAGAGGTAAAATCACAATTAAATTATTTATATTATAATGTAGGACGAAACACATGCATATATCCTAATCGTTTAGGTTTTCTTTTGACATACTAAATGTTTTTTTACTTGATTGATATATTCGTTTTCAACTATACTTTCTATATATCCGTTTAATGTGAATGTTTGTGTGAATGAACATTGAAATGTAGGTAAATTATGGCTTGAGAAAACTCTAACAAAGTGTTATCACATCTTATGTTAAATGTTTCTTATTCCCTTGTAGTGCTTTCTTCTTTCAAAGCTTGTATGGTGTGCTAGACAGTTCAGTCCCTTTACTCTCTGTAAGCCGTTGTCCTGAGTTTAATTTGTAGCCTGTCACTCTTTCCAGTGTGACCATGCGAAAGAACGCTTGGAAATAAATAAGAACGAATCGTTTGGGGGTAACGGAGATCATCCGTCGGCGTTCATAAAATGTGACCCAACTTATTCTAAATTTAAAACTTTTAAACGATCTTGCATACGTGACGTTTCTTTAATTTCCTGTCCCGTCCCGTCCGGGAAAAACCCGTCACGTATGCAGCATCCTTGAGTTGATAAGTTCATGTGATCGTCATAACGTTATACGACATCGAATGCACCAATTAGATTTAAATGCAAGTTATTCGGCAAATAATTAAAGTTGTTAGGTGATCAGATATAAGGATCTTATTTATGTTAAGTACGTCACTGTAAACCCATCATGAAAGGTCTGTTTTATGTTACCAATGTGGAATGTATGTCTCCATTAAGTTCCTACACTAATCACAACAGAGAATAGCCAACTGTGCGGAAAATAATATTATAGTACATAACGGCCTAATGTGCTTTCCGAGGCACGAGGGTTTAAATACCGCCAACTTTGGCTCGATCTGGGATTCGAACGCAGGACCTCTCGGATGTAAGGCAGAAAATTCGCCACTATACCAACGAGGCAGTACTTACATTAAGTAACGCGTAACCTAATCGAGTCATACATTTCAAAGTAAACTTAATTTTTACTTTAAATTGAATGTTTTATCTGTCCTATTTGATTTTCGCAAGGCTGTGAATGTTTACTGATATGTACAATGTTTTACGACTTGGCTTAAACTCGTACTACTAGTACTCGTAGGTACTTAGCCCCTTTGTACACAAGGATTTGCACGCAAATATTAGGTACTCGACGAGTGTAGTCTTCAAGCAACTACCGCGATACAAATTCATTGAAGTGACTAATGACGACGACGATACTACTGTACGAGCCCCAATGAATTCCGTATGGCGGTAGGCGTTTGTATGCATATATATGTTATGCATTTGTATGGTGAATACAATCGTCTAGTATCGAAGATTAGCGCAGCCTTGAGTACGATGGGGCTTACATTAGGACTGTTGGATTTTGCAACATCAAAACACTTCCAAATTAGCCCAAGTGTAGACTATCGTCTACTGCATAAGTGTAACAAATCTTTGTTTTAATACCTTTTCAAATAACGGTGTAAAACTGTATTGTGTCAAGTAACTAAATGCCACCAATTGAAAGTTTACCGTCAAATATTTGGATCAGATTTGAATTCTTTTCAATGATAAAAAAATCTCTGCTATTTACATTTAACTCAAAATTGTAGTAAGGACTACTACTCAATGAAATATTTATTTCTCTCATCGTTTTGTGATTTAGCTAATACTTTACATACGATAAAAATAAAATTGACTCACTAAAAACGAAATTATTAACACCCTAAGGCACTCTTAGTCTTCATTTTGCTAAAATCATTCTTACTTTCATAACAATAACACAATCGCATATATTCCCTTTTCGCAATGTATTTATAATATTATTATCTGATTTCAGCGATTCCCTTGATGCCACCCCCGCCGGGCTTGCCGTCACCGAGCCCCGACTACCAACATGAAGAGACAATGGGGTGAGTACTAGCCTAAGTTCTCCAACAGCCAGTCTCAATATCTTATTTACCATTGGCCGAAAGTTAAACAACTGTCAATATTATTGTTCGCGCATCAACGCCATGCAGCAAGAACGGAAAACTTTGCGGGAGGTACCGGGGGCGCGGGGAGCGAGGCATCTCAGCACAGCGTAGGGTTGCCAGATCGATTCTTCCTGTTATCGGGATCAATAATCGACTTTTCAAGATTTTAGGGCTTTGGTCGGGAGATATAAAAAAATAAGTTAAGAATATTAATTATACATAATGTATATAGTAAACAAACATATTTGGGCATTGCACTGTAGATATAATAAAAAATACTTAAGTAAACAAACATATTTGGGCATTGCACTGTAGATATAATAAAAAATACTTGAAAAATGTGCACTTAAAATTATCGAAATAGTTTTTCGGGAGTTTATTTGCTTTGTCGGGAGTCAGGAGGACATACAAAAATTCGGGAGAATCCCGCCAATTCCCGACCGTTTGGCAACCCTAGCTAAGCGGCGCGCGGGCCAGCAGCCTTGCGCTCAACCATTCAACGCGTAGACGGCACCTCTAACTGCTGTTGTTACATATTTTTAATATATTTGTAACCGTCTCATATTTAGAATATAAAGTTTAAAAAAAAGTTTTACGTGACTACGACTTTGAGTGGTAAAATAATTTTAATGTGAATATTCATTCGTATAACATGAACCGGTGTGTATGCCTATCTCTCTCACTCTCTCTCTCTCGCTGTCTCTCTCGCTCTTAGGCGGGTTAACTGTGCTCGAGTGGAAGGGACGCGTGCCTTTCACTTTTTATGTCTGTCTCACTCGCTCTGAGGCGGGCTAACCATGCCCGAGTCGAAGGGACGCGTGCCTCTCACTCGCTCTCATTGTGAGCGCATAACGTGAGCGGAGCGTAACGCAGTTTCTTGAAGTGTCACCCGGCAAACCAATTTATAAGACGTTGTCACGTCAAAATATACGTGCTATCACGAACAATCATACTTAAAGCTAAGGTTCCAGATTTATCTATGAAAGTGACAGTTATCAAACTTTCAAAAAGTCAACGGTAGAAAAGATATTGAAACCGGCCATATACCATTATGCGAAGTTGTAAATGTAGCTATCTCTGTCACTTTTAAAAGCTTGTACGTGCGAGGAAAGAGCAAGCTAGACCCGAAAATACGAAAGAAACGTTAGGATTTAGGTGCAATGTATAGGATATTTTAATATTCTAGTACGAGTAAGAATGACGGAGTCGAATTGAATTTCGATTTACCCCTTTGAATATGCCATTTTTTTTGTATATTAGAAATTTATTATCAACCGCCCAACGGCAAAGATGACGCAGGTTTCGGCACCATCCGTCTTATTACGAAACATGGTTAAAATTGTACCAGGCTTAAACTAGGATCAATCAATGGATTACCTACTACAATACCTTAGTAATAAACGACGTTTATATCTTAGTCCTCAATTATCTATGGTACTAAAGTTAAACCAGTGCGACCCCTAGTTTAACTTTGGACTAACTTTTAACAGCTGTTTTTTGGGATTATTGAGCAGGGTTTTATTGTTTAGTTATTTTGCAATAAAATCGTAAATAAAACCGCAGGGTGTATTTTAACTTTTTTTTATGTATTTTTATCACATAATTACGAGTACAACACAATATATAATTTTATATTTTCACAGTCAAGTTGTCAATCTTAATAAACACGTCACCGTGGCAACCGAGCCATGTCAATTAAAAGTGACTTTTAGAGTTCAAGTACATTGCATAATAAACGATGACGAAAATTGCAACGTTATCGTTTTTTAAAAGTTACACGCGCTTTATGTAGTAATGTATCGTTATAACGGATTGCAAATATCCAAATTAAACCGTTCACGAAGCTAACCAAAAATTACTATTTTGTCCAACAGCAACTACCAGGGTCTGATGATGCCGGTGCCTGAACAGGGCTACTACGGGCGGTACCTTCCGATGGTCCCCATGGGGCAGCATTCTAACATGCCGTACGGTCCGCAGGTATGACATAGTTGGCCAATAATGTCTCTTGTCTCTGATGATTCTGGTGCCAGAGCAGGGGGGGGGGGGCTACTTCGGGCGGTACGGTGCGATGGGCCCCGCGGAGGAGCATTCCAACATGCCGTACGGTCCGCAGGTATGACGAAGTAGCCAATAATTCCTCTCGTCTCTGATGATTCCGGTGCAAGACCGGGGGGCTACTACGGGTGGTACGGTGGGCAGGACGTGGCATGCTAAGCTTAAGCCAAGACTCAGAAACGAGAATAGCATTAGTGAAGTCCGAAGAAAAACTATTTAATAGCTCGCTGTGGTATTTAGCGATGCTCTGAGCATTAATATGACAAATATTAAGAGTGTTTCCCTTATTTTGCAAGCAGTTTTCAAACTGTATGCCGTGCGTTTCAAAAGAAGATGTCACAGATTCGAAAGAGTTATCATCACAAGAATAATAAGAAAGAGAAGAACCTGATAAATTATGAAGTTCTTCGGACATAAATTGCAAGAGAATATATTACAATATTTTAGTTATAATATTATATATAAATATAATATTACAAAAAAAAGACTCACTATGCAAATCAGGGTTAACTTGATTATTCCTATTGTTTCCCCTTCGCATCACCCATCAGTTATACTGAGAAAGATATCACTAATTATTGATCTTAAATAAATGATAAAAGTATTTAAGAGAAAGGAATAACGAACTGTACACTGAAAGGACATATCCCTAAAATATGAGTAATACAAGAAATGGATGGAGAAACGGTATAAAATTAATAATGTATCTTGTCTCTGATGATTCAGGTGCCAAACCGGGCGGTCTACTACGGGCAGAACGGTGCGATGAGCCCCATGGAGGAGCAGGCCAACATGGCGCACGGTCCGCAGGTATGACATAGTTGTCCAATAATTTATTTTAGCTCTGATGATGCCGGTGCCAGACCGGGGGGCTAGTACGGGCAGACCGGAGAGAGATCAGGCGCAGGACCAACGGCTTAACGTGCGCACCGAGGCACGGGGGTGTGACACCGCCAAATTCCCGACTCCGAGCTGTTTTTGAGAAATTCATGACGGAAAATCTCAGAAACAAGTTTGGCTCGACCTGGGATTCGAACCCAAGACCTCTCGGATGTAAGGCAGAAACTTTGCCACTACACCGACGAGGCAGTCTTTTGTAATAATAAACCTGTTGTGTGGTATCCTAATTATTTTTTTGTTTGTCTCTCTCTAGGTATATCCGAGCACCAGCGGCATCCCATATCAAGGGCAGCAGCCCATGCCAAATGTTTTTGTGCCAGTCCAGCACGATATCAATTTAGTAGATAGTAAGTCCATTTTTTTTCACATACTATACAAGAAATATACAGGGTGAAATTTAAGTTAATGTTAAAAAATGAAAATTCTTATACTGAACGGAAGGGGCGCTGTACTAAACCTAGGTAAGCCGCCGCTTAAATAAGGATTTTTATTAATTCCACCCCTCAGGTGATAAAATAGGAATAGCAAGTTTGTATCAAACTCTGTGGCAAATATATTTGTTTCTTCTCTTTACGCGAACAGTAGACATTGAAATGAGACACTTTTTACGGATTATTATTTATTACCTTTTGTGACCACGGTCGCTGAAAAAGGGTCCGTCAAACGTCAAGTTGAAATAAAATGTAAACAAATCGCGAAATAATCCGTAAAAAGTATCTCATTTCCACGACCGACGGAGTCGAAAGCGACTGTTGGTTTCTGGTAGCTTAATAAATAAAATAAAACAAATATTTATTAACAATCACACCAAATCTCTAGTCCCAAATTAAGCTACGAGGTTTGTGTTATGGGTACGAGACAACGGATAAACATACTTAAATACATTTTTTTTGTAAGTAAATACATATTATACATAGGAAATACCCAGACCAGTACAAACACACGTGTTCATGCACACATATGCGTTTACTGTGCGGGGATCGAACCCGCGACCCTTGGTTTTAGAAGTCCGACATGTTGACCACTACACCAAGCGGCCGTCATGTTATGGGTACTAGACAACGGATAAACATAATTAAATACATTTTTTTTGTAAATAAATACATATTATACATAGAAAACATCCAGACCAGTACAAACACACGTGTTCATACACACATATGCTTGTACTGTGCGGGGATCGAACCCGCGACCCTTGGTTTTAGAAGTCCGACATGTAGATCACTGCACCAAACGGTCGTCAAATGTAAACAAATCGCGAAATAATCCGTAAAAAGTGTCTCATATCCACGACGGACGAAGTTAGTTCTGGTGGCTATAGCGACCTTCATGAAGGAGGACTTCTGGCCGCAGGGAGTCGTGTTTCGTAAATTCAGGGGACGCCTACCCGCCGACATCACCGCGCGTGCCGTATCGATTAGCTGACGCGTGTGTTTGTGTGATCTAAATAATGTTATATTTTATCATTTATGTTTTATAAGAATTTGTATGTTAGACTTTAAGGTATTGATGATATGGGCAATAATTTGGCTAAAATTCGTTGCCTGTAATAAAAGTTATTTATTTGCTAAGTATTTCTTGCGTTCACAACGCTATTTTTTAATTTCGAAAAGACTGCTGCTCTGACCTCTGAGCTTCCGAGAACCTTAATGGAGTCGTTGAATTTTGTAAGTGCTTTTTAACGCTTTGTGCCAGCGTATGTTTCATCAATGATTGTGGGAGACACCCTCAAATCACCCGAGAGAAATATTTTTACAAATATTTACAAATATGGTCAGAGCATTGGACCGGACTTCCAAAGGTCGGGGGTTCGATTCCTCCCCGATGACCGGAGCCGAAAATATTTTTTTAAGTGTTATGTCTTTTCGAAATTAAAGTTATTATTATTATTATTGCTATAAACCGACACGTTTGTCCGCAGGGTCGAACGAGGTGATGTTGGACTACCGGCCGTTGCCGTACGTGGGCGGGCTACACGACAGGCGCCACGAGGCGACGTGGGCGTCGCCTGCCGACGTAAGTACTCCTGCGCACCTTACTTTGTAACCCCATACAAGAAAAGAAAGGGTGAAATTATAACACACTTACTTAAAGGAAAAATCGCACTGCTACAGGCGGAGCGCGAACCCGCACCTCTCCTAAGCCGGGCGATTGCTCTTTTGATTGATTGATTTGATTGGCTTGCAGGTTCGAGTCCCGCCTGTGGCAGTGCGTTTTCTCTTTAAGTGGGTTTGAATTTCACATAGTAATTTGCATTGTTAATGCTAAAAAAGATGAACTTAATGAAATATAGGGGGTGTTATAAGTTTGACCCCTATGTCTGATTGTGTGTGTATGTGTTTGTGTTTTTGTGCGTGTCTGTCTGTGATATCGTAGCTCCCGAATGGATGGACCGATTTCAGTGCGGATTTTTTCATTCGAAAGATAATTTAATCAGGTTGGTTCTTATCTAAAATTGGTCAAAATCCGTACAGCCCTTGAAACGCACCATCTGTTTTCCAGGCTCATCCGTGGGTTTCTACATAGTACTAGGTATATTTTAAATAAATAAAGCAATAAAAAAATCTATTTATTTGTTTCAGGTTTTCGCATTTGACGGTATGAGGAACACCCTGCCGAACAGAGCGAATGAAGTAAGTTGTATTTCGTCTTAATATTACTAAGGTGTTGTCCTGCGTGAGCTACGCAACGCGAAAATTGCGACGCGACGCGATCCGACCAGAACTTGTGATTTATGCCAATCGCGCTTATCGACGTTTCATTTTTACAATTCTTCTAGTGGATCACTGTGTGATAAATATACATACATTTGATCGCGTCTGGTCTGGTTTGGTCGCGTCGCACTTGTCGTGTTTGGTGCTCAATTAGAACAATGGGTAAGACACTTTACACACTGCGACTTTCAGCAGCGAATGGTAGCAAAGGGTCCACCTTTACATACGTACGCCACTTAAGGCGTCGATACTGTTGCGATACAGTTGCTATGCTGTTGCGATACAGTTGCTATGCTGTTGCGATACAGTAGTTATGCTGTTGCGATACAGTTGCTATGCTGTTGCGATACAGTTGCTATGCTGTTGCAATGCAAATTTGGCCATTTAACTGTAGCGATTCAGTACCGATGCAGCCGCAAACGGTCCACCTTTACATACTTGCGCCACTTTAGGCGTCGATACAGTTGCGATACAGGTGCGATTCAGAAGCCGACCATTTAACACAATCGATGTAGTCGCAATGCAGACATGACTGCGACGCCATACCGCGACTCGTGACGTCACGTTACGTTGAAGGCTCACGTCAAAAGTGAGTAGCGTGACGTCACGAGTTGCGGCCGCGTGTGCCAGTCGCGTCGGTCGCTAGGAACCTTTAAAGTGTGTCACATTTAATGTCGGAGTGTGTGAGGCGTAGGTATTTAAAATGTCAGTCTTAAATAATATTTTTTTTACCACAGATGTGGAATACCACCGACATGTTAGGACTTGTCGCTGACCGGCTGTCGGCTGTCCCGGACGCCTACCACGCTGACGACGTAAGTTCCATTCTACTTCTTTCTTCTTCTAAATCACTAGTCTGGCTGACGAAAGATGAACCTTTCAAACTGTGGAAACTTAAAAAAAAATAACCGACTTCGAAAATAAACAGGTTTTTCAATTTGACCGTATCGTTTTTTTTATTGAATTGTATTGTATTATTTATTTAGCAAGTTACAAAGACTCGTCTTGTAAGTATGACTTAGAAAAACAATGTTAGTAAGAATCATACTTTATTAATTTAAAGTGGCCACTCCTGCACCGGAAATGGAGCAGAACGGCTAACATAAATACAGTCGAGCCGACTAGCGATCATATTAATTTTATTGTGGCTACTATCTTTATCATAGGAGCAAATATTTTTTTGACTTTATACACCAATACGCCAAGTTTAAGGGCGCTATCAATTTATGCGTATCGTGCCGTGCCGCTGCAGTGCCGCAACGGTACGTTTGCCGTACGGCGCGCGCACGGTCATTCTTCTTCTTCTTCTTAGCGTGTCGATGGAACTTGAGGTTTTTAGAGTAGGAATCGTTGTAAATTATAATAAGTTTTAATTGTTGTAATAATTCGACGACCGCTTGGCGCAGTGGTCCACATGTCGGACTTCTAAAACCAAGGGTCGCGGGTTCGATCCCCGCACATCACAAGCATAAGTGTGCATGAACATGTGTGTTTGTACTGGTCTGGGTGTTTTCTATGTATAATATGTATTTATTTACAAAAAAAAGAAAGTATTTAAGTATGTTTATCCGTTGTCTAGTACCCATATCACAAGCCTCGTAGCTTACTTTAGGACTAGAGAATTGGTGTGATTGTTGTGAAATATTTATTTTAATTATTTATTTAAATAAATTAAAATAAACATCTAAACCTGCTATTTCTTTTACATAGAATGAGCTCGAGGAAGAGCTCGAAGCCCTCGCGCGCCGCATCGACACGGAATTCAAGTCTGAATAGAGACCCTGCATGCACACGCCGGGCATCGGCCGCTCGCCGCTCGCCACCGACGACCACTTTGTGTAAAGTTTACTATTACACCAAGAAGTCGCCAGTTCGATACCCGCACTGCGTAAGTCTGTAACATGTCTATATGTACTGGTCGCGGGTTTTTTAAATGTATTTTATTAGATTTTTTTGTAACACCACTATTGTCTCCGCCCTCTGCAGCGAGACCATGCACGGAGTGGCATCTATTTTATAACAGGATCAGATGTAATTCCATCTTAATACATCATCAGCATGTTGTTTCTTTATTAGTACATAAATTAGTCTGGAGAGTTTTTTTATTTTAAAGTTGAAGACGTTAAATATTGTTTGGCCCTTTGGTATTGTTATATTTATTTTTAGGTACCACTTGGCCCCCCTCTGTACCTCTTTGGCCGTATTGTCAACTCTTGCAGCCTCCCGATCGCTCGCACTGTCTCGTTATCTTTAGAGACGGGTGGCTTGAGTTGTAGATACGGATTTATCATATAGTATGAGATCCGTTATAGCATGGAATTTGTAAATAAATAATAAATAAATGCACGCTATTTTCGCAATGTTTTTAAAAAAAAACCGTTTCAACCTTCCTTGGAAATTCACTAATATTACAACACTAAAATGACTCAAATCGGTTTAGCCGTTCTCGAGTTTTAGCAAGACAGCAATTCATTTTTATAAATAAAGATATATATTGATTCAGTGAGAAAAACATATGCGCGACCGTGCCGACCACAGGTAACCTGGGCAAAGGGGCGAATGATGGTGAAGATTTTATTGTATTTTAAACCGTTTTCATCCATTTACGTGGTCGTGGAAGGCCGGTTACTATGGCGGTTCTCATGCTATGACGGTTTAGCCCTTCCTTAGATAATTGTTACCTGTTCCGTTGCGTACTTATTCATAACTTTGACCCCACACCTTCTCTCAACTCGGCTTTAGATATAAGTATATATTTTTTTACCAAACTTACTTTATTACCAGGGGTCGTATTACGTTCTTGCTTTCCGCCAACTGGCAGCAATTCTTATTTTTAATGAATTTGAACAAAATAACGATTAACAGCGCTATCGCAGAGCTCCTGTTGAGCGTAAACAAGATCGCAAACGGACCTCAGCATTGCTAGTTCGTTACGATCAGGTAGATATTTTTTAAACTTTCGCGTTGCATTTTAACACTAACTATTGGTTATCGGGTCTAAACAGCAGTGAGTACCTAAATACTCATTAAAATGGATCGAGTTTAGACCCAATAACCAATGGTTAGTGTGTAAACGATTGTTGTTTAATGAGTTTACGTTAAATAAAATGTTTTTGAAATCATCTGGTTACGTAACCGACTGGCAAAGCACGCTTCTATCTAATGTTGTCTTACGAAGCTAGACTGTAGTAATATTTTTTTGTATAAAGGGGCGATATCAAAAGGCTGTTGATAGATACATCTATTTATTCCTTACGTATAGACGAAAATGTAAGGCTGTAAAATTTATATAACTGAGAGATGTAACATTGCGCCTATAACGTTTGTAAATAATTATTCGTTATTTTTTTATTTAACTTAGAGAGCGATTTTACGCAGAGATCATAGTAAGCGTTATATTGAGATGTTATCTGAAACTTTAGGTCACTCACTCGTGCAACTAGTGTAGAAAAGGCATCAGATTATAAGATATAAGAGTTTTAATGAGATTTTATATATTATGACACCACTTAACAGACTGCAAGTGAGACGTGTCTCACTGAAATTTATATAATACATAAGTCAAACTCTACACCATAATATGCTCTTTAGCTAGTATAATATAATAATATCGTTAGCAGGATCTCTGCTTTTCGTGGTTACTGAAATGACTACTCCAAGTCATGTTTATTATGTATATAGTTAGTCCTTATTTTTCGCACGTTTTTTATTAACCTTAGGAAAACTATTTATTTGGCTTAAACGGCCTGTTTAAAGGCCTTAAGATTGATTCTAATTGTGATCATACTGTGCAATTTTTCCGAGCGCTTGCGTTCCTTGTATTTTACTTGAACACGACAAAATAGTAGATATCGAAATAAGGTAAACATATTTATTATTCTTGCTTTACCAATCTTAGCCCAATGCTAATTTTGCTTTGTCAATGCATGCAGTTGACCAAAGCCAGAGTAAAGACTCGTTTTAAATGTCTTACAGTGTATTTCATAACTTTATGGTTCCACTCATATATTCGTCATACATACACGTTAAAATGTTACTTTGTCTTGGGTTCCTATACCTATAAGTCGAAAGACTTGTATTGTTGTTTATATTTGTGTAAACAATTGTTTTGAGTGTAACTGTAGGTACTTTGTAAGCGTTACAACTTCACCGAAGGCGGCGGGTTGCATCTTTCAGTTCTATTTTTATATTATTGGAGGCGGGCCTTCGATGGAACGCGAGTGTCTGCATTTGTTTAAGAATGCAGACACAATTATAGAATTTTCTTTTAACATACACTCGGGGATGAGTTTAGTGGAACGCTTGTAAAATAAACCCCCTTTGTTTTGGAGCGACTAGAAAGTAAGGTATTAATGTTTTGTAGTTAAACAATGTCTAGAGGTCTTTTTACAAGCTTCGTCTAATGTAAGTGTCCGTTAGTAAATTTAACTTAATTTTTGGCGTCACTCTAATTTTTTCCTCGAGTGTAACTATTTATAGGCGTCGACAGACGCTAGTTTTAACTGTAGTTACGTATAAACGTTAATTGTAGGCAAAAAATAAATTAAATAAATCTTTATATTATATAATATACCTAATAAGTTTGTGATGTGATTTTTTAAGAAGTCAGTACAAGTAATTTGAATTTTTCAAATAAAATCATGTAACCCTTGCTTAATCGTTGGGATGTGTATATTAAAGTAAGCCTACGCACCGCTGGGCAAGTACTGCGATTGTTTTGTGGCCAAGTCCAAACCCGTTTGTGGTTGCATTTTCCCGCGCATATTATTGTTTGTTGCTTAAATAG
Organism: Pyrausta despicata; assembly: GCA_963921415.1. Taxonomy (NCBI): domain Eukaryota; kingdom Metazoa; phylum Arthropoda; class Insecta; order Lepidoptera; family Crambidae; genus Pyrausta; species Pyrausta despicata. The sequence goes on along the minus strand of OY992845.1, from coordinate 16,358,658 downwards.
TTTTTGTTTAAATCTTGATTGAAATTCTTTTATGAAATAAAACGTTTTGCGGTAATTTTTGTGTTTTTTTTAACTATGGACCCTTCCTCTAGTATTTGACGACCACTTTGGTGTAATGGTTAGGAAGTTGACTACCAACCAAGAGGTTGCGGGTTCGATCCCCGCACTGTAATAACATTTGTGTGCAAGAACATGTCTGTTAGGATGATGACTAATAACCAAGAGGTCGCGGGTTCGATCCCCGCACTGTACAAACATTTGTGTGCAAGAACAAGTCTGTCAGGAATTTGACTAATAATAACCAAGAGGTCGCGGGTTCGATCCCCGCACTGTACAAACATTTGTGTGCAAGAACATGTCTGTTAGGAAGATGACTAATAACCAAGAGGTCGCGGGTTCGATCCCCGCACTGTACAAACATTTGTGTGCAAGAACAAGTCTGTCAGGAAGTTGACTAATAATAACCAAGAGGTCGCGGGTTCGATCCCCGCACTGTACAAACATTTGTGTGCAAGAACATGTCTGTTAGGAAGATGACTAATAACCAAGAGGTCGCGGGTTCGATCCCCGCACTGTACAAACATTTGTGTGCAAGAACATGTCTGTTAGGAAGATGACTAATAACCAAGAGGTCGCGGGTTCGATCCCCGCTCTGTACAAACATTTGTGTGCAAGAACTTAAATACATACGTATAACACCCAGACCAGTAGGTCTTCGATCCCCGCGCGGGTTTGATCCCCGCACTGTACCAACATTTGTGTGCAAGAACTTTTAACAAACAAATAAAATTAAATAAATACGTATAACACCCAGACCTACTGGTCTAGGTGTTATACGTATTTATTTAATTTTATTTGTAATAATAATAATAAATATACAACAACATCACATGCATTGATCAGACTCCGTGTTACAGATATTAGAATCAACATGAATACCACTGTTGATTCTGATATCTGTAAGTATAAATAAGTACTTATAGTCTGAGTAATACTGAAAAAAAGAGAATAGTAAATATTAGTATAAACACGTACAAAAGCAAACGATATTGAACTATCTCTAATGTATTTCGAGAACAACTAACAGTGCGCCAGGCGTCAGCCCCTCTTGTGGGACAGTTTGTCGAAACGACTGTGGGAAGAATGCGCCGCTCTGCTTCTTTGGTGCAGCTGAATCGCTCAGAATTCTAATTTTGAATCACGAGCGCAGCGAGTGATTCAAAATAGAGCCAATTTTAGAATCCTTCGCTTGCTCGGTCTTCAAAATTGAACACGCGGTTATGAAGCAACTTTGCACTCTTGTGTAATACTGGACAGACTGTTTTTAATTAATCATTTAAGCGCTTTTTTATGGCGAAGACGTTGATATAGGGTTGTCTGCAACCCCCCTGTGGGATCTCCACCTTGTCGTGGTGGAGGGATCAGTAACCGTGGCTTTGCCTCCCACGGTGAAGCTAAGCGGGATCCCGTGAGGGGACGCTCCACGTGGGCCGGGGAGGCCTGCGCAGTTTGCGTCCAAGGGTGCGGGTGTAGGAGACAGTTTTGGCTGTCCCTCGCAGTCGGGTGCGGTCGCGGGAGGAGAGACGTATCGGTATGTCGTTGCCGTGCGGCCTATCTCCCGCGACCAAACGGGGGCGCACCGTTGGATGGCGCTGCGGTGGGGCCGCAGAGGAAGAGGAGATGCGGTGTGTCGTTGCCGTCCTCCCTATCCTCTGCGGCCGCGTGGGAGTTAGTCTTGGTGGCGGAGCTCAACACCTTGCTCCGCCGCGAAGGAGTTTGTGGCCCTCGGGCTATCCGCCGGGGTGCCGTGGTGAATGCTCACGCGACCCCATGGCACCAGCCTTGCACACCAGCCGTTTAGTCCCACATACCCCCCTGCAGATCTGTGGGGGGGCATGCGTAAAAGCATTTCCGCAGCGAGATTTTTCTCGCTGTGGAAATGCTTTTACGCATGCCCCAAAAAGGGTTGTCTGCAAAAAAATCGGTCCGGGTTTGCGAATTTAAAAGACTTTTATTTAATTGAAAATCGTTTTTTAAAAATTAATTTAAATAGTCAGTTCATGATTATTTTAGCAAACACATTTTGAATAAATTATCTAATATACTAAATCTCTATTTATATAAAATTCTCATGTCACAATGTTCGTTCCCGTACTCCTTCGAAACGGCAAGCCGTTTCGAACGCAACCGATTTTCATGAAATTTTGTGAGCATATTTAATAGGTCTGAGAAGCGGCCAACATCTATTTTCTATAGTGATAAAAAAAGAACTTTTATTGCAAAACAACGTATGCCGGCTCAGCTAGTTTAACTATAAAATATGTTTCATTCTATTAATTATCAGCTCGGGGAAGGTCGATTTAAGTTCGTATCTTCTACTACAGCATTAAAACCTATTTCCCATGGTGACCACAGGCCGTGTTAAGATATCTGGCAGCGTTGTATGTTTTTAATAGGACAAAATCACTATTAACAGCGCTATCGCAGTGCTTCTGTTGAGACTAAACAAAGTCATAATAGACTTCACACAACTCGCGGTCGAAATCACCACCAGTCACCGTCTAAAAATTCCATTTAGTCACACGGACTGCAATCACATTATACCGGGTGTAAATAAAAATAACATTATGCGGAGTGCATGAGTCATAGTTGATTCACCTTTGCACCCCAGGTATCACCCCCTCGCTAACCACGAAACCACGTTGCAGGCTTAAATCCTTTATATTACACATTACAATTACTTGAATGTTAAACGGTCGTAAAAATCGGAACCCCGAATGTCATAGCTCAAAAAGTTAAGTTAGGTAAGTAAACTTGGTAGTACAATTATTAAATTAAATTAAATTAAAAATCTTTTATTTCGGACCATAAATCCATAAAGTGTTAGTGACAGATGACTTAAAACTTCGTTAGTATTATTTTTTAAGAGTTTTATTTTTTTTTTATTGATGAAATTAATTTGTCTACTATTGGCAACCCGTGACTTCGTCCGCGTTGAAGTTCGAACAAATTGGATTGTTGGCCCGGTCTACTCGCAGAGATCTTCAAAACGGTACCTCAATCATATTTCTAGGCCCTAGCACCGCGACATAACATGGTGGGTAAGGAATGCTCACGTTTCTTGGCTTCAATCTTAATACGTTTTATGTTATTTATTGAAAATCATGTCAATAAATATGGCAGTTGGGCATTTTAGTTTCCAAATAAAGTTATTTTATTTCCTTTACCATTTTCTGAGGTGCTTGTGGCGCAGTGGTTGCAGCACTTTGGTAGTGATACCTAAAGCTAAGCAACCTAAATCGCGGTCATGTTTGGGATGGGTGACCATTCTGACCATTTAAGTGACGTCTATTTACAAGCATCTCTCTCCGTGCTTCGGAAGGTCCCGGTTAATATCGATAGATATTAGTCGTTAAACCTGGTCAGAGGCCCACGGGCGGCTTAATAACATCTGACAGTAAGGTTGGTCACTTACCTTACAAACACCCCTCCACGAATCCGCACTGAGCCCGCGTGGTGGAGTACTCGGACCACGTCATAGTTGAGGTGAGGCCAGTGCCTAGCAGTGAGACTTATATAGGCTGATGAGATTAGAGAAAGAGATGAGACCATTTTCTTAACTGAAACCGAAAAAACGAGTTAAACCTCAAACACTAGGATAATTCTATGGTACGTAACATCAGCATTACTGCACCAATATTTTTTGATAGTGGCCTGTCCGTCTAATTTCGAAATGCATTTTGTTTGACCTACATATTACTCAGGTGTTGGGGTGGCCATATTATTATAAGTGTCTTTTGTAACGGAGTCATTCACCTTTGGTTAGCCGCGTTCCGACTACTTCCATTTTGACTAAAACTCTTTTTACTTCCTATGACTCAACTAGGGGAAGGTAAGTTAAAAAGGTTGTAAAGGGCTAGGGTATCTATATTGAAATGGTTCCGATAGCAAGACACAAACCCTCGTGGATTTGTGATGGTTTTACGTGCCTACTAAACACTACCTCTAACAACTACTAACACACTCCCAGGACAAACTGGTTTGGACTAGTTCTAAACTATACACAATATCTAGAACGGCAATAGTTATTTGTTATACAAGAGTGCTAAGTTGCTTTTTAACCGCGTGTTCAATTTTGATGACCGAGCAAGTGAAGGATTCGAAATTAGAATCCTGAGTGTTAGCGAGGGAATTAAAAGAGCACGAGGTGAAAAATCTTTGCACTCGAGTGCAACACGTAACTTTTCATTCCACTTCAGCGAGGAAATCACTAAATGCAAAAAAAACGTTTACAATCACAAGATAGGTACTTTTATTTCAGTTTAGGTATTAACTACTACATTATGACAGGTAAGTATTACGGAATAATCTTAAAATTCTAACAAAATAATACTTAGGTATAATTTAGAAAAATTTAAAGTTACGTTGCTACAGTTATTTAAATTGAGTGTAATATTTTTTTCATCACTCATTTTAGTTTTTTCACTTGTTTTCAAGTTTCTTGTTTTTAATATAAGGTCTAACAATGACGTGAAAAAAATGCCGCGTAAAGAACCGCCTACAAAGCAAGTTGAAAAAAGTACACCAAGAAGTTTCCGAGTCTGAGTTTTTAAACAATTTAAAAATAGTTGTATGATATATTCGGCACCATAGAAGTAGCAATAAATAGGTTAAATGATTTTTTAATTCACAAACTTAGTGCACACGATGTTGTAAATTCAATTTACTTTATCCTCTAGAGAATAAAAACGGCTTTTGCAATCAGATATTGAAGAGCACAAATACTCTTTCCGAGATGGTGGGATAAAAAATTAATTGATAAACTGAATTTAATACTCCGTAATTGGAAACATAAATGTTTGCTACCCGGCACCCGTTTGTGTTTGAATGTAACATAGAACAGTGTTTCGCAGACGTGAAAAAAACAAGATTTCCGCCGCCTCAACTGCTAAGGGTGTTTTGATAGACATAAAACCCCCTTAGGCACCATAGTACAAGGGGAAAGTCTTAATTTACGTACGAAGTTTTTCGAAAAATATGGTAATGAAGCGATTGTGTTGGAGTGCAATGCGTGCATGCACGAGGGTGATGGAAGATAAGCTCGTTAGCGATAGCGAGTTATTTGGGTGGTAAAAATCAATTCCATTCATTAAGAAATTAAACCCTTTTGTTAGAGCGCTGTTTGAAAACAGGGTTGTTTTTGGTTTTGAAATAAAAAGATTTGTTTAAACACCGATTAATGTATTAAGATTCGAATCTTTGAATAGCGAGCAACAACTTTAATTACAATAATTTACTTTATTGCGCTTTTATGCACATCATTTAATTAGTAACGATAGGTTACATCAAGGAAGGATTTTTTTTCTGTTACATGAAATTAAATGTGCGAGAAAAACCACACATATAAGAATCGCCTAGTATGTCGGCTAGCAAGGACTTAAGAGGCATGATTTAAATACCTTGAACATATCGTTGCTGACGGCCTTAAAGATAAATAAATATACAACAACATCGCATACATTGATCTGACTCTGTGGTAAGTAGCTAAAGCACTTGTGTTACAGATATCAGAATCAACAGTGGTATTATAAATAAACTTAAGTAAATACATGTATAACGCCCAGACCAGTACAAACAGACATGTTCATGCACACAAATGTTTAAACAGTGTGGGGATCGTACCCGCGACCTCTTGGTTATAAGTCAACTTCTTGACCATTACACTAAAGTGGTCGTCTGAACTGGAACTCCAATGCAATAGCTCAAAATAGCTCGTATTAAGTAGAGGCAGCCTCGGTTCGAGCGGTTGTCTTAACGATGACGACGACATTGTGAGGGAACGCGGGCGCTGTCAGTGAGGGCAAATACTCGTATGTAATCTGTCATAAGGAGTCATGACGTGAGACCATTGTTATAAGAATCTACAGAAATATAATTCAAAATGCTCCAAAAATGTTTCATTTGGCCGGATCTCTTAGCATCTCTTTTTATCACGAATAGTTACAAATATTGACATGTCGTTAATTGCTTGTGTCTATCTGTGTGGAACAGAGACCATCCTGTAGTTATTTTGATCTAAGTGTGTTCCTTCAAAGAGTTTTCGAGACCACAAATCAGAAAGAATATGTCAGCGGGATACTTCAAACTACATTTTCGCAGAGGGCAAATTGGTGATTGGCTTCTTAACACTTATGCCTAATTTGCGTATCCATTTGATATTGGAGCTCCGAGACTGCTACGCAGCGTGTCATTTGCGGGTTCACAATCAGTAGGCGTCACGCAAATGAATGTTTGGTAATGGTTTAATTTACCCATATTCTGCTTGCTCTGGGGCCTTGCTTTCCGCTCACCGGCAGGCCCCCTGGTTTAGCAATGCATGACAATTGCAACGTTGCATCGCACGAAGTATTTAAGCAAGTTAACGACAAGGTTCTAGTAAACGTAAATGGTTCAACCAGCAAGCATCGTGCACTATTATTAGATTTGGTTCAACTTAAATGTAAATGGTTGAACAGCAAATTTAGTAGATTTCTAGTCTATCTGATGCAGAGTCTCTGTAGGTGCCAGCGTGCGCACCAATAGATGGCGCCATTCACATTTTATGTATCTAGACCTCTACTCTCTAAGCAATACGGTAGTTGACACCACCAATCGTTGACGTACTTTTTATCAACTGTCAAAACGATTTTCTTCATAGAGCTTGTATGGGAATAACACACTTTGACGTCATCGCGTGCAATGCCGACTGAGTGACTAATTATACTAATTATTACCCGGGTTAAGGTTGCCAATTACTTAGAGGTACTCGGTCGCTCGATCGGTTTAATTAGAGGTCCTAAAACAAGATCAAACATGACCGCAACGCGCTACCAGCAATACCTAAACACTGTAATATTGAATTAATAAATCATGACTTCAATAATCAACATAATATGTATTTGATTTTATGATATATCCCTTGAACTACATACAGTTTGTCAATTAATACGTTTTTACTTGTCAATTTGTATGGGAAACTTTCAGTTTCTGACATTTGGACGACACGGATACGTTACGATAATGTTCGTGCTCACTCCACAGGTGAAGAGCGTATCACAAATCACCCGTTAGCGACTTAAAACAATACAAGCAATGTTTAAATTGGTTCTTACAAGCTTTTATTTAGTTTCACCTGCCTTAGTGTTTATTCGTTTGTTTGTTTTTAACAAATTTTCTTAAGCATAATTTCACTTACACCCTAAAATCCGTAATTCGAAAAAAAAAATTTGATGCTTGTTTTAGGAACTTTTCGTACGCGCGCGTTGTGCACCAGGCTAGTTTTATCGGGTGTCCCGAAAGGAATCGGGATGTACCTTATTTAGGTACCTAACCTACTGGAGTGCTCCTCAATAATATTTCTTCTTTCTTTTTGTTTAAACGTATCTATTGTTTTTTTTTTAATTTCCTGTTCTTTTAAGTAAGCCCTCAAGACCTACCTCTCACCCAACATCTATGGAGAGATGGGTGTGGCTGAAAATCAGCGCTGTTTGGGATCATATCCCAAGTTAGCACAAGCTGAGCCACCTCCAATTGCTTTGTCATGTTTGTTGGTCTCATTGATTGAAATAAAGATTTTTATTATTATTAAACTGTAACAATGAGCCTACTCCATCCGTCATCATAAAGGTCAAACTAAGAGGCTACCTCTCCCAAAATTATATGTTTACAGCACCCTTGATTTAATTTCATCAGCATACCAGGAACTCTCATAGATGCTAGATGGCCCGTTAGGAAGTCGACGTTAAATTGTGCTGTATAAAGTCGCATTTCAGTTTATAGTGAAGGGTGCGGGGAGGTGTGGGCAGGTGGTGCCACCCCCAGCGCGCTGGAATAGTAAAGCTGTGTCTATCGTGTGCTGCGATTTCACGGTCATGCTTAGATATACATAAATAAGAAAAAAAATAGTTTTTAAATAATATTGTGAAAGATGTTCTGCGGAGGCTGGGTACATGGAGGTTACAACGTGGTCCACTCCGGGAGTTGATGACCGAGGTGATGTGTAGAATAAATTATGTTTCGAATAAAAAGCACACCGAAATCAGTCTATCGGTTGGGTGCTACGATGACACCGATAGACAGACACAAAATACACAAACAGACTTATAACACCCGTCTTTTTCGTAGTGTGTTAAAAATAGAACAATCGAATATGCCAAAAAGATCTATCCATACCTACGGACACATTAAATGAGTATCAAGTTAGTAAAATAGAAAGCTACTCGTATAAGGTTAAAAAAGTGTTATAAATTTTGACGTGACGTCTTATAAATTGGTTTGGCGGGTGACACTTCAAGATACTGCGTTACGCTGCTCCGCTCACGTTCCGCGCTCACAATGAGAGCGAGTGAGAGGCACGCGTCCCTTCGACTCGGGCATGGTTAGCCCGCCTAAGAGCGAGTGAGACAGACATAAAAAGTGAAAGGCACGCGTCCCTTCCACTCGAGCACAGTTAACCCGCCTAAGAGCGAGAGAGACAGAGCGAGAGAGAGAGAGTGAGAGAGATAGGCATACACACCGGTTCATGTTATACGAATGAATATTCACATTAAAATTATTTTACCACTCAAAGTCGTTGTCACGTAAAACTTTCGCCCGTATACCGACTTTTATATATGCCGATGCACAGCTTGTGTGACACATAGCCATAAGCTTTGCATTCTATGATTTGGATAGCCAATCGTACAAATTTTATTTATTTAAAACTTTATTGCACTAGAAATATACAAAGGGTGGACTTAATGCTAAAAGCATTTTCTGCCAGTCAACCTCAAGGTCATGCAGAAAGAAGGCAATGGGTGCAGTGAAAAAACAATATATAATTGGGGATAAGGGGATAATGGGAATAAATGGGGAACAAAAAACAAACAATCGACGGCAGAGGGTTAAATTATTCCCAAATTTTAAAAATACTTTTCTAATTGCAATGAAGTTTTAGAAAGGGGTTTTAATGAACACCTATCATTTACTGAGGGACTGGGTGCTTGCACCCCTCCGTAAATAGACCAGAGGGGCAAGACCCTCGTTTTCATATCACGATTTTACAGTAGGAGGTCTTCTCTAATTGGCAATTCACACGCAATACAAGAGGACCGGCGTGTTTGTAAATTCAATTGACGCGAATATTTTTAATTTGACCATAATAATGATTATTGGTAATGTTCAGTGTGTAATATAGGTACTTTTGTAATCTTGCCACCATCATATAACATACTAGCGGCCGACGGCAACTTCGTTCGCTTTAGTTTTTGGATATTTGGATACAGATTTATCACAGCCCACTTTAATTCATTATCTTCTAGAACTTTAATTTTTCACACCACCCGAAAATAAAATGCTCGTTACGCCGATCAAATTCTCCTAAGGCCTTATTTTAAAACTAACGGGTTATAGCTGTTGGAACTCTAATATTCCAGATTTATTTATTTATTTAAGCTTTATTGCACAACAATACTTTGTACAAAAGGTGGACTTAACGCCGTAGGGCATTCTCTACCAGTCATACCTTTGGGCTAAGCAGAAATGATTAGTGGGCGGTGCGACAAAATAAATAAAAGAAAACAAACAAAAAATAAGAATAATATGACACATAAGATTAAATATAAAATATACAATATACATAAATATATGTAAATATACATACATACATATATATATATATATATATATATATATATATATATATATATATATATATACATATTTAAAATACACATAATATATACAAATATACACTAAATAAATAAATAAATTTGTTAACTGTTAAAGAAAGATCTATAATGACGGTTGCGATAAAGTAAGATCTTCGTTTTTGTTGTGTGTAGATCAATATTCTTCGTGTTACGAAATACTAAGTCGACCAAAGGTGAAATCTTAAAATTAAGAGCTATTATTGCATTGCTAAAAAAACATACATCAACAAGCAAAGGACTAATGAGGTCGGTTAGACAAACTTTTAAGGAGTTTATTAAGTAGACTACTTCTTTCGCACTGTTACAAGTATAAGTGTTATAGGCAAACTCCGAAGCTCCGGCGCTCCTAGGTTGGACTGGTCAATCCTCAGGTCAGACTGAATGACTTAGTCAAAGCCCAAACAAATGTAAATTTTCGGCCTTTGACTAATCAATTTTCGTCAAACCTGGGAGAGACTAATTTGGTCAGGCAAACGTCAAAACACAATTTTATTAAATCGGGGTTTGACGAGTCAAACTCCGATATAGGTATGAAGTGTCTTATCTTCGTATATTTGAAAGCATTTTATCATTTAAGCAGCTTTCAAGTCTTAAGAACCGCTTAACTCTGCCAGTTCTGACACCTGATTGATCCACTTGTCCCCGTGCGTGAGTCTCTTTAAATAATAACGGTTTAACGACGAGTCCCTTTTTAGGCTGACTCTTTTTCTTGTGACACGTTTCACACAAATCCAAGTAATAGTTTACGCACTCTTTTGTGACATTTGCATACTTTTTATTTAAAGCTTTCAATGTGAGATCTCTACCACCATGACCACATTCCTGATGAGCACATTCAATCACATCGAATAACTCGTCATCCGTAACGTAGTATTGTATATTTTTGTATCTGACAATGGCTTAATTATTTTTTTTTCGTCCCCAAAACAAACAACGTCGTAGCGTTTGAGACGGCGATACTGCAAAGACGTTTTCTTTTTAGCTACTTTAGCGGACTCTACCTCACTGATAATCTGCTCATACAACAACTGTTTGTTTTTTATGTGAAATGAACACTTATTTTTATTCAAATTAGAAATTTTCTCTTTAAACTTTACTTTTAAAGCTTCTTTATCCACGTTTTTAGTAACAACAACACCGTTTGATTCACTCATCTTCAATTTTACACAATTACACGCCCGCACGCTCAATGAATGAACATGAAATGACAAAACAATCGGTCGGAACACCGCGAGAGACATTATGAACCTGTTTAAACATGTTCAGATCAACGTTTGACCGAGTTTTGCAGTCGCTTCTAGGATTGACTAGGCCAAAACCGAAACAGAATAATTTACTTTCGACGTTTGACTGAAAAGTTAGGAGCTCCTGGGTTTGACTAAAAATACTTCAGGCAAAGGGCGAAATTGAAATGTATTTCGGGGATTGCCTGATGGCTTTGGCCAAACCTAGGATAAACCAGTCCTTCCGCGAAGAGACTGTGTATCGGACTTTGACTATAACATAAGTACTAAATGGTGCAATGGTGGTTCCATTATCAGTGGTCAGCTAGTCCATCTAATAAAACTTAATTACTATTAGATAATAGAACACATTTTAAATTAACTATTTACGATAGTGACAGCAGTACTCCATTACCCATACAGAGATAATTTCATATATTTTAAGCTGGAACTTCATTTTCCAAAATTAAATGTAAATAGTTAAGTTATTCTTAAAACACATAAAACTATACTTTTAATAGGTATCCTTTCTTACTCTAGTTTCTAGTGTCATTTGTCGATTCCATAGATAATAGATACGAAATACACATATCGTATTACTGAATAGCGTCTCATGGTATGCAACCAATGATGACTGCGCATTTGGATTTGCATCTTCTGTAAATGCAATCCGATTACGTTTCTACGCTCAGAGATAATAATAGAATCCTTACCTACTGTTTACAATTCGAATACTTGCTGTTGATCTCTATGAAATACTTGATCCTAGTCTGTACTTACTAGGGCGGTTTGATAAGTCCATGACTTTGAAAAGAAAAACATATATTTTGTGTACAAAAACATTTTATTTTTCTACATACTCTCCTTTCAACTCTATACTCTTTTTCCAGCGATGCTCCAATCTCTTCAACCCATCCAAAAAATACTTTTTGTCAAAGCCTGCAAAATAGGCCTCGGTTGCAGCTATCACCTCTTAATTGGATGAAAATCTTTGCCCAGCAAGCCATTTCTTCATGTTTGGGAAGAGAAAGAAGTCACAGGGGGCTAAATCTGGTGAATATGGAGGGTGCGGCAATAATTCGTATCCTAATTCGCCAAGTTTTGAAGTCGCGACTGCAGACGAGTGGGCCGGAGCATTATTATGATGAAATAGAACTTTTTTCTTTGCTAGATGCGGTCGTTTCTTCATCAACTCTTCATTAAATCTTTCCAGCAATGCAGCATAGTAAGCACCGGTTATTGTCTTGCCTTTCTCCAAGAAATCGATGAAAATAACCCCTTGACTGTCCCAAAATACTGTTGCCATCACTTTACCAGCCGAACATACCGTTTTTGCCTTCTTTGGTGCACGTTCGCCGGTAGAAGTCCACTGCTTTGACTGTTGTTTAGTCTCTGGCGTATAATGGTGGATCCACGTTTCATCCACGGTTACGTACCGACGCAAAAATTCACTTGGATTGCGATTATACATAGCCAGACATGCCTCAGAAGTAGTCACGCGTTTTCGCTTTTGGTCGACTGTCGTAAAGTTTTTTCATTCCCAAAATATCGTGCAAAATATGAAAAACTCGTTCAGTTGAGATGTGCACAGCCTCAGCTAACTCGCGTATCTTTACTCGACGGTCAGCCAAAACAATATCGTGGATTTTGTTAACAATGTCCTCAGTGGTTACCTCAATCGGCCTTCCTGGGCGCTCGGCATCATTGGTTGTAATACGTCCACAACGAAACTCAGTAAACCATTTATATACCATTCCATGAGACGGCGCTGAATCCCCGTAATATTTTTTCAACTTGTCTTCGGTCTGCTTAATGGTATTCCCGCGTAAAAAATAGTGTTTAATCAAGACTCGAAACTCGGATTTCTCCATTTTCGAAGAACACCTTCACAGCCGCCAAACTTCTTTTGTTATTAAATATTGTTTTCGCGCCATATTTGAAAATAGAATTATTTTAGGTTCGCAAAAATATTTCTTTTAAGAAAATATCATTAAAAATAAAAAAAGTTTCTATTCAGCCTGAAAGTCATGGAGTTATCAAAACGCCCTCGTACGCTGATTTTTAGGTTTGCTTATTCGATTATTTTTAGAATTTACCCCAACGAATATCTTAAGTTTAATAACAGTTAAGATACGATACTAATAACTGACAACTTCCTCTTGATTGTAGTAGTCTTACCACATACAATGGTATATGGTAAGATCTATTAACAATTGGAAGCCGGCATACGTTTTGAAAGATGAACACGGTAACCGTTTTCTTTTTCGAATTGTCATTTGCACAGAATACCTGAACTTATCGTAAACAGTTACTTGGTTAACTTAATTAATTCAGCTGATTCATACTTCTGCCTGTAAACACGGCGGGGTTAGCGTGTCTGCGCAGTGACTTATGAGGGGTGTACCGAAGTTATCGTTGTGAGTCATGAGTCATAAGGATGGAGGGGTTAGTTCGAAACCAGGTGCGGCGCAGGGGTGTAGTAATGCTACTCGTATATGGTGTAAAGTTCATGCTGTTGAATCCGGCCCTGGGTATTTTTTTGTTTTTCCTTTTAGGCCCTGATTTCGTTAAGGTGATGACGAGAGAAGGGGAGGAGATATGATTTAACAATTGTTCGAGTTGTAAACCATCGGTAAGAATCGATATTTTTGATTTCTATAAAATTTGTACTTAATGTTAACTTAATGTTTTTATTCCAATCCTATTTAGCTTCAGTATTTTATCATATCATCATTAAAAAATAAGGGCGTGTAGGCGTTTTCTTCCATTGTTTATGAACGGTGAATAAAAACAAACTTATTTTTGCAAGAAAAGATAAATAAACCGTCGAAAGAAGGCAAAAACAACGGAATTCTATTAATTGTAATAGACTAAACACAATTTGTAAACATTTTTAGTTAAAATAAGTAAAGGTCGATTTGTTTTTCATTTGTTGAAAAACAGTTTAGTTACTAGGCACAAAAAAATTGTGGACAACAGTATTACTTTAGTACGAGTGATCTGTGGTATTACGGTAAACAACCTGCCTACAATATAATTATTTAGCCTTCATATATATCTAGGCACGCGGCAGCGTGTCAAGCCAAGTGCAAGCTAAGGAACTGGCTGGCCAGAGGTCAAGCCAAGTCCATGCAAAGGAACTGGCTGGCCAGAGGTCAAGCCAAGTCCATGCAAAGGAACTGGCTGGCCAGAGGTCAAGCCAAGTTCAAGCAAAGGAACTGGCTGGCCAAAGATCAAGTCAAGTTCATGCAAAGGAACTGGCTGGCCAGAGGTCAAGCCAAGTTCAAGCAAAGGAACTGGCTGGCCAGAGGTCAAGCCAAGTTCAAGCAAGGGAACTGGCCGGCCAGAGGTCAAGCCAAGTTCAGCAAAGGAACTGGTTGGCCAGAGGTCAAGCCAAGTTCATGTAAAGGAACTGGCTAGAAGGCGGTCAAGCCAAGTTCATGCAAAGGAACTGGCTGGCCAGAGGTCAAGCCAAGTTCATGTAAAGGAACTGGCTAGAAGGCGGTCAAGCCAAGTTCATGCAAAGGAACTGGCTGGCCAGAGATCAAGCCAAGTTCATGCAAAGGAACTGGCTAGAAAGCGGTCAAGCCAACTTTAAGCAAAGGAACTGGCTAGAAAGCGGTCAAGCCAACTTTAAGCAAAGGAACTGGCTAGCCAGCGCCTAGTGTAATATGACACGAACCACTAGATACCTAATTTGGACCCCTCCATAGATTAGGAAACCTATTTAACGTGAACACATGAAACTACGTGTATTTAATTATGTCCATAAGGACAATAATAAGCTCAAATTTCATGAAGCTAGCTTAAACAGATATAAAGATAGGAAGGTGCAAAAGTCGTAAACCTCATCACTGACCGACTGTCTAACATAAAGTACCTGAAGGTAACTTCTAGACAACCTAGAAAGATAAAATTTGGAACCCAGCTTGGTAATCAAGTTTAAGCGTAGGAAAAAATCAGAAAATAAACAAATTCAAAAATGTAGCAAATTATTGTACTTTAAAAAAAAAGTTTTTTTCTTAAATTGTAGCGTTGAAGTCGTTAAAAGCTGATATTTGAACTATCCAAACATATGTATTAATATATTTGATACATAACAGACATACTTAAAGGTTAAGTTTAGTCAAAAAATAGTGGTATCATCAACATCAGTGGTAACATCAGTGGTAACATGCAAAAAACTTGTAATATGTGCTAAACAACAGTCAACACCACATGTGAGAAGTAAATCTACGCATAGTTACTAGTTATATAAGCATAGTTTTTGTATTGAACTTGGCTCTCCTTTTTACATCTATGTTTTTGGTGGTATTCTAATTACGGACGCACTAGGACACAAAGAGTTATCTCTTTGAACACACTTACTAGTAGGTCATTAGCAGTAGGTATGTAAACTACATACAATGTTTCTTGTTAAAATTAAATAAGTGATTCAATAACGAAATAAGTTTTGACCGCCGATATGTATGAAGAGGTTTGAGGAGATATTATCCCAGATTTATGGCCTTAGCCCAGATATTAAAGCTGAAAGCATTTACGAAACCATGCATAAAAACGAGTTACCAACTTACTAAAATACTTGTACTATCCAATGGATAAGACTTACAAATCAAAACAATCCTATTTTACTGGGTAAGAATAAAATTAATATATTAAATTAATTAAATAATTAATATATTTGTATTATAGCCAAATTTGTAGTCAAAGGGGAAAAAGCTTATTATATTTAATTACGTTAAAAGCACAATCTGATCAAATCTCACAGATCGGCACGCGCCCACGCCTCTCACAAACATTAAAAACGTCGGCGGAAAACGTCGCCTGTAAACTCGCTGATCGGATTAAACGGAAAAAGATGTCAATCATATAAATTAATACAAAACAATTGATGGGACAAAGAGCGTGCCATGTAAAGTTGTTACACGTTTCCCGGAATAGGGGTGATGCATCGCGGGGTGGTCACCTGTTGCCTCCCTCGCACGGCCTGAGCCGGCAGGGCCCGTTGCATTTCAGTTATTCTTACAACTCCGGATGCACTACACGTCCCGGTGCAATAGTTGCCCTTCAGCTGAAGTTTCGAATGGACCATCGAAGTGAGCTGACGCTCTTTCCGATACCAGAGAAACTTTTCGCGGACACCGACGCGTCTTCTGTGCTAACTTTTTGACTTCCCCTGAAGTTGTGTGTGCTCGAAAAACTTTTCTTCCGTGTTGAGAGCTTTAAGAACTTTCTTTCAACATGATGCCATCTCGACGCCGCAACCCCAAGAAGTAAGTTTCCCTAACTTTATTTAAAGAATTTTTTTATTTATTTCAAATTTATGGTTTTTAATTTTGATTTTTGTGAATGAATTCCAAATTTTTTTTTGTGAACGTATACATTTTTGTATTCCAATTTTTTTTATTTTTTACACATATTTAAGTAAAATGCAAATGCGACTTTTAAGATTTTGTCAGCCTTGCGTGTTATTTCGTTGAGTTTTTAAGGCGTTGCGAACTAAATTTGCGTGAAAAAAGTAAGCATGCGCAGCGAAAGTTTTTAAACTTGTGTTTTTACTTATTAAAAGATGATATTATTGTAGTTTGTATTCTTAAAATACATTATCGGTATCTTTGCGTTACTATTAGATTCACGCGTCGGGGACGTTTCAAACTTTCTAAAGAAAAAAAACGTTATTACTGACAACTTTTGGGTCTTTTTGCTAGGTCAGAATGGTTTTATACTTACTGTAGTCCCAGTCGGGCTTAGTTGTCAACTGTAACTCGGTATAATAAGGGTTCATCACGTTAGAAAGATAATTTTCTTATTCGTACCATCTGAAAAACCCGTAATTTTTTAGGGTGTGAGGACAATGACTAGGATTTATTTACCTTCACAACGGATAATCCCGTAGGCCTCACTACACCTCGTTACAAGATTCAATACGTTTTGAGGTAGAGGCGCTCTTGCCCCGAAATCTTTAATTAAACACCTACGTTTAACTGCTGGAACAATATAATGCTGCAAACATCATTATTAAGGCGTCTGACGTGGACAAGGCGGTAGAAGATAGATAGATAAATTCTAAATTGCACACCACAAAAAATACAAAAATTAAAATACACAAAAAATACAATTTCGGCGGTCTAGCCGCTGAGAGTGATCTCTAAATCTCTAGAAGAATCATGAAGGTAGCCAGACAAACTGTCTAAAAGATCGAGTCTTACCACCAACTGAACCCGGAATAAACACAATTTAGGCTGTCTAATCGCTGAGAGCGATCTCTAAATCTCTAGAAGAATTTTGAAGGCAGCCAGACAAACTATCTAAAAGATCGATTCTTACCACCAACGGAACCCGGAATGGAATCCGGAGCAATTGGGTTTAAAGTCAGTGGAACCACTATGGCGGTTAAAAATGTATTTCGGTAAACGTTTTTTTTAAGTATATCAGATACTATCGAAGCCTCTATGATCGATGGGCTTACCCACCGGTTTCTAAGATGTATATTGCCATCTTTGAGGTCCCGGGTTCGATCCCCGGGCGATAAAGATGTTAAAATCCAACAGACTATGTTGTCACCGGTCTGGGTTCTACTTCATTTCATTATTAACCGTCTATCTTAATTAAAAGCTCCTCTTCTGGACTCTTCCATCAAACAAGCTAGACAAACATAAGATCAAGTCCTAACACCAACCCTTCCCTTGCAGGGAATCCCTGAGCCGGTTTAAAATCGGTGTAAATACTAGAAACAGAAGACCTATAACGAGATAGTAAAGGGGTTTTTCTACATCTTCCTCGCCCAGGGATCAAACCCGGACCTCATAAATGGCGACATACATCTTAAAAATCGGTAAACCGGAACACACTATTTTCCACGCCGGATTCTCCCTACGGACGCAGGTTCGATTCCCGCCTAGGACAGTTTTTCTTCTGAAAAAAATATTTTATATATAGGAATAATACGGATTCCTCGTTAAAGGCAAGTAAATATAGATAATAGATTTTAGGGTTGTCTATGCGTGATATAAAAATAGTAACAAATATTAAATGAAACAAGCCTTTGTGGCCTAACTGTAGTAACTAAGGCAGCACAGTTGGGAAAAATGATTTATTTATGGACGATCAAATCAATTCAGGAACCGCCAAACATTTAAGCATTACGGAATATAAAAAAAAATTTTGGACACCAATTCATTTGCGGATCCCAAACGTTTATCGCAACTCCAAACATATACGAACCCCCCAAATCATTTCCAGAACCCCAAAGAATTTCCGGAACCCCACAGAATTAACGGAGCCTTAAAATAATCATCGTTTTGTGCATTATCTGCGGCAAATCTTAATTTAATTTTTATTTAATTTAATTGTAATCTTTTCTAAATTAATAGTCGTACATTCACAAATAATACATGTACGTCATGTCCGTTAGCCGGGTGTATTAGCCGTACACCCATTTTTATGGGTTATATCAATATAAAAAAATATACGGTGACGTAGCTACAGAGCACAACACCTTTCCATACCCCATAGTTGTTATACACTCAAAAGAGTTAATTTTTTTGAGCTAATCCTGAAATTCAGCTGCCAATTCTACATAATACAAATCGCAGTAACAAAAAACGTTTTTTTAAGGATATCAGTTAAATGCTTGCCACTCTTTCACGATGCAATAATAAAACCTATTTTGATATACTCAATAAAGATTTCACCTCCACCTCAGTTACAAGTGTAATCTCCTTTTCATCGCGGCAATTTGTTCCCACGGGAATTACAGTCACGCAGTCGCGGGCGAAAACTTGTTTACAAACTTTGACTTGACCTTGCTCTGATATTATAAAAATATCTGGGTGACCGAGTTTTGCGACGCATTTTTTACGATAACTTAACAGATTCACGTACCCAATGAAAATACACCTACAATTTTATGAGAATCACTCGAACCTTTTTGGAGGGATTATGCGACAAACGGTGTGATACGAGAAATTTTTGAAAAGACTAGCTGCGTGGGCGCTTTTACGCCTAAACTACTGAACAGATTTAAATGAAATTTGGTAAAGAGATAGTTTGAGAGTTAAGAAAAGTCATGGGTTACTTTGACCGCGGGGAAACAACTTCTACTTCTTCTTTCCGGGGAATCTGAAAAAAAAAAACACCAAATGCGGACGAAGTCTCGGGTAAAAGCTAGTTGGAAATAAATGCTATTAAACACATCTATTATGTTTACAAAACACATTCCCGTCCACTGGTCAATGGACACGTCTCGCTTTTACCATAATCTGTGTATACAGGGTGTATTCAAACCTATCGCTTCTCATGACACATGTGGGTAAAAGACAAAAAGACACCTCTATTGGATCACTAAGTAATGTGGATGAATAAATAATTAAATGTACAACAACATCACATACATTGATCTGACTCCGTGGTAAGTAGCTTTAGCACTTGTGTTACAGATATCAGAACGAACAGTGGTATCACAAATAAACTTAAATAAATACATAAAACACCCAGACCAGTACAAACAGACAGGTTCGTGCACACAAATGTTTGTAAAGTGCGGGGATCGACCTCTTGGTTTATAGTCATCTTCTTGACCATTACACCAAAGTGGTCGTCATCGGATTGTGTGGATAGTCATCTGCTGATCCATATGTGTGAAATCCCTTAAGAGGCTCCGGCCACGCGAAAGAATTTTGCCGCGACTCACGACTGATAGCGTGTCATTCAACCAATTGCTGATAATCGTGATTCACTGGGACAGTATGCCGCAGATGTGACCTGAGCCGAAACGGTCGGATTCGCCTCAAAATGTCCTTTAAACCGATTGCATGATGGTTATATCTTATATTGAAGACTAGCTGTGGCCGCTGTTCCGCTCGCGTGGAATTCGATCAGTTGTCCAGATAATATACAATTTTAGTTTCCACAATAAGAACTTCAGACTTTAATTTTTATCATGAACTAAAATAGCTCATTATGGAGTCCGATAAGAATTTAGAAAAACACACTCCCTCTCGATCTTTCTAACGCGGCGTAACAATATTCACGACCCACGAGGCGCCGCACTATGGAAAATCGAGGTCTGTTTCCATCTGTTTCGGATCAAAAATCAATAACTTCTTTATTTCTGAAGATTTTAATGTAAAATTTTGCACACATATAAAAGAATGTATTAAGTTTTATATAAAATGGTTTAATAACAATTTGCTTAAATGTATGATATTAAAAATCTAAATCTAGCAGCAAAGTAGTGAATAATTTTTCAATCTTATGCAGTCTTATGAGATGTGTACTGAAAATAACCACCATATACTTAATTTTAAAATACAAATTAATACATAAGGTTATTTTAAAATAAAACTAGCTACTATCTTCTTAAAAAATACTTACTTTATTTAAAAAAAAAATTGAATAAATTAACTTTGAAAGTTTAAAACGTAGATTTGAAAATGATTTGGTTGAAAAAAAGACAGACAGATCTATAAACTGATTATGTTAGCTAAATGGATTATACTCTGTGAACTTCGGGATCGGAAATTAAGATGTTTACTTTTAAAAGATCAAGGGTATCTTCATCAAGTTTCTTCACATTTTTGCAATATTTAATTATTATTTTCTTATGCTGGTTATAAATGGATCTGAAGTATGAAGAAAAATATGAAATACGTCCTCATTAGTCGATGATCTAGAGAATTTCTTGACCTGTGAGCGATTTTTTTATAATCCTTAGCATAACTGACAAATTTTACAGCATTTATCAATACACCTGATGTAAGAGCTTGCAGAATTATGTAAAGTCGTGTAATTAAATTTAAATCCACTACTGTAATTTCAGCAGAGCAGCTTGCATTATAAATAATCTTATGGCAGTGTTACCATCATAGGAGTTACCACAACCTTGCCGTGGTTAATCGATAATAATTAATCAATCCTAGCTCATCACAAAATCGTTACTGTACCAATTTCATATTTTCTTGTTTAAGTCGTTTCTTTTCATCGGTTGTTGCTGACCATGTTTGAAAAGAAAGATTGTAATTTCTTACAATCTTTCTTTTGTTTAATATCATTTCCATACACCGAATCCATACATGTAAAGTAGAGAGCCCATATTGATAGCTTTCTAGTAAGTAGTAGGTAGTGTGCAACTGGACTGATAAAAAAAACAAGCAAAACAAGGTGCAAAACTGATAACGCATCAATATCTATCAATTGACAATAAGAAATTACCAAAAAAACTGCAAACTATTGATGATAAATAGTGTACTAAATTTGAAACCACAAAAGATAACACTTTTATTTTCTGCTTTTTATCACTCTTTAACCTATATCTTCACAAACCGCAAAAAGCCGCAGCTAATTTTAATAAATGTTGTTTATGAATAACTAGGCTACAATCTAACATAAAATTTAAAGCACAGGGAAACGTTGGTAACAGTCAAAAGTCACGATGAAATAAATAAAAAAAAACTTTTTCACCATCTTTAGTTTTTCCATTAAAGCTACAATATTTAAGTAAAAAAAAATATTTTTTTTACATTGTTCCTAAATTTAAATGAAAGAACCTTTTTAGATATGTGCAATACTTCATACTCATACCTATTCTTACAAAGTTTCACATTAAAATCTCATTGAAACTCTTGAAGTTATTTCTCTCGCAATGTCTGTCTCTATGAACAATTCGGATTGTGATAGTACAGAATAATAATTTCTACATACTTATGTGAAATGAGTATATAATAATACATTAGATTTACTCTTTAGCTATTGAATAAAATTAAAAAAGTTGTCATAAGTGACACTTTGAAAAACGATTTATGATATGCAGTTGTTCTACCATTTTCCACATTGCGCCGTCGAGTCACAAAATATACACGACACGACCGACGTGTGGAACTAAGTTAGGCAGGATTCACACCTAACGGCGCGACAGCGTAGCGCGTAGGAGCGCAGCGGATCAGGGCGCCACGCGTCGTAGCGGAGTGGAACACTTTCAAGTGTATTCGTCCGCATCAGTGGGGTGAGCACGAACATTATCGTAACGTAAACGTGTCGTGCAAATGTCAGAAACTGACAGTTTCCCCATACAAATTGACAAGTTAACGATGAAAAACGCTACGAATACGTTACGATAGCGTAACGCTCCATTCGTCATATTGACTCTAGACATCCCGCTTGCTCGCACGGTTAAGCTAGCATATGTAACAGGGACCGCTACATTCAAAACTATGGATATATCAGCTATCAGAGTAGAGCCTCGCCGAATTGACATGTTGTGATTCACATGCGAGCGGAGCCGACCGGCTGCGAGGCATGCGCGCGGATGCTCGAGTACTCGAGCCATCGAATGGCAAGTCCATGTTGTCAAATGTCATTTGGCGGCGAATACGACCTTGCCAATTCGCGCCGATGCGTGCGGTTTGATGTAAATCCTACCTGAGTCGCGTCGTAAAGTTTTACTATGCTGCCACTGCTATATTAATAAATAATTTCTTGTGCAATAAAGTTTTAAATAAATAAAATAAAATAAATAAATGCATAATATACATACACAAATAAACAAATATAATAATAAAACAAATAAAAACTGGTAAAAACTATTGTTTTATTGTAGGGTTTTTAGAAATATAATAAAAAATTATTTGTTCTTAAAAAAAAGGTTCCGTCGCCAAAAAAGTTTGAGAACCTTAGGTGATTTCAATCCGCATTTGTGGGTCGTGTAGTAACGAGAGCAAACTCTAGCTAGACCAATGCTATCGTTAACTCGTCATACGCACACTTAACCGATTAATTTAATATCATAATTATGTTTTGTTACAGATCAAGAATGTTCATCCAAATGCTTTTACTAGTATTTGTACTAGAAAGCTTCGTGTCGTCGGGTAAGCTTTTTAAAATATTAATGTCCCCCTTGAGTTGGTACCCATGAGTGAATGAGTGCATGTGTTTGGTTAATTCTTCAGAAATATAAAAATTACTACAAATATGTACTTCCATAGGACTCTACTAAATCTAAGTATTACTTTAAAATTTATGTCTCCGTTAGTTTATTATTGTATTTCACGTTAGTAATGTCAATAGTTTTTTTTATTTTTATAAAATGGCTCTCTTATAATCGTCATTAACTTACATTTCACTTTTGTCTACGAGTATTTATAGTTGCATCCAAAGATAGATGGACCTTGTAAAACTGCAGCTTCCACTAAACCTGGATACATATGGGGAAGGGCCTAGTTAGCTGTGGACATATTAGGGTGTTAAGTACTATAACAATTGATTCATCGTTGATTTATGGTATCAAAGGACAGAAGAATCGACCAGTCGACGTCGAGCGAACGGTTCTCAGTGAATGAAACTATTGATCGACTTCGACCAGGATTCTGCCGATCGATCAAACCATCGAAAGGTGTAGTAGGTAGTCCCTATGATGATGATCGGTACTATTTATATCTACTTTGACATCAGATCCAACGTTGGCCGAACAGTTAGCCGAAAAATTTATCACCCAATCAGAAACGTGAAACAATCATTGAAAAAATCGTTGGCCTCCACGTTGATTTGTGCTTTGTAGGGGTTTAATTCTAATGGCCAATAGCGTTAGTTTTCGGGCAAGCTGTTTGCGCTACATGTGGAGCTGGTCTTAAAGTAGACGTCGGTAGCGGGCAAAATGTGGTGGCAGCAGGTGAAATGATGTCACGACTCTACTGGTTTCCATGTGTTTGTGTTACGTGATTTACGTGATAAACACATAGAAACCTGAAGTGTCGCGACGAAAACATCGTCTGCTGCCACTTCATGTAGCTCGCTACCAAGTTATACCTTTAGGGTTGACAAAGAGAGTATTAAGAAAAGAGAATGAGACGGAATGAAAGTCAATGATCGATTTTCTCAGAAAGAGAGTTATATTCTTAATGTTTCCACAGCGCCCCCTAACGAGAACGCTGATCGTGGGGACGGTGATCGTGGGGGTCGGCCTAGTAAGTTTGAGTACAACTGACTGCATTCTTCTCTAAATGTTCTAGTAATACGGAATGATATGATCTGTGTTTCTTCATGTAGAACAATGTGGTACCTATTTGTTCTCGTGTTAGGCTATCGCTACCGTTTATCCCGGTTTCCTCCGCAAACGGAACGGACCTATTTTGACGACCGTTTGGTGCAGTGGTCTACATGTCGGACTTCTAAAACCAAGGGTCGCGGGTTCGATCCCCGCACAGTACAAGCATATGTGTGCATGAACATGTGTGTTTGTACTGGTCTGGGTGTTTTCTATGTATAATATGAATTTATTTCCAAAAAAAGTATTTAAATATGTTTATCTGTTGTCTAGTACCCATAACACAAACCTCGTAGCCTAATTGGGGACTAAAGAATTGGTGTCATTGTTGTGAAATATTTATTTATTTATTATTATTTATTAATGACGTCGTTAAACTTTCCCGCGTAAACTGCATACTTTTCGATTATTTCTTGGTGGAAATACATACAATTATGCAGTTTCCGCTTGCGAGTTAAACGAGGTCTCTATTGGGCCGTGCTGCTTCCGGCGGAAACTGGGCTTAATTTACCTCACCACTTAAAACTACACATAGGTTAGAGGTTACCGGCTGGTCTCGAACTTTCAATTGATTGTTTAATGTACAGTTTGTCCTATAAGTAATGAACCAAACTGCTGCATGAGGTAGCCTATCTAATGTACTATCCAAAAAAATATTGAATAAATGCAAATAACTATATTAATAAGTTAATCTTTCTTATACATAAAAATGAATTGCTGTTCGTTAGTCTCGCTAGAATTCGAAAACGGCAGAACCGATTTGAATAATTTTAGTCTCGAAATATTCGTGGAAATCCAGGGATGGTTTAAAAGGTTAGAAATAAAACAAACAACGGGCAAGACAATGTCTGCCTGGTCTAGTTTCAGATAAAAATCATCCATTGATTGTTAGTAAATGCGTCAGTAACAATTTAACTTAGTTGATTTGAAATTCATTATTACTTTAATTTATTAATTTGTCCTGAAACAATTTCGGTTCAATGCTATTGGATAGTGCAATCAGGACGAGCAATAAATGTTTACAGAACGCTGTTGCTGCTGTTCCTTATGCGCTGTAGTAAGGAGGAGGCGCTCTTAAGCATAATCGCTTTAAAGCCATCCGTACGCGCATCTGAGAAACTTTCCTGAGGCGCTGCAGAACCGTGGCAGCCGCAGCAGCGCTCTGCATGCGTTGTTATGTTGTACACGTATTGCGTCGAATCATAGGTTCGACGCGTGTAACTTAACCACAGGCCACTCGAGTGAAATGTTTGGCAAGAAACCCTAAATAAGGTGATTTTAACCTCCGCCATATACCGAGTTATATGTTTATCAATATTTGCACGCCTGCATGCAGGCTGAATACAGCTGCAACCTATTTTTAAAATCTGCAGTATGTAACTTGCATACTTTTGCGTATTCTGGCAAATAAATGTTTGTATTGATTTGATTCGAGCGAAACCTGTAAACAAACATATAAACTAAGAACCCAAGTTTTTAGGTTAGTACATTTGAACTACTTACAGCAGTTTGATTCACTCCTGGGAGACCCTGTATAGACAAGGCTTGAACATCGTTAACCTTTTGTGTCGTCTGTTATGTCTGTTACTACAAAAGAGTTTGGTTCGTTCTTGATGAGGTCAATGTTGAGGGTCATGAGCTTGTCTGTCAGCATCTCATCTTTCGTTATCGTGTCGATGTTCATCTTCCAGATTATTTTAATCAATGTTCTTCCTAGTAATCACTGTCAATGTTAATTCATACTTCTTTTAGACCATCTCTGTCACACCGCATACACACACTTACCGTGTTGTAATTTTGATTTATTATCACTTATCTAGGACATAACTTCTTTTGAGAAACTTATAAAATAAACTTGAATAAGGTACCTACTTAATTTAATAAGTCGGTTATTCTTCGTTGAGTTGTTCTTCGTCTAATTCCCGTTATGCATTTTGTTTCTCAATAAATACACAATCATACATTTGGCATATAAATCTCCTTTCTGGTTTTGGATTTATGAAGCGATAAAATTTTGAGCGTGACGAAAATTAGATTCGTTTTAATTGAAATTAGAAAACTGTTTTAAAAATAAATATTCTACTATCATAGAACTGTCGAAGAGCCGTTTAATGACGTGCATACATAACGGCTAACTATATTGAATAGCAGATAGCCCCGAAAACTTTACAGTCTCAGACATTACAGAAATACATTACAGTCTCGGTGTAGCAAAAACGTTAAAATCTGATGATCTCTTTGATACAAAAATATAATACTAATTAAATCAATATGTAACCTACTTATGTTTGATGAAACAATAATGAATTTGAAATTTATTAAAAAACGTATCAATTATCAAGTTCCGCGATATTAATTTTTTTATTTGTGTCATCTGTGGGATCTATTTCATTAATTCATTTGATGTGAGTACTATTTTCTTGTTTTTTAGTTTCATTTTGTTAAAATATACATGTGTCCTTGCTTTTATGTACACTCATCTGCGCCCAAAGCACTTAAATTAGTTTCCGTTCTGCTTAAACTTACTCTGCCTAAAGTGAAGTAGCTTGTTACTCAATTACTGTCGTTATAGGGATGATGACACACTAAAAGAAAACGAAGTGACCAAAACATAGCTTAAATTTACAGTGTGGAGGCTTTCTCCGTCACAACTGTGTAGATTTTTTTTAATGCGATATTTTAAATCAATGTCACTCTTGCACTATTCATAAAAATACGTATCCATTTTTATTGGATCATCTAAAAACGGGACTTCAAAAAAAATTGTCATCACGCCTATCCTCTGCACACTTTATGGCTCACAAGTTAAAATTTATGGAAAAATTACTTACTATATTTGTATGATTAATAATTCGGTTTTTTCTTAGGATCCTCTCGAACCACTTCCTCACGCGGCACCAGCTCATCATTAAGCTCCAGCGGAGAAGGTCAGTATGCGTTTTTTTTCATTATGAGGTACTTAAGGCTTAGGCTCCTCCTGCGACTCTCTGACTCTCCTGTTTCCGACGGCGTGTCAAGCAATCGCCGCGGCAGTAATCCGAGTGGCCTGACCCTAAGATCTTGGCACAATTTCACTTAAATCAAAACAAGGTCAAATAATGGAAAACAAGAATTTCTTTATTTAGAAACAGATTTTGAGATCAACATGTTACACTTGAAAAAACCATAGTCAATTAAGATAGAATCCTGATTGCCTTTGCTCTTACGGAGTTTCGAACCTGCAACTACTAGGTTAGCCGTCCGGAAGATATATCCAATTGCGAAAAACACTGACGATATTTAAATAAATACTTATTGATTGTCGCCGGCGAAAACTCGCTTAGCTATCGTTTTTTTTAGTATCGTGCTGCTGTGTCCCATCAAGAAACTTTTGTCGCTCTCTAAAATTTATTTTAGTGCGTATAAACACTTGCACAGAAATCGGCCTAAACTACCTAATCTTATAATAAAATAGCGTAATAATAAAAAAAAAACATTTTTGTGTAGACTCTCCGATCTCTCCATCAACGTCCAATGGCGCCCGCCCGCCCTCTCCGGACCCTCAGCCCAGGCGCACTCAGCGAACCTACCCCGCTGGTAAGTCTACAATTAAGGCTAGGAACACACCTGCGACTTATAACTGAAAAGTATGTGTAAAACTCGGTATCCTGCCTTCTCGACGAAAAATTGTTTGGCCTATTATCACTTTGACTACAAACGATTGTCAAAAGTTTGGTAGAATTACGGGTATTGCTAAGCTGATTATTACGAGTATAATGTAATGACACAACACGTTCACGGTTGACGCTCAACACGCTCTACTTCGGGGAGTGTGCTCATGAGCTCCATATGCTCATTCCACCAAGTCCATTCTACCAGAGGGCCACCAGACGTACGGCGGGTTACCATCCATACTTGGTTGATATACCTACTATACGCACTAAGCGCTTCGCTTCATCCTTCATAATGAGCACAGCCAAGGAATGGAATGCGCTTCCGCCGACGGTGTTCCCTCTTTCTTATAACTTGAGCTCATTCAAAGCGAAAATAAATAGGCACCTTCTGGGTAAGCTCGCTACATCGTCGACATCTTCTTTACTTACCTCCTAGTGGGAGAATGATGTCAAGAGCGAACCCATATTGATAAAAAAAACGGTACTTATCATTTGTCAAATCCTTCAATAATAACGTTTCGTCTGTGTAACAGTTCTCTTTTCGTACATTTATATGTTAATAAAAAAAGCATGCAATGTTTATAAAAAAAATACAAAAAAACCTTAACATCAAATCAAAATTAATCGGTAAGTTTAGGTTAGAACAATGACTGATCTGACTGACCGATGAATCGCTTTTATTATATAAAAGCGAATGTAACACAAATTCAAGTGCCCTGTGGGGTAAGCACGAACTATTTCGTAACGTATTCGTGTCGTCCAAACGTCAGAATCTGACAGATTCCCCATAAAAATTGACAAGTCAACAATTGGTAAACGCTACGAATACGTTACGAAAGTTGTTCGTGCTCACCCCACAGGCACTTGAATTTTGTTACATTATAAATTAAAATGAATATTACTTTAACTGAAACATTTGCTTCTTGAAAGTTGGCCTTTCGAAAAGTGTAATTACAAAGGCAGACCAAAAGTACAATTGGCAAATTATTATTCGGCGAAATAATATTCTGCGAAACGTTGTTTCTGGTTGGCTAGTGAAAAACTGGCAAACAGCTTTCGGTGAAAAAGCAGAGAACCATAAAACTCATGCGCAAAAGTGATCTTTTACCATGTAACACGATGTCAGTTTATTCTACTCTAACCTGATGAGAAAAACTTACAACACTAATTCTACAGAATCGTTATACTGTGCTTATACTAAGGGTGTTACACCCCAGTGCCTCGGAAAGCACGTTAGGCCGTTGGTCCTGCGCCTGATCTCTCTCCGGTCATGTCGGATTGCCGTCTACCGAAATTTGATCGTGATAGAACAGTGAATGCACCTGTATTGCGCTCACATTTTTGCACTACGCGCGGCTCACTTGGCCGCCGTGGTCGAAATCGGCCAGGAGGACTATTATTATACTAAGGACTGAATTATAATTAAATTCCGACCAAATTTCGAACCGAACTTATTTAGGATGAAATTGGTTTTGACTATATAGCTTAAGTATATATGTTTTTTTTTAAACAGTCAGCCTGCTGTAAACACTATCTTACAGTTAGATTATCGCCCATTACTTAATTTATTGACGGAATACTTGAAAAGCCTTTGATATTTACAAAAATATGTAAAACGTTAATTTATGTACTAGTCGAGTTAGCATGTTTTTTACCAAAGTAGCTTAACTGTACAAAGGTAATTTCTTTACTTCATTAAATCAATCATAATAAGAGGAGCTTTGTTCGAAAATTTATTTATTTAAAATGCTTTTGTCATTTAAATTTCTTGTACAAATTAAGCATGTTGAGTTATTGGTAAAACACGTTGGAAATAGTGTTTATAACTTAACAAAGCCTATCACTTGTTTGGCTGACAATCGTCAGCCAAACTAGTGATAGGCTTTATGTACTGGACGTCCAGTGAAATTAATTATTTTTTAATGGGCAACACTGATTTTTCTTTGTTCTTGCAGGCGTTTACTTGAATCAACGGGGTAAGTTAAATTTTATCACATTTTTATACGATTAGTTTATATGATTGATTGATTGATTAACACTTTTTATTTTATTATTTTTTTTGGGAAACATACAGTTTTAACATTACATAACAAAACATTTGAAACACAAATGTAAATAACACATAAACCAATTAAGTTTCTTCAGCTTGTATTCATAGAGTAAGCCATTTTTTTTGTACAACACAAAACAAAATTACAGACAAGTTTAACAGATAAAGATGTACAATGTAGGCGGTCTTATAGCTTGTAGCGAAGCTATAAGTTTCTTTAGCTTGAATAATACAAAGAGTAAGCCAATTTTTTTTGTACAACACAAAACAAAATTACAGACCAGTTTAACAGATAAAGATGTACAATGGAGGCGGTCTTATAGCTTGTAGCGAAGCTATAAGTTTCTTTAGCTTGAATAATACACAGAGTGAGCCAATTTTTTTTGTACAACACAAAACAAAATTACAGACCAGTTTAACAGTCATCTGTTAAACTGGTCTGTAATCTTGTTTTGTCATTTTCAGACAACCTTCGGTTAAAGTATATGAGTATATTTTTTTACTTAGATTTTAGACCGCAAGGACTGTACTCTATTGCGTTTCGTTTGTATTTTCGGGTCTCGCCAGCGCGTTTGGTTGCACGGTTAAGATTGTAAGATAGACAGAGATGGCAACATCCGAAACTACGGACAATGGCTTTGAGAGTAAGAGTGCTGAACAATTATTGTAGTACAATTCTGTTTTGTGATTTTATGTATTATTTTTCGTCTAGATCCACAATACACGGTACTTAACACAGAACCAGTAATATGTATAATCTCATAATTATTTTCTTTCTTTGTCATAACCTTTCGAATTTTCGCGCTTAGTTTGGTGCCATAAAATCGAAAATATCAAATTGATAGAGAATTCACAGTTGTATCGCCGAACTTCGCTGAATAAGTATTCGAATAACTAAACTGTTATCCAAACTGGCCAACATTATATTGGTATTATTTCATGTTATTTTTTTTTTTGTAGGCTTAGTAGGAAGATACCACTACCTTCTTAAATTTTAAAGAGTAGTACTTACACTCTACGTCGTAGAATAATTAAATAAGAACTACTCTTTAAAATTTTACTTGACGTAGTGTCTACGCCTATGGAAACAACTTGTTAAAATGGACTTCCATATAACAATGAAGGTGAACCGATTTTGTTTGTTGGAGATCATTAAGTACATTTATTGTTTCAATGCAGGAGAACCAATAAGGACCTTGGAGTCTGATATCAGGGGTATGTGACTTACTGCTGCTGTCTACCGGAGCGGAGCTAGCCAGTTTCTCCGCTCCGCTACCTCGCTCCGCTTCTGTGGACAGCAGTCGAGATTTTCTCCTTAGACGAATATTGAAATTGCTATATAGTGTCTGCCGAGAGCGTATTATGTTGTATCATTTTGCTAAAAGACAGACAAACAGTCTCAGTATTCCGTATATAGGGTTCCATTTATAACTTCTTAGTACGAAACCCTAAAACTAAGTAAACCTTAGAGTTCTATGTGATATTGTTAGCTGATGTAACATTGTTCATCTACGATTCATAATGATTCATAAATCACTCATAATCTTCTCCGTACTTGCCATTTAACTAGGTTTACAAAATCGGGTCATTAAAATCAGTCAAGTAATATTTAATTTGAAAATCAGATCTTTGTATCTGACTATTGAAAATCACTCACTCTTGGAGACACGTTAAGCTAGTCTGTTTCTTGAAACGTTAAATTAGCCTATTCAATTTCTTTTTCTATTTCTACCTTTCATTCTAAAAAAAGAAAATCTTATTTATAACGTTTGAACTTTGTAGAAAAAAGTTGCAAGCAATTTTTAGTTACTCGCAACTTGTTGAAATTCACGATATTTTTATGTAATTACATTAAATAAAAATTTTATTTAAATTATTATTTATATAAATAATATTAAAAACATTATTCAAGTGAATGAGTCTCACAAGGCGAATGCAGTAAAAGAATTGCTTAGTCATGACGTTTCCCTATTACAGCGGCCCTTTGGCGGGATTTGGCTATGGCACCGAGAGGTACGAGTTCTTTAGGATATTAAAAAAGTCTATTAGCCATAGCACTTTTAAGAAAGTTTGAACGCAATTTTCACGTACAGTTTAATTTTTAGGTATGGGAAAAGTTTTTATTACCTAATTGTTATGTAACTTTAAGTGCATGTTTATTTTTTTACATTTTAATTTATTTATGTATTACCTAGCCCAGCCAAAATCAACAAAGTCGACAAAGATCAAATAAGAGAAGAGTTGCATTGAAGAGATGTTTTTTCGATAGTCAGCTATTCACCCTCAGGCGCGTTCGGTCTACTTTTCGTTTTGGTCTACTTTCCTGATTCGTCTACTTATCTATGTACTTGGGCGAATGGTCTTCTTTTTTTATAGGTATTTTTTATTTTCACTACATATTAACGGACGTACGTAACGTACTAGCGGACGCCCGCGACTTCGTTCGCATACATTACAGGCTTACACACAAAGTTTCGTCCCCCATATAACTACATTACACTATCTTTTCGAACTTTCCTTGGACCGATCGCTTCTTACGGGTTATTTATACTTTACATGCCCAATAAAATATTAAAAAATCATGGATTCATTCAAACATCAGCATCCTTACCACAAATAATGGTGATGGGGCCCAAGTGGCCGAGCGAGCGGGCGTGCGCGTCGAATCGTATCGCGATAGGCCCCACCATAGACAAAAGTAATTCTGTGGTGATAAGGCGGGAAGCATAGATATTTCTCTGTGGTTCCCGCCTTATACTACTAATAGACGCAAAGGCGCGGTTCATTTGTTTGATATATCCGCGCCCGCCGTCGCGCCGCCACCCACCGCGCTGGGCTCCCCGTGTGGACCCAAACTATGTCCCGGTTTCCACCAATGCGAAGATGACGAGAGCTGATATGTTTGAATAACCAATCAGAAATCTTTTTTTCCACATCTCCTCAGTTCAGATTTCAGATTCAGATTCGGTATAATATTAATAACGAAATCTAATTGGTTATTCAAAATATCTCTCGTCTCTTCTCCTCTCCGCTGCGGTGAAAACCAGGCCTTAGAGTGGGGAGATTTTTTCATCTTTTTTTTCACTCAATAGAAATTACTCTTTTCCGTTGCAATATTTTGATGAAACTAATTATTGAAGACGCTAGCTCAATGTTCAAGTTTTCAAATTGTTCAAGCATTATTTCTGTATGTAATTTGTCTTAACCAAAGATATTTTGATTGATACAGAGTCTTCGCCGCCGATCGCTCGTCGGTCGACGTCAATCCCCTTCTATCAACCAGGTATATCACCCTTGATTTCTTATTACCATACACGTTGTAAAACAACTACTAGCCAAATTCAGGTGGACGGTTAAGTGTAGAGTTCTACAACAATAAAAAAAATCCTAAAAAATGTTTTGCAATATAATTGTACTAGTGGCCGCCCGCGACTTCGTCCGCCTTAAAAATTCTTTATGAATTGTAGCCTATATGTTATTCTGATGTATAAGCTATATTGTGGTAAAGTTTAATTCAAATCCATTCAGTAGTTTTTACGTGAAAGAGTAACAAACATCCATACATCCATACTTACAAACTTTCGCCTTTATAATAGTAGTAGGATAAGCGTATAATTTTTTAACAGAAAAATGCATGAGTCAAGGTAAACCAGAACTCAAAAAATTTCACAAAAGTGCAGCGCTATATCCGTTTTATTAAGGCAATATGCTTCAAAATATTAATTTCATACATATTTTATCTGTTTTCTACCACTTAATTTGGATCCTACTTTCTTTCACACCCAACTTAAGAAGTAAACGCCTATTCTTAAGCTCCAATTTTCGTTAGAAAGTGTTCACGCGGCGCTGACCGCCACTACACAGTTACTAATTCATATTTTTAAAATAACTTGCTCTGTTGCAGATCGCCGAGCGTCAGAGGGCAGTAAGTGTTAAATATTTTAATCTGTACATATTATGTATATATATTTTTCATATGTTTCTGCCACCATGCCCCAGTACTAAAGTAATGTTTCATTTTGTAAAAATGTTCGATTATTTTTTGAAAAAAAATAAACTCTACATTACGAAATAAGGTACTGAACGGACAAAGGAAGACCCGTGGTACAAGCCAAAACAACGTGGTAAGTTTCGTTTCAGTCGGTCAGTTTTAAAGGTCTGAAATCAGTTTACTAAAAATATTAATCAAAAATATTTTTGTTCAGGTCTCATCCTTATCGACTTGACATCATCTCCGAGCGGTATTATATTAATTAAATTTTACTATCCATTAGTTAATTATTTCGTAAGTCGGTGTTAACCCACAGTCATGGTATCTCGCAAGTCTTTTAAACATTGTATGGAAAAGAGCTGTTATAAGTCAGACGCTTTTTCTGTCTGTATGAGGCTCCTGATCGGATGGACCGATTTGAGTACGGTTTTGTAAATCGAAAGATAGTTTATTTAACGGTTGTTTGGTATGGCTGGTCAAACGCCGTCTAGACGTTGAAGCTCAGCGGATTTCCTGTCTCATGTCATATTTTTTAGTTTTTTTACTATAAGGCCATTAGCATTGGAAGTCATGTGACGAATAGGTGCCTAATTTAGCGTAGCTGATATCGTTTGTCAATTTAATTACAATAAAACTGAAATTAAAATAAATTTAAATGAAACCCACCATTTAAATGAAACTGAGGCTTTAGTATTTCCTTTTTTACCTTTTGCCTGGTGCAGGTTTTACATAAAAGATTCCGTGATAAATTCCGTGTTTGTTCCATTAGTTCCATTAGTCGATTGATTGCTATGGAGCTTCCATCGGGAAAATATGAAATCGAGAATCGAATCGTTTCAGGATTAAATTCGTTATTTTTATCTGATAGGTGGACAGAAGGCTTAGCGCGTAAGCCGATGAGAGAATTGTAATAGCATTGCTTCACTTTTTATTAGAATATAATAGAATAGAAAATCATTTATTCACACAAGTAGCAGGTTACATAAGTGCAAATATCACAAAACATTACACTTTTTACAGATATGTACCTACTTAAACATGCATGAAAAGGAATCTACTCAGCAAATGCCGCAGAATCTAATGATCCGGCGACGCTGGTCTTCCGTAGAATCCGATAAAGAAAAAGGAATAAGGAATAGAAAGCACTGCTGCACACACAAAAACAAAAAACATTTAAATGACTGTGTACTCTAAATTTAAACAAAAACTTGAGTAAGAATGTAATCAGCAACTCAAAATTACAAATATTCAAAACATAGTAATGGAGCTTTCATTATATTTTTACAAACTTACTAACTCAACACAATAATATTTACCATTAGGTATCCAATAACACTGTTTATTAGTACTGCTTTAAATACCAACTCAACCAGAATATAGACTATTATATTTACAAGCAGGTTAAGCAGTTTGCATAATACACAAAAAACAACTCTTAAATATTAATTATTATAATAACTATTACAAAGAAGTCCAATTGTGAGTTAAACAACACAACCTAATGTGATGAATGAAATGACAAACAAAGCCCTACAACCAATGGTCTTGGGATCGGACTATATCCAATAGACAGGACACGCGACAACAAGTCAATTTTGTATTACTACTTTACACCTTACATTGGAGAGACCTTTTGAAGATCTAGAAGATACCGTTTATAATTTGACTTAAAAGAGCGCAACGTTATTAATTTCGTAAGCGGTGGTGGGATGTCATTCCAACACTTGGAGGCAGAGTATCGAAAACTTCCACGAAATGCTGCAGTGTTGTGACGTGGGTAGCTGAGATACGAAGAATTTCTGATACTATTTAAAAATACCAATTTTTAAACAAATATGGAGGTGATTTAAATCGAATTATACCAAAAAGAAGACATGCGTAATGAAGTGAACGTCGGGACTGCATATTTATGAGGTTACTCCTATTAAGAAACGGGGTTATATGTGCCCTACGCGGGATTGTAAAGTAGAAACGAGCACACGCATTTTGAACTCTCTGAATTATCTTCCTAGTGTAACCAAAAATGCAATCACCCATGACCGTATCCGCATAATTTAGCTTAGATAATATAAGTGCTTCGCAAAGTTTAATTCTGACGTCAACATCCAAATAGTTCCGAACCTGATACAACACTTTCAGTCTATAAAAGCAATTCTTTGCAATTTCAAGAACATAGTCATGAAAACGAAGGCTACTGTCCATAAGAACCCCTAAGTTACGAGCCTTAGTGACCTGTTCAATATCTGTATTGCCAAGTTTAATATTAGGGCTGAAATTATTTATTTTATTTACTTTATTTACGTATCATTAAGTATGTTCATTGAAAAAAAATCTCGTAAAGAGTTCACAGAAATGATGAGTCGTTCTCAGTTGAAAGTCTTTTATGCGTCTGAGCCAGGAATTTAAAACTATCCAAAAATTTTGCCAGCTAAGAAGTTTCTTGGCGAAAACTTGAATTTCAAAAGATAAATCAAAATCGATTCACTGTGATTCAGTCCATCTGTACATTGACAATGTTGTAAAACAACTGATTACTTAACAAGCATACTTTACAAGTATTTGACGACCGCTTTGGTGTAATGCTCAAGAAGTTGGCTATTAACCAAGAGGTCGCGGGTTCGATCCCCGCACTGTACAAACATTGTGTGCATGAACATGTCTGTTTGTACTGGTTTGGGTTTAAGTATGTATTTATTTAAGTTTTTTTGAAATACCACTGTTGATTCTGATAACACAAGTGCTTAAGCTACTTACCACGGAGTCAGTTCAATGTATGTGATGTTGTTGTATATTTAAAAAAAAAGAAGTCTAGCGGGCTCTGATTTTTGGTTCGT
The DNA here is from genome assembly GCA_963921415.1 of Pyrausta despicata. Lineage (NCBI taxonomy): Eukaryota > Metazoa > Arthropoda > Insecta > Lepidoptera > Crambidae > Pyrausta > Pyrausta despicata. Next base: position 16,322,140 of record OY992845.1, on the reverse strand, counting down.
TCATACTTTGAAATTCAAAATTTTGGCTAAAAACTGTTAAGCTGTCAAAATTGTTGTGATCATATGAGCCTTAAAAAAGGGGTAATTGCCGCGCAATCGGACAAAGTTCACATCGAACGATAATCACTCAAATGCCGTTGCGTTTGGTGGTGAAATTGAATTTGAAATTCGTTTATTTGCAAGAATACAGGTTTTAAAGATCTTAATGTTATCGTAAGTTAGTACACGTATTCAACCTGCATGCAGGTGTGCAAAAAATAATTCAAAAAGGCAGAATGAATATAAAATAAATTTTGATATGTTACATTAATAACAATGATGAATTAATTAATGGTGAATAGTCGAAATTTGAAATTCAAATACGGAATATTTTGCAGCTGGATTTTAGCGCGGGAAACGTAAGGAGTAAGATGGGCTCTGGTTTCTTAATTTTCTAAATTGATTTTTCGATTCATTCGATTTTGATTGAGTGATGTGGAATTATCATCATAATGTGTTACTGAAGGAAAACAATGGAGTAAATGTAGGAAATAGTGTAAGGTGCTCCGTACTGATCCGATCGATATTCCCGCGTTATACTGAATAAAACTAATCCTCGCATTTTGAATGAGTGAGGTTAAGTTAGTTTATAAGTAGTAGTTTTAAGAATAGGCTTGTTTCCTCAAAAAATCTATTTAGTCCGTCATTTACATTATCAAAAAATATTGGACACCTATTTTTTCTTTTTTCAATTGAACAATAATTTACGAAGATATAGTGCGTTGAAGTTTCGCGTGACGTCACGCCGTGTCACACTTTTTAGCACGGAGTGACGTCACGAGCCCCCACTCCCGAACTTTGACGCGCTTTATCTTTGTCAATTTTTATTGATTTGATAAAATAAAAAAATACGTGTTCAATATTTTTTGATAATGTAACTGACGGACTAAATATAATTGTTATTATTTTACCCAGGAAACATCCCTATTGTAATAAATGAAGATTAGGCTGTATGGCTCTGACAGTTGCTGCTATTATTTTTATTTTTAAGCTGTCATTTAATGCACTTTTTTCGTGATATGATACACGCACACATGACAGTACATCTAGGTAAAAACTGTGGCATCTTATGTGCACTCAATGGGGCGTACAGATTATGTAACATGTTATATAATAACATATGTTATATAACACGTCTAACATTACAATATTACAAACAATTTTTATGTGTAAAATTGTATGTGTTTGTTGTACAATATGTTATGTAACAATGGTTTATAACATGTTTTGTTACATAGTCTGTACGCACCGTAATAAGGTGATTTTGCAATTCGAAGCTTGATGTGCTGTCGTGTGTACAATGTAAGAACGACCACCCTTTTGACGGATTTAGTTTTTCGAACTAGGCCTACTAATCCAATGATTTCTTTGGTAATTGTGCAGCTTTACTCCACCGACGAAGGAATACACCCCGCGAGGAACGACTTAACCGTGGTATGAACTAATATTTTACTTACATAATTTCATTAATAACATTTATCAGTTAGAGCCAGGCACATGTGTTACATACGGTCGCTTCGACTCACGACAGTCACGACTTTTCGCTGCGTACCCTTGTGTACGTAGGCGAAGGGACTATTATTATCACACTTAACCGCGCTCCGTCGCAGTTTGTGCTAGTTGTCTGTGTAATTTGTGGTGAACCATTTGTTCACTACAAAATGGTACCGCGCGGTGACGCACTGTCAGTGTGTTATGCCTCGCGTGCTTTTAAAACAATCTGAGGTACTTGCGTACAATTAATAAATCTGTTGCCACGCATATCGCGACGGAGCTAATATGTGTAATGTGTGGATGTCCTTATAGTCAGATGGCGTAAATCCGAATCATTAAACTACAAATCTAGAAATAAAATAAAATCTGTTTTACTAACACAATTCTTGAATTTGATTTGGTTGTATTTTAGCAGCTGATGGACAATGTAAAGAGCCAGTGGCTAGCACAAGCAACGCCGCTAAAGGTACGTTTATTAATTATAATCCATACTAATATTGTCGCGAACCGGTCCTCTACGCACGGGGTGAGACGCGTGGGAGGAGGGCTACGCGGCACCGGCACTACGGACCCCCGCCGGACACTTGCGCTCGACACACGGAATACGACGAACATCACCAAAGCTCCAGCCGCGACCCGCGTTCGATTTCCTATCCACTAAGTGTTTGTCCGGGACTTTTTGTAAACGGCAATAAACCAGCCCTTAAATACACAGTCCGCTTTTTATTACGTCCTTTAGGACTCTCACAAATATTATAAATTCGAAAGTAACTCTGTCTGACTGTTACTTAATCACGCCTCTACAACTGAACCAATTTGCATTAATTTGGTAAAGAGATATTTTGATACCTGAGAAAGGACATGGGCTACTTTTTACCGCGGGAAAATGACGTATTCTCATGGGAAAAGTCAAGTGGGTCGATCGCTTTTAAGCCTGAACTACTGAACAGATTTAAATGAAATTTGGTAATAGGTAATTGGTAAAAGTTATTTTGAGACTTAAGAAAGGGTATGAGTTACTTTTGGACGCGGGAAAACAACGCATTCCCATGGGAAAAAATACTTTCCCGGGAATCTGATCGCTTTCACTCCCAAAATTACCAAAGATATTAATCATATTACTCGTATTTAAAACAACGCGTACCAAAAAAAGCTACCTTACGCGGACGAAGTCGCGGGTAATAGCTAGTAATTCATATATTTTTTGTGTGTAAGAACATGGTATATGGATGTTACAATAAATACAGTGCACTATACATACTATACAATAGCTCAAACTGTTCGCATGCAAATACTATACAATGGGGTAAAAATAAGCAAAAATGGAACAATGTTAGTAAAAAATGATCCTAAATTCAATAATTATAAAATTTAATATTTATGTTAAATATTTAATAAACTGTTCGGTCAAGTAGATATTTTAAGTCATAAATAGTCAACAAGTCATACAATTGACCCTTGAATGTTATTGTTTATGTAACGGGAAATATTCATTTATTCATTTATATATTTATTTTATGTAAGTGAAATAGTGTAAGCATCCTTTGCTAAATGATAAGTGATTTAACACGCTCGATTGATTTTACAATCAGATATCGAATGCGTCTACTACTTATTACTTGTAGTAACTACCTTTTTATAACCCTAAACGTGTACTTAAAAATGTACTACTCTACAATAACTTTAATTTTGTTGTTAGAATATGACAAACAACACGGAGAACCAATGCCCAGTACGAGCGGCACCGCCAGGGGTATGTTAATTTATCATCATAATAAATAAATTATTTAAACATTAAGTACCTAATAAAATCATGTAATTTTCCTTTGCTCATGACACCTGCAGAGCCCCCGCCAAGTCGACCAAAAAAGTAGCACGGCCATACCATCCTATTCTCGATGCAATTCAGGCCCTTTTTGACCCCTCTATAACTTCCTTGTGGATAAAACAACAAGCCTGAATTTTCAGTTGCTTATCAAGCATTATATAAACACGGCATATTTAAAATTTCATTCAATTTGAACCAGTAGTTTAAGAATTGTATCAAACTTTCTTAATTTTGAGCCTTCAAATTTAAAATAAAACTAGCTGACCCGACAAACGTTGTTTTGCCATATAAATTATTGTGGACAACCCTTATCACTAAGGGATATGAAAAATAGATGTTGGCCGACTCTCAGACCTACTCAATATGCCGTTTCAGAGGAGTACGGGAACGAACATTGTGACACGAGAATTTTATATATATAGAGATTAGTGTTTAGTGTCTTAATCAAGGGAAAACATAACATTCCATAATTTCTGACCAGCTTTCTAGATACACTAACTGCGTGAATCAGTTCGTAATCCCATAAGTTATTACGTAAGTTATTATCTTGTCAGTTTTAAAAATATCTTACGTTTTATAAATTGATATACTTGGCCATCAAAACTACTCGATCGATTTTATTCATTTTTAGTGTATGGACATATGCTATATATGTTATACCCGTGCGAAGCCGGAGCGGGTACGCTAGTTATGTATAAATTGTAAGTTACATTGTGTTTTGATGTGATGGCCAAGTCGATTTATTTATTTAAAACGTACAAGAGTTTTTAATATTGTCATGATAATAACATAAGACAGACGGTCCCATAAGTAGTGACTGAATAAATCAACCGACTTGGTATTACATGGATCGCGCAACTTTTTAGGGCAGAAAAACTGAGCTGCGGGACTTGGGATTTTTTACAGGATATGTCTGACAATAAGATTGTCAGATCTCGTAAATACTAATTTTCATACTCTTAATTTAAAACTCAGACTTGACTGCCTCGTTGGTGTAGTGGCAAAGTTTCTGCCTTACATCCGAGAGGTCCTGGGTTCGAATCCCAGGTCGAACCAAAATCGTTTCTGAGATTTTCTGTCATGAATTTCTCTAAAACAGCTCGCAGTCGGAAAATTAGCGATGTAACACCCCCGTGCCTCGGTAAGCACGTTAAGCGGTTGGTCCTGCGCCTGATCTCTCTCCGGTCATGTCGGATTGCCGTTTCACCGAACTTTGAGAGTGTTGGAACAGTGAGTGTACCTGTGTAATGCGCTCACACTTGTGCACTATAATATCTCCTGCGTAGTTGGCTGATCTCTGTTAGGATTGGCCGCCGTGGTCGAAATCGGCCTGGAGGAATATTATTATAATTTAAAAACTACTCTTTATGTGGCTAAGGCGATTCACTGTGATCACTCTGCACCGTGCAGATTTTGCTCGCGCAATAATAATAACATCGCGCGGTGACGCGTTTGTCGGTGTGTTGTGGTGCGCGTGTGTTTCATACAAACTGAGGTATCTCGGAGGACGGCGACGGCGCGCGATGCAGTGTGATGATCGCCTAAAACGTGTAAAATTTGTGATTGTCTACGGTTAACTTTACATTGTTGTATTTTAACAGGAGGAAATTATGGACAACCTATTCCTAGCACGAGCGGCACCGTCTTCGGTATGTTAATTAAACATCTTATTTAATCATCTTAACTTCAATTAGGTAAAATAACATCTACATCCTTTGTATATGACAGCCCTAGGCCCCGTTCACACGGCATTTTCCTGCACGTTTTTTGCAGTGTACGTCTTAACGTCATTGTAAACGTATGAATGTGACGTGACGTTAAAACGTATACTGCAACAAAAACGTGCAGTGGGGTGAGCACGAACAACTATCGTAACGTATTCGTAGCGTTTACCTATCGTTAACTAGTCAATTTGTATGGGGAAACTGTCAGTTTATGACGTTTGGACGACACGAATACGTTACGATAATTTTCGTGCTCACCTTACAGAACAAAGCCGTGTGAACGGAGCCTTAGTGTATTCAAACGCTAAACGATTGATTGCATTGGGTATGCAAGCATTGGGTGTACGCACACTTACGGTCAGGTCTCGTAAACAGGAATCCTTCTACTCCTCATTTAGCACCTATCCTTTTTAACCACCGAAGAAAAAGAGTGTTATAAGTTTGACCCTCTATGTCTGTTTGTGTTGGTTTGTTTTTGTGTGGCATCGTAGCTCCCGAACGAATGGGCCGATTTTAAAGCGGTTTTTTTATTCGAAATATTATTTTATCGCGGTGGGTGTTAGATATGGCTTATCGAAATCTGTCAACTAGTTGAAGCTCACCGGCAATTTTCCTGCCTCATTTGGGGGGTTTTAATTGAAAAGCAAGATTTATAACCCTAAAACTTGTACAATTTGTAATAAACTACAATTAATTTAAGTTTTTCTTTCTTTAGTGTATGGAGAATCATTGGCTAATGCGAGAGGCATAACTACGGGTATGTTAAATATCTTTTAATCAATTCATCTCACACCATCATCATCATGTTGTAGGTATCTTACCACTTGACGACCACTTTAGTGTTATGGTCAATAAGTTGACTCTTAACCAAGAGGTCGCGGGTTCGATCCCCGCACTGTACAAACATTTGTGTGCATGATCATGTCTGTTTGTACTGGTCTGGGTGTTGTATGTGTTTATTTAAGTTGATTTTTGTAATACCACTGTTGATTATGATATCTGTAACACAAGTGCTTTAAGCAACTTACCACGGAGTCAGATCAACGTATGTGATGTTGTTGTATATTTATTATATTTATTGATTAATCATGGCTGGCAGCAGCCTAAGGAGAACTCAAAGAAATTCAGACCGATGAGTAAGTGTCACGGTAGCTCAATTGGTAGAGCAATCGCCCGGCTTGCGAGAGGTGCGGGCTCGAGTCCCGTCTGTGGCAGTCCGTTTTTCTTTAATTGTGTTTTTTATTTCTCATCTCATCTCATCAGCCTACATACGCCCACTGCTGGGCACAGGCCTCGCCTGAACTATGAGGTGTTCCGAGCCTGCCTGTTGTAATTAAGCCACCGCGCCTGTGGGCCAAGCAATTTAATCAGTGAATCCTCTTGTAACAAAAATAATATTTAAATTATCCTTTATTTATGTATGACAATCTTACAGTTAGACCTCCAAAACACAAATTCACTTACTTGCAATTTAGAAACTTTTTATTTATTTTTTATTTGTTAACACAAAATAGTTTACAGTTGTGGAGATAAAAGTTTCTTAAAAATTAAATGAGTAAACTGTAAGCCAAAACATGTGTTTATGAAGTACAATACAATGAGTTACAAATTATGCTTAATAATTACGATAGACAAATTATCATAAAACTATCCTTTTATAAGCCTAAGGTGAGTATCACACTGCACCGCACTCTGGTGCAGATTCTGCTTGCGCAGCACAAATTGCACCACGCGATGACGCGTTGTCAGTATGTTGTGGTGCGCGTGTTTCACACAAACTTAGTTACATACTTGCTTACAAAGAATAACTCAATCGCCCGGCAGACGGCGACAGACTAGTGTGATAGTCGCCTTAAACGAGTGTAAGTTGTGCTTCACTACAATTATATTGATTTTATTATTTGGTATTTTAGCTACAATTGAACATTATGAAGAACCGATTCCCAGCACCAGTGGGACCGCCAGGGGTATGTTAATCTTTGTTTTATATTTTATTGAATACGGTAGTTGACACCACCAATCGTTGACGTACTTTTTATCAACTGTCAAAACGCTTTTCTTCATAGAGCTTGTATGGGAATAACACACTTTGACGTCACCGCGTGCAATGCCGACTGAGTGACTAATTATCATTTGAATTCCAATTAAAAATCAAATAATACGAACTGCAGAAAAATATTAGTGTAAAGGCATCTGAAATTATGAATTATTTTAGAGAAAATCAGTTTTTTAATATTTCTTTCATAGTGGAAACAAGCCTATTGGCATGATGACACTTATCGCATTTCTTTTTTCAAGATTCAAATTCAAGATGCTAGTGAACACAATTCATCAAATGAAAGCTATAAACTTTAAATAATTTAAATAACCTAAATCCCGGCGACTCAGGATTTACGACACACTGAAATAAAGTCACAACTCTGTTTTCTCACACAAAAAATGGAAGCAGATCGTTTTGACGGGTGATCAAGAAAGATAACGTTAACGATTGGTGTTGTCATCATCCTTAAATATTATCATACTAAACACACACAGGCAGATAAGATAAATAATTTAACTGTGAAACGTACCGTAGTATGGATTTTTTTCTGCATCTGCTTTATTTCAAGTGGCGTCACACACACACACACACACACATATTTTAATACATAAGTTAACATTTGAGATATTATGTTAAGTATATATTTGTTCTACATAATGTGTTTTTTATATTCAGGTACGACTGCATCTCGTCGAACCACTCACGCTTCGGGTAAGTGCTTATTCTAAGCGGAAGTGAAGCAGTATACTCGTATATTTACGATAATATCTATAGGTCCTTTACGTATGAAATTATTGTTTTAAGTTTTTTGTAACTAAGAGACCTATTACGAATATCTGGATCGAAATAGAATTTCACTGATGATCTCTTACTTTTTAACTTTGATTAACCTCCGACGAAAAAAAAATTGGTTGCCTGTAAAGTCGGTATACGGGCGAAAGTTTTACGTGACAACGACTTTGAGTGGTAAAATAATTTTCATGTGAATATTCATTCGTATAACATGAACCGGTGTGTATGCCTATCTCTCTCACTCTCTCTCTCTCGCTCTGTCTCTCTCGCTCTTAGGCGGGTTAACTGTGCTCGAGTGGAAGGGACGCGTGCCTTTCACTTTTTATGTCTGTCTCACTCGCTCTTAGGCGGGCTAACCATGTCCGAGTCGAAGGGACGCGTGCCTCTCACTCGCTCTCATTGTGAGCGCGGAACGTGAGCGGAGCGTAACGCAGTTTCTTGAAGTGTCACCCGGTAAACCAATTTATAAGACGTTGTCACGTCAAAAAAGTGCTACAAGTTTGAACCTGGTGTATGTTTGTGGTGTGTGTGTCTGTAGCATCGTAGCTCACGCACGTATAAACGGATTTCAATGCGTTTTTTTCATTCAAAAGATTATCTAACCTCAGTGGATCTTAGCTATGGCTGGTCGAAATCCGTTTTAATTTATTTCAATTTATTTTTTTGCATTCGCATCAGACGCCTCTAGTCACCGCGGCGCAGATCGCTCGCGCAGTGGAAGCCGCGTATCTGGTAAGCATAAAGTCCAGGGCACATCTGCGAATCGCTGTCGTCTTAACTTGCCCAGTTTGTCCAGTTTTAACAAAATCTCTCCTGTCCTGATTTTGCCTCATAACTATTTTCTCTTTATATTACGAGTGATTGTGTAAAAATATTCCTTTGCCACCAGCTTGTATCGCGGCGCTAGAGCCTAAAAATATGGGCTAAAACTTTACTATTTGTTCGAACTCGAACGCGGACGAAGTCGAATATGTGTGCGAAGAAGAATATGTATTTCTAACTCCCGACCCCTTTGTCTGTTTGTATGTGTGTGTGTATGTTCGTGTTGTGACTGTGGCATCCCGTACGGATGGGCCGATTTCAAAGCAGTTTTTTTCATTTGGGAGATAATTAAATGACGGTGGTTTTTTGGTGTTGCTGGTCAGAACCCGTCAAGCCGTTTAACACATTTACGGACAGTGTGCTAGACACAATAAAAGTTTTATTGTTGTAACGTCTATAGGCGTACAGTGTCCGTGAATGTATTAAGATAATCAGCTGTTTTCCAAATTCTGTGTTTGAATTAATATTTTTTTATATAGAATCAGCCTCCACCGTCACCCGGCGAGATGTATATGGCAGACCAAGCGTGTCGGAAACTTATGGTAATACTCGAATTATTCTTGCAATTAATTTTAATTTAAAAAAAACAATTTTATTGTATTTATTTTTGTCAGCCTGTTGATGACACTTAGGCTCAGGCCACACCTGCGGTATACTGCCACTGCGATTATCAGCGCAGAATCGAATCGCAGCGACAGAAACTCGAAGGTGTGTGTGTCCTGGCGGTTAATTGCGAATACTTAGAAAAGGTAGATTAATTGATTGTGTATTTTGTTTCGAATTTGGCTAATAATATATACGTTTTCTTTATTTAGACCCGTATCGCGACTACCACCGGTCCCGGCGACTTCGTGCTAGCTACAGGGGTGAGTTTAGACAAAGCCTATATGGATATTTCATTCTTTACAGTCTCATAACAAGGCCTTTTTGATGAAACGTACATCAATCCGTCTGTTGTGTATGCCAAACCCGTCTCGCTCTCCCGCTTATATCTATACCCAGTACCCTGACCACGGTAATATCTCTTATCTAATATACACTCTTTTGCAAAAAAAACGGGCACCTAAGGAAATTTACGTTCTAAGGTCTATTTGAGTTAATTAAATGAAATTTATTTCTTTGACGTAGTCTGTATACTTATAATCGTGTAAATGAATGCGCGTGAAGTGAGTTCGGGCAACTAAAAGAAAAAAAAACGATGGATTCTTTAAAACCGATGTACACGCCCAAACAATAAGAAGTGGTCGGCAATAAAGATAAGATTTTTTTTTACTTTTTTTAATTAAACAAAGTTACAAATGTAAAAACCTAATACCGAATGTGACCTCCTCTTGCCAAAATCACAGCTTGAATCCTTCTGGGCATGCTTTCCACGATGTTTTTAATAACGTTTTGAGGAATTCTTTCCCACTCTTCTGCAATGACTCTTTTTAGCTCCCTGATGTTTTGTGGAGCAGGTTGCACTGATCTTACACGTCTCTTTAGAACATCCCAGACATGCTCAATTGGATTGAGGTCAGGACTTCGAGCTGGCCAATCTAAACGACGGATCCCAACTTCTTGCATGTACGCTTCCACGTCGCCAGAACGGTGCGAGCGAGCATTGTCGTCCATAAAAATGGAATCTTCCCCAAGTGCAGTCAATGTGGGTTGTGCATATGGAATTAGGACTTCCATTATGTACCGATGTGCATTTAATGTTCCATTTTCTATGAAAACTAACTCCGTACGCTCCGTCGAATTAATTGCTGCCCAAAACATAACGGAGCCTCCGCCATAAGGAGTGATTTCTTCGAAACACACTTCCGCATAGCGTTCCCGTGGTCTTCGCAGCACTCGCCGGCGTCGGTCCTCTCCACACAAAGAGATTCTACCTTCATCAGAAAACAATACTTTATTCCAGTCCTCCAGAGTCCATGAAGCACAGTTCCGAGCAAACTGAAGTCGAGCAACACGGTGCTCACGGAGTAATTTAGGGCCCCGAGCTGGGCGGTAACTCCTGATATTGGCAGCCAAAAGCCTCCTCCTGACCGTCCACAAGCTAACTTCTACTCCTCTTACTTCTTCAAGGCTCTTCTTCAGGTCCACACTTGACGCCTTACGATTCCGCAACGCCTGACTCACCAAAAAGCGGTCATCTCTTGGTTCTGTGCATCGTTTTCTTCCCGAACCGGGTCTTCTTTTGACCGAACCGGTCTCTTGATACCGTTGCCAAGTCCTCTGGACAGTTGAACGACTCACATTTAGCCGCTGAGACACGTAAGTTTGCGAACAACCTTCTTCAAGTAGGGCTATAATTTTACCGGCCCTTATCGCTTTATCACTCATATCAAAAAGTGGTATTTAATGTAAAAATAGAGATTAAATTGTTTAATTTGCAGAAAATGTCCAAAAAGTTTTAAAATATCGTAATCAGTTAAAAATCGTTTCAGCAATTCGCGCCATTAGTAAAGCAATTTTAGAATAATCCACAATAATCATTATTTTTCTTTTATTAATTTCAAATTTTAAATTTGGAACGTAAAGAATCATGCCAGGATGCTTCAAATAACATGCCAATACATCGTCAAATTAATAAAACCTATTTCTTGTTCTTCTTCATTAAAGTAGAGGAAAAAATCTAAAGTGCCCGTTTTTTTTGCAAAAGAGTTTATAAAATTCTCGTGTCACAGTTTTCGTTGCCATACTCCTCCGAAACGGCTTGACCGATTCTCATGAAATTTTGTGAGCATATTGAGTAGGTCTGAGAATAGGCCAACATCTATTTTTCATACCTCTAAGTGATAAAAAAAAATGGCAAAATAACGGTTGCCGGGTCAGCTAGTCCTACTACTATTATAAAGGCGAAAGTTTGTATGTATGGATGTTTGTTACTCTTTCACGTAAAAACTACTGAATGGATTTGAATGAAACTTTACCACAATATAGCTTATACATCAGAATAACATATAGGCTACAATTCATAAAGAATTTTTAAGATAAAGGCTTTCCACGCGGACGAAGTCGCGGGCGGCCACTAGTTATCTATAAAGTATTCCAACTCGGTCGTGTCCTTTAAATAAGTGCCTACCACGGTCTACAGCCGCGCGGTACGTAAACATGAGATAGGGCTGCCGCTGTCGCCCACCTACTGCATTTTAATTGCATCTGCCTACTTTGAGTTTCTATCTAGTTTTGATATTTTAAATTTAAGTATAACTTTTTATTTATTAGCGCAGGTATTTAGTAACATAATAAAATATTATAATATAATAATTAAAATCAAATAAAAATTAAATAAATATAATTATAAATATACCTATTTATATAATTTAGTAAATCAATATAAAAATAGTAATTTATATGAAGTTAGAATACTGTATAGATAATATTACCGTGCCCTGACCGTCGCCGAGTTGCCCTGTTAAAATATGCGTCTGCGCACGTGCTTCATTACGAACATTTCTTCTTAGTGGCCTTTTTCGTGTATAATATGATTTCTTTGGTTTCGGCATCAGGGACCCTAGACATTTACATTGCATAGCTAATAATGAAAATCAAGGTCTCATCCTATCGTTAGTCAAATAAATGTATGAAAATGTCACTCGCTAATGTCACGTGCCTTAGCAAATATTCAACAGTGCCTTGGAATATTCAACAGCTTTTTTCTTTAAGTAATGTAATACTGGTATCATTATCAACATGGCCACACCAAACGGTCATTTTATAAAAGTCATGAACGCTCCAAGTTACGTGTTCCTTTTTATCAGTTTTATCTTAGGAACTATCAATTTGAAATATTGACTTACCAGTAAATATTTCAAGTATAGCTTTAATTAAATTCAACTCAAACCTGTAGTTTAATTTTCGCTCATAACCTTCCTTTCTTACCAAAAGATACTATAAGTACTTTCCAAAGATTTTGCCAAGCGAATCGATGTCTATTTCCGTCGATCGGCCATGCTCTGTGTAATTAATTGTGTAGACATGATCACCTCACAACATTTTTTTTTCTTGTTTAGATTCTGAACTCGACCTAGTCCAGCAGTACTATGCCGATCCAACATCAGGTAAGGTGTGCAAAACTCAGACAGAAGGAAAATACTTGAGAATACAATATATGTTGGAACTAATGAATATAAATATACAACAACATCACACATTGATCTGACTCCGTGGTAAGTAGCTTAAGCACTTGTGTTACAAATATCAGAAAGAAACGGTAGTAATACTACCGTTTCTCTCTGATATTTGTTGTTTTCTTCTTAGTGGCCTTTTTCGTGTATAATATGATTTCTTTGGTTTCGGCATCAGGGACCCTAGACATTTACATTGCATAGCTAATAATGAAAATCAAGGTCTCATCCTATCGTTAGTCAAATAAATGTATGAAAATGTCACTCGCTAATGTCACGTGCCTTAGCAAATATTCAACAGTGCCTTGGAATATTCAACAGCTTTTTTCTTTAAGTAATGTAATACTGGTATCATTATCAACATGGCCACACCAAACGGTCATTTTATAAAAGTCATGAACGCTCCAAGTTACGTGTTCCTTTTTATCAGTTTTATCTTAGGAACTATCAATTTGAAATATTGACTTACCAGTAAATATTTCAAGTATAGCTTTAATTAAATTCAACTCAAACCTGTAGTTTAATTTTCGCTCATAACCTTCCTTTCTTACCAAAAGATACTATAAGTACTTTCCAAAGATTTTGCCAAGCGAATCGATGTCTATTTCCGTCGATCGGCCATGCTCTGTGTAATTAATTGTGTAGACATGATCACCTCACAACATTTTTTTTTCTTGTTTAGATTCTGAACTCGACCTAGTCCAGCAGTACTATGCCGATCCAACATCAGGTAAGGTGTGCAAAACTCAGACAGAAGGAAAATACTTGAGAATACAATATATGTTGGAACTAATGAATATAATACAACAACATCACACATTGATCTGACTCCGTGGTAAGTAGCTTAAGCACTTGTGTTACAAATATCAGAAAGAAACGGTAGTAATACTACCGTTTCTTTCTGATATTTGTAAGTAATAAACTAAAATAAATACATATAACACCCAGACCAGTACAAACAGACATGTTCATGCACACAAATGTTTGTGCCGTACGGGGATCGAACCCGTGACCTCTTGGTTAATAGTCAACTTCTTAACCATTACACAAAAGTGGTCGTCTGAACTGGAACTCGAATGCAATAGCTCAAAATGGCTCGTATTCAGTAGAGGCAACCTCGGTTCGAGCGGCTTTCTCGCTCCGAGGCCGCGCAAGTGAAGACGCAGCCTCGAGTCTTAAAAGATTTTGAATTTCGAAACCCAAAGCAAACACTGTCAAAGTCGAGTCTGCTGGACCCAAGTTTACCTCTAGTGCAGGGGTCGGCAGACCGCGGCTCTTACATAGGATTAATATGGCTCTTCTTACACTCACTCACTGCCTAACTGTACCGCTTTAGGACATAAAACACCTGAACAATATGAAACAATTGAATTGGGATGATGACACCTATCTTAAATATTGTCAAGAACATGGTGTTTAAAAAACATAGCCCCTATGAAGTTAATACAACCAATTTATTTCAAAAAAGCTGTAGAAACCAATTTTTAAACACACAAAACGCAATAAATATTCGGTCAATTGACTCCGATTTCTGACACATGACCGTGACGTCACAATCATTTATTACCATACGAAATCTATGGAGGCAGACCGTTTTGACAGATAATAAAAAGTATGTCAACGATTGGTGGTGTCGTCTAGCCAATTCATCGTCAACTTGCGCGCTCGCACTCTGTTACCCCGCCGAACGGCATGTCCGGCGGCTCTTTGAAAGTATGGGAAAATCTACAAATTGGATATTTGGCTCATCTGATTGGTTAGTCTACCGACCCCTGCTCTAGTGGATACGAGGCTTAAGTTAATAAAACATGCGTGGGGCCATTTTTGACGACTGCTTGCAAAACAACTGTTCGTAGAATTTTGCCAATAATGTTTTTTTTTAATACAGACGCTGCCCGTATGGAACGTAAAAAGAACAGTTACAAATTAGGTAAGATTTATATTTTAATGGCGTTATATTACGGCATGTTATGGTTTAGCTGGACATCTCGATGAGCTAGGGTTCGAAATCAAGAAATCAATTATTCAGTCAGATCTTCAAAATAAATTATAGCCTGTAGTATGTTAGCGAGGACTGATATCGATAAAACGAAAAAGAGTCTCAATCCGTGCACTGGTTGTAAAAAATTACAAAAACCATACTATTTTCGCTTCCTCTTACTTGTATTAGGATAGATATATATATTTAGATATATATTTTAGTTTTATTCAATGTACAGAACTGAGCTAATATTTTACTACTTTCTGATAAGAAACTTACTTTACCTTGGAATAATAGGAATAGCGCTTACGCACATACTCTCTCTTCCAGACCGCGAATTTCCCTTAAGTAACATTCTATTTTTAAATAAGCCCTCGAAAACAACTTATTTGGTGGAAAGTCCATATAGATTTTGTAAACTTTTTAGAATAAAACTGGGGTTAATGCAAAATTAGCAAGGCAAGGCAATAACAAGCTTAGAAATTAAGCTTGTTAATAATAATAATAATAAAATTAATTGTTTTAACGAACACACCAATTACCTAGCCCCAAACAAAGGGTTAGCTTGAAAATTGATTTGAATACAAATTAACATAAGGCACCTAAATTTTAGCTTTTAACGTCACGTCGACCACCGTGTATACTAGTAGAAAATATTTTGGTGAGTGAAAAGAAAAGTAGCGGAGCACATGATTAACCTAATGCTCAGGGCACACCTGCGGGTTATTGTCGACAGAATGTAACAGATGTGGTCTGGCGATAAATTTAATAAACATTTTCTTGTAGATTCGCCCCGAGACCCAGAAAAGAATAGGAGACTAAGGGCCAGTTACATGTTTGGTAAGCCTGGCACTCGTGCTATTCATAGCTATTACCTAATAATGTTAGGCTTTTATAACTGTGTGTTGAAGGCTTATTTTGTCTTTTTTTTTCAATTTTTAGTATTTTTTTTTACTTAATTCAATTATTTAATTTTTTGGTTTTGTCCTGTGTTTATTTCATGGACATATTAATAGAAAAAATTAAAACATTATTTATCAAAAAAATAAAACATTATTTTTCCTTTTTTTCTGTTGTCATAAAATATTTCTGTCTCCTAATATGGACAAAGTCAACGTTTACTTTATATTATTGCTGTGCATTTGTTTATTTTATTACTATAAAATAAGGACGTGGCTTAAGTAAATGGTATGAGCGTAACTATGTATTCTTTTAAGCAGATGTGGACCGCGTCAAAAAGGCACAAAAGGAAATCGAATGGGGTAAGGCTTTATTTTTCATTTAATCTTCTTATTAAAATTTCAATTTTATTTTACTGCCTCGTTGGTGTAGTGGCAAAGTTTCTGCTTTCCATCCGAGAGGTCCTGGGTTCGAATCCCAGGTCGAGCCAAAAAAAATTCTGAGATTTTCTGTCATGAAATCGATGTTACACCCCCGTGCCTCGGAAAGCACGTCAAACCGTTGGTCCTGCGCCTGATCTCTTTCCGGTCATGTTGGATTGCTGTCTCACCGAACTTTGAGAGTGATGGAATAGTGAGTGCACCTGTATATTGCGCTCACACTTGTGCACTGTAATATCTCCTGCGTAGTTGGCTGATCTCTGTTGAGATTGGCCGCCGTGGTCGAAAAGGACTATTATTATGCAAATTTCAATAATTCATTTTATATTTAACTAGCCAGGTGGGGTTCATATTCTGTTGCATAATTGAAAAAGTCATATGTACAGGTAAATGGCCAATGTTCTTGATTTTTTTTGAAAATATTTATCTCAACCTGGACTTAAGCAAATTTTTTGCTCGATTCTTTTATTTATATTGGTATGGAACCCTTCATGTGCTAGTCCGACGCTTACTTGGCCGATTTTAACCCTCATCATATCAGCCTGTTACAGTCCACTGCTGGACATAAGCCTCCCCCAAGGAGCGCCACATCGCACGTTCTCCCGCCCTTTGCATTCAGTCACTACCAGCCGCCTTCTTCAGGTCGTCTGTCCATCTAGCGGGGGGCGTCCTACACTACGTTTACCTAAGCGTGGTCTCCATTCAAGAACCTTCCTGCTCCACCTCTCGTCGGTTCTGTATTTTAACCCTCAACTGACTCCTATTCTGTTTGTGCGTATGTCTGTCTGTAACATCGTAGTTCCCGAACGAATTGACCGATATCAGTGCGTTTTTTTATTCGAAGGATGATTAATTCACGGTGTTTTACTCGTATTTATCCATTTAAGTTTTATTGCATGACCAAACTTTGTATAAAAGGTGGATTGAACGCCATAGTGCAATATCTACCAGTCATTACTTTGGGCTAAGTAGATATGATAAGTGGCTCTCACCAGCGGTTTTCCTGCCTCGCGACGAAGGTTGATTATGTTTGCATATTTAGTTTTTAAAATATATCTTTTTAATTCGCGCGTCTTTTTTTTGTTGCAGAAATGGCATCTACAAATCGCGTAACTGGAGGTCAGTACTATACGAGTATAAGGTACTTATGTAGACAGGGTGTTGTTGTTATGTTGTTTTCCCAAAGAAGAATGATTTGACTTTAGAAAGTAGTATTATAGAATTATAAAAGTTTTTTGAAGTGAAAACTTCTTTAGCGGCGTTGAGCACTTTTGTGGCATGGGTAGAAACTGTGAAACTCGCGTCAGGTCACGTGATGCTGATCGAAAAACCGTAAGACGGTTCAAATAAATCAAAAATGCACAACGTTAATAATCAAGTTTTCACTTCTGCCGGCACTCCCGGAGTGCAACCCGTGTTTTTTTTTGAAATCGGTACTTTTTTGGTTCTCCATTCTGCAAGCGCTCCGTGAAATGTGTACAAAATCTTGAATTTGTTTAATTGATTTTATTGAAAAAAAAACTTCATGAATCCATTTTACTAGGTATTGAGATAGAATGATTTCACTGCGAGAAAACCACTACAATTTTTTTATATCTTGTATTCTATTTTGTGTGTGCATAGTGTAGGTAATTGTGTCATTATTTATTGGTTGACAAAAATATCATTTTCCGTATAAACCATTCATTTCACCCCTCACTTATCCCGCATTCCCGCTAGATCTTGCTATGCTCAATTGCACGAAGTATACGAGTATGCCATGGTTTGATTCAGCAAGGCGAGTTTAGGATTACCCAGAAATGTTTAAGTGGTCTATTCATTATTTAAAACTTGAAGTTTTTTGCGGGCCTCACGTCTTTGTTCCTAATTATAACCAATGCATTTTGACGTGACAACGTCTTATAAATTGGTTTGCCGGGTGACACTTCAAGAAACTGCGTTACGCTCCGCTCACGTTCCGCGCTCACAATGAGAGCGAGTGAGAGGCACGCGTCCCTTCGACTCGAGCATGGTTAGCCCGCCTAAGAGCGAGTGAGACAGACATAAAAAGTGAAAGGCACGCGTCCCTTCCACTCGAGCACAGTTAACCCGCCTAAGAGCGAGAGAGACAGAGCGAGAGAGAGAGAGTGAGAGAGATAGGCATGCACACCGGTTCATGTTATACGAATGAATATTCACATTAAAATTATTTTACCACTCAAAGTCGTTGTCACGTAAAACTTTCGCCCGTATACCGACTTTACAGGCAACCAATTTTTTTTTTATACTTCTGTATTTCATTTACTTCATATTTCATATACAGACTGAATACCACAATACGACAATAAATGGAAACATCGTCAATAATAGTACATATAATTATGTTTCTACTATTTAAAAAAACCGAACATCAAAGTTACAATAATGATTTTTCAAACAATATAAATAACATGAAAATTGACCATCAAAAAGTCACTTTGAACCTTATTTAATACACACATAGGACACGCTCATCATAAATTTGGGAATTTTTTTTTCCTATTACTAAACTATTGGGAAGATATCATTTTTTGTATGAAGACTCAATTCATCATAACACAATTTGTGTGTATATTTTAATGTATTGTCATATTGTTGTCTCCACCCTGTATATCAAAATCGACATACTGAGTGAATAAGTAAATAAATAAATATACAAAAACATCATATACATTGATCTGACTCCGTGATAAGTAGCTTAAGCACTTGTGTTACAGATATCAGAATCAACAGTGGTATTACAAATAAACCTAAATAAATACATATAACACCCAGACCAGTACAAACAGATATGTTCATGCACACAAATGTTTGTACAGTACGGGGATGGAACCTGCGTCCTCTTTGTTAATAGTCAACTTCTTGACCATTACACCAAATTGTTTTAACATCTTGTATTTTTAGGATCACAAAGCTACTACTCAAGGCATACTCAGCGACCAGTGGTATCCCCTCGGTCACGCGATGAGCAATGTAAGTATCCTCACAGCATTTTAATCACAAAACATGGAATAACCTAGAAATGGCATGATAGCTCATTTTTTGAGAACCAGTGTAAGCAAACTCACACCATGTCACAGTGGCCGGTAGGGTGAGCACGAGAATAATCGTAACGTATTCGTGTCATCCAAACGTCAGAAATTGACAGTTTTCCCCATATACATTGACAAGTTAACGTTAGGTAAACTCTACGAATACGATACGATAGTTGTTCGTGCTCACCCCACAGCAAGTCTCGGTAAACATTGCAGTATCTTAAACGCTTGTAATACGGGCGATTTATCAACAAAAATGGGTACCCTGATTTGCTGGCCACTGTATGAACGTTAAGTTACAAATAAGAAACCTTGAGTATAAATGGTCAATCTTAGCGGTTACAAAAGAGCTTATAGCATAAACCCATAATGTAAACTTTACCTTATTACTACAATATTTCTAAACTTTGCTATCACGAATGCACACTCTTATCAAGTGCGTCATCGAGACCACAGTTAGTTATACTCGCGTCCGCCCACTTGCGCCTACTATTTTTACGCAGTAAGCGATTTCCTTGTTCTGTGATTTGAAGCTGTTCTCGTGTGTGTCCGTGTAAATAAACGAAACAAAATCACTTATTCCAAATTTTCTTTTTCTCTCTAGTCTTGTATGCATTCCACTACAACGACGAGATAGGTAAGTCAAAATACAATATTTCGAAGTATGTTATTGTCGTCGTCAACCAATATTAACATTATTTCTTTGTGCTAACACAGGCAATAACCGCAGGCGTCGTGAGACCCGCAGTAAGTATTTTAAATCGACAAAAAAACTACCTAAAGCTATGATATTATTCTGAAACAAAAATCATCAAAAAAGATGTGGGCCATCTTTTCCGTACCGCCTCACCATCGTAACTGACATTTAAATCATCATATCAGCCTGTCGCAGTCCACTGCTGGACATAGGGCTCCCCCAAGGAGCGCCACAGCGCACGATCTCCCGCCTTTTACATCCAGTCACTACCAGCTGCCTTCTTCAGGTCGTCTGTCCTTCTAACCGGGGGGCGTCCCACACTACGTTGACCTAAGCGTGGTCTCCATTCAAGAACCTTCCTGCTCCACCTCTCGTCGGTTCTGCGACAGACATGGCCAGCCCACTGCCACTTCAGCTTGCTACGTTTTTGGACAACATCAGTTACCTTAGTCTTATGTCGTATGACCTCGTTCCGGATCTTATCCCTTAATGAGATCCCCAACATGACATTTAAATAAGAGAACTTAATCATTTAAACGATTTAATGCTACAAGCGGTCGCCCGCGACTTCGTTCGCATTCAAGTTCAAACAAATGTAAGAGTTCTAGCCCAGTCTACTCGCCGAGATCTTTAAACGGTACCTCAATCATAAAGGACCATGGGCAAAAATATATGGGCTCCGTCCCCACCTACCAACACAAATTAAACTGATGCCAATATGTTCCTAAAGTATTTGTTATTTGATTAAAATCTTTTTTTTTGCTTAAATCACTGGGAGCATATTAATAAAAAAACAATTAGTAATTATTAATTAACATATTGTTTATTTTACTCTTGTAAGTAATTTAAACATAACGGTTATATTACAGTACAAAATATGATTTAGTAATTATATAAAAATAAATGAAATGTATCTTAAGTGATAGTAACACTGTAGAAGACAATGAATATAAATGATTCGTGTTTTTACAATGCTAGTAGGCAAATAAAAATAGTAAGTGCATTATTATTGCTCGTCTATTATAATACTGTTTAACAGCTGTGCTGGCAGATTAAAACCTGTATGACGACCTATTCCCATGTACCATATAATTGATATTATATGAGCACAACTTCCTAAAGTGCGACTACCCGTCAAGCAGGTACAGTAATAGTGTGCAATAGCATGTCTGCCAGTAGCATTCCCATCAACTAGTATATAAGAATAATATATGCGTGATCTAACATGTCTAGATTGTATTCGTGCTCTAATCAGCCAAGCATTATTTACCATAATATTGCACCTTGGCAAATCACTCAATGCATTTTCGCGATATAATTCTATAGTGTACAGTCCATTACGAATATGTTCTGCACAGTATGACTTGGCTAGTTTTAAATGATAGCTTCCTAATGCAATTAAAATGATGTCATCTTCATTTAATCGTGGAAACTCTTCAAAATGAGGCATTTGTGCTTCCATTGCCGTAAAAGTCACTCTTTGTCGGTTAAGGTTTTTCATTTCTACATAATCACGTAACCGATTAGGGGTGTTGATTTCGGTTTGTATGATATTAATTATTTCTGAGGCAAGCCTATGATCAGCAGCAACGCGATAATGTGCATTTATAATCGCTGCAGCAATTCGAAAATCAACAAACATATTCGGTAAAGCTCTATTAAAATATAGACTGCCTTAGAAGTTTGAACCTATTTTTGAACTTTCCGTTCACAACTTCTACCACCCACCGGCATATCGTTATTAAACGAGACTTATTTGCCTGGTCAGTGGTGAGTTGGCTTGCACTTCTATCTTTTGTAGGTGGTATATGCGCCACATAGCCAAGTGACTGTATATCATAAATACTATCCCTAAACCCTCTGTCTAAAATAAACACATCTCCTCTGTGTATAAGCCAATGTATTAAATGTTCATCTTGGTTCATTATATTTTGCATAATCGTTGCATCCGATGTTACAGCAGGATACGGTCCTAAAACATCGATTATGTAACCATCGCTGGTTACTAACAAAAAAGGCTTTAATAAGTTCCTGAATTTGTGCAGACTATAACTTTTTCGTTGAAATAAAAAGTTTGAACTTTTTTCAATATAAACATATGTTCCGTCCGCTATTAAAATCAAAGCCGTATTTTCCTCATTCCCAAAAATAGCTTTTGGTATTCTTAGATTTCTTTCAAGAAGATCTTCTCTAGACATATGACCAATTCCTAGATGGCGCGGAACAAAATCTTGGGTAAGACATTCTCTTGCCATTTTTAATTTTCTTTCAAGCTCTCTGCGTGATGTTTTAAAGAGCGTCGCTAATCTCTCGTTAGGTTCACCAGTTCTGAGTTTAGTCAAGTACACACCTAATACTGTACGTGGATGACGGGCCCTATCTGATAGACTTGGTGTTTCCGCCAAGATAGCATCAAACTGTTCTAGTGTCATACCGGTCCAAAAGTGTAATTCATGTGCATCAAGACCTGATTCAAAATCGAAACTAGTTGAATTGTTAATGGCATTAACTAACATGTTCGTCATGTCAGAAAAAAAAGAAGAGTTGAAATAATTCGTAACGTTGATGTTATTAATTATTTCATCCATATTGGTGTTACTTATATGATCTTGGCATAATCGTGCACTCGGTGGAATATACAGGCGATAGTGACATACCAAATATACTTTCATAGAAGTTGGGATTCGCCTAAGGTTTTCATTTGTGCACTGTCTGTAACAGCAGCTGCGAGAAGAATTTGGTGCCCTCACATAATCTCGAACGTAAAAGTCGCGTTCTTCATTTGTTTCATCGTTCAACACCCGATTTTGTTCATCAACATCATGATTATCTTCCACAACGACGTTTTGTACAATACCATTATCGGCATTTCTTTGAATTTCTGGACCTGGGACTTCATTCTCTGCATTTCCTATGCGGCCTTGTTGCCTAGCATTGTTAGCTCTTTGCCAGCATCTATGGCATACAGCCATAGTGCTATTGAATACAACCTGGAACATTAAAAAAACTCAATAAGTACCTTTATTTTTAAACCAAGGGTTGCATGGTCAAACCTCATGAGGCACAAATATTTGTGTAATGAGTATGACGTATTTTTCGTGTCATAGTTTTTAAAATATGTACTTTTATAAGTTTCTGTACAAAGTACTCACTGTACAAGCTTTGTTTAGTTTGGGTTAGATATGTTTATTTATTTTATTTATTTATTTAAGAAAAAACAATACATCATAACACTTAAAACTAATTATAAACTAGGTATGCAAAAAAGCGGACAGTGCTTCATGCGCATACCGACGCCGTGCAAGTCGATCCTTAATAAATATTTTTATAGTAAACAATATTAATAATTTTTGAAATTATTAACAGAAGGAAAGATAGAATGATACACTTATCAATCAGTTTGCATTTATCTCTATAAATATGAGCGGTTAAAGAAGTTCTCTTATCCGATATCGAGTGTCAAACGGGTCCCGTTATCCTCGCCTGGCCAGGTCACAAACAATACAACTCACACATATTCATAATCTCATTTGTACAGTTGTGTGAGTATTTATCATTATTATTAGTTATCACTCAATGATCGTCCCAAGTATAAAATGGCCATCTAATACGAAACAAATCTCCAAAATGTAGGTGAGTCTACATATATATTATGAATATTTTTTATATTAGTTTGTATTAGATAGATAGTTAACATACTTTATAAATAAAAGATGTCATTTACCTGTATCAGTGCATTTTGTGAAATATAGTATACTAATTCAGGTTCATTTTCAATTAACGCCTCTTGCAAAATGTGCCGCCTTTGTCGCAAGACAGATCGCGGACACATTACACACCGCCGTCCAGTTTCCATAACACACAGTTTCCAATCCAGTTATCACAAAGTCCTTTATCGTGCCAGGGTCAATCGAAAAGCTATCAATCAGTCCAGTAAACAAGCAAGGGTCGTTATTGTAAAAACGGGTAACAAAGAGAGAGAAAAAGTAGAAAAACACGTGAACGCACACTGCAGCGAGCTGACTGTAACTGAGGTTTGATTGACTACCTGCCTACAGATAACGCCGCATCGCAAGCGCAGGAGTGTGGGTCGGGGGGTGGGGTAACCGCTTAGCTTTGTGTGCATATGCATGCGCCGCTGCTGTGCACTAATGAATAGATAAATGAGTATGTATTTTATAATTATTTACTCGTCAATAATACGTTATCGAAATATTTGTATAAACTTAAAATGCTATGAGAACCCCATGTATGAGGACAACGGCCTCATAGTAAAAAAATATCATCTTGCCAAGATATGTCAATTGAGCAACATTTCATTTTTGTTGATGGGTGGGGACGATCCCGCCCATGGCCCTTTGTGCCCTAGCACCGCGACAAAGCCTGGTGGGAAAGGAATGCACTTGTTAAACATATAGACATTAAATAACATTGAGATCAGCCAACTACGCAGGAGACATTATAGTGCACAAGTGTGAGCGCAATACACGGGTGCACTCACTGTTCCATCACTCTCAAAGTTCAAAGAGATATCAGGCGCAGGACCAACGGCTTAACGTAACGAAAATCTCAGAAACAATTTTGGCTCGACCTGGGATTCGAACCTGGGACCTCTCGGATGTAAGACAGAAACTTTGTCACTAAACCAACAAGGCAGTCGAGGTTGTCTTTTTGCACAAATAATATATAGAGATAAACGCATTGACGAACGTTAGACCAACGGCAAGCTTCCTTTACCAGCCGGCCGCGTGGCTTGGCGTACTTGCTTCGGTGCCACTTAGGCTCAGGCCACACCTGCGCTAAACTATTGCCGCGACTCGCGACTGTCAGCGATCAGCAATCGAGGCTCGTCGATTGGTTGACGAACTGTCAGAAGTGTGTAACGGCGACAGAAAGTCGCAGGTGGGGCCTGGCGCTTAAGTGTGCTATGAACTTAAAAAAGTTTTATTAACTTCTTTTTTCGTAGGCTGGTTGGATTTCCAAGATGAGGAGGCGGTCTCATTTGGATACATCAATGAAGCTTTGACGCGAGGTACCAAGTCACAGATATGAATAACACTGTTGTGAATTTTTTTTCAAACCCTCTACCTACCGCACCCAAAATTATTTTTAAAACTATTTTTTTTTAACAATATTTTCTTTATTGTTTAGAATGGAACCGGATTGTACGCTTCTTCAGCAACTTGTATCGGGATCGTGAGTAATAATCAGAATAATATTTATATAAACTATGACCACATTACGACAATAAATTAAAATATAACATGTCTTATGATGTTTCATACAAAAAATCAATGAAATCTACCCAATAGCTTAGTCATAGTATAATATTTTTCTCAAATGTATTATAAGTGGAATGTGTCTACTTAATATGGTACAACGTAGCGTACCGGAACTCACTCGACTTTTTTAAAACTTTGAATTTAGAATTATTTAAAAGTCGAAACACTTTTATGAACTAGTATTGTCGGTGTTTTATTTTTTTGTTTTATTGTGGTCTACATTCCCTGCTTTTATTGTACGAAAGTTCGTAGAGTGGATGTTTGTCACTCTTTAACATAAAAAGTACTGTATGGATTATAATGAAATTTTACCAGAATACGAGTGTAGCTTATACATCAGAATAACACATAATCTACAAATTATAAAGAATTGTAAAGGTATAGGGTTTCCACGCGGACGAAGTCGCGGGCGTTCAATAGTCAGTAATTTTTTTTACTGACTAGTACGTAATGTCGTAAGAATAGGCATGATGACAACTATCTTAAATATTTTCAAGACCGTGTAGTTTAAAAAACATTTCTGATACACAACCGTGATGTCACGTTTTTGTATTCCCATAGAAAATCTATGGTGACAGACCGTTTTGCCAGATAATAAAGAGTATGTCCACGATTGGTGGTGTCATCTAGCCTATTATTGTGTGTTTAGGCATGGTCACAAACAAAACACATGTAGCTTAGAGCCAAGAAACTTGCGGCTTAAGGTAAAATATAAAATTATATTACAGTGTATAAAAAATTGGTACTATAATGTTGACCACCGAGGGAAAGAGCGAGTTATTCCCATTACAAGTGTCTCAGACTACTTACCGGGAAAACTCAGTAACATTATGTAAAAAATACTTTTGGAAATAAACGAATTTATTATTTATTATTATTATTAGGTGACATTCGGTTCCCAGCGACCGCAAGACCGCGACTCGTGATCACGCGACGCTACTCTTTTTTAAAGGTAGCATTCAATATGGACGTGACGTCTCGTTTCGCGACCAACCGACTATCACCTCAGCCCAGGACGGGTTAGTTGCGTTATTCCCCAGTTGCTATTGCGCCCGAAAAATAAATTAGGTTTAACTTAGGTTTTTTTTACACACAAAACGGGAAGGCACGAAGGCTACACTGAAAGTTTTTAGAATTAGCCAACTTAAAACATTATTTTATGAGGCATATTACAAAATTTTGACAGACAAAGTCAAGTAACCAAGTGTTTTTGCTGAAAACTTGGTTTTCAAAGGAAAAAAAAATAGAAAATCAGAGGCCGCTACTCGCAAACGATCTTCAGATTCTACTACTTCTACAGATCGATGCACTTAACGCAATTCAATTCTTAACACGTATCTAATTAAGCTAAGTAACGCTGAAAAAAGGATTATTTTGCATTAAATTTCCACTAAACGACGCCAGCGCAGGAACCAAAAACATCCAACTGTAATCACCTGAAAAAGCTAGAGCTGAAAGTCGCAGGACCCACAATACCTGCAATTCACAACGTGACACAGAAGATGCACCTGGAATCACAACACTGACACCAACAAAACACTCGCCGCGTTTCGCCACTACACGTGGCATCCTCAGGAGATGTTGTCGCTTCGACAGACTACGAGCGACTCGCGCGTCATGTCATAGTCATGGATTTCCGCAAAGTAACGCCCGATTCCATCAACTATAAGAAGATTGTACTTCGTAGCGGCCTCCGATTTTTTATTTAAGAAAAAAATATTTCTTTGAAATTCAAGTTTTTGGCAAAAAACTGCTTAGCTGTCAAAAGTGTGTGATATGACCCTTGTCATATATGGGGGTTAAATCGATGGGTATGGTATATATTCAGCTATCAACCCGCACCGTCTTGTTACCTTAAAAGAAACATCCTGCATATCATTAGTGTATGAGAATTCATTTTCCACCAGCTTGTGTCCCGATGCTAGGGCCTATTTCTTTTGTGTTTTCGTTAAATAACCTTTGTACTTATGTTAATTTATTTTTTACTTTATTGCTCCCCAATTAAGCTACCTTTCAATTCCCAATTAAGCAATCGCCCGGCTTGTGAGAGGTGCGGGTTCGTGTCTCTTTTTTCTTTCGTGTATTAAATTTTACAACTTTTGTAAAAAAAAAATGTTTATTAATATCTTATTAAATAATAGATCTTTTAACTTTTCTGTTTATTTTTAATTATTATTGTCTATGTTTAGTTTTATAACATTTTTTTTTCCTATATTAAAGAGTATTTGAAAATAAATACAGATTTAGTAAATTTCAACTATTTGTCTCCTTACTTGCACATCTTCTTCATTCGATATTTATTATGCGGTTGAAACTGATCGATTTCTGGTAAAACTGCAACTGGGAAAAAACGCTACGACGACTCGCGACTGACACTAATTTAGTCGCGGCCATATTTAGTTGACGCGCAGTCAGTAGTGACTATCGCGGCCAAAAAAAAAGAAAGAATCAGTGTTTATTAATCACAAACATTGATCCAAAACAAGAATAAAAGTCGCACCCCTATTGCCTTGATCACACGCGGCGAGTCAATGGGCGAGACAGAAAAATGTTTCTTGGCCGAGACAGTAATTCTTATATAGACAACACGCGCCAATCTGTTCACACGAAGCAAAGAAAATGGCCTTTCCATTATCTGAATCGGTCGTCGTGATCGTTATTCGTCCGAGTGCGCTGTCTCGCCCATCCACTCGGCGCGTGTGATCAAGACATAAGTGATCTTTCAGTTACTGTATGCGTCGGCTTGACAGATTTTAATCATTTTGTCGTTTCACAGGCATATCAGCCGGAGCTGAGGATACTGAGACAGACCGACCCGGCAGAGTATCTAGGCGTATTCGCCGACGAGGTAACATATTTATAATATTTACAATTCAAAGCAGTGAAACATATTAAACAAAGAAAAATTGATTCTATTTAAACATGTCGTATGACTTGTGTTTTATACCATTCAGTCTCTACATTACTGAAAGGTAAAAAAGGTATATAACATGTTACATTTTATGTTATATAATCATTTGTTACATAAATTATAATAAATAATAAATATTGCACAACAATCACACCAATTCTCTAGTCCTAAATTAAGCTACGAGGCTTGTGCTATGGGTACTAGACAACGGATAAACATACTTAAATATTGATTTTTTTTTGTAAATAACTACAGATTATACATAGAAAACATCCAGACCAGTACAAACACACATATTCATGCACACTTATGCTTGTACTGTGCGGGGATTGAACCCGCGACCCTTGGTTTTAGAAGTCCGACCTGTGGACCGTTGCACCAAGCGGTCGTCGCAAATATTTGTTACATGTTATGTTATATAATCTGTACGCACCTTAACTGCAAAACTGGTAAACATTTTCTGTTCGCGATCGTACCTTGCACTTGAGTGTAGCATAGTTTCAAATTCCAACAGAAGCGTCAGCAGAGTTTGAGATGGTGAATTTGACCACCGAACCCAGCACATCTACGCAAGTCGGTGAGTTGATGTCTATTCTAAGGCGATTATCACATTGCACCGCGCTCTCTCGCGGTTCTTTTGGCGGCTGATTTATTATATATACGCTGATTTATTATATATATTATTATATGTACGCAAGTACGGTCGACAGCACGTCAGGGTAAGCTCTGCGGTATCTTATACACTGGTAATAGGAACGATTTTGCGAAAAAAAGGTTAGCCTGATTGGCTGTACCTCAGTTTGTTTGAAAACACGCGCCGCAAAACACACTTCGCACGCGTCATCGCTCGGTTTCGTTTGTCCTGCGCAAGCAGAATTTGCGGGAGCGCCGTCCATTGTGATAATCGCCTCCGTATCAAGGCTTTTCATGTCAATTCGTCCTAACTTTTAGGTGCACATGACACAATTTGTGAAAACGTAGATGCTAGATGTGACTGTGAAGCTCTCTAGTAGTCCATTATCTTTGCTAGTAGTAATATTTGTAGCCATCAAGTTCCTAATTAACATAATTTATATCATCTACAAGTAATATGAATGGACCCATGACGTTTTGCAGAAAACTTTGTGGCATGGAATTTTATAGTTTCAAGAGTTCTTTAGCTTTTTTTCTTTATTATATAAATAATAATATTCTTTACTTTAGTTCTTTATAAATGTGAAAGTAACATTTTCAAATGATTTTTAGTCGATATGTCTACCTAATTTAAAAGTATATTTTATGAGAGGGCTTCGTGTCAAACATTTGAGTGTAGAATACTAATAGAAGCAAAAAGAAAAACACTAAAAAACATTTTTGACACCAAATTTATAAGTAACCAATTATCTTTCTTTTTTGTATATCTTCCGCCAATTATTGTATTATAGAAGCAATAAAGTGTAAATAAATAAATAAATGAACTCTCCTACTTAATTTTGGGCTACGATTTCAGTTTTTCGCATCACCCTATATATTATATGCGCACGATATTAATAATTCAAAGTTATCATTGTTTGTCAAATAGCGACCTCCACTACATCCAAGATTGACTCGTGGCTCGACGTCCAGCGCCTCACAAACGTTCGTAAGTGGTAAACTATTTATGAACCCAATTACATAAGGATAACGCAAATTCATGCTTTTTTTTTACTTCTTATTAAATATTTCCCTGTTTAAAAATTCCCGACGAAAAGATGTTTCGCTAACTTTGCTGTGCGTGTAGCATAAAACTTGTAAAGTTAGTAGTTGAAACGAATCAAACGACGATGTCTCAAGCAAATCTTCTTCTTCATATAAAGTTTTCTTGTACATGTATCCATATTGTCAAAATTGTAATTAATTAGATTTGGAAACATGAAATGCCAATCATTTTTTTAATGTTTAGCTTAATTTAACATTTTGGACTGTTTCTTTAATTAAAAAAAAACATAAATATTATGTTCTCACGCAGAATTTCCTGATGACCTTCGCCCGGAACAAGCTGATTTGACTGACGGTAAGTTTTAGAATTAGTGCCTTTCTAACACGTATCTCTCTAAGCAAGGGGCTCCCAAACTGTGCGCGCCCTGGTGCGCCATAGAAAGCAAAGAAGGGGCGCTGTGAGTCTACATAATAATATTTGGTATTTTTTACTGTTTCTTTTTGAAATAGCACCCAAGCTTGGGTAGCGCGCTGTGACAAAATACTTAACTTGAAAGAGCTCCGCCAGTTAAAAAAGATTGGGAACTTCTGCTCTTACTGTTTTCCGCAGGTAGGGATAGATAGATACATCCTCATCACGCTCATGAGCTTGACCGTTCTAGCGATCAGGCTTGCTATACCGGAAAATACGGAGTAAACGTGGGGGAAAAGAGACTCTTACTTTAAGTACTATCGCGGTCCGCGTCGCATGAACACCTTTAAGGCGAAAATCATTTGCACATCACGCGCAATCCCACTTACTATTTGCTCCGTGTATGTCGAAGTGAATGCAAACAATTTTCGTTAGAAAGTGTTCACGCGGCGCTGACCGTCACAGTACGTAAGTACGTAACGAACTTTAGCCCTGAACTCTCCGACTTTAAAACCGACTGATTAAAAATCGTCAGCTTATAAAGCCGCTGCATACGTCATAACGGGGTTTTGATCCGGACGGGACGGAAAGTAATGGAAACGTTCTTTCATACAAAATGTATTGAACGACGCTTTATGTCACGGGTGCACGGCCGTGGCGGGAATGTGGACGGCAAAAATATTTTGTATGAAATGTCCTTTTCAAAGCAAAATGGTGAAACGCCTCTGACTGGAAGCATTGTTTAGTGCATTCGATGTAATTTTAATACTAACTACTGGTTATTGGGTTTAAACGCGATCTATTTTATTGAGTACCAGCGAATCCCACAGACGTTGTCCTGTCCGTTTTTTTTAAAGTTATTCTTCGTAGGAGAATCCCCAGACTTTAAGGAATACCATAAGAAAGAATTGGCCAAATTGGTCCAGGCTTTCTTGAGTTATGGGCTTACCAACACATTTTGCAATTCATTTTTATTTAATAGATTAGGTACTCACTGCTCGCGTTCATACCCGATAACCAGTAGTGAGTGTTGAAGTACAACGCGAAAGCTTAAAATCATTTATTCGATGTTATTTACCGTATGAGATCATGAAATATCGGTGTGTTGTTTGGAGAAAGTATTTCAATAAATTTTTCGTTTCACAGCCACATCTACAATTGTGTAAATAAACTTTGTTTAAAAAAATAAAGCCTTTTATTTCATAACCAGTTGGAAAGGGGTTATGTTTTTCACCCTGAGTAGAATCGGTACATGCTGAAAAACCTTTTCTACTCTTCAATCTAATCTATTTAATTGCCAAAGCGGCTTTTCAATCTTTACAGTGGACACGTGAAGAACGAGAGAAAATCCGGAGTGTGCTCTTTTGTTGTTTGTGTATTTGATTGTTACCGATCGGGTGGTATGGTCGGGGACCAAGGTCCAATAGACATCATCTTGATTTGTCCATCGATATTATTCTGGATCTAAATCTTATATGCCGCGTTTCATGTGCGGTAGTAGGTTAACAGCGCCATCTAGCCTGTGGTGCCGTATCAGCGCTCGCTGTCGTGCTTGCCACCGTTAGGCATGCGCTTGTTATGGCGAACGGTAGAGATCGCCACTCTTTTTTCAGGACTTTAGTACATTGTAACAGGTTTTATGTTATGAAGAATTTGAGGTAAGTGAATGACAGTAGTTTTGTTCGAGGGTAAGGTAAATAAAAATTGTCTTATAGTGTATCTTCATTAGAAATCATGCGTATATCAATTCGTTGTTTTTTCGTGCATTGGAATGAAAGGAAACATTTTATACTGAACTGTGTGTATATGTTTATATTGCTTGTGGTCACTCGTGGGTACCTACCATTTTCATTTAACAACCATTTGTCTATTATTTCTAAACATTGAAGTGACTTTTCCAAAAATATTTTTTATCATTTAATTATTTATTAATTATGAAATATAATTTTTCAAAATTAACGGTTCAAGTAACTTGTGGCTTGTTAATTTACGAATGAAAAAGAAGCAATAAATAAGTGGGATGGTAACTAAAGTGGAAAATGACACTTTGACTTGGCGTTTTACTACAGCTTTTTTTTGTATCATGGAAGTTTATGATTTATTAGCGATTACCCCCATTTTAATATAATAAAGTAGTTTTGAGAAAATTTGTGGGATGGATACTTTCTATGGACATACGTGTGTCCAATCAATGATGGACAAGGCATGTTAACAAAAACCCTCTAAGAAAATGTTACCGAAAGGTCACTTTACCGAATAAATGTTTGTTGAAATCATTTTCGTATCCTCATTTTTTTATTTTTTAAATAATGAAAACAATTTTCAGAAACATCCCTTCGTGCAGTGAGAAACTATGATGCCAGGCTCCCGTGTGGACAGGGAAAGATATTTCTGGACGGCCCCGACGCCTATGTACTTTGGGTCAAAGATGATGAGAAGTTTCTGTATAGATTCCCCAATGAGGACACACTGACCAAGTTAGTACCTACATGTCACTTTATTGCAAACAATCGACTTGAGACATCGCGTTCTTAAAAAGAGTAACTTTATTATGGATTTCTAGTCTTCTGACTGTCAGATCACAAAAGAGACTTAAAAGACTTAACGAAAACGATGTCTGTAATGAATTAAGTAGATTTTTAGGGTCTCTTTTAAAAGTAACTAACGCAACGTGCGACACATTGATCATTCTGTATAAGATCACAATTTGTTTCAGATCATTAAACCCAAACAACATATACGGAACGTCTTGTGTTGACACGGACCACTGTTACGATGACACGTCTCTCTTCCTCCCCAAGGTGGGTGACAAGGACGCAGGTAAATACCGCTGCCGAGTGCACTACCAGGGCTCTTCGTCTGTGGACTACGTCATCGATCTCAGGATTGTGGGTAAGACATAGTTTTTTTTAACCTGTTTTTTTTAAAGACTTGTCGTAGACAAGTCAATCCCATCGAATTACGACCTACATTAATTACAAAATTTTAGTAAGAGACTTAAAGCTGCGAGACCATATCCAACAAAAGCCTCGCAGCTTTCCTTGTCGGACTCAAAGATAAAGCAGCGAACAGAAGCCCCGTTCCGTTATTGTATACCCATCGTTAATTAACGACGCGTTTCATTTTTAATTACCAATTGAATTGAAGACGCTATTCTTGCGTTCGAAATTCGGTCCATACTTTACCGTTGCTACATACAGCAAGGGCTCCAAAACTTCTTAGATTACCAGGGTTAATAAAATTAATTACTTCATTCAAGTTTATCATTTTACCAAATCAAAATGCAAATTGTCTGTCATTGAATATTTAAAAACACTAGATTAAGATACTCCTGAAAAGTTCATTCGTACGCTGAATTAGTGTTAACTATCGCATCATAGTTAATCTCAAGTCCACCCAAGCGCACTTAACATTTCCAATTACACTCATCCACACGCTTACACTATCACTCACACCATCACTCACATACACACACGTTACATCTAGGTACACTTCACCACAGAAAATCACTCTCACTCACATACACACACGTTACACTTAGGTACGCTTTACCACAAAAACGCACTTTCATACTTTTGTTTTGTTTTGTAAATCTTCTTTAAATAGCCTTACGCTGGATAGAATACTTTTTGCTGTTAATTTATAAGCTTGGGAACTTCAATGTATAGTGTCCGAAGGTGTTGTGACCAGTAGCACAGGCTTCTCCTCGAAGCCTATTTCAGGCTGGCGCCTGAAATAAGCTTGAAATAGGCCCTCACTATGTTGGCTGCTACTTGCATTAAGTTTTCTTTTTCATGTTTTCACACTAATTTATGCATTAGTGGCCATTTTGTGAAGGGGCCATAAATATTTTCGAATCTGAATCTGAGTATTCGATGTAAAGTCGATTAAAGAAACCTAACCCTTTCAGAGGCAACAGGAACGCCGAAGCTTTATGACGAGAAAAACGAGCAAATCGCTACTCCGTACATTGGCCCGCTTACGTTGGGATCTAACTTCACTATTATCTGCGAAGTCGTTATTAGTATGTATCGATTTATTTTTACTCGATTCGTCAGTAGGTACCTTTGACTTTTTCAATAGGTGACTTTGACCTTTGACTTTCGAGATAAAGCTTGGCTTTTATGCGCGTTCGTAAAGAATACTCTTACCAACATCATAGACAAACATTTGCCCTTAACAGTAGTCGAACCCGCAACTGCCGGTTTTTCTGTCTGCACCTCAGACCACTAAACCAAAGTTTTCTTCCAAAAACCAAAGATGAAAAATCAATAACAATTATGAAGTTGTTTTTACCCCCAAACAGACATTCGAACCTTACTGATAACTGAGAAACAGAAACAGAAAACTGAGTCATAATACGGCCTAAGCATTGTCAAAACTTTTAATGCCTTAAAATTTGTCACGAATTTGATAGCCGATAGTAATACTCCCCAGGCGATCCCCCTACGACGGTGCTATGGCTTCGCAACGGTGTGACGGTGAGACGCATAGTGTCCGACAAGCCAGGGATATTGCGGGAAAAAGTCGAGATCGTGAACGCTACAAGAGACGAACTGGACGCACACTACCAGTGCTCGGCTTCCAACGCTGACGTCACTGAGGCAATGGCGGCCAGTGTTGTGGTCAAGATGTATTGTAAGTTGACTCGTCTATTGAACCCTAAAGCCGGCTCCACATGTTGGGACGTAACGGTTAGCCCGAAAACTAACGCAACTGGCCATTAGAAAAAAGATCCAACAAGACACCAATGAACGTTGAGACCTACGAGTACGTTTTATGATCGATATAGATTTTTGGGCCAACCTTTGCGCAATAGTGTGGACCCGGGGTAATAGTACGCCCACATTGAAGGCACGGGTGACTGGAGCCTAGGCGAGCGGGGAGCGAGCGCTTCAAATCGTATGGCGTTAGGTTGCCACCTTAGACACTAAGTCACTCACTACAGGCGCGTTTAATATGTTTGATAGTACCTCGCGCGCCATATCCACCCCGCTTGTCTCGCAGTGTGGGCCCCCCGCTAAAGGTGACTTAGCCGACGTGACCGGGCGTGATAATTTCTTTTGGTGCGGTAATGGACTTAGCTACTACAAGGTCTATATAGCTTGCATACATTTTAGCGATCCAAGAAAACGCCACACCTCGCTAAGCTGGCCGTGTGATGAAGCCTTAAGTGAACTGCTTGTCTGATTAATCAAACATAACACCAGCTTTCGTCTGATGGAGCACAAACTGTTCCGCTTTTAGCACTCTATTTATAAGACCTTTTGCAATGATACTTAATAACTCTTGGATGCGTATATTGAAAATACTGTGTTATGTTACAGTGCCACCACTGAAAGTGGAAATACGTTTAAACAACAACGTAAACTTCGAAGTTGGCCAACCGAGGGTTGTTGACTGTGTGGTCGTGGGTTGCGTACCCACCCCGACCATCAACTGGTACATTGGCGGCACATTGCTTAAGGCATCAGCACATAAGGTAAATTACCCAAAGGTGAAATCAGCAAGCCTTACTTATTTCTGAACGTATGTAACTAACCGCAAAAATCTTGCTTTAGGAACTCCACGATGGAAACTACACAGTATCTTCTCTGACCCTGACGGCCTCAATGCGGGATGACAAAAAATGGCTCTCTTGTAGGGTCCACAACGCATACTTGCCAACTATATACGAGGACAACGTTACGCTGCATGTTGGATGTAAGTCTTGCATAGTATTGACATCTGGTTAAGAATAATTAAATACTAAATGATAATCCCGCTTCCAATTTATAGCAGTGCATTTCTATTTCTAGTAATGAAGGAAATAGAGAAATTGCTTTCTGAGCGACTTTATTGCTGAATGCCAAGGTCGCCGACTTTTCTAACCACTGATTGGCCATCATCAGCCAGTAAGTTTCGTTTTGGGCCGATTTTTAGATTGACAGATACCGCTAACAGTCTTAAAAATTCCAAAATGGCGGATTCGCAATGTCAATTTTGATTATGCAGAAGTTCGAACCGATTTGTCATTTTAAATTCAGTTGGGTTATATTAAAAGCAGTTCGAGAAATATTTATCTGACTATTGAAAAATTTGCCCTTAGATTATGAAATTTGACATTGGATTTAGCCGAGCGTAGTCGAGTCCATATCAGCGGTCACGACGTCGTTGCACTTGGCTTATGTTCCAATTTGCATCCAAATTCAGTGTTCTCACTGGTGTGGAACATTTTTGTTCTAACAGACCGGCCCTCCTGTAACGTCTCCGATGCCAAGGTGATCGGCATCACTCCAGGGGAACCAAAGGAAATCGCTTGCACAATCGTCTCCCCCGAACGGCCACGCCATTTCAAATGGGTATTCGCCGATAGGAGAACTCTGTTCACTAACGCTATGGTACGTGTAGTGTCATAACTAGGGTTAAGTTTGATATTCCTTGGCTTGGTTAAGGTATGACTAATTTTAACCTAATCAATTACACACAAACCACTTAGTTCGTCAAACGACATAATATCTATGATATCATACCATTGTCGACGCTCTGCTACATAATCCTATTGACTTATCTTGTGAAATCGAATTTTAAAAAATGTGGATTATACTAGCATTTACTATACATATAATAACTGTATTTTTTTAAATAAAAAAATTGGCAACGGATACTACGACTATTTGAACGCGCATCACCTGTAAATGGCTGGACCGATTTACCTAAATCAAAAGATTTATCAGGTTTATGGGGTAAACTTTCTCATGAAGATCTGAATATCTGATGTGAAACCCCGGCAGCTCAGTTTTAATAGCTTTTGCCGTAAGAGTTATGAATATGACAACTGACGACAACTTTCACATATCATGGAATTTCACAATACCAGCACATCTTTGATTCCATTAATCCTCATCAACCAGAATTCATCCCCTACAGGTCATGCAGGGCCACACACACACATACACAACAACCCTCACTTGGGTCCCCTCAGACACTGACATAGGCCTGCTGGAGTGCTACTCTGAGAACATGTTTGGGGAGCAGAGAGAACCATGCCTATACACTTTGGTGATGGGTGGAGCACCACAAGCTCCAGAGTGTTACCAGCTGGATCTACCCACAGGAGGCTTTCGGATAGCATGCGAACCTGGTAAGGTGTTTCTTTTTTGGATGTGATTCATTTTGTAAATGAAAGACTTTGTCATTAGAAAGTGCGCTGTTAGCGGAAATGGTTTTGGTCTCCCCAAAACCATTCCATTGGCTACTTCAGATCTTTTCTACTCCTACAACCTCGCAAAACATTTCTTAGTCAACTTTTTATATTAAGAACTAGTGAGGTCGCCCTTCCTCATGAATCAATCTATCTATTAAAAAAAACTGCATCAATATCGGTTGAGTAGTTTTAAAGATCTATGCATACATACATATTACAGCAGACAGAGGTACAGAAGCTAAAAGTTACTTTGCTTTATAGTAATTTAGTCAGACCTTCACATAATGCTATGTTGTAAAGTGTCATGTTATCACTTTAGGTTGGGACGGCGGAAGCGACCAGACGATTCACCTCGAAGTCAGAAACCCTCTCGGTGTGACCGTCTACAATGACTCCAGCACCAACGGCAAATTCCATGTGCCTCTTGAGGTCACCCTAGACAATGTCACTTCAATTGTCTATGCCCAAAACAGTAGAGGGAAGAGCATAGAACAGAAAATACCTATGAACAGCGCCACGGCGAACCATCGTAAATATTCGTAGTCAATTGTGCCTGAGACTGGATTTTGCTTGCTTGCTTATCAACACTTACCCAGCTTAGATCTAAAGTTGCTTCACTCGCCTATAGATCATATACTTTGACAAAAGTTTGCATGTAGTTTGTCTACGTTCCAGTCAGAAAACTGATACCAATTTTTTAGTCTTTAAAATTTCAGTTGTCACGAACTGCGAGCGGCTACAATGCGGAGGCATTCAGTGACGACACACATTGAGTTGAAACTTTTGGCTTTGGCGCACAAATGCACTAGTTTACCCAGCTTTTCTAGGATAGTGATGCGGGGGCCAGCGTTATAAGTTCTAAGTTTTGGTTACCTAAATTAATAACGTTCTGAAAAGGACCAAACTTCACCAGACAATACACCGATTTCACAGTCTAAAAGATAGTTTTCAGCCGAGGCACGTTTTGAAAAGTAAATAATTTCTATTTCTATTTCTAATTATACAAATAGAAATATTTATTTGCTCAAAACATTGTTAGGAAGCCTTGTACATTTAGGGTTTAACGAAAATATTAAGCTTTAAGAGTATACGCATTTTCTTTGGGCCTATGCAATGACATAATTCAATTGCGCCGAGGACTCGTCCCAGGAAAGCTAGACGCACCTTTTGCTCCTTGATATTAACGATTTCAAATTCCGTTGCGCAGTCCTCGATAACGAGAGACCGCATTTTTTATGTATCGTGTGTTTTGGCCCTTTATATTTGGTGAGTGCACGCTTCACACGCTTGACTAACCCAAAGGATTTAGCCACAAAACTGCATTATTATTGGTAAACTTGGTATACCTGATATCTATATGGATGGATCTACCTGATGATCTACCTAAGGCTGAGCGTGTTGTCAGTAACAAGCAATCGTCAGGTAACTAAATAAGATTAATAATATGAAATCCGGAAGCTATCAGAAATTCCTTTAAAGTCGAGGTCAGAGACAAAATAGAACGAAGAAACAAAATAGAATTGCTATAGCAATAAGAATGATGACAACTTATTTTAGTGTTGTCCGGTTTGTATGTGTTATTGAAGGTGTCAAAGTTGGACCCTCCCCCCCCCCCCTCTGGGCTGAAATAATACGTACGCACCGAACTAATTCCTTTGCTCACTCATGGATTATTTACATTTGGTTTTCTAGTGTACCTATGTTATGATTCGCAAAATCCTGGGTCCCACAGGCACTGTTCAAACGTATCCCATCATTATTAACCCGAATGATCACTCTCCGTTCTTTCTATAGGCCATCCTCAGGTCGAGAGTTTTTTGGAGAGGGTGTTGGTGTCGTCCACAATTGTTGGCTTTGCTGTGGTCTCCCTCGGCGCTGGATGCTATTATCTAGTCATGCGCAGACGCACTAACCGACAAACCCGTAGAGATGGTGAGTTGTTTGAATAAAAAAGTATATGACGATGTGGATAACATCACATACATTTCTCAGATCCTGATGTTAGTAGTTAAGCACTTGTGTTTTGCTAATCAGAAGCTATTAAGGTAACACTATAGAACCCGGGACCTCAGAGATGGCAGCACCTTGAGACCGGTGCGCACGCCACAATACCGCTGAGGCCATCTTGAATTAGAGGCGTGATGATACCAATTGCAATACTTGCTAGCAAACACAATTTATTTCAATAAATATTCGGTCAATGAGGGTGTCAGTTATTTTTTTTGCCACCAGGTGGCGCTACGTAGTTGTCTAGTCCAAAGTCGTACTAAACTTGTATTTTTTATGAAAATTCTTAGTCATTTGGAAATTTTGTTGATTTAATTTTTAAAACGCCCAGAAAAGAGTCGATGAAGCTCGTGTAATAAACGTGTGCCAAAGTCTCTGATAGGTACTAAGCAAAAACTAATTGAAATAAAAGTAGTATTTCCTTTTTTGCAGTGTTTAAGTCTGTTGAAGTTAATCAAAAAATACTTTTTGTGATTAGTCCACAACCTATAGTTCGCGCAAATATTGGATTTGTATTTGCATTTATCAAATGATCATACTTAATTATATTTAACTTCATTTACGTTGTGTCATTATTCTAAACCTATCCAACCTAAACGATGTTTGAAATTAACTCCATTTCATTTTTCCTTTTACTCTAAAATCAGACTTTAGTTCTGGACTAGAAATTTCAGACTCGAATTCTGGTCTCTATTTTCTAGACTGGACAAATATTGACTCGAGCCGGCTGGACTCGAGTCAATATTCGAATACCAAACATGGAATTGGAGTACAGGTCTCAAATCAGGGAATCGAGTCATAATTCGAATACTGTATAAACTGACTCGAGTCGACTCGAACCATAAAAATAGCGATTTGGCACATCACTAGTTGTAATCAAACGTACTTACATAATATGTGAGTTTGGTTACACTGGTTCTTAAACAAAGCAGTGATTTAGGTTTTTCCTTGTTCTGTGCTTTTTAACGGAAGCTATATGTGAACGATTAGTGGTGTCATAATCCCTATTACCATAGACTTAGTGCTATTACTTTCTGGTTCCTGGCCCCGAATTTAGATGTGTCTATGAAATCAATTTTCTACTAGCATCAGAGATATTATAATTTGGCTACGATAAATAGGCACCTGCGATAAAGAAGATCGTGCAAGACATTTTAGACTCTTGACTACTCGTATATGGCATTATACAGTTCGTAAAAACATTTTATATTTATTTATACTGTGGTGTTAATAACACTTTGCCGATAAAATATTGTAGATTCGGATAAAATGATATGTGACTACATAGAACACTACCCTTATA
Source organism: Pyrausta despicata (assembly GCA_963921415.1). Classification (NCBI taxonomy): domain Eukaryota; kingdom Metazoa; phylum Arthropoda; class Insecta; order Lepidoptera; family Crambidae; genus Pyrausta; species Pyrausta despicata. Next base: position 16,281,436 of record OY992845.1, on the reverse strand, counting down.
CCACCATTTTTCATAATTCTAATAATAATAATAATAATAAAAAATATTGCTTACAAAACTAACATTCAATGAGACAAACAAACAATTGGACATGACAAAGCAATTGGAGGTGGCTCAGCTTGTGCTAACTTGGGATATGATCCCAAGCAGCGCTGGTTTTCAGCCACACCCATCTCTCCATAGATGTTGGGTGAGAGGTAGGTCTTGAGGGCTTACTTAAAAGAACAGGAAATTTGAAAAAAACAATGGATACATAAAAATAAGGAAAGAAGAAACATTGTTGAGGAGCACTCCCACATTCTATTATATTTCTTGCTTTTTTCATAACACTTTTGTCTTCCAATTAGGACAAACGCAGTTAATTAAAAACAAACCTAAAGGTACCTATTCTTAGAAATCATCCTAATTCAAAAAAGTTTCTTAAAAAAATAAATAAAAAAATCGTAAAATAGAAAGACCAGCACTTACATGATAAAGCATCATTATACCATGTTGTTTTTTTTATTATTATTTTATTTCATTTTCATTCATAAAGGTTTATTCCACCGGGAACCTGATTTTGCTCGGGAGGACCAAATTCAAGGGAGCGTTCTTGAGTGTCACCAAGGCGTTTGTGAAGTGAGGATTAAGCATGGTTTTTGGCTTGAATACACCATGATTATATCTTTAGTGCCCACAAAAATTTGGCAGAAGGCTTGTAATTATTAATCACTATATCATAAGGCTTTGATAAACTGAGAACGGGGGGCGTGCGGCGTGTTTTTGACTTGCTTTGTAAACGTAATGTGAGCTTATTTTAAGTTAATAAATTTTTATCATTAAAGCAAATTTCTTCACAATTTATTATTATCAGTTAAAACACACTAAAAGATAAATTAGGACTGCGAAGCAGCCTAAAGACATTCTACCGATAAGTCAGTGTCATGGTACTAAAGGTACCTCAATTGGGTCAAGCAATCGCCTGGCGTGCGAGAGGTTGCAGGTTCAAACTCCACCTGTGTCAGTCCGAATCTTTCTTTAAATCTGTTTTAATTTTACTTTGTAATGTAAGCTTTAAAACTTGGCGAGGCGTGATTCTGGCGTTTGACACCCCACCCGCTCCGTTTGCTGTTTGACGAGGCCTTTCTCGTATATGTATACAGGGTGGCGACGACAATACGACAATTGACTTTCTGTCTGTTACGCTTTCACGTCTAAACTAGTTAACAGATTTGGATAAAATTTGTTACACATACATGGTCGTCAATTTTGAAAATTCTGCATGCGTATTAAATTTCATCCAAATCTGTTTAGTAGTTTAGGCGTAAGAGCGTAACAGACAGAAATTCAATTGTCGTATTGTGGTCGCCAGCCTGTATAGTATGGTAGGTAAGTATTTAGCTTGCCATCACCCCCCAACTGCCGCACGCACGTAACAGCCGGCTGATTCAGGTTTGACCTCCCATCAAAGAAAATAGGTGACATATTAATGAAGGTACTTACATTGTTTTTCTTTCAAACCTGGTTGCCATGTACAGCACATAAAACTCACGCTTAATTTACGGCTAGGTCGAGTTTCACATAAAACAAATTACTGATGCCAGACGAGTAAAATGGGATCGCAATACTTAGTACTTAAAGAGAAACTCTATTTTTTTATCACCCGTAAATTCTAACTTTTTATACACTCTCTTTTGATTTTAAAACTGCTTCTATTCCACTAACTTACTTTTTTTAATTATTTGAACTTTATATTTCACCGTTTTGCATGTTTTGTACTTGTTTTGTTATTCTACTGTCCATTCCGCTTTCTCAATCAAGAATAGTCTAATTTGAAATTTTTAGCCATTTTTATTGTGTTAAAGAATGTGTAAAAAAATCCCTCGTCCAAGCCGAAAGAGGGCGATCCTGTTCAAATACAATGACTTTTTTTGTGGTGCCAATATCGAAATGGCTGAACAAAATCACTTGCACAAACTTAATAACTAACTCTTCTTTCAATATTCTTCTTAAAATAGAGACAGCTTCTACGAGTAATTTAGCCAGTATTTAGGAGTTAGAATGGTCAGTTACCGAGAGGGCCATAGTTGTCCCGAATCCACACACTGACCGAATAGTAGAAATTGTATTAAAAAAATAGCTATTGGTAGCCTCGTTGATTGGTGCATTTTCAAGGTATATCGATCCACACATTGGGCGAACAGTTGGCCGAAACATTTATCACTTTCCTAGACTTAGAAAAATTCGTTGACCTCAACATTGATCGGTGCTTTGTTATTCTAATAGCCAATAGCGTGAGTTCGGGTCAAATGTTCGCCCAACTTGTGGAAGCGGCCTAAGCGTTACTATCTGGACAGAGTGTGGATTCTCCTTTGTCAATAGCTGGCTTGAAGCCACGGATAAATTCGGTGAATCTGCTGCTAGAGACGTCACACAACGGTTCCGGACTATGCCAAGCGCCATCGCTCGACTTAGCTGACATGTTTGCCAATATAATTAAGTACACATATTATGTTAGCCAACAAATTATTTTTATATGCAGCAATTGTCGCCCAATGCATCTGTGGCTTGCATGACTGTGCTCAAATCACTATGACCTTTCTTTTGTTTTTAGCCGCAATTGAACTTGAAGCTAGCCGCAATAACTTCGTGCAAGGATTTAATCTGTCCTTACTACGAGGAGACCAGTCCAACAGCGATAGGAGGGACGCTAACGGTAAACATTTCAAAATTCAATTGAAACCTTGACCCAAAAACCTTTTTTTAATAAGTGCCTCTGGAAAAAGGGTAGGTCCCTACGTAGATTGGTGCATTTTTACAACAGCCAATAGCGTTACTTTTTGGACGAACTATTCGCCCAACGTGTGGAACCGGCTTGCCCTAACCAGGACTACCTTGCTTGTTCACGTCGACTCGCGAACGCGGTCGCGAAACATCAAACATATTTTATGAGGTGATATCCAAGTGTTCACGTACGAAACGCACGAGCGGTCTAAGTAGCGAGGTTGCATGTGATTTTATAGTGACGCGTCTGCCAGCGCGGTTGGTAAGCGTCGCGGTCCACGAGCTTTGAGTGCGTAAGATCGTTACATAGTAAATAAACCGCGCGGACGGTGTTTGGGCCGCGTTTTTCAACCACTGTTGCCAGTACTCGTTTTATACCTCGTGTGTGCATAAGTTTTGAGACGAAATAAAAGTTGCATAACTTTTTTTATTACTAACATATATTTCTAAAATTTTCAGTAAACAATTAGTAGATAATAATAAACAAAAAATAATTATTGTTATTCAAAATGACCACCCTTGTTTTTAATACAGGCCCTTAGACGATTTGGCCAGTCATCAATGACGGCACGAATCTTTTCCAGCGGGATTCGCTTTGCTTCTCGGACAAGAGCTCGCTTCAGTGACTTCAAGTTTGGGTGGGACTTTCGGCAGGCCCTGAGCTCTAGCTCAGCCCATAAAGCATAATCCAGCGGGTTGAGGTGGGGCTGGAAGAGGGCCATTCGTTCGCCGCCATGAAGGCCGGCACATTTTCCCTCAACCACGCTTGGGTGGTTTTTGCTTTATGGGATGGCGCTGAGTCCTGTTGGAAAACCCAATCCTTGTTGTGAAACAAAGTAAGGGGTTCACAACAGGCTCTAAGATGTCAGTTTGATAGTTCTTAGCTTTCACCTTTACGCCTTGTTGACAGAAATGGAGCGGAGTGACACCTTCATACGAAACTCCCCACCATACATCACACTAGCCGGATGATGAGTACGCGAGACATTCCGTGCTGAAGCTGGGACGTCCTTGCTACTTTGCATACACTTTATTGTTTTGTCGGTTGAACTTCTCTTCGACAGTAAAGATTTTCTCATCGGTGAAGAGTATTTTCCTCGCATCGTGTCTCTTAAGCAGTATTGGACAACGTTCGCGTCGCAATTTACGAAAGCGATCGTTTAAAAAATGAACTTTCCTACGGCTATACGACTTCACCTTAAGATCATATTTCAGTATTCTGTTGACTGAAACGCGCCAAATATTAGTCTGCAGAGCTAGTTTTTTCTGAGTTCGTAATGGATTTCGGCGAAGTCGCTCTCGAATGATTTTGATGTTACAGAGCGCGGCCGACCAGTCCTTTGGCGATCTTGCAAAGAACTTGTCTCCTTGTATCGTTTAATAGTGTAATACACGAAGTTACGGCTCACACCAAAAGTTTTCACCTCACGGAAAATCTCCATTGGTTTTTTTCCCGCCTTAAATAGCGAAATCACGGTCGCACGCAATTCTTTTGTTCTCTCCATCACGAGAAAATTGAAAGAAATTAATTTGAAAATCAAAGGAATTAAAAGTAAACATTCGAAATTCAAAGTTAGAAAAAGAAATAAATAGCAGCCAGTAATTTTTTATTTCTTTTTTTTAGCACAAAGTTTGTCTCAAAACTTATGAACACACGAGGTAGATTCAAGCGGACCGGGTGCGGCGTGCTTGCGAGCCGCGCTTTCTTGAGTGAACAAGTACTCAAGATCAATATTTTTTTAGCCGCAAGCGCACCGGACCGACCAACACCCGTGTGGCCCGCATCAATCCTGTCCTGCTGGGCCAAAGGGGAGGTGCGTTTGTCGATGTGCACCCGATACTGCGGCTTGGAGTGCTTGTCCCCCCCACCTGACAGATCCCCGCCAAACAACGACAGCGACCAGTAAATCAGCCACCGTGGCTTATTATGTTTAGGCATAATAAGTAAGTATACATTTTGAAGTAACGACTCATGCTTGTCTTGAAGTTGCATTTACACAGGCTGTTTTTTGTAAAGTTGCTTTTTGCTAGTGTTGTGTAAAATTAATTATTGATCAACCTGGAGTACCTACAACAATATGTTGCGGCAATATTATTGTTTGGGGATACTTGTTTTGTTTGCGCTGTTTATACATACATGCATTATGCATTATACTTACAGTACTCCAAAATTGATAATGCGCATACAGATCTTCGCTATTTGTCGTATTCCCGAAAACACCCGAATCATTACATCGTAAGAGCCCCAAACAATGCACTTGCATTTTGCACTTTGTTCGAAAATCTGATTAATTTTTTGTCCTAATTATGATTGAATTTTTTGAAATTGTTATATTATTTTGAAATGATCAGTGCTGTAAAAACTTTTGAACTGAGATTTTAATGATTACCTACATTTCTAAGGTTTTAATGCAAAACCTGTGTTGAATACCATTTTTTCTTCTAATACTCGTATAAACCTTGTGCTATTAAAACCTTCTTTTCTTCCATGATTGCACCAGTAAAAGTTGCAAAAGTACTATAAAATTTTCGAAGTTAATCAATGCAACAAAGATTGTAGCGTATTCGCAATCGTGTGGTTATCCTTGCTATTTACTTACATGAAATTATCGAATTAAATTTCGTTACTGATAAATCAAAATTTATCCTTTTAGCTCAAAATACGTAACTACTAAATTATGCAAATGCACTTATCTCTCTCTCTATATATATACATATCGTCTTCCGACGCTCAAGGAATACGACCGTTGCCGAACAGTGATGAAGATTTCTATGCGCATTATCAATTTTGGAGTACTGTACTGCTCGTACCTATGTGGAATCTCTTTAAAACTGCTGCTCAGATTTACCCCAGAAATACGAGATTGCCTGATAGACTTTCTCTCTAAAGTTAGCAGTTTATGAATTATGTAATGAGGACCTGTATTACCTATTCTAAGCATAATATCTTTATATTTATCTTTATGCCGGCACGTTAAGTTGCCAAACATTGGTTGCGAATTCGTTGAATTTTATGAAAACGACAGCACTTCATGGTGCGGTGCATTTCATGCTTGCTAAGGGTGATTTTGCAACAAAATGGCTAGTCTGATGTGCTAGCCACCTTCCTTAGTTTAAGATAATTTCCTACATTTATATGTAATACATGTTATTTATATAGTTATTACATGTTCTTTTTAAATGCCTTGCAAATACATAGTTGCGATAAGTGTTATCGCATACCTAGAAGCAGGGTTGAAGCATGTCACCACCAATAGTTGAAATGCTTTTTTTAACATGCGACAAAACGAACTGCCTCCTCCATAGATTTGAAGTTTTGAGTTGTGACGTTTGTTCTGTTTTTCAGGTATCGGTGGCTGGCTGAACATTTTTTTTAATTTGACGTGACCTCAAAATGATCTCAAAATTTGACGTCGCTAATATTCCCTGGACATGTTTCGCGACACCTGTTTCAAACCATTCCATTTATTGAAAATTGACAATCGTATATCTAAGCATTAGATTAGAACTATGTATAATTATTATAGTTATTATAATAAATTAAATATAAAAGATTATAGTGGTTAAGTAAGTAATTTAACGCCTTTTTTCTATTAATCGAAATTAATCAGCACATATTATTTGAAGTTACCATCTGTGATAATGATTTATTTTATGAATAACTTTTCGTTTTTTTTGTTTAAAACTTTATATACTTAGCATTTAGCAACACATAATAATTAGTAAAATAAGTAGATATTAAAAAGTGAGTATCTTTTTCAAATTTTATCGTAAATGCTTCTGGAAAAATTTGATGAAATGGTACTATTTATTTTTGAGATACTTACATAAAAAACTATTAGAATATATAAATAAAATATGTTAATACATATTTTTGACATTAAAGTAGGGTAAGAAATCAGAACGATAAAGTTATGTAAAGTTTAATTTTAAAAAAATAGGTAGGGCTAAATTAAGTAAATAAATGTCTATTTTTGCAATTATATCAATAAATAGCGATTAGGTCTGAGTAAACATTTAACTTTCACGAAGATAATCTAAAAAGATAATTAAAAAATATTTTGATAAAGGAAAAAAGAAGATATGAATTACATTTAAAAAATATTCTTCGTAAAGTCTTCACTAAGGGTAGAGATTAATAAAGAAAAAAAGTGATACAGGGTGAAAGTTTTATCATCATTACATAAATTCTAGGCATAATTGCTAAATAGAAGCGGTTTTGTAAATAAAAAAGTTCTCATAATTGAAAAATAAACACCTCTTGTATAATAATAATCATGTAATATTTTTATACCAGGTTTTAGGGTTAACCATTATATTAAGACATACCTCTATCATAACTTAAATTTCCACCGGAATCTCATGAAAATTCTTTATTTCGGCAACAACTTAGAATTTTTCTTGTCGTTGCCTACGATTTTTACTTAAAAAAATTGTGTAACGTGTCAATACCTAAACTACCCAAAGTACCGAGGCAAAAAGCTTATTTTTTTTTCTCTTCTAGATACATAAATCGAAATAATATATGTACTTCTCATTTAGTGGTATACGATTTTCACAATATGAAAAAAAACTCATTTAGCGTGTTAAACCCAACATCGTGAGTGTTAGCGATTTGTTGCTAGTCTCAATATTTTAACGAAAGTTAAGTAACTGTCAGTTTCATACTATAAAAGCAAGCTAAGCTCTTAGATTTTTCTATGAAAGTGACAGATCTAACTTTCCATCAACGGCAGAGGGTAGGATATTGAAGTTGGCCATTAGCTGTGGCCGTCTGTTGACGCTGTCAGTCGCTGCGATAGTTCGAGTATGATGCGCGCTGGCTCTAAGTGCCACGAGTGCTACTCAGTGTGCCACGAGTGCTACTCAGTGTGCCACGAGTGCTACTCAGTGTGCCACCAGCACCAGCGTTTAAACTTAGCTTAAACTCTATTAGGGTATTAAGGTATAACTTATTAAATCCTAACAATGTTCTTTGCGATTAACCGATTCATTGCGATGTCTGGTAGCAAACTTTTAATTTTGGCACTTAACAAAAATGGCGTGGCACACCTGGCGTGCCATCCACTACGAATCGGTTAAAAAATCTCTATGAGATAGAGATATACAGGGTGAAATGTCTGTTTGTTTTTTTTTTGTTATATGTTCTTAGTAGTAAAATAGATTAGTAAAGATTTTTTTAAAATAAAATCGAATTAGGATAATAAGATTTAATCACGTGCGGCCCCGCTTCACGAAGCGCTTGCTGTACGGAGAACAAAAAAGCACCTAAGTGTTTTAAAAAAAAATCTTTCACGATTTAATAATACTACTAAAGACAAATCTTTCTCGGGAATGAAAACACTAAAATTTCACCCTGTATGTTCAAAAAATACGATGATTGTTAAAATGATGCACTTTTTGTACAGATTATTTCGCTGGTTAGTAATTATTAAGTAGACTTATATTACCTGTGACCACGTCAGGTTAAAATAAAATGTAAATAAATCAAAAAGTATCATTTCCGAAGTATAAACCGAAGAAACAATTACGATAATTGTTATACGATAATCGTTAGCTTTAAGCACTGTAATTCTTTGAATGTAGCAAGTAAGAATTCAATGTTATGTATTTTAAAACTCTATGTTTAATAAATAAATAAATGTCGTTGAACGTACGTTTTTATTTTTTGTACTTCTACTCGGACCTACAGTAGTATTTAGGTACAAATAACCGTAATTAGAGTCATTTTTTTTATGATGCATTTTCTACACTATCATAAAGAGTTAGATTTAAATTTGATTGTTTGTTTGAATTGAATACCTAAGCTTCGAAACTGCTTGACTTATTAAAAAAATCTTTTATTATTAGAATCTACATTATCCCTGATGAACATACGCTATATTTATTTAGAACACATTCGAACCGAATACCACGCGGGTAAAGCTTCCGTCAAACTAGCCTATATTAAGTCGGACTCACTCTTCTTCCGTTCTTTTAAGTTTAGTTAGTTAGATCAAGGCAAATAATATATATATAAATGTATCAATGTGTTCAAATATTAATTACAACACAGTACTTGCAGGCTTAGCCGTTGATCCTAAAGGCCGTAACGTATTCGTTGCGTTTTCCTATCGTTAACTTGTCAATTTGTATGTGAAAACTGACACTTTTCTGACGTTTGGACGGTTGTTGGATGTTCATGCTCACCCCACTGACGCGAAACGATATACGTCAAAACGATAACTTGTACAGACGACACACATCAAGCTACTAATTTCTTCGACCTTATTACATGCTTATAACATGCAATATTTCTGTACATATACGTGATGTAGTGTGTATATTATAGTAGAAGATACGAACTTAAATCGACCTTCACCTTATTTGTTTGTGTGATAATACGAAAAAACGAATTATCGTTTTGACGGATTTCCTTTGTCGTAGCCTCTGAGCTCTCTCCGGTCATGTCGGATTGACGTCTCACTGGCCTATGAGAGGGTGGAGAAACATAGACTGCACCTGTGTATTGCGCACACATGTGCACTATAATATACTAGCTGTGCCCTGCGGTGTCACCCGCATAGAACACGATTTTCACATTATCCCACAGGAATCCGTGAAGTTATACGGAATAAAAAGTACTCTATGCGTTGTTCAAGGTTACAACCTATCTGTGTTTACAAATTTCAGCCAAATCGGTCCAGTTATTTTGGCGTGAAAGTAAGTACACACATCAAAAGTGTCTAGGGATCAACATAATATATTTTTGCAATAACTTTTCTCCTGATTGATATTAATTAAAATTTTCTTTAAGGATTCATCAAATAAAGTGTTTTCGTTTGTCTACAGTAACGATAAACCAAGTCACCTTTGCATTAATAAAGAAATTTGCCATTTTCCTAATAAAGGGATTTTTGACATTTGAACCACTAACATTAAAGTTCGAAAAAAAGACTGAAATAACAGTTTTCTTTAAAATTTTATTGGGTAACTTAAACAATTAATAATCCGTGTTTCTACCGCGAACACTAACAACACAAGAACATCGGTTTGGCATACTCAAATTGAGTTCATCCAAATCACGCTGTGGAATGGCCGCCCATGTTCGTTGCAACAACAAAAAAAGGTCTTGTTGCGACTGGATAACCTCCATATTCAGCAGAGCTCTTCTCTGTAGCATATCCCATGCATGCTCAATCGGGTTCAAGTCTGGCGACTGAGCAGGCCAGGGCATGACATTGATGTTAGCTGCGGCGAGAGTCTGTATTACAACTCTTGCGGTGTGCGGTCGTGCATTATCATGCATTAACTGAAATAAGGGACCGATTTGCACTTGTAGAGGAACGATGACGTCTGATACCATCGTCTCAGCATAAATTTGAGCGTTGAGGTTTACTCTGATCCAAATCAACTCAGTTCTTCCGCCGATCCAAATACCCGCCCATACCATGATGGTTCCACCACTATAAGGATGGACTTCCTGGCAGGATTTTAATCGCTGTTGGCGTCCAGGGGTTCTCCAGTGTCGTATACGTCTTGTATCCGGTCTCATACCAAAACGAGACTCATCAGAAAAGCACACGAAACGCCATTGTTCTTCTGCCCAATTTCTGTGTTCAAGAGCCCATTGATATCGAATCCTACGATTGTGCATTGCTATAGGTGGTACCTTTAGCGGTCTTCGGGAATGAAGGTTCACTTCATGCAAGCGGTTTCTGACTGTTTGGTCGCTAATTAAGTTCCCTGAAAAGTGATGAATCCTCACGGCTAACACCATGGCGGTTATTGTTGGAGCTCTTCGAGTTGTGATTTGAATGTATCGGTCTTGTCTCCGTGTCGTGCAGCGATACCGTCCTCCATGGCGCTCAACCACGGTACCAGTGCTTCGGTAACGTGTCCAAAGTCGACTGATAACACTCTGACTTGTATTCAGAGCTAAAGCCACAGTACGTTGCCGGGAACCAGCTTCTATCATTCCCACGGCTCTGAGCATTTCTTCCCTGCTTAAATGACGTCGCCGCTCCATAATAACGTTGGATTTAATCAGTAGTAGGGAAACAGTAGCACTAATAATGTCTTCAATGCGTTGTATGTTTTTATAGGGAAAATATTGACAGCTGATTTTCATCTTTTACTCGAATTTGATTGACAGTTCCTGTTTCAAATTATGAAATGCACCAAAAAGGATCCATATAAATTTATAAAATCATAAATTTATTAAAAAGCCACATCTCAATCTCAAGAAATCCACATAAAAATGCTTGATCCCTAGACACTTTTGATGCGCATAATTCTACTAATAGTTTTCTTACTTACTACACACGTAAGTAAGAAAACTATTAGTAGAATTATGCGCAGATAACTAATACCTAGTGAGATTTACATATCTTACTACAAATAAAATACACACGGCTCGACACGGAAGTCCACCACTGAGCTACTGTGACGCTGTGGCGCACTGACAACTTGAGGTCTACTAGGTACCAAATACGAAATCCGTCTATACTAGAGATGCGCCGAATATTCGGTTGGTATTAGGTATTCGGCGTATTCGGCATTTTTTTCACTATTTGTATTCGGCCGAATTATTCGGTTTTAGTGCCGAATGTATTCTGTTTAAGTATTTCTATTTTCCTGGATTACATAACATGGAATAGAACTGAAAGACAAGCTTCTTATGAAAGATTTATGTTTTTTATAAGTTAAATAAAACTGACGAAGATTGTGTTAACGTGTGAATCGCTAATAAATGAAAGCAATCAAACTTGAAACCAACATTGATTTTAAAATCTTAAGTCCACATATTTATTTCTCGACCTATAGTATAGTTCACATTCATTTTAAAACTTTATCATTCTTTTTAAGCCCTAGCTCAATATTCAAAGCAAAAGCAAAGTGACATCGCGGTGTGTGCGCGGGTGGCGGCTAGCGGGGTACGGCTTGCTCGCAACTAGCCAGGGGCGACAGGCGCCTAGGCGGCGTGCATCATCATGTGTTTGAACCTGTTTACGCGGGAATGCAGTATGTAATGTTAAACCGAATAATTCGGCCGAATATCCGGCTCGGTAAAGATTGAACCGAATAGTATTCGGTATTCGGCGAATCTCTAGTCTATACGATAAATCGTTCTTTCGTTTTGCAAAGCATGAAACACTTCGGATCCGATATCAATCCCAATTGCGCATTACGAAATTGTGGCCCGTACGTTGAGACATAGGAAAACAAAAATGTTCGTAAATGGCTTTCGATTTATCGTTTCACTATCGTGGAGTCCGAAATTTCATGCTTTGTTTTTGGTTTCCAGTACCTACCTACGCCTTCCTTCTGCTGCGGATGTTACGCGAGCAGACCACTATCCACGATTAACTATTACGAAGTATTGACACCGGTGGTGTCGGTAGTACTGACTGTAGAAAGTAGTACGCTTAGTACACTATTGGTGAATCACTCGACTTTTAGCGAATGGTTGGCAAATATTATTCACGTCAACAAATATATGATATTAAAATTTCAACTCTAACTATTTTGAACGTAAATAAATCCAGTCGACAGGTCGAGCAGTGACCTTATTTATACTAATCACACTAATATTGTAAATGAGAAAGTGTCTGGGTATGAACTGACTTGGGGATAAGATTCTTTTACTTTTCATCCCGATTAAAAGCTCCCTTGGAATGAAACAGGTGGGAGTAAATCCAACGGTTGCACGGAGAAGCTCGCGAGAGGGCCGCTAGTAGAATAAAGAATATGAACACTAAAGAATTTTATTTTAGTTCAAAAACTTATCAAATATACATACACTGTTATATATAACTTTTTCAAACCAAATCAAGATATTAATAGTAGTTTTAATACAACGCGTTAACAATTTGACGGACGGTAGCTATAGCAGTCTACCGTCCGTCAAAGTGTTAACAAGTAATTAACAGTAAGTAACAAATACTGGAAGTTAAACGTTTACAGCTCACACACGGTCTCTGTCATACTGGTCCGTTTTATCGGACGTTTTTTTCCAATAATTGGGGGCGAATGGAGTTTGTGTGCGATTTTGTTTTCATACCACAGTACTCTACATACAGGTGGCCCAGAAATAGTGAATGAAATTGCTATAAAACATTGAGACCCCGTAAATAGCAAAAAAAAGTTTTTTTTTATGAAACATCTTGATTAAATTGTCTTTCTTAGAAAAAAATCGCTTTGAAATCAGTCTACCCCTTCGGGAGCTAAGATGCCACAGAAAGACACACAAAAAACAGAAACACATATACACACACAAACAAACAGACATAGGAGTCAACTTTCTCATGAGGGGTTAAAAACCGAAAAGAAACTCTGACAGTTTAAGTGTTGAAACACCACGACATAATAACGAGCAACAAAATCATCTCTATTGTCGAGCGCTATTCGCTATGGTCTGCGGTCGAGCGGTTTCGGCATAGCGGCCCGGTGGCCGCTGGCCCGGCTTTGTCTTGGAGAGAGGCGCTTGCGCCGGTGGCCGCGACGCGGGCACGGCGGGAGCAGAAGCGGTAGCGGGAGCGGTGGCGGAGGTTGGGGATGACATGTGGACTCTATCAGCTGTACAACAATATGAATAAGTAAGTTCTTTATTGTATACGGATTAATATTTTTAAAGTAGGTATATCCTGTCAGTTTCAAATTAACTCTGTCTAGTCACAATTATATTGGCGTCTAATTTTAAGAATAGACTTGAACATTGTTGAATTGTTTTGTTAGGTTCTAAAGATAGGTACGGTCGAAAACTACTATTATGAAATATCCTTGTTCTTATTTTATTTTAGTACATCTTTATATGGAAAGGCCCTTAATGTTGTTTTGCTTTTCGCTCAGCTTGCAGCGCTTTATTTGCAAAGTAAAATAACAAAATCATGAATAGCAGCTCTGCTGTTGAGCGTTGAAAGCAACACTGCCTTCTGTTAGGTAGAACTGATGGTACTCTACTATGCAGCAGCATATTTGTCATTTACATCTGTCAAAAAGTCTTTATTGGATATTAAAATTATAATTATGTATAACTAAAGTGTTTCAACATTCAAGTTCCGAGTGAATACTACAAAAAACGCTCCGCTCCTGACCAACCGACCTACAGTCTTAAGAGTAGAGGGGGGAAACCTCTTTCGAGAAGTGTTGCGCGGGGAGAGACCATTCACTGAATGGTATTCACGCCGCCCGCGTTCCAGCGCCTGCGCACCTCGCAACGCGCTTGTTTAAAAGAAAACAATGTCTCTTAAAAAGGTCACCCGCTCGATCAAATAGAAGACACAACTTTCATCAACACGTAATCAGTTGCCATGGTGACAGTGATCCTCATAGAGTACCCGTAACATTGGACAGTTACACAGGAAAGTGGCTAGGACCGGTTGGGAAATAACTTTAAGGCTCTGACCAGATTGACTGCAGACTACTTGTTTCGGAGTTTCGTTTTTGTGCAAATTAGTTTTTGTTTGTGGTCCGGAACAACTTTCGGATTGTGTTGAGTGAAAACATATGGATTGGATTATAAATTGATGCATGCGAAATCAGGTAAGAATGCAAATGTTAGCTCTACTAATGCCTTCTAACGCTATACTAACTAAATATAGAATTGGATAAGTACCTACAGCTTATAAGTTACTTTGAACTTGCAACCAACGAAGCTAAGTTATAAGTTTCAAGTTATGGGAATATCCAACTTTTAATAGCTAACCAGGTTTTTTTAAAACAACTTTGAGTTAGTGTTGCCCAAATGCAAGAACAAGACGAGACTTAGCCAGTCTTGGTCTTGGTCTTGCGCCAATACACCTGGTCTTGGTCTTGGTCTTGGTCTTGCGCTCCCAGTCTTGGTCTTGGTCTTGGTCTTGCAGCAAGAGTCTTGCAAGTCTTGCAATTACCTATTAGTCTATTACTATTTATTAAAGTTTACTTTAAATCTTAGAAAAACGTATTAGAATTGGAACATTGTGAGCTTGAATTAACATAGCCATAGTATAGATCAAGCAGATTAATAAATAACTGAAGATTTGATAAGAAATTCGAAAAATCAACTGACCTATATGTCGTTTTCCATGGAAGTAACTGTTTCTTAATAAACATTTATGATTTATAAGCTTACATTTGCTAAAACATGTAAAAAAACAAATTAATTACAATAACTTGACTGTACTTTAAAGAACAATACTTATCTGTCTACTCAGTGAAATAGCGCTAAGTCCTAGCTGCAAGAAGCAAGAGTCTTGCAGGCTATGTCTTGTTCTTGCTCAAGTCTTGCACGGTCAGTCTTGGTCTTGGTCTTGCTAAAAATACGCGGTCTTGTTCTTGGTCTTGGTCTTGCAAAAACGCAAGAACAAGACCAAGACTGCAAGACCAAGACTGAATTTGGGCAACACTACTTTGAGTAAACAGTTAACCGAAAAAAATATACTTTGCAATCAGACCAAGGCAGTTAAAGTTTAAGTATGTAAGTGAGTAAGTAGGTAGGTATAGCTATCACCTCATGAGCTACCTACATAACTAGTTTAACTTTCAATTATTTCTGAGCTTGACGCAATACCTGCTTAGAAACTTATTTAAGAAGCAATGCTAGGTTTGTAAACTAGACCCAACTATAACTTAGGCATGATTTTTCCATCATTATTGACAAAATAACGGTCGGTTAGATGTGATCCATCCTGGCGCGTGTATTTTTCAAAGTAGGGTTTATAATAACATCTGTTCAAAAATTTAGTATTGCCATTTAAAGTTATTGGCTGTTTTGTAGCTTTAGCGACCAGCATAACCACCTACCTCTTTTAAGTTTTCCTTTTTCAAATAGACAAATCCTTGTCAACCTTTTGAAATCAAATGTTTTCTAGTTAGTGTTGGACGCAGTATATTTTGGTGTTATAGATTTGGTGGCCTAAGACAATCTTGTTTTGGATCAACAGAAGCTGCTACATGGCGCAACAAAAATCATATTTTTTTGAAAATATGAACTTTGTTAGTGAACCGAAAGTAAGATCGTGATAAGACCCTTGGTTTCTTCAACATTGTTATTTTACCAGTAAGATCTTTGTCACAGTCTCTTGAAAAACAGCATTACAGTCCTACAACTTTGTAGCAAACTGTTTTTTCTCTTATAAAAAACATATGACATATACTTTAGCTACTATGAGAACTTACCTAGAAAAAAAATTGATTCGACGCCATTTTATAAAGTCCAGTCAGTTTCGATATTCTATCAACTTTTCAGTAAAAGCAAAATAACCGTCGGTTTCCAACTAAAAGCAATCCGAGGTCGCAGCCGTTTGTGTGCAAGCATACCGTATCTAAAATGGAACTGACTACTGCTGCCTACGTATAACTTTAACCCATTCAGTGAAAAGCTTGCACCTCAAATATTACAATTTGAAGTCCTCAATCTAGTTTGGTTTTTTTCTTAATGAAAGTTGAAATTAAGCTTTTAAGTATTTTCAGACGTGTTTCTGTAACTTTGAAGACTTAATTTGATAACAGTCATAACAAGAAAAAAACAAATGTTGCTTGTTTTACTCATTGTACCTAAATAAAAATATTCGCTGTCAAGGCATGAAAGTGGAGAAATTAAAAAAAATATTTCCAAAAAACCAAGGGGCCAAGGTCAAATAATTTAGACTGAGTAAGTAGCACATGGCCCCACCCACCCACCATTAGCGTATGTTCAACGTTCTGCATAACTCCAGTATTTTGAAAGCAAAGTCGTTTAAGTATATTCGTCATCCGGTAAATGGTGTCATAAACGGTCGGTAAAACAGTAGACAACACACGGTAAACAGTAAAATAAACTGATAATAATTAATAATTATATTTCTTTTTTTGCGTAAGAACATGGTTAATGGATGTTAAAATAAATAGACTGCAAATGTCTTGACAAAAATTATTCTTAATTTAATTTAATTATTAAAAAAATAAATCTTTATGTCAGAGACTATTTAATAAACTGTTCGGTCAAGTAGATTTTTGAAGTCGTAATTTTTTGTGTATATATATATATATATATATATATATATATAAAAAAAAATTCTCGTGTCACAATGTTCGTATTCCTCCGAAACGGCTTGTCCGATTCTCATGAAATTTTGTGAGCACATTGAGTAGGTCTGAGAATCGGCCTAAATCTAATTTTCATACCCCTTAGTAATAAGAGAAACAATTTATCTAGCAACGTTTGCCGGGTCAGATAGTATTATATATTTTAACAGACACACAATCACAGCTATAACTGGCAAAGGGTCAAATTTACCCTTTGGGCTAAAGTAAAGCACGGTATTTAAAATTTGCCTTCACTTCACTAAAATAGTGCACCGTCCGGCATACACGGATGACCAGCGGACGCCGGTCTTAATTAATTAAATTTATTACGTGTATAACATTGTTCTACTTTTAACAGTTTCAAAGGAAGTTGGATTGTTCTCGTAAATAGCTGAGTCTAGGTCGAATGCTTCATGCACTACTGACCGTTTGTTCTAGATGAACCAAACAAAAACAGTACCTACTTTAATACTAGTAAGAAGTGTAATTAACTGAATTGGCGTTGCCGTTGGGATTGATACCCGTAATTTTTATTAAACAAATGAAAGAAGAAAACATTTGTTTGGTGCCAACTTACAATTGTTAAATGAAGGGGATAGATATATACAATGTGCGCGTCCACACTAGATGCACACACGCGCGCTTGTAAAATCATGTAGCGTTAGGTTTGCTCTTTAGTCATTCATTAAAGTGTGGATCTGTGGACGCTAAGGCGCATTTCATAATAATATGTGTAATATTTATTTCAACGACCGCCGTCGCAAAGTGATTCCAAAATTTATTTTAGACAACCACTTTGGTGTAATGGTCAAGAAGTCGACTATTGAGCAAGAGGTCGCGGGTTCGATCCCCGCACTGTACAAACATCGCATTCGCCAATAAATCAGCTAAATAATGGCAGAAAATGCATCGACTAGTAAACAAGTCAAATTAGCGTTTGAATTTTAAATTGTCACATAAAGTTACATAAAAACCAGATCTTATATCATAATAATTTAAAATAAGTATTAACGATTCTAATACAAAGATATTCGTAGACAAAACCATAAAACTAAACTAAATAAGATCTACCGATGCGTCAATATAATATGTTCGAAAGCCAACATACCGTAACATAATTATACGAAAGCGATTCATTACTATCTCACTAGGAATATAGTTATAAAACGGTCCAAGTTTAGTGATATACTTATAATACTAGATTAAGTTTAGTGTTATAAATATATTACTTGATTAAGCTTAGTTAATAGAAATCTACCATATATATAATTAAAATAAAACAATATTTTATCTTAAAAAAAAAAAAAAAACAACTTTATGTATCCGCAACGCACACTCCGAAAGCTATTTCACTAAACTTAATCTAGTAATATAAGTATACCACTAAACTTGGACCGTTTTATAACTATATTCCTAGTGAGATAGTAATGAATCGCTTTCGTATAATTATGTTACGGTATATAATTATATCACTAGGGATATAACTATATTACGATATAACTATATTACGGCTTTATATTACTGCGACATAGATACAGCTTTTAGCAAACCAGTGTATTTATCCAGCATACCAAGATTCTCTTCTTCACGATTTCATGTTTTCAATATTCCGTGTATCCATTATTTACTTACAGTATATGTACTGCGTCAAAGCAAGTACTCCATTTACATTGATCAAATTGACAACCCCCTTTTTATGGTGCGCTTCTTTCCTTATTCTTTGCTTATGTGGAAAAGGCAAAGGTTACAACCATACAGTCTGGACTTTAGTAAATACTTTTCTAATTAGTTAATTCTATAAACTGCAAACTTAAAAACTACTTTCTTAACACAAGTACTTACAAACTAAGCCCTAACCTAACGTCATTGAAATTGAAATGCGAGGATGGTTCACATTTTAATGCTCAAGAAATTGATCTTAACGCGGGTATATCGATCGGATCAGTACGGAGCACCTTACTCTATTTCTTACATTTACTCTATTGTTTTCCTTCAGTAACACATTATGATGATAATTCCACCTCACCATCACATTAATACGCCACGAAAAATCAAAAGAAACAGAGTTCATTTTACTCCTTTCGTTTCCCGCGTTAAACACTGGACATTGATCAAATTGACAACGCTCGTGTCATACTGGACGTCTTTGTCAATATTGTTTAATTTTCATTAAAATTTGTTGATCAAAGCACCAAGAAGTATTGCTATCAAATCATTTTTTATTTGATAATAGAAATAAACTTTTGTAACTAAATAAATAGATAGAAAAAAATTTACGGCACATTTCACACTGAGTTAGTACAAAAATACGTTATTTCAATATTGAATGTTCATTTAATTATATCAACCGCGCTGTATCGATATAACACCATCGCGAATCCGATTCCCATTAAACTACTTAATCTGTTTATGAGCGCTTTCCCGTTCTATTGATTAGTCAACCTCGCACTGAATAAAATCTACGAGAAATTGTCGTAATACCGATGATTTAATCATTACATGGAATACCCACCGCTTTCTGGGGTTCCACAGTAAGTACGAGAGTAGAGATAAATTAATAAATAACTGGGGACAACATCACATACATTGCTCTGGGGGCCAATCCTCGTGCAATCGAAAAAAGTTCACAATCGTAAAAATTTCGATTGATAACTACTCGAACGCAACTTGTGATGCTGACTAGTCGAAGTTCAACATTCGTATACGATATATCTTGTAGCTGTCATTAAATGCACCTGTTAACAGTAATTAATATTAATACTACTTTAATAATATAATAATAATAATTCATTTATTTCGGAAAATTATTCAAATTAAAATTACATTTCCATATCGTTGTTAGTAACAATTTTTACAATAAATTAAGTTAGTATCAATGAAATAATAATAATAATAATTCAATAATAATAATTACATAATAGAATAATTTAAAACTTCGACTGGTCAGCAGTTCTTTTTACGAATGTGAACTTTTTTCGATTGCACGAGAATTAGCCCCCTGATCCTAAAGTTTGTAGCTTCAGCACTTGTGTCTTGAATCAGAATCAAAGAAGGTTCCAATCCAACACACACCCAGACAAACCCCTAGCCTTGGCTCCACCATGTTAAAACACTATCCATAGATGTAATGCTTATGCGATGACATTACTGTCACGAAAATCACCATGCAATATACACACATCAAAAGTGTCTAGGGATCAAGCATTTAAATGCGGATTTCTTGAGATTGAGATGTGGCTTTTTAATAAATTTATGATTTAATAAATTTATATGGATCCTTTTTGGTGCATTTCATAATTTGAAACAGGAACTGTCAATCAAATTCGAGTAAAAGATGAAAATCAATATTTTCCCTATAAAAACATACAACGCATTGAAGACATTATTAGTGCTACTGTTTCCCTACTACTGATTAAATCCAACGTTATTATGGAGCGGCGACGTCATTTAAGCAGGGAAGAAATGCTCAGAGCCGTGGGAATGATAGAAGCTGGTTCCCGGCAACGTACTGTGGCTTTAGCTCTGAATACAAGTCAGAGTGTTATCAGTCGACTTTGGACACTTTACCGAAGCACTGGTATCGTGGCTGAGCGCCATGGAGGACGGTATCGCTGCACCACACGGAGACAAGACCGATAGGTACATTCAAATCACAACTCGAAGAGCTCCAACAATAACCGCCATGATGTTAGCCGTGAGGCTTCATCCCTTTTAAGGGAACTTAATTAGCGACCAAACAGTCAGAAACCGCTTGCATGAAGTGAACCTTCATTCCCGAAGAACGCTAAGGGTACCACCTATAGCAATGCACAATCGTAGGATTCGATATCAATGGGCTCTTGAACACAGAAATTGGGCAGAAGAACAATGGCGTTTCGTGTGCTTTTCTGATGAGTCTCGTTTTTGTATGTGACCGAATACAAGACGTATACGACACTGGAGAACCCCTGGACGCCAAAAGCGATTAAAATCCTGCCAGGAAGTCCATTCTTATAGTGGTGGAACCATCATGGTATGGGCGGGTATTTGGATCGGCGGAAGAACTGAGTTGATTTGGATCAGAGGCAACCTCAACGCTCAAATTTATGCTGAGACGAATGTATCAGACGTCATCGATCCTCTACAAGTGAAAATCGGTCCCTTATTTCAGTTAATGCATGATAATGCACGACCGCACACAGCAAGAGTTGTAAGACAGACTCTCGCCGCAGCTAACATCAATGTCATGCCCTGGCCTGCTCAGTCGCCAGACTTGAACCCGATTGAGCATGCATGGGATATGCTACAGAGAAGAGCTCTGCCGAATATTGAGGGTATCCAGTTGCAAGAAGACCTTTTTTTGTTGTTGCAACGAACATGGGCGGCCATTCCACAGCGTGATTTGGATGAACTCATTTTGAGTATGCCAAACCGATGTTCTTGTGTTGTTAGTGTTCGCGGTTGTTTAAGTTACCCAATAAAATTTTAAAGAAAACTGTTATTTCAGTTTTTTTTCGAACTTTAATGTTAGTGGTTCAAATGTCAAAAATCCCTTTATTAGGAAAATGGCAAATTTCTTTATTAATGCAAAGGTGACTTGGTTTATCGTTACTGTAGACAAACGAAAACACTTTATTTGATGAATCCTTAAAGACAATTTTAATTAATATCAATCAGGAGAAAAGTTATTGCAAAAATATATGTTGATCCCTAGACACTTTTGATGTGTGTATATCAGTATAAAAATGACATCTAAATTCAGGAAGAACGACTCTTTAAAATTGTGCGCAAAAATCCGATTTTTATGATAAAAATCGTGATACATATCGTAATAAATATCTACAGATTTATAATGTGATTTTATTTCCTTCTTCTTTTAAATCGTCGCACCCTACTTACACGTTGGTGTAGTCATATTACAAATTCCTCGCCAAACGTTCCTCTTTAAAAATATATGTAATACAAAAATAAATATTAACAACATCACATACATTGATCTGACTCCGTGGTAAGTAGCTTAAGCACTTGTGTTACAGATACCAGAAATATATTTAACACCCAGACCAGAACAGACAGACATATAGTGCGCTGTGCGACAATAGTCACAACTTCTTGATCATTACACCAAAGTGGTCGTCGATCTCATAATATTAGTTACGACATCGAGTTGAAATTGAAGAGATCGTGTACATTTGATGGGTTGTTTAATTTCACCGCTGTGTTGTAACCGTACCAGAATATCCTTGGAGAGTTTAATTTGTTGGAATATCAAAAGGCCCATTCGAAATTTTCATTTCATTGATACACAAAACAGGTTACAGCCAACCACAATGACATTCGAAAATAATAAATATAAGTTATAATCTAGGTTGCAGGCCTACCCTACACTGTTATACTCATATTTGCCATTGATCTTAAAGTGATGGTATTGCAGGCTGGAAATACGAACGTATATTCAAGTCAGATTGACCGCCCCTTGAAAGCAATCGGGCTACACAGAGTCACAGGAAAGATATAAGCAGTATAATAATATGCAAAGAATAAGAGTTCGAAATGTCACTCACCTAAACAGGGTGCTTGAAGCCTGACGTTTCGTTCGTATTTTCGGGCTAAGCCAGCGTAGCGTTCGCACGATCAAGCTTTAAAAAGGGGCACACAGAGTCACAGGAAAGATATAAGCAGTATAATAATATGCAAAGAATAAGAGTTCGAAATGTCACTCACCTAAACAGGGTGCTTGAAGCCTGACGTTTCGTTCGTATTTTCGGGCTAAGCCAGCGTAGCGTTCGCACGATCAAGCTTTTTAAAAAGGGGCACTTTTCATGGATTTTATAGTTTCACATATTTTAATGTTTTCAATAAAAAATAATTGGTTTATCCTAAGTATTTTTTAAGCTGAGGAAACTTTGTTGGTTTATGTGTTATGCAATTACCTATTTTGGTATGTAATATTAAAACTGTATGTTTTCCAAAAAATAATAAAATAAAATAAAATAAAAATCCGAATTTGCGAACTGAGAACAGTTTAGAAAGCTGAGCGGATAGCGGCATTTGTTTTGTTCATCATTGCTTCCGTACGGCTTGCACATGTTCTGTGGCACAGTGGTCCGTGCGAGTTCATAGAGAGCATGAATGGCGCAAAAAGAGCGCACATCACATCCGCATGTGTAAGTGTAACACACTTCGCACGGCGCGGGGCACAGGCGTAGGCGGGAGCGGTGGCGATTTTTACATGATAAATAGATAGATAGATCGATTAACACTTTATTGTACAATACAAATCAAATTTACAGACAAGTTTAACAAAGAAAGATGTTCAATTTAGGCGGTACTAGCGCTTGTAGCGATCTCTTCCAGACAACCTTCGGTTAAAGAAACATTTAATTAACAGGAAAGGAGAAATTGAGCAAAATATATATGGATATGCAAAACACAATTTTAACGCAACAATTAAGATATAAAGGACTAAACTTTAATGCATCTTCTTATTCATAAATACATACAACATTATGTTCTACTACATAAATGACAAATTCTGCTTTCTGCTTAAGCATAAACCTATATATACCTATAAAATAAATACATGATATACCAATATAAAAAAGTATTTAACCTACACACTCTAAATAGAACTTACAAATTATGAAAATATTTTTTATGTTTATTTTTAAATATGTACCGCAATGGACTCGGATTGTCGTAGTGCAAAATGTAAGGAGTCCCAAAGATGGCCATGATATATTTTTGTGGAAATTATTTTGGTCTTCAATGACGAATTTCGTAACCGCTTATTGAAATTGTAATAGATTTAATTGAGGTCAAAAACGAAATCTATTACAATTTTTCATCAACAAAAATTGCCTAGCTTAATACTACTTATTAATTTCAAATTATAAAAAAAAATTGAACTCGTTGCAATGGGGTGTTCTTTGATGTTAATAATAAGGCTCTTTAATAATAATTAAAAAACTAAAAAAACACGCTTTTATTGCTAACTAAAAAAGAGAAAATAATTTCTGAGTACACGGAATTTATATTACAGTAGAGTAAAAAGCGTGGGGTGCACTTTATGACGTTTTCATACTTTTATACGTGCCAATAATAGGATGATTTTCACATACTACTATACGAAGCACCCTACGCTTTTTACTCTACTGTAATATAAATTCCGTGTACTCAGAAATTATTTTCTCTTTTTTAGTTAGCAATAAAAGCGTGTTATTTTTAAGTTTTTTAAACTATTATTTATTTTATTTTTTTAGTTAAATCTCCAAATTATTGCATTGTCATTGGTACTTAATCACAGATTACTAAATAGTTACTACACTTAATGTGTTAGTTAATAGTGACATCTATTGGCAAAATACAGAGCTTCTAGTGCAAATCAATTGCATCAGTTAAAACTGCATAGCATTAGCAGCGACATCTAATGATTGCTATCGAAACTAACTAGCTAAGCGAACACTAAAGGTTACAAAACTCGAACCATTCAAGTAATTGACTAGATACTTTCGTAATATTTGTGAAAGAGATGGCGCCGTGCGGAAAATGTAAGAAGGTGATTTCAGCAATATTAAAATTAATTTTATTTTTTTTAGTTAATAAGGATAATCGAAAACTCTTATCAAATTATTGCATTGTCATCGGTCCCTTGACCCCTGTGCAAATTTCCATGTTAATCAGACTCCTAGAAGTAGGTGAAAATGAAGTGCAAAGATTCCGTTACATACATACATAGTTACATACAGGTCAAGCTAATAAAAGCGTGTTAAACAATACCATACCAAGCACCCCAAGCTTGTTTACTCTACTGTGATATAAATTCTTTGTACTCAGAAACTATTTTCTCTTTTTTAGTTAGCAATTAAAAGTGTTTTTTTTAGTTTTTTAAATTCTTTTTTAATTTTTCTAATTAACAACCGCTGGCTTTCTAGACCGCCGGCACTAGCGGATGGTAAATAGGAACATTCTGTACCTCTTTGATCGGTTTATCGTATTCTTATTACTTTATCGACGCCCGTGGGTACCGGAGAAAGTCCATAGTAAGTCGAGAGACACGAGCGTGTACCGGTTTTGTGTGCAATGGAAACTTATCAAGCTCGTTGGGAGTATTAAGGCTTCATATTTTAATAACGGCGAAGCTATCATAATTTAAAACCGTCCAAGTGCGATTCAGACTCGCACACGAGGGGTTTCTTAGCAGTAAGTAGCATGATATAAAAGATTTTGTATTAAGGACGTAATTTTATTTTCATCCCACCATCTCGGAAAGAGTATTTTTGCTCTTCAATATCTGAGTGGATAAGCCGTTTTTATTCACTAGAGTTGAAAGTAAATTTGAATTTAGAACATCGTGTGTACTAAATTTGTGAATTAAATAAATAATAGTTTAAAAAACTAAAAAAAAACACGCTTTTATTGCTAATTAAAAAAGAGAAAATAATTTCTGAGTACACGGAATTTATATTACAGTAGAGTAAAAAGCGTGGGGTGCACTTTATGACGTTTTCATACTTTTATACGTGCCAATAATAGGATGATTTTCACATAGTCACGTAGAGTATCCGTAGTTATAAGAGTTTCCGTGCCTGTTTCTTTAATTTTAATTTTTCGTATTTTAAAAATGAGATCTATGTGAAGTATCCTCGAACCAAGTTACATGCAAATCAGTCCATAAACGTAGAAAATATTCTGCTGTGACATACTAGGACGGACTGAACGATCTTATAAGGGTTCCTTGTCGGACTACTAATAAAAGTAATTGAAGCTCGCCAACGTACACGCTTGAATGCCCTTACTTGGGCTCCACAAACTGCATAAACCAAATAAATTAAATCGGATCTTCCATGTATCCATAATCATCACAAAGTAGTCCAATAACTCAAAACCGCAAACTTCGTAGAGTAAAAGCTTAAATTTACGTTTAAAGGATTTTCGTAATGGCGTTATTCCATATTTTAATTTCATTGGAACTGACAAATTGCAAATTGCTGATGCAATTTCACTTATATCGCATAACAAAGGATATTACTAGCGGATCCTGCAGACGTTGTCCTGCCCTTTGTTTTTTTTTGTTATTCGTAAGAACCAATGCCGTAATTTAAGCAATATCTTTAAAAAAGAATTGTTTTAAATACCAGTAATTGGTCCAGGCGTTCTTGAGTTGCGCTTACCACCACATTTTGCGATTCATTTTTATGTAATAGATTCATTTGAATTCAAGTGTTTCGTCACCAGGAAAAATGTGTATAAGTTTAAAAAAAAGTTTACACCTTATCTTAAATTTAATTACTGTTACTGTTTTCGTGACTACACCCTGTATAATTTCTCTGAGCATAGCGCACATACTAGTGCACTATTATCTCTTTTGCGATTGGCCGCCCGCGACTTAGTCCGCGTGGAAACCCTTTATCTTCATAAGTTTTCAATAATTGTAGCCTATGTGTTATTCTGATGTACATTAAATAAAAATAGTTGTATTAAATAAAACAAGCATAGAGTGTTAACTGTGAAAGCGTAATCGAGGCGGGGAAGCGCTGATTGCCGAAATACAGGATCTATGAATCCTAGTTTGGCAACAGAAGCTTTTGTGTATCAATTAGTTTTTACCAATTAATTATTGTTTCCTATTTTTAGCTCATGTACACTAGTTATCTAATCTCTTCTGCCAAATAAAGATATTATCATTATTACATTAGCTATATTCTTGTAAAATTTCATTAAAAAACCATACAGTAGTTTTGTACATGAAAGGTAACATGCATACTTACAAACTTTCGCGTTTATAAGATTACTAGTGGCCCCCCGCGACTTCGTCCGCGTGGAATCCCTTTGTTTTCGAAATTGCGGTCGAACGGGATAAAAAAAACCGGACGTACTGGTTCTAAGCTACCTCACCACCAATTTTCAGCCAAATCGGTTCATCCGTTCTTGAGTTATAAATAGTGTAACTAACACCACTTTCTTTTATATACATATATATTTAAATAGATATCATAGGATTGTAGGTTAGGATTTATTATTATTTCCTAAATATAGAGATAGATGTAGATATAGAGATATAGGATAGAGTTGGATTTATTATTATTTCCTTTGACTGGCACCACCCCGCTGTGCCACAGCGTGGAGTCATCCGAGTGAGAAGTGTGCCGGTCACGTGATCTACACCAGCTTGCGCGCGCGCCGCCGTTTTAACATTAACTAGTGCTGGCTGCGCTCGCGACTTCGTCCGCGCAAATGTACGATTTCTAATAATAGTAATAATTTCTTTATTGCGGTACACAGGTTACTAATTATTAGTTGTTACAATTTAGATAATACAGATCTACTATGTCCTACCTCATAAGGTATATAATAATTTGTCATTGGAAAAGAAATGTTACAAAATTACAATCACTATAATAAAATTCCAAAATTAAAGTATATCAATAATTTTTATTTTCTCATGTCAAAAAATTATAAAATCCTCGAAAGTGCTCGCGATAGGCGAAGTTTAAAGAAAATCTGTCATCAAACAATAAATGTTCCATACTAACTTTGCCGTCCGCTTTAAGGATTGAAAAGCAGCTCTGCTTTTGAACAAAAAGCAGAATCGCAATAGGGCCTCGTGTAAAATTCAATAAAATTCAATAAAATTCATTCATTTCTGTAAGTAGGCTAAGAACTAGCACTTTTACACGTCCCAACATATAAATTAACCCTACCAGCAACCCTACCCTGTCTCTTAGCATTCATGTTTACCTAATAAAGGCTGTAGGTTCTTTCCGCGCCAGATCCAAAAATCAATTTCCTGAAATAAATATACAACAACGTCACATACATTGATCTGACTCCGTAGTAAGTAGCTTAAGCACTTGTTTTACAAATATCAACATTGGTATTAAAAATAAACTTAAATAAATACATATTATAACACCCTGACCAGTACAAACAGACATGTTCATGCGCACAAATGTTTGTACAGTGCGACGATCGCACCCGCGACTTCTTAGTTAGTAGTCAACTTCTTGACCATTACACCAAAGTGGTCGTCAAATACGATTTAACAGTCTCGTTTGTAGCGAAATTTTCCGGTTCGCACAAACGCCACATCTATTCAGCACTACAAGAAGTACAAGTTAATTGAAAATAACAAAATTCAACGTATTTGTATCACCTTGATCCTCGTATGAAATAGATTACTAGGAAAGCCCCTGAGCGCAGATATACCGGTTTCAAAACATAGCCTTGCACGTGCGCTCCAATCCTTTATCCCATTTGCACCCTGCACGGGCATAATAAGCACATTACCGAGATATATTCGATTTTGAGATCAGCCATCCATATATCCAATTGTTATAATCTTTGGTGAGAAGGGGTTGTGCCAGCCAAGTCCTTGTTGGAAAATTCTATTCACAAACCTTGAATTATCTGGCCAACTGGCATATAGATATATTTGCAATCACGTTACCAAAGTTTAAAGAATCTGTTAGCATTTGCAAGAAATATAATCATTTCATAAGCTTATAATATAATAGTGGCCCACGATTTATTTAAAAAAAAAATAAAGTTAAAAAAATCAATAATATTGCTACATCTAGCGACCTTGAGCATATATAATATTACCTAACCTGTGGATGGCGCGGCGTAGTGGGGTACTCATTCATATTTTTTATTTCTATTTAAGATATTGAGTAAAAATGTGTCATGTGTAACTGTTTGTTGTCCCCTTAATAAATAAAAAAATATCAACCACATTTACGCATGAATTAAATATCAAAAAATAAACATAAAACAATATACAATTTCAAAGTACTAGCAAGGCCTTACAAGTTATTTTAAACAACGCAAAATCACAAATTACCAGTTTTCCCAGAAGCAGTTTTCAAGTTTTGAGATTTTTGCGTAGCCAAAGAAAATGGCGAAAATTTCTATTTATAGTATATTATGGTACTACGATTCGTCGAACGAAAGTTTTATTTTGAAACTTAATAACTTGTATAAAGGAGGTTTACGATTACCTACCTTAATTCGAATTCGAAAAAGATATTTTTAAAAGTGTTTTTGTTTTAGACAAAATGGAAGTTAATGTTTTGAAAGCTATTGCCATTTTTCCGGGATATTTCTCTTTGTGTTTTTCCAAATCGTATTCTTAGCACAAAAACAGACTTTGAGAAGTATGTGGGAGTACTTAAACGAAAATAAATATTTATTTGGGAGCGAAGCGTAATTAGTTGTTTAACTATGCATGAACATCCATAATTGAATTAAATGTAGCTGAATTATTGCTTTAGTGCGTTAATGATGATTCCCTTGATTGAATTACATAAATTGGGAAATGGAATATTCCAACGAATCGTAAAATTGGTTAGAGCATTTCGAAAGTCACTTAATTTATTTGCAAGAGGAGTTTATGAAATTATATTTCTGCAAAAAATTTTTTTTCAATTGTTCATATACAATAAGTTCCAAAACTGAAACTCTACTACACAAAAGTATGAAAAAAAATCATATTGATGTTCATATGATAGCCGTTACCGTAAGCCACTTACTTCTGTTAAAACAAACTTCATTAATAATATCACTAATTTTAAAATTACAACCTTGAAATTTTCAAAGCTAGAGTGTACAAGCATCTTCTAGGCGAGCTCGCTCCATCGTAGACTCAGTCTTAGCCTCGTTTGGCTTAGTCTTGGGTCAAGAGCAAACCTATCCCAAATAAATAAATAAAAAGGAAAAGTTGCATACGACCACGGCTATCATTTGTAAATTAATTTGAATCTTGTTTCAGTTTTCAATCCAGCTGGATTTATCCAAGATTAGCCTGAATCCAAAATTAATGCAAATATAAAATAAAAACATTACTTTTATTTGTTTATTTATTATTTAAACTTAATTCCAAAAAACTAATAAAATAATAACTTACTATAAAATGATTATTTTAATTTTGGTTTGTTTTCTTAATTTTTTAATATCTGTGTTCAAAATAATTGACTTAAAATAACAATACAAATACTTACAATCATTTGTTCATTACGTTATACGAAGTAAATAAAATAAACAATAAGAACCATTTTCCTGCTGCTTAATCTTTTCTTCAACTAGAATCAAGCAATGAAAATATGTCCCAAATAAACATTCCTAGAGGAAACTTTGGAAATATTCATTTGGCTTGAGTCCGTGGTATCAGTAAAATAACTATAATAGTCTTCAATCAATATAAACAAAAAACAATAAATTATTAAGATTTTTGACTTTAGTGCAAGACCTTGTTATTAACTCCCAAAAGTTATCATTTGTTACGACTCATCGGAAGAGAGTAAATGTTATTTTAAACATTTTTTAAAATTAATTTTTTTTTCGAATTGATATTTTTTGCGCTTCTTTCCACTTGATTATGTGGAAAAGGCAAAGGTTAATACCATACAGCCTAGACATTACTAATACTCTTCTAATTAATTAATTCTTAAAACTACATACTACTTACAAACTATGCCCTAACCTAACTCATTTCAATGCTCAAGAAATGAAGTTTTACGCGGGATATCGATCGGATCAGTACGAAGCACCTTACTCTATTTCATACATTTACTCCATTGTTTTCCTTCAGTAACACATTATGATGATAATTGCACCTCACCATCTCAATAATACGCCACGGAAAATCAATTTAGAAAATTAAGAAACAGAGCCCATCTTACTCCTTTGGTTTCCCGCGTTGAATTCATGTGGAATTGACAGTTAGGTATTTAGACAGTGTCAGTCATACCCCTACTTAAATTATAAATACTCGTTAAAAAAAAGAATACGGTAGTTGACACCACCAATCGTTGACGTACTTTTTATCAACTGTCAAAACGCTTTTCTTCATAGAGCTTGTATGGGAATAACACACTTTGACGTCACCGCGTGCAATGCCGACTGAGTGACTAATTATCATTTGAATTCCAATTAAAAATCAAATAATACGAACTGCAGAAAAATATTAGTGTAAAGGCATCTGAAATTATGAATTATTTTAGAGAAAATCAGTTTTTGAATATTTCTTTCATAGTGGAAACAAGCCTATTGTTGTAATTTATGGTCGACCAAATTATTATGTAATACTAGCGGACCCGCAGACGTTGTCCTGCCCGTTGATATTTTTTTATAAAAAATCTTATCTTTTAAACCTTGCCTGAACTTCCACAAATAATTCAAAACCAAAATTAACAAACTCGGTACAGCCGTTCTCGAGTTTTAGCGAGACTAACGAACAGCAATTTATTTTTATATATATTTAAGGTGGTAAGCACTTTCTGTCCGCGACTAGACTAGCGCATAATTTACAATTGAATGGGGCAATGGATAGACCTGTGTCTCTATGTACCTAAAGTCTCAAATGTACGGTGATATCATGGAATTTTAATTTACGCGGGCGAATCAACGATAATAGTCCTCCTGGCCGATTTCGACCACGGCGGCCAATCTCAACAGAGATCAGCTCACTACGCAGGAGATATTATAGTGCACAAGTGTGAGCGCAATACACAAGTATACGACGTTTTTCAACACTATTGTGAATAAAAATATAAAAATAAAAACTCATTTAATTTAAAACAGTTATTGAACATTTAGTACAATTTGAGTTAACCGTTTCTGATGGCATAGCGGTCTCATCAGATGGATTATTTATTAAAGTATTTTTCCTTTGAGTTTTCAGGTAGTAAACTTACTATAACGTTAAGGGCTTATATCAGGCGGTGTACGACACAAATCATTTTCTTCATAACTGGTACTTGTGGACATTTCAATTAAATAACGAACTAAATAAATAACTCTAATTTTAACAGTAAAAAACAGTACAAACAGTAAAAACGAGTTGTGAAAAATGTTTCGCTATGCCGGGAAAAATTAATCAGATTTCCTATGCGCGCGCATTGCGATCGGCCACAGACTAAAGGGATGAGGTTTATTTACGGGCATAAGGTTTGCACTTTGCGCCTACTCTGCCACGTTAAAAGTTATATATGAGTAAAAGTTTTATTTATGAAACACATATAGTTAAAATTATATTTTTAATACAAGAAGTTGCATCAAATGAGATATATGTATTAAACATGATCTTATTTTAATAAAAACTTTTTTGGAGCAGCTCAACCAATAAAATTAAAAAAAATCTTTGACTCACTGGTGAGTAACGCAAGCGTAACGTCATGCGATATTTAAAATCAATCTAGCGCCGCTATTCTTAAGTCCCCCACACACTAACAAGCGGCCTGCAATCTTTGATCCTGTCGGGCAGCCTGCCGTCCTAGGTCTATATCGCCCACTCAGTAAAAAGATTACCTGCCGGAATGGTCGGATAAAGGCTCTGCGACTACACACCAGCAGGCGGCAGTCGGCAGTTTAAAAAAAACCGGCGGCAATGGTCTGATACTGGTCTGGGAGTCCACACATTAACCGGCAATAAAACTGGTTATCGGGTCTAAACGCGATCTATTTTAATGAGTATGAGGTACTCACTGCTCGACGTTTCGGCTGAATTGCACACAGCCGTGGTCACAGGCTGACTGGAACAAAAATGCGCCAATTTTTTTTACGGTATCTATAGGCACCATCGTGTGATAACAATAATATAATAATATTGCGTACGCATTATTTTTTAATCTTTTGTTGTGATAGCAGTCATCTCGTGTATCACCTTCCACAAACATGGAAAACTTCTTTAAATTTCAATATTAGTAGAAATAAATTGTGGCTTATTATCCATTTCGGCGAGAAGTCTAAGATACTTCCTGCAAAGTTGAAAATTCCAAAATTGAAGGCGCGTAACTGACACTTGCTTTCACAGGCCTAACACAGGCAGGCCGCCGGCCGACTGCCTCGAAGTGTGTGTTCAATTTGTCCTTGAGGCCACGTCACAGATGACCTCCATGGGATGGAGATGGGGGTGATCTGTGGGCCACGTACTGTCCGGCCGATATCTGTCGACGCAGGCCGTAACGGCAAATGACTCGCAGTCTCGCCGTTCACGAAAGTCGTCGGTTCTAAAACATAAAGGAATCTGTGAGTCTTTTGTGCGTTTGATCGGCGGATATCTGCAGGCGGACTGTTAATGTGTGGCCTTTACACTATTTAAAAAAAAATCGAACAAATGTTAGAGTTTTGGCCCAATCTACTCGCCAAGATCTTTAGGTAAACCATATATCATATTTTTAGGCCCTAGCACCGAGACACAGGCTTGTGGAAAAGGAATACTCTTACACTAATAATATATAGAGACTAACTGACCCGGCAAATGTTGTTTTGCCATATATTTTTTTGGACAACCCTTATCAATAAAGGACATTAAAAATAGATGTGGCCGATTCTCAGACCTACTCTATATACTCACAAAATTTCATGAGAATCGGTCAAGCCGTTTCGGAGGAGTACGGGAACGAACATTGTGACACGAGAATTTTATATATAACTAGTTATGCTTTTTACTTATGATGATGAAAATAATATAATAAAAACAGCTGACACGGCAAACGTTGTTATGCCATATAAATTATTATCACTAAGGTGTATGAAAAATAGATGTTGGCCGATTCTCAGACCTACTCAATATGCTCACAAAATTTCATGAGAATCGGTCAAGCCGTTTCGGAGGAGTATGGCAACGAAAACTGTGACACGTTAATTTTATATATTAGATATAAAAACATACGTATCCCATTATTTTAAATGATCTACAAACCGGACGCTAATAAAGTTGTCATGCCTACTTATTTCCTTTACACGTACTTTTACTTCGCTCCCGTGACCTGTAACTTATCTCGTCGGGAAAATATTTACAATGCAACCTGCCGGAGAAATTCCCTTTTATATTCGAACGGAAACTTCCTTCCGTGTTCACTGACGATTTCTAAGTAGATTCCAATTGACATCAGAACATTTATACTTCGTTAAACAAACTACGCTGGCACCGTGCACTGGGTCTTGC
Source organism: Pyrausta despicata (assembly GCA_963921415.1). Classification (NCBI taxonomy): domain Eukaryota; kingdom Metazoa; phylum Arthropoda; class Insecta; order Lepidoptera; family Crambidae; genus Pyrausta; species Pyrausta despicata. The sequence continues at coordinate 16,247,721 of OY992845.1, read as the reverse complement.
ATTTGCGTTTCTCTGAATTATTAACTTCGGTCGCAGGCTCCTTCCTAGCGTAAATAGTTTTAATAAGCACTAGCAAGCAATAGTAGAAGATTCGAACTCAAATCAAAGGTATACGTATTATAATGTAAAAGTACCTGTATTGAATAAGCAATTGTTGTGCGAAGTAGTGCTCTTTCTCTGTCTGGGTGTCCACGGAAGACCAGCGTCGTGGCATTCCTGAAATGCTACGACACATGGTGAGTGGCCCACCTTTTCAGTATCTTGTGTATGTGCATTTGAATATGTGTTTTTCTATTTTGTAAAGTATGTGATACCATCCATGTGTGATACTGTATAAACATGTTTTCTTTCTTTCTTTTTTCAAATCCACCTTCGCGCGTTCGGTGAGAACAAGCGCTTAGACAGTTTCAGGTTTTAAGAAATAAATGTATTCAAAATCGCACTAGTCACGGGTGCACGGACTGGGCGGAAACGTGGACGGGAAAATATCGTCGGAGACGATATTTACCACGTCCCCGTCTCGTCCCGCTTTTGGGTGGTGCTTCGTGGATTACATGCTTCCGTCTATGAAGTTAATATAACCAATATATTTCCAAAAAGCTGTAGAAACCAATTTTTAAACACACAAAACTCAATACATATTCGGTCAATTGACTACGATTTCTGATACATGACCGTGATGTCACGTTCATGTATTCCCATACAAAATCTATGGAGGCAGACCGTTTTGACAGATAATTGTTGTTGGTGTCATCTAGGCTTTTGGAAAATTATAGTCGCCAGATACAGTTTTATATAATCTCGTACCGGTCTCAAAGGAGTATAAGCATGTCACGTATGAGGCCACCTTGTCGTTAAGCGAGTACAAAATCATGATCTCTACTGCAAACGAGTTTCCATTTATCATTGTACTCGTACTACCCCAACGATTATTTCAAGCGAAATCATTCCGCTCAGCGAAATGTAACTACGTGTAGCTACAATACCGGTACTTGAATCTACTGTGCAACTCTGTTGCATAAATAAAATAAAAATTCATTTATTGAACGAAGTCTTTTTACAAACATTTCGTCGAGTTTTCCCATTAAATTGTTATAGACGCTTGTGTTGGGAATAACTTGCTCATTCCCTTAAGGTTTTCTAAGTAAGATTAAGGTAAAAAGTAAGTTATACCTAATTTAAATTACATTAATTATTATCAAGGTAAGTAATAGTTCGGTGTGAGTGTAGTGTGGGTGAGGTGTGTCTGAAAGTGAGTGAATATGGGTGAGGTGTGTGTGTGATGCGGTTGAAGTATTTGTGGTGTGGGTGACATGTGTATTATGTAGGTATAGAGTCAGTAGAGTGAGTGTGGTGAGGTGTGTGTGTGAGTGTTTATGTCTGCTGCATAGAATAGGTAGTTGACTAATATCACAAACGGTGGCCAATTCAATTTGGCACTACGCAAATATTGCGTAAGGTGTAAACTGTGGACGGATTCTGAGGTAATACAATATTCCAATGAAATGAGCTCTAGGGCCGTATTATGATCTTGCTTTCCACTTACTGGCAGCGTTCTTATTTCAAAAAAGTATGGTTGGTCATTATAACCGATGAATATCGATAAAGTTTCGTCCTTGTAAGAGATCTGTCGCTGTATTCGATGTTGCTATAGGCGGTATGATTACAGAATACTTTACTGGAGATTCGGCCGGGACCATACGGTCTGGCGTAATAACCGATGGGTCGTTGTAAACGACGTCGTTATAATCGGTGTCGACTGTATTTACAGAATAATGTTTAGTATTCTACTTTTGACACTTTAAATTTCAAAATAATGTTTAGTTTTCTAACATTGACAATTCTAAGTTTATTGAAAAAAAAATTAAGTAAGTAGGTTTGTTTCATAAAGTATCTTCAGAAGGTATAAATAAATTATTTGCGAATTTTTTATAATTCATGCGGGATCCACCAAATACCCGGATCCCGCGGGATCGATAATGTCAAGTCCCGCAAATACCAGGATTGAAAAATTTCCTGCGAGTGTGTTTTCCCTAATGGTAAGCCTTATCAACTTGACGGAATCTGGGAACGTTTCCATAATGATATTAAAACAATGAACACTTTAGGCTCCGGGCAATGTTTGTTGTTAAACAGGGTGTAAAAAGTACTCGGCTAATTTAACGGTGTGGTCGTCAGCCGGGCTTAGGCTAGGCTAGGCTTTTACCATGCGATACGAGGGCGAACCCGGCGCAATAGGCTAGATGACGTCACCAATCGTTGACATACTCTTTATTATCTGTCGAAACGGTCTGGAAACGATGGACTGGAAGTGCACTTTCCTGTAAAAAAAAATAGTGTTATGTTTGTTGCGAAAAAAATTTTGTTAGATTTGTTAATATTTTTTCTGTATTCTAAACTCAACTTAACCACCCTTATTTAGTCAATTTGCAGATCCTTAAATTAGCAATTAAAAATTGGCATCATACAATAAAACCAGTAAGAACTAAGACGATCAATTTTAACTACTACCGTGTTTATGACCGGAAAAAATTCAAGATTAAAGTTAGGATTCATGTGTGGCAAGTACTTTAAAAAAAAATTACAAGCATCTTTATATGAAAACGTGACATTGGTACTACTTCCCCTTAACGTGCCGTCCACTGCATATCAAGCTAATATTGGATCGATGAGGTAAATATAGTTAAGGCAGTAAACTTGGTAAGCCCCTTTGCAAATGGGAGTTAAGCACACGTGCAAAATACACAACCGACAACGTCAGTCTTGAATAAATAACGATTAAAAAGCCGGACTGCACAGAGTTCCAAGCTATAAGCCTGTACAAAGTCCGAAAATACCCTAGATTAGAAAATAATGCATATTAAGCCCTTACATTTTTTTGAGATGAAAGAGATTTCACAATAGGCTTGTTTCCACTATGAAAGAAATATTCAAAAACTGATCTTCTCTAAAATAATTCATAATTTCAGATGCCTTTACACTAATATTTTTCTGCAGTTCGTATTATTTGATTTTTAATTGGAATTCAAATGATAATTAGTCACTCAGTCGGCATTGCACGCGATGACGTCAAAGTGTGTTATTCCCATACAAGCTCTATGAAGAAAAGCGTTTTGACAGTTGATAAAAAGTACGTCAACGATTGGTGGTGTCAACTACCGTATTTGAAAACCGAAATATGTCTTGACAACCAATCGTTTCCGACCGTGCTAAAACCCTTTCTTAGCAAAAAGGTACGGTGACGGTCAGCGTCGCGTGAACACTTTCTAACGAAAATCGTTTGCACGCACTTCGACACACGTGGAGCAATTAGCAAGCGGGATTGCGCGCGATGTGCAAATGATTTTCGCCTTAAAGGTGTCCATGCGACGCAGACCGCGATAGTACGTCTACCAGTAAGTACCAACAATAATAATACACGGTATATTCATTTTAAGAGTTGCGTAAAAACATTGTCAATGTACAGAACGATGGGCCAAAAGGAAAATTCAGTCTGGTGCACCGTTTTTTTGCAAAACAATTGCACTGTAAATGTCTCTTGAAACCATTGATTGAATTAGAAATAGAAATATTTGTTTGAGTAAATAGGGTACGGTTAACATTTGATTTGTTGGTCATTTAACAATAATGCTTAAATCTGTTTAGCCGTGTCAAACAGAGTGCAATTTTATAAACATTATCCAATATAGTTCTTAAATAAATTAAATATATAAATTAATTTTAATGTCAATTATGATAAAATGCCATCAATTATATAATATAATGTAATTAATTATATTATTATTCAATCAATTGAATTATTCGACAATCAAGCAAGAGTAATAAGCCTTAATAAAACAGTTTGCTTATTGAATGCACGGGGAATATGTCACGGTTGCAAATCCAATATTAGGATGACCGCTTCAAAACCAATAATATCCGAACCGCAAATATTTCAGCAGAGGGACACGCACGGTGACATCAAAGGAATAGATATTCGAATAGATTATTCCACCAAAGCAGGTGGAATAATGTTGTTTCAATGTTCAAATTCGTCGTCAGCCTATATACGTCCCACTGCTGGGCACAGGCCTCACCTCAACTATGAGGTGGTACGAGCCAAATGTTCAAATTATAATGATAAATTGATTTTGTGTGTAGATAAAGGGCAAAAGTAACTTAATGAGGGATTGGAAATCCAGTAATTACTACGCTCGTTTAGTTTATTTTCTTATCAAATTAACCATTTTGATGATCATTACCATACTATACAGCAAACGTCTTAGATCTTTAAAACTACTTGTACTTTCTAGTTTTTAAGACAATTTAACAGTCGAGCTTTTAACAAATAAAAAAAATACGTACAGTAAAATCCCGATTATACGAATCCCGATTATCCGAACATCCGATTATCCGGACTCACGTCGCTCTAGCTGCTGCTTGAAACTTTATACCGCACAACTAGACAGACAACAATATATCACAATGTAATTCATTAGGTATTTTTAAACCACATATATAATTATTTTTTATATCGTTTTCTCTAAACGACGTAGGTTGATGAAATATGTCAAACCCATTACAGAATATAACATTTAAACAAATATTGTTTGATTTGACAACGAAATTGATTATCCGGATTTCGAATATCCAAATCACCACTGGTTTTAATTGATTCGGATAATCGGGATTCTACTGTATGTTAATTAAATTTACTCGGCGCGTGTTAAAGTGATTCAACAAGAAGGTTTACATGCTCAAAAATATGGAAAAAATGCGAAACTAACGGACACGACAGCGGCTAACCGGACCACTAGTTCTTTGATATTACTTGAAAATCTCCTACAGCTCTTCATAATGAAACCAAATCAGATTTTGCAACCAAATCAGATTTTTCAACCAAATCAGATTTTTTAGGTCAACGTCAAAATAGCAGGATCGGTTTTGAGTAGTAGTAGTAGGAGTATATATTAATTAATTCTTACACTTAACATTAATTATTTATTGTTTAAGATCCAACAAATAAGTAACCGACTTACATACTACTTGTAAACTTCACAAGAGTTTAGTTACCAAGTTCTCAACTTCACTGGGTTTAGGACTAGCAACAAACTTGTATTCCTCATGTAAGCTCTTATAGTTACACAGCACGGCTTAAATATTTTTTAATAATTATAATAAATATACAACAACATCACAAACATTGATCTGACTCCGTGGTGAGTAGCTTAAGCACTTGTGTTACAGATATCAGAATCAACAGTCTATTACAAATAAACTTAAATAAATACATATAACACCTAGATCAGTACAAACAGACATGTTCATGCACACAAATGTTTTTACCGTGCGGCGATCGAACCCGCGACCTCTTGGTTATTATTAGTCAATTTCTTGGCCATTACACCAAAGTGGTCTGCATATTACGAAATCGGAATTAGATTCATAGTTTCAGAAGGTTTTCACACCTGAAAATATAGGTTCTATAATTTATTATACCTTAAGATTGGCTTAGCTCTTAGCAAGTGTAGTTGGAGCTCGCTTTTGCATGCAATGATATACAAATTACAGGTCTTAAAATATGGTCACCTATTTTAGTATCCTGCGGCCTATTACGGGCGAACGCTGATAATATCCTTAATGAGATTAAATTTAGACCACGTGTTTCGTGCCTGGTATTTGAATATTATGTAGTTAAAATAAACACCCCCTTAGATATAAACTTGGCGTACAGGTATCTGCATGTATTATTAAATAAAAGATTTTAGGCCGAATATAAACTTGACTTGTATTTAAAATCGAGAGTAATTTAAAAAGTTGTTTATAAGTTGTCCTAGACGGGTTGAAATTGCACACAAATTTGAAGAAATTTTTGGAAAGTGCTAACGAATGACTAGTTTTAGTGTAGATTAGTGGACCCGGGCAGACGTTGTCTTGCCCGTATTTTTTTTTAATTTTCTGATCTTTTAAACCTTCTCTGGACGTCCACGAATATGTCGAGACTAAAATTAGTAAAATCGGTTCAGCCGTTCTCGACTTTTAGCGAGACAAACGAACCGCAATTCATATTTATATATAAGAGAAAAAATGAGTACTAGATGCTGAAAATAAGAATATAAAGCGACAGGTTACATGAAAAACCCTGTTCTAGAAAGATATAGCTACCGCCCGCTACAAAAAAAAAAGGGGTGGTAAAAACGCGACGAGCGAGATGTACACGGACACAAATTGTTCGTCGGAAAGTTCTAAGGAACTGGGGAAAAAATAAGTTAGGATTCGACAAATACCAATTGAAAACGATGAAACCGCCAGAAATATTTCCCACAAGAGAGAAGAATACTCACAATAGCTACACACCTGCAGTTCCAGTGAACTTCAGGTGTGTAGAGTTTATGAAATTAAGTCTAACAAAATTTTTGAAAATATTTGGGAGATGATATTGCAAAATCCTACTAGGTAATTCTACTTCAACAACGCCCCAACGGTCACATGAAATGTGCTCAACTTGTATGGCAATGGCCAAGCTAGTTCCTCACGTTGGGGTTTTAGAATAGGCATATATTTTTTGGTGTTTTAAAAACATAACCTCTATGAAGCTAGTAAAACCAATTTATTTCGAAAAAACTGTACAAACCAATTTGTATTTACATAGAATTCAATAAATGTTCAGTCAATTTACTTCGATTTCTGATAAATTATGATGTCATAGTATTCCCATACAAAATCTACGGAGGTAGGTCGTTTTGACAGATGATGAAGAGTATGTCAACGATTGGTGGTGTCATCTAACCTATATTCGGCCAACTGTGCGACCAACGCCTGGGCTTAGGGCTAATGCCATGGCAATAAAAAAAAATGACTCAAGTCATGGTCAACGAGCTGGAGTTTAACGCGGGAAACGAAAGGAGTAAGATGGGCTCTGTTTCTAATTTTTCTAAATTGATTTTCAGTGGCGTATTATTGTGATAGTGCGGTGAAGTTATCATCATAATGTGTTACTGAAGGAAAACAATGGAGTAAATGTAAAAAAATAGATTAAGGGGCTCCGTACTGATCCGATCGATATTCCCGCGTAAAACTCAATTTCTAGAGCATTGAAATGTGAATCATCCTCGCATTTCAATGAGTTAGGTTAGGGCTTAGTTTGTAAGTAGTATGTATGTAGTTGTAAGAAAGTAGTTTTAAGAATTAATTAATTAGAAGAGTACTACTAAAGCCCAGGCTGTATGGTATTAATCTTTGCCTTTTCCACATAAGCAAGTGGAAAGAAGCGCACCAAAAAAAATGACACAGTGACATAAATAGTAGCCAAATAAACAAATACGTGGAAGGGTGAAACAAAAGATGAGATGTTAATGTACTATGTAACAGAATCATACCGTGCTATGTACGTATCAGAAGGCCTACTACGAGAAACGATATCCTTCAAAGTGATAACGTGTACAAATGACAGCACATCACGCTACGCATTTCATCGCCCTCATAACATGCCACTGTTTTTACCTTGACGTGCTGCCCTGTGTCATAAAACGAGAAGACGATTCAAAAATCGAATTTTGACGGTTTTCGTTTTTCGTAGTAAGGCCTCTGGCACGCGCGCGACGGTTACGGAACGGTCTAGTGGGCATTTAAGATATATTTTTGGCCTGGCACGCTCCTACATGATATGGTACAGTCTTAAATGACCTTGAGATGAAAAGCTTTCTCGTTCTATATCATTTTATGATCCTTCAAAAACGTACGACGATAGTTCTTACAGAAAAATAAATAAAAAAAACAACGGAGAGAAGATCGTCTGTGGGGTCTGCCAGTTATTATTACGAATGATAGAGCGTTAGAGAAAGGTGTTAATTTAACAACATTTTAGGAAAGATATCTATTCCCAGGGCTAAAAAGATTTGCAGCCTGATTGATACGTATTTCTGAGCAAACCTTTTACATAATAATATTAAAACCGAAACTATTCGTAATTAATTTGTTTTTCCATTTACAAATGACTTTTATCTCGTTACATTTAAATATTAAACTATTTAGTAACAAGTGAAGTTCAAGTGTGGGAGACAGTGGGTGGATGGTTAACAAGTGAAGTTCAAGTGTGGGAGACAGTGGGTGGATGGTTATTGGAAAATTCTTGAAAATTTATATATCCTGTAAATGTTTCCACATATAATAATAATAATAATAATTTATTTCAAAAACAAAGAGATTTACATAACTTGTGATTGAAGTCACCTTTTAAGCATAATGCCTGTGACAGGTGACATCGCTCTACCATACCTACGTGTACATTAAATTACAATTTAAAAACTAAACCTATTTTATTATTAAACATATATAATCTAGTACATTAAAAACTAACGCTATGTTTATTTTTACAGTTTTAAATTAAAAAGAAGAGTGTGTGTGTGTGTGTGTGTGTGTGTGTGTGTGTGTGTGTGTGTGTGTGTGTATGTGTGTGATTCTATTCCGTGTGTTTTATTAGGTTTTCTGTCTCCTCATAGTTTATTGATTGTAAGTATTTAGTGACAATAGTTTTACACTCCCGTACTGTTTTGCTGAATATTTTTGTTACGTTATTTATTTTATTATAAAGATGTGCTGATGTACTGTGCAATTGCTTGACAGCGAAGGCAGTTTTGCACATTATTTGAGGAACAACATTTATTTTCCTAGCTCGCTTTGCAGATGGCTTGTAATGAGTAGTTTTATGTTTTCGCAATATAGCACTAAGAATATAAAGTTTTCTAACCGACAAATATCGTATAGGGCGTTAGTGGAAAATCTACGATCTTTAAAGTGCACCTTTAGCAGGGATCGTTGTGCATATTCTACCTGAGTCATTTTTGTTTTCGTTGCTCCGCCCCAAATTGCGATGCAGTAAGTTATAACTGATTGTGCAAGCGATATGTAGATTTCTGTAAGAATATTTCTACTTGAGGAGTTTCGATCTACGGAGCGCGCTGGTACCACATGTCTTAAGATTTTAAACATCCAGATTTAGTTTCCGAATTCTGGTAGCGACAAGTTCAATATGTGGATGCCAAGACAGTCGCTGATCGATCATGACTCCTAAGTATTTTGTTTGATCAATTTTATTCAAAATAGGACAGTTACAAACAAAAGATTTTGTAGAGTTGTGTTTACAAGAGTGAACTGTTATTGCAAAGTTGGCGTCAGGTTGAGTCCGGTTTAGGATACTAAAACAGATGTAATTAGTCTTGCTGGTGTTAAGGGTAAGTAAGTTATTTTTTAACCATTTGTCAACTGACCGTAGTCCGTCCTCGGCATCCCTCTTTACCGTATCCCAATCCTTTCCTGAGAATACGATGGCAGTATCATCTGCATACGAAAAAATGCAAGAGTTGTTAGTTCTTACGTTACACAGTTCATTAATATAAATTAGGAAGAGTGTAGGCCCTAAAACGCTTCCTTGGGGAACCCCGTAGGATACGAGAATGTCCCGGCTGATGTATCTGTTCAGTTTTACTCGCTGCCTTCGTTCAGACAGGTAGCTTCTTAAAAGGGAGAGCGCTGTATTTCGTATTCCGAGCTTTTCCATTTTCTCAAGAAGAATAGGGATTGAAACAGTGTCAAAGGCCTTTTTTAGGTCCAGAAATATTGACAAGCACTTATGACCACTATCAACCTTCTCTGTAACAAACTGACTAAGGGCGGCCACGGCATCTTCAGTTGATTTTCCTTTCCTAAAGCCGTATTGTGAAGACGCTAAAAGTTGATATTTGTCAAGGTAACTAACTAATCTATCATTCAGGAGTATTTCAATGATTTTACAAATAGACGGTAGTACCGATATTGGTCTATAGTTACCGATATCTTCTAAGTCACCCCCTTTGTGTATGGGGGTAATGATTGAGTTTTTTAGAGGGGTAACATATTCCAGTAATCATCAATTAACGGATATCCAATTAATGCGTTAACAGCTTTGTTTTTGGAAAGCGGGTCGTAATGAAATTCTTTAGCAGCACACGCGATGAGATTTTGTATAACACTTTAAACCCACAACCATCAAATCCAGCAGCTAAGGCTATGTCAAACGGCGGGCGGTGAAGGAACTCTGACGTAAACCTTTCCACTCAACCCAAAATGACATTACAATTCCCTTCAAACAAATTTTCGCACACGTCACGCTCGCTGTTCTACTCAGTCATCAATGCATGTTCATACAGACTCGCGGAGGCGGTGACCGGCGCGGTCGCTAAATACTAAACATGTAAAGTGATATCCGAGTGTTTTATTTATTTATTTCATTAGTTTTTGGGAAACATACGGTTATTATAACATTACATAACAAAATAACACATAAACCAATTAAGTTTCCTCAGCTTAAATAATGATGTTCACATACGAAACGCACGTGCGCTCTAAGTAGCGAGTTCGCGCCCGCGCCGCGCCCGGGCGTTCCTATGTGAACAAGCCCTTTTAAGTGTCACACACACGGTGAAGATGCAATTACACCAACACAATAATAACACCATGTACTTATATTAAGATACGTTTATTTTCTATCCTAAGATAAATTTGCGTGTTGCTCAGTATCCTAAGATTCTAAACATGAAATCAGTCTTCGTCGTGTGTGATGGTTGATATGATTTTTATGGTGAATACTATATTAAAAATTGCTTTAAGATTGTACAGGATGTCATCCTGTACAATCTCAAAGCAATTTTAAAGCAAAGGTAATGCGATACATTCCTGGAAAGAGGTTGAAGAAGAGCACATTTGCAGTCTTTCAAGTCAGTGGCACCATGTGCGAAACTTGTTCATTTTTAGTTATCAAGATATGAGTAACTATACGAAATTACATTATACCTACTAGTGGGCCCCAGCAGAAGTTTTCTTGTCCGATAAATCAAGAAAAATAATTATTTTCATTTTATTTTTAGAATTTTGACCATTTCGCTTGCCGAGATCTTTGGAAACCTTAAATTAATCATATTTTTAGGCCCTTGCATCGTGACACAGGCTGGTGGGAAAGGAATGCTGTCACACAAGTAATATATAATTAGTATTTATACTACGTTCTTTTCGACACATTCAAATTATAATGCAAACAACATACAATTCATAAAGATTATGACTATTATCTATCAGTACGTAAACAATAATTAACAAATAGTGCCAAATCGTTTCCCGCTCCAGCCCGCCCCGCCCAAGTACATCGTGACACCAGGATGGAAAGCATCTCATCATTTCATTCATTTCTTCATCGTGTGTGGTGTGACGCGATTTAGTCGCATGGCATCGACGGTTTGACGCGCTCGCTCGCCATGCGCCTCGCTTGTGATTCTAGTATACATATACACACATCAAATGTGTCTAGGGATCAAGCATTTTTATGCGGATTTCTTGAGATTGAGATGTGGCTTTTTAATTAATTTATGATTTTATAAATTTATATGGATCCTTTTTGGTGCATTTCATAATTTGAAACAGGAACTGTCAATCAAATTCGAGTAAAAGATGAAAATCAGCTGTCAATATTTTCCCTATAAAAACATACAACGCATTGAAGACATTATTAGTGCTACTGTTTCCCTACTACTGATTAAAAGCAACGTTATTCTGGAGCGGCGACGTCATTTAAGCAGGGAAGAAATGCTCAGAGCCGTGGGAATGATTCTCGGCAACGTACTGTGGCTTTAGCTCTGAATACAAGTCAGAGTGTTATCAGTCGACTTTGGACACGTTACCGAAGCAATGGTACCGTGGCTGAACGCCATGGAGGACGGTATCGCTGCACCACACGGAGACAAGACCGATACATTCAAATCACAACTCGAAGAGCTCCAACAATAACCGCCATGATGTTAGCCGTGAGGCTTCATCACTTTTCAGGGAACTTAATTAGCGGCCAAACAGTCAGAAACCGCTTGCATGAAGTGAACCTTCATTCCCGAAGACCGCTAAGGGCTAAGCTATAGCAATGCACAATCGTAGGATTCGATATCAATGGGCTCTTGAACACAGAAATTGGGCAGAAGGACAATGGCGTTTCGTGTGCTTTTCTGATGAGTCTCGTTTTGGTATGAGACCGGATACAAGACGTATACGACACTATAGAACCCCTGGACGCCAACAGCGATTAAAATCCTGCCAGGAAGTCCATCCTTATAGTGGTGGAACCATCATGGTATGGGCGGGTATTTGGATCGGCGGAAGAACTTAGTTGACTTGGATCAGAGGCAACCTCAACGCTCAAATTTATGCTGAGACGATTGTATCAGACGTCATCGTTCCTCTACAAGTACAAATCGGTCCCTTATTTCAGTTAATGCATGATAATGCACGACCGCACACCGCAAGAGTTGTAAGACAGACTCTCGCCGCAGCTAACATCAATGTCATGCCCTGGCCTGCTCAGTCGCCAGACTTGAACCCGATTGAGCATGCATGGAATATGCTACAGAGAAGAGCTCTGCCGAATATGGAGGGTATCCAGTCGCAAGAAGACCTTTTTTTGTTGTTGCAACGAACATGAGCGGCGATACCACAGCGTGATTTGGATGAACTCATTTTGAGTATGCCAAACCGATGTTCTTGTGTTGTTAGTGTTCGCGGTAGAAACACGGATTATTAATTGTTTAAGTTACCCAATAAAATTTTAAAGAAAACTGTTATTTCAGTGTTTTTTTCGAACTTTAATGTTAGTGGTTCAAATGTCAAAAATCCCTTTATTAGGAAAATGGCAAATTTCTTTATTAATGCAAAGGTGACTTGGTTTATCGTTACTGTAGACAAACGAAAACACTTTATTTGATAAATCCTTAAAGAAAATTTTAATTAATATCAATCAGGAGAAAAGTTATTGCAAAAATATATGTTGATCCCTAGACACTTTTGATACACACATATACATGAGGAGCTTAAGCACTTGTGTAAGTAGTAAGTAGCTTAAACAAATAAACTTAAATAAATACATATAACACCCAGACCAGTACAAACGGACATGTTCATGCACACAAATGTTTGTACAGTGCGTGGATCGAACCCGCGACCCCTTAGTTAATAGTCAACTTCTTGACCATTACACCAAAGTGGTCGTCGAGACCAGTATGTGTGCGCACTGCCGTTTGTACCCACTTAAAGGAAAGCTAGATGTGGCGTGCGCCGCTGCTGCGACGCGACTTGTCTCCGCAGCTACTCTTGGGGTTATTCCCTAAGTACCCCGTCCCGGAGGACTCCGATTTATTTTCACTAGTCGCGACTTCGACCGCGTGGAAACCTTTTATCTTCACAACCATCGTTCGGCTCGGAACTGCGCATAGCCCTCATAACTGAACCGAGTGGCGCCATCCATCGGTATTGTTTTTTCATTTCTTTTCATGCGTCTGAGATGTTTTGTTGCGGAAAAAAGTAGCTTATGTCACTCTCCAGCCTATTACCTACTTCCACACTAAAAACATATCGTTTCATTGCTCCGTTGCGTCGTGAAAGAAGGACAAACAAACAAACTGACTTTCCCAAATATAAAATTTAATAGTAGGGACTTGATAAACTTAATTTTAACTCATCTTCGGGGTTCTCCGGGACAGGGGTCTCATGGATACTCTGGGAACAACCCGACTCTTGAACGCGGACTAGTTCCATGGAGTGGAGTCCCATTGTGTAAAGTTCTGTATGTAAACGTCTCCCGTTGCTGGGGGCAAGTCGATACTATTTACTTCCAAACTGCTAATTGCTTCTGATAAATTACATTGCAAGATCCTGTCTATGTAATATGGCTCCTTCCTGCCTTGATGTTACGTATTCACATTCTGATGTAGATTATGACATTTACTTGTAACAGTATGAGCCGATTTCAAAACGATTTTTATATTATTCAATTAAATAATTTGACCACGGTGGGTTTTAGCTATAACTGCTATAAGCTGTTTACTTGGCTCATTCGTTTTTTTTTACTTTAGCTAAATAATCTTACCTAATCTTATCTTATCTTTTTTTTTAAATAATCTTACGCCTATAGCGGCCAATTTCAACAGCCATACTACTAGCTACTGTTTTGATATTTTGGTTAGTTATTAATCGTGATAGAGTTGCCAAAAAAACTAGTAAGAGGCCTAAGCGTGGAAACAAGAATAACGTTTTTACAAACAATTTATAAAACACATGCGCACCACAACACAGTGAACAGACGCGTCACCGCGCGGTGCTGTGTGATAATTGCCGGCATACAGATGATACAATGATTCGAACGTTAAGAGTTATGAGATTTATAAAAAGATAAAAAAGTAAAGGAGAGAGAATTCCGCCCTGCGGTACACCAGATGTCAAATGGTACTAGTCAGAATTAGTCTTGAACTCTGCTGGCGATCACTCAGGTAGGAAGAAAACCGTTCTAAAGGCTAGTTTCAGGCTAGATAATACAGCAAAAAGAAGATCATAATCTACGATGTGGAAGGCATTAGAGAAATCTATGAGAACTAGAATTTTGACATTGACATGGCATTCTGGAATCTGGATACCCTTGGTTAGCCAAGGATTCGACGGTCGCCTTGAGCGAACTGTATGCAAGGGTGCGTGTTTACTAAAATGATGTAAGGTTAAGCTAGCGAACAGTTCCACTTTCAGGTCCAACCTGGCAGCAGCCACTACAGGGATTCTCAGAGATGCATCCTGCAAAAGACAATCTGATTTGATCCGCGCGTAGCTTCTGACCTGAACCGTCTGCGGCTTACTTTAGGAGGTCGAATTCTATACGATAGATACAGCAGATCGTGTCTAGAAAAGCCTGGAGCCGATGCACCGATGACCGAGCACATACTGTTCAGATGAGGTCAATACGTGATCCAGCCAAGTTTCACGAGTAATGATATTAATAGTCCTCCTGGCCGATTTCGACCACGGCGGCCAATCTCAACAGAGATCAGCCAACTACGCAGGAGATATTATAGTGCACTAGTGTAAGTGCAATACACAGGTGCACTCACTATTCCATCACTCTCAAAGTTCGGTGAGACGGCAATCCGACATGACCGGATGGAGATCAGGCGCGCAGGATCAACGTACTAACGATATTATGGTGAGTGAAAAGAAATTGAAGATGAAATAGTCAAGTATAATTATGAGCTTGACACCATAACTAAATAAATAAATAAATAAATATTTCTCAACAATCACACCAATTCTCTAGTCCCAAAGTAAGCGTCGAGGCTTGTGTTGTGGGTACTAGATAACGGATATACATACTTAAATACTTTTTTTTTTGTAAATAAATACATATTATAAATAGAAAACACTCAGACCAGTACAAACACACATGTTCATGCACACTTATGCTTGTACTGTGCAGGAATCGAACCCGCGACCCTTGGTTTAGAAGTCCGACATGCGGACCACTGCACCAAGCGGTCGTCAACTATTTACTTAACTGAAACAAATAGGGCGGCGCGAAAACGCAGAATAATATCCATTGCACACAATGAACTTTCTCCGGTTCTCGGTAGACAACTACCTACACACACACATAAAGCCACCCAACTTTCTTGAAAACTCGCCTTTATTTCAAGCATAAAAAACGCAATCTTCACCTTGATATGCCGTCGTGTGCACACTTAAAACTGATGTTTCGTATGCAGTTAACAATATGAGCGATTTTGAGCCGAAAGTGTATACTGGTAGTACAATTCGCCGTCGACATCTAGTCATTGTTGAACTAGTACAGTCAGCGTCACAAACATACTGACATTTAGTACTATTTCAAAATAACATATTGAGCATTCTCCTTGTCAATCTGTCGAAATCATTCAACTTAGTTATTTTGACATGGTACTAAAGTGTTACTATATTTTTGAAACTGATTGCACTGTGGTAGAGGGAAGGTATTTCGATGGCATTCAACAATCAAAGGTGATTTTTCATCTTTAACTTTTTACTCTATGAGTTTTCACTTACTACGATATCTAAATAGATAAGTAACTACTTGTGTTACTTAAGTTTCATTTTGTAAATATATTTTTTTAAATCAATAATGATTGTGATGACGTTGACAATGTTTACACACTTTTATTTACTATTTGACCTTTATATATGATGTTTACAAGTGATACTTAGTTTATGTCCAGGAGTGAATAATAATCTTTCATAAAAGTAATTTATTTTCATTTCAATATTATGATATTAAGTAGACATTTGTGGTGGAGCCTATAGGCTACAATTTATTACAAGATGTTTCTTGACAGTTTCGTAAAGTTTTAATTTGAATAAATTTCGAAAAAGTCTGAATAGTTGTGAAATGTGTTTTGTACTTTTTATTAAACTTTTAAAAAAAATGGCTAAGGGTAAGCCATTTTTTTAATATCTCCCAATACGGTAGTTGACACCACCAATCGTTGACGTACTTTTTATCAACTGTCAAAACGTTTTTCTTCATAGAGTTTGTATGGGAATAACACACTTTGACGTCATCGCGTGCAAAGCCGACTGAGTGACTAATTATCATTTGAATTCCAATTAAAAATCAAATAATACGAACTGCAGAAAAATATTATTGTAAAGGCATCTGAAATTATGAATTATTTTAGAGAAAATCAGTTTTTGAATATTTCTTTCATAGTGGAAACAAGCCTATTACAGTCCTTTTTCCCTCTTCAGCTTTATTATATGTATAGACAAATAGATTACACGTGTCGACACAACGGTTTTCTCGGGAAAAGTGAAATGAAAGGCGGTCTTAAATAAGGAACTATTTCAGAGAAAACAGTTATTGAATTTTTTTTTCAGTGGAAACTAACCTAATGAAGTGATGATACCGATCCGTAGCCCAGTGTGTGGGGGCCCTAAGGGCTTCTGACAACCTGTCCGCGCGTATGCACGAGCCACGGACGTACAAAAAACCTAACCTGACCTAACATTCGGAACACCTTATGAAATCGTTATAGAGACGATTTTGCAACAAAAAATTATCGTTCCTTTTGCCGACTACCGTACACAGCGTCATTGCCGTTTGATATTTTCCACGTGCGTGGCGTGCAATAGCACGTCGCAATCTGATATAAGTGAAGTAAATATTATTGGTTCGCCCCTTTGGGGATTTCGAACGAAGCTTTAGTGTAACAATCTCTATATATTATTTTTGTAAGAGCATTCCTTTACAACGTTTCAAAGATCTCTGCGAGTAGACTGGGCCAAAACTCTAACATTTAATGGTAATACTAAAATAACTGAACACGTGAATTTTTACAGGATGACTACACAATACAACATTCAGGTAATGAGGCCCACTTGACTAAGGCCCGTGAGTCTCATTTTCTACCAAAGCTGGCAGAAAGAAGCAATTCTTTCGGACTGTCCCGAGATAAATAGAAAAACATATAAATAATAAATTGTTTCAACGAACACACCAATTACCTAGCCCCAAACTAAGCGTTAGCTCGAGCTATGGTGGCTCGAATAACGGATAGAAATACTTAAATACATTTATAAACACTTAGGTACATATGCTCGTGCTCATCACACAGACATTTGCACCTAGCAGGATTCGAACCCGCGTCAGCCGGTTTTGTAATCTGGATCACTATACACTATAACTGTGCACTATATCTTAAATATTTTCAAGACCATGGCGTTTAAAAACATAGCCCCTATGAAGTTAATACAACCAGTATATTTCCAAAAAGCTATAGAAACCAATTTTTAAACTCACAAAACTCAATAAGTACTCGGTCAATTGACTCCGATTTCTCATACATGACCGTGACGTCATGTTCTTGTATTCCCATACAAAATCTATGGAGGCAGACCGTTTTGACTGATAATAAAAAGTATTTAAACGATTGGTTAAATTATTTTCCGGGGAACCTGGATCGCCTTCACTCCTAAATTACCAAAGATTTTAATTATATTTGAATAAGATTGGTATTACGGGAAAACAAGGCATTGTGAAAAAACTACCTAATGCGGACGAAGTCGCGGGTTAAAGCTAGTAGTTACAAATCTTTGATCTCAAAGTAAGAAGCTTTTAAATATGGAAATCAGAATCAACGAACGAACACACAGCACGCAGACCCGTGACAACATAGAAACAATAGTAATAACTATGTACATTATCTCCGTCCGGGCATCAAACCCGATACCTCGAGAGATTGCGGCATATGTAACCAGTTAAGCAAGCCATTACACTACAGAGGTCGTAATAATATAATCAAACTATGTAAACATAGTTGTTTTACCACATTCTTTGCCTGAAGTATTAAAAATATTAAATAAATAATTATAGTAAACCTGCTTGACTTATTGACTTAGCGTAAAACTTTCAGTTGAAGGTTCGTCGTTTCTCATCTTAAGTGGAAATATGCAATTTTATTCTTGTGGAAATAACGCAGATTATAAACTCATGTCAGGAATTTAAAATAACATCAAATGGTCTACTCCGAAACGATTTTTCGTATTTTCGACTCTACCCATCTTTTTTGCGCCAAAGTATGTGTGAGAGGGACAGCTAAATTTGAAACATGCAACAACAACCATGGCAGCATATCGTGTCTGTTTTCCAGGGAAGCGGATATGAAACGTAATATGCGGCGGAGGCTACAGGAGCATTCTCAGGCTTCAAGTTAGCACTAACAAGTTGCAGTAATTTGAAACTTACATGTCGTCAAAGAAAATGGAAAAAGCTTGTTTTGTGCGAAAAGTAATAAATACGTGCATGAATATTAATCTTATGAAAACATTGAATGATAAGTAACAAGTTTATGTGTAATTTCGTGTGTTTTAGAGATTTTTCGTTACTTGGCGTTTCTTCAGTGACCGGTAACGCCATCTTTTGAAGATTAAGGGGAGTTAAATCAGGTTTCCTATACATTGACAATCTTCCCTTTTTCCATTATCTTTGATGTCGTGTAACACTCCACGCTTACAACTTGTCGACGGTGTTTGTGATTTGCTGATGATACTTCAATACTTTTTGTTTAAAGAAGTTAAAATACTTACAGTTTACTCGCAATACATTTATGAAAACCTAATATACGTTCGAAAAAACTTGCACTTGTTTCCTAAAAATAGCGATTTGCATAACTTCAACACAAGACAAAAAAACCCGGTCAAGTGCGAGTTGGACTCGCGCACCGAGGGTTCCGTACAAACCTGTAGATAAGGAGTAGTTACTTTGAAATTTTTAAAATTGTCAAAAATATTTTTCAAAATTTTTTTTTATATGATGAAACTGAAAACTTACGGTTTTCGTAATTTTTCCTATATCTGTACTATAAGACGTGACTTCGTACTAAATTTCAAGATTCAAGTTTACGGGAAGTACCCTGTAGGTTTTGATTCCCGTGCGAGTTTCGAAAATTTGCGGAAATTTGCGGCCTAAATGGCTGTATCTTTTGATTGCGTTGGCTTAGAAGGTTGATTTTTCTACAGCTTCCAGGGACAGTAGACTTAAGTATCATATAGAAATTTCAGTTTGATACCTCCACGCGTTCCTGAGAAAAACGGTCTTGACAGACGGACGGACGGACGGACGGACAACAAAGTGATCTTATAAGGGTTCCGTTTTTCGCTTTTGAGGTACGGAACCCTAAAAATAGGCTTGCCGTTCCACATTTTATTCTTCATAAGAGCTCAATAAAGTTGGTCACTCATTTATGGGTAGATGTATATCATTTTTTTAATAAATTACCTGAAAATTTCATTTCATTGCCTTTAGATAAATTTAAAACAGTTGTAAAAGATGTATTAATATCGAAAGGATATTATAAAATTGATGATTATATTTATGACAAAGACATATGGTAATGTTTGAATGTAAACAATTACATTATTGTAAATCAAATTTGAAAAAGAGGCATTGACAATAGTCACTGAGTTTCTTGCGCCGCTTCTTCTCAGCACTGGCCCAAATTGTCCCGAAGCGGTGGTAGGGTTAATTTATATGTTGTGATGTGTAAAAGTGCTAATTGTTAGCCTACTTACAAAAAATAAATTGATTTTATTGATTTTACTCATAAATAAACTTACTTACAAACGCGAAACCTTTGAAGAGATTACTCTACATTAGATATTAGATACGGGGCGTCTTAATGAGCTACAACAAGGCCTCCATAGGCTGCATCGACCATAGGCTGCCTGTGCACACGCCTTATTTACACATTAATTTTCAATCTAATAACGACACAAAACGTGTTTTAGAAAGGGAACATAAATGAAAAGTTTTAGAGCGTTCGTACGTCAAATGTCAAGGAAAATACCAAAATTACGAGCCCCGATGCAAAATAGTTCGTCTAGGACGAAAAACGTGTACAAAGATTTTTTCTAACTTAATTATTTGTGTCCAGTTACGTTAATAGAAAAATTACTCTACCATCTCATGTTCGGTTACTTTAAAATAAGAGATAACCTGCTTTTAAGTTGAGCAAATCGTAAGCAAAATAGTTCATCTAGTTGCTAATCGATGCAAAAGAGTTCGTCTATCAGCGAGTTAAATATTTTTTTCCCTTTATAAAATTTATTTTTTAAAATTTAAGTTTGGAAAAGTAATTCTTCAGTCATTTTGACAAGTGATAAATTCTGAAAAATTTTGTTAATTTCTTGAATTTTCAAGTAAAAATGGATCGTAGCAAACCAGTGGGAGAAGAACTTCGAAAGCGAATAGTTTGTGGGATTGAGGCGGGTAAATCAAGTTACCAAATCTCAAAAGACTTGACACTGCCCAGATCTACAGTGCAATCTATCATTCAGCACTATAAAAGAATGGAAATACTTTTTGCTTGAAGAAAACTGGCCGACCCCGTATCACCAGTAAAGCAGAAAACAGAATTCTTAAGAAAATTTTCTAAAACAATCGCCGTGCTCGAGCTGGAGAACTAACGGTGCAATGGAGAGACATGATTGACAAAGATGTTTCAGTTGATACCTGCAAAAGAGTGTTAAAAAGATTGGGCTACGGATTTTACACAGCTAAGCAAAAAGCACTATTAACTGCCTTACAGAAGAAAAAGAGATTGAAGTTTGCTCGTGATCACTTAAATTGGACTTCTGATCAGTGGCGTAGTATCATATGGAGAGACGAGTCTAAATTTGAAGTCACAGTCGGCGATGAAAGAAAAAAAGTGGTTCGAAATAAACATGAAGCATTTCATACTGATTGCATTAAGCGAAAAGTTAAGTTTCCAGCGTCTCTCATGATCTGGGGCTGCATGTCTGCGCAAGGTGTTGGTGGGATGCAGTTTGTGGATGGTTCCATCAATGCAACAAGATATCAAAATATTTTGAAAGAAAGACTACTTCCCTCCATTCCGTCACTCAAACAAACATCAAGATTCTTTCATTTTTTAA
The DNA here is from genome assembly GCA_963921415.1 of Pyrausta despicata. Classification (NCBI taxonomy): domain Eukaryota; kingdom Metazoa; phylum Arthropoda; class Insecta; order Lepidoptera; family Crambidae; genus Pyrausta; species Pyrausta despicata. The sequence goes on along the minus strand of OY992845.1, from coordinate 16,226,448 downwards.
CAAGACGGTGCTTCCTGTCATACTGCAAGGACAACAAAGACATGGCTGCTGTCAAAAAGCATCCCAACCATCGAGTGGCCATCTAACAGCCCGGACTTATCGCCGATTGAGACCCTATGGCGGAAAATGAAGAAAGTCCTTCGCAAAAATCCATCAAGATCGAAGAGCGACTTGAAGGCTATAAACTCTTGGCTGTGTGGGAGTCAATTACGACCGACGAGTGTGCTGCGTTGGTTGCGACCATGCCTCTTCGCATTAAAGCTGTAATTGAAAGCAAATGCGATATAACTAAGTGATAGACGAACTATTTTGCGTGAAAGCCAGTGATAGTCAAATATTTTGCGACATGTGTTTCAGTATATTTTTTTATTTATGTTATGTAAGGTCATGAAAGATTTTGAGATACGTTAAAATAAACTTTGAAATGATACTTAAATTGTGGTTTACTGTCTCCTTAACTTTTTTAGTTACTTTACCCAAATTCACTTCACATTATTTCATAATATCTTATTTTTCATACTAGACGTACTATTTTGCATCGGGGCTCGTATAAGTGAATACCTACAGTTGTTACGCCAAACACCCTGTATTTCACGAAACAAATATCAATATAATATAATACAAAATAATAATATTGCCAAAATATCTCAGTAGTAGTAAGGCTTTGAATATTTTACAAAAAATCACTAAAATGAAAAGGTTGCTACGGGTATTAAAAATATGTATATGGTTGATGGAAAATGAAAGTGTTTGTGCCTATAGTTATTAAATAGCAAGCAGAGATACTGTACTACCTAATTAGTACGAGTAACTACACATACTTTGTATATTTACTACAAAAAGGTAGCAAAACAAAAAGCTTTCTATTAGATATTTTTATCATACCTAATGAAAGTGACTGTAATATTACTCTTATCTCATCCAACGTGGGTGTCAATGTCAGCCGACAAAAGGCTACAAGATGATGTCTTAACAAAAAAACTCCAACAAAAGGGAAGGTGTAATGTGATTTTACCTTCCAAGTAAACAGCGTTAAGGTACCATGCGTCTCCGTTAACGAATGGCGACATGTCCCGTGACGCGTGTTGAGTGCCTTATTCAAGGTTTCTTTGTTCTTCCATGGAAATACGTCTTTGTTCTATTACAACGCTATCAATATTATGTCTGAAGGACACATTATGTTCGTAGAATTAATATCTCATTTTTCAACACCAGGCACCAGCCTTGAATATCGGTCTATCATTACATTGAGCTTATTGGTGCTGTAGGTAAGTACATACTTAGGTGACTTTTGTATAATAATAAATGTTGTAATACCGAGAATTCACGCAGATCCAAGTCAGTTGGAGCTAGTTACTTTGAATTATTTTAAAATCGATTATTAGAATTTTCTAAATATTTGTAGGATCAAGAAAGAATGAGTAGATTTCAACGCCATCGCCCCTTTCAGAAGGCGTCTACAGGAGGCGGTTTTGCAATTAAAAATCTTGGCTTTATGTATTGTCGGCTATACAACGAAATAACGGTTATAGTTTTGTCGTTATAATTTCGTTTTTCGTAGTAGCAGCACTGGTTTGGGTAGCCCATTACGCCCATCATCGCTAGCATAATATCAAGGTTCGGAAACCGTTAATCTTGCGAGCTGTTCTCGCACTAAGTACATAAGAACGAAATGATTTCGTTTTTGTTCTCCGAAACCGGTTTCTGAAACGTTAAACATAATCGAACCTACCTACCCGCGTTTTCAAAACATGTCGCTGCAGGTTTGCCGCGCGTGGCTTAAACCGGTTTATTTGGGTTAGAGAACGAAATGAATTTCGGTTTTGCTCCGAGCGGAACATTATGGCGAATAACGTTAATGAACATAATTAACCGTCATTTCTTAAGCCGGTTCCGAGCTTTGCAAAATATGTTACATAACATTTGTAGCCTAATATTACCCGTGGCTAGACCTAATGCTATCTACCTTGGAGAGATACTTTACCATCAACCTTTGGTATTCACTTTAAAACACATTGGTCGGAAGCATCATACTCTGGAAAACGACCGCGGTGTCATAGTCAGCCATCTCGCTCGGTTATTGTGGTCTGAGCGAGAGATTCCTCTATAGTCGATAATGTAAATTAGGGGCTCTGAGTAGGGGCCATGTTTTCCACCCACTACCTCTGAGTCCTGAGAGCGGAAGCGAATCCGTTAACTAGTGCTGTCAATATTCATATCGATAGGAGTTCCGCAAAGCAAATTGACGACCACTTTAGTGTAATGGTCAAAAATTGACTATTAACCAAGAGGTCGCGGGTTCGATCCCCGCACTGTACAAACATTTGTGTGCATGAACATGTCTGTTTGTACTGGTCTGGGTTTTATATGTATTTATTTAAGTTTATTCGTAATACCACTGTTGATTCTGATATCTGTAACACAAGTGCATAAGTCGCTTACCACAGAGTCAGATCAATGTATGTAATGTTGTGTTTTTTTAAAGCTGTTTAATTCTTTAGTTCTAAAAGACAGCGCCTCCACATATCGTTGAAATTACTTAATTGGATTCAGCCATCCACGCCCAACTAAATAATGGCCCGCATTAAAATAGTGAGTTTAGATAGAGTGTGAAAGGAGTCGATGATTCAGTTATAATAACTGTGATATTATCCTATCGGTATGGAAGAGAAAAACATACTGCGCCGACACCAAATGACCAGAAATAGGGCAAGTGAATTTATTACAATACTTAGTTTTCTTTTTCCCGGCTGCTAAGGAAGGCCCGGGTTATTGACACTGATATCAATTCGCAGTAGTTACCGGACAATTGTGTTTCGACCAATTCGATTTTTGCCTGTGATCTCCATTCTTCATAGCTGTCATGACTAAAATTAGGATTTTCTAAAATATTGTTTAATTATATACGTTTAATACCCCCAGCCTACCCCAGTGGAGGAACGCGATGCGCAAGGCAGTGTAGGGTTCCAGGGTTAGGTGATGATGACATATGATTTTTATGAACATCATAACGACTCTTGAGTTCTAAATAAAATACATAATTATAAGTTAATAAGCACTCATTTTCAGCATTCGTACAGCTTATCCTCAATAGTGCACCGCGGAGCTGTACTCAGTAGCTAGCTGTAATTATGTGATTGATCGTTCAACCGATACAAAACATCCAGAAATAACTCCATTAGATCCGTATACCATCTCCAGACTTCCCAAAAATTCTACAACGCGACGCACATCGCATCGATATCGAATATCGAAGCATTTTCGCACAATTCCGTATTTTCACATGTAACAGACCGTTCGCATTTGAAAGCATTTGTTATCGAGAAATTCACTTGGACCTTCGATACACGTACACGTGTAAAGAGCGTCCAGCGTGTAGCCAGCAGAGCGTTACAAGAAGGCTGCACCTGTAACCTTTAAGGTGTTTTTTTAGTTTTTTCAGGTAACTTTTATGTTCAAGGTTACTTTCAGGTGATTATTCATAATTTATATGAAACGGAATGTGAAACTTTCCAACTACATCCTTCTATCCCGGCGGATCCACACATTGACCGAAAACCTGTTAGTCCAATGACAGGACAGCACAGCACTGACTGAGTATCAGTAAACCATCGTTTTGTACGTTGTTAAGCCCTGTTCCTTTTTTTCATCCTTTTATAGCTATACTAAGTCAAACTAAATGTCTTTTAAATCAGTATCTCTTAAACTATTTATCTGTATATTGAAGAATCAGACCTAAATACTTTACAATGTGTAACTAAAACACACACACAGAAAAAAAGGATTAGTTGAATCAAGTAAATCAAATTTCTTACGATTTTTGGTAAATCCAATAAAATATTAATTTGGCGTAACAAAATGGATCTCAAAATTAGATAAAGCAATCTTTGTCGAAGATTGGTTTTTTCTCAAAACATAATCTAAAAACAAGAATTTGTATTACTTGATTCTAAAATAATTAACTATCCTAATTTAAACATTTTAATTTTTTTGTTTTGATAGAAATGATCTTGTTTAAAAAAAATATTATACTTGATCTAAGATTTACGATTACTTAGGCTGATTTAAATATATTTCCTTAAATCTAGCGAAAATAAATTATTTAAAAAAAATTTCATAGATCGAGACTAAATTTTTGCTTTTTATTTAAGTAAAAGTTTACTTATTTAAAAAAATATATTCTTCGATGAAGATAGTAAAATCTTATTTTAACGCAATATCAAAACGTATTCTCGCCGGCCGGATATCCTATTCTCGAACTTCCGACCAGACAGACCTGTACAAACCTGTCGCCCGCCCTCGCACAACAGAAGTAACCTAGTTACATCATACTATACTGCGTATTTATTTGTTTACTTCACTTATTGATTTTGTTTTTAGTTTTTTACCGCGAACGCGCCGTGTTGTGACTATTTCATTGTGATTTTTGTGATATTTTAGATATTTTTTCTATATAGTTTGAATTTTTGTTTCCTTAATTTATTTTTTATTTTTTTGGATTATCTGTTTTTATACTATTAGGCTAGTTTTATTCTAATATCTTAGTTTAATTATCTTTATTCAAATAAACGTGTAGTCTGAATAAATATTTCACAACAATCACACCAATTCTCTAGTCCCAAATTAAGCTACGAGGCTTGTGTTATGGGTACTAGACAACGGATAGACATACTTAAATACTTTTTTTTTGTAAATAAATACATATTATACATAGAAAACACCCAGACCAGTACAAACACACATGTTCATGCACAATTATGTTTGTACTGTGCGGGGATCGAACCCTACGTTACCTACTATAATTGGTTAGATGGAGAGCATTCAAGATCTTTTTAAATAGTGGTGTATTCCTCCGGATATAACAAATGCATTTATCGGTAAAGTATTTATTCAATACCTAGTTAGTCTGAGATAAATAGCTATTATATTTGTAGTTGATAATTGCTCTATATAAACTGAGTACATTAGTGTAAAACTTTTTCAGAAAACAGAATAACAATCGAGTTGTTACCAAAGCTTACTTCAGAAAACTTTACGAAACTGTGCCCACGTTTAGGGACAAGAGTACTGTTACAAGAAAAGGTCACCGAACTTATAACTGCACATGTAAGTACTCAACAATACTGAAATCTAATGAGGTAATGCTTACACACATTTTACAAAAATATGAATTGTTTAACAGGCTCAAACAGAATCCATCACAACAACAAAAGAAAGTGAAGAATTAAACTCCAGTCTTAACCAGACTCCAGTCTTAATCTTGACGATATATCCATAACTCAGCTTATACCAACAACTAGTGAAACTAAAAGTTTGGCCAGGTGGTAGCAGTATACTAAAATTTTATGAAACCCACGGGCATATTAATTAATAAAAGAAATCAGCTATCTGATTTAATTTTTAAACATATTTACTTACTCATATTGTTAAATGGTAAGTTTAAAAAATTATATTCTTATTTATTCTTCAAGACAGCAGGCTTATTTTATAACTTTAAATGTGAAAATAATAGTGCAAGCAATTTTAATCATTTATTTAATCTTTATTGCATTGAGATATTACTAATAAAAAACTTAATGCAGAAGGGCATTCATGACCAGTTGACCTTATGGATAGACAGATACTTAGCTAAATTGGTTGTGGTAATAGTAAAATCATAAGACTAACATAATTAAAAGAGAATCTGCCTCCTAAGACTGTGGTTCATCAGCCATCATAGTACTCAGTACTATGATCTACAGTAGGTACTCATTATAGTAATATTTATTCTGTCATATTATTGTTTTAGCCGAATAACGCATGAAGATTACAATGTTTTAGCTGATAAAATCATCTCATTGTTTCCAAGAGAATCCATTGGGACTTACTTCACTCACCCATTAAAAAAAAGAGACTCCATAAATGGATGTTCCACAATAGCTCGTGGAAAATTGTTCGATAAAGTTAGATATTTGATTTACAAGTACGGTGACCGCAAAAAGGGCCATACTTTAGATTCTGAAAACGATGAAAATCAATCAGTTTGTTTTTCTGCACTAGACATCAAAATACATAATTTTATTTCGTTTTAGCTAATTACAGTTTGATTGTAAATGTCAATTTAGCCTATAACGTCCCACTGTTGGGCACAGGCCTCACCTGGACTTTGAGCTGGGTTCAGGCCATACTCCACCACGCCGAGCCGGCTAGTGCGATTTGATGGAGGTGTGGTGTAAGGCGATTGACAGCTTGATCATCAATTGAAAATTAATGGGAATAAAATTATTTCGTCGACTAGTGCGAAAGTACAAAATGTGCACAGTAAAACAGAACCGTAATCTTAAGAAAACCCTATTCAAAACAAGATAATAATCTATTCAAAACAAAATAATAATATTCTTAGAATGAGAAAACACAACTTTTGATTGGGAATAATATGAAATTCCAAAGTCTCAAATTAAAAATATTACATCATTAGTCGTAGATCACTACATTCTTGAAATAAGAAAACATCATTTTAAATTAATGTTATTTATATCTATATCACATATTCTTAATCCAATAACAACATTACTTTAAGACTACATAATAAAGCTTTTTGTTAAACTACTCTTTCTTAAAACAAGATTTCAATAATTTAGTACAGGACATTGTCGTCCTAAGATTTAGAAAATATTTATTTATTTAAGAGTAGGCTTTTTCTTAAACTCTATATATCGAAATAGTCAAGACAACTTGACGCTTGACGCTTGGTTTAATTAAATATTATTTCTTAAGACGATTTGTTATATACTTAGCTTAAAAACTAAAATCTTGTTTTAAGAAAATATAATTAAGATAATATATTTCTGTAAGCAAGAAAATATTGTCTCACGTCTATAGCGAGGAAACGGTATTCTTAGACTAAAGAAAATTACTTGGGGTGAAAAAATATGTCTTGTTTTAAGAAGTCTGTTTTCTTCTGTGCATAAAGAACAAATTCAGACTACAACAAGCGGGAGTCAAACCTCAGCCTCCCGGAAATTGCTCTTCCATGACACTTACTCATCCGTCTGAATTTCTTTAAGTGCTCGAATCATAAGGCTTCAGCACTGTCAATGCTAAAGATATAGGAGGTAACCTGTTTACTTGTTTTCCCAGGATGACGGACTACGAGCGGATCAAGAGCGGCTGCCTGCAGCGCGGCGAGCTGTGGGAGGACCCGGACTTCCCCGCCGCGCAGGCCTCCGTATTCTACCACCAGACGCCGCCCTTTCACTTCGTCTGGAAACGCGCTAAGGTGTGAACCTGGCTAAGGTAACATCGGGCACTCGGCTCGGTGCCCGGCGACCGGTGCGACCACGACTCGTGACGTCAAGAGCGGCTGCCTGCGGCGCGGCGAGCTGTGGGAGGACCCGGACTTCCCCGCCGCGCGGGCCTCCGTATTCTACCACCAGACGCCGCCCTTTCACTTCGTCTGGAAATGCGCTAAGGTGCGAACCTGGCTAAGGTAATATTGGGCACTCGGCTCGGTGCCTGGCGACCGGTGCGACCACGACTCGTGACGTCAAGAGCGGCTGCCTGCGGCGCGGCGAGCTGTGGGAGGACCCGGACTTCCCCGCCGCGCGGGCCTCCGTATTCTACCACCAGACGCCGCCCTTTCACTTCGTCTGGAAATGCGCTAAGGTGCGAACCTGGCTAAGGTAATATTGGGCACTCGGCTCGGTGCCTGGCGACCGGTGCGACCACGACTCGTGACGTCAAGAGCGGCTGCCTGCGGCGCGGCGAGCTGTGGGAGGACCCGGACTTCCCCGTCGCGCAGGCCTCCGTCTTCTACCACCAGACGCCGCCCTTCCACTTAGTCTGGAAACGCGCTAAGGTGAGAACCTGGCTAAGGTAACATTTGGCACTCGGCTCGGTGCCCGGCGAACGATGCGACCGCAACTCGTTGCGTCGGACCTGGACTTCCTTACCGCGAATGCCTCCATCTTCTACCAGAAGCCGCCCTTCCACTTCATCTGGAAACGGGCTAAGGTAAGAACTTTAGGTCTCACTTGATTGGACAATGGTCGCATGCAACCGGCCTACCCACTCAAGTGGGCCCACCAACAAATGGTCCCGTCTCCCTCAACTCAAGGTCGTCCCTGGAGTTGGGTATGCGAAAAGCATTTTCCATAAGCAAAAAAATGGTCTCATTCGGTTCCTAGCGACCTGTGCGACGTCGCGTTCGAAATGTGGCACTTTTGAAGACTGGGTCGCGTGATGTCTCGCGTCGCAGTCGCGCCAGTCGCTAGTTACTACTGTCGGCTTTACTCACAAATAGGTTAATTTATTGCAAGCAAATCTGATATATAAAATTCTCAAGTCACAGTATTTGTCACAGCTCGGACGGTCTAGCCGTTGCTTATAAAAATGTTGCATATAAATGACAATGACTGACAAGTATGGACGATTGGTGCCATTTTTTTTAGAGGCGACGGACGACCAAACTTTGTCAGTGTGTACAGAACAATTTTACAAGCAATTTATATTGTGGGATTATATCTGTAAAACTCATTAGGTTATAAGGCATTAAAGAAATAAATCTATTTTAGTAACAATATGTTTAGTGGCGCTATGTCATGAAAATAATTATACTCGTAGTAGTGTTATAATAATGTCGTGCCGTCTCCTATCTCGGGACCGTGGGGTCAACAGTATTAAATAACAACAAAAACACTACTACTTACTGTTACTACTGATTATTATTTTTAGTTTTGGCGGATATTAAAATAATATTTCAATTTATTTTATTTTTATTTATTTATTTATTGTAAGAAACCACACAGCGTTACAGATTTGTACATAATACTTTAACAATTTTAATTAGTATAGCCAATTATAAGGTTTCCTTAATTATACTGTAAGTACTTATAGCAAGTTAACAAAATATAAATCTAAATATAAATCATATTTCGTTATTTAGACGGGAAAGTAGCAGATTCAATGGAGTTTTAGATAAAGTGCATACGTTTTAATGTTTACATCGGCAATACAATAAAACAGTTTTTTTTTGATAATAACAAAAGCTTAAAAGTTAAACGTACTTTATATTTTTAAGTAGCTAGTATATTTTTAAAAAGCTCTTGACCCAAGACTAAGCCCAACGAGGCAAAGACTGAGTCTACGATGGAGCGAGCTCACCTAGAATTCTTTAGAAATCTTTTACCTTAAGATTACGGATTACAGAGATACGAAAAAGATTTTAGGAGACTTATCATGTCTAACTTTCATATTCCTCTCTAATGGTGTAATAAGAAGATATAGCTTGATAATACTTTTAAATAAAACATAATTTTCATATAAAAATTCGTCTACAACTAAACTTAGTCTCCACCTTACCACGCGGGCTCAGTGCCAACACTGCCAAACTGGAGCAGACCAGCAAGCACACCGCGTGCTTAGCAAGCACATTGCTATACGATCAAGAGCCTTGCTTAAGTTGCAAGGCTCTTGATCGTATAGCAATTGATTAGTTATTTGTATTAACGATTATATGCCCTTATTGCCCGATTGTATGCCTTTATGACGGATGATTTTGATGTTCGCAGGCGTCCTTACAGAGCGCGGCCGACCACTCCTTTGGCGATCTTGCAAACAACTTGTCTCCTTGTATCGTTTAATAGTGTAATACACCAAGTTACGGCTCACACCAAAAGTTTTCACCTCACGGAAAATCTCCATTGGTTTTTTTCCCGCCTTAAATAGCGAAATCACGGTCGCACGCGATTCTTTTGTTCTCTCCATCACGAGAAAATTGAAAGAAATGAATTTGAAAATCAAAGGAATTAAAAGTTAACATTCGAAATTCAAAATTAGAAAAAGAAATAAATAGCAGCCAGTAATTTTTTATTTCTTTTTTTAGCACAAAGTTTGTTTCAAAACTTATGAACACACGATGTATAGTGCTTACAGGGAAAATCGCCGACTGTCCTTTGTCCTGCTGTCAAATGGACCTCTCAAGACAAAACATTCTGAGTTTATGCCTATTTGTGATGTCACTATTATTACCATGTTTTGTGCAAATAAATATTTCATTTCATTTGCAACGTAATAATACTACTAATACTACTAAATACGCTAGTATTTAGTAGTATTAGTAGTATTATTATTACGTTGCAAGTATTATTACTATAATGACTCGTGACATAGCGCAACCAAATACCTATTTTGATGATTCCAGAACTATATTTTTATGTATCTTTGATCCTATATAACTTTGAACTCAGTTTACAGATATCATCCCATTGTATAAATTGCTTGTAATATTGTTATGTACAAACTGACAAAGTTTGGTCGTAAGCCGCTCCCAAAAAATGGCACCAATTTTATGCAAAAACCTTTGGTATGCGAATCAGTTGAAAGCAATTTTATGTCTCTTAATGTAAATTCAAATATTTTTATAATTTATTGTCTTTGCCGCTGTCATCATTCCTATTAATTTGTGCATTTACATCCCTTTTTTTATCTTTAATAATTTTATTGGCATCTAAACATTACTACTACCCGAGTTAATATAAGCCAGACAAAGAACTTTATGTATGTCACTAACGTGGCGAGCCTTAAATTGTGCAAGAGAGTTTAACAGAACTTTTTTTATTACATAACAAAGTTATTTATACATCTCAAATTAAAAAAAACTGGTCTGGTCTTAAAACCAAGTTCCTTGGCGTAATGATGCCCTTTTTTCTCGCTGCCTTTATTTAACCCTTTCGATTTAGACTAAAATAGAGTATATCCTGAGCACTTAAGTTCCAGTAAGTAGCTTCGACGCAATCAATGAAAAGTCAAAATCAATGTGATGCCATGTGTGTCAAGATTTACAATGCCATTCCGAATGACATCAAAGAACTACCAATTCTATGCTTTAAAAGAAAGTTTGTAAAATGGCTTCGTAATAAGAACTTTTATAAAGTTAGTGACATTTTTAATTAATAATTAATCAATAATAGACTATTACTAAATTGACTTTAAATTAAATCTAAAGGGTTCATTATTAATATTTATATTTGCATGCCATATAAAAAGGTAAAACTTGAGTGCTATATTTTCCAATGTTAAACACCATCTGCATATTACCATGTTTTCGCAAATAAACGATTTCATTTCATTTCAAGTGCAAATTAATTGGCAGCTGTAGGCCAAGGAGATACTCGAATACCCTTTTTGTTGGGAAAATACACTAAAATAGCAACTGACCTGTCACGGCATCAACTGCACGCCTGTTTGTTACGAGTATATTCTGTATTTTCCATGAGTAACTAAAACCAACGTAGCCTGTGGCTCTTTGGATATTGGGATATGTGTGTGGACGAACAGCGTTATTTTGATCAATGTTGCCACCGATCAACTATTTCGGAGTCACAGTGATCAGTTTGGTGAAGAGAATCCTAATTGGAATTTGGCTACACTGATTACTAGTTACTTTCGTGTAGCAAAAATAAGCGCACGCCCGATCAAAAAAGGGGGAGTTATTACTTATAAGTTTTTAATTATGTTTCTGTGTTTATTATTATTATATATATAACAACAATATCACATTAACCGATCTGAATCCAAGTTAAGTAGCTTAAGCTCTAGTGTTACAGAAATCAAAATCAACAGTGGTACAGACAGGCCACTACAAACAGACAGTACAGCTCGGAGTTCGAACCCGCGACCTCTCGGTCTAATAGTCAACTTCTTATCATTACACCAAAGTGGTCGGTATATTTGGTCGTCTGGCAAAATACGTTTAGTTTAAATAATTGTGCTCAATCCCTTCTAATATTATAAACGGGAAAGTCAGTTTGTTTGTTTGTTTGTCCTGCTTTCACGACGCAATGGGGCAATGGTACGATTTTTTTTGTGTATTTAGGCAGGTAAGAGGCTGGAGAGTGACAGAAGTTAATTTTTTGCACGACAAAACATCTCAATCCCATGTTAAAATTGAAAAATCAACTCATAGCTTATCGATTGTGAAGATAGAGTTTCCACGCGAACAAAATCGCAGGCGGCCACTAGTTTCCTAATACTCTTGTTTAAAAAGTAAGGCAATGTAACTAAGACCAATTTTAAAAACGACCGAAATAGGTACCCTCCTCGATTGTCATTCTTTGTCTGATTAAATGATTAGAATTCACCTGATACCTGTTTCCTCGAAACATACGATACGATACAGTTAGGGACTTACACCGGACGACGCATCACGATAAATACCCATTGTATAATCACTTCACGTGCGATCGGGTACGCGACCCATTGCGGTCATCGCAGCAGTAGGTTGAGTATGTGTCCCTAATGATGGCCTTGTTCCTCGTGACATGTGATTCAACTTTAATGAACAGAGCTCTACTCAGTTACCTGGAACTGTACCGAATTTTGAAGTCTAGGAAGTTGTTTTGCGAAATTCAACAACTCTGGTCTGTTTGAGGGTTATGTCACGTGGAGTCACCTTATTTGGTAACGTTTTATTAGTATTTGATTTTGGGTTCAGCATTCGCGTATCGCTTGGTCAAGCAAAAAAGTGTAGAATTCAATAAGACTCATAAGAATTAAACGAAAGCCAAATAAGGTCAGTTTGATCTAAGATTAGATTTTGATATACAACAACATCACATACGTCGATCCGAGTCCGTGGTAAGTATAATAGCTTAAGCACTTGTGTTACAGATATCAAAATCAACAGTGGTGGTACAAATAAACTTCAATAAATACATATAACACCCAAACCGGTACAAACAGACATGTACATGCAAACAAATGTTTGTACAGTGCGAGTATCGAACCCGCGACCTCTTGGTTTATAGTCAACTTATTGGCCATTACACCAAAATGGTCATTATCTAAGGACGTGAGAAGCGTTTGCTTTTTCAAAATGTAAGGTACTCTTTTTGCTACATTAAAATTTAAATTAAATTACAATTTTAATCTACCAACCCAACCTCCAGACTTGTTTCTAATTTCGAAGTAGTGTATTTCGAATAAAGCGTCATAATTTTAAATACTGATAGTTAAACGAATTAAGTTTCACCGTACATTTTACAAATTGCCCAAATTAAATAAATGTACGTAATGTAACGATTTCGTCACTGCAATGGAACCTACGTTGAATATGTACTTGTATACTTAGTCATCGTTTCAAAATCGCACTTAACACACGTTGATGAAGGAACAAAATCGTGCGGGCGTTTTATGCTTGTTGATAAAAATGTATCTTAGCTAACTATGTCGTTTACTTTCACATTTGGAGTAGGGACAGTCGACGTCGCGTCTATGGTACAAATAAAAATATTTTTATTGCCAACAAGATTATTGTTATTATACATATATAAGGTAGGTACAGAATATATTATACGAATAAAGATATTAGAATACAACTAGCCTAATAGTATAAAAACAGATAATCCAAAAAAATAAAAAAGAAATTAAGGAAACAAAAATTCAAACTATATAGAAAAAATATCTCCCCCAGAGCTGCCATTGGGTCTGGTGCCCAAAAGGCTGGCAGCGTTTCCTCTTTGTATGGCAAGGCTGATCCTTTGGCCGAGGAAGTCGCCAGCCCTATGGTCACCTGTGTGTTGGCTAATCTCTTCTTCAGCTCTTTGAAGAAGGCGATAGCCTTGGAGCCCCAGGAGCCCATGGTCTTCACACCGAAAGGCACAAATATGTAGCTCTCCAAGAGGGCAGCATATTTGCGCATCTTCAGCGACTCGGCAGCGTCAGCCGCCGCACCAGCAACGGCAGAAGTTCGGCCTATATGTGATGGCGCCAGTGTGTCAACACAGGTGGCATCCCATATAAGCGAACAGCCCTGCCGCCAGGGAATGATTGTCATTCCGTCAGGTCTCTTGCCGTCATCACGAAATATGCCAGCAGGCTCTAGTCAATGGCGATAAGAGATCTGCGGATGACATCATTCAAGCAGGCGTGATGGGAGACCCTGCCAGCACATAACTGGCAAGAGAGACCATGGTGTCCAAGATCATTTACTAAATCACCACACTGACAGCGGTGGGGGTGAATCGTGCGAGCGCCAAGTCTCAGGGACACACATAATTGTAAGGAGATCTTGTCGAGCAGAGTCCCGACACTGGGAGAAGTGAGAATATATAGAATATATTATACTATATAATATATTACACAATGCAAATCATTTTATGCCAACAACAACATGGGCCCCACACTAGGAAATTCCTGTGTCGTGGGCACCCGATAGTTCTTACAGGATTGCGATGGATTCAAGTGACTATGTGTAATGAATGAATTGATGATGATGAAGGTTGCAGACCTTATTCCATAGTTTTATGATTTAGCGAGTTTAGTAAAAATGAGCCGAGTTCTAGGTTACTACTCTTTGGCACTCGGCGTACTCGGTGCTTTTTCTAATGCTCGAACTTGGCCGAATAATTTGGTTCAAGTGACGAGTACTCGGTTAAGTAAACTTAATAAACGGCTTGTCTGGAATAAGTTTACGAGTGGCCAACTGGAGTAATTAAAGTATGTACCTAAATAACCACATACTAAAGTCAATGAATAAATAGCCGCTAATTCTGCGTTTGTCGATTCCTATTAGTTAATTACAGGACTGCCATGCCGCTGCGGATAGCCAACTTAATGACAAACTGTACGTAGTTCTAGGGATATATCATAAAATCAAATACACGTGTTAGTAAGTAAAGTCATGCTTTATTACATCCAAAATTACAGTGAGTAGTTATTGCCGGCAGCGCGATGCGGTCATGTTTGATCTTGTTTTATGGCCTCAAATTAAGCCGAGTAACTCGGCCGAGTTCTTGGTGTGGCGAGCTTTGAACCGAGTAATAATCAGTACTCGATAATCACTTCTCGGCCCATCACCAGTGTTAAGTATAGTAAAGCATTCACATTGCTTTTTTTCAGTAGAAAATATCAACCGTTTAAGGCGCAGCAACGCGGCCTCTAGGTTAGGGAAGCAGTAGAAAATTGTAAGAGCCTTTCCCAATGTCTGGGTGGCCGACTGGTTTAGGATTCACATGGACGTGGTTTCGTTCCCCTCCTCAGAAAGTTGTTTTTTTTCTATAATAGTCCTCCTGGCCGATTTCGACCACGGCGGCCAATCTCAACAGAGATCAGCCAACTACGCAGGAGATATTATAGTGCACAAGTGTGAGCGCAATACACAGATGCATCATGCACTCACTGTTCCATCACTCTCAAAGTTCGGTGACGGCAATCCGACATGGCCGGAGAGAGATCAGGCGCAGGACCAACGGCTTAAACAACACGCCGGGGTGTAACACCGCCAACTTCCCGACTCCGAGCTGTTTTTGAGAAATTTATGACAGAAAAACTCAGAAACAATTTTGCTCGACTTGGGATTTGAACCCAGGACCTCTCGGATGTAAGGCAGAAACTTTGCGACTACACCAACGAGGCAGTCATTTTTTTATCAAATGTTTTTTTTTAATACAAAAATATAATGTTTTTCCATACTGATCTTCTTCTTCCTCCGTGTCTATGTCCCATGTCTTTTGGGGCGGCCCTCGTAATCTTATTACGCCATTCAGGTCTTAATTGCGTCATATCCAGGTGTAGTCCCATCGTCTTCATGTCTTTTTGTACAGTTCTAGTCCTGGTTGTCGGTGGTCTACCGCGTCCTCGTTTGGGCTCCTCAATGTCCAACACTAAGTCATGTGTTCCTTATCACGGCGCATGACGTGACCGTACCAGCGAAGCCGGTTTTCAGCAAGCTTATCGGCTATTTTTGGAACTTTAAATGTTCCCCGGATGTGCTCATTCCTAACTTTATCCATCAAAGTTACTCCCCCAGACCATCTCAGCATTCTCATTTCGGTCGTATGGAGTTTCTGCTCATCAGACTTGCGCATTGGCCAACATTCTGATCATAATAATGCACATAACTCCGGTTAGGGCTCTCCATTTTAACCATCCGCTGTTGATTCTGTTCTCTATGTCTTTCTCCACAGATGCTTCGGATGTAATCACCGAGCCCAAGTATTTAAATTTTCCGTACTGATCGATAAGGTGAAATCTGAGAACGTATTTTTGACGTCGCCTGTACTCGTAGGTACTCGTCCGTACCCGTGGGATGTAAACAGCCTCGCTTTGTGTAAAGTTATTAAACTTCTATATACCAACGTCGTCTAGTGCTCTCTACTATATATGAGCCGAGCTGCTATCTAGATCAGGGTGTTACGGATGCAAAAAGACATCCGCGGATGCAGATGCTGATGCGGATTACTAGAAGTTCTTAAACGTGGATGCGGATAAGGATTTTGGGATTTTAAAAACATAAATAGTAAAATTTTACATGCATGAACGACTGAAAATCTATATAATTTTAACTTATTATGTACTCGTATTACATCTTAGCATTAACTTAAATTTATTTACAATGTGAAATTAAAACACAATTCAATTAACGGACTTCCACAGGCGAGACTCGAAGCCGCACCTAGCGTCATTTTTAGCCCGGGCGATTTGCTCTACCAATGGAGCTACCGTGACCTTACACATCATTAGCAACTTGGTCAATGAGACAATGAAAAATAAATTAATTTACTAATTTTAGCTTTACCGAGAAACAATCACAGTTACACAAATCATTGATATGTACAAAGGTTGGTTTGGTTAACCTGTAATTAACTATTTAGTCATACGAAAACCCGCAACATTGTGGTATTGTTCGTAACGGAATCAGTCGACTGCGATGACCACTCGCTTTCGAAACAATTGGCTAGACGACACCACCAATCGTTGACATACTTTTTATTATCTGTCAAAACGGTCTGTCTCCATAGATTTCGTATGGTAATAAATGATTGTGACGTCACGGTCATGTGTCAGATATCGGAGTCAATTGACCGAATATTTATTGCGTTTTGTGTGTTTAAAAATTGGTTTCTACAGCTTTTTTGAAATATATTGGTTGTATTAACTTCATAGGGGCTATGTTTTTTAAACACCATGTTCTTGACAATATTTAAGATAGGTGTCATCATCCCAATTATTGACTAATGAACAACACGTGGAAATACATAAATAAATAAAATATATATGAAACAATACCAAATACCTACATTGATCTGACCGCGTTCCCTCGCTTGGTCAAGCAAAAAGTGTAGAATTCAATCAAACTCCTAAGAATTACACGAAAGAAGCCTAATAAGGTCAGTTTGATCTAAGATTAGATTTAAATAAGATTTCTATATACAACAACATCACATACATTGATCTGACTCCGTGGTAAGTAGCTTAAGCATTTGTGTTACAGATATCAGAATCAACAGTGGCATTACAAATAAACTTAAATAAATGCATATAGTACAAACAGACATGTTCATGCACACAAATGTTTGTACAAGGCGGATCAAACTCGCGACCTCTTGGTTAATAGTCAACTTATTGACCGTTACACCAAAGCGGTTTTTTTTATTCGAAAGATAATTGGGATGATGACACCTATCTTAAATATTGTCAAGAAAATGGTGTTTAAAAAACATAGCCCCTATGAAGTTAATACAACCAATATATTTCAAAAAAGCTGTAGAAACCAATTTTTAAACACACAAAACGCAATAAATATTCGATCAATTGACTCCGATTTCTGACACATGACCGTGACGTCACAATCATTTATTACCATACGAAATCTATGGAGGCAGACCGTTTTGACAGATAATAAAAAGTATGTCAACGATTGGTGGTGTCGTCTAGCCAATTTAATCACGGTGCTTCTTAACTGTAACTTATCAAATACAGTCCAGCATTTGAAGCTCACCAGGTGTTTTTCCTGGTTCATGACGGGGTTTTTTTATCATTTCCACTTAGCTCATAACTATGACATGTAGAGAATGCCTTAAATTTTAGTCTTAAATAAATACATAATCGAGATTTGGTTAACATTAGCATTAGTCTCACAGCTTTACACTATTCGTTATTTAAAACCTAGAATTGACCATTGAACTACTACTAAACAACTAACCAACTTACTATCTATAACTATCTGTATCTATCTACTAACTAACTATTTTCCTACTTATAAACTAGTACTTAACCAATTGGCATAAGATATTGATGTTGTTGGTTTCTAAAATAAATAAATGAATATAAACAAAGTTTATCAGTTCCCAAAACTTAACTAAGAATAGAAGTAAGAAAAAAAAACGGCTGTCTATAAAGTCGGTTTACTGACGATAGTTGAACGTGACAACGTCTTTGTCACGTTGCCTCTTTGTCGCTCGTTCCGCGCTCTCGCTTGCACTTCAAACCTTGAATTGAACGCCTCAGAGCGAGGTAACGCCGCATGCGTTATGTTTTTTGGTGCGTGCAGCCGGCTCCATCGAATCACATTTATTTTATTTATTTATTTAAAACTTTATTGCACAAGAAATGTACAAAGGGTGGACTTAATGCTAAAAGCATTTTCTGCCAGTCAACCTCAAGGTCTGCATGACCTTGAATGAATGATGAAAGAAGGCAATGGGTGCAGTGAAAATTAAATGAGAAAGGTTAAATTGTGGTAAATAAAATAACGCAAATTTATAAATAGATATAGTATCATAATATCAATAAATAAAAGTAAATATTAAATTATATTATAATCATACAAAAAATAAATAATAATATTATATTATATATTTAATACAAAATTTAAATACAAAATATAATTAATATGAATAGAAAATTTCGAACTTTTTTCTTGAATGAAAGCTTCGAGACTGATCTTTTGAGAGAGTTCCACAGTCGCGTTGCCGCCAAATCGAATTATAAGACGTTGTCACGTCACTATCGTCATTCTAGTTCACCGCACTCGACCGGCGAAGGTCAGCGTGTCGTTCACTTTTATCAATCAACCGACTATTAGTAGGTATTGGTATTATTATATTTTCTTTGGTATTTTTGTGGTATTCTGTGGTATTGGCCCGAGGCGTTCAGGTGCACGCATGTGTATATACTTATTTGACACCTGTCCGTTGAGAATGCTGTCAATATACCTAGAACTTGTACCGACCTAGGTAACGAAGTACCTTGGGGTCCTTCAACAGTAATATATTTTGCACCTGCTCATCTTGGTGACATTTTTACCTAACACCCGACAAGAGAGAGGATTGTTATATAAGTAGAGATGACACGGATATCCGGTAACTATCCAGTATCCGGTCTATCCGGTTCGCGCTGAATTATTTACGCCCAATACTGGTCTATATCGCGCTTTTCCGTAGGAATACAAAATTTTCCTAGCCAAAACATAACCTCTAAAACTTACGTAGGTACCTGCCTTTTTTCCTTCACCACCGCGAGAAATTTGACCGTGTCACAATAAACATGACGCGTACTTGTTAGCACTTTTTTAATAATAATAAAATAATAATAATAATAAAATATCCTGCCTAATCACTATCCGTTTCATCTCTAGTTATGTTCTATCTGTGGCTACTTAGCACCCGAAAGCATGGACCGAATTGTCACTACATACCACTACTTTTTGGGTTATCAGTACATGTTACTGAATATATGTGTGCAGTCAAAAGTTTGAAAATTAATACCACGAAATTTTCCGATAAAACCCATAAATGATGGTTGCTTAGTTTCTAAACAGAGACCTACTCGATAACGCTTTACCAGGTATTAGCCATTCCGTTTATTCGTACGCTTTTGTTAGCTTGAGTGACAGGAAAGGCTAGATTTGAAAATACGAACACAGAGTAGGCCCTTCGAATGCAATGATGCGTGATACTATTTGCTCTATATCCATTATTTATGTTAAATTTTAGGACACGAACAAACATTTAATTTTTTGACTACCTAAAACATTTACAAACATTTGACTGTGTGTGTGACACATATGTGCAGTGACATGTACATTTTTAGATATACTCAAAAAGTGGTGGTGTATAGAGTCGGCCTTTCTTTCTTTCTTTTTTTTGCCCCGCGCCGCCACCGGCCGCCATCGGCGGCTTCACTTAATGTTTAATACACCTACTTAGCATGGGCTTAATCAAAACAAGCTTTATTGCTGACTTTTTAATTGAAAGACTCGTAAGTACCATCGATTGGATGTCATTACTCCATTCTTGACGGTTTTGTATAATTTCTACACTCGGACCCGTCGTCTTCAAATCCGCGCTAATATTTCGACTCCAAGTAGCAATACCTTTTACAACCGTAGCCCTAAAAATAAGACGATGTCAAAAGCTAAAAGATATTCTATCAAGCTTATATTGTATAAAAGTAGGTACCTAAGTATTCCTATTCCGCTACGAAGTATGAATGTAAATAAGTAACAGAGCTAACTTATTATAATAACAAACTTAACATTGCTCTTTGATTTGCTTACAAGTTTCGAAAAGACAACACTTAAAAAAATCTTTTCGGCTCCAGTCATCGGGGAGGAATCGAACCCCCGACTTTTGGAAGTCCGATCCAATGCTCTGACCACTGAGCTACCGAGAACCTTAATGGAGTCGTTGAATTTTGTAAGTGCTTTTTAACGCTTTGAGCCAGCGTATGTTTCATCAATGATTGTGGGAGACACCCTCAAATCACCCGAGAGAAATATTTTTACAAATATTTAACAATCGGTTAAGATGAAACAGCTTACAAGTATTCGGAAAAAAAGGACTTTTTTGTTTGAAAATTTTGTTTGTGGAGTAGCACAATCGATCGATCACCTTTTTACATGTTTTATGGTTCTATAACAGTGTCAGTATAAACCCATATATTCAAAATAAATATGTTTTTTGGCAAAAATGTAAGAATGATCGCACTTTTCCCAATAAAAAATAGGACTTCTAATGATCGCATAGGTTTCCAGTATCGGCTTTAGAAAATATCTACACCGTTTTGCAAAAACCCATGTCTAAAAAGTTTCATTCCCATACATCATCTTTCATTACCTGCCAGTTAAACGGACGCAAGTCGGAAATAAGTGATATTCCAGTATTTAAAGATAGGTAGGTATTTCAATCCAATGCGTTGAAATGTAACTGACCATGGATCGGACCTACGGAATATCCATTTTCACTCACATCCCACTCAAATTCTTTACTACAAACTATTAAATTCCTTTATACGGAATTTCCTTTCATGTCTCTACATAGCTGACAGCTGTGTGATATCGGCGTGAATATAAATGAGTTCGCAACAACGGTTAAGTCGTCCTACAAAAGCGCGATTGGCGATAATGGTTGGGAATTATTGCGACGTTGCTCTCCGCTCAGCGGCAGCGCTGCTAATAACTTAATCTAAATTTGTTTGTCTTTTGACGTGACAACGTCTTATAAATTGGTTTTCCGGGTGACACTTCAAGAAACTGCGTTACGCTCCGCTCACGTTATGCGCTCACAATGAGAGCGAGTGAGACAGACATAAAAAGTGAAAGGCACGCGTCCCTTCCACTCGAGCACAGTTAGCCCGCCTAAGAGCAAGAGAGACAGAGCGAGAGAGAGAGAGAGTGAGTGAGATAGACATACACACCGGTTCATGTTATACGAATGAATATTCACATTAAAATTATTTTACTACTCAAAGTCGTTGTCACGTAAAACTTTCGCCCGTATACCGACTTTACAGGCAACCAATTTTTTTGTTTTGTGTCTATGTCTGTAAGCATCGTAGATTCCGACCGAACGGATGAACTGATATCAGTCCGGTTTTTTTCGAAAGATAAATTTCTCACGGCGGTTATTAGCTATGGCATGTCCAAAATCAACCGTTGAAGCTTACAAGCAGTTTTCCTACCTCATTCGGGGGCTTATAACAGGGAAGTTAGTTTTATTCATAAATGAATAAGCAAGTACATAGTTGTATAGAACCAATGTCTTGGCGTGACGCGTTGTGGAGTATGGCTCGTACCACCTCATAGCTGAGGTGAGGCCTGTGCCCAGCAGTGGGACGTATATAGGCTAATGAGGTGAGATGAATCTCGAAATGAAACTGCGAAGGCAAGTATTGGATATTGTTTATGAGGTCTTATAAGTCATTATCAATTCATGGATTTGAGTTCTGTGGATCTGAGGTTTCATTTTGTTTTCTAAGAAAAGAGATCTTAATTATTGGATCCAAAAAAAGTTTGCAACAAAAATATCTTCTACCGAGCGTATGTCCTACCTACATACGCTATGTAGGTAGGTACGATAATTTAGTAATGAATAAAATCTTCCTAGTACGGATCGCACTGGCAAATAAGTCCCGTGGTAACGTAAATTGAAATCAATTTTATGGTATTGGAGGTGAATAACAAATAGCACATTAAACAACTTTTGGTGTACCTAAACCGGAACATTAAGCCTTTAGTAAACAATAGCGGTACTGCGGTAGCCCGCGACTTCGTCCGCGTTCCAGTTCGAACAATTGATCGTTTTGACCCAGTCCCGAGATCTACAAAATGTTACCTCAATCATATTCTTAGGACTTAGCACCACGACACAGGCTGGTGGGAAAGAAATGCTCTTACACAAAATATATTCTAAATAGATTAGTTAAGGTTCAACCGGCTTAGGGTGCGTTCACATTACGTCCGTTTTAACGTGTCGTATGTTATAAGCGTATGTAGTTGTATGAACGAGTTCACCCTTAATACAGTATTCCGGATCCAGTAGAAAATATCGATCCTACTAAATAAACAGCAATCATTGGTATATTAATTTATTATGTAGTTGTATGAACCAGTTATTATTTTTGTGACACTATTTGAGTTGTGTCACTAACAACAGAATAGAACAAAATACATAATATAATATATTCTGTATCATATAATGATTTTTTATTTGACGACCGTTTGGTGCAGTGGTCTACATGTCGGACTTCTAAAACCAAGGGTCGTGGGTTCGATCCCCGCACATTACAAGCATATTTGTGCATCAACATGTGTGTTTGTACTGGTCTGGGTGTTTTCTATGTATAATATGTATTTACTTACAAAAAAAAGTAAGTATGTTTATCCGTTGTCTAGTACCCATAACACAAGCCTCGTAGCTTAATTTGGGACTAGAGTATTGGTGTGATTGTTGTGAAATATTTACTTATTTATACGATAGGGTAACCCTAAAGTACTTCGCGTTAGGCAGCGAGGGTTCTCGCAGCCATTTTAAATCTCACCGTTGCCTGATTTCATACATTTTTCAACGCTCTACAGAGCTGCATGGGATTATTGGTTAATCAATTTGATGGTATTCTGTTTCCAGGAAATATACACGAACCCGATCTTCGTGCAGGACAACTGTGATACGTTCGATGTGGTCCCAGGGAAACTCGGTACGTTTGCCAACTTTATCATATGTTTTTACAAGCTTTAATATTAAATTCCATCTGTGCTAATGTATGTTTGTTATCCAGTTTTGCAAGTTTTTACTCACTTCCCAATGTCCGAATGAGCTGAAATTTATTTTCGATCTAACTTTTATTTTCAGTTTGAGAATAAATAAATAAAAATTGCATGGATAAAATAAAAATAAATGAATGAGTAAAAACAATAAATAAGCTTGATCAAAAATAAAAAGTGTTCCTTTATGTCATGTGTTCTGTTCTTGTCCTATTTATAAAGCTTTGCGAATTTTCGTAATAACGCACAATTTGTGTAATGTCAGTATGTGGACGTGTTTGTCTTAATATCGACTTGTGTAAACTCGATTTCTCTTGATGTACCGTTGATTTCTCTTGATCTACACAAACTAAGAGTTAGCTTGTGCTATGGTAACTAGAATAACGGATAACAATACTTAATTTTGTACATTTATAAACATCCATGACTCAGGTACAAGTGCTCATCACACAAACATTTGCCCCTAGCAGGATTCGAACCTGCGACTGCTAGTTTTCTAGTCTGGACCTTAGACCACAAGACCAAAGCTATCGACGATGTGTGGACCTAAACAATATATTAAATAACAGCAATGGATAGTAATCTTTACAACTAATCCATAGTATTGTCACTTTGAGTAGGTACCTACATGATTTAAGTAAGAAGTCAATATGTAGGTACATATATACTACCCACTTACCAAATACTAAAAACAGTAATGTACAATTTGGAAGACCGCTATGTCGTCGCGACACTTGGTTTCTATGGCTTTGTCATACGTAAGCTACGCAAGGCGACAAGTGCGATGCGACGCGACAAATACTTCAAACGCCAATATCAATCACATGACTTCCCTTAGTCACGGTGTGAGTGGTCCTAACAATAACGTCCGATTTACAGGATCCGTTGAGATAGTATATTAACACATCACATACAGTACTGAATCGATCCAGTATAATGGATCCAACATACTAGATCCGATATACTGGATCCGATATACTGGATCAAATAAACTGGCTCCGATATACTGTATCGGTTACCCTGGGTGCGATATACTGGATCCGTTACAATGGATCCGATATACTGGATACGTTATACTGGATCCGATATAATGGATCCAACATACTAGATCCGATATACTGGATCAAATAAACTGGCTCCGATATACTGTATCGGTTACGCTGGGTGCGATATACTGGATCCGTTACAATGGATCCGATATACTGGATACGTTATACTGGATCCGATATAATGGATCCAACATACTAGATCCGATATACTGGATCCGATATACTGGATTAAATAAACTGGCTCCGATATACTGTATCGGTTACCCTGGGTGCGATATACTGGATCCGTTATAATGGATCCGATATACTGGATACGTTATACTGGATCCGAT
Organism: Pyrausta despicata; assembly: GCA_963921415.1. NCBI lineage: Eukaryota > Metazoa > Arthropoda > Insecta > Lepidoptera > Crambidae > Pyrausta > Pyrausta despicata. The sequence goes on along the minus strand of OY992845.1, from coordinate 16,201,765 downwards.
ATAATGGATCCAACATACTAGATCCGATATACTGGATCCGATATACTGGATCAAATAAACTGGCTCCGATATACTGTATCGGTTACCCTGGGTGCGATATACTGGATCCGTTACAATGGATCCGATATACTGGATACGTTATACTGGATCCGATATAATGGATCCAACATACTAAATCCGATATACTGGATCCGATATACTGGATCCGTTACAATGGATCCGATATACTGGATACGTTATACTGGATCCGATATAATGGATCCAACATACTAGATCCGATATACTGGATCCGATATACTGGATCAAATAAACTGGCTCCGATATACTGTATCGGTTACCCTGGGTGCGATATACTGGATCCGTTACACTGGATCCGTTACAATGGATCCGATATACTGGTTCCGATATACTGGATCAAATAAACTGGCTCCGATATACTGTATCGGTTACCCTGGGTGCGATATACTGGATCCGTTACACTGGATCCGTTACAATGGATCCGATATACTGGTTCCGACATACTGGATAGTACGTATGTGTGATAAACTCGCTCATACAACTACGTACGCTTACAACATAAACGTATTAACGGATCAGGAAAACGGAAGTTGTATGTGAACGCGCCTCAACCGCTATAACTTTGGTATGCGAAGTGCCAGTGAATTCTCAAATAGTGAGCAGGTTTCTACGTATCGCTACGTAAAGCAAATTTAAAAGCGCAAAGGCTGTGTTTTCTAAGATATAGAGATATGTAATTTTTGATCCGAGTGCTCTACTTTACTGTCCATAAAATACTTATCTCAGGTGCTACAATTTTCTATTTTCGCCATGGCATTTCTATATTTAGCTACAAAAAAAACGATTTGAGCTATTGCTGTTCTAACATATTTTTTTTTATAAAAAAAAATCAGTGCAAAATACATGCGACAGCACACCAGGTTACTCATTTTTGTTGCAAAAACACCCTAATCACATGCGATTAAATAGTCTACATCTGCTTTTAAAACCAAGGGTCGCGGGTTCGATCCCCGCACAGTACAAGCATAAGTGTGCATGAACATGTGTGTTTGTACTGGTCTGGGTATTTTCTATGTATAATATGTATTTATTTACAAAAAAAGTATTTAAGTATGTTTATCCGTTGTCTAGTACCCTTAACACAAGCCTCGTAGCTTAATTTGGGACTAGAGAATTGGTGTGATTGATGCGAAATATTTGTTACTAGCTGTGCCCGCGACTTCGTCCGCGTGGAATTTTAACTGTTACCGCCTTCACCGCGTGGAGGTACTCCCAGCCTATGCTACTGTTTAACATGACCCAAATGCAGGCATACCTGCGACTATATAACAGGTACACACAATGAGTTCCCTTAGTTAGGTAGGGTGATTAATTCATCCCAAGTTTAGGCCAGTTAACACTTAGTCACTTGGCGTGAGTTATTATATATATTTCACTGTCTAGGCAAAACTCAATCAAATGAAAAAATCCCATCAAATTCAGTCCTGTAGTTTCTGATATTCAATTTCCTGCCTACACTCTTAGTCTATTGGCGTGATTATTGCAAGTGATGCTTAGTCAAATAAAAAAAGTCCCATTTAAATCGGCCCAGTAGTTTCCGAGATTCAATTTTCTGCCTACCCCCTTAGTCTATTGGCGTGATTATTTCTATCCTTCTTTACCTTCCAAGTAATGTTGAGTCAAATAAAAAAAAGTCCCATTAAAATCGGTTTAGTAGATTCTGAGATTCAATTTCCTGCCTGCCTCCTAAGTTCATCGGCGTGATTATTTATATCCCAGTTTACTCTCCAGGTGATACTGAGTCAAATAAAAAAAGTCCCGTCAAAATCGGTCCAGTAGATTCTGAGATTAGCCCGGACAAACAGACAGACAGACAGACAGACAGACAGACAAATTTTTTAAAAATTGTTGTTTTGGCTTCTAATACGGTAATTAAGACCTCCTGTAACAATTTTTCATAAAAATCTTCAATGTACAGAAATCGATCTTTTACAGTCTTATTATATGTATTGATAGCGACAAAGATGAAATGAAAGGCAATGGACTGTAATAAATGGATTATAATGGAAAATAGGCAAATTAAAGATATGAACAAACCAGTCTCCTTGACAACTCAAAAACAAATTAAAATATATATCAAAACTGACAATGACACTTGAATTTGGATAATAAGTAAATGGAGCCAGAAACAATATAAAAAAGAGTCCGCAACATGTATATATATATTTGTTATTTATAGTGTTTGCCCTGGACGTGCTTTCACTCTCATCACTGAAATCGCTATGCGTCTTATGCTTTTATAAGTTCAGGAAACATGTTATTGGCTTTGTTATTTATAAAGTACACACTCTGCATATGTTTTACTGTAATAAGCTGTCGGTTTCTGAAATAAATGAAAGAAAAATAAAAAATTTGGTAAGAGCACTTTACACAACACGTGAACTCAATACAACGGGTAAGTGTGAACCACCGAAGCTAGCTACAGAGGGTATTTCATAGAAACCACAAGAGACGCGCGACGACTGCGTCATTGCGAATTGAATCAAAATCAGTATAAAAATGTTAGATTTTCATCGGACGCCGTTAAAATTGCCTCAGAGAAACGCGAAGGAAGCTTTGAATCCCGGTCGAAGTCTGGGTGAGCTACGAGTAATTTCTCTGTTAAACAGTTGATATTGCCGTGAGCATCTGCAGAATGGGCTCAGATGACACCACCAATCGTTGACATACTTTTTATTATCTGTCATAACTGTCTGCCTCCATAGATTTTGTATGAGAATACATGAATGTGACGTAACAGTCATGGTATCAGAAATCGGAGTCAATTGACCGAATATTTATTGAGTTTTGTGTGTTTAAAAATTGGTTTCTACAGTTTTTTGGAAATATATTGGTTGTATTAACTTCATAGGGGCTATGTTTTTTAAATGCCAGTCTTTAAAAAAAAAATTAAAAAAAACGGTTGCCTGTAAAGTCGGTTTTACGGGCGAAGATTTTACGTGACACCGATCATGTTTGAGTGGGAGAGAGACGCAAGGCATTCGCAGGTCCGGCAGGCCTCTCTCTCGTTCGGTGACTCATCGTTACGTTACCGGGCATTACACTTTTTCATGAGTGACTCCGAGCCGCAACCTAATTTAAGACGTTGTCACGTCAAAAAAAAATAATATTTAAGATAGGTGTCATCATGCCAAATGCAATGACTGTTCAGGGGCTCATTAAAATCTTGCTAGCGGCTTGCTTACAGCGTTCTTTTTTTTAAATACGATCAACAGCGCTATGGCAGAGCCTCTATTGAGTCTAAGGTTTCAGGTACTGTTCTTCATGCATTGCGCGAATTTATATTTGAGAGTGATTTATTTTTATTATTGACACATTATTTAAATTTATGGTCGCGCGGATTAATGGACTGAAACTAAATTTAGCAAAATTAGCTACAAGTTGTACGCCTGCAACTAACTTGATATTCCAAAAGCGAAAGCTGGTTCGCGGTGCGGTTCAAAATGGCGGATTGGTATGTACGTACTACGTAGGCAAACTAAAAAAGGTGGAAATATAAGGACAAGAAAATAAATGGTCTGATGTGAACAAGTAAGTATGCGCGCGAGTATTTCCAAAGTTTCCAAAACGATTGGATTATCTAATAATGAGTGTCGCAGTAGAAGATGTAATCTATCCTCATCAATATCTTGAGCGGGAAGATACTTTGATGGCGTTAAAGTAAGAAAATGCGCAGGAGTCAATGCCGATGGCGTTCTACAAAGCGGTCGGTTATTTATTACAGCTTCAGCACTGTACCCAACTCGTCAAAACTAAGAATTTTCTCACCTACGACGCGATAGACAAATTACAAATGCGTAAGACTCTTTATATTAGTCCCCAATTGGAGCCAAAATGGCTAGCGTATTTAACTTGAAATTAATGTGGTTCTCCGATAATATTTGAGTAAATTCCGTGCGAAAAAACTTGAGTTAAAAAACGAATGTAACTCTGATAACATTTAGCTCCTACGTAATCTATCCCGTTATCTGACTAGATATGACTCACGGGACCGCGACGCGACTCCTACTAACTCTACATGAACAGCGCGGGTTGTCACACAAACAAACATAAGCTTTCGAGGAGCGGATACCACGACCACGAGGTACAATGACCTTGAACGGTCCGACGTAATCTGTAACTGTGTGTACAAAAGGTTTAGCGGTTTCTACAACTCGACATGGGCGGTGATCAGCCATCAATGGAAAAGTAAGTTTGGGGTGTAAGCGAAAACAAAGCATACACTTGTGTACCCTGTTGCAAAGAAGACTGCGGGCAGACAATATCCAATACTTCTGGCGCAAAAACGACATCAATAAGTCAGGGCCAGCATGACAAATAGCGGTGTGAACAAAGTCGACCAATAATTCGACAATGTAATTCGAGAAGTGCTAGTCTTAGCACTGCCATCGAGGACAACGCGAAGTTTCGAGGTTAGTTTATCATCTCTAATACTCGTATATACGACGTCGAAAAATCTATATAATCCTCCACATCTGGAGGTGCGGGTGCGTTATAATAACCTTTCTCTAAATATTCTCTAATGACAGCGTCATAAGCCTCTCTCAACTTAAAGGAATCCTCTAACTTGCGTTCCTAACACAAGAAACGTTTTTCGGCTGTGCGCCCCGAGTCGACAAGCGACCTGATGTCACCCTTGAAGGAGAGCGCGACGACATATCTTCACAGATTGTATTCGCGGAGTATAGAAGGCACGCAAACCTCTTCCAGCTCCCAGAACTTGCAAACGACAGATTCGAGAAGCTCATCAGTAAAACAATAAGCGACCAAAGAACGCAGTTTATCAACCCTTAACAGAAGCGAAACCAACAATACCCTAATCGAGCACTTTCTCCAATGCGTGGGGCGCGGGTTTAATTGGAGAGCCCTTTCACAATGCCGGGTAACAATAGGTGCGGGAAAATCGATGCCCCAATCAACATATCAATATTGCCATGAGCGACACATCTATCTCAACAGTGGGCAAGCATTCTGTTATTTGTCTACTACCAAAGTGTCCGCAACAAAGCAAACATTGCGGTCACACCGCGAAAAAGATCTAATATAAGCGGTGCGTTAGACATTTCTTGTGGAACAACAGTTCCTACTGAACTATTCAATAGCAAGTTTAAGCGTTGACAACAATATCGAGTAACAAAATAGGCATGATGACACCTATCTTAAATATCTTCAAGATCGTGGCATTTAAAAAACATAGCCCCTACGAAGTTAATACAACCTGTATATTAACAAAAAGCTGTAGAAACCAATTTTTAAACATACAAATCAACATTAGGCCTTTTTCATCTTGTCAGATGATTTAAACAGCGTCTACGCGAGAACAGCATCGTCGCTCGTGGCTAAATAAACCGATCCTCGAACGACACTTTCGTCCGCACTTACGGCACGTGAACTGAGAGTCCGTTGTGACGGAGCCCTCTGCACGAGCACGTCGTTTTTCCCGTTTTTGGGCCAGAATTTGAAACCAGGCTGTATCATGGGTCTCACAGCCCTCGCAGATGGATCTTCTCCACCCATCGCGGTCGATAGCCAGATCCTCCCATGTGTCGATGTCGATGTTAAATGCGATCATGTCGCGTTTTGCGCAGTCTTTGAATCGCAGTATGGGACGTCCAACTTTACGCTTCGAGAAAGCGACTTGGCTCAACATGGTTTGTCTGGGCAAACGAGTGCTGCTCATTCGGTGCACATGCCCTAGCCACCGCAAACGTCTCTGTTTTAATAGGGCGGTGATACTAGAAAGCTGTGCAATCTCTAGCACTCTCTCGTTTGTTACCCTTTCCTTCCATGTTATGTTGAGAATGCTACGAAGACAGCGCATATGAAAGGTGTTAAGTCGACGTTCCTGTTTTGCATACGACGTCCAGGTTTCGGCTTCGTACAAGAGTATGCTTAAGTCGCAAGTTTGGTATACGATTACCTTTGTCCTGACCGTTAAGTGTTTATTATTCCATACTCTTGTACGTAGTTTGCCGAACGCCGTGGCCGCCTTGCCGATGCGAGTATCGATCTCACAGTCAAGGGAGAGATTGCTTGACACGGTCGACCCCAGGTAACAAAACTTGTCGACTACCTCCAAGGTTTCACCTTTCAGCAAGATGGTCGGCTGGTAAGTGTAACCCTGCGCCAGGATTACGGTCTTTTTTGCATTTATGGACATGGAGAATAGGGCACAAGCGTGGTGAAATTTGTCCAGTAGGACCTGGAGCTCTTGAGGAGTTTTTGCGACAAAGGCTGCATCGTCGGCAAACAGCAAGCTGTCTACAAATAAGTCCTTGCTATTACGGCGAGACTTAAGGAGGGCGACATTAAACAATTTCCCATCTGCTCGGGTGTGAAGATGGACACCCTGTTGCGCATTACTGAAGGCAACTTTGAGCAGAAGTGAAAAGAATATGCCGAACAAAGTTGGTGCCAAGACGCAGCCCTGACGAACTCCTCTACGCATATCAAAAGCGTCGGACGTTTGACCATTGTAGACAACGTCGCCTTTCATGTCTTCGTGAAAGCATTTCACCAACTTCAGCAGCTTCGGGGGACATCCTATTTTCTCAAGTGCGATATACAGACCCTCTCTGCTGATCACCAAAGGAGTATTCTGCTCACGGCACTTCTCTTGAAGTTGCCGGATGGTGAATATCATATCCGTAGTGGAACGCTGGGAGCGGAAGCCACATTGTTCCTCAGGATACACGCGTTCGGCAAGACATTGCAGTTTAGTCAGTATGACCCTTGCAAAAAGCTTACCCACAATGCTAAGAAGGGAAATACCACGATAGCAGTTACAATCGCCGCGGTCACCTTTCCCTTTGTAAAGAATTACAATATTTGCAACGCGCATGTCCTGTGGGAATAGCTCCCTCTCCCCAGCATTTCCCTAAGAAGTTATGCAACACTGGTAATATGCACTTGAGTTTTAGGAGCTCAGTGAGTACACCGTCAATCCCAGGACTCTTTCCACATTTAAGCTGTAGTACGGCCGTACGAAGATCCCACACGGTGGGTAAATCATCGAGCTCAGTCATAATAGGTAGGTTCGGAATTAAATCCACGGCTACAGGACTGATCTTAACTGGTCGAGAATAAAGGCCAGTGTAGTGTTCTACCCACCGATTAAGTTGACGAGTGCTGTCAGTGATAACAGTGCCGTCGATCTCTTTTAGAGGGGCCGTCTTTTTTTGCACTGGACCAAGAGCCACCTTTATAAATATTCTGTCAATTGACTCCGATTTCTGATACATGACTGTGACACCACGTTTCTGTATTCCCATACAAAATCTATGGAGGCAGACCGTTTTGACAGATAATAATGAGTACCTATATCAACGATTGGTGGTGTCTTCTAGCCTATTGCTCTGCGAAGCGCTATCTAGCAACACACGAATAATGTGCTCCCTACTATGCGAATCCGAAACAATAAATAAATAAGCCAATGCTAGCAAAACTGTTGTAAGTCTGGGCGAAACTGGTTTGCTATGAATCTTGCTTCTAGTACACAGCGCGAGCGCGGCGCTGAGTGGCGATACGTAAAGCGTTAGAGATTGATTTGAAGTCCAAAATCTGAACCAAATATGCGCTAAGCCAACAAGCGTCTATCATCGTATTTCTTTCTAAGTTTCTAATATCACAATAGATATAAGCGCATGGCGTTATGCACATTGACCGCGCTGCCAACTAATTTGCAGTGAAGACTCGGGATTATCTACGAAGCATAAACGTCAAGCCTCTTATTACTTTCTTAGCGCGACAAAAAAATCTTCAAAAGACAAAAGAGACTGATAGGAAATCTTGTATTCATGAATTGGATATGAAGGATTCATATCCAATTCCAAAGCGTTTATTCTCTCCAATAAGGTTTCAAATTTCGAGCGTAAACTATCTACGGTTTTCAATTCGTACATGAAAGTGGATTTAAAAATTTCATTGTCAATCTTGTTTGAGTAAAGACCATCATCTTAGCCTCAACTCAGACAGCTAAAGAGTTTTAGCTATACTAACGAACATCAATTTATTTTTATATATAAGCGAAGATAACTAAAATACAAGTATACTAGTTACTGAATACATATAAGGGACTATGTTCACATTTAATCGTTCAAAAGCTTACCACTGCCCATGCCTTGCATTTAATAACCAATTTAATTAGTCATAAAAAAATATGTTTTTGCTATTGCGCTATTGCGAATGATGTTTTTTTATCAGAGTGCATTTCGGACGGTCTGCTAACAAGATATTACATTGCCGCAAAGGGCCCAATGCGGCTTCAGGGATTTAATCTAGTTAGGATATAATTAATTAGGTATTATGTTATTTTATAAATTCCTGAATGGTCGCGAGTCGCGGCGACAGCATGCCGCAAGTGTGGCCTGAGCCTTATATTCAGGGCTAGTTCACAATGAGTGTTGGTTCCAGGAGACAAGTGGCTGGTGTCGTGCCTCGGCGTCCTGTACCTCAGCAAGGGGCTCTTCTACCGAGTGGTTCCCGCCGACCAGAGGATGGACACACCTTACGCAGGAGTCTTCAGGTCAGTTTATGGCTTAAGACTCACGGAACGGTTTTCACCCGCGCCCGCCGCGTTATTTTCAAAACCTACGAGAACAGATTTTTGTGCGGTTACGCAGCCGCCGCGGTTGCGATTATAGCCCGCAAACTTGGCGGTTGACTATCGCAAGACGGGAGGTTGCATTAAACGATCAGTTGAGTTCCGAATTTCTGTACACGCCCCCCCCCCCCCGCGTCCTGCTGCCCATGCGGTCGCCTACCGACCGCAGAGCGCGCGGCTGCGGGACCGCGACCCGCGCCCGCCGGTAGAAGATGACCGCCGGTGCAGCGGGACCCGCAAACGACCGCACAAGCCGCGGGCGTGAAACGCGTCGTGAAATGTGCTTTGATTTTTTACATAAATGTCTGTATTCTACAAAGGCTGCGGGCCCGTAACCGCGGCGGACGCGGGTGAAAACTGCTTCGTGAGTCCTTAGCTTAAGGCCTCTTACTGCGACTGTGAGCATCAATACAGTCGTGCATTTTCGTCAATTATTAAGATTAGTAAATTTAGGCAAATTCAACGGATAAAACACGAGAAAGTTGTTGGTAGGGGTTTGCTTGACACTAACACTTTTTTATTGTATGTTTATTGGCTCACTGAGTTAAGACCATAGGCGATCTTCTGTTGATTAAAATAATCCTGGCGCTAGTTTTCAGGAGGGGTGTTGAGTGAGGTGGTTTTATTAGTATACTTAAGGCTTTCAAGCATTAATAAGGTGCAAATCTCATTGATCCAGGTTCCGGCTGTGGTGGTGCGGCCAGTGGCTGGAGGTGCTGGTGGACGACCGGCTGCCCACGGTGAACGGGAAGCTGGCCTTCCTGCAGACCAGCCACACGGGGCAGCTTTGGCCCGCGCTGCTTGAGAAGGCGTATGCCAAGTAAGTGAACGGGAAGCTGGCCTTCCTGCAGACCAGCCACACGGGGCAGCTGTGGTCCGCGCTGCTTGAGAAGGCGTATGCCAAGTAAGTGAACGGGAAGCTGGCCTTCCTGCAGCTCGACGGGGTAGCTCAGGCCCGCGCTGCTGGCGATGGCGTATGCCAAGTGAGTAAATATCGTTGATCCAGGTTCCGGCTGTGGTAAGGACGTGTCGGGCCCTTTGTGTAAGCGGGTCACTGCCGGTGGTGTTGCGGAAGTCGAGGCTTCAGCCAGTACTCGTAACACCGAAGATGGAACGCCGCGGTGGTTTAGTGGGTAAACCCCATCCTTCACAGGAAAGAGCAGTGCCCTTTTAAGGGCGCTGGGAGTCCCACTCACCAGTGAGGCAGGTGGTACGAGCCGTACTCCACCACGCGGGATCAGTTCGGATTGATGGAGGTAGTAAGTAGTATCGCGTCCAATAAAAAGGTTATTTTTGTATTTATTGATAAGATAAAATTTTAAAAAACCTCGCCAATATACGTAACTCGACATGAGCTTCAACGGCTGGGAGCAGATTCTCATGTAATCGAGAAAGTTAACATTTGTAAAAAGTACGAACGAACGAACATTTTCCGATGATTTCAAAACTTGCGCATTCTCAGAACTTCACAATTGAGATTTTTCCATCGTTTATCGCACTCGAACGCAACGAGTGATCCTAGAGGTACGATCTCATGCATTCGTACTTTTACCGCAAGATAATTTGTATGAAACATGCTAAACCTAGGTGTTAGATAATAACTTTAAATAATTGTTGCAAGGTGCATTTCATGACAGCTTCAAAATATTTCATACTCGAAATTCAAACTTCGACTGGTCAGCACTACACGTTGCGTTCTAGTGGTGGTCGATTGAACTTTTTACGAATTTGAACTTATTACCATTGGCCCGTAGAAGTTGAATTTGTAGTTAACGAAATTTTATTTAAAAAAACATCATTACCTATGGGGTTCGCATAATTCACACTGATTTTTCACTGGTTTACTGGTATACAACCTTTTATTTGACAGTTCGAAAACAAAATTGGTTAAGTTTACGACGCCTAATGTTTATCTTTTGAGGCCTTGTCAGTAAACTGTGCGCAAACTGGATGTGAATCTTAAAATGATTCTTATGCGTTGCTTAAATGTTTAGGTATAATAGTCAAGAACCTTCATTGTCAACAAAATGAACAGCCATGCGATTCAATTTTTGACGCAACTTTAGTGCTACATAACATGTGATAAGACAATGTAACAGGTGTAAAGTGGGTTTAACTTTATACATAACAGGTGTGAGATACCTAAGTCCTTTTCTCACGACATGAGCCTTGGTTTTCTTTCTACTAAGAGGATTACTGATAACTCGCAGCAGTTGACAAGATTTTAAAATGTTTACTACCTATCAAGAAATAAGAATGTTATGATTTTCTTTCTTGTTTACAATGTTGTTTACAAAATACATTCTTTTATAAAGATTCTACACAAAACATTGAATTAATGTATTTCTAAAAAAATATCTTGTTGTTGACGTTGGGAAAAGACATTGTTTATCTTTACACCTAAGTAAAAAATGAATTTGTTAGAGATAGAAAACAAACCTTAATTAATTACACCCACACATTGTTTATGCCAAGTATTAGCCCCTTCATACACAAGGCTACGCATATATTTGATACTCGGCGATTTAAGTTTCCAAGCGACTAATGTCGGCGACTGTTGCGATCAACTCTACTAGTGTACAAGCCACAATGAATTGACGACCACTTTGGTATGATGGTCAAGAAGTTGACTATTAACTAACAGGTCGCGGGTTCGATCCCCGCACTATACAAACATTTGTGTGCATGAACATGTCTGTTTGTACTGGTCTGAGTGTTATAAAATATATTATTTATTTTTAATACCACTGTTGATTCTGATATCTGTAAATGTGCAAGTGCTTAAGCTACTTACAACGGAGACAGATCAATGTATGTGATGTTGTTGTATATTTATTATTTATTATTAATTTGGAAGGGTCTTATTGGGTCGCATTCGGTTGAATTCAAGTCTATAATAAATCGAATAAAAAATGTGACTGTGATTTGTGGCGTGAGCATTGGTTTTTAAAGGTGCCGCTACCTATGAGGTCTCGGGCTTGATTCCCGGACGGAGACAATGTTGAAATCCACTTTTTTATGTCACAGTGGTGGTGAATTGTTTTGTTTCTGATTCCCATAACACAAGTGCTTAAACTACTTACTTTGGGATCAATGCATTTTGTGTGATGTTGTTCCTATTTATTTCTAACTAGCTTACCGCCAGCTACTTCGCCCGTGTTAAATTCGGTTCTCTAATATGTTAAGCATGTACACAGTGACCTACTTCTTAAATAACTGTAACTATTAAAAAAACTGCATCGAAATCCGTTGAAAAGCTTTACAGTTTTAAGCAAACGTACATACAGACATAGGGACAGACGCGGGAAGCCACAGGTTGGGCAAACTGTTGGCCCTAAAACTAACCCTATTGGCCGTTAGAAAAAGCACAAACAAACCACTAATGAACATTGAGGCCAACCCTTTTTTCTAGGTCCACTCATTGGGTGATAAGTTTGAGGGGTTATTCGATATAGTTATAATAATAAAAATATTCCTCCTGGCCGATTTCGACCACGGCGGCCAATCTCAACAGAGATCAGCCAACTACGCAGGAGGTATTATAGTGCACACGTGTGAACGCAATTCACAGGTGCACTCACCGTTCCATCACTCTCAAAATTCGGTGAGACGGCAATCCGACATGACCGGTGAGAGATCAGGCACAGGACCAACGGCTTAACGTGCTTTCCGAGGCACGAAGGTGTAACACTGCCAACTTCCCGACTCCGAGCTGTTTTTGAGAAATTCATGACAGAAAATCTCAGAAACAATTTTGACTTGACTTGGGATTCGAACGTAGGACCTCTCGGATGTAAGGCAGAATCTTTGCCACTACACCAACGAGGCACTCTAGGCAGATGTAGTTATATGGAATTGTTTTCGAACCCAGATATTTGACCGCCGCTATTTTCTATAGACTACACGGGTCGTACGAAGCGCTGAAGTACGGCAGCTTGTTGGACGGGCTGGCGGACCTGACGGGCGGGATCACGGAGTCGGTGCCAGTGCCCGACGCCGCCGACGCCGCGGTCGTCGCTGGCATGCTGACCGCGACCAGCGTGGTCACCGCACACCATTTCCCTGTGAGTACAATGATGATTTTTTTTAAATTTAAGATTAAGTTTTTTTCAAAGATTGTGAAAGCATAAATACTTTAAGAAATAAGCTTAAATCACATATATGTAGAGTCGAGTACCGGCAAATTTTTTTTTATGTGTATAATTTTGTATCTCATTATAAATGAAGTGTAAATTTCGTATGAGAATAAACATCTTTAAACCTAAACCTAAAATGCTAAGTAGGTACATACCTTTATCGCACCGCCAACATTTTATTTCTGCTTAACCCAAAGGTATGACAGTAAGTCTTAATTTTGTGCTAATATTGCTGTGCAATAAATCCTAAATAAATAAATGGTCTCACGGTCAAAATAAGGACGATGACAGGGTCAAAAGTCCCTCTCAGTAAGAGAATAGGCACGATGACACCTATCGTAAATATTTTCAAGAGCATTGTGCTTAAAAAACAAAATCTCTAACTCTATGAAGTTAATAAAACCAATTAATTTCCAAAAAACGGTAGAAACCAATTTTTGAGTACACGAAGTACAATAAATATTCAATCAATTGACTCCTATTTCTGATAGGTACCCTAACGCCACGTCACGTTAGAGTGTTCCCATACGAAATCTATCGAGGCAGATCGTTTTGACAGATGATAAAGAGTATGCCAACGATTGATGGTGACACTATAGGCTAGTGTGTGTCAAATAATATTAGATGCTTTCGAATTTGTTTATTTTTCGATCAAGTCAGAAATAATATAATATTTAAAAACATAGCATTAAGTCATGGAGTGGGGGCTTCCAACGTCACAACAGGATAGAACTCATATGCAGACTTGATGGCGATCAGAATGTGACGTCATATCGCCTGACGTCACAAATCAATCTGGCACTGTTTTATTGAATTATTGTGTTTTATTTTATTTAGTAGGTATTAACTAAAAAAAATACACAAATCTTTACAATGGTAAAGATGAAAACTTGCTCCAGGGCTTGTTATCAGCAACTGTTTCCAGAAGAAAAGTAAGACGATTCCCATCGTGTGTTGTTTGTAAAACAAATCGGAAGACGGTTTGTTTAGAAATTCGAGCTTAGATGCTCAGCTCCTGAATAACTCTGTACTAACGAACATATCTATAAAAAAACATCTCAGTCTACTTTAATGCACTATCAATCTTCTTATTTTATTTCATACCATCAGAAAGTGCTAGTCACGCTGATTAACTTCTCCTAAGGCGTTATATTTTTACCTCTTACGGCTAGCTGATCACCTGGGTCGCTAGGGTCCACATCAGGTACTCCAAAGCTTCGTTTTCGTTACGTGGTAGTAAGTGCTTGTCAGGCTAAACAACTGTTCCTATGGCTTTTATTCTATTTAGACGACCGCTTGGTGCAGTGGTTCACATGTCGGACTTCTAAAACCAAGGGTCGCGGGTTCGATCCCCGCACAGTACAAGCATAAGTGTGCATGAACATGTGTGTTTGTACTGGTCTGGGTGTTTTCTGTGTATAATATGTATTTATTTACAAAAAAAGTATTTAAGTATGTTTATCCGTTGTCTTGTACCTATAACACAAGCCTAGTAGCTTACTTTGGGACTAGAGAATTGGTGTGATTGTTGTGAAATATTTATTTATTTATGGCTATATATTCATACATCTCCTAGTTTACCTGGACTGCAAGGGTTCCACATCAGGTACTCCATAACTTCAAATTTGTTATGTGTGTAGAAAGTGCTCGTCACGCTCAACCACTTTTCTATGTCTTTATATGCAAACCTTTTACGGTTAAGCTAGGCAGCTAAGGTTCCACGTCAGGTATTCAGACGAGGTTCCAGGCCAGGTTCAGACGAGGCTCCATGTCAGGCATTCAGGTAGTTTTTTTAGCCTTTCTTATTTATGACAAGCTTAATCCTTGAATACTAAATTCTTAAATATTCTATCTTGTCAGCATTAATCTAACGAAGTATTTTTGTTCACAGGTAATCGAAGAAAAAATCAAGGGCCTAGAATTAGAAATGAACTATAGGATATATAACATAGAAAAGGTAATGTATCATTCTCTTAAACAAAGGCTTAGAAAGTAATCATTCTTTGATTTATAGAAGTATATACCTACCTACTTTCGTATTTTATGAAAGATTCAAAAAGAAAAAATACAACATGATTATGTGGCTAATACACTGAAACTATTTTTTTTCTGTAAGTAGACCTAACAAGGAGCACTTTTACAACTCTACCTTAGTTAACACCGATATTAATCTTAAGTTTCAAACAGTAAGTTTAGGGTGTGTCTACAGTTTTGAGATGTGTTGAGTAATAGCGACTTGAGAGGGAAAGTTATAGTAAGAAACCCGTGGTATGCCGTTCTAACACTGACCTTTATTTTCATCGTATCAAACTTATTAACTTTACAAATATGATGCATACGCAAAAGTGCGGATTTTAGTCGTGTGCGTAAATAAAATACTTATTAAAACGTTATTAACTGCCTCTCAAGTTTGACATAAATTACAGAGTCATTGACTTACCTAATTTATATCTAATGTGCGGTAACCCGGTACAGTAAGTAAGTATCCCATTTATATCATCATCATCATTATCAGCCAACGGACGTCCACTGCTGAACATAGGCCTTCCCCACAGTTTTCCACATCGACCGATCACAAGCGGTCTGCATCCAGTGTGATCCTGCGATCTTTACAAGGTCGTCTGTCCATCTTGTCGGTGGACGTCCTACACTGCGCTTATGGTCGAAGGGTCTCCAACCCAGAACTTTTCTGCCCTAACGGCCATCAGTTCTTCGCGCTATGTGCCCTTCCCATTGCTACTTGAGCTTACTGATTCTCAAGGCTATGTCCGTTACCTTAGTTCTTTTACGTATCTCCTCATTCCTGATTTGATCTCGTAGAGAAATATCGAGCATATAGCCCTCTCCATCGCTCGTTGTGTTATCTTGATTTATATTCTTCGTCTTAATTTTTCTTATGTCCCAGTAAATAATGAGTAGTTACTTTAAGTGTTGGTAAGTTAAATTGTTAAAAATAATGTAAATTAACAGGTGGACTCATCCGATGGCCCCATTCACCTGGTCAGGCTCAGAAGACCTTTGGCTCCTGGGGACACGGCCATACCGCACGTCGTGGACCCAACTGTGTAAGACATTTTGAGAATTAGTGAAACTTTTTTTAAGGCTTATAATGACGCGTGTCTAACTTCTTCTGGCTAGGCACACAATTTACGCGCTTCACGCCCTACACTTTTCGGTATCATGGATAAGGCAGTAGATATCTAATAAACAGAGAGTAAAAATGTATCTACCATTGGTTGAAAATAAACTCTTTTGCAAAAAAAATGGGCACTTTAGATTTTTTCCTCTACTTTAATGAAGAAGAACAAGAAATAGGTTTTATTAATTTGACGATGTATTGGCATGTTATTTGAAATTCTTTACGTTCCAAATTTAAAATTAATAAAAGAAAAATAATGATTATTGTGGATTATTCTAAAATTGCTTTACTAATGGCGCGAATTGCTGAAACGATTTTTAACTGATTACGATATTTTAAAACTTTTTGGACATTTTCTGCAAATTAAACAATTTAATCTTTATTTTTACATTAAATACCACTTTTTGATATGAGTGATAAAGCGATAAGGGCCGGTAAAATTATAGCCCTACTTGAAGAAGGTTGTTCGCAAGCTTACGTGTCTCAGCGGCTAAATGTGAGTCGTTCAACTGTCCAGAGGACTTGGCAACGGTATCAAGAGACCGGTTCGGTCAAAAGAAGACCCGGTTCGGGAAGAAAACGATGCACAGAACCAAGAGATGACCGCTTTTTGGTGAGTCAGGCGTTGCGGAATCGTAAGGCGTCAAGGTGGACCTGAAGAAGAGCCTTGAAGAAGTAAGAGGAGTAGAAGTTAGCTTGTGGACGGTCAGGAGGAGGCTTTTGGCTGCCAATATCAGGAGTTACCGCCCAGCTCGGGGCCCTAAATTACTCCGTGAGCACCGTGTTGCTCGACTTCAGTTTGCTCGGAACTGTGCTTCATGGACTCTGGAGGACTGGAATAAAGTATTGTTTTCTGATGAAGCTAGAATCTCTTTGTGTGGAGAGGACCGACGCCGGCGAGTGCTGCGAAGACCACGGGAACGCTATGCGGAAGTGTGTTTCGAAGAAATCACTCCTTATGGCGGAGGCTCCGTTATGTTTTGGGCAGCAATTAATTCGACGGAGCGTACGGAGTTAGTTTTCATAGAAAATGGAACATTAAATGCACATCGGTACATAATGGAAGTCCTAATTCCATATGCACAACCCACATTGACTGCACTTGGGGAAGATTCCATTTTTATGGACGACAATGCTCGCTCGCACCGTTCTGGCGACGTGAAAGCGTACATGCAAGAAGTTGGGATCCGTCGTTTAGATTGGCCAGCTCGAAGTCCTGACCTCAATCCAATTGAGCATGTCTGGGATGTTCTAAAAAGACGTGTAAGATCAGTGCAACCTGCTCCACAAAACATCAGGGAGCTAAAAAGAGTCATTGCAGAAGAATGGGAACGAATTCCTCAAAACGTTATTAAAAACATCGTGGAAAGCATGCCCAGAAGGATTCAAGCTGTGATTTTGGCAAGAGGAGGTCACATTCGGTATTAGGTTCTAACATTTGTAACTTTATTTAATTAAAAAAAGTAAAAAAAAATCTTATCTTTATTGCCGACCACTTCTTATTGTTTGGGCGTGTACATCGGTTTTAAAGAATCCATCGTTTTTTTTTTCTTTTAGTTGCCCGAACTCACTTCACGCGCATTAATTTACACGATTATAAGTATACAGACTACATCAAAGAAATAAATTTCATTTAATTAACTCAAATCGACCTTAGAACGTAAATTTCCTTAGGTGCCCGTTTTTTTTGCAAAAGAGTGTACAATGAATTTCATATCGTAGAAAGCGTTTTATTGCTCATTGTTAACATGTTGTTTATGATAAATAATATTCATATAAATACTTGAGCATAAAGATTCTATTTTGGAATACCAATTCAGTGACATTTTGCAATTTGTTCATTTGACACGTATTGCAATAATGAGATATTGTTATAATTACTCGCTAGCACCAGACCGCAGCATTTGAATGTCACAATTATAATTTTCATTCAAAACAAAGCTATTTCCATTTTCCTGTCTAGTCCATTCAGTAAATAATTCAATGGTTTTAGTTGTTTATTGTAAAATTGCATTTACATTTCGAATACCTAAACATTCCGTTTTAATTTTTTCCGAGGGCTTTGATAAGAGCTGCACTTAAAATTGTACATGTTTAAAATACTAGTTTTATCAGTGGAAACAGTTATTATTTTCTAGCAGCTTGTTTGATTAGGCAGTTGTTCCAACGCCGGCGATGACTGCCAAGGAAGCATCGATGAGCAAATCCAGATGAAGGGCTATGATAAAAAATTAAAAATCTTTTATTCGTTGCAAAGTAATATAACAACAATATTAGATGTAGACTCGATCTTTTAAGTGCATAGCACCTGTGCCAGAAGGAGTCGCTCTTCCTTAGCAATAGAAATCTTAATTATAAACCATACAAAAAATACAAAACAAAACAAAAATTTTATAGCTACAATCACAAAACGCATGTGTGAGTATGTGTGTGTATGTATGATACGTTTTTTGAGCGAGAAAATAGCCGATTGCCGGTCTTAACTATGGTTAAAAACCCAAAATTTGTTGGCGTTGAATTGCCCGAATTGCAACCTGTATATGGGAACATATAATTTCCTCAGAAAAAAATTAATACCAGCCCTCCTTACAGATGGAAGTCAATCCCTCTTTACGAACGGGAACGGCTCACGTCCACACCCAAAGGGTTCTGGATGCTGTACTCGGACTTCCAGCGCGCCTTCAACAGGCTGGAGGTGGTGCACCTGGACGCGGAGACCAGCAGGGCCGAGCCCTCGCTCGCTGAGAAACACAAGTGGCAGATGAAGGTCCACCAGGGTGGGTGGAGGAGAGGAGTCTCGGCTGGAGGATGCAGGAATTACGTCAGTAAGTAACTTCTTATAGATAATGTTCAAAATGTATCACATAAATTGCTCTGATTCAAAAGTAAGTTGTCTATGCACTTGTGTTCTGGGAATCAGAAACAGTGAAGGTACCACTAACACCCGTGACAACATAGGTTTCCAACATTGTCTGTCAGGGGATCGAGCCTGGGACCTCATAGATGGTGGCACCTTGAAACTGTTACCCATTACGCCATGCAAGAAAGTCGTATAAAGAGTGTACCTGTTTATGAATCTCCATTAGGATTGGCCAGCTAAGGCGCGTAGTCCAAAAAAACTTGCTAGGAGTACAAAACTACACCTAAGTGTCACTTTTCACAGACTTCTTCCACATGAACCCTCAAATCCAGCTGGTTCTCAACGACCCCGACACCGTGGTGGTTTCCCTTAACCAGCACAGCATCATGGAGCCCAAGGTCATCGGCTTCAGCATCTACAAGATGCCCAAGTCGCTGACAGAGACCGCCTCGCCGGTCTTCTTCAAGAAGATCAAGAGCACTATTAATTCTCAGTACACCAACAGCCGTCAAGTCAGTCACAGGTATGTAGCAACCATGGAACATGCAAAGAATAGAATGGAAACACCAGCAGTTATGATTATAGTACATCCATGTTCTCGACTATCTTTGTGAATAAAACTTCTTAAGCTTTGCGAATGCTGAAAAATGGTCTGCTCCAGCGAAGTTTGTTAGCACTGCCAGTCTTTTAACCGTCTTCACCGTCCGATATTTGTCCACTATACTTCCACAGATGCCAACTGGAAACAGGAGCATACCTAGTGATGCCGACGACGTTCGAGCCCCGGGAAGAGGCCAACTTTTCGCTCAGGGTCTTCTCCAACAAGCCCTTGAAAATGAAGGTGCTGGACTACGCGCCGCAGATGCTCAAGGCTGCGCTCATCAAGGCGCCCCCCGGCGTGGAGACGAGCAGCTTCGCGCAGTACGAGGCGGTGTTCCTGCAGCTGGCTGATGAGCACAGGACGATAGACGCGTTTGAGCTGCAGGAGTTGCTGGACGCGTGCCTTCCGAACGACTACATCAAGAGCTGTGCGTCTATTGACACGTGCAGGCAGATTGTACTGTCGATGGATGTATCCTTTTTATGAAAAACTAAATGCATTATTTGATTGCAGCGTTTTTTTCATATTTTGCCTCAGTAACTGTAATTTTGATATGTATAATTTGGATTAAATTAACAAAATATGGGGACAAAATCACATATAGCTCTGATCAAAAACTTTGGGATCAGAACAATGTTTCACGGCACGTCCCCGGCTTCGTACGGGTGGACAATATTTTTACATATACACATACAATGTAGCCTATGTTCATCAGGGATAATGTGGGATTTTAATGGTAAAAGCTGTTTTTAAATCGATCCAGTATTTTTGGAGCAATTCAAACAAATAATCAAACTCCTCTTAATAATATTAAGCGAAAAAAAACAAAATAAAGTTATCTCCTTAACTCCACCACAGAAGAACGGGACGGGTCGTATCTCGCTGTCCGACTTCAAAGACCTGATGTGCAGCCTCAAGCACTGGCAGCTGGTCTTCAAGACCCACGCGAGGGAGAAGATGGGCGTCCTCCGAGCTGAGCGGCTGAGGGACGCCCTTAGGGAAGTGGGGTTCGTGGTGCCTGAGAGGGCCATGGCGCTGCTGGTGCTCAGATACATGAGAAAGGATGGCATGCTCAGATTTGGAGATTTCGTGTCAGCTGTCATGCACCTCCATCGAGCGTTTAGTAAGTATTTGACAGACGTGAATTGTTGGAAACCAAGTGAATAGGGCCTGCAGTTGTTCGTGGTGCCAGGTGGTGAGAGGGCCATGGCGCTACTGGTGCTCAGATACATGAGAAAGGTGGGCATACTCAGATTTAGGGACTTTGTGACGGTACCTCCTACCATTTAGTACCTACCATTGAGCTTTTTAAAAAACACTGGTTTCAACTCCACTGAATATGTCGTGCGGTTTGGATATCTGCTTTATTTTCACGTTGAAATTAATAAATATGAAACGTTAATACATAATTCTTCTGCCAGAAGAAAGCTACGTAACGTAACGAAATGATTGACATAGGTTTTATTTTATTTTTTAAATATATATAAATTTAAATTTGTATTCATAAATCCCTCAAGAGTAGAATACGAGTATACTCGTATGTTCAATTATCAAATTGAGAAATACATTCAAAGTTATGTAGGTACCTACCTACCTAGCGTTCCGAATACTGGCAGCGTTTTTAAAAAAAACTAAATTACGGTTAACAGCGCTATCGCAGAGCATTTGTTGAGCCTAAACAAGATCGTAAGGTCACCGAGCATGACAGCCAAAGCAAACAATAAGTAGGTATTTTACATTTAGACAAGATAAAATAAAGGAAACATTGGGTAGAAAAGAACAATATAAAACATTCACAACAAAGTCTGCCGGAAAATCACAAATCCATCCATTCTATAATCGTTCTTACTTCTTTCATCCGATATCGGATTAAAGTGCATCTTAATGTATTGAAAAACGTTTTTTTTTTTCGTTTCGATTTAATCGTTCGACTATCGTATCGTCTTTTCTTAAATTAAAGTTAATAGCTCTCTGGCTTCTGACTGTAGTGTATCACGCACCTCTAGTACCTCTACTCATATAAACCAATGTAATCTAGTTTACAAGGGCAGTAACAAATCAATTATGAGACGTTTAACATCTATTTCATTCGTACTAATGATCCCGCTAGTACATGGAGACTCTGTCGAAGGCAGCCCTCCTGGTATGCGCGTATTTTCGGGGAAAATACTGTTTTAAGTACTTTGGTTTATATGAGGAGAGGTGCGTCACACACTACACTACTCCGTTGGCCGTAGTTTGGGTCGTAGCCATCCCTGTCACTCTTACAAGATTGACCGTCCGTGCGAACGCGCTGGCTAGACTCGAAAATACGAACGAAATGTTAATAGTTACAGTACGTACACTGGCACGTAGGATTTCTGGATCGATTATTGAAATCGTCAACCTAACCTAACCTAACGGGGCCGGCGACCACAGATACTTACATTTAAATAATAGTCCTCCTGGCCGATTTCGACCACGGCGGCCAATCTCAACAGAGATTAGCCAACTACGCAGGAGATATTATAGTGTACAAGTGTGAGCGCAATAACAGGTGCACTCACTGTTCCATCACTCTCAAAGTTCGGTGAGACGGCAATCCGACATGACCGGAGAGAGATCAGGCGCAGGACCAACAGCTTAACGTGCTTTCCGAGGCACGGGGGTGTTACACCGCCAACTTCCCGACTCCGAGCTGTTTTTGAGAAATTCATGACAGAAAATCTCAAAAACAATTTTTGGCTCGACCTGGGATACGAACCAAGGAGCTCTCGGATGCAAGGCAGAAACTTTGCCACTACACCAACGAGACAGATACTTACATTTAAAAGCGCGGTCGAATAGGCTAGATGACACCACCAATCGTTGACATACTCTTTTTTATCTGTCAAAACGGTCTGCCTCCATAGATTTTGTATGGGAATACAAAATCGTGACGTCACGGTTGTGTATCAGAAATCGGAGTCAAATGACCAATTATTTATTGAATTTTGTGTTTAAATATTGGCTTCTACAACTCTTTGGAAATAAACTGTTTGTCTTAACTTTATAGGGGTTATGTATTGTAAACGCCATGGTCTTGAAAATATTTAAGATAATCGTTGGACAGGCTAATTATTGCTTGAACCACAATATCATGTTTTCTTCCCAATACCCGTCGTAGAGGAACTGAAAACTTGTCAATCACTAAGAGTAGCCGTTGGATGATACTCAAAGTTACACGTTGCACTTAGGCTTACGTTAAGTTTTACTTAAGTCTCATAAACCTATCTTTGATGTGCTACCTAGAAGATGGTAACTTTAATGGCCTTTCCATTATCTTTTAATATGGTAACTAACTTCATAGAGGCAAACCCTGATAATTACATCTATTAAGATATTAATCTGCTCATTAGAATTAGTTAGTTGTATATTTTTTCTATTGCAAAAATATTTTGCAACGTACCGTGCTTGACAATATATGAACGTCATAAGATATGTAAAAATTTAGTTTTCGTTTGAACTAAGCAGTCCTTTATAAGTGACGTAATTTCCTACCTTTAAATTAGTAGAATAGCGTGATGTATCTATTTTTATCTCGATTTTCATATTGACTGCCTATCTTTTAAAAAGTCGTATGATCATTATCACGTGAAATGCATCCCGCAACCCACACAAAGCCTTTGCTAGGATATAACGATGTGCTTTGCCGTTTTGCCTGCATCGTTTTACACCTTTTCAAAAAACCAAACAATTACTTAGTGTGTTTTCCACGACGCCTTCCTGGGTAACAAGGTAACACCTTAGATCAAACCAAACAGAGGAAAATAGATAGATAGTCTTCCTGGCCGATTTCGACCACGGCGGCCAATCGCAACAGAGATCAGATTACGCAGGAGATATTATAGTGCAGAAGTGTGAGCGCAATACACAGGTGCACTCACTGTTCCATCACTCTCAAAGTTCGGTGAGACGGCAATCCGACCGGAGAGAGATCAGGCCCAGGACCGACGGCTTAACGTGCGCACCGAGGCACGGGGGTGTAACACCGTCAATTTCCCGACTCCGAACTGTTTTTGAGAAATTCATAACAGAAATGGGAAGGGATTCAAACCCAGGACCTCTCGGATGTAAGGCAGAAACTTGGCCACTACACCAACGAGGCAGTCACACACACATATACGAGAGGAAAATACGGTACGTCCTTACAATCGTCAAGAATATGCCGCTGACGCTGACACACGCACGTGTAAACAAATTGCAGTACCGACGACGACTAGGAGCGGCGCAGGTCCATCGAACTCAGTTTAGTAGGACCACGTGCGACTAAATTTATACCGTATCTGCTTCTTTTTGGTTTGATCTAAGGGAAACATCCGATATCGTACAAAAGATAGGTGTAAAGTGGGAGATATTTAAATATTTTGCTGCTTCCCTCTCCTAAATTACCTACACGTGCATGCAATATAATTCTGGTCAGAATACAAAGGCTTAGTCAAATAATATTTTGAAATAGCTCTCATTGTTATCTTATCTCACCCAAACCTAATAAAGGTAAAGTAATGGTCAAGGAGTTGACTATTAACCAAGAGGTCGCGGGTTCGATCCCGCACTGTACAAACAATAATTGTGTGCATGAACATAATATGTCTGTTAGTAGGTACTGGTCTTTATTTATGTATATTTGTAACTGTTGATTCTGATTTCTGTAACACAAGTGCTTAAGCTACTTACCACGGAGTCAGATCAATGTATGTGATGTTGTTTTATATTTGTTTATTAATTTAAAAAAACCCTTTCCGAAACTAGGTTAATTATATGTTTGTACACTGGCTGTCACAAAAATCGGCATAGCCGTTTACCCCTAAGCCCCTTGCGTCTTTAGTGGATAAATGTTTGCATTTAATGGTTTTTTTTAGTGGTATTCTTTTCTTTCAGACGTATTCTACACGAATGATTCCCCTCGATCGGACATCATCAACTTAAACTTATCAGAGGTTTGTATGATTATTTTTTTTGTAAGGCAGCCAGCACGTGACGGTAAACACTGCGGTATTTTGTGCGCTTGTTATACGGAGAAAAAAGCGGCACAGTCGTACCATCCTTTTCTCAATTCAATTCAGGCCCTTTTTGACCCCACTATAACTCCGTTGTGAATAACACAACAAGCCTGAATTTTTAGTTGTTTATCAAACATTGTATAAACACGGTATACTTAAATTTTCATTCAATTCGAACCATTAGTAAAAAATTGTAACTTGATAAACTTTCTTAACTTTGTCACTCAGTGACTGACTGACTGACTGACCGTTCACCAAAAGTTTAAAGCACTTCTAGTAGACAAAGAACCTTCAAATTTAGAATATAGTGAGTGTTTAAATCAATGAAAAATCCAAATATTTCATAATTTCTGTCCAGTTTTCTAGATACACCACTTTGTAAGTTATTCACGAAGCTGGTGAACCCGTATAGGATGTATAGGATTACAAAGTTACATTTGCTGCTTATGAATACCAGCACCATCGATTTCTCCCGTACGCATAATGGAAGAAATAATAGTTGTGGATAGTATTCTAGATATATGGGGCATAGCGGGAGGGGGTATAAAGCGGGAAAGGGTGTGATATTTTAGAAGTAAAAGGGACCAAAAAGGTCAAAAACATCGACATCAGAAACATACAACAAAATATCGACTTGGCCATCCAAATGTACTAGTGCTGTGATAGATACCTACTAAACAATCTAATAATGAGATGGCCGAGTCGATCTATTTATTTAAAACGTACAAGGTTTTTAATATTGATAGGGACTGAATAAATTAACTGACTTGTTGTTACCTGGATCTCACAACTATTTACGGTAGAAAAACTCAGCTGTGAGATTTAGCTTTTTACAGGATGTTTTTGATGGTGTGTATCTTACCGATAAGGATTGATATCAATTATTTTTTTCTTTCAGTGGCTAAAGTGCGCGTTGATGTGTTAGCAAGCCTATTCAGTGAAGCAACGAGCAACAACTGACAAGAAAATGTAGAACTACCTTACTTTACTACCTGTAGTAATTATTATACCAGGGAAATATACCAGGGATTTCAAACAATCAAAATATTTCTGCTATAGGTACCTCTTTCAAAATCTTCTTTTCTTCTTTCTGTTAAATAAAGTAAGTGTTTATTTCGGATGTTTCAGGGGCCCTAGACATAATTACATTGCATATTAGTCGATGACGAAAATCGTGATCGTTTGCAAAATGTATGGAAATTTGACGAGTCGTGCCATGACTAAATAAATGCTGAACTGGATCTGAATGCAATAAATCTGAATCTGAACATAATTTAGTTTGATAAATGTAAGGGCTTGTCAAATTTCTACACATTGTGCAAACGATTACAATTGATATTTTCGTCATCGACTTATCAAATGAAATGAGTTAATTTAGACTGGGGTTCTTGTTCTCAAACTTCACCCATGTAAGTAAGTGCAATAAGTAATGACATGTACCTAAACTTTGGGGACACTATGTTTACCTACCTACTACTTTTACATACATTGATAACGACAATAAACGTCTTGTATGTATCTACTCTGCATACCTAGATAATATAATATCTATATGAACAGTGTAAATAAGTAGTTTCACAAATTCGTGGAGCTTGGAGAGTGAATTACGATGTCGAAAAACTTTTACAATAAATAATTTATCAAAGGGTACATTTTAGCCAGTAAGCATATTAATACTCAATGCATTTAATGTTATATAAAGTTAATTAGTTTATTAAGCTAGTGCGTCGTGCATCGATCTCGCTTGAAAGAAATGAAATTCTAGTTACTGATACAAAAACCTATCTATTTTTACTAATATATCCGATAGGTAATTATCTAACTTTCTCTTTTTGCCAAAAGAACCTAGCGTAGATACTTTTCATACAATTAAAACAATGATACCGTCAGCTGTTTGTTATATATTTTTATTATATTACTAGTGGCCCCCCGCGACTACGTCCGCGTGGAATCCCTTTGTTTTCACAATCGCGGTCGAACAGGATAAAAAGTCCTAAGCCCGTTTCCTGGATCTAAGCTACCTCTCCACCAATTTTCAGCCAAATCCGCTCCTGAGTTCTTGAGCCGTTCTTGAGTTATAAATAGTGTAACTAACACCACTTTCATTTATATATATATAGATTATGAACATTTAGTTTCTCATTTTCAAAGATATAGGCATCTGATATTATTCCATGAATGCTCAAACGGAGTAATAGATCCTCTCGTGAATACTGATACAACAATAGTATGCGGATTTCACTTTACAGCTGTCAATTGAAGGCTGGAGAGCCTCGAGGCCTGGACGCTTGACATTGCCTCCATTGAGTTGACTCCAATATTATATGCCTTTGAGAGATTGCAGGTTGTCGAAACAATGCATTGTAACGGCATGTAACTGTTCCAAGCTGTGTACGACACGGCACTAATGTGAATTTTGAATTATATTTAGAATTTAATCAAGAAGTCGACGTTACTCCATTTTGTAAATATTTAGTTACATTAATATTTTCTTTTTAATACTCCACCGAACTGGTTATTTGTTGCCTTGTCTTATAATAAACGAACCTACTCTTGTTTTCTATAATTTAATTTGCTGTTTTCCTATGATGAGAACAGTGCTATAAATTGTAAAATAAATAACTAGAATTGTTCATAAGTAATATTACCTTTAATACACGCTTAGACACTTTCTTATTTTGTACTTATTTTGTTGTATTTTATGGAATAAATATGATTCATACATATATTTTTATTTGCCGTCGAAAACCTTAATAACCCAAAAAGGCAGGGGCAAAGTGATACATCTTTTTTTTGACAAAATATGCGTAGTCACTCGAATTTACAAATGAACAGATTCGAATGCCCAATTTAAGTAAAAAAATGATTGTAAAGAATATATCGTAATATATCGGAAAAAACATGTTACGGTTTATCGAAGATATTTTATTGACGTGACAATGTCTTATAAATTGGTTTGCCGGGTGACACTTCAAGAAACTGCGTTACGCTCCGCTCACGTTCCGCGCTCACAATGAGAGCGAGTGAGAGGCACGCGTCCCTTCGACTCATGGTCATCGCTCTTAGGCGGGCATAGTTAGCCCGCCTAAGAGCGAGTGAGACAGACATAAAAAGTGAAAGGCACGCGTCCCTTCCACTCGAGCACAGTTAACCCGCCTAAGAGCGAGAGAGACAGAGCGAGAGAGAGTGAGAGAGATAGGCATACACACCGGTTCATGTTATACGAATGAATATTCACATTAAAATTATTTTACCACTCAAAGTCGTTGTCACGTAAAACTTTCGCCCGTATACCGACTTTTTCTAAGAATACAAAATCGTCACCGGATATATCAATCAAACTGCGACGTATTTCTCTTTTGTACCAGTTTGACGCGGAATTTATATTTTTACAACAAAGTGCAACAAATAGCTAAGAATTGCGTTTTTGTAACCGCACGAGGGGCCAATTCCGCTATTCAATCGTAACAAAGTCGTAATTGAATAAATAAATAGTTTCAACGAACACACAAATTACTAGCCCTAAACTAAGCGTTATCTTGTGCTATAGTGACTAGAATAAACGGATAGAAATACTTAAATACATTTATAAACACCCATGACTCAGGTACAAATGCTCGTGCTTATCACACAAACATTTGCCCCTAGCAGGATTCGAACCCGCGACAGTCGGTTTTGTAGTTGGGACCTCAGACCACTAGACCAAAGCTGTAATCGCCTAGAAATATGTACACAATCTGAGAACATGATGATTCTGATAGTATTACGGTAACTACATCAGATACAGTACAGTTAATCGCAGACTGATGGTCAACACGAGTTATTTTAATCTTAAGAAACTGAGTGCTAATAAGACTTCGATAAATTCCATGCGCTTCAAGCAGGGTAGTTAACGTTATCAGGAACCCGATAGGTATCTTAGATCAAACGAAATACAGGAACATACGGTACGTCCTTGCAATCGCCAACATAAAGATAGGCCACACGTGTAAACACTCGCAGTACAGACGGTTCGGCTTAGTACTTTAGTAGAACTACGCGCGACTAGCTCATACCGTATCTAGTTAATGGAATCAGGTGTTACTTTGCGGAAATCCATGACTAAAGCTGAAAAAGAGAATTATTTCGCTTTAAATTTCCACTTAACGACACCAGCGCAGGAATCTAAATAAATTCAACTGTAACCGCTTGAAAAAACTAGAGCGGGAAGTCGCAGGATTTACAATACAACTCACAATGTGACACAGAAGATACACCTGAAAACCGTATCTGCCTCTATTTCGTTTGATCTAGGATAGGTATAATAATATAGCACTGTGCATACAAGTTATATAGCCTACTCTCGTGTATAAATCGGCGGGGCATTGATCAACATATTAACACGTTTTAATGGTTTAACAACCAACGCGTTGTTAAAAAGGTATAAAAAAAGCAAACAACATGTTTGATTTCACATTTATTTATTACATATTCTAAAATAAATTATGTACAATCATATTAGTATACACTTAAAAGTCATATTTTATTTAAATATTATGCTAGCCCAATTTCATTATGCAATATTAACATGATTTCAAAATGTAATATAGAATGTCTTAATTATAGAAAAAATATAATTTATAAAATTTACTACATAATTTCTGTGTATAAATACCTACATTATTTAAAATATTCTTTAAGTATCTACAGGTTGAATTTTAAACCAAAAAATAATTTCATCAGCGCTTAATTACATTGTTAATTGCATTCCCCCCTCACTTACATAATTATTTATTTTACATTCAGAGCTCCATACGGAGGGTGATATAGTTTACAATTTGTGAGTAAATGATGTCATTTAGTTTACGTCATGATCAAATGACAAATCAACTAAAGTGATATTGCTATTTTGTTTCTTTTTGCAATTATAGATCACTCTGTATATGGAGGCTAATATGGTAATTTGATTCCATGTTTAAAATGTGTAATGTTAATAACAATGAAGAGATCTCTAGTTTTAAGTGCAGTTATTTCATTTAAAATACTTTTTGTGCTTTTTGTTTGTTGTTTCACTGACCACTGAACTGAGCAAACAAAGCATGCTATACAGGTGTGATTTAAAAAGTGTGTTAAAATAAATACACTACTTCTTCTCAGTTGCCTGGCTAGGAATATTATCTGTGTCTTCTTGCGTGGCTGCTTTGTGCAGTTCGTACAGCTGGACTATCTGGTCGTCAGTCATGTGGTCTAGCATTTGGGGGTCCATATATTTACCAACTGTCTTCTTTTTCGCTTGTTGTATTGGTTTCATTTGCTTCGCCAGATTTATTGCATAATCCTACAACATCATATTGATTGTTCTATTGTTGTTTAAATATGAGCATGAGATTATGAAGCTATATAGAGACGATATATACAATCTTAGTAGCACAGTAGCATGTTGGAGACAAAGCATTATACATATGTTTCAACATGTTAAACTATACACAAAAACTCATTTCTTTGCTAGGGCTATCACATATGAAGTGGCAGAATTGAGAATAAGTATTAGTTGTTAAAGGTAGAGCTACTTACCGTCCATTCATTGAGAAAAATCTGCGCCTCTTGCTGGTTACATTTCTTATGGCGTTTGAACTCTTCCCTCGCGTAATTGTCTCCCATTACACGCAGCTCAGCCGGCAGGGCTCGGTGCACTCGGAAGATCAATTTATACAGCCTTCGCACCCGAGAAATGTGTTCCGCGGCAGCAGACATTCTGACCGATAAAGTTCCGTTAAAAACAGGATAAATAATCACTTAAAGGTCAGAACCACACGCTTTATGTATGATATTCAGAACTTAAGCTAGATTAAAAAAAAATTCGAGCTCAAATTGTATAGAAACTTCAAATTAGTATTACGAAATCAAAAAACATAACCTACAAATACCTAAACTGTAAACAACGCATTAAATAGTTACTTGGACAGTTTTGGGTTTTTTTCAATATAAGCACAGCATTTTTAAAAGGTTTTTGTCTTCACATCAATATGTTTTATTCAGAAATCCCACGAAAATCCCAAAATATTTAACCATTAATGTATGTCAATATTTTTGACAACCAGCTGACGTGACCCTCTGACATCTGACAGATCACGGGCTAGGCGTGGGAAAAAAAATCGACTGATCATTTTTAGTTTAGTGAGTTTTCAATTCCGATAGTCGATGGGTACATTTTCTGGAAAGTTGTGAAGCTTTACTTTATGTAGACAAATCTATAAAAAAAATACAATTCACCTATATATAGTCTATGTTGAACTTAAACGAAGACCAAGAATGGATCGCTGCGTGTTATACGCTCACGTTGAATACGAAATCGCCCATACTAAAGGTTTTTACATGCACACCGATTTCTCTGAAAATATTTTTATAGCAATAAGATCATGCCAGCTTAGATTGATATGTCCCTATAACGAGAATATCTAAGTAACTCTTCGTATGACATTCTTATAAAATAATCAAACAGAAAAAGTTCTGCGGTTCAGTTTTTGCTTCGGAATCTTGAGGTTTTCAAGTATTTGATACAAGAAGTTTTTGTCGACGCTAGGTATTTAGTATACAGGTTTTTAGCAATCTCCTAAAGCCCTTTCAAATTTTACTTTTTCGAAAATACTGGCATTCGAACAACGTCCTTCGCATTTCGTACCAACGGCTTTAAACTACGTAGGTAATCGCCAGAGAATCGCACTGCAAGGAGCATTCATTATGGTGGATCCACAGAGCCTAGCATCACTAAAAGTAAAAAGCAACCATACCAAAGCAAAATAGAAGATGTCAGCAAATACCAAGCGCCCTGGCCGTCTGGGTCCACCCTTTGGCGATTACCACACTTCACTGCGCTCTGTTGCGGTCCGAGGGGCGACAGACTTATTCTTTGTCACCGCGCGGTGCTATTGCACGAGCAGAATCTGCGACGGAGCGCGGTGTTGTGTGATAATCGCCACTCATACGGAATATGACTTTTATGGAGAGATGCGTTACTTTTGAGAAACAAAAACAATTTTTGCTTGAAACAATCTATTTTATCATTATTTTAACCACGATTCATACATTTAAACTAATTTTACTGACAATCAAATCGTATGTTAAGTAAAAAACTATGTTTCAACTTTATTATTTATTACAATAGTGTACCGTAGACAAATTATGGTACCTAGTTGTTACATACAAAAACTATTTGCCTATTGATAGCTACATAACATGTACAAAATCATCATACCTGACATCCGGCCACCTCAACTAAATGTTAACATTAGTTTTGAACGCTCGGTCGAATTTAAAGGAAATAATAACAACTTTGGTATATCCTTTACAGATATATCTTAACAGTTTGTAGGAAATAACTTATATGTCATACGATAGGAATACGACTTCCACAATTAAACTAAACTGATGATGTGTAAAATAAATTGGTGTGAATTAAAAAAAAAACTGAAATCACCATATTAAAAGTTAAGAAAATTTACTACAAGAAATGCAGAACGATATACAATGTCGCCGGAGTCATGTGATATTAGGCATATCATTCAAAGTGTCAGACTAGGCTTCACTTGTATATCATTAGTACCTACATATATCTATCTGTTTTGCTCTTACTGAAACCGTAAAAGATAGATACTTTGTTTCTTCGGTTCACGCGAACAGACATAGAAATAAAACACTTCTTTACGGATTATTAATAACTTGGGTATAAATCATATAGTCACAGTTTATCTGTGACCACGGACGTTTTAAGGGGTTAAAAAAAGGAACGAAACGTCAAGTTAAAAATAGCAATATTAATCCTTAAAAGAGTGTACCATTCCAAATATTTTCTTTATTCTCTGTTTCAGTGACAAAAGACTCCTAGAGCGCGCCTAGGCTCATTGTGATTTTCATACAATTAATAAACAAATTAGAATAATGGAATAATCAATCACCGATTTCAACCAGACATATTTTTTTTTGTTAAGTATCAGTTTTTTTCATCTAGAACTGTAAAACCTTGAGTCAATTTATTAGTTACGTTTACAAATTATTCAATACTAAAATGTCATTTTAAACTGTCACCATGATTTGGAAAAATAGTGCGTTGCATTTCACATTTTATTATCGTGCATGACATACTAAAATAAAACTATTTTTATAAATGTAAAAACCTACTATGAACACAAAACGCAATTTTTTGTTACAATTTTTGCACTATTGCTCTTTGTTGCTCTCGTCCTCCGCCGTTACGCTCTCGTTTGAAGGAGTGCGTTAACTGCGCCATAGACTAAAAGACCTAGCAAGTTAATAAATCTTGAATATTTTTTTTTCTTCAAGTTGTTCTCCATGACGTCATAAAATTAATACAAGCACTTGACATGAGCAACAAATGCCGACATAGATCATAATGCTAATTTAATGTGTTGAACATTATTCTTTAAATCAATTGAATGTAACATGAGCCGTTTATTTTTAAAATAATAGCGGGCCGTCTGCGACTCAAGTATTTTTTCATCGAAATGCGAAAAAAGTATTTTGTCACCTGAGTCAGTTCATACTCTGTCTGTATACCAAGTTTCATCAAAATCCATTCTGTAGTTTCAGCGTGATTGACGGACAAACATCCGAATAACCCAAAAAAGAAACTTTCACATTTTTAATATAATTGTGATTCAAATCCGTATACAATTTATTGAAAGTCTGAAATAACTCATTCAAATCTAAACTATCCGAGTCTGTTTCTATATAACTATGTACAGCAATTGTAGAAATTTAAGGGGTTTAGCAGCAAAACTGAAACGACACGCACGCAAGGATGTCCTACGCTTCCCGCACCCAGCAGCTTCCCGCAACCTTTACCAGACCGTCGGTCCACCTTGTATCCTAAATGCGTTATGGGTGTAGGGGTGTAGGTGTCACAAAAATAGGGACCTGCCCACGGAGCGTCGACCGTCACGGGCCAAAAGGACTTAATCTAACTTCCACAGGTTACACTGGCAACACAAGCTGGTCAAATACTTTCGTCCGGGGACACTCGAGGTATATTAAACGCGAATAGCGGCTTTTGACATTTGATTTAACCTTTTTTTATTAGTATTGGTCCATGCCAAGGTGTGATGTCACAGCTTGGTATAGATTGTAAATTTTAAGTTTGTGTATGCATTTTTGCTAAAGTGTGTTTCATACCCACCATTTCCATCGTGTTGTTTTAGTTTTGCACTTAAATCTTGATTCCAGACATGAAACCTATTAATCAATTATATTCTTTTTAAAACAATCGCAATCAATCCCATCACTTTTAGCACAATAATTCATTTAAATTTTAAGCTAGCCTTGTTCCATCCATTTATTTATTCACTCGTTCACGGCTAAATCTTCTCCTGAATGAACGGATGGGCGAGGCAGTGGTTGACAGAAGCCCGCTTCGCCGGATCGAGCATGAGCATTCGTTCTAGAAGGTCCTTGAGTTGTGCTATCTTCTTGGCCTCTGCTGGCGGCAGCCGGTGGTGGGGCGGCGCCAGTTCGGCCTGCAAGTCCCTTGTCGGCTTTATGCTTGACATTATGACTATTTTTTCCTGGAAAGATACCAGAATAGTTTAAGAGCTACAATCTTTGAGTGACCATGGGACTGGCAGACGTTGCACATTTTAAATACATTATACAAACATGGAATCTGGTTAATTAAGTTAATATAGATTCTTAATAATAATAATAAATAAATATACAACAACATCACATACATTGATCTGACTCCGTGGTAAGTAGCTTAAGCACTTGTGTAACAGATATCAGAATCAACAGTGGTATTACAAATTTACTTAAATAAATACATATAACACCCAGAGCAGTACAAACATACATGTCCATGCACACAAATGTTTGTACTGTGTGGGGATCGAACCCTCGACGCGACTCTCTTGGTTAATAGTAAACATCAGTTTTAAGGAACCAATAGATTAATGGCGTATGACCCGTTTTAAGTTATTTAAAAGCTACAAGATCTAGAATATCATATTATCAAAAGCATACAGTTAAAAGAAACCGATACAGAAACAAGTAAATAACAAAAAATCTATAGCAAGTCTACACGCATACACGTAGTCGCACGCACACAAACACAGTGCCGAAGTCTGCCGAACTGAGACGACGTTACACGATGTGTTAGGTTTTTTCGTTACGGAATTACTTGATTCGGTATCGCTTCTCGGCCTTTTGGCTAAGATCAAAGTGTAGTGTACTTGATTCGGTCGCCGCGCTCAAAGCCCGCGATAAAAGCCATGCAATAGCTTAAAAAGAAACTTTTCTTAACAGGCTTTTACAGACAAAGCATTGTCATCCAAACTGAACGTAAACATATACAACATTTCAGTTTCACTGGGTGAAATTTTCTTGCAAGTTTTAATTACAAACATATCATTATCGGATAAGGTGAAACTAAAAAAAAAATAGCACTCACCCTCTCAGTAATCTTATCCAGTTCGTGATACAAAAAATTGCAGTTCGCATCAAAGTGTTGATCTTTGAAGTGGCCTTTCTTGATAATTTTATTCGGCAATTTGCCTTTCAAGTCCATAAAGTATTTGAGCATTTCGTTGTTCGATTTGCCGCTGAACATGATCTTTCCTGTGGACAGTTCGAATATTGTGCACGCTGTCGACCACATGTCTATGCCGTAGTCGTACGGTACCCCGAGGATGATCTCCGGAGCCCGGTAGAAGCGTGACACCAGGTACGGAGTGATTTCGTTGTCTGACACGTGTGACGCGGCTCCGAAATCGCAGAGTTTTAGCATCAGCTTGCTCTCGTTCACCAGAATGTTGTCCGGTTTTATGTCTGGAAAGGATTATAGATGTTCAGTTACATAAATATGAGTTATATGCGGTGGCGACCACAATGCGACAATTTAAATTCTGTCTGTTACGCTTTCACGCCTAAACTACTGAACAGATTGGGATGAAAATTAATACACATATATAATGTTGACGACCGTGCATGTGTACCAAATTTCATTGTTCAAATTGTTGGTCCTTCGCTTGATCTATATACGGTCATGACGGATTGCCGTCTCACCGAACTTTGAGAGTGATGGAACAGTGAATGCACCAGTGTATTGCGCTCACACTTGTGCACTATATTTCCTGCGTAGTTGGCTGATCTATGAGATTTTTGAGATTGAGATTGGCCGCCGTGGTCGAAATCGGCCAGGAGGACTACTACCAAATTTCATCCAAATTTGTTCAGTAGTTAACGTGAAAGCGTAACAGACAGAAATTAAATTGTCGTATTGTAGTCGCCGCCCTGTATGCATATAGTTGCAGCGCGTCTTCTATGTTCGCGGAAAAGCAAATAGATGGTTTTCACGCAATAATGAGATAGCAGTGTGCGGCCCTCTTCACGGAATCGGTTGAGGAGCAGCCCGAACCGCATCCTGGGCGCATTTGCTGAATGATGGGACTTCCCGATGCTGCGACATTGGATGCGCCTGCACACCTATCAAGGTGGGTAAATATAGCCAAAGTGCGCCGCGCACGTATAGTTTTTTTTTAAAATGCTAATTGGCATGATGACAGCAATCTTAAATATTTTCAAGACCATGGCGTTTAAAAAACATAGCCCCTATGAAGTTAATATAACCAGTTTATTTCCAAAAAACTGTCGAAACCAATTTTTAAACACACAAAACTCAATAAATATTCGGTCAATTGACTCCGATTTCTAATATATGACCGTGACGTCACGTTCATGTATTCCCATACAAAATCCCTGGAGGCAGACCGTTCTGACAGATAATAAAAAGAATGCAACGATTGGTGGTGTCGTCTAGCCAATTGCACTACTAACATTAGTTTTGTAAGATACTGTGTTAATACTAACAATTATTGAAATTATTATGTAATTACAGACTAGTAAGGTAAGTGACTAACCTTACTGTCAGAAGTTAATAAGCCGCTCAATGGCCCTGGCTCTGACCAGGCCTAACGACCAACATCTATCGTCATAAACCGAGACAAGCCTTACGTGTCTTCGGAAGCACAAAGATGCTTGTAAATGGAGACGTCACATTATAAGGATGAAATTGGTCACCGAGTCTAAACGCGATCTATTTTAATTTGTATTAGGTACTCACTGCTCGACGTTTCGGCTGGATTACGATTGGCTAGTCAGCTATTTGTGCAAACCAGCCGAAACGTCGAGCAGTGAGTACCTAATACTCATTAAAATAGATCGCGTTTAGACCCGATAACCAGTAGTTAGTGTTAAAATGCAACGCGAAAGTTTAAAATCATTTATAGTCACCGATCTCAAACGAGACGTTTGAGATTAGCATTTCAGACGGAATTAGAATAGAGCTAGAGAAAAAATTAAATAAAACACGAAGCGTAGTTAACACGACAGACAATTGTACCCTTGATTAGGAACTCTATATAGAATTAAGGGTTGCGTTCATTAGGCTATGCTGTGGGTGTGCTATGACACCACCAATCGTTGACATACTTTTTATTATCTGTCAAAACGGTCTGCCTCCATAGATTTTGTATGGGAATACAAGAACGTGACGCCACAGTCATGTATCAGAAATCGGAGTCAATCGACCGAATATTTATAGAGTTGTGTGTGTTTAAAAATTGGTTTCTACAGCTTTTTGAAAATATGCTGGTTGTATTAACATCATAGGGGCTATGTTTTTTAAACGCCATGGTCTTGAACATATTTAAGATAAAAATAAAATAAAAATAGTTTATTTCGGAAAACAGGAATGCCCGTGCGCTTCGCTTGGCTCGTCTTGGCGGGGGCACTACCGTGCCCCCAGATCCATATGGGTTAGTAACAAAACTTAAACAACTAAGTTAGTAACAAACAATGTAGGGAAAGAAGCAAAGAAGTTATAATAATAAGATAGGTGTCATCAACCAGATTACTAACTATTAGCGGCTGCGTTCATATTTCATGAGTAACTCACCGGCGTGCAAGATGCCTGTCTTTTTCAGCAGTTTGAGCGCTAACAACATCTGCTGTGTGTACGAGCGTACCGCCTTGATGTGGATGCCGCTGTTCTTGCCGTATTTCTTTAGCACCTGATGATTTTAATACAATGTTATGAATTTGTTTCATTTCATTTATTCAATAATTAAAAAACTAAAAAAACACGCTTTTATTGCTAACTAAAAAAGAGAAAATAATTTCTGAGTACACGGATTTTATATTACAGTAGAGTAAAAAGCGTGGGGTGCACTTTATGACCTTTTCATACTTCTCTCTGATATAATTTTTAAATTTTACAATGCATTGTGTTTGAATTTTTCACATAACAATTATAACTGATATGCAAGCAAACTTATAACTAAAAATCTTCTACGTTATACAGACACCTTCTTTAAAGAAATTTCTTTAATTTAATTTAAAACCTAGTCTTTAGTTTTAATACCTCTGGAAGTTTGTTAGAAAGCGTTACAGCTCGATTTCGTGGACAATGTTTCTGAACCTTGAGGCAAGGTATGACATTTCTTTTCAGGTTTTTTTCCGTTTTGTCACAAAAGTACATTGCTCAGAACTTCATATGAGTAATGGCTGGGACTCATGTATATAGTACAGTATCTGCTAAGTAAGTTGCCTGTCCGATACCGGAGCGGATAGGAGAAACGTCAAAAAAATATGTTAAATACCTACCTAATATTATCCTACTATTATTATTATGCTAAATACTATTGTTTAAATGTAAATACTTCATATACCTGAAAAGGTGAAACATAGAGCTCGCATTTAAACAACCCACAACCTCTGTATGTACCTATGTTTATGAATGAATAAATGATTATGATTATTATTATGATTATGCAGGATAAATATAAAACCTCCGCTCCTCACTAGTTGACAGGGAGCTACGAACCTGTTCAAAATTCATACAAAAACCGGAAAGTCCATCAAAATCCGTTTAGAAGTTTTAAACATACAGACACGGGATACGACTTTGCTGTTTTCTTACAGTTTGGGAACCCTTTATACTATACTAGCTTTAACCCACCGCTTTCGTCCGCATTAGGTAGTTTTGTTTTTAAAATTCGTAATCTTATCCAAATATAATTAAAATCTTTGGTAATTTAGGAGTGAAAGCGATCCCGGAGTGAAAGCGATTGTTTCCCCGCGGTCAAAAGTAATTTTCATTTAAATCTGTTCAGTAGTTAAATCGTAAAAGCAATCGGCCCACTTGAATTTTCCATGGGAATGTGTCATTTTACCGCGGTAAAAAGTAGCCTATGTCCTTTCTCAGATATTAAAATATCTCCATACCAAATATCATGCAAATTGGTTCAGTAGTTTAGGCGTGATTGTGACAGAGTTACTTCCCCATTTATAATATTATAGTAGAATCCCGATAATCCTATTCTCGATTATCCGAACATCCGATTATCCGGACTCGCGACACGGCTCTAGCTCTAAATTTTATACCGCGCAACTAGACAGACATAACATATACAGGGTGGCCCATTTATCGTGGATCAAACGAATCAGGGTGGTAGAAGAGGTGATTTCCAATAAAAAATCTTTCTACAGCATGGTCATAACTTAATTGCATAAATGTTATGGTCATTTTTGTTTTTTTTAAATAAACTACCGTTTTTTGTACAATTTAATGAATACAGAAAAAAGTTGATAAAAAACAAAAGGTGTTGTATTATGACTAGATAATGTATCATTACAAAAAAAAATGAATTGCAGCTCTGGGTGCCAAATTTAAAAAGCAATCCATTTTTTCTTGTCAATTTTGAAGGATTACAAAAAATTACTACTCTCTTTGAGAACACCCTGTGAAAAAAGAATGTACTACAGAAAAGTGACCCTGTATTAAAAAAACTTGCTGATTTAATGCTGATTGAAATGAGGTATTACACTTTAGTGTCAGTTTTTTATTTCAGGTTTTATGCGAGTTTTTTTCATGTCAAGGAGCAAATTTTACGAGCAAAATTAACGTAATTGTCTGAAGGCACGTCTGTTATTCATGATTTGTACTTTAGCAGTCTCGAGATTTTGTCGTAATTCTTGTTCAGTGTTGTTCTCTCTTTGATATTACCACTTCTTTGAAATAGCCCCAAATAAAAAAATCTAATGGATTAAGGTCGGGCGACCGGTTTTAGTTTATCATAAACGGCAAGTTGTTTGTGCGTTGGATTGCTAGAACTGCTTTGTACTTCTCAAACTTGCTGATTTAATGCTGATTGAAATGAGGTATTACACTTTAGTGTCAGTTTTTTATTTCAGGTTTTATGCGAGTTTTTTTCATGTCAAGGAGCAAAGTTAGAAAGGAAAATTTGAATAAAAATTATGTCGGTAATTAAAAAACCATATTGAAATAAAAGAACAAGAATTATGAGTTGATAATTTTATTAAATATTTTTTTTACATTAAATGTTCAAAATTTCTACCTCTAACTATTATGCAAAGTCTGCACCGCCTAATAAAATTGGCACGTAATCGTCTGAAGGCACGTCTGTTATTCATGATTTGTACTTTAGCAGTCTCGAGCTTTTGTCGTAATTCTTGTTCAGTGTTGTTCTCTCTTTGATATACCACTTCTTTGAAATAGCCCCAAATAAAAAAATCTAATGGATTAAGGTCGGGCGACCGGGGTGGCCACGCAATAGCTCCGCCTCGAATCGAGTTGTTAGTAAACTAAAACCGGTCGCCCGACCTTAATCCATTAGATTTTTTTATTTGGGGCTATTTCAAAGAAGTGGTAATATCAAAGAGAGAACAACACTGAACAAGAATTACGACAAAATCTCGAGACTGCTAAAGTACAAATCATGAATAACAGACGTGCCTTCAGACAATTACGTTAATTTTGCTCGTAAAATTTGCTCCTTGACATGAAAAAAACTCGCATAAAACCTGAAATAAAAAACTGACACTAAAGTGTAATACCTCATTTCAATCAGCATTAAAACAGCAAGTTTTTTTTAATACAGGGTCACTTTTCTGTAGTACATTCTTTTTTCACAGGGTGTTCTCAAAGAGAGTAGTAATTTTTTGTAATCCTTCAAAATTGACAAGAAAAAGTGGATTGCTTTTTAAATTTGGCACCCAGAGCTGCAATTCATTTTTTTTTGTAATGATACATTATCTAGTCATAATACAACACCTTTTGTTTTGTTGTTTTTTATCAACTTTTTTCTGTATTCATTAAATTGTACAAAAAACGGTAGTTTATTTAAAAAAAACAAAAATGACCATAACATTTATGCAATTAAGTTATGACCATGCTGTAGAAAGATTTTTTATTGGAAATCACCTCTTCTACCACCCTGATTCGTTTGATCCACGATAAATGGGCCACCCTGTATTACAATGTCATTTATCATATTAAAACCACTTATATAATTGGTTTTTTTTATATAGTTTTGTCTAAACGACGTAGGTACATATGTCACACTCATTACATAATATAATATTTAAACAAATATTGTTTGATTTGACTACGAAATCGAATATCTGGATTTTTGATAATCCGAATAACCACTGGTTTTAATTGATTCGGATATTCAGGATTCTACTGTACTATGGATGTAGTGAAGAGCTGATCTCACCTCTCGCAGGTTCATGGACAGCGGCTCCAGCACCATGCAGAGATGGCGCTTGTGAAAGAAGTGGCGGAACAGTCGTAGGCAGTGGAACTTGTCCTCAGGGTCGGCGTCGTTAAGCCGTTTCAGGATCTCCAGCTCGCGAAGACCGGTCTTGTGCCTGTCGAGATGATATTGAAAAAATTCCATCATCAAATAATGGACAAAAAACTTATTATTATATATAGATTAGCAAACGAAATTAGATTAATAATAGTCCTCATGGCCGATTTCAACGACGACGGCCCATCTCAACAGAGATCAGCCAATTACGCAGCACATATTATAGTGAACAAGTGTGAGCGCAATACACAGGTGCGCTTACTGTTCCATCACTCTCTAATTTCTGTGAGACGGCAATTCGAAATGACCGGAGAGAGATCAGGCGCAGAACCAACGGCTTAACGAGCGCACCGAGGCACGGGGGTGTAACACCGCCAACTTCCCGACTCCGAGCTGTTTTTGAGAAATTCATAACAGAAAATCTCAGAAACGTCAATGAATAATATAAAATAAATAAAAACAAATTTGACTCGACCTGGGAATCGAACCCAGGACCTCTCGGATGTAAGGCATAAACTTTGCCACTACACCAACCAGGCAGTAGAGTCGAAGAAATTAAATTACATCTAATCTGAAACCAGAGTTCGCACATTTTAAAAGGAATCAGAATTACATCTCATTTTGGCTAAGAAAGATATTATTACTATCTCCCTCGTCTTGTCTGATTACAGTAAACCAATACCAATGTTCGTTATCACGAAACAAGTCTGGCCGGAAGTTGTACTTGAGAATCATTTGATAAAGAGATGGAAGACGACCTTATTGAACTTGCAAAATAGAGTTCAGTAAAATAAAGCAGAATTCAATTTATTTGGCACATAAAATTAACCTACGTGGTAGGTTAATTTTAACCTACGTGGTAGGTTAATTTTATGTATGGTGACGATCAGCGCCGCGTGATCACTTTCTAATGAAAATAGGCTTGTTTCCACTATGAAAGAAATATTCAAAAACTGATTTTCTCTAAAATAATTCATAATTTCAGATGCCTTTACACTAATATGTTTCTGCAGTTCGTATTATTTGATTTTTAATTGGAATTTAAAAGATAATTAGTCACTCAGTCGGCATTGCACGCGGTGACGTCAAAGTGTGTTATTCCCATACAAGCTCTATGAAGAAAAGCGTTTTGACAGTTGATAAAAAGTACGTCAACGATTGGTGGTGTCAACTACCGTATTGCGAGCGATGTGCAAATGATTTTCGCTTTAAAGGTGTTCATACGGCGCAGACCGCGATAGTACATATATTTTACAAATAAATAATTAAAAATAACAAAATACTCAAAGTTTTACTGCACCTTTTACTGCATTACTATAATCGAAATGCATGCAGGTTGCAAGCAACTACTCGAATCGCTTAAATCTTTGAGGGCAGCCTTCGTTTAGCACTACCCGTCTTTCTGCTTACAATGAAGACGAGGATGACTGCCTCATTGTACCCTCAGTACAGAGAATCATCAACTTACATCTCATTGTTCCGTATAATCTTGACGGCCTGTGTTCAACACCAATATCAAGATAATTACAAATAAATAAAATATACAACAACATCACATACATTGATCTGACTCCGTGATAAGTAGCTTAAGCACTTGTGTTACAGATATCAGAATCACACAGTGGTACTAAAAATAAAATTAAATAAATACATACCACACCCAGACCAGTACAAACAGATAATTATGTTCATGCACACAAATGTTTGTACAGTGCGGGGAACGAATCCCTGACCT
Organism: Pyrausta despicata; assembly: GCA_963921415.1. Lineage (NCBI taxonomy): Eukaryota > Metazoa > Arthropoda > Insecta > Lepidoptera > Crambidae > Pyrausta > Pyrausta despicata. Next base: position 16,158,932 of record OY992845.1, on the reverse strand, counting down.
CTTGGTTAAAAGTCAACTTCTTGACCATCACACACACATCACATGGTAGTCACAAGCTGGCTAGATCCAAAACAACGGATATGAAACGTCACTATTCCGCTGGTCGGGGTGTTATATGTATTTATTTAAGTTTATTTATAACACCACTGTTGATTCTGATATCTGTAGCACAAGTGCTTAAGCTACTTACCACGGAGTCAGAGTAATGTATGTGATGTTATTTTTTTTTTTTAAATAAGCCGTTTTCGGTAAGACCTTAACACGATTTACTATACTCACATGATCTCATTGTTCCTGATGATCTTCACCGCCACGTCGGTGTTCCCCCGCGCCTGGTCGCGCGCGCGCACCACGTTCGAGAACACGCCCTGCCCCGTGTAGCCGTACACGTTGTACCGGTTGTCGAGAGACTCGCCGATTCGCACCCTGTGAACGTGTGCGATAAATATACCGACCTTGGTTCAACACTTAAGAGGCATATCGAAAAAAAAATCCAGCTAAGGGGCCATCTATAAATTACTAGCTGACCCGGCAACCGTTGTTTTGCCATTTAATTTTTTTTTATCACTTAGAGGTATGAAAAATAGATGTTGGCCTATTCTCAGACCTACTCAATATGCTCACAAAATTTCATGAGAATAGGTCAAGCCGTTTCGGAGGAGTATGGCAACGAAAACTGTGACACGAGAATTTTATATATTAGATGTCACACGTTAAAGGGGAGGGAAGGGTTCGACGTAGTGTGACATTGTGTGACAAGGGGGTGGGAGGGGTCCTTAATTTCGTGACGTCACATTTCAAAACTCAATCACAGAACGAGTTTTGTGCACTGTTGTTAACTTCCCGATTATCAATGTTTCCATATTTTAACTGTTAGGGTTGGCTGGAAGAGATCTCTCTTTAGAGATAAGTCCTCCTTTACACATTACCATTTTGTTTTTGTTGTATTTTTCTGTGTGTTTGTGAACAATAAAGATTATATGTATAATCAAAAGTGTTAAAACAAAACATTGAACTATTGACAAAAAACTCAAAAACATTTGGAAATCTATCTATTGACAAATAAGGTTCGAATTGTTTTGTCAACAACTCGCTCTACTAGTGTTACGCGCCGACCGCCTAATACCCTTTGGCCTTTGATAAATGCCGCCAACGCACCGTGCGAGCGAATATGTGACATCACCCTAGGGAGGGGCGGCGTCTCACAAATGTGACCAGCTGTGACAAGACGAGAGGGAGGGGGGGTCCAAAATAATGAATTTGTGTGACGTAATTTATGGATGGCCCCTTAGCAGTTTTTTTCCAAAAACTTGGATTTTAAAGGATAAACTGAAACTTCTTCATGATTGAAGAGCCGGAATGACGACGAACCGCTTTGGTGCAGTTCTAGCGACAAATGTATTTGGTTTTTTTAAATCCTTTTTTATGAGCTTTTAGAATTATTTTTTATGACGATATAGCCAACGAGCACATACCTATAATAGCCCTCGGCGTCGTCCCAGTTGTCCGTCAGCGACGGGTTTTCTAGAGCGCTCTTGCTGTTCGGCTTCCCTGCGGTTGGTGTCTGTGAAACATCCACTATTTATTACAAAATACACACACAAAATTTTCGAATCAGCAATATTTGTAAATTCCACTCCTCTTAACGGAAAAAAACCTCGGCTATAGGATATTCGAGGGACTTATTCCACTATACGACTCCTGCGCAGCCAGTGCATGCGCTGAGCGAACTTCTGTCGCACCACTACAGTGCGACAAACTCGAGTGGAACGTACCTGCGGGGCCACTGACGAGGTGGGGGGCGAGCGGTGTGGCGGGGAAGGGAAAAACGTGCTTTGTGCGATTTCAAACGTCAGTCGCAGTAGGCTTGTTCTATTTCGGTCATTGAAAAAAACGCTCCGAACTAGTACAGTCGTTCAAAGGAACTACTTCGATCTTCTAGTACTATTAGTTCATTGTAGTTCACTCACTTCATTATAGACCTTATTACAAACATATAACGTAAAATTTCGTACAACAAAAGTTCGTCGGTCATCTAGTACTATTAGTTCATTGATACTTAAGAACGCAACGAAAGCAGTCTCCAAATGCATATTTTTCCTAATTTATTCACTTAAACTCATACTCAAACTACCTATATGTAGTTATGGGCGGGATTCTCCCTTAAATATTTTCCCCCTAACTTTTTCTCTATGCTGTATGGGCTTAGTCCCTTTGCTTTCCCAGTACAGAAAGTAAAGAACGAGTGGCAACCATTATTAATGATTATAGTTTTTATTACATGCAATATAAAGTAGAAAATCGTTAAACTCGTTCGGTCATCTTGTCTTAGTAGTTCATTAACGTCATTATAGACTTTATTACAAATGGTATAAAGTAAAAACTAGTTTTGTAGTTCGTGAGGTCTTAATCGTACATTATTGTTTCTCTCGTTCGCACGCCAGCGGGTCCTTATCTCTTATCTCGCTCGCTCCGCCTCTCGTACCTATTCGTTCGGAACTAGATTCCCGACTCTGTTCTTTCATTGGTGGTTAGTTCAGTGTACTAGTTGTCTGATTGGGTTCTACGAAACGGAATAGTTCTTTCTCGTACATATGAAGGAACTAGTTCATAATAGTACGGAGGACATGTTCTACACAAGCTTAAGTCGCAGCCGCGCTGTCAAGGCGGCTACACGTGTACTTGTCTCCTAACAAATGTTGCCGGACGCCCATGAGATTGTGGTAGTAAGACGAGACAGGCGAAATGACGACAAGTAAAAGATGTTGAGTACCTACCAAGTGTACAGATATTGATAAAATATTATTTCAGACTATTTTAAGGACGGTTGCAAAATCCATAACTGAGTAAAAATATAAATAAACAAAACGAGATAGAGAATGGGCGTGGTTGGTAACGATTTATTGGTACAAAATAAATGAGTTGATGTTTCATTGAATCATTTCACTGAGCATACAAAATGTTGTAATTTGAATATTGGATACACCTTGAAAAATCACACTATTATGTAGTAACACAGACATAGTAGTTGGTATATGCAAAATTTAAGCATTTGTATTAAACGAAGTTTCAAACATACTTCCAAACCGCAAAAACCACCCCTCATATTTCTTCAAATTCAGAGCCGCACCTACGCTCTACATAGAACCCTCATTCTAAATTTAAAACATCTAGCACTTGTTATTTTTGATGAGTGAGTAGTGACTCACGCAAGTAACCTTATGATTTTATTATATTTACTGGTGGACCCGGCAGACGCTGTTTTCGCAACTTTTCCAAATATTCACATGGTTAAAAACTTCCTTGGACTTCCACAAATATTTAAAGACTATTTTTTTTATTTTTTTTTAATTATTGCAATTGGTTCAGTCGTTCTAGAGTTTAAGCGAGACTAACGAACAGCAATTCATTTTTATATATTACAGATAGATATTTGCAAGTTTTCTAATAAACAAATATAGATTCCCAAAATACAGATTTCTAGTTTGGGAATTAATGTTCTCATCTTCCAATGTTCTATTTACTCACTCACTTCTGTACTGAATTTAAAAATTTATATACATATAGCCGCACCTACGCTCTACAAAGAACCCTCAATCTAAGGTTAATTTAGGTAGGTTAATTCCTAGTTCGATGGTGGATAGCAGATTGTTGATCTCATACTATGTACTACTATTATTAATCGAAGTGGAACGATAAACGTTTTATTATTACTATAGATAAAATTGTATACACTACGGGCAAACTCACATCAACGCTGTAATTGTCCTGGTCAGCAAACATGTCCCACTCGCTCCTATTCGATTTCTCCAGCTTGATGCTACTTTTCGATTCATTCTCAATGTTCTTTATGAGCGTTTCACTTGTGGTCTGACTTTTAGGCGGTGTTCCGACTCTTTTGACTGATACCGCGTCACGGAACACCTTCACTTCGGGCGTGTGGGAGCCTTTGTTGTCCTTTGAGTCAGTGGATGGCACTTCCGTTGCGTTGTTCTGTTGCGATTGGGTCGATGTCTGACTCTCGCCGCCTAGCCTCTGAAAATAAGAGAAACATTGTATTCCTGAAGGTATATCACACGCCTGTGGTACATCTTTTGGATCACGTTAGAATGGCATGACTGATCTGGTGAAGCGCAGGGCCAATCGCGGTGGAGATCCTTGGGGGAGGTGTATGCTCAGTAGTTGGCGTCGAACGGCTGATATGATGATGACTGATTCTAATGAAAGTGATTTTAAAAACTGCCACTAAAGAGTATTGCATTTACAATTTCAGTTTCAAATAAACAACTTGCAGGTATATTTTTTAGTCTAAAGAACCACTGTTCGTCACTCGGTTCGCTGGTAGATCATAATATTGTAATTGCATCTTGGTTATAAATCATTGAAGAAATATTATTCAAATAAGTAAAAAAAAACATTGAAGTCAAAACCCTGAGACAACCTATGGATAGATAGCTGATAGTGAGGTTCACACATTAGCTAGAAGTCAGAATACTCAACACTCACAAAAATTACCAAAACAACAACCACTGAAATTTCACCGTACAGTCGAACATAATAGGAGTAGCCTTTGTTCACATAGGACTCGCGGGCGCGGGCGCGGGCGCAAAATGTCAAACATATGAAGTGACATTCAAGTGTTCACATCGGAACGCACGTTCGGTCTACGTAACGAGCTCGCGCCTGCGCCCGCGCGTTCCGGTCTGGAAAAGCACGTAGGTAGAAATAGCTAGCTCGGGTAGGGTGCCGTGACACGCCTAAGATGTGCTACGATTTACACGTCAAGCTAATCACTGCGGTATCTTATGCCTACGTAGTAAGGGTGATTTTGCAACGAAAATGAGTAGCTTGATGTGGAGCCGTGTCATTAACATGAAACATTATCTTGAACACAGTTCCCAAAACGACGCGTTTCTTGAAAAAATGTCCTGCCATTTGCATGAGTATTTTTTTAAATAAAATCCCAGACTCCATTAAGAAACTGCCCACCCCAATGTTGAATAAATCATTGCGTACATGTCATATGGAGAAAACCTTCTATTCCGTAAAGGACTTTTGGAAAGTAAGATTTGATCAGAAGATCTACCCAAATTAATAAAATAATCAATACATAATTGATCTCAACATTGAAAGTTTTTTAAGGTTATCTATTTAATGACATGTACTTAACTTTATTTGATGCTTTCACATTTGCATGCTATTGTATATGGCTAAATAGGAGCACTTAGTTATTTATTACTATCAACATTTATTTGTACCTAATCCTATTTAATAGCAAATGAAAAATTTGTATTTGAAACTTGGAAATGAAAATGTTATTTATTCTAAAACACTTATATGTATACAATATTTGATCTGCTCTCGTATAAGGTTTCCCTGTGCTACGAAAGACAGGCTCCTCCTGAAAAGCTTAGTAAATAAATTTTATTTATTTACTAGCGGACCTCGCTGACATTGTCCTGCTGACGGTGGTCAGCCCTTATTAATAAGGGGTATGAAAAATAGATGTTGGCCGATTCTCAGACCTACTCAATATGCTCACAAAATTTCATGAATATCGGTCAAGCCGTTTCGGAGGAGTACGGGAACGAATATTGTGACACGAGTATTTTATATATATAGATATTTAGTGTGTGAATATTTACGTACGTGGGTGTGTGTGTGTTTACTTGTTGTTTATTTGTGATACATTTGTATTTTAAGAATGTCCGGTAATTGAGTAGATTTTTTTTCTTAACTGTCGTATGGAATTGATCGCGCCATTTTTTGGTAAGTTGTTTAAATGTTCTGGAAGTAACTCGTGTGATGTCATTATTTGATAGTATTAGCATGTTGTATAGTCGTGGTGCCATATAAAGGAGGTGTCGTTTTGCTAGTGTGGAACTGGAACTCGTAAATGTACCTTCATCAGCTGTTCCCTCTGCTTCCGCCGCCGCTCGATGATTTGTTCCTCTGTTTCCTCCTCATCGTCGGTGTTGATGGAGATGTCCAGTTCTTCGTCGCTCGAGCTCGGCACTATCTGAGCCACCTCGTTTGTCGAGTTCTGAAAACATAATTTTCCCGTTAAAAACCCCCGATTGAGCCAGAAGAACATCTGATGAGTTTCGACGGCTGGACGAAATTTGACTAGCCATAGCTATGAACTACCAATATTAAGTTTTCTTTCGATTAAAAAAAATCGCAGTGAAATCGGTCCATCTGTTCTGCAGCTACGATGCAAGAAACAGACACACATAAACATAGATACCCCTCTTTATCGTCGGGGGTTAAAAAACAGCAATTAAAAAAAAGTTGTATAATGGTCTGAAGATCAGATTAAAAACAGCTGGCTGAAGCTACATCAGGAGTGGCGCATATTAGGTCGATTACTATCCACTCAATAGCAGCGCTTCTGTTTAGCGGTAATTAACATCACAACACGTCCCCAGATCCTCTTTGCGTCTTTGCTACATCAAGCGTATCACGTAGTAAGTCTATGACAAACGTGCAGCAAACTTTCCACAAGTTTCGTAAGTTACCTTTCGTTTATTGTCGCCCCTGCCGATCCTGTCGCGCGATCGGTCTCTGTACCTATCCCGGCCGCGCTCCGTCGACCGGCGCTCCCGGTCCGAGAACCGTCGGTCTCTCCGTGCAGCCGGTGACCGCTCTCTCGACCGGCGGTGGCGCACCGGCTCCCGCTCCCTACGCCTTAACTCCGACGACCGACGCTCCCTCTCCCGCTCACGCTCTCTTTCCCGCTCCCGCTCGCGCTCACGCTCACGCTTCTTCTCCCGCTCTCGCTCCCGTTCCCGCTCCTTCTCTCTCTCCGCTTCTGCAAGCTTACGACGCTCACGCTCTTTTCTCTCCCTATACTCGCGCTCCTCCAACCTCTTCTCCATCTCTTTCCGACTCTCTCTGTTTATGATCTCTCGCAAGTCTTCCTCCTGCCGCTTCTTATACTTCTCTCGCTCAGACGATCTGTCTTTACTGGATGTATGTTTACTGCTCCGCTTCGAGTCATCTCGATCTTTGTGTCTCCTGTGCGATGGTGACCGATCGTCGTCATTTATACAAATCACATCCGATTTACTCTTCGTCCCTCTGACGCTTTCGTCGTCGCTTTTATCTGAAAAATACGCGACCAAACGAGCTTGGAGTAGCTCTTTTTGTTTCATCAGCTCTTCTAGATTCAAATCGTCTTCAATCATTGTCAGTTCAGGACTCGCACAGTCCTCTTGGTAGTTTTCGGTCTCTGAGTTCGACGATATGATTTCCAGGGCCTCGTCTTTGGCGTCCGGTGGCGCCACGTGATTATTTCTATTTATACTCGTACTTCTCGCTTTTCGGGTGGTCGTGTCGCCATTCTTCGCTTTCTGCGCCGACCCGGAGCCCAGAGAGTCGGAGAAAGGGGAGTGGAGGGATCCCGGCTTCATCGACGCCTTGCACTGCTTAGATTTTTTAATCAGTTCCTCGACATCAGAGAGAGACGTTTCACTTTCAGGCTTTGGGCTTTTGTGTTTCTCCTTTTTGGATTTCTTTTTCTTCTTGTGCCCCTTCTCGTCGCCATTGTCTTCTCTTTTCCGTTTCTTATGCTTTTTGTTCTTTCTTTTCTTCTTGTTCTCGTCTTCGATGCTGTCAGCGGTGGACTTCTCTGACTCTGGTTTCGTTCTGGAACAATTGTTAACATTATACTTACGATGGAGGGCTCCGCGCTTTCTGGGACTTCTTCGTTTCCGTTCACAATACAATGAATAACTCTGTAATAGTGGATGTAGTTGTGAAATTTGGCAAGTGAGTGATCAATTTATTAACTCCAAATGTTCCGTATAAAAATACTATAAAAAATAAAATATGAAAATTCGAAGGTAATTATTTTGGAATACGGTCTAAGATATAACGTAGAGTGTAAAGTAAGTTACAAACCAAGTATATCAATCTATAGACAACCTTATTCTTTGCTATAACGTTATCCTCACCGAACCAATAAAGTATCTATAGTGTCCGTTACCAAGGTTGAAGAGATTATTAGAGTATTTTCTATTCCCCGTATCTATTTACCTATTTCTATCAAGTTATAGCAAAGTAAACTAACTTAGTTCTATAAGTAATCTGTGCCTTCCTTTTCCCAGTTCAATAAAATGTAGTTATCAAATAGGATTCTCTCCTGTGGTCAAGATTCTAGTAAATGGTAGTATTATCTACGGAACACATGAAACAATAATTTGATCTATACTTGCTTTGGTGTAATGCGGGACCAGTTACTAAGTTGTATTGATATATTGATTGCAAAGTTTATGTTGTTCATTGTAATGCTGTGAGAAGGGGCCATTGGAAGGGTTAGGTTGGGTCACATTTTATAATTAAATTTAATTAATACATGGCTTTTCTGGATTTGTTATTGTTTGGATTTTTGCCAAGTGACATTTTGATGACAACTGATTTTGACTTTAAATGCCCAAAAACCAAAAGCTAGACTTCAACATACTATCAAAAGAAGGATGCTTTAATTTGTCTATAATCAAAGCTGGCTCTCTCTCTGCTCAACGCTTCAAAGCATTAAATGAGAATAAGGGACAACCAGGACTTGAAAATATATTTTTAAAAAACAATGACTTACTCTTTTCCCATTGATAAAGCTTTTTTCACACTGAGTCAAAACACAATTCCAAGGTTGTAGACCTGTAAACAAAAAATGTTCTCTCTCATCTCACAGTTTTGTGCAAACAAAAATATATCTTTTATCAACAATTATAATTGTTGATCAAATACATCTATGATACAGAAATCAATTTAAGAAACTAGTTATAGCATAAATGTCTTGAAGTGTTGGTATTTCTAAGATAGAGGTAGAAAAATTAATGGCAGGGATCGAACCTGCGTCCGACCGGCATCCGGATCCTGTGCGTAAACCACTCCGGCGGCACTAGTTAGGTTTTAAAATTGAAACTTATGCTTATCACAATAAAAAAAACATGCTCCTAGAGCTATTTCTAAATACTGTCTCAAGATTCATTCGCAGAGCAATAAAGGGAAGTGTGCTACAAAAATGGCAGAAGATTACCTATAATCTGTATGTATAAAATAAATAATAATAATAATTATAATTTTAAATCCAAGGGGCATAAAACCCTAAATGAGGCCTTAATTTAAACAGGTTTTAATTTAGATAAGCAATATTGCAGATTTACTTGCATTACTTTAAAATACAGATAACTAGCAGACCCCGCAGACATTGTCCTGCCCGTTAATTTGTGTTTTTCATTTTTGCCACATACATTTTGAAATTCTTGACAAATTTTAAGTAGAAGTTCAAAAATTCTCATATTACACTAGTTAATTAGTACTCAAGATTTCGCAGAGCCAATTCAAGCAACTACATTTATTATTTGCCAGAGGTCTCATCTCATCAGCCTATGAACATCCAACTGCTGGGCACAGGCCTCACCTCAACTATGAGGTGCTCAGCCACACTCCACCATGTCTTTTAACATAGGAGTAGACAAATCCAAAAGCTTCAAACTGCTAAGCTATCAGGAGTTACACATGGTATTGTGAGTCAACCAGTAAAGATAGACATATGCTGTTACAGGATATTTTTAATATAATTTTAAGGAGAATATTTCCCTTATACATGATTTCTGTGTAGCTTTAACAATCAAGGTTGCACACACGACAGAAGTCTAAAAAATATGAAGAAACTTCTCCCATTTTCCCAACATTTTTCTACATTGCTCTGCTCCTTTTGATTGAGGTGTGATAAAAAGTATACTTTAACCAGCTCAGGAGTATGAAAAATAATTGTACCAAGTTTCATTAAAATCCGTTGAGCAGTTTGTGTTTCTATAACGGTTATACACACAGACAGTCAAAAACTTTATGAATTGTATTTTTACTGATCACCCTCTGATCACATATTTTGGAAATATATTTCATTACAGATTGACCACTGTACAGATTTATTATAAGTATAAATATATGCAAAATATAAACATAATCAAGTCAGGTTTAAGGTGAGACGCTGTTTTCAGCTCATGTACAGCTAAACTAACTATGAGCTGATAGAAAAAGGAATTTAGTAATGGGATGAAAGTTTCAGTCATAATATGTAGAAAATATACAGGTTAGCACGTTCAGAAGATAGAACCTTCGCTGGCAGTATAGCAGAAAGATAATCTGGAGAGGTTTGTTAATAACCAAGCTTTGCAAATTAAACAGTAGAAAAATAATAAGAAAATATGTAAAGAAAAATACGTAACTTATGCCGACGAAAAGGGCGTGAAAATGAAATATGTAATAACAAACAATTCACACAATTTCTAATGGGAAATACACACTGAAATTTGGAATTTTCCTTCATACGGTGTCAATACCTTTTGTGCAAATAAGCTGTGTAAATGTCCTAGACACGTGTCACAAAGCTTACACAAAAGTGATATATCAATACAATTGTTTAGCTTCTGTTGTGATCACTGTATTTTCAATGTATGATGCTAAAATATCAAAAAAATATTAAAATTCACTAAACGTGACATTACCTCAATGTTAATGTACTTTGTTGTGCGTGACAGACAGACAGACAGGACTAGAGTAGTAGTAACATTATTCCCAAAGGGAAAGGCAACGGTTACAGCCATACAGCCTAATCTTTATTTATGTATTACATTTCTTAAAACTGAGGTGCTTGTGGCGCAGTGATTGCAGCGCTTTGGTAGTGATACCAAAAGTTAAGCAACCTACGGCGCGGTCATGTTTGGGATGGGTGACCATTCTGACCATAAAAGTGACGTCTATTCACAAGCATCTCCGTGCTTCGGATCGCACGTTAAGCTGTTGGTCCCGGTTAACATCGATACACACACCCCTCCACCAATCCGCACAGAGCCCGCGTGGTTGAGTATGGCTCGCATCACCTAATAGTTGAGGTGAGGCCTGTGCCCAGTTGTGGGACGTATATAGGCTGAAGATTATGATCCACACATTGGCACACACACTAGTTCAATGCCGGTAGGGTCAACGTACGGATAGACGAACAATCCGCGCCAAAATTAAACTTCTTACATTTAAAGAAATGCGTGTCACTAATTTTTCGGGTGTATTATTAATAGGTAGGTTAAGACCTTTGTCTTGCTTGAGTGCTAAAATATATGCCGTAATCAGTCACTGACCTCTTTAAATACAACTACGCGTACTTGTATATAGGTCAGTGGCCGTACTATACTCATTTCTTTATTTTACAATGACGGCATGCTTAAAAAAAACCGGTCAAGTGCGAGTTGGACTTGCGCACCGAGGGTTCCGTACAAACCTGTAGATAAGGAGTACATAGTAACTTTGAAATTTTCAAAATTGTCAAAAATATTTTTCGAATATATATTTTTTTATATGATGAAACTGAAAATTTACGGATTTCGTAATTTTTCCTATATCTGTACTATAAGACGTAACTTCGTACTAAATTTCAAGATTCTAAGTTTACGGGAAGTACCCTGTAGGTTTTGATTCCCGTGCGAGTTTCGAAAATTTGCGGCCTAAATGGCTGTATCTTTTGATTGCGTTGGCTTAGAAGGTTGATTTTTCTACAGCTTCCAGGGACAGTAGACCTAAGTATCATATAGAAATTTCCCTAAGTATCATATATATATATATATTACTTTTGACAATGTCACTATTTGCTCTAATTGCTCTAGCTTTAATCCAAACATCGTGCGTAACAGCCCAAGCCGCCTGCATAGACCCTTGTCTTCATAAGCCGTTTTAAGGTTCTTCCAGGCCTCATACACAGTGTCTTACTTAATACAAATTTACAAAAAAATTCGCTTTTCTTTTATAATTTCAGGTGTCGTGTCATGGAAGCACATCGAGCAGTTCTTTGAACTTGACAATTGCCAACCCAATAGAAAGAAAAAGTAAGGGTTAAGTTGGCTGCCCAGATATTTAATCACTCTGTGGCAATGGGCATTTAATCAAAAGCATCTACTAGTAAGTAAACCAAAAAAATATCTAAGCCAACACATTATCACTCGAGTAATGCTAAATGTATATTTGTTAAAATATTAGAGTTTAAGAAAGAAAACATTTTTATTCAGTATGACATATTTTACCAAAACACATTCAAAATCACATACACAAGATACTGAAAAGGTGGGCCACTCAGCATGTGTCGTAGCATCTCAGGAATGCCACGAATGGTTAAGGCTCAATTGTTATCTTTTCTGTCTCTTCACCGCACTGCGCCAGGTTTGGCTGGCTCATATGTTTAGAAATGCTGTGGCCATGTTAAAATATCTGCTTGCTTATAACTTGTAATATTTGATTGTTTTATATGAGCTGCCTGCAGAAGCAGTTGCTACAGCCACTTTTCTTGAGCATTTCAACAATTCATTTGATTTGCTCAATGCAGATGCACCAGAAAGGCAAGAAGGGAAGCCTTATAAAACTTTGACGGCGAAGAGTCCACATAAAGTTTTTTTTAAGAAATCTATTAAATCTATTATCACTGAAATGGAATTTATTGGGTGTAGACGAAAACTACCATCACAAGGGGGGTGGCTAAAATTGTTAGACGGATATGAGCGTCTGTGGGATAACCTACATAAAAAGCATCATATCAAAAGCATCGCCACAAGGAGAATTAACCAGGATCCCTTAGAAAATAGCTTTGGGTGCATAAGAGCAAATTGTGGTTCAAATGACAATTCCACAGTCGCTCAGTTCATTGCCGGCTTGAAGACAGACATTATTACCAATATGAGAAATATAAAAAAACCAAAGAAGTTGTGAGGACGATAATGGCGAATTAGTGGACAACTTTTAATATCTGTTCTGCAAATTAAAATAAACCGAATAAAAAATTGATGATCCAATGCCCGAGCCTGGCCCCAATGTCTCTGAGCACGACATAATTTGTATATCTGATTAGGAAATAGATAGGTAGCTCAGCGGAAACACAGGCATGTGTATACGTCTGTGGTTTCATTTTAGAAAGTACGCAAAAGATTGTGAAAACTGTAAGAAGGCTATGCTTGCCGAAAAGCCCACAGAAATTCACATATTTACGCAATTTAAGGAATATGTGGACGGCAAAAATAGCCTTCATTATGCGAACCACAGTTTCATTGCAAGTGTGGAAAAGTCAGAGCTTGATCAAATGCATTTACTCGTATAAGAAAACTCGCACTCAGACCACATAAAAGAAAATTGTATTAAGCTCATCAGAGAACAAGTCAATTTTGAATGTTTAAATGGATGCCTACAAGCATTGGTTAGCCAATAGAAATATGATTGAGCAATCAGTTGCAATAATAATTATTAAACGATTTTGCATATAACAGAACAGAAGATTCTCCATTAATAAATTACCTGAAAATTTAATTTCATTGCCTTTAGATAAATTTAAAACAGTTGTTAAAGATGTATTAATGTCGAAAGGATATTATAAAATTGATGATTATATAAATGACAAAGATATATGGAAATGTTTAAATGCAAATAATTATAATTATTGTAAATCAATTTTGAAAAGAGGCAATGACAATAGTGACTGAGTTTCTTGCGCCGCTTCTTCTCAGCACTGGCCCAAATTGTCCCGAAGCGGTGGTAGGGTTAATTTATATGTTGGGACGTGTAAAAGTGCTAGTTCTTAGCCTAGTTACAGAAATAAATGAATTTTATTGAATTTTTTATTTTTATTGAATCCGCCAAAAAAAAGGCTGGCAAAAAAAAAATTTCAAAGAAATCTTAGTTATTGTTTTATTTATGTAAGCAGTCGGGCAAATGTTCATTCGTTTTGTTTCGAGTAAGTTTTGCAGTTTGGCTTCAATATTATGTTAATAAATTAATGTTTCATCAAAACTCGTAATTTATTACAACTCAACTTGCTCGAAATAATTCTAATTTTTAAATTACCCGCCACAAACAACGGTAGATTTTCAAATTTCCCGCCAAATTATTACATTGCGACAGTAGCGCAGCCTGTCCTTGCTTCGCAGAAATTAAAATTGACGGTTAATAAAGCGGTAATTTTTTTAGAAATCCAAACCCACACATTGGGCGAGTAACGTTGGGGCCAACTGTTCAACCAACGTGTGGATCGGGGGTTAGAGGTAGAAATTACTTTTGTCTATGGTTTATTCATTCGTTCGTTCCTCCTTGGGTTCATTCAATCCGCCATATTATTTGCAGCAGCTTAGCAATTTTTTTATTTATTATTTATTAAATTGAAATGAACGTGAAGATGTTCTATGTATCTTTTATATCTTTTATATATTAAAATTAATGTTTTAGTTCTTTTTATTTGATTTTAACGGATAACAGTAATTGATGTTAATTTAGCGTCCTGAAGTGGAGTTTTAATTAAGTTCAACAATTTCCAGGAAATTCCTACGTGCTGTGTAAGTGTTTTTATAATTTACCTTCTGTCTGACATAAGAGACCTGTCCATTGCGGTAATCAAAAACATGTTAACATTCTATGAATTGCAGGAAAAACACCGAGGAGTCTCATATTCATCAACATGTCTACCATAAGGCGGTTTTGTTGCGACGATGAAACTGGTGAAATAGTCACCTATGAGGTTAACGGTGAGACTGGGGAACCGTTTGTGGAGAATAACTTCCCCCCTGTGTACGTCGGACTACGGAAAATAAAACAAGAAACAGAAGGAGCCAAATATATGAAGTTTCCAAAAGGATATATAAGTAAAACAAAAAAGTTTCAGTCTCTAAAAGCTCGCATTATCTCTGGTTCCAACATTATCAGCCACCGACTTCTTCTTATACCAACATTGACAGTATTTCCTGCTTACATTTGCACTTTGATTGTGATGCTAGAGATATTTCTACATTTGAGGTGTCACAAACATAACAAACATCTCAAAGACCCTAATTTATATTACCGCAGTCCTTTCCATATGATAACCAGCACTTTTTGTGGAGTGTGCCGTGATTGTGACACGGCATCTCGAATTGGCCAGCTGCAAGACCAAAGACGGAGCCGCTATGACTACTTTAGGAGCATTGCTATGTAATTTTAGATCTCTGTTATTATGTGATATCTTTAGTAATTTAAAAAGTGGGCAAGGTGATGTTAAATTAAGGCTGAGGTAATAATAATTAATTCCCAAAGAAATCATCTTATTTTGTATACCATAAAAATGTTAAATTTGAGTATTGAATATGTATAGATGAAGTATTTCTGTTAAGTTTAAAGTTTATACTTAGATAAATATGTACCAACCAACCTTATGGTTACAATTGATGATGGTACATTAAAAATTTTAGGCACTTTTTCACTAAATATTTTCTATTTATTATATTTATTTTATGAAACTATATTTTCATGAAATATAAACAAAAATGGTGGCAAAACTTTAAGACACTATGGAGCTATCTACTCTAATACCGAGTTGAATAGACAGAAAGTTTTTGTACATAAATACCGTGCTTTCGTCTGTCAGACTGAAATAACTCCGTTACAGGCACCTGTGCCCTCCTCGCACTCGTGAAGCTGACTGACGCTTCAAATTAGCAGTTTACGAAGGTAGCAGGAGACACTACATTCAACGAGCCTTGCTTAACACATTATTAAAAAGTCTTATTAATGTCTTCGAGACGTGTATAGGTTGGTAGTTAAAGGTAAAATGAACCCGCATGGTGGAGTGTGTGGTTAATACTACCTCCTATGATGAGAGATGTGATGAAAATTAATGTTTCATGGTGTAATGGGTCCTGGTAGATATAAATATAGGTGATGGTATTCTAAGTATTAAACCTGATATTCATTTGATGTAACACATAACCTGATATTATTTTATACTTTTTTAAAATAAAGGTGTATTGATATATTGGTTGTTTAAATTACTGAAATTTATAGGTAGACTTGAGCACACACAAATCAGTGCAGAATCCCTTAATTTGCTATTGTAAGGTGACCGCTATGTATGTGTACCTACTAAATATAATCGGAATCTGGTCATTAGTTTTTTACCCACCTATAGTTTTATTAAACACTTCATTTATTATTTGTGACCAAGTACCTAAATACGTATATTTTATGCATTTAACTTCAAGTTTTGTACCTTCTATCTCCTTTTTTACTTCCTTAGCGAACAAATTTCCAAATATCTCCTCTCTTAATGCTTCTCAGCACAACTTAAGGTAGCTAGCATTATACAAAATTGCAATTTCATAAACCTGTTGGTTTGGCCCGTGCCTATAAACGTCAGTCAAGGTCGTCAGGTCACTTTCCTTTTTATCACAAGGATTTTAAAGATATTGCAATAAACTTTTGCTCGTTGCCTTACTTTCTACAGGTAAGATCGAAATGGGTCGAAAATAAAAGGTACTACTAGTACCGTACTAGGTAGTGTAAATGAAAAAAAAGACATTATAAAAAATACAGATTATTTAATGTAGTATACATCTAAGCTGTAATATTGAATAGTAACACAAATAATGCACAGAAGATGCTGTGAAAACACAAAAACGTTAATCATCTGACCACATGAAACTTAATAATTTAGCCATAAGTGTGCGTCGATACAAACAATAATTCAAATTACATAGACCGTGATCAATCAACAGTTGGTGTAATCCTTACATCAATTTTCTGTGTCATTAGACACTAACTTACACTGGTGAAACTTCATATACAAATGTGAGCTTACTAGTCGGCTCTAACACCACGCAGTTGGTGAGCTTAGCGTGTTTAAGTCGCATCACGTAAAAAGAACACTGGAGGGGAGGAGTTTGCGCATGGGAACAGTAGCTTTCTCGCTCGCTTCATAAGTGCGAACGGCGCGTGCGCGTAATGCCCGCTCCCTCCCAACTTCGCACCACCTATTAGACCGATGTGTCGTCGTCCAGTGGGCAGGTGACCGTGCATTCTTTCTATTTGACACGACTTATAATATGGGTCAACAAAACATCCACTTACGAACAAATATATAAACATACACAAACATCAATATTCGTAGCGACTTCAGCAATCAGAAATGCATGTGATTATTTTGGCTTCTATCTACGTTACATACGTATAACAAATACAAAATGTATTGACGTACATATCAATATTTACATAACATCATGCGATTACCATAGACAACATGAGGGCTTGTTGTTTTCGTGTCAGTATAAATTACTAAATAAAATTAATGGGAAGAACATCACAAACATTGCTCTGATCTTGTGTTTAATATGGAAATAAACCCAACACCGTGACAAAATCCTAATCACTTCGTTCTAAATCAAAATCGACTACACTTAACTCATGTTTCATCAATATTTTTAATCAGTTCTATAAATTATAGTTTGTTTAATTCCTGTCATTGTTCGTTTATGTTTTGGTGTTGGTGTATATACCATATGATTAAATAAATAAATATTATTATGCAGTTTCCTCTTATGTTATAGATTGTCATGTTGTGGTGATTTTTAATGGATACTTGTGATGTTCAAATCAATCAAAAAGGTTAGCTAGCACCAATCTAGACCCACACAGTAGTCCCGATTTGTGTTTATTTATATCATTTTAGAGTGGCTCCACCCCGGTATATAATTAAATCTGAGTCTCTGTCAATAAACACACTTCCAGAAATTAAGAAAAGTTCATCTATGTTATATTTCGACAGTGAATGGGCATAGCCATTTGAGACATACTTAGAGAATCAACGCCGATCTGCTTGCCACCTTTACCAACCAAATACCAACTAAATAATTGAAAACACAGAATACCAATATATAAAAGTATTCCTCACTGTCAACAAAAATGTCTAAACAAGCGTAAACAGGTTCACCGCGTCTAAGAGAATGACGACTCCATCAGCTAAATTAGTATAACGACAATCGTACGATATCGTACTATATGTTTCATATGAAAATCTTTTATGAATACCTCGTTCGACCACTTTTATTTTGTAAAAAAATAAAGATATTACTGGATCATTTAATTGAATAATAGTGAATTTAAGGGGTCAAATGGTTAGCAAAACTTAACTATAAGGAATTTAACAACAAGATATTCGAAACAAATCGTTTTCAAATCTAACAGCACCATAGTACAATCACGTGCACAACCTCTTATCCGACTTCGGGACAACATTTTAACATACTGCCCTATCTAACATGACCCAAATTGCCCTATCCAATATTGTAATGGAGAGCATCAATGTTTGTTCTATTTTACTATGCTTATACAATTTTTCTATTAATGATTCCTTCCTTGCCAGTCAGGGCAAAATTACTTTATCAAGATGCACTTTCGATTTAAAAAAAAAACGGTTGTCTGTAAAGACGTTTTACTGACGATAGTTGAACTTGACAACGTCTTTGTCACGTTGCCTCTTTGTCGCTCGTTCCGCGCTCTCGCTTGCACTTCAAGCCTTAAATGGAACGCCTCAGAGAAAGGTAACGCCGCATGCGTCATGTTTTTTGGTGCGTGCAGCCGGCTTCATCGAATTATAAGACGTTGTCACGTCAAAAACCATGTTAAATCGTATCCATTGTCAATCCGTTGAGGATGATAGTACGTACAGGCGACAGTACATCTGGATACCCATTTTTGTCGCAAATACCCCGTATTACAAGTGCATAAAATGCCAAAGTATTGGCTGTCGCCTGTGCCAATCTTAGCTGCAAAATAGACTGCGAGATTAGAATAGAATGAGATTATTTGAGAGTCATAACAACACTATTGATATTACATGATATTTGTAACGCCATGTTTTCAAGAGCCGCACGGTCAGTGTTAACATCGATAAAAGTAAGATGTTATTCATGATCTAAATTAACTTTGGATATCAGTATTCCTGACGAGTGACAATAATTGCTTGCTACTTAAGTGTTGATCTAGTGTTATATTTGTCGACATATAAAAAACTATGATGACCGGAACTTCAATCTCAGTTTGTATTGGCGTCAAAATTCTAGTGGCATTTTTAGTACCGTGTCAAAATACAAACGTATTTAAAAACGTAAATGGACTTTTTGAGTCGTAGACGTGGGTGAGGCAGCGCAGTGCACTTTAAGTGTCATTTTTATTAACAGCGTTCGCTTGGCATACGCTTCGACATTTTATTTCCTAACTTTCAATGGCTACAATCATCAAATTTGTTCGAAAATCATATCATTGAAATAATTTCATTTTTCGACTTTTATTCGAATGTTGTGTCTGTAAAATTTCTTAGCCAAGAAACATAATAACAGGCATTTCCATATAATCGATAGGTAACAAAGGTTAGGTGATATACCTAATGGGCCCAATAAGTCGTCAAGTTCTTACGAAATCTTTATCATCAAAAAATACCTCGAAATAATCAACAATTGGCATGATGACACCAAATAGCGATTGTTAAATATAAATTGATATTGGTTTTTGCTACAAGAAAATCACGTCACAAGTGTGTATTGTCATTCATCAACTATGAAGGTTTTGACGGATGATAAAGAGTTTGTCAACGATAGGTGGTGTCATCATCCCCATTTCTTTATTATTAGGCGCTCCATTCCGCTCGTACATTATTTATTTATATTTTTACGTATATGCCTAGATTGTTCTAAACAGCGATAACTTCTCATTTTACCCGGAAAAAACTAAACGACAATATTTTGAAAATAAAACATGGTTTATTTAAAAAACGATGGTTACATGAGTCAGCTTCTAAAAAAAGTAACACGTGATAGTAATTGACTAATTTGTAAATAACTTTAAACAATCAAAACGTGGAATATACGAACGTATTGTATTAAATGCATTCGAGGGCAGCGGAATGGAGGCCCGTCGGAAGAGAATGGCGAATAATAATTTATTCTTGGTGTCACTGCTTACGATCCGAACTTGAATTTGGTTGGTACTTGCGCGGGCACTGTGAATGAGTAACCTGAAAAAGAAAATGTGCATCTAAGTTATCTAGTATGTTAAAAATAAATAAGTATTCTATAGAATTCGGACTACGGCTTAGAAGCTGGGCTGGAATCAGATTTTAATTTATTCTATTATACGAAAATGAATCAAAAATGTGTTGGTAAGCGCATAACTCAAGAACGCCAGGACCAATTTGGCCAATTCTTTACGGGAATGGCTCATAAGAAAAAAAAAATGTTGCCTGTAAAGTCGGTTTTACGGGCGCAGATTTTACGTGACAACGTCTTTAGGAACGAATTCTAACGCGCGGCGGACCGATCATGTTTGAGTGGGAGAGAGACGCAAGGCATTCGACGGTCCGGCGGGCCTCTCTCTCGTTCGGTGACTCATCGTAACAGACGTGAGCGGGCGTTACACTTTTTCATGAGTGACTCCGAACCACAACCTAATTTAAGACGTTGTCACGTCAAAAGAAAAAAAAAACAACTGGCAGGACAACGTCTGCGAGGTCCGCAAGTGGTTTAATGTATCTTCTGTTTTTTGACTGCCTCGTTGGTGTATCGGCGAATTTTCAACCTTACATCTGAGAGGTCCTTGCTTCGAATCACAGGTCGAGCCAAAATTGTTTCTGAGGATTTCTGCCATGCATTTCTCCGAAACAGCTCGGAGTCGGGAAGTTGGCGGTATTACGGCCCCGTGTCCCAGAAATCACATTCAGCCGTTGGTCCTGAGGCCCTATTCCGAAAAACGATATCCGTCAATACGATCGTATCTTATCTTATCGTTTTTCGGAATAGCCCTTCTGCGCCTGATCTTTCTCCGGTCATGTCGGATTGCCGCCTCATTGAACTTTGAGAGTGATGGAACAGTGAGTGCACCTGTGTATTGCGCTCACACTACATCTCCTGCGCAGTTGGCTGAACAGCAGCACGCCCTTCTGCTTCTTGTAGAGCGTGGTACAGCGCCGGCTGGCTTGTGGATAGTGCTAGGGGAAAGCTTAACTACTCTATAGACGCTACTGGCAGTACTCGCACACACCTCCACTCTGCTCGATGCGCTTGCTGTCCTGCTGCGCCTTGCGCTGGTCGGCGAGCAGCAGCACGCCCTTCAGCTGCTTCTGCTGCTCCTCGTTGAGCGTGCTCGTCAGCGCGTGGTACAGCGCCGGCTCGCTCGTGGAAAGTGCTGTAGGTGATAAAACTAGTTTTAATAACTTAATAAAATAAACATTGAAATGAGACACTTTTACGGATTATTTTGCGATTTACATTACATTTTGTTTTAACCTTTTCAGCGTCCGTGGTCACAGGTAGACTACCTGTCTACCTGTGACCACGTTACCGAAACGTCAGGTCAAAACAAAATGTAAATAAATCGCGAAATAATCCGTAAAAGTGTCTCATTTCAATGTCTACTGTTCGCGTAAACCGAAGAAACAAATATTAATAAAATAAAATCGAATGAGTAGGGAAAACAGCTGGTGGGCTCCATAATATGGATATTATGCTGGACGGATTTCTACCAGCCTTGGCTAACAACCACCGTGGTTAAATTATCTTTCCAATAAAAAAAAACGTTTTGTTTGAAATCACTCCATCCGTTCGGGAGTTACGATGCCACAGACAAATACACACAAAAACACATACACAAACACAAACAAACATAGGGGTGAAACTTATAATACCCCCGTTTTCGTCGGAGGTCAAAAACAGCAATCGATAAATAATGCATCTGAAGATATCTGCGACTTATAAGTTATACGGTACTGAAGATAAATGCCTCGTACATATAAACGTAACGAAAAAAAACTGTTTGCAATATCGAAGTTGAACAAAGTGTCCGTAAGTAGGGTTCTGTTATTACCCTGTGGGATGGAACCCTAAGAGTTGATTTTTAAATAGTTATGGACTGTTAAATACAAACAAACTTAATAAAAATTGTTTACTTTTGTATTTTCATAAATAATTTGAGATTACCTTGAAATGATGCACTTTTTTACAAATAATTTCGCAACTTATTTACATTTTATTTTAACCCGACCTTTCGTACCCTTTTCAGCGTCCATGGTCACAGGTAGACTGTATAAAATGTAAATGAATCGCAAAATAATCCGTCAAAAAGTGTATTAAATTTATATAATATTTCAATGTCTACTGTTTGTGTAAACCAAACATAAACAAATTTGTGATTACCTGACAATGTGTTCTTGAATTTGATATATTCGTCGACAGGACAGTCTTTCTCGTCCAACGGCGTCGTGTAGCATTCGTAGGCTGTCTCATCAGGCTCAAAGTCTTCGTCATCCTGCCACGACGAAATAATTTAATTCATTTATATATTCAGTTATTTATATACTTATTCAGTTTCATGTACATATACAATAAAAAATATAGGTATTATAAAAAGCGTATGAGTATAGCTAAGTTTACGTATATCTAAAAATAAAAGGGGTGTTACTGAACATCAAAGTGCAGACAAAAGTTTAAAAAAATAATTTTAAGATATGCTTAAAAAGTAGTGGTGTATTAAGAGAATCTTTTTGTGTATTTTTTTTTAGAAAATCATTTAGCAAGGCAATTGGCGTGAAGCTGCGCAAGGCCGGGACAAGCGGCGACATCTAGTATTCATTTAAACTTATAGTACGAGAGCCCACGACCAAAACCATGTCTCATAGCAATACGGCAAAAACCCTATAAAATCGTTAGATTGTATGATTCTGAACCCGACTAGGTGTGTAGTAACGGTCGAAAGTGTAGCAACTGCGTGGGAGGCCATTTCTGCTGTGTCAAAAAAAAAGACAGTCGGTATTATAGCAATACGTCTGATAGTGAAAATGTACATAGATTTTATAATTGTATTACGAAAAAGTTTGTTTTCAGACATTTTGCGCGTAGCATATAGCCTGAGCGCATTTTTGAAAATGTCAACAAATTTAGCCGACCTGTATCATAGCAATACGGATAAATTTTTTTTTCAACTTTTCGTATTGCTGCCATGATTACCAATAACCTGTTTTCAGACACTTTAAGTGTAGCATATACTCCCAAAAACGAAAATAACGTTTCGGAGTCGCCTGGCCGACGCCTCTGTTAAATGTTTTTTTTAAATTTACAGCCTTCATAGATATTCAAGAATCTCCCTTGTCTATTATATGTACTTTGACAGATGACAGATGTCATTACTTATTTCTTTTGTAAAAGTTACTCAAGTGTGCTTTAAATAAAACCAAAACTATCAAATCAATCAGTATTTAATTTCAACAGCCTCAGCGCTTGTTACGCTCCTGCCCCTTCCCTTCCCTTCATCCCAGTTTCCTTTTGTGCGATTTATTTCAGTCCTTCAACTTCAATGTTAAGGTTTCGGGTAAATTCTTTGTTAATTATCATCTAATAAATTCAGGGTCGCAACGTATTCATTGGTTTGTAACAGAAAATTCAAGATGCCTCAATACGATTACGAAATGACATCTGAGTATCGAAAAGTTGTCTGATAGAGAAGGTGCTACACTTAATTTGTCTGATATAAATTTTTTGCACATGTGGACAACTTATTTTATCATGTCCAACAATTTTCAGACATATTGCTATGATACCGATCGGTAAAATTTGTTAACATTTTCAAAACGGTCTCAAAATTTAATGCGTTCACATTTCCGTCTGAAAATTGTTTTGTTCGCATCAAATAACCAAAATTTACTAATAAAAAAGATTTTCAGACGTATTGCTATGAGACATTTTTTTTGTCTCATTTTTAATTTTTTTAAGTGATTTTACGGGTTTGCGCTACACCACTAACGTCTGAAAAATATGTTTTCGGTATCTCAGAACTATCATTCAACTACAGTCTGCAAATCAGACATATTGCTATGATGCAGTTCGGTAAAATTCTTTGACAATTTTGAAAATTCGGTCAGATCAAACGCTACGCGGAAAATGTCTGATATTGGTATTTTCGAGTTCAGGATAATCGTATCTATCGATTTGATGCAGTTTTGGCCGTATTGCTATGAGACAAAAATTTTGGTCGTGGGCTCTCGTACTATTATATAGGATCGCTCGCCGAGCTTTCGGGGTAACAATACAACTTATGTATAATTGGCATGATGACACCTACCTTAAATATTTTAAGAACATGGCGTTAAAAAACATAGCTCCTATGAAGTTAATACAACCAATATATTTCCAAAAAGCTGTAGAAACCAATTTTTAAACACACAAAACTCAATAAATATTCGGTCAATTGACTCCGATTTTTGATACATGACCGTGACGTCACGTTCATGTATTCCCATACAAAATTTATGGAGGCAGAAAGTTTTGACAGATAATAAAAAGTATGTCAACGATTGGTGGTGTCATCTAGCCTATTGTAATTTAAATTTGAACAGCCTACAAATGTTCAAAGTTTGCTCTATCCATGAAACGGTCACTGATAGCCAGTGTACATTACACTCACGTCATCGCTCTCGTCGTAATCCTCGATTTTGGCGGTCATGTTCACGCCCTGGGTGGCGCTGTTCTTCATCGTCATGCGTGCGAGGTTCTCCAGGTAATCGCTGTTCATGTCGTCCAGGTCGTCCTCGTCGCTTGAGAGCACCTCTGCTGTAAATAAATGCTATTTCAGAACAGTGCTAGAGTATGTTATTAGGTTAGCTTAGTTCACATAACACCCGCGGTTGGCCTCAGCTGACTGTGACGATATGACATTCCCGAAAACGCATAACTCGTGGCCTGCGATGCGTTCCAACCGCGCGGACTTAAGCGTGACTATCATCATTATCATCAGCCTATACAGGGTGTAAAAAAAACCTTAACGAAGCCCAATACCACATATTCTACCAATTGTTACGATAATTTTTTTCCTTTACACCATACCTGGGAAGTTAACGGTTACGGAGATATTGATGGTTAAAGTTTGAAAAAAAAATTGATGATTTTTACAGAAATGACTTCTGCCCGTTATAACTGAACTTTTTTCCAAAGATACATGATACAAATTTTCACTAGTTCTTTCATAAAAAGCCTCTAAATGGCACACTCCGCAATGAACAGCGCACACTCGAACCGAACTGCGTCACGGCGGCGTAAAGCAACACGCCCCGCGGTGACTTTTCCGCGTGGGCGCTGTACATTGCGGATTAGAATTAAATTATTTTTTTGATGTCAAAAAATAAAAGTTGTTTCCCAACCAAAATTTCTTTTTCATACGATTTGGTATGATGTACTGAACGCGTGTTTGACGGCTTCGTTAAGGTTTTTTTTACACCCTGTATACGTCCCACTGCTGGGCACAGGCTTCACCTCAACTATGAGGTGGTGCGAGCCATACTCCACCACGCGGGCTCAGTGCGGATTGGTGGAGGGGTGTGTGTAAGGTAAGTGACAACCTTACTGTCAGATGTAATAAAGCCGCCCGAGGGCCTCCGACGAGACAAAACGACTAATAGCTATCGTTATTAACCGGGACCAATAGCTTAACGTGCCTTCCGAAGCACGAAGATGCTTGTAAATAGACGTCACTTGTATGGTCAGAATGGTCACCCGTCCCAAACATGACCGCGCCTTAGGTTGCTTAACTTTTGGTATCACTACCAAAGCGCTGCAACCACTGCGCCACAAGCACAACTATAAAACCATCCAAAAATCGGCCAAGTGCGAACAAGAGCGGGCTGAGGATTCTATGCCAAAATTACGGAAACATAAACACTTTTGTTATATGGATACCCATCATCATCATTATCATATCAGCCGTTCGACGCTCAGTGCTGAGCATAGGCTTCAAGGATATCCACCGCGATCGGTTTTGCGCTTCCCGCATCCAGCGGTTTCCCGCGACTTTCAACACATGGTCTGCCCATGGGGCGTCGTCCGGAACGCAAAAGGCATTCGAGAACTTCTCCACCCCATCGGTTCGACGCACTATGTGTCTCGCCCACTGCCACTTCAGCTTCGCAATCCTTCGAGCAATATAACACGAAAAACAAAAAAGGAGGGTTGGGATTGGGTCAGGTACAGGTACTGACCCAATATCAGGTCACTTACTTTGATCTGGCTCCCATAGAATCGAATTACCAATTGTTATTTAAGTTAATTGTTTTATTTTCGTTGTCAAAACGCAATTTGCAGCAAGCAAAAGCATTATGAGGGAAATTTCTCGAAATACGTCACTGTTAGACACAATTTTTTTTAAATTATTAATATGGGTTCGCTCTTGACATCATTCTCCCTCTAAGAGGTAAAGAAGATGTCGACGATTTAGCGAGCTTATTCAGAAGGTGCCTATAGGTACATATTGCGAAAAAATCACGTGGCACGATCTCTACGAGGTGAGGTAATTTACATGCATTGAGATAAATAAATAAATAATAAATAAATATTTCACAACAATCACACCAATTCTCTAGTCCCAAATTAAGCTACGAGGCTTGTGTTATGGGTACTAGACAACGGATAAATACTTTTTTTTGTAAATAAATACATATTATACATAGAAAACACCCAGACCAGTACAAACACACATGTTCATGCACACTTATGCTTGTACTGTGCGGGGATCGAACCCGCGACCTTTGGTTTAGAAGTCCGACCTGTGGACCACTGCACCAAGCGGTCGACAGGTGAGACACAACATCTGCCTACCGTCTTCTTCGTCCTCGTCGTCGCCCTCCGAGGACGAGGTGTCGTCGCCCTCCGCGCGCGCCTCGTACGCGCGCTTCAGCCCGTCGAACAGCACCAGGCACGACGGCACCAACTTCGGCACTATCTCGTCGAGGTTCGGCCGCTGCGGTCCCATCTCTAGCAGTGTGCAGATGCCGAGCACGCACAGTTTCCTGTCGTGCAGTCTGGTGGGAACATAATGAATTGAATTAGCTTTTGTGCAATGTCGGACACAATAAATATTATATAGGAACCATTTAGGAGCTCTTGAATGTCTAGAGGTGTTCTTAACACAACTTCATCCACGTTCAAGTTTGAACAAATTTTAAGAGTTTTGGCCCAGTCTACTCGCAGAGATCTTTAAAAATATACCTATATATTTTTAGGCGCCACGAAACAGTTTGGTGGGAAAGAAATGCTCCGACACAAATAATGTTTAATAATAAAATAAGATTATTAATTTATAAGTCCTAATAGTTTATGAACTCGACCTTTTATCTGACTGCGTCGGGGTTATCAGGAATGCCTCTTTCGTTTCTATTTACCGCATTCCAACATTCTGAGATATTATCAATCAAGAAATAGCAGGAGCCACAAGGGTTGACAGGTACTGACCCATTATCAGGTCACTTACTTTGATTTCTCCCTGTGAGGCAAGGGAACATATAACCACTGTGTCTAGCTCACATATAAGCGAATTACCAATTGTATTTGTTTTATTTTCGTTGTTAAAACGCAATTTGCAGCAAGTGAAAATATTATGAGGGTAATTTCTCGAAATAATGATAGTAATAGTCATTCTGGCCGATTTCGACAACGGCAGCCAATCTCAACAGAGATCAGCCAACTGCACTGGAGATATTATAGTGCAAAAGTGTGAGCGCATTACATCAATCCGACATGACCGGAGAGAGATCAGGCGCAGGACCAACGGCTTAACGTGCTATTCTCGGATATTGGTGGTCCGCGTGGAAACCCTTGTCTTTACAACCAGCATTTGGCTCGGAACTGCGCATAGCCCTCAAAATCTAACCTGGTGGCACCATGGTGTGTATGACTTTAATTTTCATTTTTTTTAAGGGATTGAGATGTTTTGTTGCGGATAAAGTAGCCTATGTCACCCTCCAACCTCTTACCTACCTCCACACAAAAAAAAACATATCATAACATTGCACCATTGCGTCTTGAAAGACAAACAAACAAACTGAATTACCCATTTATAAAATTAGAAGGTAAGTAAGAATTGCGGCAAGTGATGGAACAGTGAGTGCACCTGTGTATTGCGCTCACTCTTGTGCTCTCATAATATTTCCTGCGCAATTGGCTGATCTCTGTTGAGATTCGCCGCCGTGGTCAAAATCGTCTAGAAGACAATTATTATCCGAGAATAAAGGTCAGACATACCCCATAAAGCAGTCGGTGTCGTGTATCCATTGCTTGATGAAGTGCTGCGTGATGGACGCGTTGGGCACAGACTCCTGCAGCTTGTCCAGTATCGTGAACAGCAGGTGAGGGTTGCAGTACAGTATCGCTATTAGCACCTGGAACAAAATGAGGATTTTTTCGTAGAACCAGATATTTTTTGGTCTATGAAGTCTTTATGAACAAAGAAGAGACGTTTTTTACGATACTGAACGTTCTGGTAGTAAAACTTCAATGAACTTGGTCAAGCATCACACGATACTTTTACGCACGGTCTTATTTGTACTGCGCAAGCAGAATCTGCGATTGAACACGGTGCGGTTTGATAATCACCTAAGTCCGTTGAGGCAGTCCGTGTCGACGATGAAGAGATGGAGCTTCTCTAGAGGATTCCTTAGATCAAATCAAACAGAAGAAGATGCGGTACGTCCTTACAGTCCAACTTTCACTTGCAGCAGCATGGTCCTCAGCTCCGAGGTCTTCACCTTCCTCGTGAGCCTGTTGAGCACCAGCTCGACGAACGACGGCAGACAGTGGTCGATCTTGCCGGAGCACTGCAGCACCATCACTAAACTCTCACCTGCAGCAGCATGGTCCTCAGCTCCGAGGTCTTCACCTTCCTCGTGAGCCTGTTGAGCACCAGCTCGACGAACGACGGCAGACAGTTGTCGATCTTGCCGGAGCACTGCAGCACCATCACTTCTAGAAGTTTCGCCGCGATGATCTCCGATTCGTCCTCCGCCTCGGCGTTTGCGTTTAGCACCTGGCGAGGGGGCAGATTTTAAATTTCATGGTATTTTGGATTTAACATTTTTTACACACAACCCACAGTACAGTCAGCGTCATGAATATTTTGGCACTGTACCATGTAAAAATAGGTGGGGTTTTGCGAAAATGTATGTAGCTTATCGTGCTGTCGCATGTACCTACGACAGTAAAACACAAAAAATTGCAATGCTGACATTAGATCGAATTAATCATAATGATATATCAAACAACATAAGTGAAAATTTAAATATAAGTAAAACAATGCACAACAAACAAATGGCCATATCGCAGAGCAATACCTAAATAGTTGAAACTCGCTTTTGTCTGTGTTCAAGTTATACTTATTTACAAAGGAAGCCTACTTTGGAGAAATAAATGTACAAAGTTTTCGGCACAATCGCAAATGCTTTGAACTCGCTGGTAAAAAACATTTAGCATAGTTATCCTTCCCGAATTTTCAGTTCTAACCTTGGGCCTTGGATTCGAACCTAGGACTTCTTGGGTCTTAGGTCCTTGGGATTGACCTGCAAGCTGACCATTAAACGAACGTGGCATATAAACAAGTTATGTATAGCGTAGTATGTCCTTTGACTGGCATTTCTTCTTCTGATTTCTCGCGATGTCCAGATTGAAATCAAATGTAAATATATTGAAAAATTGATATCTCAAACGGTTTATCATTCCATTCATTCATTATTCAGTGATTGGTTTAATATTAAAGAGCTGAGCGCAACGCAGACGACACAAATAAATCGTTTTCACAATGTACTTTGTGAATAAAATCACGTTGTTACAGTAATAACTTGTGGAGATAAATCGATGTCTAGCGACGTAACGTTTAAGTAAGGTCAGTTTATAGTCCAGTCAATTAAGCTTAAATTAGGTATATGTAGGTTTTGAGACAACTTGTAGGGTGTCAATATACAAGTATTTACAGACTTACAGCTGGGTATCTCGAATTGCGAGGTGAACTTACTATAATGACTGCATTATTAATGTATTCGCTTTGTCAAAGTCACAGTAATCATTTATAAATACCATTAATTTAATCAATAAGAAATTAACAAATAAAAATAAATCGCCTAAATATATTTACGCGCATAACTTCCAACCGACTGCACCAAATTGGTTATGTGTTTCTTATTGTAAAGAACAACGGGCCGGACCACGTCTGCGGGTTTTTTTTAAAGTAAATAAACTGGGACAACGTAACTTTCATTACTCTGACCCCCTAAAGTAGCCTAAGCACTCGTGTTACGCAAATTAGAGACATCGAATGTACCACACACAGGTACCAGACCCGTGATAAGATTAAAAATTGGTTTCAAACATTGTCTCCGTCCGGGCATCGAACCCGGGACCTCATTGATGGCGGCACCTTTGACTGGTGCGCTACACCACGTAGGTAGTTTTATTGAACTTGTTTCATCATCACCATATTCAGTCTTAGAACACTTGATGCTGAACATATACATGTCCCTCCCAAATAAGAGTTCAATCCTGACCTTCAAAAGGCAGTCTTACTTATGTTCTATGCTTAGGGCATTATGACATTCTTATAGAAATATAACTAACAGTTTAGCAAGTTACGGAAAAGGGTAAATGTCACGGCCATCGCCGGTGATATCTTACGGCGGCACGGTAACGATTCAAATATCAAACAGAACCGAACAATTACCGACACCTGACAAACATTCATTAGCAATTTGTCGGAGGCATTCTAGGAAATGCTTTAACTGAAATCCTACCTATGAAATGAATACTATATAATATATTTAAAATATTGACAAAAAAGTAAACATACTATTGTATACAATCTAATACACAAATTCACAAAATCCATGCCTAGCCAACCTTAAAACTACACAGTAGCGATGCAACAAAGATACTGATGTTTAATGGCATGCGCCTGATTTTCCTCCGGTCGTCAGATCCTAAATAAGAGTCCCGAACTCAGTGTACACACTACCCAAAGCAGGTTAAACATTCATATTTAGAAATGAAACACCAAACGGTTCACAGTGCATACCGGTAATTAGCAGCACGTCAGTTTAACCTTTTGTGGGCAAAGGTCAACCGGGGTCTTCGTTAATGATCTACTTGAATAGTAGATGTTTCACTACTGACGTTGGAAACTCTAGATTGGTTGGTTGATAGTTTATTATAAGATTTTATTTACTGTCACCTGACCCGGTGTTTATTTCTTTGTTGATAATCAAATATTGCAAGCAATATTTTTCCCAATGTCCAATTGAGATCAAATGTTGTACAATGCACAATTTGAGTAGACGAGTATAAGCTAGTGTGTAACTTTTTTTTCCTATTTTTTCAATTTTATACATCTTAATTAAAAGTGAGAGGAATAAAAGCTCATTATTTCAAACAGTAGATTAGGTACCGAATACAAATGTTGTAGCAGATTACACTATTCCGTATATAAAACTTGAGCATAATCATTTTTTTTATCTAAATCACGGTACACTAAAAATCCTTCACGGGAATACTCATGTGAATTCTATTATGAAACAAAATAACAAGGTTTAGTAAAAATTACTAGTATAGTCTATCCATCATCTGTCTTAATAACGAAATTGATGTTAGCCCACAAACTACTGTTTTTTTTTTTCAATAAAAGGAGCAAGTGGATACGTAAAAATGTACGACATCGATCATAATGGGGGTAAGGTAGGAAATTGCGTGTCCTTCCAAAGTAGCATTACTTCTATTGGCAATCATAAATTGTCTGTTTAAGCGCGGTCACAGAGGATCGGCACAGAAGGCCCGCATCACATCATCTGTAGAACAATTTATCGTAAAGCAGTATTAGTCGTAACATAAGGAAGCATGATTGTATCAACAGTTGACAAACTTTCTAAATAAACAAAAAAACAGGTGATTTTATTGTAAAAAAAAGGAGCACAAAATTTATTTATTTATACAGATTCTACTTTTCGGTTGTTACATAAAATATTTCAGTTTCGTTATACTCCAGTTAATTGTGTCTATTTGTTTGTTGTTATAAGCGTCTACATATGCGTCCCAGTACGCCCAGTGCTGGACACAAGCCTCACCTAGTTGGTAAGAGCCGCGCAGGCTCAGTGCGGATTGGTGGAGGGGTTGTTTATAAGGTAAGTATCCAACCTTACTGACAGATGTTATTAGGCCGCCCGAGGGCCTCTGACTAGGCTAAACGACTTATATTTTACTAGCTGTGCCCTGCGGTTTCACCCGCAAAGAACTTGTTTTATACGAATCCCACAGAAATCGTGAAGTTTTAGGGTATAAAAAGTCCCTATGTATCATTCCAGGTTATAGTAATCTATCTATGTTCCAAATGTGAGCCAATACGATCCAGTAGTTTTGGCGTGAAACAGTAAGAAACATCCATAAAACTTTTGCGTTCATAATATTAGTATGATATCAATATCAAAATTAGCTATACTTCCTAACTACTTCTATACCTAATGGCAAGGTATACGAGTATACTGGACCTCAGTATACTGTGTTAGCATCCCTAATCGATCGCGGGTAACATTCAAAGGGCGTCGTTAGGCTTCTCAAGGCAAGCAAATATGTCGACTTGGTATTGACAAGTAGGGTTGAACAAAGAACATAATACATATATTATGCTGAGATTTTTTTGAATGGGACATTCTTGAACAGCTAGTAGAGCTGGATGTGAGGGCAATATTTTTTAAATATGAAAAAAAAATGACACGGTTATCATTAGTATTTGGTAGATATAGGTTACCTACAGTAAACCCGCCACGTCCCCGACTCACATGGCACCGTCAGGTTTTTAGTGGGTAGGCGGGTTCTCTCTCTGAGGCCTGGAGTCCCACATAACCCCCAGCTGACCCCGCGGCTGGTGGGTATGCGTGACTGTATTTCCCTGACGTTAAAAAAAGGCTCAGCAGTGGGCGTCATACGGCTGATATGATAATGATGATAAAATATGGCACGAAGTATTTCTTCTCATTGACCCTTTCAAAAATGATAACTATGCGTTAATTTATAACACCGAATACCAAAACTTTATGTACGCAATTGAGGTCACCAAATAGAAAACAAACATATCTAAAGACATACTTCGGCATTTTTAAAAAGTTGCGCCTTGAAATCCATGATTACCAACCCTAGCCATTGAGTATTGATCAAACGAAAGGTTGCAATTGTCTCGTTTGAATTGATGGATTTTGAGGCAGGATTTCCCAAAAGCCTGATGGTGACTCAATAATGCGAATAGATTCACTCACAATCCACAGGTTTTAAAATTCAATCAAAAATATTGCACCTGACTGAAAAAATCAAGCTAAGCATTGCAATTACTTAACCTAGTTCTATTAACTTTGTAACTTAACTTGCATTAACTTTTTCTCTCTCTCTCTCTCTGTATGTGCACTGACTGTATGTTCTCTGCTTGAACCTTGGACTGGTAGAGAATGCCGGAGGCATAAAGTCCATTGTACACAAGTGTGTGCAGAAGATTTAAAAAAAAAGTTGGAACGCCGCTAAAAGATGTCATCATTTCTTGCGATTTATGACGAATAATTGTAACATTAAATTGCACATCGCGCACTCTAAACTGATCGAAATTAAGTGCCTATATCATGGCACTTGCAACAGTGGCAAAATATAGGGAACTCCCAAAATATCATGGTCATATATTGTAGAAAAATCTAGTAAATAACTATTAAAATATATAATAAATAACTCATGCTCAAAATAAATTTGAAGAGTACATAAATCGGCTTGATGGTAACCAAATTAATATTTTCCAAGACTAATGACTTAATTTGTAAATATTCCTATACTATAGCAACGAATTTAAGATCGAGGTTCAAGTACCTGAATTATACTGACTCACACATAGCATAGGTAGTAGTATTTATGTTAAGTCACGGGCGCCATTCGTCAGCCTTTTTATTGGACGTTTTATCTATTTTTACGATACTCGCGCCGAATATGGTTGGTATGGTTTTGATAACATTGTTTAATAAACAATAACTTCGACCGAAATAGATTTGACAGTCACTTCATACAGTATTATTACGTTTTTACGAAGGTTAAAGTACTTTTTTTCCAACTTTTATTTATACTAATAAATAAGCAAAGGTAAAATATCAGGAGAACTGATCCAGTTATTTTAAGGACAAACATTACATCACTTACCATAAACAATAATTAAATGTAGCGAAAACAGTTTCTGCGTGTAGCACTTACTAGTTCTATAGATATATACAGCAGTAAAGTCGGATCTACACCCTACCGAATAGTTTTCCCCAAAAGTAATGCTAATGGTCATAAGAAAAATGCTCTTTTCTAGATATTGTGGCACTAGGACTTGGTGCAAACTATTAGGTCAGGGTGTGGATCCTAGAAAAATGTTGAGGCGCCAAGGCTTTTTTCTAGATCTTGCGGCACTAGGACTTTGTGAAGAAAACTATTCGGCCAGAGTGTGGATCCGGGGTTTGAATGATACATACATGCAAAATACAGGCAATATACTTACAGCTTTGGCCATATTGAAGACGGCTAGTATGTGGTTCTCATTGGACAGGAATGCGTTGGTATCCACCGTGATGTAGTTGTGCAGTACCGGCATCATGTCCGGGAAGTAGTCAAAGCCTTCTTTCTCGAACACCTGGTAGAGTAGTTCGAGAACCTTCCACATGTCTTCGGATATCGATTTCGTGGTCAGATTGCAGAGGAGCGTCATCGCCTCCTCGTAGTATTCTGTGAATGGAACAGATGCTTTAGTTATTGTAGAAAACGCGCTAAGACTTTCTTATTCCCTGCAATATAATTTATTTTACCTAGAATTTGGCATCACAAAGTCATGCTAAATTCTTAGTAAAATAAATTTATCGCAGGATAAAATATACTATTCTCAATTTTTTGTTTCTATTACGCCGAAGTCCGAACCGGTCGATTTACCAGCCCAGAAAAAATGTTACAAGTGCTAGCGGCTGTGAAGCTATTCAACGTTGAACTGAGGAAGAAAAAGCTGCGAAAATCACTTACCAATAATATTGTGATGAAGTATGTGTCCCACCACGCGCAGCACCGTCTTTTCAAGTTGCGCCATTATCTCTGGATTGTCCTCCATTACGTTCAGCACCGTCTCCATAGTGTTCAGGAGCCCCATGGCCATGATAGCCTTCTCGTCCGTCCCCGAGTCGGTCTCAATCACCTTGCTGAAGGTCGTGGCCAGGTGATCGGTGATCTCAAACGCCATCGGCATCAGCTGTTCAGTGTATAACGGAACGATCTTCTGCAGCACGTTGGCTATGTTATCGTTCTCGGTCTCGCGTATCACCTTGAGCAGCTCAGTGGTGACCGCCTTGACTTGCGGCTCCAATATCTTGTGAACCTTCTCCTGCGACGTCAATAGCATTTGGAGAGCGATCGCGGCTTCTACCTTCACGGGCAGCTCAATGTCGTTGAGCAACGCGTTCACGGTAAGATTGACAGCCTCCATGAGGACTAGTTCAGACTTGAATCGGATGCGAGCGAAGCAGTGCAGCACCCAGCAGGCACGCGCACGCATGTACCCGAGCGGGCTGTGGAATTGCGGTATCACGAACTGGTTGAGAAGTGGATCTATTTCGTCATTGTAGAACTTCTTTTTGATGAGAACGTCTATGAGCGTTCCTATCATATGCAGAGCGCCGTCCCTCTGTCGTGGTCCGTATTCGCCGTTTTGACTTCTCAGCACTTGCAAGCAGAGTTGCATAGTCCGCTCCAGCATATCCTTGCGCTTTTTACAGCAAGATATGAGGAGGGTCTGAGCGGCCGTCACGGGGGATACGAAGTCTTCGAATATGTCTGTTTGAAAAAAAAGTTACCGGTGAACAACTACAGACAACTACAGCTTACAAATCGTGAGATGTAACTAATATTGTGCCCTACACGTGAGGGTTTATAAACGCGCCGCAATGGCAGTCTAGTACGTCATTTCTGTCTGATTGAATATCAATTGGTTTGTCTTGCAAATCGCGATGAATAAATGTAGGAGCGATTATAATGCATCTGGATGCTGTTGTGTGTACACTTACCGAACTTGATGCGAATGTATTCGTGGGGGTCTGTGTTCCAGAGGACCTCGTCGGCCTCCGAGTAGGACATGAGCGGGAACAGCACGTCCTGCACTATCGCGAACATGTGCGGCTTCAGCAGCTTCCAAGAGTGCGCGTGGCTGACACTGCGTGCAATAACACATACTTAGGCCCGGTTTCCACCAAAGCGGAGACGAGCGAAGAAGACGACGAGAGACAAGTGGAGATGTCCACTCCGCTTGAAACATTTCCACCGTAGCTATACAGAGTAGATGTATAAACAACGAAATCTGATTGGTAATCTCCTCTCGTCTCCTTTGTTCTCCCTTTTGGTGTAAACCGGGCCTTACTTATAGACATGAGCTATCAACAATCGCGTATGTCATTTTGACTGAATCAATAAAAGATTAAGACAATTACTTTTCCTAATTAAATGAACAGTTCTTCGAGGTTGATTGCATTATAATTGATTCATGATGAGTTTTGGAGAACTGTTTTGCCAAACTATAATGTTAAGTTTACATTATAGACTGTCATTTGATGTCAGTATATAAATTACTTGAAGTATTCGGGTGTAGGTACCCTATTTCTTTATGCAGTGCTGTATCTCATAATGTACATTACAAGATACCTTACTTGTAGTAAACATGTTGGAAACTCAAGCAGGCATTGAATATATTTTAAAATGACACTAATTGTGATTGAACAATAACTTTTTGTCACAACACAGACAGCAACGTTAAACTCATTTTGTAATCATAAACACCACGCTGGAGTGATGTTTATACACGGAATAATGAATGATGTACAATTCGTTGCATAATGTAACGACAGATCTTGTTCGTTCTACAAGACTTCGAGAGAGGACTTATAAAACATTTATGCCTTTATAAATATTTCTCTTCTTCGTTTGTCCTAGAAATGAAACGACTAAAGCCCATCGACATCCTGTGCGAACCATCTGAGGTATCAAAGGCGAGGTGGACGGACAATATTAAGATTGTGGCGTTTTATACTCGTAAACGTTGTTACTGTATATAAAAAGTAGGTGGTGTCGTCATGTCTTTTAAAAAAATCTATATTGGACTCTTCAAATGCATCTTTGGTACGTTACATCACGATTGATGCAATACCACGCTCCCTCTACATTTTTGATACTTCTATCATTTCGCGCGGTAAGTTGCTATTGGCCCACCCCTTTTTTTAACGCCAGGGAAATGTTACGCGTACCCACCAGCTGCGGGGGCAGCTGGGGGTTATGTGGGACTCCAGGCCTCAGACAGAGAACCCGATTGGGCCACCCCATAAGCTAACTTAATCCCTTGACTAAGATATGAATATAAAATCCACTATCATGAACAATGGTCGAATAGTATAAAAATAAGGCAAGTGGCAGAACTCAATGGGTAAATTATATCTGTTGATGGGTCTACAACAGTTAAAAAAATGGCGAAAGAAAAGTCAGTTCTGTCATCCCGACTAATTCTTTCTCTAATCATTAACAATACGAAATAGTAAAGATGTACAAATTTTTTTTTCATAACAATGACATCACTAACATATTTTTTTTTAAATTTGTCTGTGTGTGCCCTAAAGAATTTTCTTTCTACTTAAATAAGCCAAAAACAGAATCCACCAGCATGCCCAACTTCATCATCGTCATAATCATATCAGCCGTTCGAAGTCCACTACTGAGCATAGGGCTCACGCAAGGATCTCTACCGCGATCTTCACCAACTTACCATTGGTCAATGTAGCTGATGGTCTGCTGTAGCACTCTCGGTGACACATAGATCTTGTTGCGGTACTGGTCCAGTATCCTGAGGAGCACCTCTAGGATGCCGCCTGTGAACGTTGTCAGATACCACTCGGCAAATTGGACGTATTCGGGGCGTGCGTTCACTGGGCTACCGTATCTGGTGGCAAATAACATTTACTATACTAGCGCACTCTGCAGATGTAGCCCTGCCTTCTTCGTAATAACCATTCCTGTACTTTAATAAATATCATAATTTAAACCCAGTCTTCTTCAGATTGGAGGAAGCCTATGCCAGACTGCAAGCGTACACACTGAAGTGATATGATTTATTAGGAAAGAAGTTGTAATATTTGATAAATGTTTAGTAACAATAATAAATAGAGATGGGTAGGCCATTTAGCGAAATATAAAGACAAAAGATGGACTCTACAAACAACGAAATGGCCTGGCCCGGTGGGGAAAAGAAGTGTTGGAAGGCAAAGCAACTGATGGGTCGATGACATTGTGATGGCAACGGGACAGGACTGGATAAACATAGCCACTAATAACAAAGAATGAAAAAGATTGGAGGAGGCTTTTACCCCTTGGGGACCTTTAATAATGGAAAAAAGGTATAATAAGAACAAAAAACTAGATACACAAGGGCAAAGCTCTAGACCACATGCAATTGGAGGACCACTGTGAACGCCCTCTGCCCCATCTCAGGGAAATAGTACATTAAGTAAGTCAAGTCATTAGATACACAAAGTTTCTTTAAATATTACTAGTTGTTATCCTATTGATCAAGTGAGATAATGCAACAAATGTCCCTGTTGTAATTATCAAAAGATGTCTGGTACATTCACCTTATATGGTGCCACTCTAGTGCAAAGTAGGCTGAAGTAGGCATCTGATAAACAATTGACAATATCGTTTATCTATTTAGTTCACAGTTATAAGAACTGAACTGACTTTCACTAATACTACCGGCCGCCCGCGTCTATGTCCGCCTTCAACGAACAAATGTTAGCCGAGTCTACTCGCTGAGATCTTTAAAACAGTACCTGAGTCATATATTTAGGCCCTAGCAACGCGACACAGGCTAGTGGGAATTTATTTATTTATTTAAGCTTTATTGCACAACAATACTTTGTACAAAAGGTGGACTTAACGCCGTAGGGCATTCTCTACCAGTCATACCTTTGGGCTAAGCAGAAATGATTAGTGGAATGGAATGCTCTTACACAAATACAACTACGCAAACAAAAAAAAAATACATATCAACACACAGGAATAGGTATAATCTAGGTTGTCTTATTGCTAAGAGTGATCTTATCCAAAAATCCTTTAATTTAAGGAAATTCGTAGATTCATTCTAAAAGGATTGTAAGAGCCTGCATGCAGAAAAAATAAATACAATCAGATAAATTATTTCAATCATAGCATTAATATAAATCTAAGGAATTTTCACCTAAATTTTAAGCATTGCAGTTGCACATGCAATTATGGTAATTTAAGAAGTCTTGCGAAGCTTACCTTTCAAAGAGTCTGTAAAGGGTGTGGACTGCCCATTTCTTGCATTTCCACCATGGTAGCTCCATCCTTTCGTCTTCATCCACCTGGTGCGTGTGTTCGGGCACTGGTTGTTCCATGACAGCCCTTAGTACTTCCATCCATTTCGTGAAAATCTCCTTGGTTATCAAGTCTAATGGTAAAATGTACTGGAGACAAAGAAACAAAGAGTAAATTAACAGCAAGCACATGGGTACAAAAGAGGTATCAAGTTA
Organism: Pyrausta despicata; assembly: GCA_963921415.1. Taxonomy (NCBI): domain Eukaryota; kingdom Metazoa; phylum Arthropoda; class Insecta; order Lepidoptera; family Crambidae; genus Pyrausta; species Pyrausta despicata. Next base: position 16,119,670 of record OY992845.1, on the reverse strand, counting down.
CATATAAAAGGTCTTTGTTAGATGAAAAGAATTGTTCTCTTATTAAGTAATGATAATACAAGTTATTTTAGTTAGTATGTGATTAAAATAAAACAATATAAGTGTGTCCCCTAAAGTAATGTATTGCAAAAAGTAAATATTGGGAATATAGTAAAATTATGAAACTGTTAGATTACATAGTTAAATGTTACTTACTTTAATTAGGCCATAAAAGCACTTGAGTATTTGCTTCTGAATGAGAACAGACTCGACAGACTGATCCGCTTGGAGATTGACTATCAAATTGTACATCATCGGTAGCAGTAAGTTCATAGCCTCTATAAGCGGGACCCTCTGCTCGGCCAGGTAAAATTCATAATTCTTGATCAGCTGGTACAAGCACAATAACGCACCCATCCAGCTGTTGGGCTCTGGATTTTGTAAATAAATGTGAATTTTGTCTACGACTTGTGTCCACCTCTCAGGGAAGTCATGCTTGATTATTGTTTTCAAGCAGACGCAGAGTTGCACTCTGATAATGTCGGGGGCTTGGATGATTGCATCTACAATTATATCCCTAATCATTGCCCGGTCCTGCTCGTGGATACTGAAGGGTATTGCCTCTCCTTCCTCTGGCTGTTTCTCCTGCCATCCTGATGTTATAAGGTTCTTCAAATACACTACACCGGCCTGACGGACTGGTATCTGCACTTCATTGAGCATAACCACTTGCAGGAGTGATGGGGCAAACCCAATTATTTTGTGTATCTGCAATTAAACATAGTGTTCATTGATATATATGCTCTAAGATAGAAAGTACATAAGAAAGGATATATTCTTAATACAAGGCAGTACATGAATCGTTTGCCTGGACCAATTTTGTGTTATGGGATTGGTAGTGACAAAAATATATAATGACTAATAAAAACTAAGGTTTAGTAAAATGAAAGTGAAGTCCAACATAATGCAAGCATCATGAAAATAGTTTTTATTCTAGTAGTTTGGTTATATTTGTTCCAATTATGGCATGTCCGGTTGTGATCGTTCTTTTATAGGTTAGATACGTGGGTAAAAATAGATATTTCCAGCGCAGCGCCTAGGAAAACCGTCTGACAAAAACAAATAAATCGCATGATATTGCAAAAACATGCTGAAGAAAGTCATACCAGCGCGGCATGTTATTACACGACATATTACAGACATATCACACACAATGTTATCGCGTACATTTCATTGTGCCATGCAATTTGGCAGCTTTATAAAATTCCAAAGCATGTGGATGATAATGATGGTCTACCTGCGAGAGCTGCTCCTCGGCCTGCTGCCTCTGGTTAGGGTCGATGGTGGCGCGCAAAATTTCGGTTAACTTTCTGGTGTCCATTTTCAAGAAATTAACATTAAAAATATAAATTAAATACTTTTATTACAACGGGGGGCACGAGCCGCCGCCGGGCGTGGAAGTAAAAAAGACAAATTGTCTGTGGACGAGCTGTCACGTGACCTGCAATTCTTTTTAATAAGGGCCAACACTCATTGAACGACTTTAAAAAAAAAACAAGTGAGAACTAATAAACTAAACTAACTAAAGATGGGAATCCTAAACAGAGTCAAGCGATACTTCACTGCTGGTCAGCTTTTAACTCTTTACAAAGTGCAAGTCGGATCCTGCATGGTCGAATATTGCAGCCATCTCTGGGATGGTTCCGCCAAATACCAACTTGCTGCTCTTGACTCGATTGAACGCAGAGCCAAGAGGCTCATAGGTGACGAGGGGCTTGTAAGCGCGCAGCTCCAAAGCTTGGCTCAACGCCGCAGAGTCGCCTGCTTGTCGATCTTTTACAGGCTTTACTTCGGCGAGTGTGGTCATGAACTACACCAGCTCATTCCACCGGCCCCCTTTTACCATCAGACCACCAGACGTACCGCGGGATACCATCCGTACCGTGTCGATGTTCCACTGATACGAACCAAGCGCTTCTCATCTACATTTCTGATGCGCACTGTAAAAGAGTGGAACTCGCTTCCTGCGTCAGTGTTTCCCTGCAATTACAACCTCAAAATCTTCAAAGCTAGAGTGAACAGGCATCTTCTAGGTGAGCTCGCTCCATCGTAGACTCAGTCTTTGTCTCGTTTGGGCTTAGTCTTGGGTCAAGAGCAAACTTATCCCAAATAAATTAAAAAAAAGAACTGGACGAGCGCTTTGTGAGTTTCGCATTGATTCATTTTTCAGATACCAGTAAACAATACGAAAGACAAAGACTTTCACATTTTCAATTTTCATGTAGTTGTTAGATTTTTTCCAAACTTTTTTCTTTGCCACCTTTCTTAAAAGTACATAAAATATTTTTATCCAAACATTCGTCTAAATAAACACAATAGAATGATTCTGTATTAAGTACCGTCGAGGCCCGTAACTTCGCCTGGATTTTGATACTTTTTATCAAATAACTTTCAGATTTTAGAATATTTCCTAATATAGTGATTAAAAAACGACATTAGGTAACTCAAACTATTGATATAAACTTTATCTGTTTTTAATTTCATTGTTTAACTGACTGAAAATTAGCTTCAAATGTGATAGGCGAAGTATAGGCATTTTGCCCTAACTTCGCCTGCATCACATCTTAGCGTCAAATAGTAAACCACTATTGAGATACTTACATATGCAACTAGTATAAGCAAATTTAGGATGTGACAAGCCATTATAAACTTTAAATTGAGCACCATAGAGTCTTTTTTTAAAAAAAAAGTGTTGTAGGCGAAGTTAGGGAACGGTCTGAAGTTGGTTTCATACATTTGAAGAAATGTTGATAGGGCTGCCAAAATTTAAAAAAGAAAAGATATTTTTTTAATTATTTATTAAAGTAGGTACACAACAAACAATCATCTAAAAAAGAGGAGAAATATTGGACATTCTGATATTAATCGCATTCTAATATTAAATTGCACATTTCTTCTCTTTTCTTTTTCCTAAAAGGCTGCCCTGAACGGCTGTCGCTAGTGCGATAGCAATGGATTTTTATTAATTGTGGATATTTAAGACGTTTATACAAAAGAAGTCTCTGAAGTGCAATTGAGTATGATATTGTATAGGTACTTTGATAATAGCATTGGTGCATAACAGACACAATTACAATTATTTGCTAAAAGTGACCACTATAAGCAAAAAATAGGTTATAATTTTGATTAAATGTACACGAATAATATACTCAAGGAAACTCTCAAAAATTGTAAATAATGTTACTTGAGTGTACTCCAGAGAGTTTTATTTAATAAATACCTTAGTCCCTAGTGTTCAGACTGCAGAGCCTGAAAGATATAATTTAAATAAACATAAAAAAAAACAACAACAATACAATACAACCGACTCATAAATAACAAATAAATATTATTTTATATAATAAAAAAAATACGAACAAATAAATAAAATTCACCTGTTGTTTACTTTAATTAACAATTGTTTACTTTATTAATTATGTAAGTATTGTTTAAATTATTATATATTAATATCTCAAATCAGTACGTTATATTGAATTAAGTACAAAATAGCATAGAATATAAAATGTCAGGATTGACAACCCTAAGGTCAGGCGAAGTTTGGCAACAAAATCCCACCACTATTACTTCAACAACATTTGTTTAAATTATAACTATTAAACGTGAATTAGACAGAAAAATATAATGTCATTTGAAAGAGAATTAGTTCTAGATAATATTTAATTAAAAAGTTTTACATTACCTGTTCTGTATCACTACCTAAAACTGAAGTTAAAACTTTAACAGAAAAAAACGTGTCGATTCTCGTATGAAAAAATTGCACTGGTGAGGAACAACGTGAAGTTAGCCACAATTCGTTCGCAGAATATTGCCATACATGAAAAATATTTGTCATTTAGTATTTTTTTGTGAAGTTCTTGCTAAAATTGTAATGTCAACTTTAACTTGTTTGAAATTGGGCGAAGTTTGGGGGCTCAGGCGAAGTTATGGGCCTCTACGGTATATTGTATTTCCAACTAAACTCGAGCGACCAGTCGCGTGCGATTGTCTCATTCGCTAAGCCATTCAAGCTGATGCGACCAATTCACGTTGTTTTTTAATTGATTTTCTTAAGTTATTAAATACCTAAAGCTTTTGTAGATGAAGTTTTGATATTTTGAACATGTATTCGATGCCTTCATCTGGTAATCTTTTGTTCTAAACTTTGGATGGCGCTGTTGTAAAAGTGACCGTGTCAATTAGGATTTGCAACGTATTTTTTGCATTTAAGTACTGAATTAACATTGAAGTGTCCATCAAAACATGTATTTAAGATAGAAAAAGGTTAACTTAAAAAAAATACTCTTCAAATTTTTTTAAGCGTTTCGGGTATTCATACGGGCTTCTCTGACAAGGGTTTCTTTCCATACAATCTTCTATAAATGAGAGGCCTGATGAAAGAACAAAATGGTATGCTAATGTTTTTTTACCAAATACAACATTTAGAAATGAAATTACTTAAAAAGAATATGAAGCCAAATACTAAAGTGTTTTTTATTTAGTTAAAGCAGTAGGTTACCTGTTTATTTAATAAATAAATGACGCCCCCGACTTCGTATGCTTCGTTCTTAGGTAAATTATTCTACGAGTAAGATGTATCCATAGTCAGTTTCCTTCTCTTCACTTTTATCCTTCTTCAGCTTTATTACAATGTATTATGTTTCATATTTTTGTAGTCGCATTTCTTAAAATGTTCTTTACCCTATTCGGTGTGCTGGAGCACCCCACAAGCTTTTGTTTTGTAATTTATTTTGCAAGATTATATTGTATGGATTCGTGTTGCTATGTTTTTTTTGCTTTTTACTTCGGGGATACGCACTATAGATCGACATGTGAAACGGTACCAGCCGGATATTTCCAGACGTGTGCATGTTTTGGGTGTCCTAACACTCTTGTGTAAGAATAATGTTTTTCTCCTCAAATTTCCCACCAAAATTCGCTAAAAAGAACGCTAACGCAAGCGCTGTGACTCGTGTCCATAAAAACGTGATCGCACAAAAGCTGCACTAAGTAGAAAATTGCAAAATATTTGGACTACCATAATAAAATATGCCAATGACTAAAATTATCATAATAATTTAATTTGTTTGGCTTATTCGTATGCTACTTATTAAAAATCGTATTATGTTCATAAAAATAACTAATAATGATTTTGTAAAATGTTTTTATTTATTTAGTTTCAGAATGTAAGAAACTGTATGCGCACAGTATGGGGTTTCCAGGGTTAACACAACCCCCTATTTGCTGGAAGATCGTAAATTAAGCATGCTATAGTTCGTGGTAAACTCAAGTTCGCTCGCCATAACAAAGAAAGAATAAGAAGCAAGCTTTAACCCACAATTTTCGTATTTTGTAAGGCCATTGACCCATTTCTGAAAATTTTGGGGTTCTGCAGCGTAGCATATTAACAAAGAATCAGAAATAAGTCAAACGTTTGAGAATCTGTATACACTATAAAATCATTGAGTCACGTCTAATTTAAAAATAATTTTTTCTCGAGCTATTAGCCTACATTTGGTGAAGCAATAAATAAGTGTGTGATGGACCTTATAAAGTGGGCGAGAAACGTCATTTGTAAAATCTATCTAGTCTATTAGCAGTTTTCTACTTTGCCGAGCTGCGCCTGCAATATTTTTTTGCTATTTTGATAATAGTTTATAGATTTTTGAAAATAAATTATCAAGTAGAGCCAGTTTCATAAATTACGAAAGATCTTTGCTTTAACTGACTATATTATGAGTTGTATTGTATGCCGCGACTATGTAAATCTGTACAGTATTTACTTTAGCAATGTTTTGTTTTCTTGAAATCTTTATCTTTTCTAATAGTGTACATAACAAGACCAGATAGTATTTTTAAGTAAACCAATCACAATGCGATACAATAAGCAAGAATTGTTTGCGCTGGCATCGCAGACGTCGCAAAACTTCGATCGCGAAGGTGTTTTAGTATTGAAGGAACGGCAAGACGGTTTTTTTCGAAGATCTGAAGGTTAGTGGGTGTTTCTAGCTATGTGCGATAAAATCTTATCTGTAAAGTTAGAAAAACAGTTTTTCGCAGGCCCCACGTGTTTGCACAGTCCTCTACATCAGCTGCGTGATGATCATTGACGTCATTTCTGTAACTTTTATGTAAACGACTGATTGATATTCTGTTTTACTTGATTCTATTTTCACACAGATCCAGATTTATCCGTGTTATCTTAAGTAGGTACCCGGCTCAGCTTTAGAACATGCAACACCGAATATTTGGTTGATATTTTTTTTGTAGATAGGGGTATTACAGATATGTAATTTCCCAAAATTTGGAGGTGCGGAGTTCAATAGTTTTTAAGATATAAATTTTTAAAGTTACATAGAAATTTAACCTAAAAGTTCTGTTCATAAAATCCTGTCATTTTCGCGAGGCAAAGGAACTTATGTTCAGACAGCCAAAACCTTATTATTCAAATAAGTTGGAATGATTAAAAAAAAGAAGGTGTTGTAAAGAAAAAATAAATTACGTACTGCACATATATTAGGAACATAAATCACGCGTTCTGGTATTTAAAATTTGCATGTTTAAGTGTTTTTTTTTAACTTAGTGCGGAAAAAAATCCGCAAAATGGAACGTAATTGACACTAGGTGACTAGACAAGACGTCAGCCATTTTGTTGTTTATTCACTGCTTTGATTCGCGTTACGTCGGTCTTCCGTGTTTTCGCTTGAGTCTTTGTATGTGAATAATACTGCTGCTACTATTATCATGTCTTCGACTGATTCTGGTGACAGTGAGTGTGGTGAAGTGATGCCGGTTTTGGACTCTAATGAGCCGCCGGCTCCTTCGGTGTGTGGTGGAGTGATGCCGGTGTTGGACTCTCATGAGCCGCCGGCTCCTTCGGAGTGTGGTGAAGTGATGCCGGCGTTGGACTCTAATGAGCCGCCGGCTCCTTCGGGGAGTGGTGAAGTGTTGCCGGTGTTGGACTCTAATGAGCCACCGGCTCCTTCAGGGAGTGGTGAAGTGTTGGTCTCTAACGAGCCACCAGCTTCTTCATCAGGCCGTGCTCCACAACGCATTCACCTCTATTCAGAGGAAGTGCTCAACATGTGGAATATGGAGCGTTTAATATGTATGTATGATGTTGCTATTTTTAAACCTATAAGTTGTTTTATGAAATTGTAATGTGCAGATCCGACTCGGATAGATTAGGTTCGTGGTTATTTTTTTTTTAAACCTGGAAGACACTTAGCTTTTATAGAATTTTGGGGCAGATCCGACTCGGATAGATTAGGTTAGAAGGTTAAGGCGGGAGCGAAGCGAAGCGGAGCTCACGCCTTGACCTTCGTGGTTATTTTTTTTTTAAACCTGGAAGACACTTAGCTTTTATAGAATTTTGGGGCAGATCCGACTTGGATAGATTAGGTTAGAAGGTTAAGGCGGGAGCGAAGCGAAGCGGAGCTCACGCCTTGACCTTCGTGGTTATTTTTTTTTAAACCTGGAAGTAACTTAGGTTTTTTGATAGTTTGTTCTAAAAATTTCCTTTTTTTTATTTCAGCTGAACTCGGAACAACAGAGCAATGCATTGCTTTTTGTGAAGAACGGGGATTGATACTGTCTTCGAAGAATTGCAGACATCATCGAAGCGCAATGTCAGTTTTAGCTTCAAGGGGCTCAGTTGGGACTTTTGTTTGCAAGAGCAAAACTTGCAAAACAAGATTTGTGGCACGGTCAAAGGGGACATGGTTTGAAAACACGAAGTTGCCACTGCCACTCATATTCAAGCTAATGTATTGTTATGCCCGTGACTTCGATTATTATACGGCAAGAATTGAGTGCAGCTCCAGAGCTCGTGGGGTAGCGGTTTCGGAAGCAACAATTTGCGACTGGTTCAATTATTGCCGCGAAACTGTTGTGGTCCACCAGTTGGAAAATCAACCATTAAGACCAAAAATTGGTGGACCTGGCAAAGTAGTTCAGATCGATGAAAGCAAATTTGGAAAGAGGAAGTATAACAAAGGAAGGCGAGTTGAAGGTCACTGGGTGCTGGGTATGATCGACGATGAAACAAACGAATTGAGACTAGAAGTGTGTCCCAATAATGAAAGGTCGGCAGAGGTACTCATACCATTGATCAAAAAGCATGTAGCTGAGGGATCCATAGTCCACACTGACTACTGGCGTGCATATGATTCCCTGCCGAACCATGGTTACATCCATAAGAAAGTTAACCACAGCGATCCCGAGAATCCGTTTATAGCTGAGGATGGGACACACACCCAGCATATTGAAAGCCAGTGGCGAAATTTGAAAAGACGATTTCACAAAGTAAACTACAAAGAAAATTTTGAAGATTGGTTAATCGAGTACTCGTGGAGGCAAGATTTAAGAAAACATCACCTAGATAGCTTCGAAGAATTGATAAAATCAATAAAATATGTTTATAAAATCTAATTATTGGTTTCATTTCATTTTCCTTGCCCTTATACCCCTCCCCCATCACCCTTCCCACAAGAAATTGATGTAAATGCATAAGTTTGAGGTTAGAATACATTTTTGCTTGTAAAAAAAAAACTATGCGTCTCCGCACTTTGGGGGGTGGAGGGGTGGTACATCCCCCCCCTCCCCCCCCTCCCTCCCCCCTCCCCCCCCCTTTTGAGGTGTTGCATATACTAAAGTACTTCCGTTGGCAGTACTGATGGTTTATACTGCTGTTTAAAATTACCTACATTTTGTGCCTGTGGATTATTTTTGGATACCCACTTTATACTAACTTTTTTTACTGACCAAGCAACAACTTTTAGCTTTAGATGTCCAATTTGTTGTGAGCGCAGCTTCAGGTCAAATGTGAGTACTGATTTTAACTGAACTAGCTAAACAATATAAATATATGAATTTTAATTTACTGTTGAGGATTTGAAAAGATTATATTAACATTCTAAATATTTCAAAAGGCTCATTATAGAACCTTTAAATTTTTTTGGCACACCAATGTGTACATGCAAATTTACATTTATTTTAATATAATATAAGCAGGAGATCCAGTTTTTCACTGATTGCTATTTTAAATATAAAATACTAGCATTCACCAAAGACATTGTACTACCAGTTGTTTTTTTTTTAAATAATTTTTTGACTCTACAAGAACCACCCTCATATTTCAAAGAATATTATACAAAAAGCATTAGCAAAATTAGTTCAACTGCTCTCAAGTTTTGCGCTTAACAACACATTCTCTGGTTATTATCTTATTATATGAGTAATATATTCTCCCAATTGTTGCAGGATGCTCGGTCCGATGGTTTCGTCTCCGTGGCAACTTGCTATTCTACCTTAAGGGGCCCGAGCCGTGGTACGAGCCAATGGGGGTCATAGTGCTAGGGCATCACCAAGTCAAAGTGCAGGCGCAAGATGACAACGGTCACTGGCCTTTTCAAATCTGTAAGTCAAATCTCTTGATATGTATCCTGTATTTTTAAGTTCATCAAAATTGTTGATGGTAACTTTATAAAATACTAGCTGACCCCGCAGGCGTTGTCCTGCTGACGATGGACAATCCTTATTATCACTAAGGGGTATGATAAAATAGATGTTAGCCGATTCTCAGACCTACTGAATACGCTCACAAAATTTCATTAGAATCGGTCAAGCCGTTTCGGAGGAGTATGGGAACAAACATTGTGACACGAGAATTTTATATATATAGAGATATGGGTAATTTTTTATTGGAATATTATACTTGAAAAAAAATATTATGTACATATCATTGTAACTTGGCACAACATTGTTGTAAAACAATTATTATTTCGATATGTAGGTTTGTGTATGTGTGTGTTAAACACTGCCTCAGTGCCTTTTTAACTTCCAACGAAAACATGTTTGCGTGTGTGTTTGTTTCATCATTGCTCCCGAACAGAGAGACCGAACTCAAAGCATTTTTAGTGGTTCTTAGCTATAGCTTCTCAGAACCTGTCCAGCTGTTGAAGCTTATCAGCTGTTTTCCTGGCTCATTCAAGGGTTTTTTTTAACTTGTGAGTTTTACCTTACTTAAATACATAACGGATTAAGATGCAAAAATAAGGATAACTGACCCGATTAGGTTATGTCGGATTTACTAACCGTAATGTAAAAACCGTCATCCCTCCGGTTATAATGAACTCCTTATTAACGACAACTTTGTTTTGAACCAGCGTACCCGCAGAAGTCGTCCTATCCATTTAAAAAAATAATTCGTTAAAACCATCCCTATACTTTAAGGAATATCATAAAAAAGATTTGGCCAAATTGGCTCCAGCATACTTGAGTTTACCAACACATTTTGCGATTCATATTTATTTATAGGATAGACTAGGGGGCCCGCAGACCTTGTTATGGCCGTTGATTTTTTTTTTGATAAGAGCCATCACCGTATTTAAGGAATATCATAAAAAAGAATCTGCCAAATTGGTCCCAGCATTCTTGAGTTATGCGTTTACCAACACATTTTGCGATTAAATTTAATATTATAGATGATAAGAGTGATAGGCAAAATGCCGGCTTTGGCGGCGCATCAGATACCTATAGGTACGCTTGATTTCGCCGTGGCTCTGTGTGCCGCTGGTCAATCGAGGAGTAAAATAGCCAACGACTTTAACATTTTAACTAATGTCTTTACTCCCAAACAAATGACACCTATCGCTGCCCCCAACAACCCTCGACCCTTCCTCGACTTCAACTCTTGAGCTATGTAAATAATTCCTACGTAGGTTTTTACTTTCCTATTTAGTACGATTTGATTATCTTACTGTCGGACTTATAACGTTTCAGTTTCTTTGACCCTGCAATCGTATGGTTGATCGAGTCGGGCGTTACTTTACGGAAATCTACAGGACTAAAGCTGAAAATAATTATTTTGCTTTAAATATCCACTAAACGACGCCAGCACAGAACCCAAATACATCCAACTTGAAAAAACTAGAGCTGGAAGTCGCAAGACTTACAATACAAATCACAATGTGACACACAAGATGCACCTAGAAACACAAAACTGACACCAACAAATCACTCGACGCGTGTCGCCACTACACGTGGCATCCTCAGGAGACGTTGTCACTTCGACAGACTGCTCTCGGTAGAGAGTAGTATATTCCTTGGACAGACTGCGAGCGACTCTCGTCGTTGTGAGTTGTATTGTAAGTCCTGCGACTTCAAGCTCTAGTTTCTACAAGTGGTTACAGTTGGATGTATTTGGGTTCCTGTGCTGGCGTCGTTTAGTGGAAATTTAGAGCAAAATAATTATTTTCAGGTTTAGTCATGGATTTCTACAAAGTAACGCCTGACTCCATCACCTATATGATGGCAGGGTCAAAGAACACGAAACGTTATAAATCTGACAGTAAGATAATCAAATCGTACTAAAAAGGAAAGTAAATATCTACGTAGGAAATATTTACGATTATTACGATATTTATAATTCTCCTTTTCAGCCCTGCCTGCCATCATTCCTATTTCTTACTGAAACTTACTTTTTTTTAGTGTGGGAGAATGGCGTGTGCTATCGAATGGCCACGTTCCATGAGTCTGAACGAACGCTATGGATAAAAGCCATTCAGATGGCATCGTACGATTACATGAACTCGCAGATCGCCGCGCTAAAGGAAAGACTGAACAGGATCAGACCTATCATTGATATAGCCAGTTACAGGATGCAGAAGGGAATTATTATCGGTAAGTTTTTCTCATTGTAACTGTCATGTATCTGGTTTTTGTTTTCGTGCCGCTATTTTTAAACCACGAGATCGAAGAGCTGGTCGCCGAACCCAACATCCTGGGAGAAGCCAAAGCCCAGAGACTTCGTTGGTTGGGACATCTAGTAAGAATGGGGGAGGATCGTAGCGCCAAAGCAGCGTTTCTCGGAATACCTCGAGGCCGCCGCCCCGTCGGCCGGCCCAGATACCGCTGGAAGGACGCTGTCATGTCAGATCTGCAGGAGCTACAAGTTGCGGACTGGCAAGAGGCGGCGCAAGACCGGATCAGATGGCGTTCCCTTGTGTCGGAGGCCAAGACACACTTTGGGTCGCTGCGCCAAAGGAGTAAGTAAGTAAGTATTTTTAAACCACCCGACGAAAAAGAACGGTGTTATAAGTTTGACTTTGTATGTGTGTGTATATGTGTTTGTGTTGGTGTGTTTTTGTGTGTGTCTGTCTGTGGCATTGTATCTCCCGAACGGACGGACCGATATCAGTGCGATTTATTATTTTTATTTATTTACTAGCTGACCCGGTGAACTTCGTACCGCCTTAGCGTTGCAATGATTGAACAATGTCATCGAATGACATTGACATTGGTTACGCGCGTTTTTTAAAATATGCAAAATTAAATGAATATTTTTCAATATTTCTGAGAGATTTTCTTAATATTTTTTTTCCGTAAGAACCTTCTCCTAATAATAACAAATACAACAAAAAAAGAATTAGTGAAATCGGTCCAGCCATTCACGCGTGATGCCGTGACCAAGGAAAACGGGTTTCATTTATATATATATATATATATATATATAAGATAGATTTGCAATAGGTTTTTCATTCATTCGAAAGATAGTTTAATCACGGTGGTTCTTAGCTATGGTTGGTCAAAATCCATCCAGCCGTTGAAGCTCACCAGCTGTTTTCCTAGCTCATTCAGTTTTTTTTAACTGAAAAGGTATTGGGTACTAGGCATCTTCTTTATCTTATATATAAAAATGAATTGCTGTTCGTTAGTCTCGCTAAAACTCGAGAACGGCTGAAGCGATTTTGCTAATTTTTGTTTTGAATTATTAGTGGAAGTTCAGGGCAGGTTTAAACGGTGAGAAAAATTTAAAAAACAGCAACGGGCAGGACAACGTCTGCGGGGTCCACTAGTTATATATATATATAAATGAATTGCTGTTCGTTAGTCTCGCTAAAACTCTACAACGGCTGAACCGATTTCAATAATTTTGGTCTTGAGATATTCGTGGAAGTCCAGGGAAGGTTTAAAAGATCAGAAATTTAAAAAAAAGCAACGGGCAGGACAACGTCTGCCGTGTCCGCTAGTAGGTATACAATAGAAATTTTAGCTAATTTTATCCTTCAAGTGTCATTGAATTGATTGCTACCTATGTTATTTAATTTTAAACAGATAAATAAAATAAACTAAGTTCAGGCTATGCTAGGAATTTTAAATATATTTCTGTTTTAATAGCTGTGTGAATAGTGACGACTGGAACAAACTCCGCAGTTAAGCTCACTACCATCTAACGATCTGACTGCTACTATTTGCTGGACACTTACAGTTCCACAGAATTATTATGTATATCTGTCGCCGCTGTCGCTGATTAAAATTGGTGAAATAAGTGCTTGTGACCCAGTGGTTGCAGCGCTGTGGTAGTGATACCGAAAGTTAAGCAACCGCGAACAAATGGGTGACCATTCCGACCATTAAAGATTATTCACAAGCATTGTCGTGCTTCGGAAGGGACGTTAAGCTGTTGGTCTCGGTAAATATCGATAGATTTTAGTCGTTAAGCTTGGTCAGAGGCCCTTGGGCGGCTTAATAACATCGACATCTTACTAAACCACGCCTCCACCAATCCGCACTGAGCTCGCATGGTGGAGTATGGCTCGTACCACCTCATACTAGGGCGTTTTGATAACTCCATGACTTTTAGGCTGAATAGAAACTTTTTTTATTTTTAATGATATTTTCTTAAAAGTAATATTTTTGCGAACCTAAAATAATTCTATTTTCAAATATGGCGCGAAAACAATATTTAATAACAAAAGAAGTTTGGCGGCTGTGAAGGTGTTCTTCGAAAATGGAGAAATCCGAGTTTCGAGTCTTGTTTAAACACTATTTTTTACGCGGGAAAACCATTAAGCAGACCGAAGACAAGTTGAAAAAATATTACGGGGATTCAGCGCCGTCTCATGGAATGGTACATAAATGGTTTACTGAGTTTCGTTGTGGACGTATTACAACCAATGATGCCGAGCGCCTAGGAAGGCCGATTGAGGTAACCACTGAGGACATTGTTAACAAAATCCACAATATTGTTTTGGCTGACCGTCGAGTAAAGATACGCGAGTTAGCTGAGGCTGTGCACATCTCAACTGAACGAGTTTTTCATATTTTGTACGATATTTTGGGAATGAAAAAACTTTCTGCAAGATGGGTGCCGCGCTTACTGACAGTCGACCAAAAGCGAAAACGCGTGACTACTTCTGAGGCATGTCTGGCTATGTATAATCGCAATCCAAGTGAATTTTTGCGTCGGTACGTAACCGTGGATGAAACGTGGGTCCACCATTATACGCCAGAGACTAAACAACAGTCAAAGCAGTGGACTTCTACCGGCGAACGTGCACCAAAGAAGGCAAAAACGGTATGTTCGGCTGGTAAAGTGATGGCAACAGTATTTTGGGACAGTCAAGGGGTTATTTTCATCGATTTCTTGGAGAAAGGCAAGACAATAACCGGTGCTTACTATGCTGCATTGCTGGAAAGATTTAATGAAGAGTTGATGAAGAAACGACCGCATCTAGCAAAGAAAAAAGTTCTATTTCATCAGGATAATGCTCCGGCCCACTCGTCTGCAGTCGCGACTTACGAATTATTGCCGCACCCTCCATATTCACCAGATTTAGCCCCCTGTGACTTCTTTCTCTTCCCAAACATGAAGAAATGGCTTGCTGGGCAAAGATTTTCATCCAATGAAGAGGTGTTAGCTGCAACCGAGGCCTATTTTGCAGGCTTTGACAAAAAGTATTTTTTGGATGGGTTGAAGAGATTGGAGCATCGCTGGAAAAAGAGTGTAGAGTTGAAAGGAGAGTATGTAGAAAAATAAAATGTTTATGTACACAAAATATATGTTTTTCTTTTCAAAGTCATGGACTTATCAAACCGCCCTCGTATGTGATGTAAAAGGCTCGGAATAGGAAATTGGTGTGTATGTTGAAACAATTTAATTATTAATGTTCTTTCAGACATGAACGAGGTGCCCCTCTGTGAGCTGGCTCTCTCCTGCGACAACCTGTTATGTGACACCCACGGTCGGGCTCCCTCGCCCATGATCGTGGTGTACGTCCGCTACCCTAAAGGGCTCAGCGTGAGGTACGGGTCCACGGAGACTGTCGAGGTGAGTATCTTCGTTTTTTTATGTTCTTTCAGACATGAACGAGGTGCCTTTTTGCGAGCTGGCTCTCTCCTACTGTGCGACATCCTGCTGTGCGACACCCACGGCCGGGCTCCTTCGCCTATGATCGTGGTGTACGTTCACTACCCGAAAGGGCTCAGCGTGAGCTACGGGTCCACGGAGACTGTCGAGGTGAGTATCTTCGTTTTTAATGTTCTTTCAGACATGAACGAGGTGCCTTTATGCGAGCTGGCTCTCTCCTACGACATCCTGCTGTGCGACACCCACGGCTGGGCTCCTTCGCCCATGATCGTGGTGTACGTCGGCTACCCGAAACGGCTCAGCGTGAGGTACGAATTTACGGAGACTGTTGTGGTGAGTTCCTTCGTTTTTAAACAAACATTCCTGGCCCTTAGGAATGTTTGTTTTTGACATCCAATCCATCAAGCAAAAAAATGATCGATTGTAACCAGTTTTACAATCCGTTATGCCGTTGAAGCTGAAGTTTTTCAACTGAAAAATTAGGTTTTTGTGTTTCGAATACCGAACAAATCACTATATTATCGTGACTTGTTCAAACGTAGTGATTAATCAACGCGTAATACTATTGATAGTCTTGTCGATATCCTAATTTCAGCAACGATCAGACGATTGCACAATCAACAATCAGTAATTAATTGCATTATAACATTTTGTTACAGACATGCAGCAACCCAAGTTTTTCCAAGACGATACTGTTTCGGGCGAGCGACGGGCTGACCGGAGACGCGTTGGTCAGGATCGTGGTTTATGACGTCAAGGAGAGGGTCTCAGAGACGGCTGTGCCTATGGGGTTTACCGCATTGCAGCTGAGCACCATACAGGTAAGGGTATATCTTATCAATTATTGACTGCCTCGTTGGTGTAGTGGCAAACTTATTTGACTCGTTGGTACTCGTTGGTGTAGTGGTAAAGTTTCTGCCTTACATCCGAGATCCTGGGTTCGAATCCCAGGTCGAGCCAAAATTGTTTCTGATATTTTCTGTCATTAATTTCTCAAAAACAGCTCGGAGCCGGGAAGTTGGCGGTGTTACACCCCCTTGCCTCGGTGCGCACGTTAAGCCGTTAGTCCTGCGCCTATTCTCTCTCCGGTCATATTGGATTGCCGTCTCAACGAACTTTGTGAGTGATGGAACAGTGAATTCACCAGTGTATTGCGCTCACACTTGTGGACTATAATATCTCCTGCTTAGTTGGCTGATCTCTGTTGAGATTGGCCGCCGTGGTCGAAATCGGCCAGGAGGACTATTATTATTATATCTTATCAAATTTCGGCGCCCATTGCTGAGCTTTTCTCAAAGGTCCTGCCCTTCCCCCGTCCAGCGGCTTCCTGCGACCTTTGTTGTCCACGAAACAGGCAAACAGTCGCCATTCGGGAACCTTTCCGCCCCAACAGCTATCGGTTCACCGCGCTATGTGTGCCGCCCACTGCCACTTCAGCAATCCTCACACATGCGATACAGCTATGGCAATGAAGAACAGAGGGCAACGAGATATTTAGGATTGTAATGTATGACTAAATCGAGGGTCAACGAAGCGGCTATGGGGCTTACTGCGTTGCAGCACTGCTTTATACAGTGTGGCCTTTATACACTGTACCTAGTCAACTTTACGTGCGACACGCTAGAGATATACAGACGCAGAGTACGAGGCGTTTGTTCGTCATCCTTGTTTGTGACGTCAAGGACAGGGTCTCCATAAAAACGGTGTCTATTAAGTTTACCACTATTCCAAAGGTTTACGTGACCGATTAATAGACATTATCGAACTCTAGAAAACTGCTACTTTTTTGCTGACCCTTCAGACTGAGATACCAATCACTATTCCAAGGTTAACTGCACTACAATAGAACAATGGTCCGATTCAGACACTTATCTTTATCAAAAGGTGATAGCGAACAATAAGTAGTTAACATAAATTGTTTTCACGTCGAATAAAATCAATATACTTGTAGGCTACTTTCGTGTTTAGTCGTTCTTCACAGGATTAAAGGTTGTAATAAGCATGATGAAACATCTTAAATATATTCAATACCATGGCGGTTAAAAACATAGCCCCTATGAAGTTAATACAACCAGTATATTTCCAAAAAGCTGTTGAAACCAATTTTTAAACACACAAAATTCAATAAATATTCGGTCAATGGACTCCGATTTCAGATACACTACCGTGAGGTAAAATTTTTGTATTCCCATACAAAATCCATGGAGGCAGACCGTTTTGACAGAAATTAAAGTGTATGACAACGATTGGTGGTGTCATCTAGCCTATTGTATGAATGCCGTGTTCTTCTCCATTTCACACACCGTTCGAACATGCACTCGTTTTCGTATAAGTGCGTCAGTATTGTCCGACGAGACCGTGCGTGACCGTCTTGCGAGATGACAGACCTAAGTATTTCATTTTCAATTGTTTGCTAACTAAGTCTTATAATATTACAAGTAGGTCTTATGCTAAATACATGTTTGACTTTAAATTAAGTACCCTTGCATTTCGCGTATTGCAAAATACTTAAGGCTACTTGGTATTTCTAATACTAAATTAATATAATAGCATTAAATACATTTAATTATCACTAAATTTGTTGTTAAATTAAGTATTTTAGATACTAGCGGTGCCTGCTGTTCTTATCTAGAGTACTAACCCGTTTTGCTACTACGCTACAAACGCGACAAAGCGGCACGATGCGAGGCGACGCGAAAATATCAAACGGCCGTCCTTTATGATAGTGTCCTACGTGACGAAACGCGACTGACATTGACAAGGCGTTTGAAGTATTGGTCGCATCACGTCGCATCGCGTCGCGTCGCACTTGTCGGGTTGCTCACGTAGGACAACGCCTAACAAAGTGCGTGTTTTGCGTCATTCGCGAATCACCTGCTATCTCGATCGTCGCTGGCACTCTTATAGTTGATGGAATCAGGCGTTACTTTGCGGAAATCCATGACTAAAGCTGAATTACTAAAAGAGGATTATTTTGCTTTAAATTTCCACTAAATGACGCTAGCGCTGGAACCCAAATACATCCAACTGTAACCACCTGAAAAAGCTAGAGCTGGATGTCGCAGGACTTAGAATACAACTTACAACGTGACACAGAAGACGAACCTGGAATCACAACAACATATCACAACACATCAAACTGACAGTGTTGTGATTCCAGGACTTAAAGCAAAATAGTCGTCTTTTTCAGCTGGCACTCTTATTATTTTTGACCTCAATGAACTTGTAGAACGGCACATTCAACACTTCTATGTTTGCTAACAGGAAGCCCAAAGGCTGAGGGTGGCACTGATGACGCGCGAGAACAAAACCGTCGGCTTTGTCACCATAAACGGCTGGAGTCTGGAGCCCTCGTACATCGGCACCAGCCCCAGTCACACGAACGATCGCAACAGCATCGACATACCGCAGAAAGTGCTATGTCACCGGCGTTCTCAGTCACTGCCCCCTAGACTGGGTTTGAAGCTGAAGTTTCCGTCGTACGGGAGTCTGTTGAAGCAAAACTTCGTGAACAGCCACCAAGTGACGTACAGGTTCCATTCGGGACTGGGCGGAGACATCACGGTGCACGAGATAATGGCCGAGCCGAAACTATGCTATCAGATGCCGATGCAGCTGCTGTAAGTTTTTTTTATTAATATGAAACATGCATTCTAGTCAATTCAAATTTATTTCATTTTATTCGAACAACAAACTGAATTATGAGATGTGTTTATTTTTTTAACATTAGCAGCACTGACGTGAAAAACGGTCAGTTTGTCTTTTCTTCTGCTGAAATATTAACAATTACAAGTCTTAAAAGTTAAATATTGAATTTTAACTTGTGTTTAGCCGTTTAGCAAAAAGTATTATTCGTCGCCGATAAATGATAACTCAAATAAGTATTTACTTAGTATACAAATAAGTAATATTTATTCAGAAGTTTCTGTCCTGGCTACATTTTTTACTCACCAGGGGTCTCGAATCGTTCTTTAAATATCCAAATCCCTTTCCAGCGACATCTACATCCAACGTGAAAAAGAATTACTAGAGGAGTTGCTCTCAGTCGGCGAGATGTGCGGCCAGTGGCAGAGCAGGCAGCTGGAGCTGGTCAGCGTGCATGTAGCGCTGCTGAAGCACTACTGCCACTCCAAGCGGTGCATGGAGCAGGCGGACCACTCGTACTTCAAGGCCAGCAACCGCAAGGGTGAGTTGTGTGTCTTCAGCTGGACACTTGGCTCGCTGAAGCACTACTGCCACTCCAAGCGGTGCATGGAGCAGGCGGACCACTCGTACTTCAAGGCCAGCAACCGCAAGGGTGAGTTGTGTGTCTTCAGCTGGACACTTGGCTCGCTGAAGCACTACTGCCACTCCAAGCGGTGCATGGAGCAGGCGGACCACTCGTACTTCAAGGCCAGCAACCGCAAGGGTGAGTTGTGTGTCTTCAGCTGGACACTTGGCTCGCTGAAGCACTACTGCCACTCCAAGCGGTGCATGGAGCAGGCGGACCACTCGTACTTCAAGGCCAGCAACCGCAAGTGTGAGTTGTGTGTCTTCAGCTGGGCACTTGGCTCGCTGAAGCACTACTGCCACTCCAAGCGGTGCATGGAGCACGCGGACCACTCGTACTTCAAGGCCAGCAACCGCAAGGTTGAGTTGTGTGTCTTCAGCTGGACACTTGGCTCGCTGAAGCACTACTGCCACTCCAAGCGGTGCATGGAGCAGGCGGACCACTCGTACTTCAAGGCCAGCAACCGCAAGGGTGAGTTGTGTGTCTTCAGCTGGACACTTGGCTCGCTGAAGCACTACTGCCACTCCAAGCGGTGCATGGAGCAGGCGGACCACTCGTACTTCAAGGCCAGCAACCGCAAGGGTGAGTTGTGTGTCTTCAGCTGGACACTTGGCTCGCTGAAGCACTACTGCCACTCCAAGCGGTGCATGGAGCAGGCGGACCACTCGTACTTCAAGGCCAGCAACCGCAAGGGTGAGTTGTGTGTCTTCAGCTGGACACGTGGCTCGCTGAAGCACTACTGCCACTCCAAGCGGTGCATGGAGCAGGCGGACCACTCGTACTTTAAGGCCAGCAACCGCAAGGGTGAGATGTGTGTCTTCAGCTGGACACTTGGCTCGCTGAAGCACTACTGCCACTCCAAGCGGTGCATGGAGCAAGCGGACCACTCGTACTTCAAGGCCAGCAACCGCAAAGGTGAGTTCTGGCATAAGAATAGGTACGAGGGCCACATCGAAAAGATCGGAAATAGAAAAAAGTACAAAGATAATACAATAAGTTTTATTTTTATTGTTTTTTAAAGTATACTCCCTGACAATCTATGCATTTTTGCATTCGATCAAACCAATTGTTATAACAGTAATTCCAGTCTGAAGTGGACATAGTCGAAACGGCCGATTTATAAGTTTCGACTGCCTCTTCTGAGCCTTGAAACCGTCGACCACGTAACATACCTTTGATTCTTGGGAATGTAAAGTAATCATTGGGGCTTAGGTCAGAGCTGTACGGAGGATGGTCCATCAACTCCACATTTTCCTGATTTAAAAACGCAATCGTTTTGCCAGCGGTATGTGAGCTCGCATTATCGTGGTGAAGGATTATGCGACGGTTCGGATTATTTTTACGTAGTTCGTTTATGACTTCCGGCAAACAAACTGTTGTGTACCAATCTGCAGTAACCGTTCTTTGTTTTTTTTTTTTTTTTTTCTCTTTATTTAAGGCAACAAACAGTCATACAGAAAAAAAACGTTCATATAAATACAGATTTTTACAAAAGACCTTATTAGTGCCTATAAAAAGGTAATATATCTATGAATATTTAAAAGGGCCACTGTAGTGGTCAGACATGTTTTTTCGACCGTTAGTTAACAATACGAATATGTACCTAAAAACAAACATAACATTCAAAATGATTTCACAGAACTTATTGTATCAATAACAAATAAACATTTTGTTTAACTCACTTTAGACTCGTCGAAAGAGTCTGTTTTAGCTTGGGTAAGGAAATATTAGATAAGTCTATATTGGTGTATTTCTTATTATAAGTGCTAGTGGAACGGAATAAAAATGAATTACGTGTGTAGTTTTTATGAAAATTCGGGGGAACAAACAGTGGACGCGAACGTGAGGAGCGCATCGGAAGCCGCACGCGAGACACAAACGATAACCTGCTGAGTAGCAAAGAAGAATCCACATAATTATTTAGTATTTTATATAGAAACACAATATCGAACATTTCTCGTCTGTTGCTCAAGGATAGTAGTTTATATCTATCTAAAGATTCAATATACGATTCATCTGAATTATTGAAGCGATAATTCATTGACTTAATAAATTTTTGTTGGACCCTCTCCACTCGGTCTTTGTGAACTTCGTAACAAGGACTCCACACAGTACTACAGAAGTCAAGATAGGATCGAACAAACGAAAAGTACAAAATTTTGAGTGTATGCGATCGCTTAAACGGTTTACTTATTCGCAATATGAAACCTAAGTTTCGAAATGATAATGCCAATATGTGCTCAATGTGAAAATTAAATGACAACTCTGAATCCATAATTATACCTAGATCTCTTATCTTGTTCACTCTTTCGAGGCGCTTTCCATTTATGTGGTAGTCGTAGCTTATAGTGTTTTTTTTGCGTGTGAATGAGATGGTGTTACATTTGTCACTATTAATGAAGAGCTGGTTAGAACTACAGTAAGCATGGACGGCTTGTAAGTCCTCTTGAAGCTTTTCGCAATCAGCGATTGATCTAATAATTCGGTAAAGTTTCATATCGTCAGCATAGAGAAGGTGGTGACTATGGTTAAGAGTATCACCTATGTCATTGATATACAAAGAGAAAAGTAGCGGACCCAGATGAGATCCCTGGGGAACTCCTGAAGGAACAGGCAGAAATTGTGAAGAAAAACCCTTCACAAAGACTGCCTGACTCCTGTTGCTGATGTAGGACTGGATCCATCTAAGAAGGCTGCCGTGCACACCGGCTTTCACAAGCTTATCTATCAGCAGATCATGACTTATTTTATCGAATGCTTTAGAAAAGTCGGTGTACACGGCATCCACCTGCAGATTGTTGTCCATGGCTTGTGATAAAAAGTCGGTGAATGTTAACATGTTTGTGTCCACGCTTCGA
The DNA here is from genome assembly GCA_963921415.1 of Pyrausta despicata. Taxonomy (NCBI): domain Eukaryota; kingdom Metazoa; phylum Arthropoda; class Insecta; order Lepidoptera; family Crambidae; genus Pyrausta; species Pyrausta despicata. The sequence continues at coordinate 16,097,376 of OY992845.1, read as the reverse complement.
TGCCTAAAGAAACCGTGTTGTTTTTCGGAAATGTGATTACGAAAAAAGTACGACATTTGAGCAGTAACCATTTTTTCAAGCATCTTACCTAGTACACAGAGCTTTGATATGGGTCTGTATTCTTCAATACGGTCTGTTTTATTATTTTTTGGAATCGGGGTTACTACAGACTTTTTCCAAATACTAGGAAATATCCCTGACTGGATGGATCTTTGAAAGATTAATGTCACAGGTGTAGCAAGTTCTTTAGCACAGTTTGCAATGAGAAAAGGGTGGATTCCATCAGAACCAGAGCCTTTATGGATATTAACATATTTGAGTTCTTTATGTACGTTGTCATAATCAATATTTATTGAGTTGATGTCAACAATTGAGCTACATTCATCATGGATAGCATGAGTACACCTAGAACCAGAACTAGTACCCTGATCACGCGCTGGTATAAAAACAGAGTGAAAGAACCGATTAAAAGCATTGCATATCTCACTACCGCTAGAAACACTTTCATCCTTAAATATCATTTTTTCAGGTATAGTACTGAGTGACTTTTTTGATTTCACGAAAGACCAAAAAAATTTAGGGCAAACTTTTATTTTATTTTCGGACATTTGAATAAACTTCTGATAGCACTCAGTTTCCATTACCTTAAAACGCTTCCTAAGAATGCAAAAAGTCTGATAGTCTAATTGATTGCGATATCGTTTCCACTTTTTATGAAATTTTAGCTTCTCTTTATTTAATTTTATGAGACTCGTAGAAAACCAGGGTGGATATTTATTTTTATTTTTGAAATTATATGTCGGTACATGTTTCTCAATCAAATTATTTATGACACTGTAAAAGTACTCAACCATTGATTCGACATCTGACATTGAATGAAATATTTTCTCCCAGTTAATCTCGCCGAGACCCATTTTAATTGATTTAATGTCAGCCTTAAAAAAAGACTTTTTCACAGTGCAAGAAGGAGAAAGTGGCTCGGCGATAGATAAATCCAGATCAATATCCAAAGATTTGTGATGCGGGTCTTCACTTACCAGCGGGTGCACGGGGGCTGATATAATACAAGGCTTGTTGCTAAATACTAAGTCTAAAAGTCTGTTATTAATGTTAAAACGATAATTGTATTGTGAAAGTAAAGATACATTCATAAAGTCTGCGGTGAGACATGCTAGGACGTCATTATTTGTTTGTATATTCATACAATTCGCGAGCCCATTACTATACCAACCAGCATTTTTAACATTAAAGTCGCCAAGTACAAGAAAGTCATCGTTGGGATTTGAAATAATGAAATCGCTAACTCTGTCGTAGAACGAGGTAAGTAGTGAATTATGATTACTACCTTGAGGTATGTATGTTCCTATAATGTGAAGTTTGCGCGGTGCTGGGTTGGGAGACGCGGGCGTGGAATTAGTCGGGCAGGCAGTGCGCGGCCGCAGCGATAGTGATAGCCAGACTTCGTCGGCGGGCGGCGGCGCGCACAGTTCGATGAGATGCGTTGGGCAAAGGTCGCGGCGCACGGCGATCATCACTCCACCGCCCCGCTCGTGCCCACTTACAATTTTGTCTCGATCACACCGGTACACTTCGTAACTATCATCGAAGTATTCACTGTTATGAAAATCACAGTTAAGCCAAGATTCAGTAATACATATTACGTCATAACTACCTATTAAGACATTACGCAGAAACCTGTGCGACTTTGTGCGTAGTCCCCTCACGTTTTGATAGTAAATAGATAAATTATAGTTATAAGATGTAATAGTTAAATAACAATATGGGGTATCCACTATCACTTTTACAAAGCATTATACACCAATGACAAAAATAATACGACAGTAAGTAATTAAATATATTTCCCGTTAATGATATTTTTGTTAGAATTAGAACGTATGCATAGTGACACATAGTATCAATGTAACCGAACACAGAGTAAACAGTTAATAAGGTAATTAAGAGTCATTTAATTTTATTAAGATCATCCGAACTGGATACAAGTTGCACTTTTGAAGTGTCGTTCTTGCGTAAAAATATCTTGCAATCAGAAAGCCAGACGTATTTGTAGCCATTTTGCTTGGCAAGCAGGCGGGCTTTTTTATATAGCAGTTTGTTGTGCGGGGCAAGGTGGTCACTCACGTAGATAGGCCTGGACGGGCCGTTGAGGCCTGCATCTGCTGTCGTCAGGGTTCTTCGTGCACGCACAGCTGCTAGCATATCGTTTTTGCGTTGTCTTTGCGTGAATCTGACTATGATATTAGGGATAGAGGATGAGTCATATGAGGTTACTTCGTCTGTCTTTGGGGCATTATTTGCAGAATTGAATCGACGCACACGGTGCACGTAATCGACATCAGAGGTAGACAACGTAATACCTACTCTCGTAGCTATGTTCTGCAGAATGCTGTTTAGGTTTTCACCCTTCGTAACAGGGACCCCTGAGATCTCCAGGTTATTTATTCTCCCCTGTTGCTCCCTGTGTTGTAGCTGTGCAGTCAGTGTGTTTGCAGTGGATTGTAGTTCAGCTATTTCATTCGACAATGACGTCACTTTTTGGGTGTTTGAGTCGGTCGTAGATTTTAACACAGAGATGTCCTTCTTTAAAACGGATTGATCGTCTGCTAGTACCTTCAAAGACGACTTGATGTCACCCATCTGCTTTTTAAATTCACTGAAATCATCTCGTAATCCATCCAAGGCACACGCAATGCTATTATTTTTTGATTCAAGCGCAGTCGTAAATGACTTCATTATTTTTGTATAAAAATCCTCCATCAATCCCTGATGATCGCAGTGACAATCTGGACCTTTTCGTTTTCTTAAAGCAACATTAATTGATTCTTCCACACTAGGAATTGAGGTATTTGAAAGGTCCGTAAGTGATCTTGTTTTCGGAGGCGATCTTTGTACGCTCATCGTTGTATTTTTTACGAAGTGTAGATGACAAGGCAACAATTGAAGCACCGAAAGAGATAGAAGTCCGAATGTAAACACCTGTCTCTTATTGACGTCAGCCGATCACCAGCCGAAGACTTACGAATCGCTACGGAACGCGACGATTTGAGCCGAAAGGATTACGAACACTCGCGTAATAGGTTCATGCAATTATCACCTGAATACACTTTACGTAAAGAGCGCGGAATGCTGTGTACAAATTCCGATAATTAAGGAGCAACCAAGTACGCGTCTGACCAAGAGTGGGCTCCAGAGATAACTGTGAAGCAAAGTGTGTGTGTGTGTTCCTGTAAAGGGATCGTAGCCACGTGCCCAGTTTTCGATACAAAAGTGGCGACCATTTTTTTGATACGCTACGCGAGCGAACAACTTTTGTCGGCTTGACCTCACCTTCGAAGACCCAAACAGCCGATTGGTGTTTCCTTTCTGGCTCATATGAATAAATCCATGATTCGTCACCAGAAACGATGTTGTACACTGCATTTGAGCTCCCTTCGTTGAACCGTCGTAGAGCAGACCGACACCAAGTAACGTGAGCCGACTTCTGTTCCTCGGTCAAACGATGGGGCACCCAACGAGAAACTAGCTTTTTGACACCCAGTTCTTCGTGCAAAATGTTTTGAATGGCTGTCATACCAATGCTGATAGAAGCGCGAATCTGCTCGTATGTCACATGTCTATCTTCCATTATTAGTTGACGAACAGCACCGATGTTTTCTTGTGTTACTGCTGTTTTTGGCCGACCAGTAGAAGGAACTGTGGTGAGGGAGAAACATCCACGACGAAACTCAGAATACCAACGATATATAGTCGTTTTACTAGGTGCTTCAAGTTTATAAATAGAAACAAGCTCGGCAAGACATTGTTCTTGAGATAAACCTCGACGAAAGTTGTGAAAAATTATCGCACAAAAATGTTTCCGCGTAAGCTCCATTTTCCTCACCGACTCATCAAATTCAAATGACAACTACTCTTTTGTTTTTTACTTTTTCTAAATTTCAAAAATGGAATTGTGTTAAGAATAACATTACTTTTCATACACCAAAGAGGTTTTAATCTAATTTATTCCTGAGTATTCTATTCCCGATCTTTTCGGTGTGGCCCTCATAATAACTACGTAAAAGTGAAACTCCTTTGTCGAGGCCCAAAGCAGCGTTATAAATACCTACTTCCCCCCTCAGCCCGTCACCCCCGCAATCTCCTGGGCTTTCTGATAGGGGCTATCACCTGTTAGCTAGCGTGAGTTACCTTTGCTCACTACTATCTTTCTCCCGCCACTCCTATACCCTCTTACATGTGGCTCGTATTCGTAAAAACATTGATTGTAAAGAAAATACGTGCGAAATTAGGTTCGTTTCGGAAAAGTAGAATTATGTCGGATGAGGATGCGTAGCAACGTTAACGCCAGGCGTTCCAGTGGCGTGGACCATCCCTGACTGACTTGTCCCTTTAGTTCCTCGTTTGCGAGTTGGCTATGAAATGACCTTGAGTGCGTTTGGTGCTGTTGTTTCACTTCTACGTAGTTTTTATCTTTTCTTATGGTTCCAGTCAAAATTTTTTAAGGTTCCGTATGTCAACACTAAAATCCTGGGATTACTTTTCCTCATCACACGCGTTGTCATCCCGAGGTTTCTTTTTGTTAATATTGGTTTATATCAATACTGGTATCCCAGACCTGCTATGCATAAATACTGAGATCCCGGGATTGCTTTCCGTGAATACTGATATCCTGGGATTGCTTTATGTCAATACTGAGATCTCGGGATTGCTTTTTGTCAATACCGATATCCAGGTCTTGTTTTCCGCCGATACTGAGATACCGCGATTGCTTTTCGATTTTAAAAACTAGTGTGTTTCCCTAGTCGCAGTAGTCTCCTTCATTAGGTTAGAAGAAGTCACCCTGAATGTATAGAACGATGCGCCGAAAGGAAAATTAAGTTTGGTGCATCGTTCCGTACATTGACAATGTTTGTCCGCAATAGACTACTTAGTGTGTAATTTTGAAATACTTAAATCAAAGTGGTCTCCGATTTTCGATTTATCCTTTGAAATCGAAGCTTTCGCCTTAAAACTGCTCAGCTTCAATTTTTTTTAAATATGGCGGTGTGTTTTTGCTTTTTTTTTAAATAAATTCTGTATTACTAAGTACCTTTTATATCTTACTTTCCCAACAGATGAGGCAAGTTTAGAATTTGCGCCGGTTAACCTTCACTTGCAACGCATGTGGGTGCACAACGACACACTGAACAAGACGGGCTTCCACGACGTGGTGACGGCGGGCGCCTTCGCCGCGCACACGCACAAGGCCGAGCGGACTGGCGGGCTCATCCGGTAAGTGTTCTTGTTCCTAAAGATAATAATCTCAATGGAGATCAGCCAACTACGCAGGAGATATTATAGTGCACAAGTGTGAGCGCAATATACAGGTGCACTCACTGTTCCATCACTCTCAAAGTTCGGTGAGACGGCAATCCGACATGACCGGAGAGAGATCAGGCGCAGGACCAACGGCCTAACGTGCTTTCCGAGGCACGAGGGTGTAACACCGCCAACTTCCCGCTCCGAGCTGTTTTTGAGACGGAATAGGGTGTGTCTACAGCTAAGGGATGTGTTGAGTGCTAACGACTTGAGAGGGAAGTTGTAGTAAGAAACAAACCCGTTGTATGCCGTTCTAATACTGTCGGTTGATATCTGTTTTATTAATGCTTATGAACATGTATTTATAATAAAGTTATTGATTGTAAACAAGTAAAGATATGTAGATGTGTGCCGTCGGTGTTGAGTGCCGACGGTGCTCGTTGAGGGTCCATCGGTCAGCCACTGTATGTGGGTTGCTGACGCCGCTCCGAGGTTGGGCAATTTCCATGTACGATGCCAGCTCGTACATATTGGCAGCTCCAAAAGATGAGGAAGATGATGCCGCACCCGTCTCCTGACAAACGCTGCTGAAGTGGAGATGGATCCAATATATGGCGTGGCTCGTACATCCTAGCCTCCCGAAGAAGTGAAATGCTGCTGATGTGGATTTGGTTGGCGACAGTCTGATGTAAACCCGCTGCAGTTGTTGGTCTTCTGACTCGCTCTGAAGTGGGAAACCGATGTCGAAAACCTTCTTTCTTGAAGTGGCAACCCTGGCTCTGCCGAAGTTTCCTCTTGATGTAATGATAGCTTGATATGATAAAGCTCGCTGATGAAGCTCGACGATACTTCTTGCTTGAGGACTGACAGCATTGGTGGGATTTCAGCTACTGGTGAGACCCTCTTCTGGGAGGCCAGTAGCCGAACTGCTGCTGCCAGTGTCTTGATCTTCTGTCTCGTCGATGTTGCTATGTCTTCACGATGTCTTGACTGTTTTAATGTTTGTAGGCTTCCTGAGACGTCCTCCGTCGGTCGGTTCTCAGGATGTTGGAAAGGACAAGGGAAGGGATAGGTTGATAAAGATAAAGTTTGCTACCTAACTATACATAGTCCCTACGAAGTCCTGTTATGTCCTTGTCAATGTTGTGTTTTGGTAATGATAATGAAGTCATTGTAAGATATAAGTTGATGCAATACGTACCTTCCAACTGTAAATGGAATTATGCAGTTTAGGGGTCGTAGATCACTGTTGTTCTCAAGTGTCGATGAGAAGTGGTCCACATTAAAATTACTGTTGCATCTAACAGCTTGCTTGTTTGATAAATCTATGTTTGATAGTTCTTTGGCCCTTGATTGATTGAGTGCAAGGATGTTGTAAAGCTGGGATGTCGTTCTCCGTCTGCTTGTGTGTGAATCCTGCCTGCTTGATTGAGCTCAAAGTTAACGATAAATTGGGTGGTGGTTGTAAGGCACCGACCCTGTTTGATAAGTTTAGTTCGATAGATGCTTTGCTCCTTGTTTGAGTCCAAAGAAAGTGAAAAGTTGGGATGTTTTCCCTGCTTGGTAAATCTTTGGCTCCTTGTTTGAGTCCAAGTTAATGATAATGCTAAATGTCATGTCAAATGTCAGTTAATTACTTGAGAAACCTCTTGTGGAGCCCCAAGAAAAGTTTAGCTACTTACTAATGTCAATGCTTTGTCTGTCTTTGTCTGGAGTGGTGGTTGTAAGGCACTACTCACGTTTGTTTGTCATGTATTAATTTCCCTAACCTACCAAAGTTGTAAAATGTGAAAAAGTATGTCAAGTTAATATGTTAAAGTAATTAATGTTTGTCCCTCGATAAAATTCGAATATGATGCTAAAGTTCGGTATTGCTGAATTGCATTTGATAATAATGCGAGAATTCTTGACTTCTCACATTTCACTTGCGATGTAAACAAGCGAAATTTAATTTGACTAATATAAGTACTGCACGGAATAATGTTTTGTGGAACGGCAGACTTAATGTTTGAATTGATTTTCTACCAGTCAACGTCTTTGTCCCTACTGCAGTCAGTCAGTATGTCTATGAACGTTGTTAGTGGATAGGTCACTGAAGGTGTGAAGGTTAAGTCTATGACGTCAGAAAGGAAACTAACTCCCTAGTGAGCGTAGATGTCCCTTTACCCCAAGACACTAAGTCCCTAGAGCCCTAGCCCACCTAACAATATATACTTAGATATAATACGGAGACGATGCGTGATGACTGCACCCAGGTCGGCCGGGTAGCAGCATCACGACGGTGGGTAGGTGGCGCGGACCCGCTGCCAGCCGGGCAGACTCACCAGGCTGATCATAGTGACGGCTAAGGGTGTCTTGGCCGCAGCGGAGGAAAATGAGAACCAACACGGACGGTTGATATCTGTTTTATTAATGCTTATGAACATGTATTTATTAGGAAGTTATTGATTGTAAACAAGTAAAGATATGTAGATGTGTGCCGTCGGTGTAGAGTGCCGACGGTGCTCGTTGAGGGTCCATCGGTCAGCCGCTGTATGTGGGTCGCTGACGCCGCTCCGAGGTTGGGCAATTTCCATGTACGATGCCAGCTCTTACAAATTCATATCAGAAAATCTCAGTAACAATTTTGGCCCGACCTGGGATTCGAACCCAGGACCTCTCGGATGTAAGGCCGGAACTTCGCCACAACCACACACCAACGAGGCAGTTAAAAATGTTCCTAAAGATATATGAAGATAGTCTAGAGTAGCTTCACTCGCAACGCATGTGTTTGCTTTCTAGAGGTACAAAATACTATGTCACTCATCTAATCTCCTTTATCTCCCCAGCCTAGTGCAACAAGTGAAGGATGTGAATAGTTCGAAAGCGGAACTGAATTCAGCCACAAACAAGATCCAGGCGGAGTACGACAATGTGATGGCGGTGGCCCGGCTCAGGGACGAGGTGGTCCACGACATGGACCGCGTGCTGATGCTGCTGCAGGCCAACCAGGGGCCGGATGTGCTGAGCCTCGTTGAAGGTCGGTGTAAGACCATTTACAATGTTAAAAAACAGGCAAGCGCAAATCAGTAAAATGTCCACTATTCATTATACACACGCAACGTGATGGCGGTGGGCCAACTAGGTTACGATATGGATTCTCGTGCTTCTGCAGGGTAATCAATGATTTACAGAGCCTAGTCGAACGTCACATTTAGACTATTTGTTGGCGTCGGTCCAACTAGGTGACGAGGTGGTCCACGATATGGACCGTGTGCTGATGCTGCTGCAGGTCAACCAGGGGCCGGATGTGCTGAGCCTAGTCGAACGTCAGATAAGACTATTTGTTTACTCAAGTTTAAAGAGGCTTACAGCCGGTTTCTGAGTTGAGATTTTGGCGTTGAAAACAACTTAAGCTCGACTTAAGTATGACTTAACAGTATTTCTGTTTCTGAATTAAGTTTGAGTGTAGTTTGAGCATTTGAGATTGAGAATTCTTAAATTGAACATCAACTAGTGCTTAACTCGAAATTTGCGTTGCACAACACAACTGACAGTACTCAAATCCTGCTCACTGTGAACTTAAGCATCTGACAGCTAAGCAACCCAATGAGGGTACTTAAGTCTTACTTAAATATTTGCGACAGTAGTGACATCTATCACATTTGTAGCATGCATTCAGTAATTGAAAACTATTTTAGCTGCGTTCATATTTCATTCAATATCATTGAACATAACCTACTTTACTGGTTTAAAAATGAGAAAAATTTTAAGGATTGCGCAAAAACTGTTAAAATAATTGAAAATATTATGGTCCTACCCACCCACACCGCTCGGTATTATATGTATTTTGACAGATTTTTCGCAATACTTTAAATTTGCTTTTCTTTTTCGCAGTTTCAAATAATTTAAAATTACTGAACGCATGCTACAAATGTGGCAGATGTCGCTACTGTCAAGTGTCGATGTTTTGTTTTTGTCTCATTGTCATTAACGTAACATTTCGGAGTTCTTCAACTCAAAAACTTTTCAATTTATCATTGAAGGAAATAAAACTTTATTATGACATTGACATTGATTCATTGATAAAAGACATTCCGTTCTCGGCAGTTGTTCACAATTTATTTTAAGAACTTAATTACAATATAGGATAGTGACTATTTAACTTGAAATTGTATCCGCAATCTAATGTTCTTAGGAATATTTGACTGATACAATGAAATGTAGAATTAATTAATGCAAATAATGAAACCTAATCTCTTAACATATAAAAACCGGTAAAAATCGGTCGTTTTTACCTGTAATGGAACGTTGCAGTATAATCAAGGATAATACTCAGTTGAGTGTGGTTTGAGACAACCTAAAATTTACAAATGAAACGCAGGAAACTTAAGTACTCATCAACTATTTGAGCAGATCTCAACTGATTTTTACTCAAATGCTCAAATCAGAAACCGGCTGATAGTCTTACTTAGCCAATCAGTTTATTTATACAATGTGATGGAGGTGGACCAACTAGGTGACGAGGTGGTTCACGACATGGACCGTGTGCTGATGCTACTGTAGGCCAACCAGGGGCCGGATGTACTGAGCCTCGTCGAACGACAGTTTAAGACTTTGCTTACGTATACAATGGGATGGCGGTGATCCAACTAGGTGACGAGGTGGTCCAGGTCATGGACCGCGTGCTGATGCTGCTGCAGGCCAACCAGGGGCCGGATGTGCTGAGCCTGGTCGAAGGTCAGTTTAATCCTATTTGCTTATTTATACAACGGGATAGCGGTGGTCCAACCAGATGACGAGGTGGTCCAGGTCATGGACTACGTGCTGATGCTACTGCAGGCCAACCAGGGGCCGCATATGCTAAGCTTAGCCAAAGGTCAGCTTAAGACTGTTTGCTTACTTATACAACGGGATGGCGGTGGTCCAACTAGGTGACGAGGTGGTCCAGGTCATGGACCGCGTGCTAAGGCTGCTGCAGGCCAACCAGGGGCCGGATGTGCTGAGTTTAGTCAAAGGTCAGTCTTAGCCTATTTATTGAACTTCAGTTTGAAACCCTTTTGCCTCTAGACTGTGTCATATAGCAGACGCAGCTTCTTCGTAGGAAACCTGTGGTCCTTTTCTCCATTTCACTACTCTGCCTTCTATTCGTACAGTTAGCGTTTAAAATATAGCGACAATTTGAACTATGACATAATAACATTTTGAGCATGCTTTTGTCAATCTGTAGAAATCTGGCAAAGTTTTGCTTGTTAGTTAGAAAGTTACACATTATTTGAACTTACCAACTTTCGCCAAGAACCTGTAATAAACTGGCCCCGAATAAGAAAATGATATTTTGAATGTAATATTTGTTGTTTGCAGGTATCAAGTGCAAAGTGAAAAGCGTGCTAGCGCTATGGGACCCGGGCGCCGTGGAAGAGTCTCTGTCGTATATAGGGTACCCAAAGAATAATGTAAATGAGGAGCCGGATAGCCAGGTAAGTAAATTTAATAATAGTTAATTTAATTAGATATTTTTTTAGAAAATTAAATGTATTATATATACAATATTTTGACGCTGTTGTTTAATAGGAGAAATTAATCGGATATTATCAACCGATATTACGATTCGTCAATAATTCGACTCTGTGGCGCTTCTGTTCATTACACAGTATCACCATCACAATTATATCAGCCGTTCGACGCCCACTGCTCAGCGTAGGCTTGAGATCCTTAGGGGAGATCTTCACCATGATTACACAATAAAATAAAATGACTTTATTGCCACATTTACATACCTACTACAACTTAAAATAATTTTAAATAGTGTGCCTATTAACTAAATTACATTTAATCACAACTTAAACTAATCAGCAAACGGATTTTAATTACAAAATAACCCATGATTATGGACTTGAGACTGTGGCGACCTCTACCGTTCGCCATCACAAGCACATGCCTACGGTGGCAAGCACGACAGCGCGCGCTGATACGGGTCCATAGGCTAGATGGCGCTGTTGGCCTAGTACTGCACATGCACCGCGTCATACAAGATTTAGACCCAGAATAATATAGATAGACGAATCAAGATGATATCTATTGGACCTTGGTTCCCACCATAACACCCGGTCGGTAGGAAGCGCTTCTCTTAAGCTTTCTAGCTCAATCTGTTGCGCCAAAAGACCGTAAATCAGTACATATACCATAAGACCAACAAATGAATAGCATGTATGTATGTATGTAACGAAAATCGGTACAGTACGGTTACCCTTTGTTAATTTTGTGCTGTATACAGATGTGTGGACTATGAAAACAGGGAAAATCATAACCGTAATTCGCCACACGTATTCCTTTCAGACAATGTCGACGATAATGCGTCTGACGGAACAGATAAGCGCGTTTGAAACAATGAGCTCGGACTGCGACACTCTCGACGCGTCCTCCAGCTCCAGTTCTAAAGAGACCTCGCCTACAGGAGAGCACCCCTCCCTAGCGGCTAGCGTGCCCAACATCTGCCACGTGCGAGGCGACATAGCGGAGGGTGAGTCTGTTGTCTACTTACAGCGAGCTGGCAAGCTAGTACGGAACAGATACTTCGCCTACAGGACTTAGCCCTCGGAGAGGTGACATAGCAGAGGGTATACTTGTAAATAGCTATACCTATATAGTAGCTCCTTAGTAACTACTGACATGTCACTAGATGTAGCGGGATCCGATCGCTCGACAATTTCGTGCCCCACCTTTCTGTGATGTTGACTGGGGCGAGGTATCTTAGATATTATTGGAGAGTAAACGGTGTATCGTTTAAGGTATCGTAGCCATCAGAAATAAAGTGGCACTTTAGTACCATGTCAAAATAAAAAGAAAAGTTAAGAAGGATGCTCAAATTTTTGATAAACGCTGACTGTAGTATCTTATTGAAACTGTCATTTGATCAAAGGCCGCACTCTCTAAAGCTAGCATTCGTATCAAAGCGACCACCAGACCGCGACTCGTGACGTCATGTCTTATTGAAGGCTTCCTTCAAAAGTAAGTCATATGATGTCGAATCTTACTGAAACTGTCATTTGATCGAAGGCCCCAATCTCTAAAGCTAGCATTCGTATCAACGCGACCATCCGACCGCGACTCGTGACGTCATGTCACATTGAAGGCTACCTTCAAAAGTGACGACACGAGTTGCGGTCTCACGGTCGAGTTGATTCAAATGCTAGCTTATCGTTTCTTTCAGAGGCCGTACTCCTTAACGTTTCGTTCGTAATTTCGGATCTCGCCAGCGCTTTCGTTCGCACGATCAAGCCTGTAAGAGTGACAGGGATAGCTATATTTGGATAGGTGTGCCACATCTTAAACTTAGATAGACAAAGCTGATTATAATTTATTATTTACTTTTGTTCAAAGGCACCGAACTGCAATTCCACAACGACTATTTCAAGAGCGAGCGCGAAGGGCGCAGCAGCTGGCACCACTCGTTCCGGTCGGTCCGGTCTCGGCCGAGACTCGACGAGACACAGAGTCTGTCGTTCGAGTCGCATAGGACGAGACACGGCAGTCTCAGGAACGACTTCAAGTGCTCCGCCTCGCTGGAGCAAGTCTCGTACAGGTGCCTGATGGAGAGCCTCGCTGGGAATGATAGGAGAAAGGTAATTATATCTTTACTAGCTGTCCCGGCAAACGTTTTCTTGCCATATAAATGTTAAAGGTGGACAAACCTTATCTTACCTGAAAAATAGATGTTGGCCGATTCTCAGACTACTTCTCAATATGCTCACAAAATGTTATGAAAATCGGTCAAGCTGTTTCGGAGGAGTACGGGAACGAACATTGTGACACGAGAATTATATGTATAAGATTACTCGATCGCTTTCAGTAGTCGACGATGTACCTTTGACGAAAAGAAAGATAGCGATCTGTTTCATACTAAAAGTTATCTGAGGTTCTATCAAACTGTCAGTTAAATGATTTTCAGTCAAAAGGGCATAAAATAAGCGTAAGGCCGTAAGCTATGTGTTTTTCAAAAGACGGTAAGCCCAACTAGTCAGATAAAATACCAAGATGGCTGATTTGAAAAGTCATCACGGCATACATTAAAAACCTAAATTAATGTCAACTTAAATTAGGCTGGTTCATATTTAACAGTCTGTGATGTACGTACTTATATGACCATGCAAAAAAATTGTCCATGCTTGGCTTACCTAAGTAGTACTTAGTTGGGACCCTAATGTTTATTTTAAAATGAGTAAATAAAATACTTTTTTGTTGACGACCACTATCGTGTAATGGTCAAGAAGTTGACTGTTAACCAAGAGGGTTCGATCCCCGCAATGTAAAAACATTTGTTTGCATGAACTGTCTGTTTGTACTGCTTTGGGTGTTATATGTATTTATTTATGTTTATTTGTAAATACCACCGTTGATTCTGATATCTGTAACACAAGTGCTTAAGCTACTTATTACGGAGTCAGATCAATGTATGTGATGTTGTTATTGTTGTTGTATGTTTTAAATACTAAGGCACGTCCCCCACTAGGCGATATGTCGATATGGCGATATGTAGTGTGATCTACATTTTTGATAAGGTGATAAGATCTCAAAGGTGGACTGTATATCCATAGGTCGCTGGTTCATATCCGGCTCGAAGGACCATAAATGTAGTGTGATCTACATTTATGATAAGGTAATACGATGTCAAAGGTGATAAAAATGTCATGATATAGGGGAAAGGGTAATGTTGCAATGTAAACGACCGATTCCGCCGAGTGGTTGATTTGCACTAACTTATTAGGTAATTATTATGAATGCCGATACATCGAACTATCGAACATGATACGATGACTCGTACACACTACGTATTCGTGCGTCGTTCCATTTATGCTCTATCTAGTGACTTAATGTTGTCATTCAAGACATGCGCCTATGCCTTTTTAATTAATTGCTTGCGAGTATGCGAACCATTTTGCGAACTTATTATCTCTACCTTACCAAGAATTATTACCTAAGAATGCGAATTATCTTTTTGTACACGTTCAGTTAGAATAATGCATTACTCACATTTCTGTTTATTTACCATTTTCGTCGCTTAACACAATACCATCTAACATACGATTTGATAAAATGTTTCGAGTCATAGCCAGTGCGTCAGTTTCACCTCAATGTAAGACTACTAATGCAATGCGATGATCATTATGAATATTGATATTAAATTATTTAAAAAGGCCTCCATGGTGTAGTGGCGAATATTCTGCCTGACACCCGAGAGGTCCAGGGTTCGAATCCTAGGTCGAGCCAAAAGTTGTTGCTGAGATTTTCTGTGTGCATGGATCGCTAGGCGTAGGCATTGCTTGGAGAGATGTAACGTTTGTGAGTTTGTGTGAACCGATTTAAAAAAATATTTTACCACCTGAAAGTTACGTTATCCATGTGTGCTATGGACTGTACGCGAATTATATCATTTTAATAATATATACTGTCGTATTATAATTTGAATTTTTGCGGACGAAGTCGTAGGCGAACACTAGCCTGTTTTATTACAAGACAGCTTTCTGTGGATGGACGTTTGTCACTCTTTTAAGGAAAAATTATAGTATTAATTATTATCAAATTTTACAAATTTATAACTAATACATCAGATTAACACAGGCTACAATTTACAAATAATTCGGAAGACAAAGGGTATATGTTATGTTCCAAACACTGATGATTTTAAAATGTAGTATTTATCGCTATAGATTTAGGCAGTACTTCATAAATTTTACAGTAATAGGAAATGTGCATGAATATTATTTATTTGCTTAATTCATTTATTAATCAATTTAAGTATATTTAAAAAAATATTTCAAAATCAAACAAAACTAAATTACATGCATATTCCTTATTGTATATACGAAAATTATTTGTGTAAGAGCATTCCTTTGTGCCTTTGTGCAACGACCTAAAAATATGATTGAGGTACCGTTTTAAAGATCTCGGCTGGTAGACTGGGCCATAAAAGACTAACTTTTTATTCGTTCATCGGGCAGAAAAACTGCCGGGACCCGCTAGCTTTATTAAATTGTGAGTGTGTGTTATAATTCAATGTTTAGATGATCTGCTATTCGCCATGCTGGCTATTTATTGAGGTGGTCTATACTGCATTCACATCTACCTTGGAATAACCTATAACTCATACAATGTATGTAATTTGATTTTTGATTTTTAATTTTGTTGCAATCGTTTTGTTTTTGAGCTTTATATCGCGACTATTTATTTTGAGGTATAGAAAAACTATGTATAGTCTTAAATATGTGTATGAATGTTTGTTTATCAACTTACGAGTAATTTTAGCTAATGCTAACTGACATTAACTTTCCACTGTTTTTATTTTTTTCTCATGGCGAATATCAAATCAACATTGTTTGTAGTATTTAATTGTCGAATGCGATTTCGAATGTCCTTTTTCGATAACAATGTTTGCATTATACTTTTAAGCAAAATAACTTTTACAGAAGTGCCTGTCGCATTGCCAAATACTTTTTTTGATGCTGCAACAATTTTTTATTATGACTTGTATATTCTTCTAAATAAGCACTGTCATGCTGTAGCTTACCATTTTTTTATTGAGTACTTTTTATGAAACAACTACATACATGACCCTCGCCACGTCAGCAGGGAGCTGAGAAGCGAACTAACGCTCAAGGAATATACATGTATAGATCGAAACGGCGAATCACCCCGTGTGTCAAAATATCAAAAGATTTACATAAAGTACGTTTTAAAGTTGAATGTGATATCGCAAATAAAGTGAACGCAGGTGACATCATTTACTTCTCATCGGTACATCGACCACCACGGGAACTGGGCTCTTCATGATTGTTAAGCGCGACACTTGTTGTATACCTTGTAATTCAATAAGATTATAACATACACGTGGGCTAAATATCATCGAATCTTATCATCGAATCTTATCATCGAAACGTATTTTCCAGAACTCGATCAGTCGAAGAGAGTCGTCGGTCCCGTTGGGCTCGGCGTGCCAACCGGACGCGGCCGTCAGAGACGCCAACCTGTCCACCTTGAAGGCGGTCGGAGCTGGTGTAGAGGAGAGTCTAGCGGAACTGGTCCAAGCGCTGACGCAGCAGGTCGAAGCTATGAGCAGTAGTGGTAAGTGAGGGGAGAGTCTATACCGTTGGGCTCGGCGTGCCAACCGGACGCGGCCGTCAGAGACGCCAACCTGTCCACCTTGAAGGCGGTCGGAGCTGGTGTAGAGGAGAGTCTAGCGGAACTGGTCCAAGCGCTGACGCAGCAGGTCGAAGCTATGAGCAGTAGTGGTAAGTGAGGGGAGAGTCTATACCGTTGGGCTCGGCGTGCCAACCGGACGCGGCCGTCAGAGACGCCAACCTGTCCACCTTGAAGGCGGTCGGAGCTGGTGTAGAGGAGAGTCTAGCGGAACTGGTCCAAGCGCTGACGCAGCAGGTCGAAGCTATGAGCAGTAGTGGTAAGTGAGGGGAGAGTCTATACTGTTGGGCTCGGCATGCCAACCGGACGCGGCCGTCAGAGACGCCAACCTGTCCACCTTGAAGGCGGTCGGAGCTGGTGTAGAGGAGAGTCTAGCGGAACTGGTCCAAGCGCTGACGCAGCAGGTCGAAGCTATGAGCAGTAGTGGTAAGTGAGGGGAGAGTCTATACCGTTGGGCTCGGCGTGCCAACCGGACGCGGCCGTCAGAGACGCCAACCTGTCACCTTGAAGGCGGTCGGAGCTGGTGTAGAGGAGAGTCTAGCGGAACTGGTCCAAGCGCTGACGCAGCAGGTCGAAGCTATGAGCAGTAGTGGTAAGTGAGGGGAGAGTCTATACCGTTGGGCTCGGCGTGCCAACCGGACGCGGCCGTCAGAGACGCCAACCTGTCCACCTTGAAGGCGGTCGGAGCTGGTGTAGAGGAGAGTCTAGCGGAACTGGTCCAAGCGCTGACGCAGCAGGTCGAAGCTATGAGCAGTAGTGGTAAGTGAGGGGAGAGTCTATACCGTTGGGCTCGGCGTGCCAACCGGACGCGGCCGTCAGAGACGCCAACCTGTCACCTTGAAGGCGGTCGAAGCTAGTGTAGAGTAGAGTCTGGCGGAACTGGTCCAAGCACTGACGCAGCAGGTCGAAGCTATGAGCAGTAGTGGTAAGTGAGAGGAGAGTCGGTACCGTCAGGCTTGGCATGCCAACCGGACGCGGCCGTCAGAGACGCCAACCTGTCCACCTTGAAGGCGGTCGGAGCTGGTGTAGAGGAGAGTCTAGCGGTACTGGTCCAAGCGCTGACGCAGCAGGTCGAAGCTATGAGCAATAATTGTAAGTAAGAAGGATGACACGGTCAAAGAAATCGTAAAGTAATAAGCCCGTCAGGAAGAGAATGAAATAAAATTTTAAACGTATGCTTTAATTTTTCTAATAAGACAGAAATAGTATCCAATACCAAAGCTTAAAGTTACGAAGTAGGGATAGGGTAGCATTATACGTCACAACTGTGTAGAATTTTGATTGAAATCGTACGTAGGCGTCAAGCCATACGATACTTTAAATCGATATATATCATCCTGTGTTAGTACTATTCCTTTACCCGAAAGGTTGTCTGAAATAGATCGCTCATAGCGATAAGACCGCCTACATTGTACATATTTCTATGTGAAACTGCCGTTATGTATTTTTGGTGTGTAATAAAGAGTTATCTGATCTAATCTATCACCGTAATTCTTGTACTATTTACAATAATAAAGAACTACGTATCCCATTCTTGTGTATGATCATAAAGCACTAACACAAACCGGCTACAAATAAAGATATCATGCCTAATGCCGAGGTCGTTTGCTACCCTTCCTGTAGTAAAACGAAGTTGCCAGACTGAAATGTTTATCGCTTCTCGCGAGGGTTCGAATCCTTTAATAGGCAAAAGTTTGTGTGACTAGTGAATAGGTTATAAATGTTTATAAAAGTGTAGACGTTTTTCTTCTATTCTCCATCGTAGTCACCATTACACGAGTTTATATTACCAAGATAATATAGTTTCCAGATGAAATCGTCTTGAATTTAGCAACCAGTACTTAAATTATAGGGACAATGTGGTCTACTGTGTGCTGGTGAGTGTCCCTTTTAGCTCCCAAGTATATCATTTTTATTAAACAACATCATTTACATTGACCTGACTCCGTGGTCAGTAGCTTAAGCACTTACGAGTATATTACAGAAAACGGAATCAACAGTGGTATTACAAATAAATTCAAATAAATACATATAACACAGACCAGTACAAACAGGCGTGTGTTTATTTACAAAAATGTATGTACAATGCGGGGATTGATCCGCGACCTCTTGGTCGAATAGTCAACTTCTTAACCGAGTTCTTCTTCTTAAAAGTAGTCGTCGCTTGCCATAAGCCTTTCTACAACGCCAAAATGCCCAACAGGTACAATAACAGACGACGAGCTGGCCAGCATAAAGCGTCTCGCGGACGATGCGTGCGCGCACCTGGGCGCGGTGTCGCGGCGTTTGCTCGCGTCGCACGCCGCGCTGCGTCTGCGTCTCGAGGCACCGCATTACGCGCGCGAACACGCCGCGCTGCAGACGCGCAGGGACACGTGCTTCTCGCAGGCGGTGAGTGTTACAATTAGTTGTTTTATGGCCGGATTTAAAGTGGCTGTATACGTACGTGACGAGTTAATTATTATACTAGTATATATTATTGAAAATCTTTTGTAGTTTTGGCAACTTGACTGAAATTTGACACATGCGTTAGGGATGCCATTGTGATGAAGAATTTTAGTTTCTTCTTTTTTAATTACTACTCATTCTGATCATGCTGTATGTACGGCGATTCAAGATAATTTTTCATAGTTCTTGAGAATCATAAAACTTATCCCAAGTTGCAAACGGTCTAATAATATAAGTCTTAAGTGCTATAATTGTCGAGTGCAGTGTTCTTGTTTTCTCTTTATATATGTTTACTCGACGCGAAAAAGGCTCAAATTATTCAGAGTAACGTCCCATTAAAGAGGAATAAGCGCTGTGTAAGTAGCAGAAAGATTACAGCACCTACTGTTTAAATCAAACGATCGAATAACCACTTTTATTCAGCATCTGCTAAAAGGTGGAGTAAAAGTTCTAAAACATAGCGCTTTAAACGATTATTAAACGTCCTTAATAATACTAACGACGCACATAATAATCAAGATAATCGCTGTTATACAATAAATGGGCGTTTTAAAAACGGTTAATCGGCTCTTAAACGATTAAACGCTGAGTAAACAAATTCTTACTCAACTATTTTGCTGCTTGATATATTAAGTGGTGTCTGGTGTAAAAATCGTTCTTATATACGTTCACATGTAACCACGTCGGAAAAATTTGCCGCCGTTGCTGATTGATGACGTCTTACCGGTTGTCCTGGGTGAGCAAAAAACGCGACAAACGGACGAGACGCGACTGACATTGACATAAAGCGTTTGAAGTATTGGTCGCATCACGTTGCGCTGCACTTGTCGCGTTGCGCATCGCCTTACACAAGTCAATCACCATCAATAGGCATGATGACACCTATCTTAAATATTTTCAAGACCAAGGCGTTTAAAAAACATAGCCCCTATGAAGTTAATACAACCAGTATATTTCCAAAAAGCTGTAGAAATCAATTTTTAAACACACAAAACTCAATAAATATTCGGTCAATTGACTCCGATTTCTGATACATGACCGTGACGTCACGTTCTTGTATTCCATACAAAATATATGGAGGCAGACCGTTTTGACAGATGAATAAAAAGTATGTCAATGATTGGTGGTGTCACCATTATGGCCCATTCTGACGAATCTCTTCTATTTCAGTTGACAACAGTATCTACGGGTCTGCTTTGCTGGCTGTGTTCGGTGCCTGCCGATGTGGTAGTCAAACTGCTGACCAGCGGCCTGGGACCTCTGTGTGCGTTTGAGGGACTCCTCAGCCTGTACTCCACTGAGAAGGCAATGTGGGGCGACATGGTGGTGGCTGTCGAGGACTTGCAGACCGTCGTGTTCACGCTCACCAAAGTGGGACACAGGTATATAGGTTATACTAGTGGCAGCCCGCGACTTGGTACGCGTGGAAACCCTTTATTATTTACAATTTATTTTTTACAATTCTTTATAAATTGTAGCCTTTGTGTTTTATTCTGATGTATAAGCTGTATTTTTGTAAAATGTCATGAAAATCTTGTTGAAAAAATGTTGATAAAAAGTATGTCAACAATTGGTGGTGTCAACTACCCTACTATTGTCTGTGATTAGTCTCGAAGCATTGGTAGTGCTCAAAAGATATGGAGACTTGACAGACATTTTATTTTGACGTTCATAAATGGCATAATATGTGTCTTAACCGAAATAAATGATATTGAACCTTGAATCTTGACGTGAGGTATCTGACAAAATTGTTATTTTGTTGCAGCAACTCGGCGACACCGCAAGTCACCGGAACGCGAGGAGCTCTCACTGTGCTCATTCCCATCTCGGATTCGCTGTACACTAAGTTTACTAACAAGGAGGTAAGTCATAAGGTCATAGCATTAGGAACACAAAGAATTATTACGTATATTTTTAAATGCACCTCGTGTAAGCCTGCATTTAGATTTTCTGTTGTAGTCTCGGTTAGTTTGCTAATAAAATGATAATTCAATATATGAACCATTAAGACATTAACTTTCTGACCATGACCTTTTTTTTAAAGTAACTTAAAAAAAAACTATAAAAACACGCTTTTATTGCTAACTAAAAAAGAGAAAATAATTTCTGAGTACACGGAATTTATATTACAGTAGAGTAAAAAGCGTGGGGTGCACTTTATGACGTTTTCATACTTTTATACGTGCCAATCTTAGGATGATTTTCACATACTACTATACGAAGCACCCCACGCTTTTTACTCTACTGTAATATAAATTCCGTGTACTCAGAAATTATTTTCTCTTTTTTAGTTAGCAATAAAAGCGTGTTTTTTTAGTTTTTTAAACTATTATTTATTTTATTTTTTTTAGTTAAATCTCCAAATTATTGCATTGTCATTGGTACTTAATCACAGATTACTAAATAGTTACTACACTTAATGTGTTAGTTAATAGTGACATCTATTGGCAAAATACAGAGCTTCTAGTGCAAATCAATTGCATCAGTTAAAACTGCATAGCATTAGCAGCGACATCTAATGATTGCTATCGAAACTAACTAGCTAAGCGAACGCTACTAGATACTTTCGTAATATTTGTGAAAGAGATGGCGCCCTATTATTTTTTTTATTTTTTTTAGTTAAATCTCCAAATTATTGCATTGTCATTGGTACTTAATCACAGATTACTAAATAGTTACTGTTGAAGATCACCTTCATGCTTTCATATTCTCAAGCATTTTCGCAGCTCTTTTGCCTATTGCATTTTTTCTGCCATCCAAACTTATCAATTTCTCTAAGCTTTCTTTCAGCAGCTCCGGGATTCTCATATAAATACTCTCGTCAAGATCTCCATTTAAGTAAGCAGTATTTATATCTATCTGATCTATGTCCATGCCCATTTCAACTGCTAAAGCAATTAACAGCCGAACTGTTGCTATTCTCGCAACTGGAGCGAACGTCTTGAAATAATCCAGGCCATGTTGTTGACTGTATCCTTTTGCGACAAGTCTGGCCTTTTTCTTTTCTGTTAAATCAACATTAAGTTTCGATGTTAACACATATCGACATCCAACGACATTTCGATCAGGTGGTTTCTTTACAATCTCCCACGTATCATTCTTCACTAAACTTCTTATTTCTGATAGAATTGCTTCCTCCCATTTGACCTTTTCATCACTTCCCAAGGCTTCCTTCAAATTAGTCTCAATAGCTCCAGCAAAATCACCACAGTCACCATATTCTTCCTGTGACTCACTGTCACTATTCTCTGTTTCTCTTACTTCAACCATATTATAGATTGTCCGAGGGCGTCCAACATGTCCTCTCTCAATCCTAGGTCTTCCAGGGCCTCTCTTCAAAATGATAATCTCGTCCAATGTCTCACTTCTATCACTGGTTTCAGTACTTTCTGCGTTTAGTTCGTTTTCGATAGGTATATGTGAGGATCCAACAATTGTTGTTTGAATATTCGAAGGTTGAACACTAGGATGTAAACTATTTTGTCTGCTTGACAATTCAACTTCGATAGTCTTTCTTTTATTAACATTATCTTGTTCATATTGCAGCTCAATAGATGATTTGTTTGAAACACCACTTTCAGTCTGTTTCTCTTCCTGAAACTTGACGTCTCTTGAAACCACTATTTTTCTTTTCTCAGATATCCACACCCTATAGCCACTAGATTCAGCTGGGTAGCCCACAAAAATTCCGGGGGAACTTCGTGCTGCAAACTTATCCTTCCCTGGTTCTTTTTCCAAAATATGAACTTTTGCACCGAATGTTCTAAAATACTCAATATTTACAGGTTTGTCGAACCATTTCTCATAAGGAATTTCACCATTCAGGCTGCTAGTCGGACATCTGTTACGCAAATAACACGCGGATGCAATAGCTTCCGCCCAAAAACTTGCTGGTAAACCAGAGGATAACAACATACATCTTGCCTTCTCCAGTAAAGTGCGGTTCATCCGTTCTGCAATTCCATTACTCTGCGGCGAATACGGCGCAGTCAACCTTCTCTTTACTCCTTCACATTGTAAAAACTTCGAAAAATCATTGTTTACAAATTCCTTTCCATTGTCAGAATGAAAATATTTGATTTTTCTTCCTGTCAAATTTTCAACTTGACATTTGAAAATTTTAAATTTTGACAACACGTCACTTTTATTTTTTAACATATATACTTCACACCAACGAGTACAGTCGTCGATAAAAGTAACAAAGTATTTATTTCCGCCATTCGATTCAACTCTCATCGGGCCTACCACATCAGAATAAATAATTTTTAACTTTTCGTTACATGGGTGACTGGACCTCACAAAAGGCAACGAAACCATCTTTCCCTTAGCACACACATCACAATCACGCAACTCAATATCAGACTTTGTGACGTCTATATTCGACTTTTTCAATACTTTCATAAGATCTCTAGCATTTAAATGTCCCATACGCTCGTGCCATCTATACAAATCCACATCCTTACCTGATACAACAGATGCCGAAGCATCTTGCTCCCTCAAGTAATATAAATTACCTCTACGATCAGCAGTTAACTTAACTTCACCATTCTTGGTTGCATATGCTACATCACGTTTGAAAGTGACTACACAACCTCGTTCGGTCAATTTAGAAATTGAAATTAAGTTATTACGGAGATCAGGAACTAACAACGTATCTTCGAATTGGATTTTCCGCATAATATCATCGTTGCATGCTAATATCTTAACTGTACCCTTACCTTGCGCGGTTGTTAAGGAATCAGTGGCTAATTTCAAATTTTGACTACATGGCAATACTTCATCAAACCTTTTTGCGTCGTTACACATATGCGAGCTGCAACCGCTGTCAAACAACCAATCCTGACGAGGACGCTTAGCCTCAATAGCTGAACAGTTATCTGAAACGTGATACACGGTTAAAGCTTCATGTTTAACATTCACATCAAATTCTACGCAATTAGATTCTGAAGTCTTTCGTTCAAAAGTCTGAGAAGACTTCTTTTTCTTACAATCCGATGCCTTATGTCCAAAATTATGGCATTTGAAACATTTATACTTAAATTTTGTTTCCACTCCAGTCCCATCTTTTTTCTTCTGATGTTTATTTATGTACATAGCCCCTTCTATCCTCTCAACTTGGGCGTTGCCTCTAGAACTATACTCTTCAATTATTTTCACCCTAAGTTGCTCAGGCTTTGGTAGCTCGTCTCTAGATTCAATGGCACATCTGAAGTTCTCGTAGCTTGCCGGTAAACTATACAGCAACATTATCGCTAGAAGATCATCATGAATAACAATGTCCATTTCTTCCAATTTGTCGACGGCTTCATAAAATGAATCAAGATGTTCGGTTACGTTCTGATCCTCACTCATCTTCTGTAACATGAGTCTTTTCATCAAAGTTGCCTTTTTCGCAGGCCCACGTGACACGAACAGACTCTCTAGTTTCTGCCAAACCTCTCGTGCCGTTTTCAATCTTTTAACATGATGAACAACACTCGGATCTAATGCCAAAATTAACTCAGATTTTGCCTTCCTATCAGCAATCTCCCATGTCGTTAACAATGACTCATCCGTGGGTTTTGACTTTTCTCCACTTACGTATTCCCAGAAATCATTTCTAATCAATAGCGCTTCAACTTGCACTTTCCAACTATCATAGTTTTCTTTATTTAGTAACTCAATCCGTACATTTGCCATTTTGTTCACGAACGTACTTTCAGACAATCACTTTTACGAAAACTATTTACACTGTTACTACGCTGCCCATAACCATTTATTGGGTAATACGATGCTACAGAGTAAACACAATAAAGCGTATTAGTAACATTAAATATATTAGTAGAAAAGTACACGAGGAGAATTATGTAGACAGATTGACACAGCATAGCAAAACAAAGCTACGTTCAAAATCATATTTTGAATATACGTGACAATTCTATTATAGCGGTTGCAGCTAGCCAGCTCTTGGATATGAAAGCATGAAGGTGATCTTCAACACCCCCCCTCAACTCATGCTTAATAAAAGTCACTTTAGCAAGTGCAACCCCAAGGGTAAATGCATTCAAGGTTATGCGGATGCAGATTGGGGTAACTGTGAATTAGATAGACGGTCTTTTACCGGCTATGTTTTCATTTTCGGTGGCGCAGCTATCTCATGGGCATCACAAAAGCAACGCATAGTTGCGACGTCGACTTGTGAGGCTGAATTTGTAAGTTTGGCGGAAGCTATGAAAGAAGCAGTATATTTAAATTGTTTACTGAAGGAGCTTAGTCTTTATAGTTTGTGTAAAGTGAACATGCATGCTGATAACTTAGCTGCTATCTGCCTAGCTGAAGATCACGGTATCTATCACGCGAAAAGTAAGCACATTGACATTAGGCATTTCTTTATTAGAGATGTGCTGCGTGAGAACAAGTTTATAACCTTAAAACATTTGGCAACAGAAAATATGTTGGCGGATATTTTCACCAAACCTTTGCCTCGTATAAGGCACCAAGTGGTAAGAGAAGGGTTGGGGTTGCACTTGCTAAAGTGACTTTTATTAAGCATGAGTTGAGGGGGTGTGTTGAAGATCACCTTCATGCTTTCATATCCAAGAGCTGGCTAGCTGCAACCGCTATAATAGAATTGTCACGTATATTCAAAATATGATTTTGAACGTAGCTTTGTTTTGCTATGCTGTGTCAATCTGTCTACATAATTCTCCTCGTGTACTTTTCTACTAATATATTTAATGTTACTAATACGCTTTATTGTGTTTACTCTGTAGCATCGTATTACCCAACAGTTACTACACTTAATGTGTTAGTTAATAGTGACATCTATTGGCAAAATACAGAGCTTCTAGTGCAAATCAATTGCATCAGTTAAAACTGCATAGCATTAGCAGCGACATCTAATGATTGCTATCGAAACTAACTAGCTAAGCGAACGCTACTAGATACTTTCGTAATATTTGTGAAAGAGATGGCGCCCTATTATTTTTTTTATTTTTTTTAGTTAAATCTCCAAATTATTGCATTGTCATTGGTACTTAATCACAGATTACTAAATAGATACTACACTTAATATGTTAGTTAATAGTGACATCTATTGGCAAAATACAGAGCTTCTAGTGCAAATCAATTGCATCAGTTAAAACTGCATAGCATTAGCAGCGACATCTAATGATTGCTATCGAAACTAACTAGCTAAGCGAACGCTACTAGATACTTTCGTAATATTTGTGAAAGAGATGGCGCCGTGCGGAAAATGTAAGAAGGCGATTTCAGCAATATTAAAATTAATTTTATTTTTTTAGTTAATAAGGATAATCGAAAACTCTTATCAAATTATTGCATTGTCATCGGTCCTTGACCCCTGTGCAAATTTCCATGTTAATCAGACTCCTAGAAGTAGGTGAAAATGAAGTGCAAAGATTCCGTTACATACATAGTTACATACAGGTCAAGCTAATAAAAGCGTGTTTAAAAAAAATAACTTCAAGCAGCCAGTATTTTATTTTTCTTTATTAAGGAAAACAACAGCTATACAATAGTTCATGTAGGGTAAATATTACAGTAATAGCACACTAGCATTAAGCGTATCCACTGCTGAGTTTTACATGTTATGTCAAATAGACAATGTGAAAGAAAAGATAACACCTAACATGCAATAAAAATTCAATTGGGTCACGACACGATCGTTTTGTAGGATGACAGACGACGTCGGGGACGAGTTATTCTAGATGTTAGCGTGGGTAGTTAGTAGGTATATATTGCCTACATAAAGAGTACATCTCCTATTTGTCTCGCCTGCGCTTCGCCCGTACCTCGACGCTTTTAAGTGGGCGCACAGCCATTATGCACTTAAGAAAAGAAAAGCTGATTGCGATTTTTTTCCGGCTCGATTGTTGAACGTTAGAGCGGCCGCCTAGCGGGTTCACTTGATACTGTCTCATCCGCCATGTATAAAGCCATTTTGTGCAACTTCGCCGCACGAGTGTCTGTTTCGTTCCCGTAGCTCAAAGGAAATGAAATGAAATATTGTTTATTTTCATTTGTATAGGGTGTACAGTGGGGTGAGCACGAATTACTATCGTAACGTGTTCGTAGCGTTTACCTATCGTTGACTTGTCAATTTGTATGGGGAAACTGTCAGATTCTGACGTTTTGACGACACGAATAGCTTACGTAAACGTTCGTGCTCACCCCACAGAACATCAGAACATGATGATGTAGTAAATGAGCGCCTATCCAGCCATTGTCAATAGCATGCAAATACTTATTTATTATTGTCTACGATCATTATTGCAATATGATACAATTACAACCTAGGAATCTTCAAAGCTAGAGTGAACAGGCATCTTCTAGGTGAGCTCGCTCCATCGTAGACTCAGTCTTTTTCTCGTTGGGCTTAGTCTTGGGTCAAGAGCAAACCTATTCCAAATAAAAAATAAATAAATAAAAAGATAATTTTTGTAATATTAAGAGATTAATTATAATTATACAATTCAATAATCTATTTTAAATGTCATTGATTTTTTATCTTTGTGATTGGATTAATACGGATCTCAACTTGTCACCAGCACCTGACGTTCACTATAACAGCGGTGCTGTTCAACATTGGCATAAACGAGAAAGCGACGCTGGCCGAAGCGCTCGGCGAGACCACGCCGCAGCAGCACTCGAACGGCGACAACCTGGACAGGTTGCACAAGTACTACCACAAGCACGCGAAGCTGTTCCCGGACGCGTTCGCGGGGAGAGGTATTTATTTATTTCATACTAGCTGACCCGGAGAACTTGGTACCGCCTTAGCGTTGCAATGATTGAACAATGTCATCGAATGACATTGACATTAGTTACGCGCGTTTTGTAAAATATGCAAAATTAAATGTATATTTTTCAATATTTCTGAGAGATTTTCTTATAATTTTTTTCCGTAAGAACCTTCAACAAAAAAAGAATTAGTGAAATCGGTCCAGCCATTCACGCGTGATGCCGTGACCAAGGAAAACGGGTTTCATTTATATATATATATATTAAACCCATACATGGCGGCGTAAAGACGACATATTCAGTTGGAGAGGGTAGATGGTATGTCAAAAAATCTAAACGACGCCAGCGCAGGACGACTACAAGCGACTCGTAGTCTGTCGAAGCGACAACATCTCCTGAGGATGCCACGTGTAGTGGCGAAACGCGTCGACTGTTTTGTTAGTGTCAGTGTTGTGATTCCAGGTGCATCTTCTGTGTCACGTTGTGAGTTGTAGGTATTGTAAGTCCTGCGACTTCCAGCTCTAGCTTTTTCAGGTGATTACAGTTGGATCCTGCGCTGGCGTCTTTTAGCGGAAATTTAAAGCAAAATAATCCTCTTTTTCAGCTTTAATGGGTTACACGAAGCCAGCATGAGACGACATGTCGTCGCTACATTGAAATGATACACTTTTTTACGGATTATTTCGTTGACGTTTCGCTGACGTTTCGGACCCTTTTCAGCATCTGTGTTCAACATATTTTTGAAAAAATTGTAAACTACCATCACTCAAACGTGTTAAGTTACGTTCCTATCTACACACAATAAGGTTTTTGTATAGTATAGTATATGCCATTGAAATTAAAAGACGCCCTAATTTTTATAGAGAAAATGGTTGGAAAATTTCACCAGCTTGGGATCTTGTTCACTCAAGCTAGACCCCGCATTGCAAGACCTCAAGGTACTGTTAGCTCATTTTGTGTAAATAAGAACATAACATAATACTTTTAAGTGATGGTAATTTACATTTATTTAATCTTTTTATATAGATTTTACTTAATAATCTGACTTATCATAATTATCTTTGTTCAGCAGCCTCATCCAGAACGAAACCGCTCGAGGAGGTGATGGAGAACCTCCGCATAGCCGTACACAAGAAGGTGCCGAAGAACGTGGAAGTTCTTCAACTGGCCGCGCTAGCGACTAGACTTATGAACGGCGTGCGTTTCACGTCGTGCAAGAGCGCCAAGGACAGGACCGGCATGTCGGTCACGCTGGAACAGTGCCAGATACTCGCCACCGAGTACCACCTCGCCGAGCACGAGATGCAGAAGGCGCTCAGTATCATGCGCAGGTGAGTTGTGAATGTAGTGATTGTAGAGTCGTGCAATAGCGCCTGGGCCAGGACCGGCATGTCGGTCACGCTGGAACAGTGCCAGATACTCGCCACCGAGTACCACCTCGCCGAGCACGAGATGCAGAAGGCGCTCAGTATCATGCGCAGGTGAGTTGTGAATGTAGTGATTGTAGAGTCGTGCAATAGCGCCTGGGCCAGGACCGGCATGTCGGTCACGCTGGAACAGTGCCAGATACTCGCCACCGAGTACCACCTCGCCGAGCACGAGATGCAGAAGGCGCTCAGTATCATGCGCAGGTGAGTTGTGAATGTAGTGATTGTAGAGTCGTGCAATAGCGCCTGGGCCAGGACCGGCATGTCGGTCACGCTGGAACAGTGCCAGATACTCGCCACCGAGTACCACCTCGCCGAGCACGAGATGCAGAAGGCGCTCAGTATCATGCGCAGGTGAGTTGTGAATGTAGTGATTGTAGAGTCGTGCAATAGCGCCTGGGCCAGGACCGGCATGTCGGTCACGCTGGAACAGTGCCAGATACTCGCCACCGAGTACCACCTCGCCGAGCACGAGATGCAGAAGGCGCTCAGTATCATGCGCAGGTGAGTTGTGAATGTAGTGATTGTAGAGTCGTGCAATAGCGCCTGGGCCAGGACCGGCATGTCGGTCACGCTGGAACAGTGC
The DNA here is from genome assembly GCA_963921415.1 of Pyrausta despicata. Classification (NCBI taxonomy): domain Eukaryota; kingdom Metazoa; phylum Arthropoda; class Insecta; order Lepidoptera; family Crambidae; genus Pyrausta; species Pyrausta despicata. The sequence continues at coordinate 16,067,685 of OY992845.1, read as the reverse complement.
CAGATACTCGCCACCGAGTACCACCTCGCCGAGCACGAGATGCAGAAGGCGCTCAGTATCATGCGCAGGTGAGTTGTGAATGTAGTGATTGTAGAGTCGTGCAATAGCGCCTGGGCCAGGACCGGCATGTCGGTCACGCTGGAACAGTGCCAGATACTCGCCACCGAGTACCACCTATCCGCAGCCCAAATTAATTGTAATGTAATTTATATTTAATTATTATTATTACCTCGCCGAGCACGAGATGCAGAAGGCGCTCAGTATCATGCGCAGGTAACAGCGCTTTCGCAGAGCTTCTGATGATCCTAAACGAAATCGTCATAGTGTAGTAGTCCCTGAATGTAGTGTTTGTAAATCAAAACAATCTGAATCTGATGTGGCATTTCAGATAGAAACATTGACATTTTTAACTATGTATGTTTATGTTTTACTTGTAGCTTTTTTAAGTTGTAATACTTGTAACTAATGCCAATGTCATTCGATGACATTGTTCAATCATTGCAACGGTAGGGCGGTACGAAGTTCTCCGGGTCAGCTAGTATTGAAATATTTTTCATTCCAGCGAGGGCTGTCGCCGTGAGAACACTTTCAAGAACATCGGTGTTCGCAAGTACGCGTTCACGAAGAAGCAGGTGATGTCCCTGCCCGAGGCATATCGGCCGCCGCCTGGCACCTACGGCAGTTCGCAGACTTAATGCTCGCTCCGTCACTACCAGTCAACATTGAATCTATCGCTGCCCACGTGAGTCAGGTCAGAAATACCGTAGAATAAGTACAGTGTGCTGGCTACAGACTTGGAGTCTAAATTGAGCATTATGCACGAAGCCACCGCACATAACTAATTATTATTCTATATGTTATTTAAAATATTGTACTGTATATGTGTTGAAAATTATTGTCTACCGTTGTGCAGGCATACATCGGCGTTAACACTAACAAATCTTTGCGGCTATTTACTAACTTTGAAGTAAGCTAATTATTTATACATGAGATTCCAATGCGATCGCATAGAACTCGGCTGAAGATTGAGAAATACGCATGAAAAATCACCCAAAGTTAGCAAAATAACATAAAATATTTTACATAAAAAAATACGTAGAAAATTTTGTGCGAAATCACAAACGGGGTATTGGTTTGTTTTGGTTTTCTGAAATACTTCAAAGGAGGATTATCTATGCTACGATATTTTTATCTTTGCACTATATCCGTTTCTCCGCTGAGTGAGTGTAGGCAACCTTATAAATTCCAAAGTTTGGCTTGCGTCTACTAGGTAGACGAATTTTTTTTCGAAATTAATAACTATGTTTGGCCCCGGGTTTAAAGGCATCTTCTCAGCGGTTTAACTTTTCTTCTGAAAACACTAGAAAACAGTTTTCCGGATTCAGTCATAATACTGTTCCAGTAAAATAATACAAATACAATACGAAAGAAAATGTTAACCGGTAGGATAGCACAAAATCTCCGCTCCTCTTCAGTGGATTGTCCACTATTGGTTAATTTTCCTCCGTTTCTCCGCTCAGTGAGTGTAGGCAACCTTATAAATTCCAAAGTTTGGCTTGCGTCTACTAGGTAGACGAATTTTTTTTCGAAATTAATAACTATGTTCGGCCCCGGGTTTTGAGACATCCTCTCAGCGGTTTAACTTTTCTTCTGAAACACTAGATGGATCGTTTATCTGCCAATAATATCTCAGAGGTCGGGACTCTGAGCGTGTTCACATATAACGTCCGTTTTACAGATCCCTTTAAACGTTTGTTTTTGTATGAGATAGTTTACACTTATTACAGTGTTCCGGCTTCAGTAATAATACCGTTGCAGCAAAATAATCAGCAATCCGTTTTACTCATCTGTGTAGACGTATTTGTTAACAGCGTATGTATTAATAAGAAACAGTGCACACTTAATACAGTATTCCGGATTTAGTGTACTGATCTGTTTATCGCTTTATTACTATGCTATCATGTGTGAATACTGTAGGGATTACAGTATTGAAACCAAAAATCGGATCCTTCTTCAGTCACTTTATTTACTATTTAACTTAATATAGACTTATTATCGGATTAAACCAAAACTAAATTGCTGTTCTCAACCAATACTTCCGGGGTTCACATTGAAGTAAGTAAAAACGTCAGAGTGACAGTTTTGACATACTTGACTGACAGTTTACTTTTTATTGGCTATAGGGTTGGAACCCTACAATCCCTCCCTTTCTTACAAATTAACTTCCATTCTAGCACATAGTATAAAAGTACACATTATACAATTACAGAGCAATGTAAGAAACAACTCAAATTAAACAAATTGTAAAATTTAAAATTGACATTAAGTATGGCCTTGGCATCATTGTATTAGGGTATTTACCATACAATTACAGAACAATTAAATGAGCGAAAAAACAAATTAAAACATTAACAAATATTTTAAATTAACATTGCATATGGCCTTGGTATCATTGAAATATAAGCAAACTTATATTCCAACACATATGATACATAAGTCCTACGGCAATACACAAATACTTAATTATTCGAGTGCACACACTCTAAAATAAGGCCTAAAATAAAATCATCATATTTAGCCGGAGTGCGTCTTTGTCGTTTAGTTAAAATAAGTTCTTTGTCACCTCCAAGTGTTTTGTCATAGTCGGGTGGTTTGTCATGTCCAGATACTTGGTCCTCTTCTTCATGTGTATCATCGGCAGTAGATAATTTTTCAGTCTCATGTATAATAGCTCTATCCTTGTCATTTCCAAACCTACTCAAATCCCTCTCAACAACAGGTAGAAAATGTGAAGAATTCCTTCTCACTATTTTTCCATCTGGAGATTTAGCAGCCACTGAATTTCCACTCTTCCAGACAACGACATGCTCTGCTGGTGAAAAGGTTGTGCTCAGTTTGTTTTCTTTTCTTTGTCTTACGAGTACTTTATCACCTGGCCGTATTTCAGATTTTCTAGCATGCCTTCTCTTGTCAGCATATTGCTTATACTTGTCTTTTTTGAACCTGTCCATGTCACGCATTTCTTCATCTTTAAAGGTATCGCCATCAGTCAATTCTGGTATTTTCGTCCTAAAATTTCTTCCTCTGAATACACTTCCAGGTGGAAGTCCAGTAGTGGAATGAGGAGAGGAGCGCTAAGCAAACAAGTATACCTGTAGTTCCCTTTTCCAGTCTTGTTTAAGAGCTTGTGCGATACGCAATCTTCTTAATACATTTCTATTCTGTCGTTCCACTTCGCCATTGGCCTGAGGCCAGAGAGGTGTTGTGTATCTCAACCTTATGCCATGAACCTCTAGGAATTCTTTAAATCGTTGATCAATGAAAGCAGGACCATTATCACATATGATTTCTTCCATTATTCCTTCACTGCATATGATTTTCTCCAAAAATTGTATTGTGACTTCTGCAGTTTGTTGCTTCATGATTCCTACTTCAAAATATCTGCTATAATAGTCAACAACAAACAGTAAGTAGTGTCCAGATGGCAGAGGCCCTAAGTAGTCTATTGCAACTAGTTGCCATACCCTTGTTGGTAGCTCAGTAGGCACAATCGGCTCTGGTGGTGCTCCTTGCTTTACAAGCCGGCAACCCTCACATGTATCACACCAATATTCTATGTCGCTATCCATGCCTTTCCACCAGACTTTAGATCTAAGCTTAGCCTTCATGGTATTCGCTGACAAGTGACCTTCATGTCCTAGTTCTAAGATTCTTGTAACTAACTGTTTTGGTATTACTAGTCTAGTTCTTCTGAGAATAAGATTATTTATGACACAGAGTTCAGACTTTATCAATTCATATTTTCTTAGATCTTTTGGCCAGACATCAGTTTCTATGGCTGATTTCACACATGTCAGTTCTTCATCATTTTTCATGGCATCATTTATTTCCTCTACAGTAACTGCTTTAACAGATGATTCAACCAAAGCTAATAAGAATTTGTCCTCATCATCCTCTGTGTTTTCAGTGTCTTTACAATGAGGGTTCAGTAACCGTGACACAGGATCTGCGATATTGTTTTTGCCAGGTTTATATATAACTTTGAATGTAAATGGCTGGAGTCTTAACACCCAACGCTGGATACGGGCACTTGGATTAGAATTTGGTGAATATATTACTTCTAGAGGCTTATGATCTGATATTATTTTAAATTGCTTTCCCATTAAATACATGTATAAGGTCTCACAAGCCCACACAATAGCTAAAGCTTCTTTTTCAGTCTGTGAATACCTTTGCTCAGTTTGTGACAGTGCTTTGCTAACATACTTTATTATTATGGGTTGTATTTCTCCTTTTATTGTTGATGTTGAATCAAAACCGCTGCTATGCCCACTGGACTGGCATCTGTAACAAGGGTTGTCTCCGCATCTTTGTCTAAATCCTCACATTTTTCTATAACCTGGTCTCGTATGACTTCCTCCGGATTACTATAATCACAATAACGTGCTTGTTTCTTTAATCTCACCACAAATTGCTCTATTGTTTCGTTATCTTGAAGCAAGCTTCCTAACTTCTGTCGTTCATATGCTATGTTGACTTCTGGGTCAAAGTAATTGTCCAACCTTTTTAGACATTTCTCGAAATCTGTCGCAGCATCCGCAGGTTGTTCTTTTATTGTTTCGTATATCTCTTGCACTTCTGGCCCAGCTTGATGCAATAATCGTCCTACTTTTTGTTTGTCACTAAGGCCAATTAGACCATCGATATAATACTCGAAGTTTCTTTTCCATGTACGCCAACGCGTTGGAATCGTGTTTTTATCCACATACGGATCGAATTGCGGTCCAGATATGCCATATTCTTGTTGCATCTTGTATTTTCACATACGTGTTTCCGCGTGTTTTCACCCAACCGATTCGCCGGGTCATCCGCTGCTCGTCGCCAAGAAATACTGTAGGGATTACAGTATTGAAACCAAAAATCGGATCCTTCTTCAGTCACTTTATTTACTATTTAACTTAATATAGACTTATTATCGGATTTAACCAAAACTTAATAAAAGATGATCACTGATCAAGCAGAATGCGCGGTGTGTCCAGGATGGTTAGTCCTATAGACTATGGAGAATTATAATAGGCATGAATTCAGTACTCAAATAATACGTTTTTATTATTTTAAATTTGATCAATACAAAGATATTATATATGACACGAAAGATCTTGACAGACAGCTAGATGTTTCTTCTTCATGCTCCATAGAGCAAAGAGTTTGAATAACATCTTTAACACTCTCCCTTATTCAATACTCATTCCAAGGGCATGGCAAAGTAACGAGAATCTAGGCCGCGGCAGTGCTTTGGTCAAAATGTCTGCTACTTGATCAGTAGTGCCGATCCTCTTGACTTCAATTGCTCCTTCAGCTACCTGTTCTCTGACATAAAAATGTCGAATATGAATGTGTTTCGTGCGCTTGTGGAATTCAGGGTTATGTGCCAAACGCACAGCTGCTTCATTGTCCACAAATAGCGACGGTACATGTTTAAGGCTTGTCAACTCCTGTAATATCCTGGTTAACCAAACCAACTCTCTAGCTGCCTCACTTGCAGCCACCAGTTCTGCTTCAGTGGTAGATATGGCCACTGATGATTGACGTTGGCTGAGCCAAGATATCGCACCTCCTGCAAAGCGACAAGCTACACCGGTAGTAGATCGGCTGGTTTCACGATCTCCACCGTGATCTGCATCGCTAAAGGCTTCGAGTACTGCAGATTTATTCGCTTTATACTGGATACCGTATGAACATGTATATTTCACGTAGCGCAGTATTCTCTTTACCCTTAGCCAGTCTTCCCTGGAGGGTGACTCGAGTTTCCGGGACACAACACCGATGGCATAGGCAATATCGGGGCGCGTCCCTACCATTAAATATGCCAAGGCGCCCACAGCCTCTCTGTATGGAAACTTTTCTTCTTTATCTGTGTAGGCTTTCCCTGAAAGAGATGTCTCTTTTTCTATTGGCGTTGTAACAGGGTTACATTCTGCCATTCCGAAACGTTCGAGGAGTTTCTTTGCGTAGGCTTCTTGATTAATAAAGATAGAGCCATCCTTTTTCCTTATGATTTGAAGTCCTAAATAATATAATGCAGGTTTCGTCGTGATCTGCAATCTTTCACTCAAATCTTTCAAAAAAGAATGAGCTAACTCTTCTTTAGTAGCTGCTACCAATCCATCGTCTACATACAATGTGATTAATAGTTTGTTGTCATCATCAATTTCTTTAGTGTATAGGCAACAATCAGCCTCGCACTGTTTAAACTCCATTTCTATCAAGATTGCTTCAAAGCAGGAGTTCCAACATCTAGGAGCTTGTTTTAAGCCGTATAAGCTTCGGTTTAGCATCCAAACCTTCGATGTTCCATCGTCAAAACCTTCTGGTTGTTTTATATAGATTTCTTCTGTAAGTTTTCCATTGAGAAACGCTGTAGCAACATCGAATTGAACGAGGTACATATTCTCTTGAGCACTTACACTTAGTAATGCTCTAACGGTAGCTAGGCGTGCGACAGGGCTAAATGTCTGATTATAATCGACTCCTTTTCTTTGTCTAAAGCCCTTAACGACGAGCCGTGCTTTGTATTTATCGATTGATCCATCAGGATTTCTTTTTATTCGAAGAACCCATTTGCAAGGAAGCGCTTTTCTCCCTTTTGGTAGATCATATGCCGTCCACACATTTAGGTCTTTTAGTGATTTCATCTCACTCTCCATAGCTTTTCGCCATTCTTCAGAATCATCACGATTCATTGCATCAGCAAAGTTTGACGGATATGTCTCAGTAATACAGACATAATCATTGAGTCGTGCAGGTCGTCGTTGTTCGCTGCGATTGCGCAAATCATAACGTGGCAATTCTGCGTCATAAAATTCATCCATGGCGTCATCAATGTCATCGTGGAGTGATTCGGGTTCATTGATGTGATCAGCTCTGATCGGTTCAGATTCCAAATCATCACGAAGTATCTCGGATTCATGAACGTGATCTTCTTCTTGGATAATCGGAAATTCCAAGTTTTCTCCCTCAAGAGCGCGTTCAGGATCAATAGATGATTGACTTACTTTGGAATCTCTTCTTGGTTGGATAGGTGATGGATAATTATTTGCTCCTTGATGTAAAGCTGGTCCCTCATTGCTCATGGCGTTATCCAAGGGCAGTCGCAGTGAGTACTCCCTCGTATTTGTGTCACTGCTTGCACAAGGTGGGCGAACATCGCTGCTAGGTAATGGCTTTTCATCAAAGATTACATCACGAGATCGGACGAGCGTATTCCGTTTTCCATCAGTAATCCAAATCCGGTAGCCATCTTCATCATAGCCGACAAGTCTACCTTTGACGGCTTTCTTATTCATCTTCTTTCGTTTTTGCTTTGGAATGTGGACGTATGCATTGCATCCTATGATTCGCAGGTGCTTTATGTCCGGTTTCTTTCCACACCAAAGTTCATAAGGAGATTTATCTTTTATTTTTGTTGGACCAGTTCTATTAAGGATGTATGCGGCGGCATTTATTAGTTCTGCCCAAAGTTGTTGTGGCAACGTTTCGTGTGCATACATCAGAGATCTTGCAGTTTCCACCAAGGTACGATTTTCTCGTTCGCTGACGCCATTCTGTTGTGGCGTGTAAGGCATAACCAATCTTTGTTTAACTCCATGAGAGTCCAGCAGATCTCGAATGGACTTGTTGTCGAATTCACCACCGTTGTCACTAAGTAAACATTTCACAGTGAGTCCTGCAGTTTTGGTCTGAGCTAACATTAAGGCGAGTTTATCCTTAACCTCTGACTTATGTCTCAGGAAGTATACCATACGGTAGCTGGTGAAATCATCTTTGAACAACACATAGTATTGGTATTTAGAATAACTTGGTTGAAACGGTCCACAAACGTCAGTGTGTACGAGCTCACCTGGCGCGGTAGCTCGGGTTCTCGTACCGAATTTTAATTTATGCGCTTTTCCATAAATGCAACCTTCGCACAGTTCTTTATCAAAATCAAGATCTAAATTAAGTTCTCGTTTGACTGTTGTTTTGACGTGTCTCTTGTTTTGATGCGCTAATCTCTCATGATAAAGTTGCATTGTGTTGAACGCATAAACTTCAATGGGAGTCTCTGGGAGTACGACTTTTACTTCCAATTTGTACAAACCTCCCTCTTTTTGTCGTTTTCCTATTAGGCACGCTTCTCCGTTGACATAGACGGTGCATTCTTTAGTCGTCGATGAGAATTGGCTGTTCGGAATCTTATCATGTACAGCTAATACAGAGAATAAATTTTTGGTTATTGCTGGAACGTACCAAACGTCTTGTAGGGTTATACGATGTATCTTCCCTTTAACATTCGCTTCGAGTATTACCGAACCTTTGCCTTTTGCAGTGATCGCATTGCCATTTGCAGTTGTTACAGTACGGATCTCGTCAAAGTGTTGATAATTCTGGAACGCATCAGCACGATTCGTGACGTGGCTCGTAGCGCCATTATCCACGTAGAAGTTCTCTGTGTCAGGATTAATCGAAAATATTTCAGTGCCCTCTATGGACATAAGGATCATGTTTGCAGATTTAGAAGTAGACGTCGATGGTTGCGGATTATTACTTTTCGGAGGCCTGCCGTCATTGATCCACTTTTTACAGTTTTTTACTCTATGGCCGATGCCTCGACAATAATTGCATCTTATCTTTCTATCCTTCTTTTCTGCTATACTCGTAGAGGATGTGCCGGAATTTGAGACAAGAGCTTCCTGTTGAAGCACGTTATTGCTATGCAGTGCTCGCTCAAATGCACACAGATGGCTTGTTAAGCTTTCAATAGTTCTCTCTGATTTTGGTATTAATAGCCAGCTGCTTCTGAACGAGAAGTATGACTCGTCGAGCGTGTCAAGTATTTTACATACCAGTAGCAGCTGAGGTAGCTCTCTCTCGTTATTTCTACTAAGCTCGACATTCAACTGTGTCCAAATGTTTTTTAATTTTGACATATGCGTGGCTATGTCGTCTACCGAATCCTTTTTAAAGCCAAAGAAGCTCATGCACAGATTGTACGACTTATCTTCGTCAGCGCCGTCGAAAAGTCTATGCAATTCAAGCCATACATCTCTCGCGTTAGTATATCTCATTACCTTTCTGAGTGTATCTTCTTGCATATTGGTCGTAATAATCAAAAGTGCTGTTGCGTCGGCTTTTACAAAGTTCGCTAAATCGTTATTGTACGCAGCGACTGCATCTGCATCTCCTGACGATCCAGGGCTGGGTGCGACGGGTTTCAGGAACGAGCCTTGTACGATTTCCAGCGCGTGCGGGACGGTTCGTAATAGACTTACGGCTTTGTATTTCCATGTATCCCAATTCGATTTGCCCTCTAGCAAACCAATCTGCATTTTTGTATAACTCTCCATTTTGAAGCTGGGACCGATGACCTAATAAAAGATGATCACTGATCAAGCAGAATGCGCGGTGTGTCCAGGATGGTTAGTCCTATAGACTATGGAGAATTATAATAGGCATGAATTCAGTACTCAAATAATACGTTTTTATTATTTTAAATTTGATCAATACAAAGATATTATATATGACACGAAAGATCTTGACAGACAGCTAGATGTTTCTTCTTCATGCTCCATAGAGCAAAGAGTTTGAATAACATCTTTAACAAAACTAAATTGCTGTTCTCAACCAATACTTCCGGGGTTCACATTGAAGTAAGTAAAAACGTCAGAGTGACAGTTTTGACATACTTGACTGACAGTTTACTTTTTATTGGCTATAGGGTTGGAACCCTACAAATACTATCTCCAGTAGCGACGGATCGGTTTAAAAGAGATCTTGTAAAAACCGACGTTATATTTAAACTCGCTCTAACATAGAAGCTGCGAGATAAAATAGAGTCATACTGTGTTACAGTTCTATTTCAATTATGTTAGTTTTTGATGTGTCAAGCTCTGCCGTGTAAGGCTTTATCAGCATATAGGGTACTCATTTCAACTGAAAATTTCCCTGATTATGAGTGCAAGTTATGCCTTAGAGCTTACATTGATACGCTGCCGTATGCAATTCGAAAGCTTAAACAGTTCAAAATCTCACCTAGTCTGTAGTACCAAAGTTTGGCCCGCGCCTAATTGTTAGGCTATTTTTGTTCGAAATTATAAACAACTCGTTATATCGTCTCCAGTTTTTGAACCAATTTAAGTTTCACTTTGTAATCAGTTTTACCTAGTAAAGGTACAAGTGGCCGGTTACACTCTGTACTTTGATCGCTAATGACACTTTAAAATTATTTATTGGTGGCTACTAGCTTATAATTTTATATTTCTTTACAATTGTGGCTGTTACACTGTTTCGATTATAAATCGATTAATTCAATTGATTTTAAATCGATCCATTTACGTACCGATTTGCCTACATCAATTCCTAGTCCACAGCTGAAGACAACGAGCCTTTTAAAGACGGCTTCACACGTTGCCCGAAAACGGGCATCATTGGCCATTAGTAAAAAAACACCATAAAAGTACCATATAAACACTACATTCAAACAACCATACAAAGCACTAGTAAACAGCATCTGTCATCATTGACCTTAAATAACAAACTCCAGTAAGTCACACCCATACTCGAAATTTAACTATTCATCTAATGAATTTCAGTTGTCATTCTGTTACTTTTATCCAAATCACGGTAAGTCCCCAGAAACTCTTAACGGTCAAAATCAATGATTTATTTCAAACCCCGGCACGTCGTGACAAGTGTATATCAATCTCAAGCACGTTCACATCGACCAATGAGAGCAAAGTATGGCGTCCAAGATGGCTGCCAGTTCGAAGATTGTCGAGAGTAACGCGCTTCGCTGTCCTCGATTTTATTAATTATTGTGGAGAAAATGGAAGAAAACAGTATAAAACGCATAGGATCGAGGGCTGCGGATTTTTCTCTCAGGAGTTCTTAAATACTTGTCTGTCTAGACTATAAAACGTCCAGGTATATAATATCGCAGTAGCGACACATTCCGAGACCTTTTTAGTGCGACTGTTAGAAGTATTAAACTGTCATGTGCGACCATGGCATTCGTTGATAAAATTATATCAATCATGCGTATTTTCTTACATCCGAAGCTGAGACTGAAATATGTGCTAGATAAATCTTACCCATACCAAAATGGTTGTCGAAGGAGTAAAACATTTCTATTCAAGTTCTAGTCTAAGCAGATTGGGATCTTTCCAAATAAGCGTAGTGCCAATGAAACTCCCCACGTGTCAACGCACAAATGTCATAGACCAAATTCTACGACTATGGATGCCAAAAACTTTTTTTTATATGAAAAAAAAACACCTCTTCAGTATATCGTAGAAGTCTTACAGTGCCTACCGTCGCGTCGTTTAGAAAATACGGCGATTGCATTTCTTTAGCTCTGTCCTCATTAAGTCTGATTTACACATATCATCTGAAACTTCAGTTCCGACTTCGGTGTGGCGCTTTAACATTCTCACATTCAATTTCTGTGAACGCATCTCATGTTGTTCGTGTCAATGCTTGCACTGACTAGTGGAAATATGTTCATAGAGAATGTATGTGAAAATAGTTTTTCAGCGGTGACGGTTCTCACACGGAACTAACGAAACGTGGAGGCGGTCTGAGTCGACGAATAAGCGACTTAACCTAGCAACGCCTTTTATCAGTTTTCCGCAAACCGACGGCCATGTAGGAGACACTGCCTTTGATGATGGTACATTTGTGTTTGGCACTATAATTTTTTTACCTAATTTTAACCTTGTAAGCGACTTGAACAGATAAACTGTAAGCTACAAGAGTATTTTTGAATAAATCCAAAAAAAAACAAGGTTTATGAAAAAAAAATGCACGATATAGATTATAATAGAGTGTGAAATCGAACTAGTGTACTTACTAGTAGTTAAGCGGTAGTTTATTCGGCTATATCCTTAATGTATTATGTACATCTCGTATTTAGTTCCTGTGTAGTTGTGCCAAAATATAATAAATGGGATATACCGGACCACTAATAGGTACCACTAACATTCATCAATTAATTGATATAATTTCCTATTTTATTGTATTTAAATAGTAATAATATGAAAAATATAGAATATATTTGTACGAATGCACTTTAGAAAGATAATTGTTGAGATGTGATGATTAATTATGCGAAAGTTTAAAGACTACATAGTAATTCTAAAGTATGGTATTAATATACATTATAGTACGCACGTTTTGTAGCACCGGATTTGTATGTTATGTTGTAATATGTTCGTTTAGTATACTAGCCATAAACAGTATTAGTCGTTTCTTAAATAAATTAAAATGATGTTATTAGCTTAGCCCTGAAGTAGGGGTTATGGTGTCTCTCAGGCTGGCGTGAGAGATGTCTGAATAGTCACAAAATGAGCAGTAAAAAAATGTTGTTGATTTCACAGATATCGCGTGTGAATTATTTTTTTTATTAGTAATTTTAGGAGGTACAGTTTATTGATATATGTTCCAGATCATAGTTACCACAGGTTGGGGTTATACACGAATAAAAGTGATTTGATTGAGTTCACTGAGTTTCTTTGCTCGATTATCCCAACTATACGTCCTCACGATGTCCGACGATACCACCGAAAACCTTCCATTCTAGGCTCTGTCGTAGCACGAAGTTAGCCGAGTAACTCTGAAGTGACGACGGTGCTGCCACCTCTCGGGTCTCGTGCTGCGCATCGTTTCCCGTCTGTACTAATGACCGTTTCCGACATATTTAATATCGAATTACTTGTTGTACAGTTTTTTTTTCATATAGGTACAGTTTACATAAACTGTATCTATCAGTTATTTGGTGCAAATTTTGTGACTTTTCAGACCTCTCTCACGCCATCCTGACAGACACGAGATATTAGTTTGTCAATTGCGTTTATAAAAAGTACAAACCATGGTTTACTTTTGTATAATTTTAATGGTATCATTAAGTACGTGCCAAAAACGATGTATGATCCTGTGTATAACTCCGCTGGCTGAAAACGGCCTCCGTTTTTGATAGAAATGAATAAGGTTTTTAAGGTTAAACACTGCGCTGTAAGTTTTCCTTGTACTTATTCTTGACTTAAACCAAGAGCCCAATTTAGGTATCACAATCGTTTCAACAATGTAATTGAATTATCTAATTTGACAGTTGGACGAAGTGTCAAAGTTAGGCTGTTCAATTATGATTTTATTCCGATTGTATTAGCAGAATTCGGGCGAGGCTAGTGTTACTTTAAAAAAAATGTTGTAGAGGTATGTTAGGTCATGAAGTGTAGAGACTGACTAAATCTAGTTGGTACCATAAGGCTGATTTCACAGCTATCCGGAAGGCCCGTACGGTCCGTCAAACCGGGCGCCCGGAGCGGGAGCACATATGAGATGCTAGAACATCGTGTCACAGCGACGCGGATTATTGAGCACGCGACCCGCTCCGGGTAGAGCACTCGTACTCGTATCGAGTGACCCGTACGGGTCTCCCGCGCACGGACGAGCCGTACGGGTCTCCCGGATAGCTGTGAAATCAGCCTAATTATTAGTTGAGTTTACTAGTAGACCATATAGGACACACTTTACAGTTTTAAAGTGGATGTTTTTGTGTAGTCTTAAGTGGTATCTATAGGTTGTTTTTGAATTGAATGAGTAAATAACGCCCCCATATATTTTCACTTAAAAGTAGTCTTATCACTTTTATTAAAAAAAAAATCATAAAACTTTTTAATGAAAAGTTATATGTTTAACTATTGAAAAAAACACTACTCGTTAATATAGCAGCAAATCATGTGGTTTTGCTTAAAATCACCTAAGTTAATTATGTAGTAATACCAATGTATTACTTGGTATTACTACATAAATTATTATGTGATCCTTATATCTTCGGTAAATGTTTTCTGAATTGTAGAAAATTCTTAAACAAACTGCACTTCACATGATAAGAAAAGCTAAAACAATAAACCCGTTATAGCCCGTCAAATTCTTGCGATTGGACTTAGGTAGCCAAGATGCGAGGAATAGCATCATTTGTGCCGTCGCGTACCTGATATAATTATGTATTGAGAGTTCAATGTCAATTTAAACATATGCAAAATCTTTTGCATCTTGCTACCTCAGGTGTATAGCAAAAGAACGCGATGGCCTATAGTTAGTTGCAAAGTGATTCTAGCTCCGGACTATAAAACAGTCATTAGCAGGTTTGACTCCCGCAAGACGCAATTGTAATTAATGTGCGGGCATTTGCATAAATTACATCACATTTCTAAATCTACTGATTTATTATACTTAAGAGTCCAAGTACATTATTTTTGGTTGTAATAGTTTTAATGTAAATTAATTTCGGGGTATATGTATCTACGTTAAGATAAATGTACTATATGTCTAACTATTGTGATCCACGTGGAAAGTATTTAGTGATCTGTTTTGTGTACTTAGTAAATATTTAATGTTTGTATTATACAACAATTTAGAGTCACATTTTTCAATAATAAGTGTTCTAGAGCTGATTTTTTAAAATGATTCATTTAAATATTGCTTTTCACGATAATGTAATTAATTTAAATGTTTCGTTTCTGTATGGCGATTGACACTATCCATAAAAAATGTGTTTATGTATCAGTTCGATATACTACTATAGATAGTGCCCCCTTTGCCCTTGAACAGTTGTTATTAACACTTAATTCGTAATGTTTGTTGGATTTTCTAAGTCTTTTTTTACAGATGCCATTGTTTTACTTAATTTTAAATACCGTCTTCCATGTAAGTAGAAATAATATCTATCAAAATATTTGTTTAGTGAAAGTTTGTTTCATTTACTTAGGCTGTGAAGTTCAGAAACAATTGTTAACAATAAATAATTTATGTTGCTTTCCAATGTGAAGTTTTATTACAAGTAACCCTTTATAAGTACATCCTGAAGTAACACCCTGTATTAGTACATCGAGATTTTAAATATTTGTACCTACTGTTAAAATAGGCTCCACTACCTGCAGTACAATATAAAAATAGTAAAATTTCCTCAGTTAGTGAGAACGTCATTGCTATACTTATAATTCTCGAGATTGATAAATTCCATATTATTCAGTGAGTATACACTAAAGTAAAGGTAATTAAAATAATTAGGTAGGTGACGAACAAAGAACGTAGGTGACGTACTGTACTAGTATCTGTACCACAGATTACTAAATAGTTACTTCTATACTAATATTATAAATGCGAAAGTAACTCTTGTCTATCTGTCTGTAACTCAATCACGCTTAAACTACTGAACCAATTTCCATGAAATTTGGTAAAGAGATATTTTATTTTGATACCCGAGACCGGCTACTATATATCGCGGGAAAATGACGCATTTCCATGGGAAAAAATATTTTCCGGTGAATCTGTTCGCTTTCACTAGTAAATTACCAAAGAATAATAAATTTAGTTAAATAATAATAAAAATATAGTTCAATACTTTGGTATGCAAAAAAAAACTATTAGGTAAGTAGTTTTTTTTGGAATGCGTTGTTTTCCCGTAATACCAATCTTATCCAAATATAGTACCATTCTTTGGTAATTTAGGAGTGAAAGCGATCAGATTCCCTGGAAAGTAATTTTTCCCATGGGAATGCGTTGTTTTCCCGCGGTCAAAAGTAACGCTAGTAAATTATAACTAATTACACATTGCCTGTCGTCGCGGCTAGCAAACATTTACTGGTACATGTGATCACGCGGTGCTCCCATCAAGACCACTTCAATTTTATCAAATGGTAACAACACATGGAAAAATATATGATGTGGTGAGAGTGCTTTGTTGTAATCTTCAATGTTAAGTTGTCCTGCTGTAGGGAATCTCTACGGCACGACCAACCGGATATCTCTGTTAATACTAATTTCATAATCATGTACGAGGGCGGTTTGATAAGTCCATGACTTTGAAAAGAAAAACATATATTTTGTGTACAAAAACATTTTATTTTTCTACATACTCTCCTTTCAACTCTACACTCTTTTTCCAGCGATGCTCCAATCTCTTCAACCCATCCAAAAAATACTTTTTGTCAAAGCCTGCAAAATAGGCCTCGGTTGCAGCTATCACCTCTTCATTGGATGAAAATCTTTGCCCAGCAAGCCATTTCTTCATGTTTGGGAAGAGAAAGAAGTCACAGGGGGCTAAATCTGGTGAATATGGAGGGTGCGGCAATAATTCGTATCCTAATTCGACAAGTTTTGAAGTCGCGACTGCAGACGAGTGTGCCGGAGCATTATCCTGATGAAATAGAACTTTTTTCTTTGCTAGATGCGGTCGTTTCTTCATCAACTCTTCATTAAATCTTTCCAGCAATGCAGCATAGTAAGCACCGGTTATTGTCTTGCCTTTCTCCAAGAAATCGATGAAAATAACCCCTTGACTGTCCCAAAATACTGTTGCCATCACTTTACCAGCCGAACATACCGTTTTTGCCTTCTTTGGTGCACGTTCGCCGGTAGAAGTCCACTGCTTTGACTGTTGTTTAGTCTCTGGCGTATAATGGTGGACCCACGTTTCATCCACGGTTACGTACCGACGCAAAAATTCACTTGGATTGCGATTATACATAGCCAGACATGCCTCAGAAGTAGTCACGCGTTTTCGCTTTTGGTCGACTGTCAGTAAGCGCGGCACCCATCTTGCAGAAAGTTTTTTCATTCCCAAAATATCGTGCAAAATATGAAAAACTCGTTCAGTTGAGATGTGCACAGCCTCAGCTAACTCGCGTATCTTTACTCGACGGTCAGCCAAAACAATATCGTGGATTTTGTTAACAATGTCCTCAGTGGTTACCTCAATCGGCCTTCCTGGGCGCTCGGCATCATTGGTTGTAATACGTCCACAACGAAACTCAGTAAACCATTTATGTACCATTCCATGAGACGGCGCTGAATCCCCGTAATATTTTTTCAACTTGTCTTCGGTCTGCTTAATGGTTTTCCCGCGTAAAAAATAGTGTTTAATCAAGACTCGAAACTCGGATTTCTCCATTTTCGAAGAACACCTTCACAGCCGCCAAACTTCTTTTGTTATTAAATATTGTTTTCGCGCCATATTTGAAAATAGAATTATTTTAGGTTTGCAAAAATATTACTTTTAAGAAAAAAAATAAAAAATAAAAAAAGTTTCTATTCAGCCTGAAAGTCATGGAGTTATCAAAACGCCCTAGTAAAGGCATCAAAAAATCTACAGAAAGTCTATAATTAGTTAGTCATTAGTTGGTCACCGGTCGGCAGTCTAATGTGGATTGATACTACTGGTGGTTGGTTGCGAATCCTTCAGATGCACGACCCACACACAGACGCACCCAGAAGCGTCTGAAGGAATCGACTGACTAGTGTACACATTTGTGCATTAAAGTAGAAGTGAAAGACATCGTGTTTGAAATGTGTTCTTGTCAGTACCTGTCATGTCATGTAACGATTGACTGTCATTGACAGGCTGTCACACCTGTCCCAAGAAAATATAAATACTATGTAGACACCTGTCTGCCAAATACATAAACAAAAAATCCAAGGTAATTCAAATAAAATAAGTACTTTTAATTTTCTTTATAATTATGTCGCTTTTAGGCTTGGACAAATGGGCTTACCTTTTCAAGATAATCGCACAGAACGGAGGCCCCTTTAAATCGCTATACAAGCTTTGGCGGTATGACACCCTGAAGGTAAGCTGACACTAGCTGACGACCAACCGCATCTTAGCCAGCTTAAGGCAAGCGTCAATAGGTCGGTATCGTACGCATCGGACGCATCGCACGTAACGAATTAATTTTTCACTGCGCCTACTGTATCGGCAGCGATCGGTTTGTCGGCGTGAGTATTAGCAATCGGATTGCCGATGACACTTTCCTTCGGTTTTTTGTAGATCGGCATTCCGTAGTATGACGTCATCGGTACGCGTCTCATGTAGGCATTGCCGATCCGTACGGTAAGGATCATTGGACGCTATTGTATGAGTTATCATACTCGTACAAGGCAAACTAAAATCCGTTAATTGCAGTGCCGGTCTGTGGACGCTTGCCTTTAACCGGGTTCCTAGGTGACCGACCAACGCGACAACGCGAAGCGATGCTACACGTCGTGAAAATTTCAATCATCCGTCATTAATGATGGTGTCCTGCGTGAGGAAACGCGACTGTCATTGACACAAGGCGTCTGAATGGTCGCATTACGTCGCATCGCGTCGCATCGCACGTATCGCTTTGCGTTGCTCACCTAGGACAACGCCTTAGCCAGCTTACCATTCTGGGCGTAGGCTAGGTTCAAAGCGAATGGTATTTGCATTTGGATCGTTCCTACAAGTTTGGGTTTTAGGAAAATAAATAAATATACACTCTTTTGCAAAAAAAACGGGCACCTAAGGAAATTTACGTTCTAAGGTCGATTTGAGTTAATTAAATGAAATTTATTTCTTTGACGTAGTCTGTATACTTATAATCGTGTAAATTAATGCGCGTGAAGTGAGTTCGGGCAACTAAAAGAAAAAAAAAACGATGGATTCTTTAAAACCGATGTACACGCCCAAACAATAAGAAGTGGTCGGCAATAAAGATAAGATTTTTTTTTACTTTTTTTAATTAAATAAAGTTACAAATGTAAAAACCTAATACCGAATGTGACCTCCTCTTGCCAAAATCACAGCTTGAATCCTTCTGGGCATGCTTTCCACGATGTTTTTAATAACGTTTTGAGGAATTCGTTCCCACTCTTCTGCAATGACTCTTTTTAGCTCCCTGATGTTTTGTGGAGCAGGTTGCACTGATCTTACACGTCTCTTTAGAACATCCCAGACATGCTCAATTGGATTGAGGTCAGGACTTCGAGCTGGCCAATCTAAACGACAGATCCCAACTTCTTGCATGTACGCTTCCACGTCGCTAGAACGGTGCGAGCGAGCATTGTCGTCCATAAAAATGGAATCTTCCCCAAGTGCAGTCAATGTGGGTTGTGCATATGGAATTAGGACTTCCATTATGTACCGATGTGCATTTAATGTTCCATTTTCTATGAAAACTAACTCCGTACGCTCCGTCGAATTAATTGCTGCCCAAAACATAACGGAGCCTCCGCCATAAGGAGTGATTTCTTCGAAACACACTTCCGCATAGCGTTCCCGTGGTCTTCGCAGCACTCGCCGGCGTCGGTCCTCTCCACACAAAGAGATTCTAGCTTCATCAGAAAACAATACTTTATTCCAGTCCTCCAGAGTCCATGAAGCACAGTTCCGAGCAAACTGAAGTCGAGCAACACGGTGCTCACGGAGTAATTTAGGGCCTCGAGCTGGGCGGTAACTCCTGATATTGGCAGCCAAAAGCCTCCTCCTGACCGTCCACAAGCTAACTTCTACTCCTCTTACTTCTTCAAGGCTCTTCTTCAGGTCCACACTTGACGCCTTACGATTCCGCAACGCCTGACTCACCAAAAAGCGGTCATCTCTTGGTTCTGTGCATCGTTTTCTTCCCGAACCGGGTCTTCTTTTGACCGAACCGGTCTCTTGATACCGTTGCCAAGTCCTCTGGACAGTTGAACGACTCACATTTAGCCGCTGAGACACGTAAGTTTGCGAACAACCTTCTTCAAGTAGGGCTATAATTTTACCGGCCCTTATCGCTTTATCACTCATATCAAAAAGTGGTATTTAATTTAAAAATAAAGATTAAATTGTTTAATTTGCAGAAAATGTCCAAAAAGTTTTAAAATATCGTAATCAGTTAATAATCGTTTCAGCAATTCGCGCCATTAGTAAAGCAATTTTAGAATAATCCACAATAATCATTATTTTTCTTTTATTAATTTCAAATTTTAAATTTGGAACGTAAAGAATCATGCCAGGATGCTTCAAATAACATGCCAATACATCGTCAAATTAATAAAACCTATTTCTTGTTCTTCTTCATTAAAGTAGAGGAAAAAATCTAAAGTGCCCGTTTTTTTTGCAAAAGAGTTTAGTATGCTGTTATGTGTTGTAGGAAAAATAATAGTATGTTATGAGGTAGGTACATTTAATGCAAATGAGCGAAAACAATAGGACTTAATAAATAGGACTTTTCGTTCTCTATATAGTACCTATACACAATACAGTATATATGTATTGTACACCACGCCAAATGAAGATTACAAAATTAAATGACTTTAACAAAAGTTATACTAAGTATTAATTGTGATGACAATTGCTTAATAAATGTATTATTATCTTTCTTTCTTTTTTGTCTTAAGCGAATATATCGCTCGAAGCAACTTTTTCCAGGCAATCATTGCACTCATTATTTTTATCATTATTATTTATTTATTAAACAAACAACGTTTTAAACTAAAATTACAATAGTCCCACAAAACCATTTACATAGTTTTTCTGTGGGATCACGAGTCTCTAACATATTAAATTAAATCTTAAAAACTAAGTCAAGTTAGATAGAAAATACTTTTTAAGTTTTATTGTACAATGTGTGCAGTTCTTTTCAGTCATATCACGAATTGGGTGTTCCAGGACGGCGTGCTCAGGGGCACGGATTGCTTCGGGAACCGCTACTACGAGAACACATACTACATGCTAGGTCGCAGCCGGTGGGTGGAGTATAGCGACCACGTTCGATGGAATTACGACGCTAGTCAGGTTTGCTTCGAAGTCTTATTGAAATGAGACACTTAAAAAAAATTGGTTGCCTGTAAAGTCGGTATACGGGCGAAAGTTTTACGTGACAACGACTTTGAGTGGTAAAATAATTTTAATGTGAATATTCATTCGTATAACATGAACCGGTGTGTATGCCTATCTCTCTCACTCTCTCTCTCTCGCTCTGTCTCTCTCGCTCTTAGGCGGGTTAACTGTGCTCGAGTGGAAGGGACGCGTGCCTTTCACTTTTTATGTCTGTCTCACTCGCTCTTAGGTGGGCTAACCATGCCCGAGTCGAAGGGACGCGTGCCTCTCACTCGCTCTCATTGTGAGCGCGGAACGTGAGCGGAGCAGCGTAACGCAGTTTCTTGAAGTGTCACCCGGCAAACCAATTTATAAGACGTTGTCACGTCAAAAAAACATTCATTTATTAACATTTGCATACTAGGTGTATTTAGATTATATAGCTACCTATACCTAATGCTTAAAAACGAACCTAGTAACCAACTTATTTACTTACTTTTTACAGATTATTTCGCGATTTATTTACATTTTTACTTAACCTGACGTTTCGGACCCTTTTCCGCGTCCGTGGTCATATGTAGACTAAGGTGTTAGTTGTCATTACAAAGTTTTGAACAAATTATAAACTACTATCACTCAAAATATTAAGTTACGTTCCTATTCACATAAAATGATCTAACAGTATCTTGAGGTCTTGCAGTGCGGGGTCGAGCTTGAGTCTTGGCTAAAACCGGTTCCTAAGCTGGTGGAATTGTCCAACCATCTTCTTTATTAAATTAGGGTGTGTTCTTATTTCAATAGCCTCACGGAGTATACGAGGAAGAAAACGACGTTCTCTTGCGAGGACTTTCGGTTGGTCAAAGCGTATGAAGTGGTTGGGTGTATTTAATGCATGTTCACACATTGCAGACTTTGCGTTCCGTCTAGGTTTTACGTCGGCTATATGTTATTTAATTCGTAAATAGTGTCTCATTTCAATGTCTACTGTTTGCGTAAACTGAAGAAACAAATATGAAGGCTTATTCCCTTAATATTCGTGCCTGTTTATGATGATGTCCCAGATGCATAAGTGTATTATTCTATACTTTAAAGGTAAATCGTGATAAGCAATTACGTTGTAAACTAAAGATTTTATTTTGCATTAGAAAAAATCAACTGCCACTCCAGACACTCCAGACAATTTTTCAGTATTCAGTAATTTTTTTTTATTGTTATAAAATTCACAGCTCTTCTTATTACAAAAATTAAGCTTATCTTACATGTTATATCTCACGATCAAACATTGTACTTCTTCTTTTCTGACAGTTATAATATATTTGCAATCAAATCAGGGGCCATTGAACTAATTCCAAACTTTGCCTAAGTTTAACCGATCCTTATTTAACCAACGCGTTAAAAAGTAGCAAATATCGACAGAGTTTGCCAATATCTGGGTGGCAGAACGGTCATACTGGAGTCCCATGGACGACGGATCGATCCTTCCCTCAGTTGAATTTTGTATTTTTTAGGGTTCCGTGCCTCAAAAGAAAAAAACGGAACCCTTATAAGATCACTTTGTTGTCCGTCCGTCCGTCCGTCCGTCTGTCAAGACCGTTTTTCTCAGGAACGCGTGGAGGTATCAAACTGAAATTTCTATATGATACTTAGGTCTACTGTCCCTGTAAGCTGTAGAAAAATCTATCTTCTAAGCCAACGCAATCAAAAGATACAGCCATTTAGGCTGCAAATTTACGCAAAATTTCGAAACTCGCACGGGAATCAAAACCTACAGGGTACTTCCCGTAAACTTAGAATCTTGAAATTTAGTACGAAGTTACGTCTTATAGTACAGATATAGGAAAAATTACGAAAACCGTAAATTTTCAGTTTCATCATATAAAAAAATATTTTTGACATTTTTGAAAATTTCAAAGTTACTACTCCTTATCTACAGGTTTGTACGAAACCCTCGGTGCGCGAGTCCAACTCGCACTAGACCGGTTTTTTCCTATTAAGCAACTCCTACCCTCTAAGCCGTTGTCCGCAATTTCGGATGTTGCCATTCCTGTCACTTTAGAAGCTCGACCATGCGAGCAAACGCATTAACCAGACTCGAAAATACCAACGAAACGCTACGGAGTACGATCTCTATCCTCAATACATTTCAATCGTGATCCATAGGTGTCCCCGGATTGGTTCGGCTGGTTGCACTACAAGACGGACTGCCTGCCGCACGAGGACTGCGCCAAGTACTGCCTGGGCTGCTGCTCCTGGTGCCACCGCTGGATGCTGCCGCACCAGGAAAACATGTCCGGCACCGAGTGCGCTTACTACCCTTATAGCACCGTGCGGCAGCACATTAACACTTGGGACGGTTAGTTTAGCTAGATTTATAGACGACTGAAAACACCAACCCGTGAACCTATTCCCGAATATTGATAGCTGTAATGTGAGGTGCTTGTGGCCCAGTGGTTGCAGCGCTTTGGTAGTGATACCAAAAGTTAAGCAACCTACGGCGCGGTCATGTTTGGGATGGGTGACCATCCTGACCATACAAGTGACTATTTACAAGCATCTCCGTGCTTCGGAAGGCACGTTAAGCTGTTGGTCCCGGTTAATAACGATAGATATTAGTCGTTAAGCCTGGTCGGAGGCCCTCGGGCGGCTTAATAACATCCGACAGTAAGGTTGGTCACTTACCTTACACACACCCCTTCACTAATCCGCACTGAGCCCGCGTGGTGGAGTATGGCTCGCACCACCTCATAGTTGAGGTGAGGCCCGTGCCGCCCAGCAGTGGGACCTATATAGGCTAATGATTATAGCTGTAATATCACCATAAAATTTAGGCTGTAGCCACATCACGATCCAACGAATTGCAACGAATGCAGCGTACGCGCACGATCATAGTTGCAAATTTTCGTACCATTCTATGCTCCAGTGCTTCACGATTTTGGACCGTCGACCTCATATTGATCGCTTGTTGTGAACTTGGCTATTTTATCAAGAACTGCCTGAGCTGCTGCTCCTAGTGCCGCCGCTGGCTGCCTTAGCACCAGGAGATATGAGGCACGGAATGCGGGTACTACCATTTTTACCAGCACCGTGCGGCAGCACATAAAGACATTGGAGGGTCAGTTTCGCTTGATTTATAGATAAGAATTAGAAAACACCAACTTGACACCCTATTCCCGAAAGCTGATAGCTGTGATATCACCAAAGTCGGGACCACAAACCCTCCACCGCATTCTAATGGCCATTTTGTAGCTACCAGTATTGTTTGACATTTAGATCAAGTACCTACCGTAATATTTTTAAAGCTAGGTGTATTACTTTTTATGCACTTTTTCTGGAACAAATGATTTTTTTTTAATCTGATGCCTATTTTTGTTCTTAATGGCTTTGTCGTTGACATAGCCATTATTAAGTAAAATAATACCTAGTTACTATACATGAAGGAAACATACTTTTTTAATACAATATTTTACGGTTCTTTTAAGCCGAAAAAATAAATAGGCCTATTGTGTTGCCTGCCTAATGACAAGCAACTTGCAAAGTCAGCTGTGATGTAAGTTGTGTCTAAGAGATGGCGCCAGTAGTATGTTCATCTACCATGAAGTAAAATATTTCATGAATATGATTACTACTAATCAGAAATATAAAATAATATGGATGGGGAGGGGGAGGTGATATCAATTTCTTTTAAACTTGTCCTCATATGAAACTAAAACTATTGCTTTTACAGCCCGTATGCATATACCACTCGGCCACCAGATCCGACCTATGAAGTTAATACAACCAATATTTTTCCAAAAAGCTGTAGAAACCAATTTTTAAACACACAAAACTCAATAAATATTCGGTCAATTGGCTAGACGACACCACCAATCGTTGACATACTTTTTATTATCTGTCAAAACGGTCTGCCTCCATAGATTTTGTATGGGAATAAATGAACGTGACGTCACGGTCATATATTAGAAATCGGAGTCAATTGACCGAATATTTATTGAGTTTTGTGTGTTTAAAAATTGGTTTCGACAGCTTTTTGGAAATAAACTGGTTATAATTACTTCATAGGGGCTATGTTTTTTAAAAGACATGGATTGAAAATATTTAAGATAGCTGTCATCATGCCAATTGACTCCGATTTCTGATACATGACCGTGACGTCATGTTCACATATTCCCATACAAAATCTATGGAGGTAAACCGTTTTGACAAATAATAAAAAGTATGTCAACGATTGGTGGTGTCGTCTAGCCTATTGAGGAGGTCAATAGGCTTGTTTCCACTATGAAAGAAATATTCAAAAACTGATTTTCTCTAAAATAATTCATAATTTCAGATGCCTTTACACTAATATTTTTCTGCAGTTCGTATTATTTGATTTTTAATTGGAATTCAAATGATAATTAGTCACTCAGTCGGCATTGCACGCGATGACGTCAAAGTGTGTTATTCCCATACAAGCTCTATGAAGAAAAGCGTTTTGACAGTTGATAAAAAGTACGTCAACGATTGGTGGTGTCAACTACCGTATTCTCTACATTGTATTAAAACTAAAGAACATGGCCTAAGCAGAATAAGCCATTTTTTTTTCTGTCTTGCTGTCTTTCTTTGTCTTGTTAGTGCCACTCATGAAGGTTTATGGTTAAAGGTAAGATTCAGCTGGCACTGATTCATTCTAAAATGTAATGTTTTTTTTTTGAAGGCGATATATTTTCAAAGCAATGTTTTATCATAGATGCTTAAATTACTTGCGTAGGTAAACCTTTATTGAGTGGCAAAAATAGCCCTCTATAGCGTTTTTGAAAATTTTTGTTTATAAATATCATTAAGGTGATGAATGAAATTTCACTATAGTGATATAAACCGAAATGAAATTTCATTTCGGTACCCATATTATGATCCTATATGTATAGTCCTCCTGGCCGATTTCGACCACGGCGGCCAATCTCGACAGAGATCAGCCTACGCAGGAGATATTTATTTATTTATTTATTTAATTGAGACGGCCATCCGACATGACCGGAGAGAGATCAGGCTTTGCAACTTTGAACTTTGCAACTACAACAACAAGGCAGTCAATGAGTTGTGATGAGTAAAGTACATTCGGAGGATTATCTAAAATGTTTTAAAACATTTTTGATAATCCTCCGAATGCTTACTAGGCGGGGCGGCGTGGATCTTGATATTTAATTTGATATGGTATTTAATTAATTATTATTATTTCTTTTATTTCAGGTCTATCAGTTTGTAAACGACCCACTTGTTGAAGTGACGAAGATCTTACAGGAAACATTAGTACATTAATATCGTTTATATTTTATATACCGATCGTCGTTTTGTTAATTGCAAGATTCTACTACCTACCTAGTTATATTGACAGTTTGTTCGCTAAAATCTTATAGTGTGAAATAAAGACCTCAAAAAGCTTTTAACTTTTTTTTATTTACTTTTTTTACTCAACAAACCCTATTTAATTAAATAGTTTTAGTCTATAAAATGCTATTTTTTTCGGACAAATTTATGGTAAGTATTTATTTTATATTAAAAAAATAATCAAATATTGCTGTGATTGGTTCATTTGTCTGTAGCTTCAACCAATCGCATGAATCGATACCTAATCAAATGGCCAATCACATCGGTAACTGCCTGGAAAAAGCATTTTAAAAAAATAGGTAGGCAGGCCTTTTGTAATTTAGGCATCTAATAAGACGATCACTATCTTCATAACGACGTACAACATAAAATCTCATTTTTTTTTACTTCAATCAGAACAAAATTATTGTTATTTAATCTAATGTGTCATATTACTTATGTTTTAATGTGTTGATCCCCGTGAACTGTGAAGGAAACTTCGTAAATCAAAGAACGAAGAAATAAGTAAAAAAAACATTTCCTCCTATCAGCGATCGCAAATAGCAAAAGTTCATCGGCCTAAACTGTAATCGAAAAAAAGCTATCATAACAAATTAAAAATCAAGCGTACCCAAAAAATGTTATGGTAAACAGTGATTTAAGAAAAACGGTGCGGTGAGGGGCGTTACTAAGGGGGGCGTATGGGTGGGCAGAGGGCCGGAGGGGTGGGTCGGCCCGCCAGCGCGGACGCCAGTCGTCCGCCAGCCGTCGCGGGCCGCGCTAGCCGTGCCATGCCGCGTGTGAGTGCCGTGATCTAGTGGGGCGGCGGCCCAATCGTTCGATTAAAGAAAACACAAAAATTGATCCCCAGATGGGAGTTTACGAGGAGAGGGGGGCGATGCACTGGGTGAGTATTTTTTTTTGCAATTTTTTTCGGCTATGACAGTTTTGACAAGTTTGAACGACTTTTAGCTAATTTGAACAAAAATCCTTTCCTGGATATTGCACTCAAATCGATTAAGCAATGGTGAAAACCGTTTCAAAGTGAAAATCTAAAACCATAAATTTAAAGTGTTTCAACAATAGAACCCTTGTTATAGATGAAGAGTAAAGAAAATACGAATTACGAACTGCAATCAGAATGCTTTTTTAATTATTTTTTATTGTAAAACAAAACTTATGAATTTCCCCATCAAGAGATTCACCGTACACCGTAATAAATGTGGTGATACTTATAATTAGGCGATTGTTTTGGTTTATTAGACCAATAAAAGCCTTAGTTAATTAAAAAGATACTCTCATAATTGAATGTAAGGTTGCAGTCACAATATTACACATTTCATAATAACTTACAGTTTATTTGATAAAACTAAATAAATAAATAGTAACAGATGATATTGATGTTTCTGGCTGTTCCAAAACATTTTTATCCTTTATTGTCCTGTTTTATTTTAAGAATCATAGTGCATATTATAATTAAATTACAACTACAGGGTAATAATAACTTAGCTACATTAGAATCAAAATAAATAATACTCTACCTGTAAATTGTAATGTAATAGTGTCGATTCTAATATTTTAATGACACATGGTGGTAGTAATAAATAATTTAATTCATGGCGGGATTTAATATCCAAGAAGCATTGATTTTTACGTAAAAAAGTAAAATTATCAGTTACACCATTTTAACTTTTAACCGACCTACTACCATAACCTA
Organism: Pyrausta despicata; assembly: GCA_963921415.1. Taxonomy (NCBI): domain Eukaryota; kingdom Metazoa; phylum Arthropoda; class Insecta; order Lepidoptera; family Crambidae; genus Pyrausta; species Pyrausta despicata. The sequence goes on along the minus strand of OY992845.1, from coordinate 16,039,987 downwards.
ATAAAACTAGATGCTTTCTGAAAGAATCTGGAATTGGCAATTATTAAAATGACTGGAGTCTGGAATGTTATATCTAACTCAAGCCTGGCCATTTGCTCAACTTAAGAACACAGGAATTTGATAGGAATGAAAAATGTAGGAATGATTCCGTTTTGAATTGCCGTTAGGTTTAAACCGCATTAAAAAAGGCTCTTAGTTCTGGTCCTGATAAAATTTTATTTGCAGAGTAACACTTAGACTTTTAATTACAAAATTTATAACGAGTCAAATTTTGGGATGCTTATTCCTATGACCAGCTAAAAAGAGCCGCTCAAGACCGCATCGGTTTCTACATGCTGACCTCCAAACTTCAATTTGAAGATGGCACCCCATGATGATGATGCTTATTCCTGAAATTAATATTAATCAGATGAACTTTGAATAAAGAGAAGTCAAAATATTCAGAAACACCCATTTATTAGTATAAACCTTTTTTTTACAACAACATCACATACTTTGACCTAACTCCGTGGTAAGTAGCTAAAGCACTTGTGTTACGGATATCAGAATCAACAGTGGTATCATAAATAAACTTAAATAACTACATATAACACTCAGACCAGTACAAAAAGGCATATTCATGCACACAAATGTTTGTACAGTGCGGGGATTGAACTCGCGACCTCTTGGTTAATAGTCAATAGATTGATTTATTATTATTATGCGATTTTTTTCACTAACAGTTACGAGGATGTGCAATATTTTTTTATTAGACTGTCATTTCGATCGCAGGCGTCAGTTTTATAAAGTTGCAGAAAAATATTCCGCATTTATTAAGTTATTATATTTTTTGCAATTAAAATGCTTGTATTCGTATCTTCACAATGTTTTATTAACCACACTTAAAGAATGAATTTTTTTTTGCTATATTTGCATGCTATACCGTACTTATGGTTGAATTAACTTTATGTCGTTTTTTTATTTTAGTGATCTGTCTATGTACCATATTCAAAAGCAAATAAATGATTCTGATTTCTGAAAAATTCTGACTGCCGCAGGGAAGACATTTTTTTTTGTTAATTTACTTTAATTTGTTTATTTGGGACAGTATGTAACTAAAAAGCTCGACCCAGTAATAGGTGAGTGGGTGTAATAATGTCGTTGATATCTTTTGTAAAGCGGGTCGTGGGGCGGGCGGCTGCGTAGGCTCCGATATAGGCCTAAAATGTTAGGCGGAATACGCGTAGCGCGCTTTCTTAATCTTTTATAAAATTGTTATCACCACTTTTTATATTATAGCTCCTATTGCAAATATTTTCACGACTGTGGCCTTTTATAAACATAACCTCTATGAAGCTAATTAACCAAAATTATTTCCAAAAATCTGTAAATACCAATTTTTATTAGATAAAATTCAAAATGATGTTCAGCCAATTCACTCCGATTTATAGAACTCGGAAATGACGTCACAACTCAAAACTTGTATGCAAAGTCTATAGAGGCTGGTCATTTTGACAGATGATAAGGAGTATATCAACATTGTAGACGAATGGTGATGTCATCATCCCTATTGCTGTACATTAATTTAAAATTAGATAGATTTACAGTTATGAATGGACGTGTCTATAATAATGTATAATGCGCGAGCGACTTACTTGTTGTTTTACGGGGTATTAGCTTATATAGCGGCTTTATCCAAATAGCATCTAATTTAAACAACGTGTACAAAAAAATTGCAATGAAATTAACAGAGCTTCAGTAATCTTTTTTGAAACAGTATTTTTTTAAATTTTGACACAAATCTAAAGTTGTAGTGAAGTTAAAGTTTGAGATTACATGAGACAAACAAGCTTTAAACAAAAAAAAACAAGAATTTGGGTAAAATCAAGGTAGAGGAAGGCACCTTTGAACACTTTTTACACTTTCTGTCATAACTTGAGATTCTCTAGTCCTGAAACTTTTTACTGTTTCACAATGCTTAGTCTATCTTTTAGGTTATAAAGTCGCGATAAATCATATGACGAAGAAAATGCAAATTGTAGCCGCAAAATCAATAAATTTTAGAAATAAGGAAGTCAAATATTCAAAGTTTCCCCAGGCTAGGGCAAAACGCATGGTTTTTTTTAAAAATATTAATAAATTTGACGAAATTTTAATGTTTGTCACAATGTTAGTTAAAAACATTAATAGACTCAACATTAGACATGGCGGAGATGAAAAATCAATAACAAGTATAAAGTCAAAAATTATAAAGTACTTACTTTTTTAATAAATAGAAAAAGTAAATGAACATAACTTTTAATTGAAATAAGTTACGCGTCTCATTTGAGAAACGATTTCTTACCAAATAAAAGTTAGAAAATGGTATTGATCTGTAGTCCATTGCGTGATATATGAAATATTTTGACTAATAGACGGAACCAACGCTCCATATACCCATCCTCCATATACCGCTTATTTAATAAAAAGCTTATCATTTGCACTCGAAACTGAAAACTTCTCATATTTCAACGACTGGCTGTCAAACGTCAGCAGTAGTGGCAACAATTGACAGTTACAATAACAAACAAGCTACAACCCAAAAAAAACAACACAAATTTACTTTCTAAAATAACTCCGTAAAGTCAAATGTTAAAAGCTGCCCCTGTCAAAAGGTGCCTCCTTCTCCCCTATAACACTTCCATTCGGCAATCAGTATTTCACAGTTTACTAAATTCGTACTTAGCTTATTTTTTACGTAATCTGTTAGAAGTAACAACGACTCATCGTTTTTTTATTATTATGATACTTTATTGAAGAGCAGGTAGAAAGTTTTTATCAGCACATTTGTAAAGGTCAGTTCCAAACGTCAATACGTAACTATTGAAAAAAATATATAAGTAAAAAATCCGCCGTTAGTAAGCTTATAAAAAAGTTATAGTAATTTTGATTAAACGTTATTTGAATTTAACTAATAATAGAATTTCAACACTTTCAAATTATAACAACAATCAGATAAAAATAGCGAGGCGATGCAAGTACAAAATAAATAGATACAAAAAAGTCTTACCCAAGAGGAAAACTTTATCATAATTTTAAAAAATTCATTTTTTTATTTACGGCATTTTGTACGATGGTAGTGATCTTAAAGCGGGCTACTCACACAACTGCAGCAGGGGCAATCTAGGGTGTAGAAGTGGGGAGGACCCTGAATTGCCACCTTAATTGTGATGTGTGTAGGCAAGCAGAGGCAATTTCCTAGATCGCCCCTGCAGCAGGGCGGCAGGGGCGCGAGACCATCCTTGCTTCCTAAATCGCCCCTGCCGCCCTGCTACGTTGCCGCGTGTGTAGCGCGATCGGGGCAATTTCTTGTTCAGTTGGTTGGTAATCGTCACACGGCGTACATGCGTATCAATCAATATGGCGACCGACAAGGAAGCTACACCGATCTTTTGATTTTTTGATAATACTGGTGCCATTATCAACACGTGCGCTCGCTCAAACTTACTTTCGAACACTGTACTGCAGGCAAGTGTGTAGAGATACTCCCGATATCGCTTCGACCGCCATGCACCCTAGATTGCCCCTGCGGCAGTTGTGTGAGTAGCCCGCTTAATACCACATTAAGAGCCAACAATTTATTACTGAAACATAGGTATTTTTCGTATGAAATTAAATACAAATACCATTTAAGTGCTCACTTATTTCGGCAAAACAATACGCAATATTTACTAGTAATTTATTTTTATACCTTTCGTGAACTTTGGCGAACAAAGTGTTCGTACGGGAATCTATAAATAGAGTTTTATTTATAACGACCAGACTTTGCTTAACGTTTAGTTCAATAATTAAAAAGTGGTTTAAATCTGACTTTTACTGGCCTCAGAATTTATAGATTTGAAGTGGCCGTGTTTTTAACGTTTCGTAAATACATAATCCATACTAATATTATAAATACGAAAGTAACTCTGTCTGTCTGTCTGTTACTAAACCGATAAACTACACTACACTAAACTACTGAACCGATTTGAATGAAATTTGGTATAGAGATATTTTGATACTCGAGAAAGGTCATAGGCTACTTTTTACCGCGGACGAAAATGACGCATTCCCATGGGAAAATTTAGGTGGGCCGATCGCTTTTTTTTAAATCTTCTTATATATAAAAATAAATTGCTGTTCGTTAGTCTCGCTAAAACTAGAGAACGGCTGAACCGATTTGAATAAGTTTAGTATGGAAATATTCGTAGAAGTCCAGGGAAGGTTTAAACGATCAGAAACTTTTTTAAAAGCTACGGGCAGGACAACGTCTGCCGGGTCCACTAGTCTTATATATAAAAATTAAATGCTGTTCGTTAGTCTCGCTAAAACTTGAGAACGGCTGTACCGATTTGAATAATTTTAGTCTTGAAATATTTGTGGAAGTTCAGGGAAGGTTTAGATGATGTTAAAAGTATGGAAGAATTGCGAAAACAGAGGGCAGGACAGCGTCTGACGGATCCACTATTACATGTATAATTCCAACCGTTAAAGTATAGTGTTTAGAAAAAGAAAATCTGAGTTATAACCATGGTCTAACCTATCAATTTTTGTTTATATAGGACAATGCTCCGCCTTATATACTTACATACAGATTTTATTATAATTGATTGATTACCTACACTAATAGAGGTATAAAGAGGAAAGATTTATTTGTTTGTTTGAATTGAATAAGGTCTGGAGTGATTCAAATCAAATCTTTTGCCATTAGAATCCTACATTGATCCTTGTTGTCATTATACATTGATCATTGATTGTCCTGATGAACATTAAAATAAATAAATATTTCACAACAATCACATCAATTCTCTAGTCCCAAAGTAAGCTAAACATACTTAAATACTTTTTTTTTGTAAATAAATACATATTATACATAGAAAACACCCAGACCAGTACAAACACACATATTCATGCACACTTATGCTTGTACTGTGCGGGGATCGAACCCGCGAACATTGGCTATATGCTTTATACATATAACATGCTATATATTTTAGAGAACCGAATTTCATACGATTCAAGTCGCTGGCGAGAATCTAGTTATTTTCATATTTAAGTACTTGATATTTACTTGGTTTTGTATAGCTGTTGCTCTGGTAGGTAGCGCAGTAATGCAGTGTAGTAACGCAAGGTGAACGAACGAGAGAAAATAAATAAGGAAAAGTAGTTATCGATGAGTAGGTATGTATAGTTTTAAGATACACACACAAGGTCAGTTTCCCCAATCGGGATCTCTATGCTCGTATAATTATAGAGGCTCATAAAGAGGGATTTACTAGACTAGGCTCGTCTGTTGAAATAATAATAATAAGTATATGTACATACCTCTATATACAACGACATCACATACATTGGTCTGACCCCGTGGTAAGTAGTTCAAGCCCTTGTGTTACAGAAATCGGTATCAACAGTGGTTTTACAAATTAACTTAAATAAATAAATAAAACACCCAGACCAGTACAAACAGACGCTTTTACAGTGTGAGGATCGATCCTGCGACCTCTTGGTTGATAGACAACTCTTTGACCATTAACCAGTGGTCGTCAAATATATATCGACAAATATTTAAAAAAAAAGTATGGAGTATTTTAGTTCCTATATTATTAACACACTCGTAACGTAGCTTTATATTAAAAATACTAATAATTCTTAATAAGTCGATAAGGTAAGTACAAGCAAACGTTAATTTATTAGGTAACGTTAGGTATTTACCTATAGATAAGTACGTATATGGTACAGAACCGTCCTGTTGAGTCCGAACTGCGACTAGCATTTGGATAACATTTGCAATAGATAGGTATCTTACTAAAAAAACTGCCTCGTTGGTGTAGTGGCAAAGTTTCTGCCTTACATCCGAGACGTCCTGGGTTCGAATTTCAGGTCGCCAAAATTGTTTCTGAGATTTTCTGTCATAAATTTCTTAAAAATAGCTCGGAGTCAGGAAGTTGGCGGTGTTACACCCCCGTGCCTCGGAAAGCACGTTAAGCCGTTGGTCCTGCGCCTGATCTCTCTCCGGTCATGTCGGATTGCCGTCTCACCGAACTTTGAGAGTGAGGGAACAGTGAGTGCACCTGTGAACTGCGCTAACACTTGTGCATTATAATATCTCCTGCGTAGTTGGCTGATCACTGTTGAGATTGGCCGCCGTGGTCGAAATCGGCCAGGAGGACTATATACCTACTATACTTATTAATAGTTCAATTTCAAACGACACACCTCGTCTCCACAGAGACAGTAAAGTTTGTTTGAAGCCCAAGTTCTGTGTTCACCGTAAAATCAATATAATTTTATTAGCAACACCTAAATATGAGTTATCGTACGCAACAAGATTAGGTTCTGCGAACGGCAATTTGTAGCGCACAGCGATAACCTCTTGCGGCAGCGGTGACCCGGCTATCGAGGGTGCCGGTGGGCGCTGGTCGCCGCTAAGAGAAAACGCGGCCCGAATAGTAGGAAAAACAGGAACACTGCGCGCTCACGTGTAAGTTTCTGGCCACTAAAAACGATTTGCCTCGCTTGTACTTGTGACAAAATACGGTTGACTAGCGGCTGCCCGCGACATTTTCCGCGTTGATCTATTATAAATAAATATTTCACAACAATCACACCAATTCTCTAGTCCCAAATTAAGCTACGATGCTTGTGTTATGGTTACTAGACAACGGATAAAATACTTAAATATATAATATTATACATAGAAAACACCCAGACCAGTACAAACACACATGTTCATGCACACTTATGTTTGTACTGTGCGGGGATCGAACCCGCGATTTCAGAAGTCCGATCTGTGGACCACTGCACCAAGCGGTCGTCAAACTGTAATTATATCTGTAAGTTTGATTCTAAGCCCAAATTAATTTTAATTTACCTTTTTGAAACGAATCAAATTTCATTATTATTATTATTTTATAAATTCTTTGAAAAATTGTAGTCTATGTGTTATTCTGGTGTTAAAGCTATATTTTTGTAAAATTTTCAAATCTAATCCGTATATGCAGGGACATAGTAGGAACTTAATAAATTGTAATTCTCTATGAACACATTTCGAATTTCAGAGGAGGTATTATTAAAAGAAAACTCGTAGAAACTCCACTAAATAAACCAGTGAAAAAACGGAAGCAATGAAGTGAAAAAAAAATTGGATGGTAGGTACTTAAATCCTGAAAAATCAATGCTATAAATATATATGTCAATCAAAACAATACAAAAGCAACATTCAAGGTACCTATTGAGGAAATAAATCATTTTTTTGACTAGGTTGGTATTGGTAATTAAGTTTAATACCTTTGTACCTATGGTATACAGTCATAAATGGTATAGGAAATACTTAAATTATAGTGTCAACGGTGAATCGTAATTTGGAAACTATTTACTTTGCACTAGTGGACTCGGCAGACGCTGTCCTGCTAGTTGTTTAGCAATTTTTCCATATTTTCTTACCGTTTAAACCTTCCCTGAACTTCCACAAATAATTCAAAATCAAAGTTAGCAAAATCGGTTTAGCCGTTCTCGAGTTTTAGCGAGATTAACGAAGAGCAATTCATTTTTATATATAATGATAAATGATAAATAATAGTCCTCCTGGCCGATTTCGACCACGGCGGTCAATCTCAACAGAGAACAGCAAACTGCGCGGGAGATATTATAGTGCACAAGTGTGAGCGCAATACACAGGTGCACTCACTGTTCCATCACTCCCAAAGTTCGGTGAGACGGCAATCCGACATGAACGGAGAGATATCAAGCGCATGACCAACGGCTTAACGTGCTTGCCGAGGCACGGGGGTGTAACACCGCCAACTTCCCGACTCCGTGCTGTTTCTGAGAAATTCATGACAGAAATTTCAGAAACAATTTTTGTCTCGATCTGGGATTTGAACCCAGGACCTCTCGGATGTAAGGCAACGAGGCAGTCGAGTCGATATAAGAGATATCAGCTAGCGGGCAGCCTGAATAACACATCCCCTGGTCACATATTTAAGAAACTCCTCTCCACCAATCAGATCTGAGGCCGCGTGTTACTCTTATTAGGTGCTAGAACTGATTAAAGTGGAGATATATTTGCCGCTCTATGGGAGTTACGTACTTTTTCAATGAGTTAGGTCACTTCTGCAAGAGCAGCAACCTCCAAAGTTCAGTAAGAACTCGAAAGAAAAGTAGGTAGAAGAAGGATCCGAAAATTTGCTTTAATTTCTTTGTGATTAACAAAAAAGTTACATCATTTCCAAAAATGTGATGCGCGCGATCTAGTTGTATTTTTTAAAAGAAAACTTATTGAGAGATTAATTATATTCTTACCGAGGCGTTTTATTTATTGCGCTTTCTTTCAACTTACATTCCACATATAAGCACAGATTTGCAGTGGAATGACCACAAAATGTGACGAACATTCCTCTCACTCTCTTCACTCTAACTAAGGGTTCCATTCCAACAATAGTATTGTCTTTGTTCCTCAATATTTAACATTGCAATCTCTTTGCGCTCAGTTGGCTTGGCCTAATGGACCAATGCTCGAATTTTGAAAATTAAAACTTAGGTACGTAAATAACCATTATCAAAATTACTGTCACCAAAAATTAACAAAACAGAAGCAAAATTTTGCCTCACAAAATACATTCATTGGGAAATTCACTTGCGCCTTGTTGTTCGAGTCGTTCTTTAGAGAGCTGAACAATTTCAAAGGGTGTAACGGAATGGATTGGACATACATTAAGGATACGTTGTGTATCAAACAAGTATCTACGGACATTTAATGATATTTATAAGGACCATAGACTGTGGTTAGTCACATCTTCTTTACTTATGCGTTCCTTTTTGTAAAAATATCAACAAAAAAAACACACATTCCCTTCGGTAGAAAATTAAGATCAGCCATTAGAGAGTAACGGCTTTTGCCCGCCAGTCCCCCATATGCTAAGACTCCTCCATGCTAACGCGCATCAGCTCTAACCACCTCCTCCTCTTCCAGCAACAGAGTGAGAGGTATCTATCTACGTACGAGGGCGGAGGCGAGCTGTCCCCCGCGGCCCCCGCGGCGTCGCCCGGCTCGCCGCGCGACTGCACCTCGTGTCGCAAGCGGGAGCCCCCGGACGAGCCGCCCGCGGGCCCCGCGGAGGAGCCCTGCGCGGGGTGCGGGGCCCGCATCACCGACCGCTTCTACCTGCTGGCCCTGGAGCGGCGCTGGCACACGCCCTGCCTGAGGTGCTGCGAGTGCAAGATGCCGTTGGATTCCGAGCAGCGGTGCTACGCGAGGGATAGCAATATATTCTGCAAGAATGATTACTTCAGGTGAGTACAGATTTTTCTCTAATGCAACGAGACGCAACAAATAACCTATCGTTTGAACACTGCTTTGCTGGTGAATCTGCAGATTGTATTATTCGTGGTATTTACCCGGGTAAACATTATATAATGTAATTAGGTCGCGTCCTGTGCGTTTTTAAAGTATGTGGAAGTAATTTCAGGTTAATTTCATTCTGAATTTTGGCCCAACCAAACACGCTCTGGAACATTGTGGCTTGGTCTATTGCAGTAAACCTTACAACTTTACCAAAATACCAGAAAATGAGCAAAGCTCTCCATTTGAGCAAAGCGTACACGAAGGCGCGATTTGATTTTTTGGCAAACTAAACCAATACTTTTGTGGTGTTTAAGCAGTGGCGTGTTCCATATTTAAATAAGAATTGAAGTCAATTTAGAATAGCTATTACTTGTGTACATTTATCGGTATTGCCTACACGGGATGACTACAGCCATATAAAATCATATCTCATTTGTCTACTGAATTTAAACCAAAGTACTGACAATTTAAAATGAAAAATTAGTGATAATCAGATAAATATCAGTAACTGATTTAATATTGAACTACATATTTTGAAAATAAGTTATTATCTCTTCTTAGTTTATGGACTCAGGCTTCTAAATTTTATTTTTGATATGGTGTTTTTATTGTTAGAGTGTACCACTCGGGGCTTCTTCCGTGCATACCCGAAAACAAGACTTTTAGCTAAGTTTTTCTACTAAGACTTTTGAAAACAAGACTTTTAGCTAAGATCATCGTCTAAGACTTTTAGCTAAAGTCGGTGGCTCAGTGCCGTCGGTCACTACCATGCCACAGGCAAATTATTTCAGTATTTTAAATCCAAACTTTAATAGATCGTTGAATATTTGAAACCTAATGTTTCTGTCGGAATCTCTTCTTTCCCACGGACCTTTGTTTTTGTATTTTTACAGCCGTATATGTGCAGTGATCACAGATATTGAAAATAACTTCGTGTCATTGTACTGTGGCATCTTAACCGAAGCGATATAAACGTACCAGATGCGAATAATATAACATAAATTTACGCACATATTAAACAAGATTAAAGAGGTTATAAACGCCTTAACTGATCTCAGTCGGTCGCCCTCGCCGATCAAAATAAAAGTAGGCACGTTGATATATTTATTTTTTAAATACAACAACATCACATACCTATATTGATCTGACTCCGTGGTAAGTAGCTAAAGCACTTGTGTCACAGATATCAGAATCAACAGTGGTATTACAAATAAACTTAATAAATACATATAACACCCTGACCAGTACAAACAGATATGTTCATGCACACAAATGTTTGTACAGTGCAGGAATCGAACCCGCGACCTTTTGGTTAACAGTCAGCTTCTTGACCAGTACACCAAAGTGGTCGTCAATTAAAAATTAAGTTCGGATTCGAGCGAATCGTGTAGGTTCAGCCAAGTATTCATAGCAAACTTTATTGGTGTTGGAATATTTTTTAAATCTGAGATTTTTACTTTTTATTACTATCCGATATATGGGTTTCCACATTTTATATGTTGTCACGGGTCTGAGTATTTGTGGTGCCTATGTTGTTTCAGATTTTCCTAACACAACTGCTTTACCTAGTAAATTAGCTAAGGATCAGTGACCTTACCCCCTAACGTATCTATCGTTTGTGTTTGCGTGTCTAGCTAGTTCAGTCGCTCGCACGGTCATGCTTTTAAGAGTGACAGGGATGGCTATATCCGAAATTGCGGACTACGCCTTATCGAGAAAGGGTACAGAGCAATCTAATGTACTTATATAAATGATGTCACATCAAATCAAAAAACAGAAGAAGAAATAGGTAGAAGAGGACGCTGTTGTGTCAACCTTGTGTAAAATGGACTGCTATTAATTGTAAGCTTTTAATTACTTTTACACCTATACAGGGTGTAAAAAACCTTAACGACCTTAAAGAATCGACAGACGTGCAAATCCGCAATAGCCGAACATCTACTAAATTCCAACGTTAATCACTGGATGGAACTTCATGACCCAAAAATCCTCTCAGCTGATCGTCATTATCATACCAGATTAGTACGTGAAGCTATTGAAATAAAAAAGCACAAAAATTTCAATCGTGATGATGGATTCAACTTGTCATCTGCATGGAATCCGGTGATTACAAAATTTAAACCGCGTTTTAGGCCGTCTCAAAGAAACCCGGACATTGTTAGTGTAGTTTGTCGGACTGACTGTACTGCAGATATAAATATCCAACAAATGCGGGTGGAAGAAGAAAACTCGACGCGCCCGAGTAGACGACGCCGCCAGCCTCCAGTTCGCCCGGGACCATGATCTGTGCAACCAGATCGAAACGTCGGGAAGGTAAATACTAAGTTTTACCTTTTAAAAGTGTTTGTGTTGCGTAAAACCCGTGAAAAAACTGTGTTTAACCTTAACGAAGCCGTCAACCACGCGTTCAGTATATCAAACCAAATCGTATGAAATGAAATTTTGGCTGGGAAACAACTTTTATTTCTTGACATCAAAAAAAAATCAATTCTAACCCGCAATGTACACCGCGTACGCGGAAAAGTGACCGCGGCCGCGACGCGGTTCGGTTCGAGTGTGCGCTGTTCATTGCAGAGTGTGCCATTTAGAGGCTTTTTATGAAAGATCTAGTGAAAATTTGTATCGTGTTTCTTTGGAAAAAAGTTTAGTAAGTATACAGATAGAAGACATTTCTGTAAAAATTATATTTTTTTTTCAAACTTTAACCATCAATACCTCAGTAACCGTTAACTTCCTAGGTATGGTGTAAAGGAAAAAAAAGATCGTAACAATTGGTAGAATATGTGGTATTCGGCTTCGTTATGTTTTTTTTTACACCCTGTATATGCCATTCAGTTTAATGTCTTCTACTATGCGGTCCTGCTAGTAAGTCGAGCGCTTTTTATTGTAGTGCATTCACATTTATTTTAAAGGCAAAATTCGAAGTTGATCGTCATTTTAACGGCATATTAAAGTTTTTTTTTATAAAAGTAAGTCGATAGCAGAGTTATAAATAATACACAATATTTTTTTATCTGTACAAATCACTACACAGTATAAAACAAAGTCGCTTTACGCGTCTGTTCCCATGTTTGTAGAGGTATGCATGCAAAAATCTTTAAAACTATTCAATGAATTTTTAGGATATTTTTAAAGATCAATTGATCAAGAGAACGTCTCTTTAACATGTAAAAAATATGGAAAAATGCGAAAACAGCGGACAGGACAGCATCTGCATCTAATTTGGTCAAGTCGAGGATATTTTTTTTAGTTTTGCATACTGATTTTATCCTTGAGGTTGAGTCGAGTGGAGGAAATCTCGAGGAACTGACTATGCATATATACTAGTAGTATATGTTAATGTACTGACTGTTATGGTTGTGATAGAAGAAATAAATATTTTTATTTATTATTTATTTATCTTCCAGTCAAAGGAGGAGTTATAAGAAAATCAAGAAAATTACGAAGTTTAGCGTGAGGCAACTCGGTACAGCGCCATCTATCGAGATGTCGGAACTAAACATAGGAAAGAGAGTCATAAAATTTGTGAAAGCCTGCCAAACGATGTTGCGCGACATCTCCAGTGACACGAGTCGCGCGATTTTTGCCACCTATGTGTACGTGGCTTTAATGTCATCACTCTAATATCTAATATTATAAATGTGAAAGCTTGTTTGTTTGTATGTTTGTTCGTCAATCACGCTGAAACTACTGAAGCGAGTTTGATGAAAATATATGGTATACAGACAGGGTATGAGCTGACTTGGGTGATAGGATACTTTTTATCCTGATTACCTAAATGCTCCCTTGGGATAAATCAGGAATCTTACAAGTCACTTTTTTATTTTATTTAACTTATTTCTAGTCTAGTAATGCCATAATTTAAATGCCCACCGGCCCACCTCTAAACTCAGCCTTTATGCAGCAGTCACAATCTGAACATCTTCATTCCGTCGCATCTACTAGGTTTGTCCTACCCTCGCGTCAATATGAGTTATATGGAGTGGCCACGTAGAAATTATATGAGTAACGCATAAAAAATAACTTTTACTAACTTAGGCGGTTTGGTGCAAGGTAAGAGCGGCGGGTTACATGTGAAAATCTTACTAGTGGCGAATATTCATGTTTACCTATATGTAGGTACTGCTGATGTGAGTTTTGGCGGAGTCGAATGGAGTGTGTAGGTACTCTAATTTTTAATTAAATAAAATATTATCGGATTTAAGAATTATTTCATTATTGAGTCGTCACGGTGGAAAGTGATCGTAATGGTGGTGGTTAGATCGTACTAAAATTATAAAACATTCCGAGTGCAAGTCAAACTTACAGTTATTTTTTTTAAACGAGAAATCGTAGAATTGTAGCGGTTCGACCACAAAGGACGAAAACGCCATTTTTGTACAACGATTCTATGAAATTGTCTGTCTAGTTGTATACTTTAGTAGAGCTCTAGAAACGGTTCCGTCCCAAAAGTATCACCGTAACCCTCGTGCGCCTATGGTTTAACACACAACATGTAGACATCCCGCCGCGTGCGTCCGCGCACCGCGAGTCGACGCGCGACGTGCACCGATAGCGCTGAGATGCGACCGCGGTCAACGCGCATCTGATAACGTGACGCACCCAGAATTATGCGGCCCGTCACACGAGAAACTTGGCTAGCTGATTCATAAAGAAATACATTAAGTTACCGGCTAGACCAACCACACCCCGGTCGGCCTGGCTGCGGTGAAATGATGACACCACCAATCGTTGACATACTTTTTATTATCTGTCAAAACGGTCTGCCTCCATAGATTTTGTATGTATAATACAAAAACGACGTCACGGTCATGTATCAGAAATCGGAGTCAATTGACCGAATATTTATAGAGTTTTGAGTGTTTAAAAATTGATTTCTACAACTTTTTGAAAATATACTAATTGTATTAACCTCATAAGGGCTATGTTTTTACACGCCATGGTCTGGAAATTATTTAAGATAGGTGTCATCATGTCTATTGCGTTTAGGCCGAAAAATGTGAAAAGTGACTGCTTCATTGATTTTAGTAAAGCAACGCTGAACAACATATGTTTTAATCTCTCTGGTAAGTGTCATTAGGCACCTGATAACGTAACACAACAAAAATATATATTAGTTAATTTATAAAAAGGCTTGTTCTAGCCATAAATTGACATACTGCGTTACTGTGTTTTTGAACAGTGGTGCCTAGCTAGTGTAGCTTACTGTCTTGGACTAGCCTTTATGTAAGTAACCCAGTTGATTCATAAAGACAGCTTGGTCTTCGTCCGACCCGGGATATTGCGTTGAATGCCTATGGCCTCAAGGCCTACGGTGAACGCGCCACGTCCCCGACTCACATGGCATCGGAGGGCACCGTCAGGTTTTTAGTGGGTAGCCGGGTTCTATCTCTGAGGCCTGGAGTCCCACATAACCCTCAGCTGCCCCCGCGGCTGGCGGGTATTAGCATTTTTCTGACATTAAAAAAAATGGTCCGATCCGGGACGCAGAGCTTAGACCAAAAAACCCATCCGCTTGCTTTTCCAATACGGTGAGTATAATAAGACGTTGAGATTCCAGTGGCTATCACTATCACCGTCAAATAACATAACCATAGACAGCCTAGGTCAGGGGTCGGCAGACTTACTAATCATATGAGCCAAATATCCAGTTTGTAGATTGTCCCATACTTTCAAAGAGCCGCCGGACATGCCGGGCGGCGGGGTAAGACAGAAGTGACAGAGTGCGAGCGCGCAAGGTGACGAAGAATTCAGTTGTTTTATATTGTTTAGGTGTTTTTTTTTGCGCTAAAGCGGTACAGTTAGGCAGTGAGTGAGTGTAAGAAGAGCCATATTAATCCTATGGAAGGGCCGCATGCGGCTCGTGAGCCGCGGTCTGCCGACCCCTGGCCTAGGTCCTTAGCCCTGTAGCAAAGATGAGGAAAAATTTTCTTTGCCCTGTAGGTAGTAAGTTAAGCCCTCTGGTTAGAGCACATCTGTTGAATAAACACCGAGTTATATCGCTGGTTGCCTGAACCGAGGTATTCACCAAAGCCAATACGCCGTCTGTACGCTAGGCTAGTTTTGTGTGACCACATGATTTGTAGTGGGTGCATGTTCGTCGCCATTATCAGATGACGGAGACCGCACCTGGGTCACCTGATCGCATCTAAGTGTTATCAGCTTGGTTCACATTGCGTGGGCTGGTATGCTCAGTAAGATCTACCTACTTGAATGGACACTAAGCATTTGGATAGCTCTGTTTTATGAACACTACAAAAATAGCGTTAAACAAAAATTTCGGGGGAGATGCGTCCATTTGGTCTCCGATACTCATCCAGTAGAGTCCCATCCAATTCTTCCGATTTTCCGACGTACTGTATGAAAAAAGGCCGGTAAAAAGTTTACAGTATATAAATATTGGTATAAGAAGCGCTTTCACAAAGAAAAATGGTTTTGTGCACATGTGACTTGACAAAATCTTGGAACACAGAAATCAGGATTCAATACAGCAATCAGGATTACTTTAGAACTTTAAATGGAAAATAATATATATTACAAATAAGTAGCCTAATTGTATAAATTATAATATATAAACGAAAAATGGAAAACAAAAATTTAAATCATATAGATAAAAAAATACCCTTTAATTCACTATTCGGTGGAAAACTAAAGTAAACTTTATCGTATTGTATTTTAACTGACATTTTTGGTGACAATAGGTCATGATTTGCATATGACTAATTGAACGAGTAAACAAAAGTTTGAAAGTAACAATTTTTGTTTTGGGTACTTTCGTTTAAATGTTCTATCTATTTATGCTACGCACAGTCTGCAAACTCCTAACTTTATTCACGGTATTTAATTTCTAACTGTAATACAAAGGTTGACCGATTATAACAGTGAGTGGGTAGGTCATGTGCACACTAATTATTATTATTATTTATTTATTAAGTACAAACAACGTTTTACAGTGAAATGACAATGGTCTTACAAAACTATTTACATAGTTTGTCTGTGGGATCACGAGTCTCTAACATAACAAATCAAAACTTAAATACAAATAATAAAATAATAAAGTTAAGTTAGCTTATGAAAAACGGGTCTCGTAAAACGCGGAATGCATTGTAACAGTTTTAATTCTTCATCCTTTCGTCATCAGATTTGCGAATCCAGATCGCGAGATATGATTTATGTGGATATTAAAGAGTGAGTAAAAATATGAATTATTTTCGCAATTAATGCACGTAATTGTAATACTAACGATTACCGCGACTTCATCCGCTCGAATTGCTGCCGTTCTTGTGCTAAAACATCTACAATATTTCAGCAAATACTTGATTTTGACGGCTACAAAATTGATAATTTAAACATCATGCATGATATTGAATTCAGCCCTTCTTGTGGTTTACTCAACTTAACTTAGGTTAACTCCATAACATTTGACGACCACTTTGGTGGTCAAGAAGTGGACTATTAACCATGAGGTCACGGGTTCGATCCTCGCATTGTACAAACATTTGTGGGCATGAACATGTCTGTTTGTACTTGTCTGGGTGTTATATGTATTTATTTAAGTTTATTTGTAATACCGCTGTTGATTCTGATATCTGTAACACAAGCGTCTAAGCTACGTACCACGGGGTCAAATCAATGTATGTGATGTTTTTGTATATTTATTTTTATTATTTATTAATAAACAAAATTTAATGCACAAATTGTTTTCGACGTAGTTGCCACTTTGCCTAGCCAGGCTTACCAAACACTAGACTTAATAAGCTCTTTCGAAAAATTACTATTGGTATAGCTACTTAGCAAAACGTTCTCTAGTATTTATGCCCTTTAAGTACATATTTTATTTTTGTCATTATTTTCATATTTTTACCGCAGCTCCCTTACTAACGAACGCTTGTAAAAACAAATAATGTTTTTAATGTTGCTAACTGTAATGTATTAAATTATAAGATCGCGGTTCCGCTATGGCGACCACGCAATGGCTTGATATTGTACGTAATATGCATTATTATAACGACATTTATTTGCTCAGCAACCTCGTAAATTAATAAATAACTGTTGCAAAAAAGACGGTATGATAATAAGAAGCTATTTTAGCTATGATAATATGTGAAATGTTCTATTTTTAACTGCAACTGTTTTTTACAGATTTAACAACCTTGAAAAAACGATATGTGATTTTTTTAAACATTGTGACGTCACAATAGACTCTTAAATGATCTTTACTGTCTATAGATCAATGTAAAAAAGATTTAGTATGCAAATGATAAATGGCAAATAAATATATATAATAATAATAATATGTATATACCTACATATAATATGGCAAAAAATGTTGTTATCTCGTCTGCTTTGATTGGTAGGCAATACACTCCACAAAAGCAGAGGTAAAGGTTGAAAACACCAAGAAGAATGAATCTGACTCCGTGGTAAGTAGCTAAAGCACTTGTGTTACAGATATCAGAATCAACAGTGATATTATAAATAAACTTAAATAAAAAGTATAACACCCAGACCAGTACAAACAGACATGTTCATGCACACAAATGTTTGCACAGTGCGGGGATCGAACCCGCGACCTCTTGGTTCATAGTCAACTTCTTGACCATTACACCAAAGTGGTCGTCGGCACACATGTAATAGCGCATGTCATTGCGACAAAAGAGAGAGTTCATTTTTGAAGTGAACTCGCAGGGCCATTTTGAAAGACAGTTTCGAGGTAGACTATTGAATATCCTTAGGTAGCCCGTTCCAAAGTCGAGTCGCTGTGAGCGTGAAGGAATGAAAGAAAGGTATTCTATTCCCTTTGAAAAAAACACTGCCAGTTTCATACAACCGACTGGAATCGCAGATATCTTTTAGTATGAAACTGACATTTATATATTTATAGGATATTGAACCGGCCGTAACACTATCTGTAACAAAAATATATCTATCACGTCAGACTTTTCACTGTTGAGTGCAGTTGAATAATGCTTATTTATTTCATCGTCATCGACAAATGAACGTAACATTGAATGGATTTTTTTCAATATAAATTCAAAAATACCGTTATATTTTTTCTTATCTGTCGCTCATTGTGAGTTTGTGTTTTATTAAATTCAGATTTTAGCACTTGTAAAATACATGACATAAAATACGCTTCGAAGTCTAAAATAAAATTTCTATTCATTATTTGAAATAGAAGCCTGTTCAATACATATTAAAACTTGGAATTGGAACCCTATCTATTTATTAAAAATATATTACTATTTTTTAAGTACACCTAAAAATAAAATGGGGGTATCAGTACATGTTACTGTTTATATGTGTGCAGTCAAAAGTTTAATAATAAATACCACATTTTTTTCCGACCAAACCCTTAAATGTTGGTTGCTTGATTTCTAAAGAGAGCTACTCTCTAATACTTTACCTGGTTATAGTAATCCCGTTCATTTGTACGGTTTTGCTAGCATGAGTGACAGGGAAAGCTAGATTTGAAAATACGAACACTATTTGGAATTACGGACACAGAGGACTCTGTGTCCGTAATTCCAAATGCAATGAACTATTTGCTCTAGATCCATAATTAAGGTATCATTTTAGGATACCAACAAACCTTAGTTTTTCGACTAACTTAGACTTTTATAAACTTTTGACTGCATATGTTCAGTAACATGTACGGATACCCCTATTTAATTTATATTTATATACTTAAAAAGTAGTGGTGTTTAATACGTCCGTAAAAAAACTGTAGAAAACCTCAAGTAATAAATAACTTAAGAAATCTTGAGTATTCCAGTATAGAGTACGGAGTACCCATAAGCGAATAGTGTAAGTAAATCGCTAAAACCTCACGCTCGATTTTTCCATCGATTATTCGATTCACATTCTTAGTTGGTGTGCACCGAGTCAGGTAATCGCCGGCGACGGGCCCGCTGGCTCGTCTCGTCCGATCGAGTTTGACACCCATCGTATGTTTTTATTTCGATATTTCGACACTCTCGCGACAAGGTTAAAGTGGATTGAGTGATACGTTTTGAATTTCGAATACGATAATATCGAGATAAGGCAGTCATGTCGAAAAAAATCGCTCGATGTTGTGTCTCTGGCTGCGCACACGCCCGGTCGTGTTGTGAGTGTGCTGTAATCGATTTGAGATGCCATCGACGCATTTAATTATGAATTACGAACACTGACACACTTACAAAGTAGAAACGTTTGAAATGATCGCGTGTCGGTTCACCGCATACGATAAGTTCTGTATATTTTTGTATAAGATATATCGCTTAGAACACAGACTAAACATGTCGTTATTTACACATTCGACGGACGGATGTTTCGATTTAGGATGGATTCATGTCGCATAAGTGTTTATCACCTCTCATCCATCGCGTTGCACTATTTCTAGTTCTTGATGACAGCAATTTTTTTTTAAATCTGTGAATAAATTTTTTTATATTGTATTATTGGTAAAAACCCTTTAAATCCAATTAAAAACCATACAAGATATACAGGTATTTCGTAATTCGATATATTGCTTGAAAAAGGGTTAAAGTAGAAGTAGGAAATAAATAAATAAACATAACATTAACTCTTACATTCTTATTTCATTATATTTGAGGTGTTTGCATACTAATAAATTACTAATCTTAAAGAACCACGCACAAAATAGTGATTGGCACGAAGGAAGTTCGTTAAAATAACTGCAAATACCTATCTATAAATACATGAACGCACCTTTTGATATGATTCCTTTGCACAATCGTGGAATATTTCGTATTTATCAGTAAGTCGTGAACTTTGTACTACGTATCGGGACAGCACTCGATGTTATGTATGTACCGACTGTCAGGCCATTTCTGGGCCGCGAGCTTATCTGTACGTCCTTTACCTCCTAAATGATATAATATTATCGTAAATAAATAAGCGAGACGGTCTTATGTCTAGTTTAGGTAGCGGTCATTATCTGATACGGTAATTAGGATTCTTATATTCGAGCTCTTTTTGATGAAACCTCTGGTTTTTGGACCAACTGTTGGTCGGTCTCGAAATCATTCATCATCAGCCTATACACGTCCCATTGCTGGGCACAGGCCTCACCTCAACTATGAGGTGGTGCGAGCCATACCCCACCACGCGGGCTCAGTGCGGATTGGTGGAGGGTTGTGTGTAAGGCAAGTGACCAACCTTACTGTCAGATGTTATTAAGCCGCCCAAGGGCCTCCGACCAGGCTTAACGACTAATATCTATCGATATTAACCGGGACCAACAGCTTCTTCGGAAGGCACGTTGCCTTCCGAAGCACGGAGATGCTTGTAAATAGACGTCACTTTTATCAGAATCAGGTCAGAATGGTCACCCATCCCAAACATAACTGCGCCGTAGGTTGCTTAACTTTTGGTATCACTACCAAAGCACTGCAACCACTGCGCCACAAGCACCGAATCGTAACTCGAAATCATTATTGTTGTTAATTTCGAATGTGTTGAACAATGTCCTCTTCATTTACAATAAAAAATTGTTTGCGACAAGAAATCCTCCATTGCCCTCCTGATAGAGACATGAGGAAACTCTGGGTAGTTCGCCGTTCTTCGATAATTCAAAAAAAATTCAAAAATTCAAAAATTATTTATCGTTTCAAACATATACAGCTTAACAGTAGTTGGGGCCTCCTTTTAAGCATAACAATGCCTACGCAACCTACTGCATCTCCAGTGTGGTGTGTACGCGTAACACATTTACTCCGCATAAAAAATTAAACTATTGTGTAACTCTAGTCAATCCCTATTTATTTACATTATACGTTTTATTATTATCATAATTTTATTTTATTTTGTGTATTAGTTATTTTCTTACTTTTGTTTGTAAATGTTTTAGTAAATTTGAATTTAATGTAATTTTTAATATTATTTTTAATTATTCACTTATTTATTTATATAATTAAATTTAACAAATTTTATTATTCTATATTGTCACTATTATGAGTCTTAGTAACCTAAAATAAAATATTTTTATTTTTATTATTAGTACACGTACACCAAACTCCTAGCTCCTCAATTTGACCAATCGTCGTCTGCCATTAGCCGTAAACCGCTTAATATACGCTCCGCTGTCATCTAGACGACATTTATGAGGCATTTTTCAAGTGTCCCGGGCCCGCTGAGTTATGCCCGCGTAAGGCTAGTTTACGATACTCGTTTATTGTTTCTTGTTCTCGGTTTGGAAGCTGATGATGTTATTTAAGAAGGCCGTTGAGTTACGATAAGACTGACCGTTAGCGGTTTGGGTAACGAGATGTCTTGGGACGGACGACTGATATCTGAATTATTTGAAACTTTCCGGCTGACGCATCAAATGTTAATACGACAGTTGAGGACATAAAAATCTAGTGTTAGTAAATTAAAGTTTCTACTCTACGCGCACAAAACTTCTTCGTTCACAAAAAGACAGATGATCTGCGCAAGAGTTACAGAGTTAACAAAGAGGTTACCGTTTGTGATAACAGACGTTGACACCAGGTTGCAACAGGTGGAGACGGGCAAAAGAATCAATTTGGACAGACCAAATCGCTAACATTTCGTACTCTACATCATCTCGATACAGCAGAAATCTGCAACCACATTCCGGGTGGCCATTAATTTTCATACTTACGCACATTTATGATTGTTCTGCCAACTACGGGAACATGTCACCACGTGATAACACAAATTGCTGTTTATCATGTATGATAATCTCTTGTTTAACAGACCATGTGGTAGAAATGCTGATCTTGAGTACAAGCACCATAATAATGGCCGGAAGATGTTCTTGTTGGGACAAAAGATTTGCGCGATAGTATGAGGGCGTGTACTGTTAAAGGTTTGCATCGCATATTATGAGCTATCTGGAATATATTGGATGCGTTGATAAAAGGTGTACGTTTATTGTAAACCGTGTACGATCAATAACAACCTTAAGTCAAAAGTAAGTTGTAAAATATGCCAACAGATGGCGCTGGTCATAGTTAACTCACGGTAGCGATTATTTAGTTTAAGGTAATATATAAGAAATTTACTGTACCGTATTTTGACCATCTGTCCACACAATATACCGTTGTCTGCAAAGTTGGCTTTTATTTAAGCAAAGCGACCTAGCAATCCCTCGACTGTGACCTGTCAAACTAAAGTTTGTACATGGTCTTTTGAGCCGGATGATAGGTCGCTTTACCTACAACGGTATTTTGTGTCGACAGATGGTTAAAATAAGATTCTAAAATTTGAAAATGAATCAGTGCATTTTGAACCTTATTTGTTTGCAAGTTTTAACTTTGAAAATTAGTGATATAATATTATGGACTTAAAAAGTTTCGTTTGTTTACATTAACTTAGGCATTTTTTTACGAATATTGGTAACGACGGGGAACCTATGCCCGATTTTAGTTAGAGTATTGTTTGTGTTTAAACACTTAGAAAAAATTGCCAATTTCACATTATTCATGTTCTTTTTGGACTTGTAAAATTTTGGAAATAATTTGAAGATTTTTACCCAGTCATATTATTAACATGTAATAAGTCTAAATTTTGGTACTTTATTAGGTTTGTTATTTTTGTTGTTAATTAGGTTTAATCGTTTTAACGTTGCTTTTAACAATGGATTCGGAAATAAATTTGCAAAGTGATACATATGAAAAGATTTATAAAGCTAGATGTAATTATCATAAATTATATTATATTGTAAAACAAGATTGGAATCTTTAGAAGACTTATAGGTGGAGTTTTCCAAAACGCATAGGCGACTAGTAAAAAATCACGGAGCAGCATTGAAAGATCACGAATATACCACAAAGTCAATTTACGATTTAGCGGAAGAGATCTACATTGATTATAAATCAGAGTTAAAGTCCGATTGAAGTTCATTCGCTAAACAAAGTTCATGTGTTTCGAAGAACGAAGCCTCGAAAAAATGTTTAAGCAGTAAACCTGATTCGTTTAAGCTACCTTAAATTGTCATCCCTACATTTTCAGGAAAATAATAAAAAAAATAAAAATATTTCACACCAATTCTCTAGTTCCAAATTAAGCTACGAGGCTTGTGTTATGGGTACTAGACAACGGATAAACATAGAAAACGCCCAGACCAGTACAAAACACACATATTGATGCACACATATGCTTGTACTGAGCGGGGATCGAACCCGCGACCCTTGGTTTTAGAAGTCCGACATGTAGACCACTGCACCAAACGGTCGTCTAACGTCTAAATATACGGAGTGGATTACATTCCGTGATTTGTTTATTTCATAGATCATAATAATAATGTTAATTTGGACAACGTTGAAAAGATATTTTTTTTTTTTTTTTATTTATTTGGGATAGGTTTGCTCTTGACCCAAGACTAAGCCCAACGAGGCAAAGACTGAGTCTACGATGGAGCGAGCTCACCTAGAAGATGCCTGTTCACTCTAGCTTTGAAGATTCCTAAGTTGTAATTACAGGGAAACACTGACGCAGGTAGTGAGTTCCACTCTTTTGCAGTGCGCATCAGGAATGTAGATGAGAAGCGCTTGGTTCGTAACAGTGGAACATCGACACGGTACGGATGGTATCCCGCGGTACGTCTGGTGGTCCGATGGTAAAAGGGGGCCGGCGGAATAAGCTGATGTAGATCATGACCACACTCGCCGAAGTAAAGCCTGTAAAAGATTGACAAGCAGGCGACTCTGCGGCGATGAGCCAAGCTCTGGAGCTGCGTGCTTACAAGCCTCTCGTCACCTATGAGCCTCTTGGCTCTGCGTTCAACCGAGTCAAGAGCAGCAAGTTGGTATTTGGCGGAACCATCCCAGAGGTGGCTGCAATACTCCATGCAGGATCGGACTTGCGCTTTGTAAAGAGTTAAAAGCTGATCAGCCGTGAAGTATCGCTTGACTCTGTTCAGGATTCCCAGTTTTTTTGCTGCAATTTGAGCTTTGATCTCGATAGTGGGGCCGAAGTTGAGATTTGCCGTCAACTCCACGCCAAGAAGCTCAAGACGGTCTGCAATGGCAATGGACGAGTTCTGAAAGACAGGAGCCAGATGAAAGGGGCTCCTCTTGGCCGTAAATAGGCAGGCTTGTGTTTTCGAGGCGTTGAAGCTGACCAGATTGTCATCTCCCCACTGGGAGACTCTACTTAAGGTCAGGTTTGTCCGCTCGACCATGGCCTCTCTTAACAGACGTGTATCATCCCTACTGTTCGAAGCACTGGACAAGTATCTCTCAGAAACTGTACTGTCATCTGCATACCCTACGATTCCTGGTTTAAGTAGGTCGTTAATGTGTAGCAGGAAAAGGGTCGCTGAGAGAACTGACCCCTGAGGAACTCCAGCATTAATAGCTATAGGGTCAGAGGAGCAGCCATCTAAGACTACTCTGATCGACCGTTCACTCAGGAAGTCTTTTATCCAGCTGCAGAGATCAGCGGGGATGCCGAATGCCGGAAGCTTGTTCAGCAAACTTGCGTGCCAGACCCTATCGAAGGCCTTTGAGATATCAAGCGATACGGCTAACGCTTCACCGTGTTTCTCGATGGCCTCGCCCCAGCAGTGCGTGACATACACAAGAAGGTCACCAGTAGACCGTCTTCGGCGGAATCCATACTGATGGTCACTGAGAAGATCATTGTCTTCGAGGTATGTCAGCAGCTTCTTGTTTATGACTCTCTCCAGTACCTTACATAGTAAGGAGGTAATGGCGATCGGTCGATAGTTCGCAGGGTCAGCACGATCTCCCTTTTTAGGCACTGGTTGCACATTGGCAAACTTCCAGGATCTCGGGACTGTCTGTTTCAGTAGAGAGAGGCGAAACAAGCGAGTCAGCACAGAGCAGCAGAGTCAGATACATTCTTTGAAACGTTCATTGACCGGAGAAGCTGAACAACTTCACCTTAATCAGTCCGCCTTTTTCTTTTATGTGTATTGAAAACGTAATAATTAGTTATTGATCTATAATATAAAAATGAATCCCAAAATGTGTTGGTAAGCACATAACTCAAGAACCCCTTGACCAATTTAGCCATTTCTTCTTTTATGATATTTCTTAATGTACGGGGATGGTTATTACAAACACAACGGGCAGGACAACGTCTGCAGGGTCCGCTAGTTCAAAAATATATGGTACTTTATTACCATTTCAAAATAACAAAATTGACAGATTTCAACAGATCGACAAAGAGAATGCTCTCAGAATCTTGATAGTCTCTAATACGAGTATAATATTTATGACGCTGACTGCACATGACATGGGAACTTAGCGCTGTTTATTAAACTTTGTTTTTTTTCCTTAGCATTCAACTGACTTTGAGCTTTCATTCATTATCCTTTACCATTTGCATCATGTTGAGCTGAAGTTAAGTGAAGTTGAGGTTTCAACCTGACCTGCATCTATCTATGACGCCGGCCGCCAATAAAAAAAACCTGGGGGGATACCAACCTATGGGTCTTTAATACATTGTGGACATCCCACGGCTGCCTGCGATGATAAAAGACAGTAAATCAAAATCCACGTATAGCGGCCTTGGTGCTGCCCGCGCACCGTTACACTTACTGTTAACAGATTTTGTACACAGCCTAGATAGATCAGTTAGTATGTGCATGAAGAAATGTAACGCGAAATCTCTTATGTTCAGTTCAAATCTATCTTAAATATCATTTTTAGTTATAACCAAGATTGTGGCAATATCTAACTAAAAAATTATGCATGCAATAAAGATTATGATTTGATTTGATTTCAAAAAAACTTAGTTTTAAAATAAGTTTACCAATGCACTGACCCCACTAGGTGTCATTATAAAAAACAAAAAAAATATTTTTTCCTACAGTAGGTTAGTTACAACTTGTTAATATTTTTCAACTAAAGTGAAAAAGTTTTATCGTCGTTTTGATTTTCGAGTATTCCCTTATAGCTCCGATCTCTTAAAGCTCTGTTTCGGAGTACCCATTTTTTTTCACGGCTAAAAGCCTAGAAACATGTACCACCACTAAAAACTTTAGGGCTAAAATTGGGCCTCTCTCAGGCTCTCTTAAATGGAGGCCCGCAGAATAACCTCGTTTATTATCCAAAAAAATGGCTAGAAAACTTATGCGTTAATCTATTTATTTAAAAGAAAGTGGTGTTAGTTACACTATTTATAACTCAAGAACGAATGAACCGAAATGGCTGAAAATTGGTGGAGAGGTAGCTTATAACCAGGACATAGAAAACTTTTTACCCCGTTCGACCGATTCGGTCGATTTCGAAAACAAAGGGCGTGAAACGCGGACGAAGTCGCGGTGGGCCACTAGTTTTTTAATAAAATCGGTGCCAAAATTCGGTAGACAGGTAGATTGGATTCAAAATCGAGAGATCTACCGATTATTCGGTAGGTTCGATAACACCGAATGACCGTTCCGTTTCAACTGTGCATCTTAACACAATACGAGTAATGTTAAATTTTAATCTGGGATGTATTTGTGGGAACAGTTACAGGCCACGCCATTGTTGTAGTGGCACTGTTCCTCTTGGACCTGTGATTTGAAACCTTTTTTTACGTTGTTAGAGCAATGACGATGGAAAAGTAAAATAGATCTTGATTAATCCGAGATCCGAAAATGTTTAGGATTTATAAGAAAATATTACTCGTATTTCAAGGCTTCTTTTGAAAACCTCAAGAAACCACTCTTAGACTACAAAGTATGTATAAAAAAAAAGTACCTTTGCTCATCTTTGATCTTAGTCGAGTAACTGGTATTTACTCAAAGTATCCAAGATACGTTTGGAAATAATGAGCGGCTCATTTAAGAGATAGCTTTATGTGATCGATGCAAAGCAGTCCGTCAAAAAAACTAATGTATTTTATTTAACGTTCGATAGTAAAAACCTTGTTAAGTCGTTTATGGTACGGCAGACGATCGCCTCTATACGGTTTTATTTACTTTTGCCTTTTAGGACGGCCCTATCGTAACACTAGGTGAGAGATCTTGGTTTTCCAGCACATTAAACGCTTTTTCTAAATCGATTAACGTATATAAAGTGGAAACGTGGAAATTGTTATAAAAATAGGTGGTGGTGGTGGTAATTTGAAGTCTTGTGTTACATTATGTTTTAATTTTTTTTCATTAATCAAATGACAATAAGCGGGAAACTGTTTCTAAATTTATAATTCTAAATTTATGCTTTTTACGATGTTAATGTCGTATTTCTTTGCGATTTGTCAAAAGTAACTTAAATACGTGTGTTTTAGTTGTAAATCGATAACATTTACTTTTGATGCCACAGATTGCTAGATTGGATTCGTGTAAAACTTTTGATAGGCATCGAAACGCCGCCATGAAAGTATAATTAATTCCCATACTGATGTGTGTTTAATTAATTACTTCAATCGGAGCTCAAAGAATGGTGTCAAGATCACTTTTACCGTATGCGATGGCAAGTTGTTTGAGCAACAACTATGTCTCTCAGACACTTTTGTAGCGGTCGTTAGGACTGGCAATGTTGGCCGATGATTACTCGATGATCGATTACTGGTTTGACAGTTCGATTTTGATGATTTGTTTCATTCTTATTTGCGGGTCTGGGCATTTAGGTACCTTAGTTTTTTTGTTTTTATAACACTAGTGTTTCAAGTACCTAACTTGGATCAGAGTGTTGTATGTGAGGTTGCCCCCATTTTTTTATTTATTTATGCCCATAGCACTGAATTAGTGAACCACCTTATTTGTTTAGGGAAATAAATATTTGTGTTGAGTAAAAAAAAAACAATGACTTAACGCTAAGAAATTGAAAGTAAAACATTTTGCAATATTAATATGTTTTTGAAGATCTCGTTATTCGTCAATCTATTTTGACTGACGATGATAATACTTGAACCAATGACGCTGTGATTAACAACATTATATTATGTACATGGATCTATTTGGTTAGGCTATGCCGATTTTTTGTAATAAAAAAAAGTTTTTAACAGCAACATAGGGTCAAATCCGAGAACGCAAGTGGAGCGTACCCGCATTGCGTATTGTTTGTATGCGAAATGCGATACATTTTATTGTTTTTTTTAATATCTAGTTGTGTAACAGACGATGTACAGTTCCCGAAATGATGCCACAACATACACTCAAGATAAGACTTGTTTTGTTATGGTTATCTTAAACGCAAGTGCTTAAATCCGGATTTGTAGTACTCATCTCCAAGAGTGCGTACCTATGATTTATCTGTTGGAGGCACCACTGTTTTCCATTTATTGCGCATAAATGAAAAAGAATGATGACGCTAGGAGGACCTAGCATCTTCTAAATATTCGTATTTAGGTGACGACGACATTTAAGTGTTGTATAACATTGCACACAGGGAGTGCTGCAAAAAAAACGGTTTCGCGTACCGACCCTTGGAATTCAAATCACCTCAAACGATATTGTGAGTTATTCCCCTTTGACCTGGAGACCATCGTAAATTAAGTAAGCAGAATATTGCTTCTAACATTATGTACTCTAAGCATACCAGCACAAATATGTTAGGAAGGTGTTTTATTTTCATTTAACTGGCTATTTTAAGAAATAATAATTTTAGTAAGATTAAATCCGCCGTAACCTTGGTAAGTTGCTTTAGATGGTTATCAGGACTTAGGTATCTTGCAGTTTAATTAATAGTAAAAAGCGCACTTTTAAATCTTTTTATGATTTTACTGTATTAAAAGTCTCACTGTTTTCATAATTTATCAAAATAAAATAATGGTAGTTAAGAAGTGGCATATGCCCCGGTCATGGTCACACAAAACCATGGTACGACTACTATAGATAGACGTTAAAGAAGGACTGTATTGTAATTATTCAATACTATCGTGAGGCATCAGCGCACAAGTGCTTACAAAAACACAAGACTTGTAGTCACTTCAATTCCTTTTTAACCCCTGACGAAAATAAGGGGTGTTATAAGTTTGTATGTGTCTGTCTGGGGTTCACTACTCCATTTCGAAACACGTTTTATCGAATTACCATTCATCGGTATCTAACAACAAGTTGATTATTTTATTGAACGATGCGTTCGAATGCTAATAGAAATTCTGGTGGTTTTTTTATTCGAAAAATAATTTAGTCACGGTGCTTCTTAACAATGGTTGGTCAAAATCCAGTCCAGCCGTTGATCCTCTCCAGCTGTAATCGAGGCTTATGACGGGGGTTTTTTTATTGGAAACTCTAGAAAAACTAGGTAACTGTTAGGTTAGGTAAGTTTTTTTATATAAGACTACGTGTCATGGCACGGGCCCATCCGTCGCGATCATACAATCCCATCGATAATATAATCGATGGTATCTCTGTCCACATATAACTGTTAATTATTATCTATGCTTCTTTTATAGCTGCCCCCGCGGCGCGTTATCGGAGATCGCTCGCAGTTTTAAAACTTTATAGAGTGACTCTGGTCATTTTTATGGTCCTCTATCACTTGTGGCCATGGGAATCGGTGGCTAAGGGGAATTAGTCGAAGCGAAAGTTTGAAACGAAACTAATTTTGAATGATTTATTTATTTCTTCATCAGCAGGTTGGAATTCGGGTGGGACTATTTATGTTAGAAGTGATTAGGATTGACGTCTCCGATAAACTTGGCGGATGTAGATGTACGTACATGCAAACAGCTTTTTGTTAGCTTATTTACTTAAAGTGAAACCTAAATACGAATCGCATACAGAAGGTTATCGTTCGAAGGCTGTTCTTCCAAAGGCATTTAAAGAAAAATCGCGGAAGTTGTGTTTTGCTTTCTTTTAATTGAGTTTCGCTAGAGTCCTACATAGCCCTGAACTTATTGCCGTATCTAGGTTGGTAGATAGACATAAATAACTAATTCATTATTCTTCCTCTTAAAAATAAAAGTCATATGTATTGTACAAACGGTGAGTATTATAATGCCAATTTTGATATCGACATGTTGCATCTTTAGTATGCAGTCGGATTATTTCACTTAAAGTTCAAACGAAATGATGCTCACAAAAATGTAGACATAAAGACGACAGCTTTTTCGTCAAATGGATCTTATCACAAGTGCATAAGTCGCAATGTAGGTAGGTATACTTTTCGCACGTACACACGACGCAAGTAAAAGTAAGCACTGCTGCATCTTATGAACTGGGAAATAAAAGGTAGATTGCAACAAATGTGATTAGCCTGATGTGCTGCACGTACAAAGGCAAGTGCAAAAAGCCGGTGTGCGCGGGCGCCGACAATTCGTCAGCGGCTCAGCGCAGCCGGCGCGACGACACGCGAGCGCGGGAAACGCGGGTTGCTGCAGGGATGCCACCTTGCAATTATAAGTCAAACTGGCAGCCGCCCGTGACTTCGGCCGCGTTCAAATTCGAACAAATGTTAGAGCTTTAGCCCAGTATTCAGAGATCATTGAAACGGTACCTCAATCATTGTCGTGGCCTGAGCTTTGGTGGATGTGTTGGTCGAGTGAAAGATAGAGTTTATGAGAGGAAAGAGTTATATTAACAATTCCACAAACGATACTTAATTATAAGAGTTAGTCTTATTCTAGGATGAGTTGCGAGAGTTATGATGATATGAGTTTTGAGCGCGACCGCACGGTTAGGCGTCCAAAAATGCACTAATTAGTAAAACATATGATGGTTTGACGGCCGCAGCGAGCGACCTATTTACCGGCACGTGAGCCGAGTAGGTGTAGCCGGTTGCGATGCACTGAACAATCATACTTTTTAGGCCCTAGTACTACGACACAGGCTGGTGGGAAAGCAATGCTCTTACACAAATTATATGTAGAGATACTATTTTGTGTAGGTCAAGGTAAGACCCGGTTTGTGTATTAGAGAAGCTCTCTTCAATGCTCGTTTGTCGTTGTTACGCGTATTAAGGTATGAATGGACACTTAATCTATGCGCGGGAAACTTACGCATAATTTGATCATGTGTAGTGTCCCCTCAAAACATTTGACATGTGTGTATAAACAACATTTCAACTAAAACAGACACCGGGAAGTAGGTACAATTAAACTTGCAAGATTTGATTACAAATAGACACGGGTCAGGTGAAACCTCAGATCATAGAAAAAAGGGTGAAAGTAAGTACATAAAGGCTTTGTAAAAAATAATCATAACCAAGAGTGGTCATTAGTATAACAGATCTTATGCCTTATAATTTTGCATTACACAATCATTCAGTTTACATACAGTAACCATGTCACACATTTAGACATCCCTATTCCTTGGCGAATGTTAGTAATATTTCATATTTTTCAAACTTCGTCTCTATCTCCACACTTGAGGGTTCTCAACCAAATCTGCCACGGTCTGGTTGAGTTCATGATTTTAGAGTTATGCCCGGATTGGTTACAAGAAGCTTTATGCTGTGTTCAGCCATAGTGAAGGAGCATGCGCAGGTCCCTTTGTAAACCCCTTTTTTGTGGAAAAAAGTGTAATCACACCAGTTTGCGCTTTATATGTCTATCAGACCAACGATTGTGCCATTCTTTCCCATTACTACATTGTAATGTGAGTAATATTAACAACACCACAACTTTATTAAAGTTTTTTTAACAACTCAGGTCAATTGACAGAATCAGCTCTGTGGTAAGTAGCTTAAGCACTTGTGTTACAGATATCGGAATTAACAGTGGTATTACAAATAAACTTAAATAAATACATACAACACCCAGATCAGTAGTAACAGACATGTTCATGCGCGCAAATGTTTGTTCAGAGCGGGGATCGAACCCGCGACATCTTGGTTAATAGTCAACTTCTTAACTATTACACCAAAGTGGTATGTTGGTGTATGTTGGTAGTTAAGTTAAATTAGTTAACTTTTATGGAAACTTACGAATCTTGCGATCACCTAAGAACATTGTGCTAGTATTTTTTGTCTTATATGATTGTATTACCTTCTTGCATAAGTTGGGTGTTCTGAGATGGAATGCGATATATTTTTGCCCAAAGTGAGAGTTAAATTATCATCGGCTCTCACTGTGTGCCCCCTTTATCATATTTTCATTCACACAATATTCATACCATCCAAACAGGGTTAATACATTTGCCATAAAAAAGGTCTGCCACATAAATAACACAGTGTCTCGTCATCTCTACGAGATACAAATCTCTGAGCAAAATGTGCGGCTGATATGAGGTAATCCGAAAATTAATATACTATTTGAATATGTTCCCGCGGTGTTAGGCAAGTTATCGCTGTTCATTCAGAGCCATCGCTTGGGAACCGACTTGGTGCTTAGTGACGCCACTGGCAGCGGTTAGCAACGAAATTAGAAGACAGAAAACGAAGTTCTTAACGGTACTTAAATGTATTGGCGCGAAGGCGCAAGATAAATCAAAAAGGCGTGATATAATTTGGAAATAAGTTCATTTTAGAGGCATTCATACGGACCGTCCTCGTAAGATGAATTGGATGGTTACAAACGTGACGTCACTTCAGTATATTTATTTAACTTAGACACACACGCACTCACCCGCGCACACACACGCTCACACACACGCACACACAAAATGTTGTATATTTTTGTTATGTAAGTTTGCTCATACTGTGTACCTTTATATTGTATAAGAAGAGCGAGGTCTCCCGCCACAGGTACCACTAGAACTTACTGGGTAGTTCCCAGCCTCCAGATTGTTTACGATTTAGTGCGTTAATTTTATTTATTTATTATTTATTTAATATGGACGCAAAGGCGCGTTTCATATGTTTGATATTCCCGCGACGGCTGATGCCGCGCTAGGCGTTGCAATGTGGACCCACACTAAGGTTCAGCCCGGTCACTTATGATGGTGACCTGGTAGGACTAGGAGCAGCTGCACTGACAGCTGATTACTGCCGCAGCCGTCATCCACTACTCGCGTGAAACGGGCTCGCAGTGTGGACCAACATTAAGAGCAAGTACACATTGGGCGCTCGCTTTCATATCAACGCTTGCCCACAAGCGCGCTATTGCATGTGTACTATCGCGGTCTGCGTCGCATGAACACCTATAAAGCGAAAATTATTTGCACATCGCGCGCAATCCCACTTGCTAATTGCTCCACGTGTGTCGAAGTGCGTGCAAACGATTTCGTTAGAAAGTGTTCACGCGGCGCTGTCCGCCACCGTACACTGATTCTCGAAACGCGCGTTAACAAAGCGCCAAATGTGTACCCGCGCTAAGGGGCCGTCAGCGACACGTCCAGTACATAGTCCGGAACAGTGCAGTCACGCGTCGGGCGCGCTATCGCGTCCGGGTCAGCGCTTATCGCGTATCGCTCGGACATCGCACTTGCAAAAAGCGGACTCGGTAAAAGTCACAGGGTCGCACTATTTAATAAGAATATAACTTATAAAAAAATGGTTGCCTGTAAAGTCGGTTTTACGGGCGAAGATTTTACGTGACACCGATCATGTTTGAGTGGGAGAGAGACGCAAGGCATTCGCCGGTCCGGCGGGCCTCTCTCTCGTTCGGTGACTCACCGTAACAGATTTTAATTTATTCTATTATACGAAAATGAATCAAAAATGTGTTGGTAAGCGCATAACTCAAGAACGCCAGGACCAATTTGGCCAATTCTTTACGGGAATGGCTCATACGAAGAAAAAAACAATTGTTGCCTGTAAAGTCGGTTTTACGTGCGAAGATTTTACGTGACGTCTTTAGGAACGAATTCTAACGCGCGGCGGACCGATCATGTTTGAGTGGGAGAGAGACGCAAGGCATTCGCCGGTCCGGCGGGCCTCTCTCTCGTTCGGTGACTCACCGTAACAGACGTGAGCGGGCGTTACACTTTTTCATGAGTGACTCCGAGCCACAACCCAATTTAGGATGTTGTCACGTCAAAAATTGGAACAGAATTACATACATTGCTCTGATCCCAATGTAAGTAGCTTAAGTACTTGTATTATGAGAATCAGAAACAACGGTAACACTAACTAGTTAGGTAACCAATTTTTACTACTTGGTACAATGGTTACTTACCACGTAGTCAAATCAATATTATGTGATGTCGTTGTATTTTTTTTTTAAGTCGCAAGACCGCACTATTGAATAAGAAGAGATTTAGTAAAAGACACTGAGCAATAACAAAGAGGCAAAGTAATAAAGTTAATGTTCGTCTGCATACAGTTTTAAAACGAGGGAAAGACCTTCTTACAATAGAGAGTATTGTTGTTGAACTAAATTTTACCATAATGCCACGATTATTGCGTTGTGTTATGTAATAAAAAGTTAAAACTTCTTCAGAAACTAGAAACTAATCGCTTTTGCATTCGTGACATGTCATCCGATCCCCCGAACCAGGATAGTAGCCTGGTGAGCTTCAACGGCTAGACGGTTTTGATCGGCCATAGCTAAGAATAGTCCCCCTGGCCGATTTCGACCACGGCGGCCAATCTCAACGGATATCAGCCAACTACGCAGGAGATGTTATAGTGCACAAGTGTGAGCGCAATACACAGGTGCACTCACTGTTCCATCACTCTCAAAGCTCGGTGAGACGGCAATCCGACATGACCGGAGAGAGATCAGGCGCAGGACCAACGGCTTAACGTGCTTTCCGAGGCACGGGGGTGTAACACCGCCTACTTCCAGACTCCGAGGTGTTTTTGAGAAATTCATGACAGATAGATAATCTCAGAAATTCATTTTGGCTCGACCTGGGATTTGAACCCAGGACCTCTAGTGTAAGGCAGATACTTTGCTACTACACCAACGAGGAAGTTACACAGACACATAGCTAAAAACCATCGTGATTAAACTACCTTTTAAATGAAAAAAAAAGCGCTTTGAAATCGGTCCATCCGATCAAGAGTTAGGATTCTACACATATGCACACACAAACAGACATAAGGGTCAAACCTATAATACACCTCTTTTACGGTAACACCTTTCACCTACACTCGTAATTTCTACACATTCGCGCGGTTTTAAACTCGCGCTATCAGCAGGTTCGAAGTGCGGCGCACGCGTCGATGCGGTGCGCGATAAGCTATCGAAAGTTACCCTTCATCGCAGACGCCAGTGATGCAAGCGGATTTAATTAAACGTATGAGAGATGAAGAAGAGAGAAGCCAAAGCCCAGAGACTTCGTCGGTTGGGACATCTAGTAAGACTGGGGGAAGATCGTAGCGCCAAAGCAGCGTTTCTTGAAATACCTCGAGGCCGCCGCCCCGTCGGCCGGCCCAGATACCGCTGGAAGGACGCCGTCATGTCAGATCTGTAGGAGCTACAAGTTGCGAACTGGCAAGAGGCGGCGCAAGACCGGGTCAGATGGCGTTCTCTTGTGTGGGAGGCCAAGACACACTGGGTCGCTGCGCCAAAGGAGTAAGTAAGTAAGTTTCAGAAATGAAGAGGGTACGCAAGAGGACTAAAACGACTGACATTGCTCGAAGGATTGCCCAGCTGAAGTGGCAGTGGGTCACATAACGCGATGAACCGATGGCCGTTGGGGCGGAAAGGTTCTGTAATAGCAACCGAATGCCGCGCGACGTTCCGTAGGGCCCCCTACAAGGTGGACTGACTATAAATAATAATAAATATGCAACAACATCACATACACTGATCTGACACTGTGGTAAGTAGCTTCAGTACTTGTGTTACACATATCAGAATCAACAGTGGTACGAGTATTACAAATAAACTTAAATAAATACATGTAACACCCAGACCAGTACAAACAGACGTGTTCATGCACACAAATGTTTGTACAGTGCGGCGATCGAACCCGAGAGCGACCTCTTGGTTAATAGTCAACATCTTGCCCATTACACCAAGGTGGTCGCCTAAAATCTGGTGGTAGTCGCGGGAAGGTGCCCCTGGATGCGGGAAGCGCAGAAACGATCGCGGGGAGATCCTTATGGGGAGCTCAGCAGTGGGCGACAAAAGTGCATTTTTGGGGGAAAATAAGTGTTTTTGTAATTAGTGTTCTGATATTTGTACCAATAATAAGAGCTTAAGTTTAATATAAACACAACAACTTAAAGATAATTGTTTTTGATTTGTCACTGAATTTCTTTGCGTATGTTAAGTACATTAGGCATTGTATTTAATTTTGAAATTGAATTCAATGTGCAGTAATAAATAGGGAATAAGGAAACGCAAATATGAAATGCATATAATAAATTATTGCGAGATGAGAAAATACTTGTGTAACTTATAAAATATCAATTATTTATATAACCACCAACCACATAAATAATATGAACTAAGACAAAATTTACCATTGAAAAATGCCTATATTTTGTAACAAAGACATCAATTGGTTTAAGCCATCGCTGCATCCGTGCTAAATACGTGTCAACCAACGTTCGTCAACCTTTGTGATCTAGGAATGATCCCATCCAACCTTTGCTTTCAAGTCTTTTCACATCGCGAACGTGTCGTTACCTACAGGCTACAGGTAACATAGTTTCAACGTTGAAATACACATTAAGAAAACTTTAATTATGCTGATTGGCGTATTCTTTTATTTTCCACCTTTGCAACGCATCATTTCCCACTTTTTACCTCGACGTGCGCACCCGCAATCGATCAAGGGTTACACCTATGGCGATTGCCGCAAAAAACAGGTGACTATTGTATAATGGTGAACAAAACGGCGATCGGCTTGAAATGTGGCGAATTTTCCACCTCAACGCACACGACGCAAAAACGCGGCAGCGCCGTGAGACCGCTACTTCGATTAATACGTAAAACTAACACTGGTCGGTAACCAATACATTGTTTACGTAACGTCTGATTATTTGTAATTATAACGTCGCGCATTTAATTCTTTACAGTAAAAAAATGACAAAAAAACTATCTTTAAGCACTCAATAGAATCGTATAAATGGAACGTTGTGGCATGGAAAACCCAATTTAAGATTTTTTGACATTTATTGACTTTAAAGAACTAAATGTGCGACGTATTTGCTTGAAGTTAGCGCATTGCAAAAAATCGCGCATTACAAAGGACTGGAATCCGAACAGAAAATAAATAAATGTGTTAAATCACGTTAGTTGGCATTGTTGTTATCAAAATGAAGTAGCTATAGCACTGGATATCAGAAACACGAACTCTCAGTAATGTTGGCATCTAGTCATCAGTGGTACATCAGAGTTGAGGGCATTTTAAGACTGCTCGGTTTGACTCTGAAGGAGATCTCAATTATTTTTTTACTCTCATACATTTTGCTCCAGGCGGTATTTGATTCTCTGCTAAATTAGGTATCTACTATTACCAACTACGCAACAGAGCGAGTGGAAACGCCAAGACATTCGCGTCCGTCTGACACTCACCAGTAGGTATAAACAAAAGCTGATAACAATTACTAAACAGTCGACTTATCTCCAATCCGCGTTCGTACAGACCACCTTACTATTCTCTTTTCCTCCTCTAACCGAAGAAGATAAGGTCGAAAGTCGATTTTGAACGGTTGTACACTCACGCGCATCACCGTCTCCCGTGGCACAGATGAACCCCGAACTGTGCACGACGTACTACAATGCGTGGTAGTGTAATCAATGTTTATAGTAGCCCGATATAGCGTAGAAACCGGTTTTTACAGACTCCAATGATAATGCTAATCATGTAGTCTCTGCTGATAGGGTCAACCAATTGTGTGTAATCGTTTGTCACCAAATTGTGTGTATCGTTAATCCAATGTAATCGTTATAATAATCAATAATTAATCTGATTACATTTTGCCCATCTCTGCCGCGGAACAAACTGTCTTAAAAGTTTTAAGAATAAAATGTAGTGATGATGGCAATCTTTGAGGCCGGCGGTGGCTTGATTGAAGGCGAAAAAACTAACACAGAAACAAAAGATTTTTGTCGGACAAAGCCGATAAAAATGAATGTGTGAGTAAGACTCTTAATTGAGACTCGTTATAATTTGAAGAGACCTTAATAATTCAAAAACCAGTTGGCCACATTAATGTTTCCAAATGTGTGGGCCCAAAAACAATAGGTGAACACAAAACAACTCAAATAAATATATGTAACTACCTACTACTTGTTTGGTTCGTCACCGTTATCATAATACCTATCATAGCCATATTCAGTTATAATTTTTGAGTCGGAATTTGTTCCACATACATGCTCGTTCTCATAACAGTATAGCGAAAGAAGGATAATCCCGGCCATTTTAGTCGCGCTTGTCGGATTCCGTCACGCTGCCCTACAGGCCGCGGCCCTAACGAGCCAGTATGAACAGAACCCAAGATTATCAGAACCAGCATTGCAGAAATAATTGCCGCGTTGCCGTTTTCAACAATTTGTTTTGCAATTCGGACTAATTTCCAAAGGAATCCAGACGTGAGTTAACCTACCGTGAATATACGGGAAAGTGATCCTTACGAGATATTCGTAATTAAAATATTAATTTAATGTTTGTACGTATTTATGATAAGATCGCTTTTTTGCTGTAAGAAAATTTATTTTTATTTTACTTGAATAGGGTTGTGTCTAAGTTCGCTTGCTCTATATCGGTGCCGGGATGGCCTCAACTACTGTTACGATGCATTCCAATAAAATTGTACAAAATTTTATGTGTTCTCTACACTCAATAAGTTCTGCAAATAGCTCTCACATTGCACATTTCATCTTCAAACCGTTTACCTATTTTCGAATATCCGCGTATACGATACCATTTTTTTTTTTCATAGAAACGGAAGCGTAACCGAAAACCGCATCATGGGATCTCCACAATGGCATGTTTACAAAAACATTGACCTATAAACGGAGAGCAGATGGTTCTAGTGCCAACAAATCTATTCCAGCCAATCCCGACCCTATTCGTGTTACCTTAAGGGTTATTGAGCAGCTATTGTAGCCGGTACGTGTTGACAAATGAATGATGACAATTATTATTGTGGCTGGCTTATTGTACGTTTGACAACTCCATTCCTCGCCCTGTTGGGTTCGTACAGAGGTTTATAAGTTTTTTGCCGTTCGCTTCGTAGTAACCGATTTTGTGGTCGGATTGCATAATAAACTTTTACTGCTGAATCGCTTTATTGACGGCGAACAAAAAGTTCTTGCATAAATTATTTTTTATTTCACATGTTTTGGAATGTTGTGATGGCTAGCCGTTGGTTGTCATGTCTATTTTCCTTATACTTAGCTCTTCTACGAGGTCGAATATTTTTGATTAATTTTAAAAAGCGTTCAAAATGATTTTGATACTGGTCTTAGTTAATTCAAATTAAATATAGACTGAACTAAGCTATTTAGGCTCATTTATTTTGAATAAACATTTAAACGCGAAATTACATCTGCAATCTCTCCCGAACCCGACTAATAACAGATTAAATTCTGTAAACAAATATTTAAAAAAACCACCCGTGGAAATAATACCCTTCATTATTCATTGTCCACAAAGCACGCTCCACACAATGGAAAAGCGAAACTAGCAAAATAATACGATTTGCCGCCTCACGGGAGCCGAATGTGGATCTCTCGGTCATCGACAATGCGCGGAGCGTGCACCGCACATCACTAGAAAATAAAAAGAACAAAGCCATCGTGAGAAACGGAGATAGAATATTTAGTGCAGTTCTATACGGATTTTGTGGTACGCCACTTTTACTAGGGAAAATGTCTACTAGATTTTCAACTACTTTACAACGTTTATGAGTAGAAAATAGGCATGATGAATTGATGACAGATATCGTAAAAATTTCCAAGATCATGGTGTTTTAAAATATAACTTCTATGAAGCTAGCAAAACCAATTTATTTCCAAAAAGCTGTGAAAACAAATGTTTATTTACATGAAATTTAAACCATATTCAGTCAATTGACTTCGATTTCTGGTACTAAATTATGACGTCTAACTATAATTAGAATTATAATTAGACGTCATAATTCAGTAATATAACGGAATACTATAGTATTCCCATACAAAATCTATGGAGGCAGATCGCTTTGACAGATGATAAAGAGTATGTCAACGATTGGTGGTTTCATTTGCCTATTTGATGAATTTTCAGTAAATACGTAGGTATTATTTTTAAAATGTGACCACACATTGCTAAACTTTACTAATAGTCACTCTACTGTTCTGTTCACTTTGTAAAACCACTTTCGAAAGTTACGGACATTATTAATTATTACTTTCATTGTAACCTCAATATATCTTATTTTAAATAAAAATCGGCAATGTGCTGAAAATTTTCATCAAGGGTTTACTAGAACAAAACAAGTATACGATTTAATCTTTTGTGCATCATCCATCAAAATGTTCTGAAGTAGCCAATCAACTTTTATAAGTAGATATCTCAAAAGCCAACCGCTTGAATACTAGCTACTTTTTGGTACAAACCCTCATTTTAGGGATACGTAGCCGTAAGTGGGGAAATCAGAACCCTTAGCTAGCTTTAAGCTTTATTGCACAACAAACTAAGAACAAAAGGTGGACTTTACGCCGTAGGGCATTCTCTACCAGCCATACCTTTGGACTAAGCAGAAATGATTAGTGGGCGGAGCGACAAAATTAATAAAAGAGAAAACATAAAAAAATATAATACCAATAATATGATGACACATTATATTGATGATATGAAAAATAGCAGAGCCGGATCCACAAACAGGCGCCATCGTTGGCCCAAGGACCTATCGCCTAATGAGTCCCTAGATCTAGATTGTAGACAAAAAAAGGTTGGCCGTAACCTTGTCTGACGCATTTTGAGGCCAATAACATCGCTTTTCTGGGCAATTTTTAGCGGAGGGGTTATTCTCTGGGTATCCTGATCCCGAGGCTTCCTTCCCGAAGCACCACGATTTATTTTGATCATAATGAAAATAATTAAAAGTCATCTTCCCGGTTCTTCGAAACAAGGACCTTGGGAATCGGGGTACTAAGAGAATAAGTACGCTTAGAGCCCGGATAACGGTAATATCTTTCATCAATGGTATTTAATTGTTACTAACACTCTTTATGAGTAATGCCTAAAATAAATTATTTTTATTTTTACTAATTTAATTTTAGTACGGAACCCTCACCGGTCTTACCCGGGTCTGCTGCTTTTTTCTCCCAGTCAGAAGTCAAAGGGTGACTCACGAGTTGGTACTTTGTAAATAAATAACATTATCCGTGAATGGGGGTCGGTTCGAGTACGCATCGAGTACGATGGAAACGTCGTGTTTGTTTGACGTCATTTGTTTTGTTTTTGACGAGTGTTGTTTTAGTTTGTTGGTATTGTTGTAACTTTTTGACTTGTCAAGTGGGCCGTGTTGTTGATTTTGTTGCACGGTGTCTGCTTTGTACTAGCGGTCTCCACTTCAAAAATGCTTTATTTGTTATATAAGTAATGTGACTGTGATAATTTTTTATGAAAAAAAAAACTGTCACTTGATTTTGACCAACGCAAAGTACGTTTTTCTAAATTACAAAAACAAATCATTTTGCACTAAAACAAAGACAAATCAATCGACAAAATATACTTTTGGCACAAAAATGGTGAAACAAAACTATTTAATGTAACAATTGAGTTCAAAAATAAACGCTACTTCACGACACAATCTTTTGCACAATCAAAAGGTTTATGATCGGATCACATGCCCTATCTGCCATCAAAGTTAAGCACAGTAGATCAAATATAATTAAAAACAACCAGTTAAATAACTGTTGCATTTAATTTAAAAAGGATAATTACAGCCATGTGATGTTACGTGACGCGCTGTAATTGAATTGTAATTTTTAAGTGGGCAAGCTTTATTCTAAGTGGAATTACAAACGGTTATAATTTTATTTATTACTGTTTTGCAAGCACCTGTGCAATGTTTTATTCGAGCAATGAACAAGAGGTTTTTCCATGGTGACATTTAATCGTCAGGGTACAAACCAATTAATAGGCATAATGAGTAATGACACCTATCGTTAATATTTTCAACGCCATGGGTGTTTAAAAAACATAACCTCTGTGATATTTATTTCCAAAAAAATGTCATTCAATCAGTTTCACGCTCGAATCGAAAGGATGATGGGCTCTGTTTCTTAATTTTCTAAATTGATTTTTCGTGACGTATTATTGTGATAGTGAGGTGGAATTATCATCAAATGTGTTACTGAAGGAAAAAATGGAGTGAATATAACAAGCAGAGTAGGGTGCTCCGTACTGATCCGATTGATATTCCCGCGTAAAACTCCTTTTCTCGAGCATTGAAATGTAAACCATCCTCTCATTTCAATGAGTTAGTTTAGGGCTTAGGTTAGGTTAGTTTGTAAGTAGTAGTTTTAGGAATTGAAATAAATGAAGATTAGGCTGTATGGCTCTGACCGTTGCCTTTCCCTTTGGGAACAATTTTACTACTACTACTGTCATTCAATCAATTTGTCAGTGTGTAAACCAATCACCGCACGCAGCTAATTCGGTGAGTTCGGTGAATCCCGCAACAGTATGCCGCAGGTGTGCCCTAAAAGGGACAACAAGTTAGGGATTGTAGCCTAATTTCCTACTTCGACGTCTTTATTTATGACTATATTTATATAGACTTTATTTTGACTACATCCAAGTGGTTATGAAGGTGCGTGCGAACGCTCGCACTGCCTTCGACACTACAGTTCAACAAATTCGTTCGTGCAGACCCTTTCTGTGGTGGTAGACGCTCGGGGGGCGAGGTAGCATGAAATTTGACAAGACCGATTCACACGTAGAGATTTTGTGTCTGAGATATCTTGAGACACATCTTGATGACGCAACAATGTTATGCAGTTACGATAAACATATAATATTCAATATGAATACTACCTTTTTTCTTTGTTAATGAATTTCGCATTACGTGTTATAATATATTAACGACGGATAAAAATTACAAGGGTAATTTGGTGTGATTAAGGCATTTTCATTATTAAAAATACAGTATTTTGTTTTCTCAGAATTGATTCAATAAAACTAAAATTCCTATATTTTGGACTAATAAATCGTTAATATTCACGCCTACTCTTCATCTCATTCTGTTTATTATTTTTTTTTAAATATGAATAGACATTTGGCCGCGATCTCACATGATGTTAAGCGACGATGCGACCGAAGATGGATCATGTCTGGCTATTAACAGCCTATTCACTCCTTTCTTGAAAGTGTCCAAATCGTAAAGCTCCGGAAATATTTTAGGCGGCAGCGAATTCCACTCCCTAGTCGCACGCATAAGGAACGTTGATGCAAAACGTTTGGTACGTGATGTAGGTATGTGTACGACATAAGGGTGGAGACCTCTACTGCGTCTTGTGTCCCGGTAGTGATAAGGGGCTGTAAGTATATTTTTACTAAGTAGCTAATGTTTTTTGCAACTGTCGTTAAAAAAGACTGAAATTATATTTTATTAATACCTGTACACTTACCTCATGTTGCTACCGCAATCTCGTGTGCATCTGGCAAAATTTGTCACTTCCCTACTACACTGCTCACGTCTCGATACTTTGCCTCCAGCCTCATCTGTAGCCCCGCAGGAAGGATCCGTACGAGTTTTTCGCTCACCCAAGCTCTACCAGA
This sequence comes from Pyrausta despicata, assembly GCA_963921415.1. NCBI lineage: Eukaryota > Metazoa > Arthropoda > Insecta > Lepidoptera > Crambidae > Pyrausta > Pyrausta despicata. The sequence continues at coordinate 15,996,227 of OY992845.1, read as the reverse complement.
GTCGTACTCAGGGAGTTGTTTCTACACCCCGCGGATTGGAAACAACAAAACGCAAAAATGTAAAAGGCGAATTGTTGTAATAGTGGTGAGACGCGCCGCGGGGAGCAGGCGCGGAAGCGGCGCGGGCGCCCCGGATCACGTTGCCTGGGAGTTGCGCGACAAATCGCTGCCGGATAGGGCTGTGGGAATTTCGGCGTTCGTCCAGAAATATAGGTACAGGAAAAGTAAATCCAGGTTTACAAATATTGGTGTTATTTAAGATGCAAAGCTAATAAATATTTTACACCGAATTACTCAAAATGTTATAATTTCTTCATTAACAAAAACTTGTAACCAACAAATTCGTACATTATGTGCTGTGAGACACTAGTTTTTATTTGACTTTGACTATCAGACTCAGGGCTATGGCTATTTAAACTCTGCCCTAGCGGCAGGGTTAAAATATTTATATAAATTACGATAGACTTGAAAGTGAAGCTATCTGAACTTTTCTATTTGACCCCTATAGATATTGGTGTCATAATTATATAGTTCTATGTTGCCAATTTTTAAATTTATATTTTTCACACAAATTCTTTCCTCAACCCTAGTCCAGGGCCGCAGCAGGAGGGCGCGCGGCGTGTTTGCAAATAAACACCCGGCGAAGCCCCGGAGCGCACAAAGCGTCGCAGGCGGCCCTGTTCAATGCACGCCGGGGCCCCGCGCCCTTCTCACGCACGTACAAATACTATGGGAATTCACAATTTTGAAATACTAATAATATTCCGACTAGATTTCGTAGTTATTATTACGTGATAGAGGTTTTGGATTGCTTATTACTTTTGGGAACTCCTTCTTCTTACAGATCGCTATGAGAAACAGGATCCGTCAATAGTCTTAATCTAGAGGAAATAACTTTACATCAGACTCACCTATGAGAACGTAAACTTTGAGCTAGCCAATATATCGAAGTTACGTTAAAGAACAACCGCAGTCGCTCATTGCTTCATTGGTGTAGGAAAAAAACAAGACGAATCCTGTCCTGCGCACAATTGGGTCACTGTTGACCTGTTCCATAAACAAGTCAGAAATATACTCCATGTGAGTGCATCGGGATTGTTTGCGGAGTACCAAACTAATGGCTTTAATGCAGTACTCCGAATAAAAACTATGTCCCTAATTGCAAAGGTTAGAAGCAGTCCTCATAGCATCCTGAAGACATTTGCGGATCGCTAACGTCTCCACTATGGGGAGCTTCTTGGCAAGAGTGATCGTCACTGTTGCACTCTACATTAGTTGGTATTAATAGATATACATTTGTACTTTACTAACAATAGTCATTAAGTCATTTGTTTACTAACAATACCATGGGTGGATCTACGGTCTGAATTAAAGTTATTTTACTTTTATTTAGTTTTACTCCAAGAATTTCAACATAAACTGTTGTTATTCACAATTTTACATTTCCTACTCATCATATCAATTCGTTTGACAAGTGAAGAAACAAAATATAAAACTTTCACCACCAAATAAAATTGGTAGTGCCCAATAAAATAGCTTTTACGTAAGCCCCAACATAATCTCACAATAAAAATGTTAAACAGTAGGTAGTGGGGCGACAAATAAAAAATACATTTAGATAATGTTAATGGCCTCTGTAAAGATTTGGTGACAGTGGCTTCTTCGCAGTCCGCCTCTGTTGTTTTATGGCGCTTTCAAATTTAGTGATGTTGAATGAGTTATGGGTTGGTTGGTTTAGATTATCATACTAGTGATGTCACCAGACTTCATGCCAGTAATTGAAGGCGTGACTGCCTCGTTGGTGTAGTGGCAAAGTTTCTGCCTTACATCCGAGAGGTCCTGGGTTCAAATCTCAGGTCGAGCTAAAAATTGTTTCTGAGATTTCCTGTCATGAATTTCTCATAAACAGCTCGGAGTCGGGAAGTTGGCGGTGTTACACCCCCGTGCCTCGGAAAGCACTTTAAGCCGTTGTCCTGGTCCTGATCTCTCTCAGGTCGGATTGTCGACTTACCGAACTTTGAGAGTGATGGAATACACACCTGTGTATTGCGCTCGCACTTGTACACTATAATATCTCCTGCGTAGTTGGCTGTTGAGATTGGCCGCCGTGGTCGGCGGCCAATCTCAACAGCCAACTACTAATAAACCAATAGCCAATTACTAATAAACGGAGTCCTTATGTTTACATCAGGCGATGTGTTGGATTTCTTTCTCAAAGTTTCCTACGTCATTAGTATATTATTTAGGAGTACATTTTACCAAAAAAAAAAGTATTGATAGTTGGAACAGGGTTAAAATGGTAAAACAGACCACACACACATGAGACTGGCTTGTCCTGGTATTGTTAAGAAAATTAAGATATTTTATTGCAGGACGAGTTTTGGGATTCTTGGGAAATCTTACGTTATAAATGCAGCAAGTGGTTTCTTTCTTTCTATGAGTACCTTCGTAGAAACGTTTCATGATACGTTTTTCCGATACATTACTCGTATCTTAACGTAGATTCGTAGGCTGACGCAATACTCACACTTAATTAATAACGGACATTGGCCTTTGTTTGTAATTGTTGTTTCTATTTTTACTTCTTGCGTGTTTTATATGTATAATAGGTATGTATTTATTTACAAAAAAAGTATTTAAGTATGTTTATCCGTTATCTAGTACCCATAACACAAGCCTAGTGGCTTACTTTGGGACTAGAGAATTGGTGTGATTGTTGTGAAATATACATTTTTTTACTTCTTTCATAAATAATATCACTTTAATGCTAACTTGTAATAGTAGACCGCCTACATGTGCATTTTTTTTCGTTTTGATGAAAGTGCTTTATAGGTTTCTCAATATTCAAACTAGTGTTATGTGATAACATGAACAACGTACCTTATTAAAAAATTAAACAGTTTTATTCTATACTAGTGGCCGCCCGCGACTTCGTCCGCGTGGAAAGCCTTTATCTTAAAAATTCTTTATGAATTGTAGCCTATATGTTATTCTGATGTATAAGCTATATTGTGGTAAAGTTTCATTCAAATCCATCCAGTAGTTTTTACGTGAAAGAGTAACAAACATCCATACATCCATACTTACAAACTTTCGCCTTTATAATAGTAGTAGGATAGTACAGGAGGTGGAGACCTGTGAGGTGAGCACGAACACTATCGTAAAGTACCTATCCGTGTCGTCCAAACGTCAGAAACTGACAGTTTCCCCATACAAATTGACAAGTTAACGATAGGTAAACGCTACGAACACGTTACAATAGTTGTTTGTGCTCACCCCACTTGTGTCTTGTACTACAGATTGTTTTACAAGCGCCAGTCTTTACAATAAGTAAAACAATTACACAATGTTTTGAAACGACAACAAATTTGTATTACCTAGTGTTGTAAAGAAAATAAATTACTTTATTATTATGATATAGACATAACTTAAGCAGATCTCAGTGAGGTAACTTAGTCACAACAAATGTTTTTGCTCATGGCCATATACTGAGTTCTGCTCGCTACCTCACAGTGCTAAAAGATCTTTTTCACCTCCGACCTCCGACGAAAAAAAGGGGTGTTATAAGTTGGCCACCTATCTGTTTGTGTGAAGGTTTGTGATTTTGTGTGTTTCTGTGGTATCGCAGCATTCGTAGCCCCCGAACGGATAGACCGATTTCAAAGCGGTTTTTTCCGAAAGATAATTTAATTACGGTGGGTATTAGCTATAGTAAGTTGGTTGAACTCCGTCCAGCCATTGCAGCTATCCAGCAGTTTACCTGGCTCACCTGGTTTTCCAACTATGAAGTCATTTTTATATAAATCCAAAGTGTGTGTTTTATTCAGTTTATTTGACTAGTTAATGAAATTATTAATAGAAGTATTAGTTTTATGCATGTTTTATTTATACATTCCCATTGAATACTACTAACATTGTACAAATCTCAACAATTCCACATTATCTTTAGGGCACAATCAAATCGTATTCAATTAACAGTCATAAACGACGCTCGGCTTACCATTCGGTCGGTATAAACCAATAAACATAAACTTCCAATATAACTAACCTCACCCTGAGTGCTCGAATTAATAAAATTTTGCTAGGGGTGCCGACGGACACATGTTAATTTATATATCTAATGAACACGTAATATACAGAATAGAATTGACACCACCAATCGTTGACTTACTTTTTATGAACTGTCAAAACGCTTTTCTCTATAGCGTTTGTATAAGAATAACACACTTTGACGTCATCGCGTGCAATGCCGACTTAGTGACTATTTATCGATTGAATTAAAATTAAAAATCAAATTTTATGAACTGCAGAAAAATATTAATGAAATGGGATCTAAAGTTATGAATTATTTTATAGAAATTAAGTTTTCGAATATTTATTTCATAGTGGAAACAAGCCTATTACAGACCTTTTATAGTCTTGATGACACCACCAACCGTTGACATACTTTTTATCATCTGTCAAAACGATCTGCCCCCATAGATTTTGTATGGAAATACTCCAACGTTACGTCACGTTAGAGTATCAAAAATCGGAGTCAATTGACTGAATATTTGTGAAAATATGTGTGATTTGTATGCTTTTCTACAGCTTTTTGGAAACTAACAGGTTCAATTACTTACTTCTTAAAGGTTATGTTTTTAAAACGCCATTGGTCTTGAAAATATTTACGGTAGGTGTCACCATGCCTATTCCAAAACTTCTGTTTAGAGCGGTTGACACTGGTTTTTAATAACATGCAGGATTTAGGGGTTCTTTCATCAGAACATCGTAAAAAAATAATGCCTTAACGTCATTAAGATTAAGGCTTAACAGTTTTTATAGTTAATTTAAGACTTTTTCTCAACTCTATTATCAAAAGTTTTTTGTTTAATTCTGATGTAGTTATAAATAATTTGATAGGGATGAAATTGAATGCACGAAAGATAAAAAATAACACAGAGGCATCCCTATCACCAATTTTGATTACCGATTGGAGTCCAATTTATATGTGTGATAAAAGTGAACATCACGGCAGTGTGTAACGGGCCTTTATCGTGACGTGTCGTTTTGTCTCTGCCACCGACGGAATTCGTATTCGCTTATATTTTAAGGAAAATAAATAAATGAAAATATATACAACAACATCACATACATTCACACACATAGATCTGACTCTGTGGTAATTAGCTTAAGCACTTGTGTTACAGATATCAGAATCAACAATGGTAAATTGTTACAAATAAATACATATAACACCCCCAGACCAGTACAAACAGACATGTTAATGCACACAAATGTTTGTACAGTGCGGGATCGAACCCGCGACCTCTTGGTTAATAGTCAACTTCTAGACCATTACACGAAAGTCGTCGTCAAAAAAAACAGTTATGCCATTGCCAAAGGTAGACTTAGTATATAGAATGGTTTCTTTTAAAACGCTTGTTGTACTGAGTCACTTTATCCATAAACAAGTGGGAAAATGTATTTGTAATGTTAAGTATTTAAAAAAAACTGTTAGCACATTTTGTGTAGACAGGAACGTAAGTTAATATTTTTGAGTGATGGTAGTTTACAATTTTTTCAAAACTATGTAATGACAACTAACACCTTAGTCTACCTGTGACTATGGACGCTGAAAAGGGTCATTTCAATATTTAAAAAAAAAACTTGAGTGTCGACATTTGATAGAACAGAACCTATTCCATAGAAAAGTCCATTGTATATGGAAATGCGATAGATATATTAATACCTTTATTATTTGGTAACCCCAATAACAAGTATAGTACCTACATATATAGGGTGCGGACGTGAGAAGCACTAAAATGAAACAAAGGATGTATGAGATCTTCACGTATACGTTTCCATTTCCGTTATCATCAAATACATTCCCAATCCCGGACTACATTGTCTATAAAACTCAAAAATTCATAAATCATACTTATATAATTTAAATCGACATGTTTAACGATTTTAAAACGCAAAAAAATCATTAAAACCTACTCGGAGTGAAGTCTGCCGATATTGAACGAGACGGTTATTAATAAACTTTATATTAATCGGCTTAAGAACGTCTACTGCTAATTAGTGACAGCCAATTATCCGATGTTTCGAGACAATAACTTATGAAATAAGTACTGAAAGGCACCGGGCGGACGATCGCGAAATTAATTTTGTGCAAAAACAAAACACGGTTAGTGACATCGTTGGGCCACAGTGTAAATATAAGTTAAAACAGTATGTGAACAAAGATCGAGTAGGTACATGAAATGACTCATACAAATACTTGACGCACGGCTCAACAGGGCCCTTAGGATAAGAACGTCGCGCAGTACCTACCGATCCAATACCCGTTGAAGCGTTCACCTCTGCTGTGTCATTTTGCTCATTTATTGTTAGCTTCCATTCTGCTTATATCTATTCTGTGGTTCGGACGAGCTTGTTAGGGCTTACGGACAATGCATATTAAAAAGTCGATTGTTCTACGAGTATTAGTTCTAGTTCTACTTTGATGAATGGATGCGATTCGTACGTCATTCTGTAGGACCTGTTCGTTTTATGACAATTTCTTCAGTGTTGATACGAGAAGAAGGGCCCGTATTAGCGTTCGTGCACACGATACATTGTTGACACGAGTCTCGCCGCTCCCGCCACCGCGCCGCTGCCGCACCGCCACCGCATCTCCGCCGCACCACCACCGCGATGTCTGATCGTTTTTTACTGTTGCATGATACTGTTGCATAAATATTTAATGGTTACGGAGATCGCACGTGACGCTTAGCACTAAACTAACCAGCAATGTATAACACAGTATCGTTAAACGGTAAAATTACGCTGAGATAGCGCGGTTGGTTCTAATTTCAAAATAATGGAAAATTACTATTAACAGTTTCTGTTGCGCCTAAACAAGATCGTACAGTATCAATACGAGTAGTTCCCCGGTTTCGTACACGGAGAAAACACAGTGACTTAGCCATTTGACAGTTAACACTGTACAATTTTCGATATAATATTTTATCTAGGTTTGAGTAAGATAACACCAACGGAATACTACATTTGCATTTAAGTACGCTCGCAAACTTTTTTATAACGCTGACAAAATGTTGACACGCTGCATTGCTATAGATGCTATTTGCTTGCAATATTTTGACATCCAACTATCTAGTTCATTAGTCCAAGAAGCATAGCACTGGTGGAAATGGATTCAGCTAAACTAAGTTTTTTTTTATAGTACAGAATGATGTATGCTATGGATGTTTCTCTGTAGATGGTATGGTAGTTTCTCTGTATCTGTCTAGAAGAATCTTGAGATGCCCATCACTCGACCCGCTGTACAGCTTAGCTTAGCATCAGTGAACACGGTCACAAAGAGCCGTATCTTAGCTTTCACATTCGCAGCATCACTGCATAGCACAACTAGTGCTAGAACAGTTCCTTGAGACCTCCATCTAGCCCCACTTTCATTAGTTCCTGGCGTTGTGACACTATTCCCCGATAAACCCGTCACCAAAGCGCAGCTCTCGTTTGACAGGCACAGATAACTTCGGACGAGAGATACTACTCCATTACCGAACCCCGTTCCATCACAAATATCGGATGCTACGCGCAACGTGTGAACGCCCGTGATAAGATACGGAGCTGTGACGCGAATACTAGTTCTCCGAGCTGGTTTGGCTCCTGGCTGGTTTTGAGATAACGTTATTTCCTTGTTTTTTTTTTTAATTTTCGTTATCGTTTGAAATTTGAATTTGAGAATGTACGGGTATTAGATTACATAAGAGTTAAATGGACATTTTGTAGACATCATATCGCTGAGCTGACAATGTGTCTTTGATACGTAAATGTATTTGGTAGTTTAATCCAGAATTTAAGACAATTTTGATTTGAGTCTTTTATGTAATAATTGCCAACTATCGTTTTCAAATAATATTTAGTTTTAAAGTAAGTCTCCTTTTATGTTCGTGTAAGTACATTCCTAAACTAACAGCCCGTCTAAACAATGTTTTATTTTTGTTACGACGAATCCCTAATTACCAATAATAGACTCTTTACTAATTTGTAGAAAAAAATTACAAACCGAACTAAAAACTTAATTGTAATCGCCTATAGGGTTAGAAACACTACAATTATGGCAAAATAGATTTTCCGAGTCATTTGTTGAAGGTTCTAGAAAAAGCAGACGCGTGGCGTGAGCTAATAAAAAGCACTTATTAAACGAACTGACCATGTGTGTAAACTTATGGGCACGATCATTTCTATATTCCCCTATGAATACTAGATAAGCATTAGTTAATAAGATTATGTAAAATATGATAGTAAAACTCCTGTTCGTATAATTATCTACTTTTTACATAATCTAAGCTTATTTATTTAAATCTTTGAACTGATTTTGATAACAATTTGCAAACTGGCCCTAAGTAGTTGACATAATGTTGGTTAATTTGAATTTAAATAAAAAAACTATGTATTGAGAAAACTTTTTCTATTTTTCTAATAATAGTTTACTAGTGGCCGCCCGCAACTTCGTCCGCGTGAGATATTATACAATAAAATAGCTCCTATGCGACATGTGCGGCACCATCTATCGGTAAGGTATGAGTTAATTTTTTTTTTTACCGGATCCAGATGTTTTGTCGCGGAATAAAGTAGCCTATGTCACCCTCCAGCCTTCTACCTACCTCCATACAGAAAAATATATCATAACAGTACTTCGTTGAGACGTGAAAGAAGGAAAAACAACCAAACAAAGTAACCATCTCATTTATAACATTTGACGACCACTTTGGTGTAATAGTCAAGAAGTTGACTATTGACCAAGAGGTCGCGGGTTCGATCCCCGTACTGTACAAACATTCGTGTGCATGAACATGTCTGTTTGTACTGGTCTGGGTGTTATATGTATTTATTTAAGTTTATTTGTAATACAACTGTTGATTTAGATATGTGTAACACGAGTGCTTAAGTTACTTAGCACGGAGTCAGATCAATGTATGTGATGTTGTTGTGTATTTATAAAAAAAAATAACATTAGTAGTGATAGGGATAGTCATAGGGATGTATAATACATAACATAACTTAAACATTTAAAGACAGAGTTTCATGATATAAGTGACAAATTTTGTGCCTACTATGTTCAAGGTTAGTTAATTTGGAACTACGTGATGTAGAAATTTGTACGCTGTATTCTCGTCAAAATATTTTTATGCCCGCTTATAAATGGAAAGCGGTGGGCGCCGATAAAATCTTTGTACGTGTTGAGAAAATCCAAGTTTTGCACATCTGTTGTGGAGGAGTGACTTTGTGTTAGCTAAAGCTAGCCACAGACGAAGTCCTTTAAGATACCGTTAAACCAACCGGGGTACATTTCTACATCGTTCTGCGACCGTAATGCCTCGTGATGTTGCTTCCAGCAAATACCAGTGGTGATATTTATAGTATTTTTACTATTTTATTGATATGACAAGCTTCTATCGATTTATTCATATTATGGTCATTTAAAAGTGACGTCGTCGTGTTATTGATTTGGGTTGTAATACCGCTTTTGGTACTATATATATAGATAGATAGATAACCACTTTATTTAACAACACAAAACAAAATTACAGACAACTTTAACAAAGAACGACGTACAATTCAGGCGGTCTTATTGCTTATAGCGATCTCTTCCAGACAACCGTCGGTTAAAAGAACATTTAATTAACATTAACCTAGATTCTCGAGAAGACGGTTTATGATTTGAAGTTGCTCTACAACTTTAACTCAAGTGCTGACGTGGTTGAACAAACTTTTGACGATTGGTATACCTTATTCTACGTACTTAAAATATATTTAAATAATAATTATAATTCCGTTTATTTCCAAAAGTATTTTAACATTATGTTAATGAGTTTTCCCGGTAAGTTGTCTAAGACACTATGTCTTGGGAATAACTCGCTCTTTCCCCAGGTGGTTAACATTATATTGCAATTTTAAACACCGTGATATAATTTTTCAATTTTATTTTAACATTTTTACTTTTACAATATTACCTTTTCATTTTTACTTTTACAATTTTACTTATTTACTTATATTTGTCACACGTGTGCGAGCAGCTTAAGTAGCCCAATTTGTATGCACGCTCGGATGTCGATAGAAAACGCATGACCTCGGCAAATTGAGCCGAGAAACTTTGACATGACGACCTGACGATATCGAGATGAACTAAAGATAAAATGACAGTTTAAAAAAAAAAACTTAAAAAAAAGTAATTATCTTAAGTTCATTTTCAGCAGGTAATATACTCAAGTCCAGGCTGTATGGATAAAATCCTTTGCCTTTTCCAAAACGGAAAGAAAAGAACAAAAAAATCTTAAGTTCATTTTTTTGGTTTTTGAAAGAAGGTTATGGAATGAATGAAGGAAATTTGTTGTTAGTGATAAATGCAATTAGGTTGTTAAGCCGGAGTTCAGTTATTTTCTTTACATTACCTAACGATATTTTTTGATAAGCTGTTTCAATGTTCGACATTGAGGTGAATGGGAACATTAAATTGTCATTTTTGCGTATTCTTCTAAGCTAACTCTATCTGTTTGCTTGTTACCTTAATACGTTGAAACCATTGAAAATACCAGTCTTCTTGTATCATTTGGCCTATTTTGAGTTTGCACATACCCTTCATTATTTTCATTTGTAACATTCGTCGACAATAGCCTAGAACTACTGATAAAAAAGTTCCAAAAATACCTACTCCCGTATTCGGCCGCTGCACTTACCATCAATCGCCTTTCTCCGACACGTAAAAATGCTAATTAGTGATAAATTTGTCGGCGCTGGCTCCGTGTGAAAGGGCGCGAACCGCAGGTAACCGCCACCATTCGTCTAATTCGGCCGGGACGAATGTGGTGGGACGAGAATAGATGTCACACCCCTACTATTGTCGCGTGGGCTACACATATTAACAGAAGCGCTATTAATCAGATTTTTTAATTTTTTTTCGAAATAAGAATGCCAGCTGACGGAACGCAAGATCGTGATAAGGTCCCCAGCACTCTTAGTCCCTTAGCCGTTGTCTTTAGGTTCGTGTCGCTAAGTCCATAAATCTCACTTTTTGGAAAGCGAATTTCTCTAACAATACAGAATTATGCGTACCTGCATTTCGAATGCACACGCATCTTGCTAACTTATTCTGATTGGCAACGCCAGGTTACGACTCTCAACGTAACTTTAAGACACGGGGTCTGTACCCCAAAGTGGCTTCCTCCGCCCCTTATTGCCACCCCTAACCTCACAACTAGTCTACATTTGATACTGATCAACTGATAACCTCAGACACTGATACACAACCCCACAGCGATGAACAATCTGATCTCAATATCTCATATTATGTCCAATTAACATAAGAAATACACTTTTCAAGTATTATACATTATTGCATTGAGTATAAGCAAAATAAATATGATAGAACTCACCAGAAAACTGCTCACAAACTCACACCTTCTCCCCAATCCGTTTTCTCCAACGCCCGTTCAACAGCGTACGTGTTCCGACAAGAAAAAAGTCTACCTCCAATAATAATTGTACCTTCACATAAAAGTGTTACTGAATAAATAATATAATAATAAAAATAACGTTATAATACTAATCGTTATCGTTACTAACGTTTTTATAATTTATTCAATTCGCGATATTTGACTGATATTCGCTACAGTTCGTGATAGCCATCGCAGTCTTTTTAGAAGCTTGACCGTGCCAGCAAACGCGCTGGCTAGACTCGAAAATACAATGAAACGTTACGGAGTACCATCTATAGTTTTAATTGTATATTCGAGCCTTCGTTACATTTCGTCGGCCTCAGGATTCTAATTCTACTGATGGGAATTAAACATTCTTATCAAAATGTGCCAGGGAAATAGCTAGTAAGCTACACTGGCTAGATACAGCTAAGAACCAAAGTGATTAAATTATTAAATATAATTAAAAAAAAACGTTTTGAAATCGGTCCATCCGATCGTGTTCTTCGATGCCACAGACCGACACACACAAAAACACATAAAAACAAACACATACACACACAAACAGACATAAGGGTCAATTATAGCACCCGTCTTTTTGTCGGAGGTGAAAAAATTAACTGAACAAGATACCTACTCTCAGACGAAGTGCGCAACTGAAGTTTGCCAAAATTCAAGAATCAAATAGGAAATGTACGGTGATCGGCACATCGCGTAAAACACTGCGGTATATTATGCGTTTGTGATACGGGCGATTTTACAACAAACATGGGAAATGCGATGTGCTGACGACTGTATTCACTTCAATACAACTGAAGATAGGTTAGGACGAGGCTTAGTTATCCAATAATACAAGCATGCCACAGGTCTCATGGTTTTAGCAAACAATGGGACTATCCAGACAATTTGAAAAGAAAAAATAAAGATTTTGACATTGTAGTTGCCAATCCGCGAGGCCGAGAGATGCAGGGGCGTGGCCCGCTTTGTCTTGTCATTGGATATATTCATGATGTCAACGTAGATAATAATATACTTATTAAAAAAAGACGTTCTTTTCAATTAAATCACAAAAAATGGAAATATTTTTATTTACGCTGTAACAAGCTCTTTGTTTTTAATAAAATCTTGCAAGCTACGCTCCCACTTTCAAGTTTCCGATGAGCTGAAATTTCGGATTTAAGTATAATAAAATAAGTACATAGCAAAATAGTCGAAAATATCGCCTCTGCTAATTAGTGGGTGAGTGACGAGTGTCAGTGGTAGCGGGCCGGTCGCGGGCGATTGGCTGCCGCCGCTGTAACTGTAGACAATCTTATGCTGAAAAAGGACGACTAAACCTTTACTTTCCGTTTTTATGCCCAAAAAAGTAAAAAAAAACTCATTTTTTTGTTTAATAAGTATCTCCTCTGTTATTTAGTGAGTGACGAGTGTCAGTGGTCGCGAGCGATTGGCCGCCGCCGCTGTAACTGTAGACAATCATGTGCTGAAAAAGGACGACTAATCTTTTACTTTTCTTTGTTATGCCCAATAAAGTAAAAAAAAAACAAATTTGCTGAAAAAACTCATTTTTTTTCCTTGTTCAATATCACCACAGTGTGTGTCAGTGGTAGCGGGCCGGTCGCGGGCGATTGGCCGCCGCCGCTATAACTGTAGACAATCATACTTTCCTTTGTTATACCCAATAAAGAAAAAAAAACAAATTTGTTGAAAAAACTCATTTTTTATCCTTCTTAAATATCGCCTCTGTTATTTAGTGGATGAGTGACGAGTGTCAGTGGTAGCGAGCCGGTCGCGGGCGATTGGCCACCGCCGCTGTAATTGTAAACAATCTTACGCTGAAAAATGACGACCAAACTTTAACTTTCCCTTTTTATGGCAAAAAAGTAAAATTAATAAAAAAAATTGTTTGTTCCTTCGGTTTCCGCGAACAGTAGACATTGAAATGAGATACTTTTTACGGATTATTTCGCAATTTATTTACATTTTGTTTTTAACAGATGTTTCGGACCTTTTTCAGCGTCCGTGGTCACAGGTAGACTAAGGTGTTAAATGTTTGAAATTACATAGTTTGAAAAAAAAATGTAAACAAATCGCGAAATAATCCATATAAAGTTTCTCATTTCGACAAATTAGTTATAAAATAATATTTTTTTCCCTGTTGAATATCGCCTTTGTTATGGAGTGGGTGAGTGACGAGTGTCAGTGGTAGCGGGCCGGTCGCGGGCGATTGGCCGCCGCCGCTGTTAGCCGGAGTCATCTGTCGGTGACGGCCCATCAATCGACGCTTCTGACGCGGTGTCAGATACTACAGACGCCTGTAGACAATCTTACGCTGAAAATGGACGCCTAAGCTCATACTTTTCCCTTTTTGTGCCCTATAAAGTAAAAAGAAAAACAATTTGTTAAAAATTGACCTCGTCACTATCGGTTATGACCTATTTTTAAGAAACTTTATAATACCTTTGGATTTTTTTTTGTTTGTAACTTTGAACTTTTTTGACTAGGTGAAAGTTTAAAATTCGACTTAGTCTTAAATGAAAGCTCAGAGAGTAATTTCGAACAGACATAACACTTAAAAAAATCTTTTCGGCTCCGGTCATCGGGGAGCTACCGAGAACCTTTATGGAGTCGTTGAATTTTGTAAGTTCTTTTTAACGCTTTGAGCCAGCGTATGTTTCATCAATGATTTTGGGAGACATCCTCAAATCAACCGAGAGAAATATCAGAGAGTAATGTTGGAAATTATTCCTTTAACTTGTTTTCGAATAAGTTAATTTGGCTAAAGCCATAAATGAAAATCTATAAAAATATTTATTTCTTTTATTTGTTCCTCTGCGTAGATAGTTGTACAACAACGGATCAGGCAGGGTGTTAAGACCATTCTGGAAATACCTAATATCTTTGATTTCTTCATGTAAATACACCAAATTAGTTTAAACGTTACGACCTAAAAAATTCCAGACTTTCGCCGCAACAAGCAAGGTATATACTTACATACAACGCCGGTACAATCCAAAGAGTATAGTGGGTAATTAACAGAAATGACACACCGTTGCGAATTGAACAGTTTCTGCCCAAGTTCGCCACACCTCGGACCGTGGCTCTATAAATTTTGCACCGTGACGTGATGCCAGATAAGGCCGGGGCTTGAAGAAAGCGGCGCTGGGCGCGCATTGTTAAAGTTGTTTATTCTAACAATATGTGGAGATGGAGATGTGGAGATTAGGTAATCGAGTTATCACTTGGTGCTCCAGTGATTTGTGTGTTAGACTAATTGAGTCGCGTGGTGCGTTCAGACAGTACAGAACTAAAGGAACGGCTAGGAAAATTTATGCAACCTAAGAGTGGTGCTTTGTGGTTAATTGTTTTGATTTAGAGGCGTGATGCTTATCCTGTACGATTTGTTTGTAGATGCTCCTAAATAGAATAATGTTTTTTTTTTAAAGAATGCAAATTAGAATAATTTTATAATTTGATTGTAAGTATTTTTCTAAATATTACTTGAGGAATTGTTCGAACCAAACTAAGCTAGTTATATGTATATTATACATTTATTGAATGCTTAGGTAAAATCTGCATCTATATTAGAAGTAACGAAATCATTGGAGGAATTCGAAATGAAACAAAAGCATTAATTGTCGCCGAAATACCAAAATAAAAGTAAGAGTTTTCGAAAAAAAATTAAAAACCAAACAATAGTCCGGTGTCATGCGCCATAACGAGGATCAAATTAAAAACCCGGTACCGGAGCCGAAACCGATACCCTTTCGGTACCACTGCGGTAGTACTAAAATTAGGGCTGCCGTCATATTTTAACCGATAAATATGTCAATCTTGTGAATCTTTGGGTAAGAAAAATAATTTCAATCCAATATTAATACATCACAATTACAAACTGATATTCTCGATCACTTTTTTAAGTGGTTTTGAACTATCCATATCTATTTATTTCGATATTTACATAATTAATTAAGTTTGCAGTACCACGCATTTACAGCTTAGTATTTAACAAAGCAACTTTGTCTCTATTTGATGTCGTAACTATGATATTATGACTTGATTGTGCATGAATGCGTCCAAATTAGACTTAATTAGCGAATTAATCACCTGCCAATGCTTACTGACGACGGTTGACCAGTGTAATCCATTTTTCTACTCACGCGACCGAGTAAATCCAGGCACCCTAATTCCGTGATTATATCAAAATTACAATTGATATCCCAATTTCAATATTGACTAACTAAATATTTTTTTTAAACCTTACATAACAAAAGAAAATAAAAAAGGTACATTGTCAAAATAAAATAACTTCCTATTCTTGTATAAGATTAACTGGTTTTTAGGGTTCCGTACCTTAAAAGAAAAAAACGGAACCCTTATAATATCACTTTGTTGTCCGTCCAACCGTCCGTCCGTCCGTCCGTCTGTCAAGACCGTTTTTCTCAGGAACGCGTGGAGGTATCAAACTGAAATTTCTATATGATACTTAGGTCTACTGTCCCTGTAAGCTGTAGAAAAATTTATCTTCTAAGCCAACGCAATCAAAAGATACAGCCATTTAGGCCGCAAATTTACGCAAATGTTCGACTCTCGCACGGGAATCAAAACCTACAGGGTACTTCCCGTAAACTTAGAATCTTGAAATTTAGCACGAAGTTACGTCTTATAGTACAGATATAGGAAAAATTACGAAAACCGTAAATTTTCAGTTTCATCATATAAAAAAAATATTTGAAAAAAATATTTTGACATTTTTGAAAATTTAAAAGTTACTACTCCTTATCTACAGGTTTGTACGGAACCCTCGGTGCGCGAGTCTAACTCGCACTTGACCGGTTTTTTTTCAGTATATTGCCTCGTTCCACTATTACAATTGTGTTCACGTGGTCATGATCTAACTAGGTTCTTAGTAAAAAAAAACTTTTCAAGTCTTTTTAAACTTACATTGCAATTTACAGTATTGTTATTTAAAATCACACAACCCTATTCTGCTTGGGCTAAAGCAAGAAACGAGGCGATTGGTCACGCACCACACCGCGGTATATTTGTTCACAATATGTCACGCGAGGACATAACACGCCTGTGCACCCGTAAATACCGATACCGAAACCAAATACAAGTTTACGGTATTGAAACGTTAATTTGTCATGCCGCGTTTGACACCCGATTCTGTTGTTAGCTCATTTTTAATGCTCTCTCGTAAAATGGACAAAGTTGCCGACGGCTGTTATCAAAGTCGCGTTGGGTTGAACTCGATAAGGATTCGCTTGAGTCAAGCCGCGTTATGCAGATTAGAAATATAATGCATTGATTAGAAATGCACTACAATGATTAGAAATACACTACATTGATTGTTTTTTTAAATTATCTAATAGCGCACGGAGGACAATTTTTGGCTATCATATTACAATGTCAAAAAGTGAGACTTCGTACCATAAGAGTTATATTCACTTATTTTGGGACACCCTATATTTTCAACTTTCAGCGAACCAGTTTTATATTTCACTATCAAAATAAACATATTTAGATAACGTACTGAACAATGGGGAAACCGACGAAAATAAATAAATATTTTTAAAATCTAGGTATAACTAAAATTAGTTTTAGCTAGCTACGAGTATACCTAGATTTTAAAAATATTAATTTATTTTCGTCTGTATAAGTATCTGATCATTTTTAAAATAACATTGAATACAGGATAACTGATTTTCTTTGTTGCCTCAAACAATAGGCACATTCCTTAATATTAGGTCCTTACCTATGAAATTGGCGTTTTGTATGGGAGGAACAAAAAGTCGAAATTTTTTTATATAGCATATTTATTTAATCAAAGTATGAGCCATTGTAATCTATGCACTTTTGCCATCTCATAGGTAGTTCATTGATCCCTTTACTAAAAAAACCATTCGAACGGGAATCAATAAAATCTTTGAAGGCGACTTGGACTGCCCCATCTGAGTTGAACTTTTTCCCTTGCAAGAAGTTATCCAAATTTCGAAAAAAATGGTAATCTGTTGGAGCAAGGTCCGGGGAGTACGGTGGATGCCTTAGAGATTCCAATTGAAGTTCTTCTAATTTGCTAGCCGTCTGTTGTGCAGTGTGTGGTCTAGCGTTGTCGTGAAGCAGCAGTGGCGTAGAGCGATTGACCAGCCTTGGTTGTTTAGCAACTAGCTTTTCCATCATGGTTTGCAATTGCTGACAATAGATATCTGCCGTAATCGTCTGGCCAGATTTGAGAAAACTGTAATGAACGACACCGGCGCTAGTCCACCAAACGCTTACAAGTAACTTTTTATTGGTCAATTTTCGCTTGGAGCAGGCTTTGGATGGCTTGCCAGGGTCCAGCCATTGCGATGAGCGCTTCCGATTATCGTAGAGAATCCACTTTTCATCACAGGTAATGATTCGATTTAAAATCCCTTCGTTATTGTGCCGGTCAAGTAATGTAACGCAGCAGTTGACGCGCGTTTGCCGGTTTGCTTCACTCAATTCGTGAGGAACCCACCTTTCAAGTTTTTTAATCTTCCCAATTTGCTTCAAGTGGATTAAAACAGTTTTATCACTAACGCCAAAGCCTGCAGCTAACTCGGACGTGGTTTGCGATGGATCCGCTTCCACAATAGCCTTCAATTCTTCATTATCAACTTGGGTCTCCGGCCGTCCACGGGGCTTGTTTTGCAGGTCGAAATTTCCAGAACGAAAACGTTGGAACCAAAAACGCACTGTGTTTTCTTTTGCGACACAACCGCCATACACATCATTAACCCTTCGAGCCGTTTCCGCAGCACTGGTGCCACGGTGGAACTCGTACTCGTAAATAACGCGATATTTCAAATTTTCCATTTTGTAAATTGAGCGATGCAAACAGAAAAAAGATAAGTAAAAAAACAAATGAATGACGGTTTACGAAACACAACTACATGTGGAAATAGCTGTATAAATTTGAATTTCGAATTCCTAACCAAATAGGAAAAATTTGTGATCAAAGTGGCCAGTACGACAAAACGCCAATTTCATATGTAAGGACCTAATATTTTGACGTGCTTTCATTACATAACATATTTTTTGCTAGTTTACGCAATATAATAGTTTTCAGACATCCATTTAATTGACTTATCGCGCTATGAAGCGTTTTTTAAGAATCTTGAAAAAAAAACTAGTGTCATTGTCTGATATCAAGCTTAGGATCATATTGCAACGATTGAACTTTTATAAATACTTAGTTTTGCTGTTGGAAATTTAAAAAGCAGACACACACTTTTTTTAAATCACAAAATAGAAACATTATCATCAAAACGCAAGAGAGTTTGAACCAATAATAATTCGCTCTCGCTGTTTATCGGGGACCCTACGGCGCAAAATATCTTAATAATTAAATTAAAATGAAAATTTACAATTTTATTGTAAAAAAAGTATTTAAGAAGGTATGTTTATCCGTTGTCTAGTACAAATACAAATAATTTATTTCATCAGCTTAAAAATAAATACATCACTTTGGTTAGAAGCTCCTTTTAAGCTACGACAAGCTTGTGTTAGGAGCATCTTCTCTTCCATAACAATGAATATATCAGTAATTTAATTTAATTTAGTTTATTTTAATTTAACAGACACTTTTTTATTTTTATTTTTTAGTCATCAGTAACAATTATATAGATTATGTTTTATTTAGTAGTAATTATAATTAAAGTTATTTATTACAGAGGAAATATAATAAGCATCTTTTGATTATATGTGTGTATATAATTATGTGTGTGTGTGTGTGTGTGTGTGTGTGTGTGTGTGTGTTTGGTGTGTGTGTGTGAATGGCTTTGCATGAAATTGTTATTTATTTAATTATTTTCTGTTGTTTACTGTTGTTGTTGTTGTTGTTGTTAGCCCTACGACAGCATAGCTTATCTTGGGATCAGTAGATCTCTATAAACCATAACACAAGCCTCGTAGCTTAATTTGGGACTAGAGAATTGGTGTGATTGTTGTGAAATATTTATTATTGAATTATAAAAATCTTAACCAAGACCAAAACCAAGTGTGATCCTATGCTATGATTAAAGTCCAGGGGATATGGTAACACTTCTAAATTGACTGGTTATTTTTCCTAATTTCCCACGACACGGCAATCTTTTCTAAAGAGGGCCATCGGGCGCTATTCAAATCCCGACCCGCACCCCCGTGGGTCCACGGCCGGGGTCAACCGCCGCGATACCATCGGTCGTGAGCCGAGGGGATAGCTTCATTTTAGCGGCCAGCGCGATTTACATGGAACGATAACTGGACCTGTGCTATTGCGCTATTTAATTTTGCACTTTCTTATCGGCCAGTTGGTTTTTGCGAATGTCGTTTCAGTTTCAGATTCCAGAGTGGTATGACAGACATTAGGGTAGTTGATACCAACAATCGTTGACGTACTTTTTATCAAATGTAAACGCTTTTCTCCATAGAGTTTGTGTGGGAATATCACACTTTGACGTCATCGCGATAAATTCCGTTTGAGTAAGTATTTATCGATGGAATTTCAATTAAAAATCAAATTTTATGAATTGCAGTAAAATATGAATGAAAATCTTACGCTAAATGCACGTATAACAAGAAAAATATACGGATGTTACATTACGGCTACCATTAAAGCAATTGTAATTTTTGTTGGATTTTTCAATTAATATGGCCAAATGGTTTGACAAACTTGAGTTATACTGCAAACAAACAACATTATTGATCTTCACTTTGTTACTATATTTTTTCATACAGCACGGTATGGCGTAGCATTTATCTTTGGCAGTTCGTTTTAAGTTATTATCAGTCTCGACCTAAAATCAGTTTTTTATTACACAGCTTTTCGCTATTACCGGACAAGCGGGCTTAATTAGGAAAATAATTGCCATGGGCATAATTTAAAAAAAGTGTCTGCGCCTAGTTAAGATTTTTATAGGTTTTTCTGAATTCCGTACCGCTAGTGCGAGGCACGCTATTTCACGTGGAATTGTTTCCGAGAATGTGAAACGGATTAGAAATAATGATAATTTGCCCTTTTGCGCTTATTTTTTTCTCTGCTTAATTGTTGCATTTAAAGTGAGACAGCTCCTCTGAATATTACAGTATATATATAATAAATAAAACCTTTTAATAAAATATGAGTCTTTCAAAAAGTTTCACTTCTACGACGACTCTGGCTATTGATAGCAAAAAACCTTATTTTTAATTGCAATTTTCGCTTAACCTTAATTATTCTAATAGAAATTAGATATTATTTTACAGAAAGTTGGTAGCTGAGATATATGCAAGTAATACGCATTTTACCGCGAACTTTATGATCTAGATTAGATTCTAATTCAAGTTTGAAATTTAAGAAAGTTAAGTACTCGTACCTATACCAACGTAGATTTAAAAGACGCAGCATAAGAAAAATACGCCATTAGTGGTTCGATGGTAGAAGTAAATCCCATATAAACAACAACAATTTTCGGTAAAAAGTTTAAAGTTTCTATTTTAATCAAATGTATTTTATAACGATATCTCTATTTATAAGATTTTAGCGCATCTACATCCCATTCAATTATTTTAAATCGTAGCCCACAGCGTTTCCACACTTCGGTGTCTTTTCGTTCGTTTTTAAGCATTATAACTACCATCCATATAATGTAACACACCTAGTATGCAAATGTCAATAAATGAAATGAAATTTCCGCAGGAACTTATTTATTTATTTCTTTGCCTGTCTTGTTTTCCCTCCAATAATGCTAATTACTTTTTTGTTTTTTTTGCTATCTTTTTAATCGGAGCTACGCTAGCTTAATGTTGTAGGTTGACAGTATTAACTGGTAAACAAATTAAAAAAAAAAACAGTAATGGGAATGAAACCAAAGTTAACACTTTTTTTGATTTAGACTAAAACAATCTTATGAGACCATTCTTTAATTCGTTTTAATATTTTGTTGTCTTACAATTACTTGTAATGTTCTTTACATAGGTACTTCACAATTCTTTACATACTCGTAAGTACCTACTTCACAATGTTTTGATTAACGCTAGCTTTTCGTTTCAATCAATAAACGTATAAATGTGTGGAATTGAATTGTGTTGTAAGTTTAAATAGCAATAAGAAAATTAGAATAATTCACTTAGTTTTTCACAAACACATATCACAACATATATGTTAACATTGTTAACACATGTAATGCACTATAAAAAAGGCGTTTTTAGTTACAATATAAAAAGGATGAGAAGTACATAAAGGATGCCTTATGTATCTCTCATCATATACATACGTATTGCAAATTCAAAACATGTTTATGCCTTATATTCTTCTTAAACACTATCATTACATCTTATGTTGACATGTGCCCATAGGACTCGTAATTAAAACCCTCCCATCCTTTTCTAGATGTCCTCAAATATTACATACTTGAAGCGAGTCCCATTACCTACTTCATCGGGAGATCTCGATAGTGCTCGCGGGAGGCCCCAGGCATCGGTGGCTATCTCCCATCGCCTCTTAATTACCACTGGCCACATGGCATTTTTAGACATTTCATTCGTCTATTTTTGACGTTTTATTTCTTTTTTCAAAGTTCGAATTTGGAACGGCGTTGTTTTTATGAAGCAATGGAGTTACTAGAAGCCACTGGCCAGTTTACTTTACGTGAAGATTGTAGAGAGGTTTTAAATTATTACAAACTTGTTTTACTGGATATCTCCACCTTTTTTCGCTCTGTGAGGTGCCGGGTTCAATCTCTGGACGGTGACAATGCTGGATAGCAATTCTCAGTGTTGTCACGGGTCCTGGACCCGTAAAACACCCAGGTTATAGTGGTACAGACGGCTACAGGTCAAGTTTATTAACTTGACCTGTAGCCGTTTTTATATATTTTTCAAGATAGTGATTTTGCAACGAAAATAAGCAGCTTGTTAAGGAGTAGTCTAAACTTTCGCGTTTTTTGCTACTACTTTGGGATCAGAAATTGGTGTGATGTTGTATTTATTACATTATTTTTAAATTTCCTCAAATGCAGTGAGATTTTTAAAATAAGATTTATGATTATATAAAATTTAAGACGAAAAAAGTGATCTAAAATATATATATTTTAATTAAGGCACCAGAAGCTTAGGATAGGTTAGGTTTGGATAACACAAATATAAATAAAATAAATAAATAATAATAATATTCACCGTCAATGAAATGTAAGGTTCTTTTCATTTAACGCATATTGTCTTCTTCCCCAGGCTTTACGGTTCAAAACGGTGTGCCCGGTGTAACACCACGATATCGGCGTCTGAGATGGTGATGCGCGCGCGAGACCTGGTGTTCCACGTGCACTGCTTCTCGTGCGCGCTGTGCAACGCGCCCCTGACGAAAGGCGACACGTTCGGCATCAGGGACTCGGCAGTATACTGCAGGTAACCCTATTCTTTCTGTTTTGTCATCATATCAGCCGTTCGACACTCACTGAGCATAGGCCTAACCTGAAGATCTCCACCGCGAGTCCTGCCGTTCCCGAAACCAGTGGCTTCTCGCGACCTTCATCAGATCGTCGGTCCACCTTGTAGGAGGCCTGCCCACGAAGCGTGGTTCGTCACGCGGTCATATTTCATAGCAATAGCAAAAGGGACTTTGTAGCCTGTTGTATCAGAGATGCGCTGAAATTGTCATTTGAAGCTTTAGATACACCTCGGGCACGATACGTCACAAACGATGCGATTCTGATCCCCCCTGACGACTTGTAAGTACGTACTGAAGCGGACAATCATTACACGTCTGAAACTACCGAAAGTCATAAAAAGTAGCGGATTCCGCAACCTATGAGGACAATGGTAATAACATTTCATCAAAAAAAAAAAAGATATAGAAGTGTCTCTTCAAGCTCTCACATTCAGGGTAAGTTTTTGCATTGCTTCCTAAGTTTACACATACTAAAAAAATGTGCTGAAACGTACGTCTCCCTTATTGAAGTCAACAGCGTGAAAATACAAAAACTATAATGAAGTCAGTTAGTTTTTGCGTTATAGCCAACTATCCTTACGTTAGCTTCTGTAATTACGTGTTTTGTGGCTTTTTAATAAGACATATTATTGATATCTTATTAATAATGTTTCCTCCGGCGTATTATTAATTATGATTAATGTTCACGCGAAGTGCGAATAGTTTTAATTTTATTTAGTTACAATTTCATAACAGTGGTATGTTGCGACTCTTAAGCAAGGTTAATAATGTCTTAAGTTTTTTTAAACTTAAAATCCAACCAACTACGGTAACAGTCATAAAATATTTTTGTGTCTAACGCAAGCAAAATCATAACGTTAAGTTCTGTCTCTATTATAGGTCTTTGACAATTACTTAAAATTGTATTTTTTCATCTATAGGCTGCACTACGACACAATGCCGGAATACGGCCCCCACATGGCGGTGCCGGGTCCCCCTCAAATGTGCCCTGGTCCGTACGCGGGGCCCCCACCGGGGCCCCACTACCCCCCTTACCCCTCGCCGGAGTTCTCCCGGGTGGAGGCAGATGTCCCCAAAGGCCCTTTCTTCAACGGGGTAGCGGCGCCCCCACCACGACAGAAAGGCCGGCCCAGGAAAAAGAAGCCCAAAGACCAGGAAATCATGACAGCGAATCTTGGTGAGTGAACGACTTAAGCCGACGCGAATGCAATTTCAAAATACGAACGCGCTACGTTCCATTATTTCAAATTCAAAATTTCAAAAAGTGAACAATTTGCAGCGGAATTCCACATTCTTACCGGCAAAATGTAGATTGCTTCGTCGCTAATAAAAGTTGGCGAATAATACCGCGCTTGTTTTCTGTACCGATGATTCATTATCGCAATAAAAATGAGACCGAACTCTAAACATGAAGCAGGTGATTGCACCAAGCGTGCGTGAACCTCTAACAGTTGTTACCATGTATTTAGCGTCATAATCCAACGATTTATCCGCACCCGTTGAAATGGGCTGTCGTCGCGCCGCCATCTTGTTCAAATATGTATTGATACAAACCCGAGCCCCGTTTCGCCGACAAAACGGTTACAATTTTATTAACACATTAAAGTCAAAACTGCACTTACCTCGCCAGATTATCAGCGGCGACTTCCCGTGTGTTTTTTAAAACGTACCTACTTTTTACTTTTTTCAAGATATCGGAACCTGTCTGATTATCGGGCCGGGCCTCTCGGCTACTCGCACGGTGCGTCTTCAAGAGAATTCCATCTTAAATTTGAAATTAGAACGTTGCGTGTTACCCGATAAACGGCAAAAACCAGACGCGAAAAGAAACGGCCGGACTCCTTTTTTAAATAACATCTGACAATCGTATTTTTTAATCCAGCAAAAGTGCAGACAACGATATAACACATTGAATTATATGAAATCAAATCCGAGATAATGCGAATGGGTGCAAGTTTTTTTGCTCTCATTACATACTTAATGGAGCAGAGGAATTAATTGAAACGCATAAAAATTGTTCTGTACATGGTTGAACAGCTGCTTAACTCAGTTATTAAGGAGTTGTTGCTATTGATTCCGTATGAGTTCTTGGAAGATATTCATAGGTTTTTTTAACTGTAGGGTAGGGGTGTGAAAGGGCGATGGAATCTTTTGGTGGGATTATAGCGCATTCGGCATCGCGCAGGAACAGGTTTGTGGCGCGTAGCGTGGTCGCGTGTGGATTGCAAAGTTCATCATACCGCCATTCAATGACCGTAGAACGTACCTATGGCCAAGGTTGCCTCTCTCGGAAAATATTTTTTTTTATTTGTAAAATAAAAATCATTCAACGCGTATCCGAAATCAAACTTCCAATACTTAATTTTAGGTTTAAGTACAGCCCTATATTAAAACATTGGCCATAAATAATGAATACCTACCTAATGCTTAAAAGCTTAGAAAAACTTTCTCGTGAAATCGGGTGCCATTTTAATTTAAATTTTGCAATTTCATAGCTTGTTTCTTAATTAACGTGAATGGAAATTGTGCTTTACTTAAACTTATTGTGTGATATATTTTCCATTCATATGTCAGTATTGCTGATAAGGGGTAAGATTGTACGAATGCGACAAACGAGTGTATTTAGCTCAAAAAAATTGTGCCTAGCCTACATGTTTTTTTAATTTTAATATTCAATTAGGACTAGGCAAAGACAAATTACTTTTAACAAAGTCCGTATTTTGCATTCTTTTCCCGGCAGCGTTTTAAATTTCTCTGTCGTTGAAAAACATTTTTGAATTAACCTACGTATTATTAAGTATAAATCACACATTTTCCGTATTAATCTTTCACACTAAAAGTCGTAAAGTATTTCTAGATACGGCAAAAACTCGAACATACAACTGCACTAGAGTATAAATCTTAGAAATCAAACAAAATGTATCTTTGCCGTATGAACGTTCATACAGTACCGTTGGCAGTACACGATAAAGCAATCAGTCTATAGCTTTTTATTTGCGAAGAAAACAACTTTTTAAAAAGCAGCCAAGAGCAAAAAACGGCAAAGTGTGACTCTAAGTACAGGGATGGGTTCCGTAATTTTGATATTTTTATTTATTAAGTTTTTGTTTGTGGCAATCGTATTCTATGCTTGTAAACAACTTAGAAGCATAGAATCAAGACTAAACTCATTTCTAAAATAATAAAAAACTAAAGTTTAGCAAAAAGCATTACACCGTTGTAGAATGGGTTGTAAAACCTTCTTTAAAAAAGGTTTTTATTCCGAGTGTATTAGGTAATAAAATTAATCATTTATTACCTACCTACTACTTCTGCTAATTAGTATCTAAAATTAGTAATTACTAAACTAATACTGCAATGCCTTGCTTGTTTGACACTTTGGTAACATGAAAATAAAGACGGTACTTCAAACCGACCTTGTATCTGTTTTTGGGAGGAAGGGAGCGAATTAATTAATCAGAATATAGCATATTAAAAAAAAATAACCTAAAAACTGCATTTTGACATAAGATTTAAAGTGTTCGGATATTTTAGCTGGTCACTGTACTAGAGTAGGTAGTAGATTTATTTTTATTTTCCGGGCCCCTAAAACGCTAAGTTCTTTGATCAAGACAGAAGCCAATATTTTTTCTGTATTAGTATGTATATCATCAACCATAGTGATGTACTACGGGTATCGCGATATGTAAATCGTAATTAGTATGTATTAGTTATGGTAATTGATAAATTTATTGGTACAGTGACTCATATTCATATGGCATGATTATGAATTTATAAACATTTGAATATTCGTTTCAAATTATGAATAATGAACTCGATTAGTGACATTACACGTAATTATGCCAAAACAGGTGGTCTCGAGGCATAACTTAGTTTTTTATCATTTATTCAACGTTTAAATATGGCAATCAATTCTACATGCGCGATCTTTTTGTACATCTTTGTACCACTTTCAAGCGAAATAAATGTACAAAGCGAAATAAAAAGTACATCAAAATTCTCTCTGATAATTTAAAAAAAATGCTAACTTCTTACAAATTCTTTAGAAAGTGTCATTGTCTAAAAATATTTGTTGATTTTTTTTTACATTAAATTCAATCGAATGACGGCGATGCGAAGAATAATATGTTATCACAGATCATTTTATCGATGATGATATGATAACTTACTCTGTGCTGCACTAGGCGTATCGCGTGACTCCTCGGGTTAATCTCTGCTCCATTCTGCATGCCACTAATGTGTTGAAATTGCTTGCTTAGAGCCATCCATTGTGAGGTTAAGGGCTGCTAAACTCAACATCATCTCAAAAAGATAAACCCAACATTGGGAGGGAATTTTTCACCAAAATGCGGGATTTTTCCTGGACACCCCGATGCATTAGGCCCCCGTAGGCCGCAGGATCCTGATTCATTTCATCTTGACGAATTCAATAACCAATCATTTTCGGAGATCGGGGTACTCAGGAAATAACCCCTTTTTATTGACATCCATCCAAATAATTGTTCTGAAAAATATTAAATTAACTAAAATTCCTCTTTTACCTTCTGCCGAGCAAAGGTCTACATCAAATCTTCGTCTATCAGTCAAAACTAAAATTTTCTCCAAATCCAAAATCTAGTTGTCCAGACAACCCTAACCATAGACTAAAGAAGGTCGTCGTTGAATGGGGTGCCATAGATTAATATGCGCAAAAAGTATGATGCATGATAGAGATCGTCTATAGCATCCTCTGAGAAAGTAATTTACATTGTTGCGTTTCTTTTGTAAGCGGAAATTGAAATGTTGTAAAATAAGATGTTGGCTTTGTTATAAAAAGAGTACACAGTGGTTCTGTTATTTGAAAATTGAATTACTCTCTACCATTAACTGAAAAGCGAAAAAATAAAGCAGCAACGTTGCATGTGGCCAGTCGCAATTTTCGTCCACCAATTTAGTTGTTTGTCAAAACGAGTTTTTTTTTTACTAAATCAGGCGAAGGAAACCGCGGTAGCATGTCTTTAATGTGGTGCATAAGTGGGCGGGAAATCATTATTTTTTGTGCCCGCAATGTATCATTTCGTAGAGGGTGTTCGCCCCAAGTAAATCGACACCGAAATGCGAGGTTCGATTCCCGGTTTATGTACACGCAATAAATCTCGAACAGGATAGGGGCGGGACATTTTTTTTCGTGCCTATATTTGTCGGTTATTATAGCGGGGCAATTGCTATTGTTAAAGTCTAAAGTGTCGTTAAGTTTGTTGATCTGGCTTCAATACTTAAGTTCAATATTTATAAACTCAAAAAATTGAATTATGTGCTCAGCTTTTACTGTAGGTTTATTGTAGGTACAAACGTTATAGTTTACTCTAATGGAGTGGAAAGCTTTGTGTTGCAAAACTTATTTTTTTATTCGAAGATATGTCAGCGCTTGGAGATATAATGCACTTCGAAAATTGAAACTGAGAATGAGATATAAATAAGCAACGGTCAATAGTTCTATAAGTTTTAGATAGTTTTCTAAAATCTGGCTACTTTTTTGCCTAGAGATGTCATTTGTTGCATGGGACACTTTCACGGATTATTTCGCGATTTATTTACATTTTGTTTTAACCTGACGTTTCAGACCCTTTTCAGCGTTCTTGGTCACAGGTAGACTAAAGTGTCAAACTAAGTGTCTCATTTCAATGTCTACTGTTCGCGTGAACCGAGAAACAAATATTTTTTGCATTGTTAAAAAATCTTGTCTGAGATGTGATATGTCAAATGAAGAAAAAGAATTGGTAGGTAATTTTTTTTTATCATTTTATTTATAAGGGCTTTCGTCTTTAGACATGTCAGCCCCGTCGTACACTATTCTCTGTAACTTTTTGTCTATTGTGGCCGTTCGATATTCAAATTCGATTTATTCGGAACAATTTCGAAAATAGAAGAGAGAGACGTAGAGCAATTTAAAGAAAAAATTTCAACGCATAGACGTGCACCCGCAGTCTTTCTAGAGCCGTAATGTTTTGCTTGGTTAATTTTTGGCACTAAAACGATCGGTCTTAGGTCGTAAAGTTGGCTGCGATTGGCGATTTATAGTTCTATTTGCGTTCGAAAATTTATTGGCCGCGTTGGAATGCAATCGCGTTTGGAGGGGGTCAGTTGTTGTGTTTGTCCGTTTAGTGCATTTGTGGCGTTTAATTGCTAACTTCAGGGCGTTAGTTTGGGTTTTGAGCCTTTTATATGCAGTCTGCTTTGAGACTGAGAGAGCTCAGCTCCCATTGTCAAGTACTGTGAATTTAAATTAATAAAAAGAGTGTAGAATAATCTAGTTCCACGATAATTCATAAGACCTCCACGAACTCCGTTAAAAAGGGTGACGACGACAATACGACAATTGACTTTTTGTCTGTTACGCTTTCACGTCTCAAATACTGAACAGATTTGGATGAAATTTGGTACACATACATGGTCGTCGACATTCTGTATGTGTATTTAATTGCATCCATATCCGTTTAGAAGTTTAGGCGTGAGAGCGAGAAAGGAAATTCAATTGTCGTGATGTGGTCGCCACCCTGTATTTATAAAAGATGACGCTTGATTGATTCTAAAGCCGAATTATTTCAGTTTTCTAATAAATACTGCCTTGTTTTTAACCTACGTAACGAACCGTACGTTTTTTACTTTTATTAAATCATGCTTATGCTTTTATCATCATAACGTCCAGTAGCACAGTACAATATTACGTATTAGCATTTTTGGTACTTAATGACTAAATAAATTATATACAACATTAGGTATATCTCGATAGTCACGCCATGTACATAACAATGTAATGAGGCAATGAACACCCACTGTTAGACGTGCTTACCGATTTAGGACTAGGAATGTTGGCTTGACGAGATTTTTTTAGATAACAAAACTTCCACGCATCTTACGAGTCTCTAACATTTGGGTGAGACAGAGTAGGCAGCATTGGGATTGGTAATGAATACATTACTCATTTATTACATTATTTCTCTTACTGCTAAGTTTCACTAAATATATATTTTTTAACCATTTTATAGACGTCAGACGTTGCAGTTCTTAGGGTGCGTCCAAATTATGTAACATCACACTAATAATTATAAATGCGAAAGTTTCTTTGTTTGGATGTTTGTCCGTCCGTCAATCACATTGAAACGACTGAACGGATTTTTATGAAATTTTTGCATACAGACAGGGTTATGAGCTGACTCGGGTGAGAGGAGACTATACTTATTATACCGATTAAATGCTCCCTTGGGATAAAAGATGAGGGAAGTTTGCGCGGACGAAGTCACGGGCAGGCCGCTAGGTCTACATAACTTCTGTTTTATAACACGTCTAACATTTAAATATGTATGCACAATTTGTATGTGTTTGTGGTAAAACAATAAAATATCCAATAAAATTCATTTATTTCTGTAAGTAGGCTAACAACTACTTTTACACGTCCCAACATATAAATTAACCCTACCACCGCTTCGGGACAATTTGGGCCAGTGCTGAGAAGAAGTGGCGCAAGAAACTCAGTCATTATTGTCATTGCCACTTTTCATATTATACATATTTTCTCTTTTCATTCATTTACTCTTTTCACATTATTAAAACATATTATGTAACAATGTTTACCTTACCTTTTTCATAAACTTCTTTTGACGGTATACCTGATGTTGGACATTTCATATAAGCTGATAAAGTAGTCATGGGGTGGAATACGTTTGTAGAATAAACAGTGTATTTTGAAGTCGTAGATTAAACTTAGATAAAGGTCATATAAAACGGTATTTGTGTCTTCTTTTCTCCAGAAAACTAACACAAGTATTACTTGCTTAGAAGCCAAAACCAGCCAGAAAAAAAGAAAAGAAGCACCATAATTATTATCAAGTGCTATGGTAGCTTAGACGCACGTAACGATTCTTACAATCAGGCAGTCTGACGCCTTTGCTTAAAAAAAAAAGCAACTGTCACCGCGCACCATAAACAAAGAGTTCTTACTTTAATTCGGGAGAGGTCCGGCTAATAAATAAGATTCAATAAAGCTATTGGCCGCTGCCACTGATACAGATGTACGCCCAGAGATAGCGGCACGGGACAAAACGGCCCGACATGGATATCACATTAGCCCAGGGTTGCCAGCGGTCAAATAGTACAGATGGCTGAGATGGCTGTTCCGTCATTAAGAAAAAAAATAACTTGTGGAAATTTGAAAATCCGTAGTTACTAGTTTTGACTGCATGGCCGAGATGGCTGTTGGCTGTCATTGGAAAAAGGTTCACATTACAACCAATAAACTCAATTTATTTCAGTAAATAAACACAGGTCAGGTCAACAACACAACTCAGCCACAAGGGTGACTTTTATACTCCTAACATATAAATTAACCCTACCACTGCCTCGCGACAATTTTCGCTACTTCCTAGAAAAAATAATAAATAAATAAATATGCAACAACATCACATACATTGATCTGACTCCATGGTAAGTAGCTTAAGCACTTGTGTAACATATATCAGAATCAACAGTGGTATTACAAATATACTTAAATAAATACATATAACACCCAGACAAAAAGTCAACAGCCAGTACAAACAGACAAACGTTCATGCACACAAAAGTTAGTACAGTGCGAGGATCGAATCCGCGACCTCTTGGTAAATAGCTAACTTCTTGACCATCACACCAAAGTGGTCGCCACATAGAAGTAGCGTAACATAATCATTTAATGTAAACTTGTAGAAATTGAGAAAATACTTAGTTAAATAATGATTGCCCACGGGGATGTAGAAAGCCGTGAATAGCCGCTTGGGCGTTTCTATGAGTAGGTAGATAGGTAAGACGTAAGCAACAGTACCTTGTAGGTATATAATAATAATACCTAACAAACCAGTTAAGTTAAAAACCCAGTGGCACGTGCAAACTGTACACATAATTCCCATAGTTATTTCGTCAACAGGAGTAGTTCCCAAGATTCTAAAACAAAGCCTAGAAGTACTTAATATCCCTCAAAAAGTCATACACATCCTTCAAAAAGCCACAATTCTCGACACTTGTCGCATCACTCGCAAATTCTTGTCCTCCGGTTCTATAGCTTTACACCCTCTGACGCTTGGTTGAGACCCGCGCCAGAGAGGAGACACCCATCTTTGATGGAGAAAAGTTTAAAACTAAATAATAATAATAACGTTTATTTCAGACTACAAATTAAAACATAAATATGGCCCATATTATAATCACCTTAAAGTCTAACATACATATATATATATATAAAAATGAAACCCGTTTTCCTTGGTCACGGCATCACGCGTGAATGGCTGGACCGATTTCACTAATTATTTTTTTTGTTGTTTTTGTTATTTATTAGGAGAAGGTTCTTACGGAAAAAAATATTAAGAAAATCTCTCAGAAATATTGAAAAATACACATTTAATTTTGCATATTTAAAAAAAAAAACGCGCGTAACTAATGTCAATGTCATTCGATGGCATTGTTCAATCATTGCAACGCTAAGGCGGTACGAAGTTCGCCGGGTCAGCTAGTATTCTTATAAAAAAATTGATATATGAAAACAGTATCTATCTAACACAAACACACGAGTCAGCGAATTTATACGGTACGCGTATATGATTTTAAACTTTCGCATTGCACTTTAACACTAACTATTGGTTATCGGGTCTACACGCTGACTGACCAGCTCGTGACCACGGCTGTGTGCAATCCAGCCGAAACGTCGAGCAGTGAGTACCTGAATAGTCAACAAAATATTTCGAGTTTAGACCCGATAACCAATAGTTAGTAACTAGTAGGGTTGTGTTGTGGGTAACTTAAGGGGTGACTTAACCTATTAATATACGCCTAAGTAATCTCATAAAAATTGTTATCATAGGAGTCTATATTAACAATAATTTATTTAATACATTTTTAATAAACTTTTAAGAGGGTAGATGTAGTGTATGGGGGTGCGTCATACTTTTATTCAAACCCCTTCATATTGAAAAGACATAACACTAAAAAAATTCTCTTCGGCTTCGGTCATCGGGGAGGAATCGAACCCTCGACCTTTGGAAGTCCGGTCCAATGCCCTTCGTTTTGCTTATCAACTCTATTCAACCCCTTGTTATAGCACTGGTCAATGAGTACATTATTTTTCTATTTTAACAGTGTCAACAAAATTTCAATAATATCTCTATGATAAACTATTTATCAGATCACACACTTGTCATTATATTGCTGTGCATTACGAGTATAATCTGAACCATAAACTACAAAATTATAAATTACAAAATGCACCACACACTCAAATAAGCCGCTTACTTTTTATGCAATGTCTTTACAAGTATATATTAAAAAAAAATCACAATAATAATATGTTGCGCCAAAACTCAATTTGTCTTATCAATCCGCACACTTAGTAACGATGACTTAAAAATTAGTATTACACTAATTTTGTAGAATTTCTGTCAATCCTTTTCTCCTACTTTACGGGCTGATGCATTACTCTTATCTGGTACATTTTGCTAAAGCTATGTAAGTTTTTCTTACTGGCTTCCTTTCGAAATCTGGCCATAATGAAAAATCAACACTCAGTACGTAGGCTTGCGGGAAAAACAATACACAACACAAAAATTATTGCCGCTCTGAATACTCATGAATTATACTCACCTTGATTGATTTACAACGCATTTAAAATGTCAACGAATGTATAAATAACCTAAACCACGAATATGTGATACATAAAATGCTCTCACGCATAAATAACAAACGAAAATATTCTTTAAAGCAATCGTGACACAGCTATCTTATATCAGAAACCAAAACAAAGAGGAAACTGGCCATCTCCAAATAACTTTTTGTTTCACTTTCAATGAAAAAAAAAAGTATTTTTTTAAACCAACTACTGTCGGCAAAGGAACGCGTTGGCACTATCGCATGATCGTCGGACGCTACTCGTACTGGCCGATACCGAAAAAAAGTGAAAAAAAAAGTTACACCGGGCACATATTTTGGCGGGAAATAAATCACGCTCGTAGACGCGGCCATACAAAATTTATGGCTTGGCCGCAATGAATTCGAATTTCGAACTCGGGTAGAAAAATATCGGAGACAAAAGGAAAAAATGGATGGAAGGTGATACCACGTGAGGCGGGCAGATGCGACGACTTCATTACCAGTAAAATTTACTTCACTCCCGTTATTGAAGTTAAAATAGGAAGCGTTAGGTTTTTTGTCGGGCCGTTAGAGAGTAATTTATGGACGCACACCGTTCGGAAACTCGGGAATGTCTACAGTGAACAGTAAAAAATAAATAACCAACTAACAGAGATATAAGAGAAAAGTTGGTTGACGACATTATAGAGCTGACACT
Source organism: Pyrausta despicata (assembly GCA_963921415.1). NCBI lineage: Eukaryota > Metazoa > Arthropoda > Insecta > Lepidoptera > Crambidae > Pyrausta > Pyrausta despicata. The sequence goes on along the minus strand of OY992845.1, from coordinate 15,961,978 downwards.
TGAACCGACTATTACAAGATAAGGTTTGAATAGGTAGTAGTCGTGAATCTATCCGGTTAAATGTAGTTTTTAGGATCGTATGTTATTGTTTTTAAACACTATCAATCCACTAAAGTGTTTTTTTTTTAATATAAAAGTGCCAAAGTAATCAATAATCATCATATGATTGTGCCACTTACATTTGTAGTGGAGTGGATTAGTATTTGAGTCTTGAAATAACTCGTATCACCCGAAAACACATGGAGACCGTTTCAAAAGAAAAATTTTCTAAGATTCGATAATAATCAACTCGAACAATAGACTTTATGACCCCCTCCATGTGATTTTATTAACCCTACACATAAAGTTGATCCAAACAAATCACTTTACAACATATAATCATACCTTGGGCTAACCAACGCACGATGAATACGAGGCAATTATCACGAGCCGTTTCGTAACACGAAAAAAAATATTACCTTTGCCAAGTTAAATTATTGAAAAAAAAATCGTCATTTGAGATCACGTTACACATTTGCTTGTAAGCACGCGAGAAATGAAAATGTACTCTTCTTAAACATACCAATTTTCTTTTTTTTTTTAAATCTAATGATCTTTGAAATATATTGCTTATAAGATTTTAATTATTAAATGATTGGTTACTTATCGATAAAGTCTTTAGGCTTAATTATTGCATACAATTTATGGTTCATTAGTCGAAGGAAAATTAAAACATGTGACATTGTATATTTTCTACATTGTTCAATCAAAGGTCGTTACACTATGATCTAACGATCAATAAAACTGTAATTAAACTATTGTTTTATAATTTTCTCGATTCGTTATAACCTTAGCCTACTTATTGTTAGTAACATGGTAAAATTGGATCGGCTTGATTTTATCGAAAACCTTTAAATGAAGACTATTCCTAAGATCGCCTTTTTATCCATATTAAAATACGTTTTAGGATAGAAGTCTGAGTCCGTAAACTGACACATTTTGAAAGAAAGAAAGAAAACATGTTTATCTACGGACATATCATTAGTGCTCTAAAATGCGTTCAGAAACCGTAGGAAATGACCAGCATTACTACAACCAATTTTACTATGAGAACTTTCTTATCTGTGGCAGTAGGTAAAATCTGTACTGTAATGTTATAACAGTATCAATTTCTGTAAGGTTATGACTTTAAATTTGGAACAGCCGTCAAAACTAAAGTAGGTCTCTATTCTAGTATCCATTGATATTAAATCAGTTATCGATATGAAACGTCAAATTCAGTATGTTTTTTAATCCAAATCGCACGACATATGATCACGAGTGACATGAGGATAGGGACTTCATTCGTTTGTCTATGATATAAAAAAAAAATCGTCGTGACGGAGGATTGAATTACCCGCCATTACTGTTGTCATTCATTTGTTTGTTGGTTTTTCGCTGTGACGAAAATATTGTGAAAAGTTAAAACAAATTGCATTTTATTATTATTCATGATATGTATGTAGATAAAGTAGTGTATGCAACTGTACATAATTAGGCCTTAAAAAACTCGTGTGATGCTATTATGAAACTCGCTGACGCTCGTTTCATAAAACCACACTCGTGTTTTAAGGCCCCTCATTATGTATCAGTTGCATAAACTACTATTATTCAGTATCACATACTTTACTAAACTTTACTTTTGACACCGGCGAGCTATTACAAATGATCATGGCGTCTTAAAACCATAACTTTCTATAAATCTAGTAAAACCCATTAAAAAGCTGTAGAAATACAATTCAGAAAATATTCAGTAAATTAAATCCGATCCGAGACTCAGAAATGAAATTTAATTCTAAATTATAAAAAAAAAAACTACGTAGGCAGATTGATTCAGGCCGGGTTTTCACTAAAGCTAAGAAGAAAGGAGACTAAGAGGAGATGAGTTTTGAATAACCAATCAGATTTAGTTATTTGCACTTGTACAAGCTAGCATCGTACAAGGAAATTGCCCTAAGTCGGAGCGGCGTCAGCGACCAACATACAGCGGCTGACCGATGGACCCTCAACGAGCACTCTACTCCGCTTGATCCATTTCCACCGAAGGTAAGCGGAGAGGAGATTTGGGAATAACGAAATCTGTCTCTTCTCTTCTCCGCTTTGGTGGAAACCGGGCCTTAGTTGATAAAGAGTAGGTATATCAACGACTGGTGATGTCAACATCCCTATTGGAACAAAGCCGACATATATCCGAGACTGACATATATCAATAGGTTAACAAAATAGCATTCAGTTTATTTGTGGAACTGACCAACACTATTCAATGATCCATCTCACTATCAAGGTATCTATCTCTATGTTTGTGAGTTAAAATGTTCGGAACAGATTATCACCAAAGACAGCAGAACCTATAAAAAAAAACTCGTGTAAATTCAAATCAGCGCCGACGTAGTCGCAGGCAACTGCTAGGTATTGAATGAAATGAAAAGAAGCGAACAGTATTTAAAATATAATCCGATATTTAAGTAGATCGTTACACCAAAAGGCCAGCTATAAAGTGCGTCACGTAACGGCGTGTCTCAATTTGCGAGCGAAACGAAATATAAGATTCTTATTCACCGTTTCGCCGAACATGCGGTGTTTTCGAAAAAGAAAAATGTGTAGGTTCTGGCGTAAAAATGTAGATTGCGTCAAAATTAAATGTTTCGAATTGCGGTCGATAGGGTTTGTAAATACATAATTGTGTGTTTGAATTACGCGTGTAGACGAAATGTTCTTGACGTGCTTACTCATAGAAGAAGATATGAACTTAAATCGACCTTCAACGATCTGATTAAGAGATTGAACATATTTTTTAATAAATTTAGTACCTTTTATATAACATATTAAATGGGATTGCTAAGAATATCCTGGACAGACTATTTTTAATTTTGCAACACTAAAATAATAAGAAAATTTTGTCCTGACTGAAAGTACATAACCTATAGAACGTGCAGCCGTTGGGTTGTCTGTTATTTACCTGGGCGAACTATTGCGTAGTCAGGTATAAATATGTATGTCAATGTTAGTTATTTTCACTCAATTGGATAATAGAAAAAAAATATCATAAAAAGCGATGTTAATGTCCAAAAATTACTTTCAGACAGGATAAAAAAAAATATATTGATATAGCAAAATTTTACTAAAAATCTTTACAAAAAAAAAAATTGTCTGCTCAGAATTTTTTTAACAAACCCATTTTTAAATATACTAAATTTTTTATAAAATATTATATATTTATCAGTTCGGTAAAGGTTTTAAAGTCGATTTAAGTTCGGTTCTTAGACTATGAGGACACGAAACACTATTTAGTAATCTGTGACGAAACTGTCAAGCAACGCACGGCTTGACAGTTTGATATAACCTTAAATACTGTTGGGATTGACAGATTGCATTTGCACTAAGTCTGTGGATTTACAGTAACGATTAAAAAAAAGTAAAGTAGTAGTAGTTCGATGCCAGTATTGTAGTGGATGTTTGAAATTGACAATATTATTGCATTTCTTTTTAAAACATATTTTTATTTTATCAGTAAGGTTCTTTAAAAACCCTCTATCGTGTGATGACATTACATGGGCTTAAAGTTAAGAACAGGCTGTGTCAATGGCTTCGACAGACGTTAAAAAAGTTAAAGGAATTACGACACTATTATTACTCGTACAAGTGCGAAGCTTATCGTTGTTTGCTAAGTCCTCGCGCACACGGACCCCTAATAACTCGGAACTGTGTAATCCGATTTTATTAAAACATGCGGGCAAATAAAATGTGCACTAAAACGTGTGCCCATTAAATGGCCGATAAGTTTTGTTAACGCGGGGTGCCGTGTTCGCAGTGACGCGGTCGCTGTCGACGATTTTGTCGATGTTTTATTTTTATCGATAAATAGTGAAAATAATTTTGAATCAGGGTTTGTGTGATGGTTTACGTTTTTCACATTATGACTCAATTATACGAGTATATATGGAAAAAGTAAAAATAAACAAGAAAATCCTAGTCACGATGCAGGTCGAATGCTACGCAGCGTATTGTTTAATATATTTAATAATAAAATATTTTTTCTCCGCATATTTGAAAATTAGCTGCGAGCCGATGAGTGCCGTTGAATGTGAATCCTACCTTAAAGTTAAGGGTCATAACAAATTATAGGTAAAGAACCAAAAAATGGTTTGGTTCACGAATACCTACATTAGAAAACAAGTAGGCAGAACTCGTTACAACATCCCAATGACCTTCCACTTCCAAAAACACACGCCACGCGACGTAACTCGTACGGCCGTAACTTAACCTCACTGGCTCATAAACATTTTTATATTTTGTCGTCATCTCAATAGCTCTGATATCTATCGACGCCGTATAACCCCGCCGGTTTAAAGAGTAATAACCACTGAAATATGACCCAGACCCGGCCGGTCAGCCGCTGAGTTAGAGCCTCGGTAGCGCCCCCCGCTAGCATGTTATGCGATACAACACATACGCCGCCCGTTTTATTAATTTTTCTTCCCATGGAATCCAAAAAATCTTTTATTGACCACCTCAAAACATTTTTCTAATCGTCATCGCGTTTTGTAAGAATTCGCAGCGTCATCGTAAACCTCCAGCCACCGGACGGAGTGATATCGCGTAGGAAATCTACATTTTTTTGGCTCGCACCAAACCATGAATGGTGCGTACGATTTATGGGATCACAATGATCTTTTTATAACCCACCGAGGTTTTTTTCCGGACGGTTTTTTTGTGGTGTCCTGTGCGTTATCTTTGTACATTTTGTGTCTCAATCTATTAATAATGTCTTCTTTTATCGGACGCGACGTTTTGTGTAGCGATCTTTAGGATCGATAAAATATTCCGGAACATCTCTAAGGTTTAGAATCATTTTGGTCGCCATATTTTTTGTCAAAATAATTTAAATGGTCATTTATTCTGTATTTTTATTTATTATTTCATATTAAGTACTTTAGAGACGTCCTAATTTTCTGACGACCACTTTGGTGTAATGGTTAAGCAGTTGACTATTAGACCAAGAGGTCCCGGGTTCGATCTCCGCACTTTACAAACATTTGTGTGCATAAACATGTCTGTTAGTACTGGTCTTGGAGTTATATGTATTTATTCAAGTTTATTTGTAATAACCCTTTTGATTCTGATTCTGTAACACAACACAAGTGCTTAAGCTACTTACCTCGGACACGGAGTCAAATCAATAAATAGGAACGGCCTTGTGCTGCGATACCCTTGCTATAGTGGATACAACAAATAATAATGAAAAAAATGTATGGTGATGTTAGTTATGTTGTTGTTTATTATTATTTGAATAGTTGGCGAAAGAAAGAAGTCAAGAAAACTCCACATTACGGAGATCAGACCGAGTCGGACTAGCTAGAGTCTGCTTGTACACTGCAACATTATAGCAAGTTATGTTGCATTTTCCAGGGGTAATATGACATCGAAAGTCGAGTCAAATCAAAATATGAAAATAGGCTCTCCTGTTAAATTGGGTTCTTAAATACACACGCTGTCAGCATGTGACAGGCTCTTGTCTCTCTTTATAACAAACAGGCCACTCTACCTCCCAGATTCTTGCCAGCCGATTGGTGAACGTGCCCGCATTTATATTCCAATATCGAATACAAAGAAATCCAGTCTACTTAATTGAATAAAGGATGAAGTAAAAATGGAAATTCCGCATGACTTCGATTCCTTTTTGACGATATCTCGGTCGGTGCGCACGAAAGCCCGAGGCGACAGCGCAACCACCAGTGCTCAGAGAACCGTGGGTCGTAGGATTTAGTTCGATGAAAAGTTCATGTAATAGTGTGGTTCGCTCGGTTCACCTTATAGTGGTCGAAGGTTATCTGTGGCGAAGGCTTAAATCATGGCGAACAAACAGGGGACGCGCCGTCAACGGGATCGGCCATCGCGGGCCTTTATTAAAATACTGAGTTCATAGGCGAATTCTGGGTTCAAGGTGCAAAGGAGAGAAGACGGTCAGCAAAACAAAGTTAAGAATATAATAGTGAGAAAATTTAGAGTTAATTTGAAATAAATCTTGCGTTTACGTGCACATCGAAGCGAATAAAATAAATGAAACAAAAATTTGATTATGGAAGTCCTTCTGTTGATCTAGCGGTACCCATTGTCAATATTTTTTATGGATTTGCAACGTAGTCCATGTTTTTTTATTAGTTTTGAAACAATGCTACAACTTATTTTTTAATAAGGTTTGAAAGGCTTTTAAATATATAAATATGTCATATGACATAAAGACTTAGTAATAATTACTGCGCTTTTGTGAATAGTTCGCCATCGAATATTAGCCTATATGATCATGTACAGTATCTAACCCCGAACACTTTCGTTGCAAATGGTCCCTCCTAAAGCTGCATAAGACACTCCACCCAAGTGATCACATGAAAGTTGTCGATGTCGTTGTCGATGTCGTCATACGATGCGCACACGCATCGTGCTACTTAACCTCGCGCTCGCTACGGATCCCAGCATAATTGTCCCGGGCTAATTGCTCCGGGCTGAACCGGGAATGCCGTGAGGGGTTTACTTTTTTTTGCGAAGATTTGTCAAGGGGAGAGATTTGTGAATGTAGATGCCAGTGCTAGGTTTTTTGTGTGTTGCCAGAATTTCAATAATAATGTATGTATGAGAAATTTGAACACCATGTTTAGTTTTCAAAGATTTTTCGGGACTTCCGTTTCGGACCACACAATTTTTTTTAAAGATTGACCTATGTATCCGGTATTTTTTAATGGTGATAGTAAGTTACTGCATGTATATATTCGAAGACATAAAACATAGTACGAGTAATGTTCTGTCAGTAGACAGATGTTTATTTTCGAAAGATCTTTATTTATCTGGTAGCCACTTTAAAATAAGATGCAAAAATATACTCGACACCTGTAGACTGTGCCTGTAGTGTGTTACGTCTCCACGTTAACTGACATTTAAAAACTGTATAACTTGAAAAAAAAATATGGAAAATATTCGAAAAATTTCGCGGAATTCCATTTTAATTACAACTCCCTAGGAGGCCTCGTAATACTCGTTCGTTTGACTTCGTTCAACTTGCGTGGAATCTCTCTTTAAACTTTATGACTTCCGCGTAATTTATTTTTCAGTCGTTACCACTTTTGTTAAATGTTTCATTGAATTTTGAGGGAAAATACATGAGCAATATAGAAAGCCGAAAAGAGGTGAAATGAGATGGCGAACATTTATCAATCTTATTTAATGACAGGTACTGGTTCAGGCGCTGAATCCTAACTTTTTTTTACATTTTATTTTATTTTCTTAAGAGCTATCCAGACATTTAGCCACAATCGCACCTGATGGTATGGTAAAGTGAAAATGTGGCTTAGGATGGATCATGTCTTGATCCAAGTTACATTCTAAGGGGAACTTCAGCCGGCAGCGAATTGTATGCAATGTAATCTCTACACAATTAAATCTTTTATTTTAATATAGAGTAACCCGGAGATATTGTCCGGCCCGTTGTTTTTAGGGTTCCGTAGTCCGACAAGGAACCCTTATAAGATATATAATATCTTCTACGTTTATGGACTGATTTGCATGTTACTTAGTTCGAGGATACTTCATATACTCGTATATATCTCATTTTTAAAAATACGAAAAATTAAAATTAGCCCTTTTTAAGGGTACCTCCCTATACATGTAAAGGGGGGGAATTAATGTTTTGAGTGCACCCCCTTGTGTGGGGTATCGTTGAAATGGACTATGAAAATTAAATAAGGTTTCCATACAATACTTTTTTATCAGCTTTACCATTTGCGAGTTATAGCGGCCAAAGTCGTTTACACGGTCCCCCTCCCCTGTAATTTCCTATAAACTTCAAATCCCTCACGTAAAGAAACAGGCACGGAAACACTTATTTAAAATTAATGAAATCTTTCGAAACTATAAATAATATAAAAATATATACTTTACAATGATGACATTGACGGCTAGAGAGATGATGATGATGCAAGATATGCAAAACAGCGCGGTGCCAAAATTAACTACGGAACCCTACTTTTTTTAATTTTTGCGTCTAAAAAACCATCCCCGTATTTTAGGGAATATCATCAAAAAAGTATTGGCCAAATTGGTCCAGGCGTTCTTGAGTTATGCGCTTACCAACACATTTTGCTATTCATTTTTATATAATAGATGCATATAAACCCACCAATCAATATAAGACGACCAATTTGATAGTACACACATCATCTAGTAATATTTCAACGAGCGACTGCCTCGTTGGTGTAGTGGCAAAGTTTCTACCTTACATCCGGGAGGTCCTGGGTTCGATGGGACAAAATCCATATTTTGTTAGTATACAGTGACTTAGAAAACTAGTGTTAGTAACAAAAAGAGAAAATCAAAAATAAAAAAATCATAAATTAAAACCTCGGGGAGAGCTGAACTGGCACCCTGGACTACTTAACTGCATGCTGTGTAATCCAGCGTGCCAGCATAGGGGAGTCCCAGCGGTCCATCAATGCGCTCAGGATCATGTTGGGACTGTCGCATGAGCGGCGTAACATGGAAGCGAGGCGCTTGCGCATGATAGTTGCAAAGCAGTCCGTGCGCGCCTCTGCTTTATGTCACTAAACAAAAACTTATGGCATTGTTTCTCAAAACGCAACTGCCTGCGTCTATAAACCACAGTTTTAGAGACACACAATAATGGCAATTTGAACGGTTCATATTATGCTATTGAAATTGATATTTTCACCTGCGCTTGCCTTTGTTCTTTATGACTTTCTTACAATTACAACTGTGCGTTATACGAGCTAGAAATGTGCCATTGTGTGAAAATGACCCAGTAATCTCATGAAGAATAATACCCTTTTATTACAGCACTCATTAGCTAATCGCTTAGGATTTACTGGGTTTTAATATTCACCGCTGCTTCGGTGAGAAACGAACTAACTGTGATTTTTATGGTAATTAAATAAATAAATAAATATTTCACAACAATCATACCAACCCTCTAGTCCAAATGAAGCTACGAGGCTTGTGTTATGGTACTAGACAACGGATAAACATACTTAAATGTTTTTTTTGTAAATAAATACATATTATACATAGAAAACACCCAGACCAGTACAAACACACATGTTCATGCACGCTTATGCTTCTACTGTGCGGGGATCGAACCCGCGACCCTTGGTTTTAGAAGTCCGACCTGTCGACCACTGCACCAAGCGATCGTCAGAAGTTAAAAAACAGACATATTTAAAAAAAAAAAACAAATGTTATTACAGCCTTACTTTTTCCGTCATCTCATGGTCTCTCGAAAGAGAAGACAATCAAACAATTTAGTCTTCAAGATTGAAATAAAAACAAGTTTTACACAGCACTCCTTTAATGTGTTGTTATTTTCGGTAACGGTAACGTAATTTTCACTGTATCTACGTTTTAGTTATCTTTATTGTAATTTATACTCGTAAAGAGGCATAATAACAATTAAAGTAATTACATACATATATGTAAATATTCGCATTATCTTCCCGCGTATCGGTCGGTATGAACTAATTAATTCAACACTGATAAAAAACTATAAATATTATTAAATAATCCTCGGTGTTGTATTTTGATATTGGAACGAAACCGGCTGTGTGGTGGTGTTGAAAATAAGATAACAATATTTTCCCATAAAGAAACTGCGATATATCAGGGGTACAATTCCTATGCATTCGCACTTTCCCGCGCGGCAATACGTATGTAGCCAAGCCAGCTCATCCTAGATATACAATAAGAACTTTAAAATATTGTTAACAGGATTCATTTGCTGACAGCTTCAAGATAATTCGTATTCGAATTTCGAATTTCGACTGGTCATAGCTACACACAGAGTGGGAATCGGTCGAACTTTTTACGAACGTGAACTTTTTTCGATTGCATGAGAATTGGGGCAGTAGTCTTAGGTACTTTGTTAATCTGATTTGTGTTTTCAGCTTTAACTATTGCGCTCATTCGCAAAACTACACGAGTAGAGACGACTGTTAAAAAAATTTCATAATTTAATCATAGCAAAAAGTCGTGTGGATAAGCACAGTACATAATATAAACTTTGAAATGAGTTATTTAGGAGTCACTCTCGTTAAAGAACTTTTCGGAAACCATAACTTGAAGCAGAATAACCATTCAAACAATGGTAAAATTCCTTATTTGAAAACGTAGCGCGTTTGTTTTTTTGTTTCAATTCTAATGCGAATTTGCCCAGCGAATGTTTTGCCTAACCTATCTTATACTTGTCTACCTATTAGTTTTTAAGTGCTATGTATATCTGCTTGAATAACAAATCGGTGTCTTCTTGTCTTGGCCACAACGGATGGGAACTGAAATACACTCAGCTCCAATCTGTTCTGCTACCTTTATTTTGAGCAAAATAAAAATATCCCTTTCATCGACATGACAAATGGCGCTGTCACGGCGTCACGCAGCTGACATGTGTCACGTTGACAAATCGATGCGTGTCCAGCCCGACTTGTCTATCGTTTAGCAGCATGACTGTTATTCTCTTGCGCGCAGATCTGAATTCGGAGTATATGGAGATGGGGTTCCGCGGCGCTGGCGGCATGGGCTCCACGTCCCGGACCAAGAGAATGAGGACCAGCTTCAAGCATCACCAGCTGAGGACCATGAAGTCGTACTTCGCGATCAACCACAATCCAGACGCGAAGGACTTGAAACAGCTGAGCCAGAAGACTGGATTGCCGAAGAGAGTTCTGCAGGTAATATTTTGAGCGCACACCTGATCGGTGCTACTGTCTATCTTTACCAACGACTACTTTGCTTATCAGGCGTTGTTCTACGTGAGCGAAGCTATGCGACTGGTGCGATACGACGCGATGAGACCAGTTCTTCAATTTAAAAAAAAATAAAAAAAAATTCAAAAAATAAAAAAAATGTATAAAAAAACTTATGTCAATATCATTTCGTCACGTTCGTCGCTTCGTCTAGAACACTGAAATAGACATATCTACATACATTTGATATTGTCCGCGTCTTGTAGCGTTTGTCGCGCAAATAAACTCATGTGTCAGATTGATAGTTCTTCTTTTTAATTTCACTCTGACACACATAAAATAGTAATGAAATACACTTGAGATATAAATTCACTATTTGTAAATTTTTCTAATGTTAGTCAGTTTAATTATAAGTTAACTAAAAGCATTGATGTTTATTTACCACTGATATTCTAGTGCAACCACCCACAGAATACTTCAACGGTATTAAATACTGTATACTCAAGTAGTTCATGTAAAAATAAGCCAGATATTATCGTTGGTAAAAATAGTAAGATACTATCGATCCCAATTTGACAGATGCTGTGTTTTGACAGGTGTCATTTTCTTCAGTCTATTTACCCTCTTTTAGAAGTCGACAGATTCGTTAAAATTCAAAAGATATCTGTGTTTTTTTATTTGTAAAAAATGATTTGAGTAAGCGCTGTTTAGTAACTGAAGAAAACAACGCTGTCTTATTTACCTACATTTGCCAGAACGAGGCAGACTGAACGCGAATGTATTTTCACAACCGCTACGCTCTATCCATTTATCAAAATGCATTGCGATTTTGAGTTCATTCCCTCTTGGTTCATTGACCTGTTGTATAGGTACAGATGTCAACAAAGAAAAGAAGATAACTGGGAACACTTTCAACGGAGAAATTTCTACGGCATTAAGAATGGTTGGTAAGAATTTCTAGCATCGAACAAAGAGATCATAGTTTGAAAATGGAATTTGAACCTAACATTAGCTTTTCTTCGGACTCTTCACGGACCTTCTTCTACAAATTACTTTTTTTTAAAAACAGAATACCTACTCATGTCAATTATTAAGTTAATTGTTAATTAAAACTTAAATATTCACCGTGACATTGAAAGGTCGCAGTTATCGGAACTGCAAAACCGGTCCATTCATTCATTAATTAATTGTTCGCGAAATGTAAATAGATAAAAATATGCATGTTACGTAAAGGTTATTGGCAAATTAACTCTTTTATATGGACTGATCTTACTATGAAGTTATGAAATTTTACTTTCACCAGAAAAAAAATTTAGTATCATAAAATATAATCTATACGAGTAAACCATCTCAACGTAGAGATACCTGTGAAGAACAGTTTTAGAGATTCGACAATTTTTTAATATAATGATAAAATAAACATTTTCCAATAAAGAGATCAATGTTGGTATAATTTTATGACGGTGCTTAGCAGGAACATTCTTTAAAAACAATTAGTTGAAATGCCTTGGCGATTTAAAAAAAAAAATACAAGTCCAAGGCAATGTTGACGTATCATTTTATTGCACTCACTATAATTCTTAAGTGCACTTAAACATTTGTAGTCTTCGCATTATAACAAGGGATTATAGTGAACATCGTGAATCATTCGAATTTTAATTCATCGTTACATTTTATAGCGGTTCTGCTTGGGGTATATGACGTGACTTACAAGAAATATCGCATTGTGTTATGAACATAAACATACTCATAAATATACGAGACAGTCAAAAATTACACCTAACTTAAAGTTTAACACGAGAACAATCAAAAAAGCGTTTTTTTTAAAGATTAGGGATAAAACCAGCCGAAGACATTGCACAGTCATGCCCAACAATTGAGCGTCGGAGAAAATTATATCATTAAATAATTCGATAAACAGGTGTAGGATAGGCAAAATTACAGTTATTTACTTCATCGAGTTTGTCCTATTAAATTAACAAGGCAACCTCCCACGCTTACGCCCGAAAGTAGGTTTTTTTGTTGATAGTAAAAGTCATCGTTCAATAGTATTTTTGTAATCGCACACATTGTAAAAAAGTGATTTTCAACTGTTCAGAATACACTTAAGAGAGAATTAAGGCAACCAAATTAAAGAGGTATGCGTATATCCTATTAAATGAACTCGGAAGATGTTATTGCTGGTGTCCTCCCTAAAAACTTTACAATTATTTTGCAAATTAGATAATAGTTCTATAAAAGATACTGTTTAACCATACTGTTGGAAAAAATGCCAAATCACGTAAGTTATATAAAAATAGTAAATAAATAATTTATTCCTCGCCATTTCATTGCAATACTATTTAAAGATGTTGAAAATAAAAAAGTAGATTAGGATCAACCAATTTCTAATTATTTTGTGCTAAGTCACATTAAACTAGGAAGACGTTTTATCGAATGGCTACACTTAACCTTCATCGACCAAATAAAATGAAGCAAAGGTAGGTACATAGCAAATACGAGGCAACTTTTACCTCACTAATATCGGAACAATGCGTTCACTTACCGGTCCAAACCGGTAATTAAGGGTTACTTTGAAAACGCCGAGCTCCATTTTCGATGGTTTCATACAAATTAGAGGCAATATGCGCCGCTAAAAAACAAAGAGCGCCCGGTTTGCTTAACCTTTTAGAGCGACGAACGAACTTAAACGGTACAACGTTTGATGCGAGTGTTTATAAGATATCAATTTGGGTAATTGACATGGTTGGATCGAGGCTAGCTTGTATAGGTATATAAGTAACTATTTATCAATAGTCAGATGAGATTACAAGATGGCAGATTTAAAAAGTCACACAGCAAAATTTGAAGTTACATCTCAAATTGCAAATTAATATTTTACAATCCAATTACAAAGAGTATGATATGACAATTGGGAAGCTGATTTTAAAGTGTACCGTCGTACAAAGAAAAAAATATTTATTTCATTTGTTAGGGTACAGTTACAGCAGGCAAACTTTTTCCGATTATAAGAGCTTAAGGTCTTCGTTAACAAGTGCCTTAGAGTTATTCTACGCATATATTGGCCTAATACAATTCGCAACGAAGACTTGTAGGCGCAATGCCAACAACTGCCGATACAGCAGGAAATTGCTCAGCGCAAATGGCGATGGATAGGGCACACGCTGCGTCGAAGTGAGTGCAATGCTGCGTCGGTGGCCTTTGAATGGCAGCCCGATGGCAGGAGAAGACGCGGACGACCCATACATTCGTGGAGACGAACCATCGACCAGGAGATAACAGCTGCAGGTCTACTATGGGAGGATGTCAAGAGTCAAGCGCAGGACAGGGGGAAATGGCGACAGCTTACGAAGGCCCTTTGCACCACGGGGGTGCCATAGGACTCCAACAACAACAAAGAGCTTACACACTAAAAACATGTAGTACTAGTCGGACTGCCAATTATTTCATTTCATTCATTTTTATTTATTCAGTAAACAACATGCATTGTGTTTGAATTTTTACTTAATAACTAAAAATCTTCTACGCTATACAGACACCTTTCCAATAGAAATTTCTTTAATTTAATTTTAAAAACGCTAAACCTAGACTCTAATTTTTATTCCTTTGGCAGTCTGTTGGCAGTCTGTTTGGCAGTCATAAAAACTATACACAACATTTTTTGATAACTTAAAAAAACATGTGTATTTTGTCGTCGTTGTATACCTCTATTAACACAAATCGCTATTATTTACAATCTTATGTATGATACAAGTATTTCTCTATGCAAAACTATATCTTTTGTCTTCTTTTATGTCGCTCAGGTCTCTGTCTGCCAGTCAAGTGGCCAACGTGTTGAGTGAACATGAAGGCTGAAAGCGTGATAGATAACAAAGAGCGACCTTAAAAAGTTTTACTTACAACATGTAGTAAATTCAAACTCCTACATCGACAAATACTATGGGTACCTATCTATTTAATTTTGTTGTAGAGACAGTATTATCTGGGCCAGCTTCAAAGAGTAATTGCGTTCGTCTAGACAGGTCATTCGAATCTGACCTAACTCAGCACATAGGTACACGTACTAGTAGATAATTTGCTGCTGTATCTGATGAACTTGAGACTATATATTATATTGTATTATATTTATATTGTGTGTTTTATGGTGGACCCATGGATATTCCTATGGAATTCCTCGGCACATTTATAAAACAAAGGACATCTACTCTATTTGGTTTTTAGTACTTTGACTCATTTCACCGTCTTCAATTATTTTACTCATACAAGTTTATTTCTTATAGTTCTTTTGCCAACTGCCCATTCTTACAGTACCAAGGTAGATCGCTCTGATAATAACATGAGCAAGTGAGCCTTATTCGATTCCGAACAACCACACGGAACCTTCTCACGTAGCCAATAATGTAGGACATATACAGTCACGAGCTAAATTTAAATAAAACTTACATTTCACTGTCTCGATTCGAAAATCGAATAATGCGGCTACCGAGAAACCGCATCTTTGCTCCCTACAGCCTATAAGCGGTAGGCATAGTGTTACAAGTGCAGGCAACGACCTGCCCCGAAAGTAGCGCGCGCCGCTCCCCTCCACCAATTACGTAAAGGTTTCGACGACCCCCCTTCCCGCCCCTCCGAATATTGATCGGGATTTTTTTTCGGCAAAAAGCCCGCGCTCCGAGACGCCATCTTGCTGAGATAAGGACTTTTTCCTTTTGCGCGTTTTCGACTTTTGGGTGTACGCTCCCGTGGAGGATTGTTGACGGTGGATTTTTCTTTTTCTGCACACTTTCCGCCGGCCGAGATGGTAAGTGGCCAGTGCGCGCCGATCGAAAGTTCAAAAATGGAATTGATCCGCGACTCTGTGTTCGTTCAGGAATTTCAAGAATCGATTCAAAAAGCTCTTGTGTTAAGGCTGCGGCAGATTTGTGGATAATCGCTACGAAATAAGCTTTATGCAATATTTCAATAAAAGTTTATGGTTCCAATAATGTAGTAAATTGGTCACAATAGTGGGCACAAACCACTAAATACCGACTTATTGAATGAAGGAACTTTAAAGCGGAACTTTTCAGCCCAGAATATCGTGGTTGAAATACGTGGATTTATGTTTCTCACCTTTCTAGACGTTTATGAGTCGACTAATTGCTTGGGCAAGTAAAATTGAGCTTTGATTCAAAGAGAGTAAGGGCGAGTCGTTATTAACGTTGCAAAGGAATAGGGTAACCTAAAACGTTGGCGAGCCGAGGAGGCCTGGAGCGCGATCTTTATAGACGCATGTATTTAGGTAGGTATGTTACAGCCTAAAGAATTGACACGTTCGTTGGAAAATCGCGCGTATTACAATTGTGTAAGATACCGTAGTACTTATTGGGTTGATGTGCTGTCATCGGCAAACGTCGCGTAGGGTTTCCTGAGGGGCGTAGCTATGTGCGTTGGTTTTCCATTTTGTGTCACCCTCTTGTGCGTGTGTTAGTCAAATGTATCGACTAGGGGTTGTGATATACCTACGAGAGAAGACGCTGCGATTTGTAATAGTACTCGTATAGTAAAGCTTTAGTTGTGAAGGGCTAAATATCAGCTAGCATGTTGCCTGGTGAGACTCATAGCATGAAATGAGAAAAAGATTATGATAATTTTATAATATTTAAGACTTTCGTTGCGCCACGGTCGTTCTTAAGAAAGGACATGATACAGGTCAATAATTGGTTAAGAACTATTTAAACATACAAAAAAATGATTACTGACTATTTTACCTTCTAAAATATAGGTTTTTTCATCGAGATGTGTACTGTCTCTATCACAACCATGATCACAACAGTCAAATCTTTATCTGTCTTTGAACTGTGACTGTTGTATAAAAATAATCACAAGCAAAAGCAGTTTTCTTTTAAAAAAAATCGTTAGCTAGGCGTCTACTTTACCGTATCTGCATGATGTCGGGTATTCTTGTAATTATTGCATAATAATTTTAGTAAAAAACACGACCAGTCTCAGTGACCGACCAGTGAGCATAGGTTGTGTATTTCAGCAATCATGCTGTGATTTAACAAATATTTAACTAACAATTAACGTGAACTGAACAGAGGAATTCAAGTTATGAACGCCCCCGACTGCGCACCGTAAAACGTTTAATTCTAACTCTATACGTGTAGCTTCGAGCGCAGTACGTTTCATTTTAAACTATGTATTTAAAACTAAAATTTAAATTGCGTAGTTTTGTGCACAGTTCTGAATAAATATTCTAGGTACATACAACTTAAATAATATTGAATGAAACTTTGATTTCGATTTCATGTAAGCTTATCATTCATATCAAAAATCACTTGATAAATATTTATCTTCATATCTAGTGATTTTTGTATCCAGAGTGCTTAGTGCTTAGTATGCACTCTGGTCTTGGAAATTAAATGTCATTTTCTTGAGGATTCAAATGCTTGAAAATTTAAAAATTAAATTAATGCTTTTCTATTCATGAGTTTTAACTTCAAAGTGTTTTAGTTGATCAAAACCAATAGTTGTAGTGTATTTCGGTAAAGCAAGAACTGATGTAGAAGAACTTAACTTCGTATTGATAACATCTTTTACGTACATTGGCCTAGCACCAAAAGATCCCCTAGGTTCCGATTTTGTATTGGGAACATCGGTTTGTAGCTTTTCCTGATTTGAAATTGATAGATTTATCTTAAGCTTCTTTTATATGGACTCAAATGGTGGTATATTGTAGACTTTTTTATTTGGGATAGGTTTGCTCTTGACCCAAGACTAAGCCCAACGAGGCAAAGACTGAGTCTAGTAAGATGCCTGTTCACTCTAGTTTTGAAAATTCCTATGTTGTAATTGCAGAGAAACACTGACGCCGGTAGTTTGACTCTGTAGTCCCGTGACTGTCAGTAACCAGTTGGTATTTTGTAGAGAGGACTCTCAGTAACCAAATCGATGAGCGACTCCTTAAAAACTGTCTGTGTTCTGTCGTTGCCTTTACTTGATAAACCCCGTCACTATCACATAAGCCAATAAGTGATGTAGATACAGTCAAAATTACAAAGTTCAAATCCAGTGCGCTGAACCAGCTAACATTGCAGCTGTAAATAATCATCAGACAAATTAGACTGGCACTAAATCAAATGCAACTCAATTATTTTCGAAAACCGCGAGGTGGTGGTAAATCATTTTATTTGTCGCTAGATGGCGTTGGGAGCGGGCCTTTGAAACAGGTGCGCGCGCGCCTCTAATTGCGCGGCGCCCGTAATATACGGCGTCGGAGTTGGTAGGATGCCCATGATAGTAGGTAAAGCTGGGATAAAAGGAGACGGAAAACAGAGCTCATTAAGATATTACCTTATTTAAGCATTAACATTGTAAAATTAACTGGGCTTATCTTGACGGGGGCACGAAATGACTGGGCCTTCAGATAGAACTAATAACATTTGCCACATCAATACTTTGGCAAATTCTTCAAAGTCCTTCCTTAGAGTTTGCATTAAAAACACATCGCCACGACACGATACTATCTTTAAATCAAACGTAAGCATGCCGGATAGAAGGATCTTTACTTGATCTGACCTACACTCACATTTTAAAAGTATACATTCTTTTACAAAAATAATATACCTAGATGTTTATCCCGCAGAAGCTAGCAGATTACAATTATCTATAAACCTGTGATAGTTAGTTCGTTTAGTTGCTGTAAAGATTTTGTATCCAAAATACAATTTAAAACTGTAATCATGGCTGCCTCAGCGTCACATGAGACGCGAACATTTTGAGCTGAGCGCCCATATTTCTCTCTGCATCCACAATTACCAGATTTGTCACTCCCAGCTTATTTAGCCCTCTTTTTCTCTTGAATAATGTACGCGTACTATAATTAGTCGGCTGAAAAAGTGCCTTTCCTTGTTCGCATTTGTTGTGATCAATCGCTAAATGCTACTGGTTAATCGGTCTATTAAAGTTATCGGTGACCGATAAATTCGAAACGATAAGTGTTCGGTTTGAGTGGGAAAGTTCCATTTAACGGATGCCACGGAAGAACTATACAGTAATTGTTGATATTTGTTGACAAAACTAGTTGATAGGTTGCTTGAATTTGAACTACTTGAAGAGCGTGACAATTGACAGATTTGATTGTAATAAAATCTTAATTTCTCAGATCCGATACAATGTAGCATTAAGTAGTTAAACTGTAGATCTACCAGTGTTGTCTCCCAGAGTACGCGTAACGGAACAAATTCCAAATTAATTATCGTCGCTTCTATATTTAAAGTGTTCACGGCCGCATCTATAAAGATGCCTCTTGACGGAACACAAATAACAGAGACGCGCCAACCCTACAATTAGTACCGCATGGTCACACCTCGACATTCGGTCAGATATAATTTTACTATCTAAGTACAATTTGTGACAATAATAGCCGGGCGTTCACGGTGAATTTTGAGCCTTACACTTTAGTTTTTCGGCGCAAATTGGGTGAGCAAACGATAGAAGATCACAATCAAAAGCTCTAGTAATTAGTAAGGCAACGCCGCGCGCCGCTCGGCTGGGTAGATAATTTCCGCTGAACGTTCAAAAGGCGCCCATTTGTCATTCGCTCGCGCGAAGTCGCGCCGAGCGGACGTTCCATTACGCTCCCTCCTAATTTATTCAAATATTATTTATTTAGGGAAAACGGGACTATTAATCACATCTCTACCGTTTTTATTTACATACGCGGAATGTTTGAGGGCTTTGATCGCGGTGTTTGGACATTTATTAGGGCCTCCTTACGCGGCTCTTTTCATGCTCGAATAAGAGGGTTTTTGGGTATTTGCTCGTTTTATATTAGCGCTTCAGTTAATCAAACGCGGAGGCTGGCCAACCTCGCTTTGATGAGGCGATGTGAATAGAAAATAATGTTTCTGACTAATTCAAGACGCCATTTTCTCACGTTAATATTTCGGTTGAACTGTTGAGAAAGCATTTCAGCATGTTCAAGATGTGCTTGCTCATTAACAAAATGCAAATGATATGTGAACATGTAATCGTTGTTCTTGAGATACCTAACAGTGACAATATTTTCACTTAAAGTACTTATTTTAAATCAACTCTCTTCCTTGTCTCAAACAATCCACGGAGTTTATAAAGATAAAGACATTTGTTTGCTTAGAATAGGTAATACAGTTCTCTATTCTGTTAAAGTACATCAACATACAAAAATTTTTTGGTCAAGAAATTCGTTAACTTATTATTAATTGAGTTTATTAAGAGAAGTTTTATATAGACGACATTTCCGTTGTCAAATTATACATATTAACTATACCAATATCATAAAAGTAGTTTCTCTGTGTCGAAGAAATACTGCTATCTGAGGCAAATTCAATGCAAAAAAATAATAAGATGACGCTCAATCTACACGCTCACACTGCTGTAACAATTTCAACTTTTTTGTTATGACTATTATACAATCAGTGCTGAACTTTTTTTCAACTTTTGAGTTCAAAACTTAAGAAACCATTTTGTAGATAATAATGTCTCGTGTCACCAATTAGTGTTGTATGAAAATAAGTCATCGTTATGCACTTCCGTTGTCGCCTCCGGTGCGACTCTAAATATCTAATCATCAGTCACCAGACCGGCAATGTGGTCAATCCAGTGGTCGTGGTCAATTTTCCGTGACCAACTAGTGTTGTCTAGTGAGGGCCCGACGATAGCGACTAAGTATCGATACGATTACCGCTTGATCGTCATCGTTATATTCAGCTGTAGAATTTTACTAACAAAATATACAAGCGGTTTTTATCATTAACTATAGAACACGGCAGACGCTGTCCTGCCCGCTATTTCCATATTTGTCCGTCTGTGTTTTTTCCTTATTTTCATACATAAAAACCTTCCTTTTGAAACACTCTATCTATTAAAAGAAACTGCATCCGCTAAGGAGTATAAATAAATATAAGGATACATACGTAAAGACATAGGAACAGACGCGGGAAGCGACTTCATTTTATACTATGTAATGATGGTCATTTTCCTACAAACGTTGAGCACCTATTTTTTACCAAAGTATTTTTATTTTCTATTTTTAGATTACTTGTAATATATTTGTTTTTAGTTACTTTTTTTGTTCTTCTTAGTTAATCAAGTTATTCTATTCTTTGGGTTGTTATCCTTTTTCTTTGGGCAAACTTTTCGGGAACATTAACTTTCATTAGGTCGAGGTTGTCAGGAATAACAATCTTTTGTCGGTGCCCTTCAACCCATATAAGAATTAACGGTGCCCTGTTCATAAAAACGACACATCCACGTCTGACATCCAGTACAGTAAAGGAGCAAATTTTATTTTAAATAAACGTATAGAGACTAATGAATATCGGTATCTTGAGTTTATCGACTAAGGGTACATTTTTGTGACTATCGATTGTCAAAAATCATACCTTAGGTGGGCAGCACTAAAGCACGGTCACATTTGTGGCGGGAAATTTCTGTGGCCACGCGCTTTTGTGGTGATTACCGTCATTTCTCTGCGCAGGAGTGTGATACTCGTTAGTGCGAATTAGTCTTACTAAAAACGTCTTGTTAGGGCGTTGGGCGCGATGTAGATCGTTAGATATGAAAATAGGTTCGGATTGATGTTCGTACAGCATTTGTGTGTGTTTAGTTTGTATTGTTTTTAATTAGGAGGATTGTTTAATTTGAATTTGCAAGTCCGATGACCGTTCAGATCGCATAGGATGCACTGGTTTGTAGAAAGCGATTTGACTGACATCCGTTTGTAGGATTGCGGTAAGCGTTATATTCAACGATTGGTTTCACTAGCTCCCGATATTATATTTTAGATAATCTTGTTGCATTTTTATTCTCATAAACTATTTAGGTAATATACATTGGCTTTAAGAATCACTTTTTATGTATGCAATGCATTGTAAACTGCAGTACAAGTATATTGCTGGGTATCGGACAGTTACCATTATTAATATATTAACCTTGTCTTATTTGTTCAATTTTTGTCTTTATTTGTAACACTTAGTGTAATTATTACAAACCCTAATGGTTTACTTGTACAAAGAAAGTTAGTTACGTGTTTTGTAACGGTTATTTACATGATAATAAAAAAATCGGTTGATATTTACCTTCCCGACATTTCGATTCGGTTGCACGAATCATGGTCGCGGGCTGATATTAACCCTGAATACATATTATGTATAAGTGTATATTATACTCTCATAAACTTGAAAACGTTTCACTTAAAAATAAAATATTAGTAACTAAAGAGCATTCCTTTGATATCTGAGTTTGGCTTGCATTCGAATTAATCGAACAACAAACGTTTGTGTGTATGACTTTTGATCAATCGGTCTGCTTCATACAAGCGTCTATTTATCACTTACAACCACTTGATTTATATTTTAGGCAAGTGACACAACGGCTGGTTTGTTCTATCGCATTGACACTGCATAATTTTATTTATATTTTACTATTTTTTTAGTAATATAATTATCCTTTTTATTTTGGTGTTAGGAATAGAATGTTACGTATAAAAACAACTGTTTTTTTACGATCTGTATCTTTATGATCAATGTTGTATTGAAACGGTGAAGTAATTTATGTAGCAATATTGACCTAATTTCTAATTTTCACCTGTGTAAAAAGGATGATATTAGAACGGTTTTAGCAGATTAAAAAAAGACTTAATTTGCCTTTAGAGTTTTTAATAAATACTTTTCCAACTACATGAAATGGTGTAATGTTATTTATAACCAATTTCAAGAGTTTTGTTTTATAATTTTGTAATGTCTTTCTTTAATTTAACACAAAACATTTTTTTTTTGTGTACACTTAAACATAATATTGATACAAAAATATAGTTAAGAAATACCAATCACACTTAGGATACTTGGATGTTTTATCCGTCAATCACGCTAAAACTGCTGAACGGATTTTAATGAAATTTGGTATAGAGACAGGGTATGATCTGACTTAGGTGATGGGATACTTCTTATCCAGATTAAATGCTCCTCTAGGATAAACTAATCCGTTTGCGCGAACGAATTCGCAAGCGGGCCGCTAGTAAAAAAATATTTGTGAAAAATACTTAAATACAATCTAAGCTGCATTGTATTTGAGCTTTATCTCATATACCTCTAGAATAAACCGCTGAATCACACGTCAGACGACGCTGTATATCTCCAGGCAAATTGAGACGTAATGTATGATGGTGGAAATATATTTCACGTCGGTGACACGGGAGTAACGATGCGGCTGTGATCGACCAATTTAAAACAGGGGGAACTACTGTAAAAGTAACTACTGGATAAGCTCTTTGACAAAAATCAATATACGCATAAATATATACAACAAAGGTGGTTTTATGAGTTGAAATGTTTTGGTCATTGAACTAATCAAGAGGTCGCGGGTTCGATCCCCGCACTGTACAAACATTTGTGTGTGAACATGTCTGTTTGTACTTGTCTGGGTGTTATATGTATTTATTTAAGTTCATTTGTAATACCACTGTTGATTCTGATATCTGTAACACAAGTGCTTTAGCCGCTTACTACGGAGTCAGATCATTTATGTGATGTTGTTGTATATTTGTATTTGTATTTACTGTAACTTTGTTAATTATTAATCTGCACTATTTGGTGATATTTAATTTTCCCACATCAATTCAATTACTCACAAGATAAGGGCAAAAAGCGAAAATCTAATAAGAGACCATCGTTTTTTCTTTGCAATACAGTCAACAAAGGAATAGTTTTCTCTGGATTAAATGTTAAAATAATATCAATGTCTAAACAGTATCAACAAACTATAATGTATTTAAAACATTCATGGTCAGATTACAAAAATAACATAAAACATGTGCAAAAATTAAATCAAATAAGTAAAGAATACAGATAAGAATTTAATAAGCGCGCTGTTATCGGGTGTGTGAAGAAAAGAATTACTTTTAATTTATTTAATTCCCGGCCGGTTATCGCGGGTGGTTTACATAATCGCGATAGTCCGATAAAAAAAACATTTTATATTTATATAAGAGGCAGTTATAATTTGCACTTTTGGCATTGTTCTTAGGGTTCCGTGAAAATAAATCATTAAAATTGGACGGTACTTTTGGTACTTTATTTAATTTCTCGTAAATTTAAATTTTTGCAAAATTTAATTTTTCAATTTGTAAATACACTAAAATCGTCAAGATTTGTTGTGGTAAGACGATATCTTACTTTTAAATTATAAACTCTTTGGGAACGAACGGGAAAAATTACTGACTTCAGCAAAACAACACTTAAATTTTAGTAGAAAAAGGTCTAATATAATAACTTCGTACCTGCAAAATGGACGGCCATTATAGTAATTTTAATATCAAGTTTGTAATAAATCCAAAAGTCTGGTTAATTAACAATCAAGTCTCCACATTTCCACTAACAAACAAATATAAAGTTACACTTTTTCATTCTATATTGCTCTCAAGTCAAGAAGTCCGATCATCAGTCATGCACGAGGTTCAGAAGTTACTAGATTAGATTAGATTTTTATTTTATTTATTTGGTTTACTTAAAATTTACTTACACAATAACCACTTAAATAAATAGGAACAAAAGTTTATAATACTAAGTGTAGTGACCACTTACAAGTAAACACAGAAAGCGTAAATAATAACAAGTATTAGGTAAGGTTAACTAAGATAAACACGGACAATGAAAAATAATACAAAACAAAATGCTTGAAAATAATATATCAGATATCAAATATGTGCCAAATTGCTGTAAATTTTTGGTGTGCAAATCACAAGTATTGCTACGGAACAATGTTATTATTATTTTTATAACACTTGGCCGTTTATTTTTATATCACCACATGATCAAGTCAAGGCTATCATTATACTCGTAACTGTTCCGTTTCGGTATTAATTTGATAAATTAAATAAAACGTAGCTAGCCGATTGAGATCTCGAACTTTTTGCATTATAACGGGATGTTGAGAATAAAAATGTATACGAAGATTTTTGAAATAAATAGTTTTTTTTTATCAACTGCTATTCATTTTTATTGAAAAAATAGACGAACCTATACTTTTTCACGGTTTTTAGGGCGAATAGTAAGCAATATAACTGATTTGAAGTCAAGTCGGTGGAGACTAGAGATAATTTAGAAATTGATCGTTAAAGATTACAAAACCAGCTTGATATTTCTTTAAGTCCTCAAGTTTCCTGTTAATATTCTTTTGATATTGAAAAACCTCTTTGTCTAATTAAAAGCAGAAGAACAAATCGCTTTGCGGTAGCTCATCACTTTGAAAATCATTAAACCTTACAGCAAGAACACAAAAAGCTCTGTATGTTTAGCAAAAAGTATTATATTGCTTGTAATCAGACATCTAACATGAAGTATTATACACAGTTAGTTAAAACACGTTCTGTCGGCAATAAAATATTAAAATGTAGACATGTTCGAGACGGATAAAAGCTGTAATAGACATAGAATAGCTCTGTTTTTTACTACCTACCCGCACATCCTCAGATACTTATAGAAAATTGTAATGTGCCCATTTTACAGCGCGTCCGACTTTATGACACATGATTAACATTTCTTGGTAACTCGCCGTACGCATTATCGTAAAAAACCGTCGAGCGATCGCGGACACATCTTATGAATAGTATCAAAACATTCTCACTTTGAGCTCGTCGAGATTAATGGAATTGGAACGTTCGAGTTGAATGAGCCCGGCCGTCATATCGGCCAGCTCGGTCGGGAGCTCGGGACCACCGCGTCGTGTTATCTGACAGCTGCTCTGTGCGCAGTGTCATCAATCTGGTCGACGAGGTCGCGGCTATCCTCGCATCTACACAGCGGGCTCGCAGCGGACTATTCGCTTGTTATCAACTCCCCGAAATGCCGTGAAAGAAACGCTCTTCTAAATTTGGCATTAGGCCACATCCGCGCGGCCATGGCGCGGGGGCGTGGCCACTGCGCAGCCGCGCGCCATTGGCCGCGATTCGCCTCGTGGGAACGCCGTTTGAATCTTTGAATATCGCGCCGACCTATTATTGAATCCATAGACAGAAGAATGGAATATAAATTCCGCGACGATCTACGATCCTATCGCTTCGAAGCTCGCTTTCGTTCGCAAAAATTTTCCGTTTGTAATCGGAACGGCGGAACAGCCCGCCGGAATGCGCCGGCGACGCGTCACGCTCGGCGCGGCGCCGGCGGGTAATCTTGCTAATTACAGATTAAATCGGAACCTCGGAACGCAACCCACAATGGCAAATCCGCGGAACGCTCTCACGTGCCCCACAAAGCGAGCTGCAATGCGAAAAAGAAAAGACGCGAACTTCCGCATGTTCCCGCGGAAGCTAATTGCGCCGGTACATTCGTTTAATAAAACTCGAAAACCGTTCGCGCGGTTTTTTCGGCGATTCTGTTTATGGCGATGCGAGTGTAACTACGTTCGGCGGTCCGTTTTATTCGATGTCACCAACGGGTGTTGTTTTTTGTCCGCAGGTGTGGTTCCAGAACGCGAGGGCGAAGTGGCGGCGCATGGTGACCAAGCAGGAGAACAAGATGGCGGACAAGTGTTCGCCGGACGCTTCGCTGGAGCTGGACATGTACCACGGGCCCATGGGGTCGATCCAGTCGCTGCCGCCGCATAGCCCGCCCTACAGCGTGATGGGCGGCCCGCCCAGCCCCAGCTCGATGGACTGCCCATAGCCCCAGTTCTGCGCTTTATGAGCGCCCCAGCACTGGTTCCCCCAAGAAACTAGTGGCTTGCTGAGTCGTATTCCCATAGTTCCGATCTAGAGACAATAACTCTAAGACGGGATAACGACTGCGTGTAGAGTTCAGTGATCGTTCGGTTGTGTAGGGCTCGGAAACTTTTATTAGATCTGGTTGTTGAGTCTCAGTGGTTGTAAATTTTCTCGTTTATTAATATTAGTTCGGATTTATTAATAACCTACCATGTGAATATTCGGTCCCCGACAAGTGTACATTTAAGTACTTACTTATGTGTCTCTATTAACTTGTTACGTTTCAGTATTGAAACTAATATGCTTAACATATGATAACTCACAGTAGAGGAGTATCAAAAACACAATCGCTAGGACTTAAAAGACGGTAATTAAAACAGGCCGAATATAACAAAGTTCATTTAGGTATATCTTGGTTCTACGAACCTAAACTATGACGAAGAAAGTTTTTTTTTAATTAATATATTGAATACTATTTATTTATTGAACATTAATATTTAATTCGGACGTAAGTTTAGACGTAAGAAAAGTTAGGTAGATGCGAAAATTTTCCATAGATTAATATTAGGTTGTAATGTTAGGGGATAGAACAAAGGCGTGAAAAATGGCCGGTCAAAAATGAAGAAAACATTTTTATTGGACTTTTTATCTAATGACGGTCTTTTATGTAGTTTTTAAGTATTACCTAAGTATAAAAAAGCTCCGGCTAAATACACGCACCGTTAGTTCCTTTTTTGTATAGATTTAAAGTACATTTATGAGTAATCTGAAATAATGTTAGTGTAGCAGACTCAAAGGAATAATATAATCGATTTACTGTATGGAATCAGTATTTATGCTATGTATTTTGAATCAAACTGATAGCTTGTGCACAAGCCAGGAATAAGGCTACTCTACGGCACGGGCGGTAGCGGGAGCGAGAACAGACACAAAAAATTTCATGTGGCCAAAACATTAGCCACGACTTCCTTTTTTATAAACAGTAAGTAATTTCTTTCTTTGTTCACATTGTTGTAAGTGTTCAGCTACATTATACGGTTTGGTCGTAAGGTAAAAATTTGGTAAAAACACAATATATACAAATTATGATGTTCTTTATGCAATAACTAGACATTGCACATAATAATAATAACTTAAGTAGAACCAACCTTAAACCTTCCTAATCTTTATATCAAATTTTTCATGAATTGTGTTATGTGAGTGAAATGCATCTTCCATCTTTTCCTGGGATCTGCAATCTTTTCCTGGGATACGTAAAGCCCGTTTATCAAGACATTACTAGCAAACCATCAAGCCAGTGCCCATATCCATCTGTATGAAAGTTAGTAAGATAGTAGCACTAGCTTGGTAGCTGACTGGAACCATAAAATTAATATCCTTGCTTGTTAACTTGCTGGTATATTGCGATGTTGCTTTACGCTAAACGGCAGTGTTCTTATTCCAAAAAACCTGAACTAAATTTGGCTGATAGCACTGTTGTTCAGCGGAATACAAAATCGCAAAAGGCCTCGGTCATAAAACTATAGATAAGAATATTGTATCCGCTCCCGCGCTCGCTCGTGCTAAGCGCAGTAGCGATTGGCAAACGACATCGAATGTACGCCTGAACAATTTATTCATGTCACTAAAAATTATAACGATCTGTTAATAAAAATATTCCAGTTTTTATATAATTTCCTTTTATTTCATTCCAAACAAACTATAATTATCGTCATTCCAGTACGTAGTCATAAGCTACCACAGACATAAAATATACTAGCATTATACAAGTATTTGTCTAACTTTGTACAACTGAGTTAGAGCAAATCGCAAAAGAGAAAAAAATTGATTTGAAATTGATTTTATTTGTAAGCAATTTATTTTTGTACACAAGTATTTTTTGCGAATGAAATATCACGATGTAGGTTCTTAACAGACTCAGTATTTTTTCAGCACAAGTATTTAGGTACCTATTCTACAAATAAATTAAGTAAGTACCCATAGGTAATGCTTCATTAAACTTAAGCAATGTTTAGTTTTGTTATTGTTCAGTGCGCTAGAAGGTGAGTACCTACGGAGTTAAGAAAACAATCCCTATGTCATTATTGCATCGGTGAAAACCGGGATCTGTATTTGTATGACAGAAGTCAATCCAACTTCATTAGGCGCAGTCGGGCCTGAAAGTGGTTAAGTCGTTTTCCGATCGCGAAAAAATAACCTTAAATTAATAGGCCGGCGGTCAATCTCAACAGAGTTCAGCCAATTGCGCAGGAGATATTATAGTGCACAAGTGTGATACACAGGTGCACTCACTGTTCCATCACTCTCGTTCGGTGAGACGGCAATCCGACATGACCGGAGAGAGATCAGGACTTAACGTGCTTTCCGAGGCACGGGAGTGTAACACTGCCAACTTCCCGACTCCGAGCTGTTTTTGAGATATTCATAACAGAAAATCTCTGAAACACTTTGTCTTGACCTGGGATTCGAAACCGGGACCTCTCGGATGTAAAACAGAAACTTTGCCACTACACCAATATATACCTTACATCACACACTCAGTAAAAAGGATATGTGTACTTACATTTATTACAATGTCTTTAAAATTAACCAACGTATACCTAACGAAAATCAACCGTGTTATCTCGGCAAGCAGATGAAACTCAATTGCGGGGCGATCCACATTTTTGGCCGGCCTGCCGTACGTACCTAGCGATGTCTCCGAAAAAGATAAAGTTAAGAATGTCCGGAAAAGGAATTCGGACCACCCAGCCGTCAGCTGGTTATTTATTGTTTTAATTAAAACAACATAACTCTGGCCCACCGCACCTATGCGTGGCAGGAACTCGCGGCCACCACCTTTTTGGCTACCGCTTCGTGGCCGGTCGATACTAAATCAATAAAGATCTATACTAGATCGATAAAGGAAAACTGGGTTGCTCCAGAGATACTAAGTTTAAATTTAAGTCTCATTGTTAATTATCGTAATGTTTTTTGAGAATACAATATCTTTGAACACAAGACACGGGTTAGGTGCCTAAAATGAGCGATGTTACAACAAATACATTTATTTGACGGTACCTACTGAAAACTAAAACCTGTAAGTTTGTACAGTAAAAGTTGGTAACTATGTATGGATGTTTGTTGTTCTTTCATGCCAAAACTACCGATTTAGCTGTAATATGGAACATACCTACACAATTATATCCTAGAATGGCACATATACCATTATAACACATTGATGAAGAGGTCGCGGGTTCGATCCCTGCATTGTACAAACATTTCTGTGCATGAACATGTCTGTTTGTACTAGTCTGGGTGTTATATGTATTGATGTAAGTTTATTTGTAATACGACTGTTGATTCTGATATCTGTAACACAAGTGATTAAGCTACTTACCACTGAGTCAGATCAATGTATGTGATGTTGTTGTGTATTTATTTAAAAAAATAGTATCCCGTAAAACTTAACATCCCGTTCTATGTAAACCGCAATATCTCATACATTGATCTGACTCCGTGATAAGTAAGCTTAAGTAGGTGTGTTACAGAAATCAGAAATAACAGTGATCTCTTATACAGGGTGTAAAAAAAACCTTAACGAAGCCGTCAACCACGCGTTCAGTACATCAAACCAAATCGTATGAAAAATAAATTTTGGCTGGGAAACAACTTTTATTTTTTGACATCAAAAAAAAAATATTTAATTCTAACCCGCAATGTACAGCGCGCACGCGGAAAAGTCACTGCGGGGCGTGTTGCTTTACGCCGCCGCGACGCGGTTCGGTTCGAGTGTGCGCTGTTCATTGCGGAGTGTGCGATTTGGAGGCTTATTATGAAACAACTAGTGAAAATTTGTATAATGTTTCTTTGGAAAAAAGTTCAGTTATAACGAACAGAAGTCATTTCTGTAAAAATCATCAATTTTTTTTCAAACTTTAACCATCAATATCTCAGTAACCGTTAACTTCCCAGGTATGGTGTAAAGGAAAAAAATGATCGTAACAATTGGTAGAATATGTGGTATTCGGCTTCGTTAAGGTTTTTTTTACACCCTGTATATAAAAATGAATTGCTGTTCGTTAGTCTCGCTAAAACTAAAGAACGGCTGAACCGATATGACAAATTTTAGTCTCTAAATATTCGTGGAAGTCCAGCAAAGGTTTACAAGATCAGAAAATGAAAAAAAAAAACAACGTGGGGAAAAGGACAACGTCTGCCTGGTCCGCTAGTTACTAATAAACTTAAACGAATACATAACACCCAGACCAGTACAAGCCGACATGTTCATGCAAACAAATGCTGTACTTTTAGCGATTGGTTTTATCGCTGGTAAATGAAAGTATAATATAGAGGTACAACAACATCACATACATTGATCTGACTCCGTGGTAATTAGCTTAAGCACTTGTGTTACAGATATCAGAACCAACGGTGGTATTACAAATAAACTTAAATAAATACATATAACACCCAGACCAGTACAATCAGATATGTTCATGCACACAAATGTTTGTAGGTACAGTGCGGGGATCGAACCCGCGACCTCTTGGTTAATAGTCAACTTATTGACCATTACACCAAAGTAGTCGTAAAACTAGGTAATCTTCAATACGTCCAGGCAACATGTGACGTGTAAGGAGTCCAGGCAAGCTCTTTCCGGCGCAGGAGCGGGACTGCCCGTACCCTTAGTACTCCTGCTGACACCGTGATTGCTAACAGTACAGTGCTGGGATCGAACCCGCTACCTCTTGGTTAATAGTCAACTTCTTAACCAATAAACTAAAGTGGTCGCCTAGTAATGAGATAGTTTAGATTATATCGCCAATGGAAGATGCGTTTGTTGTCTAAAAAGAGCTCCTACAGCCTTATAGAAAATCAATAGAAGGTGCATTCAGCTAACTCATAATAGTACAGGAGTATGGTAAGGAGGTCGTTGAGTAACGTTATAATTACATTTCGTCGAGGTTCATATAAAAATCCAAGGTGCTTGTGGCGCAGTGGTGGCAGCTCTTTGGTAGTGATACCAAAAGTTAAGCAACCTAAGGCGCGGTCTTGTTTGGGGTGACCATTATGACCATACAAGTGACGTCTTTTTACAAGCATCTCCGTGCTTTGGAAGGCACGTAATGCTGTTGGTCCCGATTCATATCGATAGACATTAGTCGATAAGCCTGGCAAGAGGCCCTCGAGCGGCTCAATAACACCTGACAGCAAAGTTAGTCAATTACCTTCCAAAAAACCCCTTCACCAATCTGCACTGAGCCCGCGTGGTGGAGTACGGCTCGTACCACCTTATAGTTGAGGCTAGGCCTGTGCCCAGCTGGACGTATGTAGGCTATAGAGTTATATTCTCTATATAACAATCAAGAGTATACTAAGCAACTCTTTTTGTTGATAAATATTACCCCGACGTGATGTAGACCGCACATAAGTTCTACATGTCATCAGTCAGCGAACCACCATCTTACTAGGAGTTAGCCAGGAGCTGTTTCACGATCTTCCTTTCCGTTTACCTACTGGCAACGTTCTTATTTCAAAAAATAAGACCAACATTAAGATTCAGTGGAATATCACAAAATTTTGACAGCTTAGCATTTTTTGCCGAAAACTTCAATTTCAAGGGATAAATAAAAAATCAGAGGTAGCCACGAAGTACAATCTTAGTAATTAGAAACATGTTCACATCAATTGCGTTAAAACATTGTATTTTCTGTATTTTCCTTTCAGCTCATCGATCTGTACAGTGACAATGTTTTAAGGCATTTGATAACTTAACATGGATCTAATTACGAAGATTGTACTTCGTAGCGGCCTCCGATTTTTGATTTATACTTTGAAATTCAAGTTTTCGGCAAAAAACTGCTTAGCTGTCAAAAATTGTGTGATATGAACCTTAACAGCGCTATCCAAGCTTTTGTTGAGCCTTAACACGATCGCAAAAGGGCATCTGTATCTGTGATGGTAGGAAATGATGAATATTATGATTATATTTATACGTATAAGTATTTATAATTATATAGGAAATTGGAAGCAAGTACTCGTGTACGTGTCTTACTCCAATTTCCTTACAGATATGATGTCCCTACTGTAGAGATTAACTTTAAATTGGTGGCCTCATTATTTTATTCATTGAACTCTATCCTTAAAGTGTAGCTTTTAACCTGTCGGTAGGACTATTAAAGTTTAGGTTGAGCATAAATTGTATCGGGTTATGTCTAAACTAGCCTGGACAATAAACCTCCTCAAGGAGATGTTTGAAATGTGTACGATTTTAGTTAGCACAACGACAAGATGAGACATCAAATGAAGGTGTTTAATACTTTTCATAGAACTACAAAACACATAAAAAGTTTTGTTTAGCTCAAATAAGCCTCATACGAAACGGTATCAATGTTCCAATTACGGAATTATTCGTTTTTTGTAGTATTGATATTAATATTTCACTGCCTTTAATGTTAATGGATAAAAATTAAGTAATTATGACCGGAGCTAATGTTTCAGCTCTCATTAAGGTAGATAAAAGTGTAAATAAAAGGAAAACCATCCAAGTGTGACTCAGATTTGCGAACAGAGGGTTCTCTATAATTATAAAAAAGCCTATAAGCCAGGGAAACAGCTGGTAGGCTTGAAAGGCTGGACGGATTTTGATGAGCCATAGCTAAAACCCACCGTTATTAATAATAATAATAGTCCCCCTGGCCGATTTCGACCACGGCGGCCAATCTCAACAGAGATCAGCCAACTACGCAGGAGATATTATAGTGCACAGGTGTGGGCGCAATACACAGGTGCACTCACTGTTCCATCACTCTCAAAGTTCGGTGAGACGGCAATCCGACTTGACCGGAGAGAGATCAGGCGCAGGACCAACGGCTTAACGTGCTTTCCGAGGCACGGGGGTGTAACACCGCCAACTGCCAGACACCGAGCTGTTTTTGAGAAATTCATGACAGAAAATCTCAGATACAATTTTAGCTCGACCTGGGATTCGAACCCTGGACCTCTCGGACGTGAGGCAGAAACTTTGCCACTACACCAACGAGGCAGTCGTTATTGAAATATCCTTCAAAGAAAAAAACGCACTGAAATCGTTCCATATTCAGTTCGAGAGCTACGATACCACAGACAGGATATACACAAAAACATACACACAAAACACACGCAAACAAAATAGAGGTGGAACCTATAACCCCTTTGTTTGCTTGCTTTGTTGCATCTTCATTTTGTTCGGCCACAGAAATACTTCGTCTGTGAAAATTTCACCGGAACAGCCCGGCGACAGTAGAGCTGCGTCGTAGAAATGGGGAGGCTCCTTTCCACCCACTGGGTTCTTCTTCTTCTTCGTCGTTCCCGCACTGCTGAAGATCGTGACTCTTCGTCAACAGCATGACTCCATCGGTTGGCCTATGGTTAGCAGTGGGCATCAAACAGCTGCTTTTATGATGATGACCCACTAGTTACGGAACCCTAAAACAGTGTAAAGCGCACATTCCTTACGCTATCATTGCAAACGAGCCAGTCGGCGGAGGCGAGAAAATATAATTAATTTACTAATTAATACCATTTGTTCCTGTCGCCCGCGATTACGGCTGACATTTTCAACGCCTTTAATGATGTGGTATTAGTGACCGCTGCCAACTTGACGGTGTCCCAGGGCTTACACACCACACAGGATGTTGGATACAGTCAGTCGAAATGTAACGGAAAGTAAGTATAAACCCTAAAAATATTTATAGTAAATTGTAATAGTTATATCGAAATAGCCACATTGTATTCAAAACAACACTTAAACACCAAAAGTTTGGAGAAGATCTCAACTTTAAGAAGAAAGTTCAACCGAAAGGATTTAAGTTTCTCTAGATTATGCAACAGCATACTTTGTAAAATCAACTACTTTTAAAGTAAATTTATCTTCTTCGTTACTTATAGATGTAATTCCTGAGAAAAATATAAATTCTGGAATGCTTTTTCGCAACAGTAACGAGAGATCAACGTGATCATCCTTGGAGTGGTTTGTTTTAGATACTGACATATAAGTGATAACTGACTATGTTGAGCTCTAACGTGCACTGTCATTACATCTAGTTAGTTTGCCTAGTTTGGGGACCCCTGCAAACTTTCGTGCGATGCAATATTCAAATTGTACCTCGTGTGTGCATAAGTTTTGAGACGAAATAAAAGTTGCATAACTTTTTTTATAATTTACATATATTTCTAAAATTTTCAGTAAACAATTAGTAGATAATAATAAACAAAAACTAATTATTATTATTCAAAATGACCACCCTTGTTTTTAATACAGGCCCTTAGACGATTTGGCCAGTCATCAATGACGGCACGAATCTTTTCCAGCGGGATTCGCTTTGCTTCTCGGACAAGAGCTCGCTTCAGTGACTCCAAGTTTGGGTGGGACTTTCGGCAGGCCCTGAGCTCTAGCTCAGCCCATAAAGCATTATCCAGCGGGTCGAGGTCGGGGCTGGAAGAGGGCCATTCGTTCGACGCGATGAAGGCCGGCACATTTTCCCTTTTTTTTTTTTTTTTTTTTCGCTGTGGAAATGCTTTTACGCATGCCCCCCACACAACTGCAGGGGGGTATGTGGGACTCAACGGCTGGTGTGCAAGGCCGTAATACCCACTAAAACCACAGCGCATTCCGCCTTTCCGCCATTGTGGGGCGCCATGGGGTCGCGTGAGCATTCACCACGGCACCCCGGCGGACAGCCCGAGGGCCACAAACTCCTTGGCGGCGGAGCAAGGTGTTGGGCTCCGCCACCAAAACTAACTCTCACACGGCCGCAGAGGATAGGGAGGACGGCAACGACACACCGCATCTCCTCTTCCTCTGCGGCCCCACCGCAGCGCCATCAAACGGTGCGCCCCCGTTTGGTCGCGGGAGATAGGCCGCACGGCAACGACACACCGAGACGACTCTCCTCCCGCGACCGCACCCGACCGCGAGGGACAGCCTAAACCGTCCCCCACACCCGCACTCCCGGACGCATCCTGCGCAGGCCTCCCCCAGCCCACGTGGAGCGTCCCCTCCCGGGATCCCTCTTAGCTTCACCGTGGGTGGCAAAGCCACCGTTACTGAGCCCCCCCACCACGACAAGGTGGAGATCCGACAGGGGGGGGGCACAATTTTTTCCCTCAACCACGCTCGGGTGGTTTTTGCTTTATGGGATGGCGCTGAGTCCTGTTGGAAAACCCAATCCATGTTGTGAAACAAAGTAAGGGACAATGGTTTCACAACAAGCTCTAAGATGTCCGTTTGATAGTTCTTGGCTTTCACCTTGACGCCTTGTTGACAGCAATGGAGCGGAGTGACACCTTCATACGAAACTTCCCATCATACCATCACACTAGCCGGATGATGAGTACGCGAGACATTCCGTGCTGAAGCTGGGACGTCCTTGCTACTTTTTGCATACACTTTATTGTTTTGTCGGTTGAACTTTTCTTCGACAGTAAAGATTTTCTCATCGGTGAAGAGTACTTTCCTCGCATCGTGTCTCTTAAGCAGTATTGGACAACGTTCGCGTCGCAATTTACGAAGGCGATCGTTTACAAAATGAACTTTCCTACGGCTATACGCCTTCACCTTAAAATCATATTTCAGTATTCTGTTGTCTGAAACGCGCGAAATATTAGTCTGCAGAGCTAATTTTTTCTGAGTTCGACATGGATTTCGGCGAAGACGCACTCGGATGATTTTGATGTTCGCAGGCGTCCTTACAGAGCGCGACCGACCACTCCTTTGGCGATCTTGCAAAGAACTTGTCTCCTTGTATCGTTTAATAGTGTAATACACGAAGTTACGGCTCACACCAAAAGTTTTTTTTGGTTTTTTTCCGCCTTAAATAGCGAAATCACGGTTGCACGCAATTCTTTTGTTCTCTCCGTCACGAGAAAATTGAAAGAAATGAATTTGAAAATCAAAGCAATTAAAAGTTAACATTCGAAATTCAAAATTAGAAACGAAATAAATAGCAGCCAGTAATTTTTTATTTCTTTTTTTTAGCACAAAGTTTGTCTCAAAACTTATGAACACACGAGGTACAATGCAATCTGTTCTATTTTGTATTATATTGTTCGTATGCTATAAAGAAATATTATTATTATCTCGCCTTGGCGTGATAACTCTATGACGAGTCAATGTCGACGACCACTTTGGTATAATGGTCAAGAAGTTGACTAATAACCAAGAGGTCGCGGGTTCGATCCCCGCACTGTACAAACATTTGTACATTAACATGTCTGTTTGTACTAGTCTGGGTGTTATATGTATTAATTTAAGTTTATTTGTGATACTACTGTCGATTCTGATATCTGTAACACAAGTACTTTAGCTAATTACCACGGAGTCAGATCAATGTATGTGATGTTGTTGTATATTTATTTCTTTATTATTTATTTCTCTAGCAAAGCCTAAGCTTATAGCTCAAGCATAAGCTCTTATAACTTTGTTAGTAGGTACAACGTATATACAGGCTATAGTAGGTATATACGAAGGAAGAAATACCTTTGTGGCTGCCGGTTCCTTCGATGGCGAACAAAAAGTGGTCGCACGCTCCTGCAAATCTGGTAGCCTCATTCATGAGAGACAGAGATGCCAGTACCCTGGTCCAGTGTGCTGAAAAGAGACGGCTGCAAAAGTCACCTAACGGGATAGCTGCTTTTCGGGTCCAGTCGAGCCATATAAATAATTCGTGGAATCGAATTAAACTGTTTCTCGGAGATTATATTAGTCAGTTATATATAGACTTTGGTATACTAAATTACGACATTGCCAGATACCAATTATTGAAGTAGAATTGCCAGCCGCTGACACCTGCGGCCTATAACTATCTTTACCAAAATAATTATCAAAATCTACACTTACCTTTGGTTAATGCTTAGGGAGCTAACAGACGAGCAACAGTATATCGGCAACTACTTGCGACTTAAGTCTTCGACAGTCGTGGATAATCCACGATGGCAGATATTCAAATTAGACGTACATCGCCGACGCATCGCGATTACCTCCGACGGTCGCCGACAGTCACCGATGCATAGCGAGTGTCACCGATAAATAGCGACACTCGACACAGTACTAGCGCTTTAAACTGCGCAACATTGCTATAACAGATAAAGTTGCGGCGAGTCGCTGACTAACTACGAGTAATCGCCGTCGCCTTACAGTTATCGGAAGCAGTGCCCGATACAATGTCACTCGTCTGTAAGCTCTCTAAGACTATTTATATACTAAAACCTGAAAAAAAAATCTTGGCCGGCATCTCATGATCATCAGCACAAATAGATACGTATGCTTATCCATGGAGGTCCACAACGTGATGACCATAACGTTTATGTAAGTAAATGTTCTTTATTTATTTATTGCACAACAAAACATTTTACGAAAGGACAGGTGGCCATAGGGCATAGGGTATTTCATACCTTTAATGAATCTAGAATGTGAAAATGACATAGATCCTGAAACTATTTAAAAAAAATACTTATTTGAAGTCCGGTATGTTGTTCTATTGCCAAAGAGAGTTTTATCCTTGGGTGTTGTTTGTCCAAGTATAGTATAAATAAAACATAGAATTTCCCGACGGAAGCGTTTTTGCAACATGTTCAACAATATATGATGGGGGCTGTATCATCGTTGAGTCATCATGATTCTAGATGTATACTATAATATATGACATAGAAATGTCGATCTCACCAAAGTTATCTACCGGACGCTATAATGACAAGGAAAATTTAAAAACAGCCGATCAAATCACTTTTGTATTATTACAAACTTGGATACAGAATATCCTTTGTCACCTTCAATGTAGAGATATTAAGAACATCCTTATTTTTTTGCATTTTTGGGACAATTAGGAGAGTGCTGAGAAGAAACGTTGGATGAAACTGTCTCCACTAGCTGCCATTATAAATGGAAACTACAAATATTAGGTAGGTACATCAGTTTGGTTTAGACTGCTTTAAATATCTAGATCAAAAATTGAATGTCTGGACTTCTAAAAATCAATCGATAAAACTTTAAGAAAAATTCACATATTAATAATATATCTATGCATACCATTAGCTCCTCGCTTGCATAATATATTTAGTTCAGCATGTTGAACTTGGAAAGCAATATATTTTTGTTTCGTAACTGTCAAAGATGTTTGAAATGAAGATAAAAAAGCTTTACGCTGATTCAACGGAAAACTGAATCATTAATATTACTTATTAAAGTTTAAAATGCAATGGAAACGCACTCTGCAGAGCTCATTTAGTAGGTTTACTATCAATCATGCGCGCGCGCAATGTTCCGTGCGATTTTGAGCGGCGGGGCGGCGCTGCGTCGGCTTTGCCACATTTCAAACATTTGCTGCGTTACCAGTCGCCACAAATATGTTGGACGCTGCGAGAAAGATTGTCTAAAAGACTTTATAAAAAAATAAAAATATAAAATTTTCGTGTCACAATGTTCGTTCTCGTACTCCTCCGGCTTGACTGATTCTTATGAAATTTTGTGAGCATATTGAGTAGGTTCAGACCTTTATTCTCAGGAATAGGCCAACATCTATCATTCATATCCCTTAGTGATAAGGGTTGTCCACAATAATTTATATGGCAAAACAACTGCCGGGTCAGCTAGTGAACGTATGAAAGCTTACGGTAGGTCTTAATGTTCTTTCTACCTATGATTGAAAGTTATGTTGCTGTCAGTTTCAGTGATATCAGCTGTTGATGTTCGCACGGGCGCAATGTTCCGTGCGGATTTGAGCGGCGGGACGGGCGTTGCGTCGGCTTTGCTTTTTTTGTAAATGAATAATAATAAACATACAACAACATCACAAACATTAATCTGACTCCGTGGTAAGTGGCTTAAGCATTTGTGTTCCAGATATCAGAATCTGGAACAATTATATTACAAATAAACTTAAATAAATACATTTATTTGATTTACATTTAGCATTAGAAATAGCTGCTTTGTAATTTTAAATCTTTTTAAGTAAGATAAGCTTTTATTTTATTTTTATTATGGGGACCCCTGCAAAATTTTCGTGCGTTTCAATCTACAATTTGCACAATGCAATCTGCTTAAAGTTTAATTTATTGTTATTGTATTTTATGTAATATTGTGCTTGTGCATTAAAGAAATATTATTATTATTATTATTATTAGCTGCGTTTACAAAGAAAATATTGGACGCTTCTGAAATTTTGTTTGACAGACGTCTAAGAACTGTCTAAACGTTCATGGCTTAGTTTTAAAAAAAGAAATTCTAATTTATAAAAACAAGGCTTAATTACATATATACTATCAAAGTTTTTTATTCTAACTCTGTCAAATATTTTAACAACAAATACAAATTGTATTTTTGGCCGTTAGTAACTATTTTAAAGTCATATACAAAACGGCATATTAATTGGTTCTTAGAAAGAAAATAAAAGATAGTTAACGGAGCTCTCCGGAAACGCACTTGGCAATATAATTGAAACCTTGATTCCAATCTTAATTCTATGTAGCAGATTTTTTTAATTAGAAATGAATCGTTTACTTGTTGTCATATCTTGTCAACTGTTTTTTACTCCATAGTCTTGATATAAAAAAATACAAAGGTTAGTGTTGATCTAAAAAA
Source organism: Pyrausta despicata (assembly GCA_963921415.1). Lineage (NCBI taxonomy): Eukaryota > Metazoa > Arthropoda > Insecta > Lepidoptera > Crambidae > Pyrausta > Pyrausta despicata. Next base: position 15,921,900 of record OY992845.1, on the reverse strand, counting down.
ATAGAAGATACTTAAACCCACAGCGACTAGTTTTTGTCTCTGCGGCAGGGTGAAAGCGCCAGAAATAGGTCGCGCCCCCAGCTACCGCATCCGGGTCCAAATGGCCCGGAACGCAGAGCTGGGCAAAAACGGGCAAGAACGGTTACGGGTGGCGCTCACGGTTTTTGGAGTCAATGTTAAGCGAGTCGGCTGGAGAAGACTTGCTCTTGTACGCCAGCTCCCTAACTAGTCACCCTATGATTAGATGGTTCATATTGACATGACACGTTAAGTCGTTGGTCCTGCGACTGATCTCTCGCCGGTGATGTCGGATTGCTGTCTTACCGAAATTTAAGATTGGCCGCCGTGGTCGAAGTCGGCTAGGAGAAACTAACTCACTCATCATAGGGTAGTTAAAGGCCGCCAGCGAGTACACATACTCAGGCTTGGTATATACGAACCATGATGTAGCGGATGGCCACTGACAACCAAGGTGTTTTGGTCCGAGAAGAGTACATTGGCGTAATGCATAGATAAGGCCTGGCTACATTAGAGTACCCTACACAGAGATGGCGCAAGATCTATGGCGGCTTAAGTAAGGCCTCACACCTCTGGAGAGGAGAGGTATAATTGTCTTGAAATATATAATTCGCAGTTTTGTGCTTTTTTTTCACCTTAAAAATTAAGACGTATCTTGAGAATGAACGATAATGGGTTGTGAGCTTAAAACATACTTTTGGAAGTGACTGCCAGCAGTGTGCAGTTGTTTTATCGCGACCTAAGTCCGACAGTATGCACTGCTCAGAAGCTGCATAACAATCTTGCTGACTGCTTAAAAAACGCTAGTATTCGAAATTTTGTTTTATTTTTTTAAATGAATGCTGCCAGTGAAGCGAAAGCTTAGCGGAATAGGTTTATTCCGAACCTGACCCGAAATCCTGTGCGGGAAAGGATGGGCACTCCTCGTAGTAGATAGAACAGGTGTTGCGTCACTCTCTCGCCCGAACACTCTTCCGAGCGCTCGGCCGAACACTTATCCGAGCGCTCGGCCGAACACTCGCCAATTTGTTCACACGAAGCCAGCACTCGGCCGAGTGCACTGTCTAGACCATACACTCGGCACGTGGGATCAAGGCAATACTGTATGTCAGCATAGTGCGAATCTTACATACTACAGTCACATTTATCCCCAAAATTCCCCTTTTTATACCACACAAATAGGCTACCAACCACCCTTTTTGTGCCACAAATAGGCTACCAAATATGGAAAATTATCCAAATATATTTTCAATTCAGTATATCACCTTATCACGCAATAATAAGAAGAGGATTTCAATTAGAATATTTATTTGAGTTATAAATAAAACCATTTTAGATTTCTAAGAAAAATATTTTCATCACATTCTTAAAGAAGATTACAACACGCTGTATTTCAAATGTTCTCGTGAAAAGCCGTTTCACAAGAGCAAATAGAATATATCGGGAAAAGTTGATAGTTATGAAACTCTATATTCAACGTTTTACCTGCGAAACTTTAAGTTGTGCCACAAACGTTGTGGTGTCATAATACTTGGTATAGTTTAGTTATCTTGCTAGTATTTGTATTTTAAATGATTAAGTTCAAGAAATCAATAATAAATAAAATAAATATTTCACAACAATTCTCTAGTCCCCAATTAAGCTACGAGGATTGTGTCAAATAAATCTAGAAAAGTTTTTTTGTGATACATACACGTATTTTACGCTGGAAACGCTCTTGGCTTACTGACAGCGTGCTTACTTCAAAACAATAAACTTATGATTAGCAGCGCTTTTTGAAACAAAAGCAAAATCGTAATACGCCCCCAGAACTAGTGTTAAAAAGTAAAACAAATTGAATTTCATATTTCATTCCCCAAAATCATCTATCGCGTTGACTTTTTAATATCAACAGTTCACAGATAATATCTGTATCACAATATTTTGTTGGGGCGACCGCTCTTGCTGGTTACTCAATGAATCAAACATAATTGATCGGTAAGATGGTCCGATCCCGATGTCACCCCGTATTCCTGTCATCCACACGGAGTGTTGTCACTTTACCTTTTTTTTAAAATCTGTGTACGTCAAAACGCGTGAATGGGCGAAGGAATTATCTTTTTTCGGCTCTGAATGATAGATTTTGGTGTGGCGTTGAAAGTATCTCTTGAGTGTATCTCTACTTCATTTTTTTTATGGAGTACTAAGTACTCAGAAATAACTAATAAATAATAAATAAATAAATAAATATTACACAATAATCACACCAATTCTTTAGTCCCAAATTAAGCTACGAGGCTTGTGTTATGGGTACTAGACAACGGATAAACATACATAAATACTTTTTTTTGTAAATAAATACATATTATACATAGAAAACACCCAGACCAGTACAAACACACATGTTCATGCACACTAATGCTTGTACTGTGCGGGGATCGAACCCGCGACCCTTGGTTTTAGAAGTCCGACATGTGGACCAATGCACCAAGCGGTCGTCATGTTGTTAACATGGTTTTATTGAAATTACATAAAACCTGAGGCCCAACTGCAGGTCATAGTGCAAGCTAAGCCCAGGATCGAAAAATAATTCTACCCCTTTGAGTAAAAGAGCAAGAGTTCGCGAGTTCGATCACCGCACTGTACAAACATTTGTGTGCTTGAACAGGTCTGTTTGACTGTAAGTTCATTCGTAATACCACTGTTGATTTTGAATTCTGCAACACAAGTGCTTAAGCTAATTACCACGGAGTCAAATCAATGTACGAGTGCCTATGCGATGTTGTTGTTTATTTAAAAAAGTGTCTGGTTTGCTAATCCCAATAAAGGATATGTACATAATGCATACATTTTTTACTATTGAATTCATTTAATCTATGTTATTACTTTAAAATAAAATTGAGTAAGCCACCATCGCTTATAAACGCATGCCAAATGACACGCCATGTACCAACTTCATAGCGAAAATCAGTAAGATAATCTATGATAATCCCCATCAAAGCATTGAATCATATGTTCCTCTAATTTATAATCCACCCTCTAAGTTTGATAACGACTTTATCGCGCGTTGCTAGGGAGTTAAGTCCCTCCAGCCTCCCTTCTCTGTATCAATGTCAGTAATTTCGCATATCACCATCCCTGTCACACTTACAAGCATGACCGTGCGAGCAAACGAGCTGGCTAGACTCGAAAATACGAACGAAATCGTTAGGGATTACTTTCTCAGTCATACCTTATGTCACTTGTGAAATTAGCTGATTGCCTCCCATTTGAAGGGTCACGCAGAAATAATTTGGGGTGATAATATGTTGGCATTCAATGATGCAGAAGGGGTTGAATGTTTGATGCCGATTTGTTGATAAGTTGTAATTTTTTATTTATTTATTTATTTGGGATAGGTTTCCTCTTGACCCAAGACTAAGCCCAACGATGCAAAGACTGAGTCTACGATGGAGCGAGCGCATCTAGAAGATGCCTGTTCACTCTAGCTTTGAAGATTCTTAGGTTGTAACTGCAGGGAAACACTGATGCAGGTAGTAAGTTCCACTCTTTTGCAGTGCGCATCAGGAATGGTGATGACAAGCGCTTGGTTGCTGTCGTCAAACATTGTAGCACAACATTTATAGCAACCAATTGCGAAATCTTAAATTATGTAAAAATCAAAGGTGACTGATTGACATAGCGAAATTTGGGATGAAGGTAGATGTTATGACGTAGGCAAGGAAGCTAAGAAAGGATTTTGATAAATTCTACCCCCAAAGTACAGGATGAAAGTTTGTATGAAACTTTGTCAATTTTAAATTGATCGGGCTAAGACTATGCATGCATAATTATAGCTATTATGACGTAGTCATCCCTTAAGACAGGATTGTGATAAATTCTACCCTTAAGCGGATAAAATAGGAGTTGCAAGTTTGTATGAAACTCGGTGGCAAAAAACTAAAGTCCACGTGGATGAAGTCGACGCTGCTAGTTATAAAATATAAAAGTAACCATTGTTCGCCCTCACCCCTAACTTCGAAGCTGGATTAACCCATGTGCGCATAGCGTATGTCACAAATTCGCAATTATACCGTCGTTTCACGGCGAACGGTCAGGTGGAACCAGATAAATTGACTAATCTGCTGACGTTACTTTTGTACGGTGACCAGACTGATATACCAGATTTAGAAAAAAAAAACGTAAATAAAATTGAAAGTGCTTATTTCAGAATCAGATAACTAAATCCATAATGTTAGTAAAAGCTTAACGACTATGTTAGTATGCTATCTTTAAAACGGATTTTGTCCTATTAATCATATGGCCGACAGTTCAGTGGACAATTCCACTTTCGACCATCTCCTTCAGCACGCTGTGGCGGCTTACCCCCGTAGCTCCGTACCCTGTATAAGTAAAGTTACTGTTATGATTCTTTCAATAATGCAACAGAGACATTACGTGTGCGGTCTAAAATTGTCATATTTTTCTTTCGCTGTAATCTGCTGGTGAAATTATTTTCACCATTATTTTTTGACCGATTTCAGATTTGATTAATATTTTAAAGGAGATTGCATACCTCTTCGAGATGTTTAAAACCAGATGCAATGTGCAGAAACAATGTGTTCTTTGAATTAATATTTTTTCTTAAATTCGATCTGTTAAAGGTCATATCACACAGTTTTGACCGCAGAGCAGTTTTTTTACCGAAAACTTGAATTTTACAGGATAAATAAAAAATCGGAGGCCGCTACAAAGATATACGCTGTCTTCGTATGTAGATACTAGATGATTTTATCGATGCACAGAACTTAATTTTCTTTTCAGCCCATCGATGTGTGTATTGACAATGTTTTAACGCAATTAATTACTTAACATGTATCCAATCACTAAGATTGTACTTCGAAGCGGCCTCGGATTTTTGATTTATCCTTTGAAACTCAAGTTTTCGGCAAACAAAACTGCATAGCCGTCAAATCGTTGGCAGATGCCTTTTAACTAACTATTTTTCTGTCTCTCGTAGACACTTCTATCTCTCGCTATCTATTTATCTGTATGTATGAAGGAAAATTACAAAATACAATTCACCGCCTCTAGGCTCTCAAAAATCGTGCTTACCATCCTAACTCCTGGTCACCCTACTAAGATCAGAGGCCCTGACAAAGGGAGCCACCCTCAACGCATCGACGCGCACCTGTCCTGATTTCTGAACGATGAATGAATGATAAAAGTGATTGAAGGTGCAAGCGCACGGATGGTGCTCCAAATTAATATAATAAATAAATAAATATACGACAACATGACAAATATTGATCTGACTCCGTGGTAAGTAGCTTAAGAACTTGTGTTACAGAAATCAGAATCAACAGTGGTATTACAAATAAACTTAAATAAATACATATAACACGCATACCAGTATAAACAGACATGTTCATGCACACAAATGTTTGTACAGTGCGGGGATCGAACCCGCGACCTCTTGGTTAATAGTCAACTTCTAGACCATTACACCAATGGTCGTCAAAAAAATTATGAGATGGATTTTATATTTAATAAGAATAATGTTTGAAAGTAGATAAAGATTACTCTGAACTTACGTAACCGTTTGCAGCGGATGACTATGCAAGGGTTAATTAGCGTATGAAAAACATACAAACTAAGTAATTGGAATTTACCGATACTAAACGTTTTACCACCAGGGCACATAGTAATATGAGACTTTCTGTCGCCTTCACACGCGACCTCTCGCGACTATCAACGTGTCTATAAATTGCCGTGCCATGCTAGTGGGGTGAGCACGAACATTATCGCAACGTATTTGCGTCGTTCAAGTGTCAGAATCTGACAGATTTCCCATACAATTTGACAAGTTAAAGATAGGTAAACGCTACGAACACGTTACGATAGTTCGTGCTCACCGCATAGATCGCTGACAGCTACGATAGTATGCCACAAGTGTGCTCGGGGTCTAAACGAAAATGATCATTATTTCGCATGTTGTACCTACCTCCTCTGTTGTACACAGCGCCACACGTCAAGTTAATCACTGCGGTATCTTGTGCTTACGTAATAAGGTTGATTTCGCACTACATACGGAACGCCTAGTGGACAGTGTTGTCACACATCCTTGATGAAATTGGCGGAACCAATTCCATGTGACAATTCACAATTGCTCATGTCATTACCGTCAGAACTTAACTGTTGAAGTGCCGTGGATTTTTTTTAATTTTACACTTCACACTATCGTTCTAAGGTTGGAAAATGGTTGCATTTTTTTCACTCGCGAGTTTAATTTCGTTTGTAGTGCAAGTGCCCGTGGAGCCACAAATTGACAGACGATATGTCAAACACGACAATAATGGCCGCATTCACAGCCGAAATAAAGGAGTGTAAAGCCGGCTCTACACTCGCGCCGCGAAAGCCCGCGAAGGGCGCGAACCGCGAGTGTGGATGGTTTCGCGGCTTCACGGTCGCGCTTCGCGGCTTCACGTTCGCGCTTCGCGGCGTTCCCCGTCCGGTGGCGGTTTTTTGGCCCGCGACAAAGGGATTGCGAAGCGATTGCGAAGCGCGAACGCGAACGCATCCACATTCGCGGTGTGTTCGCAGTTGTGTGCGAGACGCAGGGATAAGTGGACGTTTATGTTTACGTTATGAGCATCGAGTGGAGTAACGATCGGGAACTAACGTTCCTTGAGTGTTATCAAGCGGAACCTGTGATTTGGCAAGCCAAACATGCAGATCACAAAAATAAAATTAAGGTACATGATGCCTGGATGAGAATTAGCGAAATTATGGGAATTCCTGTGCCTGATCTTAAGAAGAAAAAGGACTCCTTAATGTCCAGCTTCAGAACATACAGGAAAAAAGTAAAGGATTCTACCCACAGCGGTGCTAGCTCAGATGAAGTTTATAAGCCCATATGGTTCGCCTATGAGACCATGAATTCATTTCTGGGAGATGGAATGACATGTAATAAAACAATAAATACTGTAAGTATAATTTATTTGCTAATTTTTCCACTTTTATATCTTATATCTATCTACCTACTTACAAAATACTTCGTAAACTCGTCTCTTATTTCACGGGCATTTAGAGCTGATCGGCGTGCTGTGATTGGAATATTACGAACAGCACAAGTAGCTTCAAATTCTTGTCTTTCATTTCTCCATGCACCAGGTGTGAACATGCCATTTTCATCATAAGTGTCTATGTTTCCTGGCGGCGTATATATTTGTGACGAAGTAGCACTTTTTCGTAAGTAGTTATGCAGTAAGATGCATGTCATAGTTATAAGAGAAACTTTTTCGGGGTTAAATGGAATTGGTTTTTGAAATATTCTAAATTTTGTTACAAGTATTCCAAACGTATTCTCTACTACAACCCGTGACCTTGACAAATTCTGATTAAAAATACGTTTTGGGGATCCTGGATCATGAGAACCCGGATAAGGTTTCATTACATGTGTTGACAGTGCAAAAGCACCGTCTCCTAAAAATACATAAGGTACATCTTTGTCTGAACCAGGCAAGGGGTGTGGTGTAGGCAAGTTTAATGTATTTAAACAAATTTTTTTCCAAAGTAAACTATTTCTAAACACCCCGCCATCGCTAATTCTGCCCCGGCATCCTATATCGGCAAATATAAAATTATAATTGCTGTCAACTAAAGCTAACAATACTATGCTGTGTGTTTTCTTATAATTAAAATATTCCGATCCTGATTCTGGTGGGCATTGTATAACAATATGTTTTCCATCAATTGAACCAACAGCTCGTGGAAATTTGAAACCTTTTTCAATTTCAAGCCACTCTTCTGCGCACGTCGGTATCTGTAAATAAATTTTTTTTTATACATTAGGGCAAGGTTAACGTTAACGATTAAATATGTTTACAAAACATAGTATTTGTAATTGTTTATTTTTTATATTTCAGGAAGAATCCGCAAATAATGAAACAAGCGAGGAGACTGAACAACATGAAATAAGCGAGGAGACTCAACAACATGAAATAAGCGAGGAGACTCAACAACATGAAATAAGCGAGGAGACTCAACAACAAATAAAGTCTAAAACGATTCGTCGCCGTAACAACCCCTCTGAGCTTTTAATTGCTGGAGAAACAGTTAAGGATTGTCTTTCGACACTTAAAACGACATTAAGAGCTCGGCAACCCCAAGAAGAAGATGAATGTGATTTACACGGTAAAATAATTGCCAAAAAATTGAGACTGTTATCTGAAGATGAAAGAGAGCAGTTTGTATGCGAAATTTATCAGATGTTTCGGCGTTATAACCGACACTCCCATTCCCTTTATTCTTCAGCTCGATCGGAAACTCCAGAATATTTCTCGCCTGCTCGAACGTATATTTCAACACCGTCTCCATCACCACTTCAACAGCAGAGAGCAACTAGTTCACGCACAGAACCGCCAATGCAACAACAGAGGGCAACTAGCTCACGCAGCACTTACTCAGAACCACCAATGCAACAACAGAGGGCAACTAGCTCACGCAGCACTTACTCAGAACCACCAATGCAACAACAGAGACAGAGAGCAACTAGTTCACCCGGCATTAACTCCAAGTCACCAATGCAACAACAGAGGGCAACTACTGCACGCAGCATTTACTCCGAGTCGCCGATTTGTTCCATATACTCCGGGGCACCTATACAACAGACCATGTACTCTGAGTCACTACCATTAGATCCACCAGTAATTAGTATTCCAGAAGAAGCATCAACCGCAGGAGATTCACCAGTGATTATCTTAACAAATGAGTTGATTCAACAACCTCATGAAGACCATACATATTATAGTGAGAATACGAGCGACCAACCTACTGAAGATACAACAGATTATGACGATTTAATTGCGAAGGCGTACGCCGGCATTTAATTGAGTACGCCTGATATTGGAACAAAATCAATATTGGGTACACAGTTCCTAATAATAACTAAGTTCAATTTATAGTAATAACTACCTAACTATGACACTTTCGCAATAAAAATTAATATATATATATAAATAAATAGTTTCAATAAAATTGTGTGTTAATATTATTTTTAATTACCTTAATTTCCGCCTTCAGTACTTGATTTAAAGCTTGACATACTTCGGGTATTATTTGCGATATTAGTTGAGGTGAAACTTTAAACAAAAAGTGTAAACTTTGTAGGCTGTCTCCAGTTGCCAAAAATCGTAATGTAATGGCGAGACGCGTTTTAGCCGGGATTGCTTTTCGTAATTGAGTATCTTGCTTAGAAATTAGTGGAGACACTTCACTTAATAACTTCTCAAAATCTAAGAGAGACATTCTAGTGAATTTTTGGAATTCAGCTGAAGGTTCTGCTACAAGTTCGGCCAACTGCTTTTCCAGACTCGCACTGAAATAAATAATTAGGAATAAATATATGAACTCGCTATTTTGCTGTGGTATTTACTTATATTAAGGACCTGCATTGAAGGAAGTGGTGCCCCCATCAATTAATATAAAAATAATAATAAATAAAATAAAAATAAATTCTTCTAGATTCTAAGTAGGTATGTCAAAAAGACTTGCCTGGTTCTATTACGATGGATTTGTGTCATCCACCACCTCCTTCTCCTCCATTTTTTTTTAATCTGTTTTCTGGACTTTATAAACGCATAATTGTAACACGCTAAAGCGCACAGGGTCAGAGCAGCAGCAATTTCAACGTCCATTTCAGTGAAATGCGCGAACATAAATGCGAAAAGTTGCGAATGTGGAGGGCTATATTTTTCGCGGCATGTGATGCGCATTACGCGCGAATCAATGCCGTGAATCGCGGCCGTGAATCGCGGCTGCGATTCGCGTGCGAGTGTAGAGCCGGCATAAGGGTGCAATCAATGACCGTGACGTTTCGCGGAGAGAAGTGACGGTACACTTTTATGCCTAGTTAGTAGCAAAAAATTAATTTTTTTGATAATAAAATTGCACCAACTTAACGTTACTTCAATACAAAAGTTTAATTACGCTTCTCTTCTTAGTTTGTCCTTACCAGATTTAACTGTCGACAGTTCCTGCAAAAAAAAAACTTAAATGATCGCCCAACACAGAATAAAAAAAAAAATATTTACCTTTCCAATTTAGTTTTAAAGTCTATTCTTGGTCTGTCATTACCAGATTAAACTGTCGACAGTTCTTTCAAAAAATATAACCAAATACAGAAAAAAACATTTTTTATTAAAACTTTCCAATTTATGAAAAGAAATGGTTTATAAAGTCTGTACATCCAAATGATTATTCCCACATTGTCTTCGCTTTATTCTGCTAAAAAACGTAATTATTTTTATGCACCGTAAAATTTTATGCATAATGTAATACCATTACCAAACAGCACATCCCTAGTTGTCACAGGCAGTGACAATCACTTCATTAATGCGAAATTGCGGCGATTCCCGTCACGCCTTATGTGACGTAATGTGATTTTGACGGTCGGGGGCCGGAATGATATAGAGACGGTGATTTTCTGGTGTCAAATTATGATACCAGTGATTTATTATCAGGGGCTCAACACTGTGGTTAGTGGTAATGTTGCATGAGTGTTTCTTTGGTACTTTTGTGCACGTTTTATTCAGTTATTGGAGTTCACAATCTAGTTTCTAGTATTTCTGTTCGGTTGTTTATTGTGTTATTAGTTTAGTAGTTGAATCTATGCTGTTTTGGAAATAAGATATTTTATGATTTCTCTAGACTACAGAGCAGTTCCCAATCTTTTCCAAATCGCGTTTTTGTTACAGCGCCCTACCCAAGCACGCTATTTATAAAAGAAAAATATAGGCAATAACAATACGAGTATACTTGCACATTAAACTTACGAACATAATATGTGGATTGACTTGCAGCGCCTCACTTTGATTTCGTTCTGCAGCGCATCAGGGCACCACGGCGCACAGTTCAGGAACCCCAGATCTACAGACTTTTCCTAATAAAACCCTGAACGTAAAAGCAGTACATGCCTAAGCTAGACAAAATAATTACCTACGTCTCAAAATAAATAACAAGACCCACACAAACTAAGTATACTTAATACGACAAATGTAATTCATCTCAAGTTCCGTGCAAAGGAAAAAATACCGTAAAATAAAATATTACATTAATTAATGCAAGAAAAATGCTTGTGAAAATCATCGAACGCCCCCTAGGCAGTTTTAACAAGCAGAATGTGTCAATTGACTGACAGAGGAACTTTTCAGTTGATTGCAAATAATTACGGCGAGGGACATATGTCACCGATCACGAGACTCCCTCTCTACTTTCTGGCGTATGCACCAGGGGAGAACAGACAGCACACTCATTAAAAGACCTACTGAATGAAAGTTCTTGACGTGACAACGTCTTATAAATTGGTTTGCCGGGTGACACCTCAAGAAACTGCGTTACGCTGCTCCGCTCACGTTTCGCGCGAGAGAGACAGAGCGAGAGAGAGAGAGAGAGATAGGCATACACACCGGTTCATGTTATACGAATGAATATTCACATTAAAATTATTTTACCACTTAGAGTCGTTGTCACGTAAAACTTTCGCGCGTATACCGACTTTACAGGCAACCAATTTTTGTAACCACCGACTATATAGAGGGGTTTTAAGTTTGCCTCTTGTCTGCTTGTTTGTGTAAATAAGTTTTATGTTTTTGTATGTGGCATCATCGTAGATTCCGAACGTATGAGAAAATTTCTAGGTTAAAGGTTTTTTTATTCGAGAGATAATTACATTGTGGTGGTTCTTAGGTGTAGCTGGTCAAAATCCATAAAGCCTTTGAAGCTAGCTGAAGCTGTTTTCCTGATTCTATTCGTATTATTTTTATAACTGGAAAGTTAGTTTTTATTAAAATAATTTTCGATGACCCATCAATGCTGAGGGTTTATCATCATCAGTTCATCACCATTATCAATCATAAGACGGCAAGTAGGTAATGATTTTCAAACTGAACGGAATAAGTCTCCTTCAAACTATATCCAGTTTGATTGATTAACTTCGTTTAAAATAAAACCTAAGAACAATTTCTGGCAGTTGCATGGTCTCTCACAGAAATGAGTATACATCAGAGTCAAATAAACGTAAAAATATGTATAAGTATAGTGACACTCCTTTTTTATTTTGGTACGTAATAGTTATTTAAAATGAATTACTTAAACTATTAAAGATACATAATTAAAGACAGCGAGTACCCAACAAACACCACTTTGTACATAAATGGTACTTTTGTATTATACTTTTCTGTTTGTTTTTGTACTTTAGTAGGACCATGTCTAAATAACGTTTTGTTGAAATCAGACATCTTTTTAAATTTTGGTTACTGTAGTGGCTGGTTTTTCCGTGCGGTGGGGTCCCTGCTCCGTCCCCCAGCAATTAGGGCTCCGCGACTTACAGGGGGCTGACGGAGTCACCAGTGATGAGCCTGTAATTAAAATTCACAACTTTTTCAGCATAACTTTTTAAATTAATATTCGAAATTTAGTCTTACTTTTATGTAACAGGAATTGTTATTTTTGATTGATGTTTGAGATTGAAAATAATAGGTAATTGAATGCTCGGAATAACTTGGAATTATGTTGGAGAGTAAATGTTTTATCTTTTTAGAGCTGAATTTTGTACTTTTTATTATGAATTATAAAAACAGTCGTCAAAATGATGTTTATATTAAAAAATACTTTCTATTTACTAATCAGCTAGCTATGTAATAGTACTCTGTTGAAAAAATAGTAACTCGATTTGTAATTATACATAAACTGGTGCACAGCTGGTGGTGCATAACTGTTTTTAGAATCAAACTTAAACTACCGTTGATCAAACAGACTTACCTATTTTATAAAAATCATTTACATAAAACTCGTGAACGCTAATTCACAAAAGTCAAGTGCGATAATGCGCTAACATTGACAAATCAACTTGTCAAACAAAAAGCGTTACACAACAATAGCTTGTAATCCCAGATTAAGCCAGACATGGCGTGTAATTGATAATATTTTATAATATTTGCGGACCAATACAATATTGCCCCTTGTTTGCGAGCGGTGTGCGCGAAAGGAGAGGAGCGGAGAAAGCGGAGATTTTGGCTGTATAATTGCTTTGTGGCGGTGCTATTTTTACTATACGCTTACTTTTACATTCTGGTGTTTGTATTTTGGTCTCACCAAAATTTTATTTTGTATACCAAGCTTTTTTATATTGTAATCAACTATAATTATTGAGGCATGCTTATCAAACAGTGCTACTTAATAGTTACTAACCTACCTGAAAATAATTCTCTTACACATACATTGTCTACTGATGTTAACCTGTCGATGAAAGACGTTGTGTAGATTTTCGATGTTTTTTTATGAAATTTCTTGACATAAGTGAAAAACAAAACTTTAAAATAAAATTTTAGGGATAGGCAATAAAAAAAATTGGTTTACGTAAGAGTCATTAAAATAATATGAGTATTGTAATTTTTGAGAAATCCAAGACAAATCTTCGTTTGGGTTGAATACTTAACACTTGGAACACTTTTCTTAAAACTGTTTTTCGGTCTATCCCTACCACAGCTGCCCGCGACCGCTTATGACTTAGCCTCTATTTGCCAACTTTTTAGGCGACGGTGAAATATTAACGGGACGGTTCAGTTGTTATTCTACAGTGCACTGTTTATTCTTTTATTGTTTAAACAATCAGACATAAGAATCTGAACAACTAGCGACCCTGTTGCGTGGGCATAGACAATGAGTACTAATTCCGGGTGCTTTGTACCCACGTTTGATTTATAACGAGTGTGCCCATTTTTCGGTGAAGGGTGAAGAAATGAGTTGTTTGTATTTTTTTTAATGCGCTTGACACGTTTGTAAGTCAATATTAGTGGTTATATTGTAATAGGCTTGGTTACACATTAAAAAAAACGATTTTACAATTTAAAAAAATCATAATTTAAGATAATATTTTTTTGCGGTTCATAAATTTTGATTTTTAGTTAAAATTCAAACGACAGTTAGTCACTCATTCGGCATTGCACGCGATGACGTCAAAGCGTGCTATTCCCATACAAACGGAAAGCGTTTTGACAGTTCATAAAAAGTACGTCAACGATTAGTGGTGTCTACCCTATTGTAGTATTTGTCAACCGATTGTAAAATAAAATTGTCTGATTAAGTATGCTATGAAAAACCGCTCTATTATTCCTTTTTAGAAAAACTAAAATTTAAGGCAAAAAACCTCGGACATGAGCCAGGAAAACAGCGATCTTCAACGGCGAATTGGCATGATGACAGCTATCTCAAATATTTTCAAGACCATGGCGTTTAAAAAACATAGCCCCTATAAAGTAATTATAACCAGTTTATTTCCAAAAAGCTGTCGAAACCAATTTTTAAACACACAAAACTCAATAAATATTCGGTCAATTGACTCCGATTTCTAATATATGACCGTGACGTCACGTTCATTTATTCTCATACAAAATCTATGGAGGCAGACCGTTTTGACAGATAATAAAAAGTATGGCAACGATTGGTGGTGTCGTCTAGCCAATTGGATTGTGACTAACCATAGCCAAGAGCCACCGTGATTAAATTAACTTTCGAATAAAAAAGAGTGGAATCACTACCTGCGTCAGTGTTTCCCTGCAATTACAACCTAGGAAATTTTAAAGCTAAAGTGAAAAGGCATCTTCTAGGTGAGCTCGCTCCATCGTAGACTCAGTCTTTGCGTCGTTGGGCTTAGTGTTGGGTCAAGAGCAAACCTATCCCGAAAAATAACCGCACAGACCTCTGTCCATCCGTTCGGGAGATACAATGCCACAGACACCCACAATAACACATACAAACAGACAGGGGTCGAACTCATAACACCATTCTTTTTCGTCGGGGTTAAAGCATATGAAAAGCATTTTTATTGAATAGCTATCATTTATAATATCCGAATTGAAGCAAGGAGTCCGTTATCACTTGCCGGACTATCTCAGTCAGCACTATCGGCTGTCATCGGTAGAACCCTTTTTAAGATGTCCTCGATAATCCCGACGGCAACAAAGTGTCCGTTTGTATCGACACAAAAAAGGGACGTGCACCTTTCGTGTGGGGCCACGAAATGCTTTATTTAGTAAAAGGGAATAATTAAAATTAAACCTGAAAAATATAATTATTTTGTAAAGCGACGCCCGAGCAGATACGGCGGGAAAAGTTAAAATTAAACGTGTAAAAGTAACAACATCGAGAGCTGAAGCTTGAAGGCACAGGATTTACCTAAAATGCACCTTTTTTATTGCAGGAAACTCTTATAAAAGCCATAACCGAGGCGGGGGGGCCTCAGCCGTGTGTGGGACCCCAGCGTCCTAAAAGGACGCGACTCCGCTGGAAACACAATACCGACTCAAAAAAAAGAGTCGAGTGTTTTTTTTGTAATATTCTCTTCTTAATCATTGTTATTATTTTTCAGCTTTAGTCGTGCATTGCCAAGTAACGCCTGTTTCCTTAAAAGTTAAAGTTGTTATTGTGAGTGTCAGAGAATCGGAATGATCTGTTTAAATCACGTCCACTTTGTCCAGCAGCTTAGATGAAGGATAAAGTGCCCTGCTGTAATGCTTCTATTATTCTGCTATTTTGTCCTTCTTATGGGTTTCAAATGTTTTTATTCATTTAATGAATTTTTTAGTTTGTAATTTCTTTGTCATTTTTTTAAAACTACTGACTTTATTATTAATGTAATCAATGTGAGATTGACATTAAAAATATTGAATATAAATTGTGATTCACCGAAATCGTACATAATAGTCGTAATCCACATCTGTTTATATTGGCATGTCTGACAAGACAAAACATGCCGAGCTTCTACCTGTTTGTGATGTCACTATTGTTACCAAATAAATATTTAATTCATTCATTCATCCATTACTGACAAATCACCGATGTATATTAGTAACCGGCGGTTCTCCACTATTTCTCTAAAAGCTTTTTTCCTGGCCTTTCCGTCCCCGGTTGGTGGAAGCGGCTCTCTAGGTGCGTTTGTCCATCGATCATAGCCCGCGCTGCCGGCGGCGCGGTGACAGGGAGACCGTCTACACAACCATGTGTTAAGTATGCTTGACCACGTGTTAAGCGGCTAAGGGGTTATGGTTAGATCACTGAAATACTGAAGGTCACCTCCCTCCGCCTTCGCAAAATAACAACGTGGAAGTGTATTGCGAGTAAACTATAAGTATTTATACTTCTTGCAAGCTGTCAACGAAGCTCGCACACTTCGCACAGTGGTGACATCTCTTCGATCTTTTTATTTGAGGATAAACGTTTTAACCAGGTATATAGCTGTCGCGACGATGGCACGAACCTCCTGATATTATGTGCACTGGCCTTTATAAAAGGTAGTTGATGGAATCAGGCGTTACTTTGCGGAAATCCACGACTAAAGCTGAAAAAAGGATTATTTTGCTTTAAATTTCCACTAAACGACGCCAGCGCAGGAACAAAAATACATCCAACTGTAATCACCTGAAAAAGTTAGAGCTGAAAGTCGCTTACAATACCTACAACTCACAACGTGACACAAAAGATGCACCTAGAATCACAACACTGACACCAACAAAACACTTAACGCGTTTCGCCACTACACGTGGCATCCTTATCTACTTAAAAAATAAAATAAAATATCTAAAAATAATATTTTTTTCAGCTTTAAAAGCTGCCTTCGGAAATGAGACTGTAACTATTGACTCTATCAGTGAGGTGAGCACGAACATTATCGTAAAGTGTTCGTGTCGTCCAAACGTCAGAAACTGACAGATTTCCCATACAAATTGACAAGTTAACGATAGGTAAGCGATACGAATACGTTACGATAGTTGTTCGTGCTCATCCCCCAGTTCCAAAATTCAGATTTGTGTCACACACAAAATCACGGCCGTGACTGAAACATTCTATATCTCAAAGCTTCAGAGGTTCATATGTCAGGTTTGAATGACTTTAAAAAAAACTGTTGTAGGTAAATCCCGTAAATTAGAGCGATTCATTAATAAGTGTTAACATTATAAGTACCTTTAAAAATGACTGCGATATTTTGACGAATCAAATCCTTAGTTTGATATTTCTCAGTCTAAAACTTTGTTCTACACAATTTCGTGCGGTAGGTTCAGGTTTTCTATAGCCAATTACACCTACAATGCAAACCCGTAAACAATGGCTCTCAGTCATTCGTCGAAAACGTTCACATGATCCTCAAAAGCCAGCCGTATTAAAAATAAAGAGATTTTAAAGCCGGTGTATTAATGAGGGAGAATCCCATAGAGTTCTTTTGGGCTGTGGTCGCGCACGCACCGGCACGTGTGCGGGTACTCTTATAGTTTATTATTTTGCGGCACGCGCCCATACTTTGGCGGGGCCATTCTCGCCACCCTGCATTATAATCGGATATTTGGTATGGTCACCGATACCGAGATACGGTGATTCAATAAATATACCGAACAAACTAATAAATTTGAACGTCCTATGCAGATGGAATAAGGGCGAAAATTAGATACAAAGGTTGTGGTGGGAGTATAAAATGTGAGGTGCAGTTCATGGGTTAATGGTGTGTGCGGATTAGTGAGATCAAAACGATACTGTTCAATACTAAGTTGTTTAATTGAAACATACTTAAAGAAAAATTGGCCTGCCAAATGATTCATCTTAACCGATTGTTAAACAGCTGAAAAGGTGTTTCTTTCGGATGATGTAGGAGCTTACCGCATCATCGATGTAGCACCGAATCATGGCTGGCTGCAGCCTAAAGAGCACTTAAAGAAATTCGAACCGATGAGTAAGTGTCACGGTAGCGCAATTGGGAGAGCAATCGCTCGGCATGCGAGAGGTGCGGGTGTGGCAGTCCATTTTTGAAGTGAAAACTTCTTTAGGGGCGTTGAGCACTTTTGTGGCATGGGTAGAAACTGTGAAACTCGCGTCAGGTCACGTGATGCTGATCGAAAAACCGTAAGACGGTTGTTAAGTTTTCACTTCTGCCGGCACTCCCGGAGTGCAACCCGTGTTAGTTTTTGAAGTGAAAACTTCTTTAGCGGCGTTGAGCACTTTTGTGGCATGGGAAGAAACTGTGAAACTCGCGTCAGGTCACGTGATGCTGATCGAAAAACCGTAAGACGGTTGTTAAGTTTTCACTTCTGCCGGCACTCCCGGAGTGCAACCCGTGGATTTTTTTTTAGCATGGTTTAAATACACATTGTAAAGAAATTGGCATTGTTAATAATATAAAATTAAGTAACTTACTAAGTTTAACTATAGATTTATATAATATTAATATATAATATTATTTCTATTGAATGTTTGTTTGCATTAAAAGTATGTGCGTGCCGTCGTGGGCATTAAATAAAACCTGTAGTACATTAATTACTATATATAGATACCTGGTCTGTACTAAATAATATAAATATTTATTTATATTTATTATTAATAGTAGTACAATTTTAAATGCGGATATCGTAAAACCAATCACTACGTTTTGTAGCAGAAATAAGCACATACTTAAATGTAGGTGGTAAGTTACCAACATATACTCGTAGGTACCAGTGACTATTAACAGATTAATAAATTAAATAAATAAACAACAACAACAACAATGCCAAAAGGCATTTTCTAGTAGTCACATCAGAAAAGTCAGGCAATAAATTTCTTATTTCCTTTCGTATTCCGTCTGATTTTTTTCCAAAAAAAAAACACGTAACCAAATATTTAGCAAAAAAAATCGCCCACTTCATATTTCATCTCGTCTATTTGCGCTGATTTTTCCCTAATTATTTCCTCTGTAACCCTACACATTAGGGGCTGGTTAGATCCGCACGTGGCGGCCGCGTGCCGTCCGCGCGCTCTTCGCCAATTATTTGTTTTTACGTGATTTAACATGTTTATTCGCGATGGATTCTTTATGAGCGCGCAGTTGGGGGTTAGAAAGTACAGACTTATAAGTTTTTCCTTTTTTTTGCAAAACTCGTCGCAGCGCACAGTGGTATTTTGCGTTTTTGGTATGTTTGGACTGCCTCGTTGGTGTAGTGGCAAAGTTTCTGCCTTACATCCGAGAGGTCCTGGGTTCGAATCCCAGGTCGAGCCAAAATTGTTCCTGAGATTTTCTGTAATGAATTTCTCAAAAACAGCTCGGAGTCGGGAAGTTGGCGGTGTTACACCCCCGTGCCTCGGAAAGCACGTTAAGCCGTTGGTCCTGCGCCTGATCTCTCCGGTCATGTCGGATTGCCGTCTCACCGAACTTTAAGAGTGATGGAACAGCGAGTGCACCTGTGTATTGCGCTCACACTTGTGCACTATAATATCTCCTGCGCAGTTGGCTGATCTCTGTTGAGATTACCGCCGTGGTCGAAATCGGCCAGGAGGACTATTATGTTTGCAAATTGGTGGGTGCGTGATATATTTTACTAGTGCAACTACAAAGGGTCATCGACAGAGTACTACTAAAAAAGGTCGTTATAAGTTTGACTGCTATGTCTGTTTGTGTTTTAGTGTGTGTCTGTATGTGGCATTGTAGCTCCCAAACGGATGAACGATTACAAAGCGGTTTTTTTCAATCCAAAGATAACTTAAACACGGTGGTTTTTAGCTATGCTTGGTCAAGATTTGTCTAGCCGTTAAAGCTGTTTTCCTGGCTCGTTCGGGGATTTTTAATAATAAATAAATATTCTTTATGAGCGCGCAGTTGGGGGTTAGAAAGTACAGACTTATAAGTTTTTTTTGCAGAACTCGTCGCAGCGTTCAGAGTTTTTTTGCGTTCTTTGCATGGACGGAAATTGGTGGGTGTGAGATATATTTTACTAGTGCAACTACGAGTATTCTTTATGAGCGCGCAGTTGGGGGTTAGAAAGTACAGACTTATAAGTTTTTTTTTCAGAACTCGTAGCAGCGTTCAGAGTTTTTTTGCGTTATTTGCATGGACGGAAATTGGTGGGTGTGAGATATATTTTACTAGTGCAACTACGAGTATTCTTTATGAGCGCGCTGTTGGGGGTTAGAAAGTACAGACTTATAAGTTTTTTTTTGCAGAACTCGTCGCAGCGTTCAGAGTTTTTTTGCGTTCTTTGCATGGACGGAAATTGGTGGGTGTGAGATATATTTTACTAGTGCAACTACGAGTACTAGTAGTTTTTAACCCTCGACGAAAAAGGTGTGTTATAAGTTTGACCGCTATGTCTGTTGTGTTTTAGTGTGTGTCTGTATGTGGCATTGTAGCTCCCAAACGGATGAACGATTACAAAGCGGTTTTTTTAATCCAAAGATAATTTAATCACGGTGGTTTTTAGCTATGCTTGGTCAAGATCCGTCTAGCCGTTTACTGTTTTCCTGGTTCGTTCGGAGGTTTTTAACTGGGAAATTTGTTTTTTGGTAATTATTACTGGAATACAACTTTCAAGCTGCCACCAGTGAAAAAAGGCTTAAACGTGTTATATTGTTTTAAGTTAAACAGTTTCTAGTTACTTGTCTGTTAAATTAACAATTTACTTACATAGTGATTATCACAATGGAGTCTTTTTCCGCAATAAACCCTTAGTGTTTGTACAGATACGTTATTTGTGATAGTACAATACTCGTAGTATTTCTTTTAGGTACAGTGGAGGCTTAAATGAATTCTTGTGTTTTTACTCTAGTTTTCTTTCAGCTATTTTAAATTAATAACGGGAACAATATACAATATGGCTCTCAGAATCAAAGCTTAATACGTATCTACTAATTTTCAACAAACTACTTTTAGACCTTATTCTTAGTAACTTAGGAAGAAATAATAAATTATTTAGCCTTGTACAGATATTATGCACTACTTACAAGGATTTGAAGGACCTACCTAAGAAGATTAAGTTGTTTTGAATGCAAGCAAAAGCAGATAATTTTCCAGTGTGGAAGAAAATAATATCGACTCATTTCAGTTACCTACTTTAGTTATTTATCTAAAACTTTATTGCACCAGAAATGTACAAAGGGTTGACTTAATGCTTAAAGCATTTTCTGCCAGTCAACCTCAAGGTCATGCAGAAAGAAGACAATGGGTGCGGTGAAAATTAAATGAGAAAGTTAAATTGTGTTGTGTAAGGAAAAGGGTAACTTTATTGCCACCTCAGTAACAAATTTTAAATCTCCCAATAGGTGCTTAATTTAACAAAAATGAAACCTGTGTTACCAAAGTATCAGCCCTAAGTGCAATGATGCATAGTACGCAGGTGTCCAACACTTTTAGGTGGGTCAAACAAACTCGTCACCTGTAATAATTTAATAAACGAATGATATAGGCTTAATTCTTCATCAATAGACAAAAAGGGGTCAATTGGAAACTCGCTTATAATTTGCAGGTGTTTGGAATTTCACGCTAAACGGTCCGACACTTTCGCTTCAACGCACATATAAAATAATCAAAGAAATGAATAGAATAGAATTGAATCATTTGTGTGGTGTCTGGGAGAAACCTGTTTAATCTTTAATTATAAGAACCGTAATTTTTCAGTATAAGACTCTTAAGGTTCAAGTTTAATTTATAAATCAGGTAGGTAAAGTATAAAAAGCCAACTACTGCTGCAAACAGGTATCAGCAACTTACCAGCAATAGACCAAAATAAAATATGTTTTTTTAATAACAACATAGTACCAAACTGTAAAGTGACGAAAATTGAGTTTTCAGGTGGTTAGGTTATTAGTTTCCTAAAATGACCTGCTTTATTCGCAAATATGTAGATGCTTGTTTACACCGTGCTTATGGCAAAGAAAATCAAGGTAAAAGGGAAGGGAGACTTTTCCCAATACCTAAACCTTCTGAGCCAATGCGTATGGTGCACATTGATAGACCATAAAGGGTTATCAGTACATGTTGGTTCTGACAGACGCTTTTTCTAAATTTTTCATAGCAGAGCCCACTCTGATAGTAAATGCAGTAGAAACAATACTCCCAGACCTCACATATTTATTTGCTCTTATACGGTACATGTCAGATCTTTAAAAATAACGCATACAGTTCTTACATATTCAGCTATATAAAAAAGCATGCAAATATAAATATTAAATTGGAAATATGTACTCACATAACTTAAACAAAACAATAGGCAGCTACTACTAAATCAAATGTCAATATCATTCATAATTTATGTCAGTTTAATGTTAAGCGGATGGTCGTAGCAGGACCAACAACTCACAGGATATCGATTAAGGCTCAGGTGACACCTGCGGCATGTTATCGCCGCGACTCGCAACTGTCTAAAAAGAGTAAAGTCTGTGTTAAGTGATTTCACTAGTTTTAAATTACAAACTGCTAATATATTGTATTATAAATAAATAATAATTAACTCATTGTTAAAGCTGAAAAGACGCTAAGTTTTAAGTGTAGTAGTACCTACTCATGTGGTATACATATAAGAATGATTTATTTTAATTATCTTATGTTGCTGTGCCCTGCTGGATGTTTACTTATTTTTTGTACTATTAATAGTCTGCTGTATGAATATTTGCAATAAATATGTAAATAAATACTTACGCTGTCTGCGATTGTGGCGCAGCGAAATGAAAGTCACAGGTGTGATGAGAGACTTAAGACAGTACAGTCAGTACCTAGTAAAGACGGTGAAAATCTTAAGGATATAGATAGGAGATAATAGATCTTAACTTGTAGAAAATAAATAAATATATATTTCTGAACAATCACACCAATTCTCTAGTCCCAAATTAAGCTGCGAGGCTTGTGTTATGAGTTCTAGACAAAGGATAAACATACTTAAATACTTTTTTTTTAATTAATACATATTATACATAGAAAACACCCAGACTAGTACAAACACACATGTTCATGCATACTTATGCTTGTACTGTGCGGGGATCGAACTCGCGACCCTTCGTTTTAGAAGTCCGACCTGTGGATCACTGCACCAAGTGGTCGTCACAATTTAACACTGTGTATAATCACATCGCTATAATTCCTAAGAAATTGAACCGCTTTCGTTACTTGCTAAAAAGGGAAGCCACCTGATGTAGGTGTGCCCTATTACATTATTGTAAACATTTTATATTGTCTAGATCAAAAATTCTTGCTTTCTTTTTATATAAATTTAGTCAATTTAATTTGTACACGCGCTTATTATCTACGTCTCGTCAACACCATTATTGAATAACTACTTGTGAAAACTGTTTGGCTAAAAAACGACGCTTTGTTTTACTAGTTTTATGTACTTTAACACAGCTGTCTGTTTTCTTAAATAAAGAAAATAAAATAAAAAATTGGTTGCCTGTAAAGTCGGTATACGGGCGAAAGTTTTACGTGACAACGACTTTGAGTGGTAAAATAATTTTAATGTGAATATTCATTCGTATAACATGAACCGGTGTGTATGCCTATCTCTCTCACTCTCTCTCTCTCGCTCTGTCTCTCTCGCTCTTAGGCGGGTTAACTGTGCTCGAGTGGAAGGGACGCGTGCCTTTCACTTTTTATGTCTGTCTCACTCGCTCTTAGGCGGGCTAACCATGCCCGAGTCGGAGGGACGCGTGCCTCTCACTCGCTCTCATTGTGAGCGCGGAACGTGAGCGGAGCGTAACGCAGTTTCTTGAAGTGTCACCCGGCAAACCAATTTATAAGACGTTGTCACGTCAAAATAAAAATATTGTCAAACGGAGTAGGTCCAATTTTAAAAAACCAATTCTAAATTGTTTCGACCTATTTTAAACTGGTCGGTCTCGTTTATTGACTTTACAATTGAAAATTTCAGCCTTTGTCACAGAGCGTGACGGTAGCGCGACGAGTGCTTAGTTAGTTATATCTCTATGAAAATGAAGCCGCCAAGCTCAGACCCCGTTTCGGTCATGTTCCCCGAAATTCAGTGGCGTGGCATGCACGATGAGAACCTTTATGACGCAGTACAGTACGGCTGGCTGAGGATTTTGTGATTTTTAATTGATTGTTTGAAGTTTGTATGCGCGGGAAGTTATTGTTAGAAAAGTTAAGTCTTTAGTTAAAGGACTTAGTCTTGAGTTATTTTTATAAAGAGAGAGTAAGTTATTTTAAAATACTCTGTCTCGAGTTCTCTTTGGCATGACTGGAGTCTTTAAAAAAAACTAAAACTCAGAGAGACTTGAGCTTTTACTTATTACTTTTTGACAGTAAGGACTCTAGTCTCAATATTAGGACTAAAAGACTCAGTTCTTCTACAACACTAGCGGAAAAGCACCAGGTCAAATAAATATTAAATTGTTTACTTGATAATAGTATAATCCCGCAGTGAATTGTTGCATCATAATGGTGGTTTCAGCAAGGTACGAGAATTATAAGAACCTCTTCCGAGGAATTACACCAGTAAGACCAGTATATTATCTTTTTAAAACGTTTTGTTCCCTCCAAACCATTAACGCTGGTTCCGTATATTACCTATCTTTCAAAACGTATTTATAACAATAAATTTGCGAGTGTTCTTAGGCTTTACATTACAATAACCCCTTCAGAACCAAGAGGGTGATATCGTTAATTTACTAATACAAATATCGTATAAGTAAGGCCATGTACAGACGACAGCCATTATGCCAATTCCAATATCAATAAAATCCAATAAAATCCATTTATTTCTGTTAGTAGGCTAACAACTAGCACTTTTACACGTCCCAACATATAAATCGATGCCACAGCCGTTGTCCTACGTGAGCGGCAAAGTCGACAAGTGCGACGAAACGCGATGCGACAATATCAAATAATAATAATAATCCTTCTGGCCGATTTCGACCACGGCGGCCAATCTCAACACAGATCAGCCAACTACGCAGGAGATATTATAGTGCATAAGTGTGAGCGTGCAGGTGCACTCACTGTTACATCACTCTCAAAGTTCGGTGAGACGGCAATCCGACATGACCGGAGAGAGATCAGGCGCAGAACCAACGGCTTAAAGTGCTTTTCCGACTCCAAGCTGTTTTTGAGAAATTCATGACAGAAAATCTCAGAAACAAAAATGGCTCGACCTGAGATTCGAACCCAGGTCCTCTCGGATGTGAGGCAGAAACTTTGCCACTACACCAACGAGGCAGTCAAATATATGTACGTTTAAGATAGCATCCTACGAGACGAAGCGCGATTGAGATTTTCATAAGTATTGGTCGCATCGCGTCGTATCGCGTCGCACTAGTCGCGTTGCGTCTCTCGGGTGGTGCAAAGCCTTTAGGTACTCAACTACTTATACAAGGTGTTACGAAAAACTCCGTAATAACTGAAGGGTGTTGTTGTACCCGGAAAACTGCACAACATTCCCAAAGATAACTAGGCCAAAATCTCAAAAAAAAAACGGACCTCCCATACAAAATTGCCAATCCGCTGATCGATTTACTATGGGAGAGCCAAAAATTTTTTTGAGATTTTGACCTAGGTTCCCTTGCGAAAGTTGTTATGCTTTACGCACAACAGCACCTTTCAGTTATTACAGTTTTATGTAACACCTTGTATAACCAGTTACCATTTAAAAAAAAACATTGTCACACAGTCAGTGTGAAAAAAATACTATATTAAAGCATGTTACGTTGGTCGCCGATGACAACAACGCACGAGATTTACCGACAAAAACAAAACACGGAACAAGTAACAAATTCCCATCGAATCGCGCCGGCGAATAGGCGAGCCAATTCCATAATACCCTTGAAGAATTCGACTCCTATATTCCCAAGTAGGGTCTTTTGTTCCGTACACAGTACGTGAGTTTCGGCGTGTTTTTTAGGCCCTTACAAAGGGTCGAACGATGGGGCTTGGGGCGCCACGTGTCATGAAAAAAGACACTATAGAGGTGCACTCAATAATTGCAGTATGCGTTTTAGTTCGACCTTATAAGGCTTGTTATTGCGTAAGCAAACGTTTATGGGGGATCATGTGAATTGTGATAGGAACACACGTGGTTCAGTTTTGAAGGTTTTGTTCTAAATTTGTAGTTGGTGTTGTAGTTTTCAGAGCGAATTTTTGACATAAAATCAGTTACAATGAAACAAAGTGACATAATTTGTACAACCATATCAGAATAAATAAAAAAAAACAGTATTGTTAAATCAATTTGAAACTCATCTTCCATCCATGGCTTTCAATGGCTAGAAAAATTTCATTCCAACCGATTCAGTGTTTAAAAAATATTGATGTTTTAGGCCTTTATTCTGCCTTTATTTATTTATTTTGTAAGTAGATATACTCGCCAAAGATATGTTACTGCATTCCTAACGCGTAGGCCGCAATCATTATCTTTAATTTGCAACTTAATTACTTCTCACGAAAAATCATAAAACTACCCACATACTTTCAACTGCTTAAGTCTATCTCTGTTCCACCCAATATAAAATCTATAGTAGTTTTTGGTTTTACCAGATCGCCAAGCGTTCCGAAAAACGCCATAGTTACTTCGCATTTTAATACTGTGTGGTGGATGTTGCTGGACCTGCCCTCGAGATGCAGTGCTAGGGGTATGTTTGCAGAGGGGAGAACTGATGCTTGCGTAAGCGGTGCACCTCTGACATGTCACGCCTCTGTGGCAAGTCTAACAGGAGGGTTTTTGTGAATCGTTGAGACCTACCACTTTTCCAGAAGTGGGTAAGTGTTGTAATATATAATTTGACACGTGTCAATGTCACTTAAATGAATGTAAACTCATTTTCCTGTTCCGCTCTCTCTATGGCTGCTGATTGTAACTTGTATTCTTTTATTAGTCTAAATAAATTTCGTGTCCATCCTGTGGGAATGTTTCATTTACCCCAATAACCCACACTTAAATGTCTTTTAAATGAGTTAGATGGTCTGTCTAACAAAAGTTAAGCTATTTTGTTAGTAACTGTTACATATGGGCTCTGTCTGAAATAAATGCTTTGAATTGAATACCTACTACTCGGCATTCACAAGTGTAATCTCACCTCTATTCTAACATCGTTCCCTCCCGTGGTTCCCTCACGGCGTGATGCGAGGGCGAGGGCCCAACCCGCTGATCCCATTTCACGCATCCCGTGCTGAGTCTTGAGTCGCAGCTCAATCGTTAATTGCCGGAAAGTTGGCGCAGAAAAATGAGTCGTTTGGTGCGAAATTCATTGAGAATTTTTATTATTATGTAAAATTTTATTAACCTTTTTTAAATAACTCACAAAAACAAATAAAAAAAAATCAATCATAATCATTTCTTCAACTCATAGTTAATTACTAGGGTGTCTGTTGCTTTTTGCCTTTTCCAGTAATGCGTTAGGGTGCGTTCACATTTATCGTCCATTTCACGGGTGCGTTTACTTGTATGTTTATTAGCGTATGTAGCTGAAAGAGCGAGTTCACACATAATACAGTATTCCGGATCCAGTGGAAAATAACGATCTGACAATAAAAGGAAACTTTTACCATTAGAATATTTAATGTATAAGAGAACCAAATTCCACGTGGACGAAGCCGCAGGCGGGAAGTTGGTGAGATATAAACACGATTCGATGGTAAGGATAACGTATTATATACATAATGCAGGTAATAAATAGGTACTTATGTATCTACTGATGTATCAGATCATACATTAATATCCCTGAGGCTAATTTGTATGTAAGCCTAAGATTGGGTTACGGTTACAAGCAAGCGTAAGCTGTATATTGGATATTGATACTACTTAGCACTTGGTATTTGATCTGTTAAATCTTTGAGGTTAGATAGCACACAATTATGCGGTGACTTTTTTATATATGTATACAACAATATCACATACATTGATCTGACTCCGTGGTAAGTAGCGAAAGCACTTGTGTTACAGATATCAGAATCAACAAAATTACAAATTAACTTAAATATATACATATAACACCCAGACCAGAACAAACAGAAATGCACACAAATTTTTGTACAGTGCGGGGATCGAAAGCGCGACCTCTTGGTTAGCAGTCAACTTCTTGACCATTACAGAAAGTGGTCGTTGAATTTAAATAAATACTTCCATAGTTTATTTTTTTATAGATTCATATCAACGATGTAGGTATAACCTTTTCATTTCATCATCCATAAAAAAATCTACTGAAGACTTGGCTGTATGGGCATAGTTCCCTTTGCCTACCAGAATGGGTGATGAAAAAATGGCGCCATTTTCCAGAAATTTTCTTTGCGATTTTAGTTGTTTATTGCAAAAAATGAGTAATTTCGACATTTTCGCATCTGATAGCGGCGATTTTGCAATAAAATTCGTAGCTATGCGCTGTCGTTCTTACAGTTAAAGAATGTCATTCATTTTATGGATTTTGTCTTTCGTAGTAGCCACCCACCAATTCTCTAGTCCCAAATTTAGCTACGAGGCTTGTGTTATGGGTACTACTAATGTGCGGGGATCGAACCCGCGACCCTTGGTTTTAGAAATCCTGAATGTGAAAGGACCATGCGAGGGTAACACGCTAGCTAGATCCAAAAATACATCGTTACGTGGGAGTTCGGCCTTTGGTCCAGATGGCCTAACTAAAATATCAAAGCGTAGCTTTCTTTCTGTACACGTCCTTGCAGAGTCCCATTGGGTCTCGAGTCATGTCCGAGACATCCATCTCCCCGCGACACCAGGCCCTGCGCGTCGTAAACGAACCGCGATCTACGACTGATTTACTACGTGTGTCCACTATAGACTTAAAAGTTTATGAACTGCTTCACAATAAGCTGTCATGATGTCTTAATACCCAATATTATACTCGTATAATATTTGACGACCACTTTGGTGTGATGGTTAAGAAGTTGACTATTAACTAAGTGGTTGCGGGTTCGATCCCCGCAATGTACTAAACATTTTTTTTTGTACAAGCATAAGTGTGCATGAACATGTGTGTTTGTACTGGTCTGGGTGTTTTCTATTTATAATATTTATATATTATATTTATTTACAAAAAAAAAAGTATTTAAGTATGTATATCCGTTATCTAGTACCCATAACACAAGCCTCGTAGCTTACTTTGGGACTAGAGAATTGGTGTGATTGTTGAGAAATATTTATTTATTTATTTATTTACTTGTGTGCATGAACATGTCTGTTTGTACTGGTTGGGTGTTATATGTATTTATTTGTAATACCACTGTTGATTCTGATTTCTGTGAGTGCTTGAACTACTTACCACAGAGTAAGATCAATGTATATGATTTTGTTGTATATTATTATAATAGTATATCATGTCTTAATATCTCTGCAGAATATCGGGAACATCTTCCGAAGTCATTACCGTATAAGTTTTTAATGCGTTGGCTTTAAATGTTTAAAAAACAGCTAGGAGTCAAACAATTGCGGTTGAAATACCGTCCCAGATCTTTCTCCAGTTAAGTGATATCACTTTCTCTACACTTTTGAATTGTGCTCTCATTTGTGTCAGTATGTTTGCTGTCATG
Source organism: Pyrausta despicata (assembly GCA_963921415.1). Lineage (NCBI taxonomy): Eukaryota > Metazoa > Arthropoda > Insecta > Lepidoptera > Crambidae > Pyrausta > Pyrausta despicata. The sequence continues at coordinate 15,892,589 of OY992845.1, read as the reverse complement.
TACATGTGGATGTCACAGTTGTGTCTTCATATAACAATGAACATATCCACGTGTACATGTGGCACTACATTTAGTAAGCTGGAGTAAGAGGCTACCACTCGAGAACGGCTAAACCGATTTGAATAATTTTTGTCTTAAAATAATCGTGGAAGTCCAGGGAAGGATAAAACGATGAAATTAAATAAAACAACGGGCAGGACGACGTCTGCCGGGTCACTCGTGCGTTTGACATTACAATAACGTACAAATATGTAATGAAATGCATTACTTTAATGAAATTGGTACAATTACAGCTACTTTACGAGCAAATATGTTATAAATACTATTTCTCTATAGTTTACGCTTTCTATGGTCTATGGTGCTACGTTGCGCGGACGCATATCTCGCGTTAATCGCGCCACGTCGCGCCATTATGACCTCTACGTGCACAGGTCACGCTACCAGCTGAAACGGGATTTTGAACCTCACCCTTTTGGGTTATGGTGCACACGTAAAGTGGATTGTAGAGCACCCACATAGTAACTCCTTGTGGGAATTTCGTAAATTGATTCATGCGATTGTGCCTTCGCTTAGGTGATTACCACATGTACTGTATTATGAAAAACCGGTCAAGTGCGAGTTGGACTCGCGCACCGAGGGTTCCGTACAAACCTGTAGATAAGGAGTAGTAACTTTGAAATTTTCAAAATTGTCAAAAATATTTTACAAAAATATATTTTTTCATATGATGAAACTGAAAACTTACGGTTTGCGTATTTTTTTCTATATCTGTACTATAAGACGTGACTTCGTACTAAATTTCAAGATTCTAAGTTTACGGGAAGTACCCTGTAGGTTTTGATTCCCGTGCGAGTTTCGAAAATTTGCGGCCTAAATGGCTGTATCTTTTGATTGCGTTGGCTTAGAAGGTTGATTATTCTACAGCTTCCAGGGACAGTAGACCTAAGTATCATATAAAAATTTCAGTTTGATACCTCCACGCGGTCCTGAGAAAAACGGTCTTGACAGACGGACGGACAACAAAGTGATCTTATAAGGGTTCCGTTTTTTTCTTTTGAGGTACGGAACCCTAAAAATGAATTAATATAGTTAAAAAAGAGGATTATGCTTCAAATTTCCACTAAACGACGCCAGCACAGGAAACTTAAAGCAAAATAATCCCTTTTTTCAGCTTAAGTCATGGATTTCGGCAAAGTAACGCCTGATTCCATCAACTATGCGTTTCGCATACTACCACCGTAAGGATGAAAGTAGGTTATTTAGGACTCCTTGAAGAACTGCGACTACCCATCACCGTTCTTAAGTATACCTACTGAAACCTCCGCAAACTCCCTCATTATTATATACTTATAGCTATTAGTAGGGCAAAGGAATCATTTGTGTCATCTTTTTCAGGTGATTACAGTTGGATGTATTTTTGGTTCCTGCGCTAGCGTCGGTTAGTGGAAATTTAAAGCAAAATAATACTCTCTTTTAGCTTTGCGTAACGCATTTTCTCCGCGTAGAAAGGGGTCATTTTAGACTCGACTCACATACATCGTTACGGGGCGGTAATTTCGGTGGAGCTATGAAGGATCCTTGGAATGAAGGCCTGACGCGGCGCTAGTTCGAACAGACGTCGAACAAGTGGTGCCACCTGTCCTGTTGAGGGCCTTTCATGCCACCGACTAACCGTAGGGAGCTATTCTGTATCGTTCGAAATAATAAAGAAAGAAAATAATTTATTTGGTACCAACCACTGGATGTGATTATCGTATTTGACGTTTCCTTTGACTGAAAACTCAATAATAATAAGTGTGTAAACCAAACAGCATTAAAACACAGAAGTACGAGTATTTATTCCAAATTACAATATAAAGACTGGAGGTGATACCAAGAGATAAGCGACCTAAGTCGCGGTCATGTTCGGGATAGGTGACTACTCTGACCATTTAAGTGATGTCTATTTACAAGCAGTGCTTCGGAAGGCACGTTAAGTTGTTGGTCCCGGTTAATAGCGATAGATATTAGTCGTTTAGCCGAGTCAGAGGCGATCGGGCGGCTTAGAAATATCCCAGTCCGCACTGAACCCGCGTGGTGGAGTATGGCTCGGACCACCTCATAGGTGAAGTGAGGTGAGGCATGAGCCCAGCAATGGGACGTATATCCGCTGATGATGATGATATTGACTGGTTTATCGGTCTGATGACTGTTTCAGTGGTTGCCAACTTCAATAAGATTTTTTTATTGGTTAAGTAACATACTACTCAACTGCTCAGCTCATACGTGGCAAATCAAGCTATAAAGCTTTAAGCGCACTCCAAACATTTTGGGCTAAAATCTGGTGATAGCCGACACTGTTCGGAAACTTAACCTCTTATGACTTACTTGACGTTGCCTCTCAGGCAGTGTAATAAGAGATTAAGTTAACGTCTAGTCATGCCTGTGATAAAGTCAAAAATATGGCTTGCTTCTCTACCGTTTTCAAAATACCGCCGCAACACGCAAAACCCGCAAGTCATGCTCCACTCTGTAATCACGGCTCCTCAAGATAATTCGGATCGTTCATAATTTGTACGTTCAAAAGGCCTGTCGAATAATATAATTATGTGTGTTTTCTACGAGTGTGAAATCACTAGATCAATAGACCCTTTGCTGGCCTAAAATGACCGAATCATCGGGGAAAAATTTCAGCTGTGTCATTGATTTGGGTTCGAGAACAAAAAGTAGAGCTGGAAATTTAATTAAATGGTTGTAACAAAATTATTTTTTTACTTAGCAATTTCGAGGCAAACCGCGTTTGATTTTTCAGCCTTGCTTGTTAGGTTATCGTTTCCATTGCGAGCACTTTGAAATCAGATTTTCAAATGGTCGCATCTAGCACTTTGTTAATGTAATAAAAATATAAAACACTTGTAATTTACTACTGATACGTTATAGAGTAAACAATGTGGATCCAACTTATACAAAATAATTTACAGCAAAATACTCCGTAGAATGAAGTTTGCTCATATCGTTTTTTATTCAAAATCCTACGAAATCCCCGGTCTACCAAAAATTATCTACTACTTCCAGGAGGAACCTCTTATTATTCACTAATTTGGTCCTAAAATACAGGTAAGCACATGAAACTAACTTCTGCGAAGCAAATGGCATCCAGGGGTCCCAATTTTGTTTAATTCTGACTATATTTTTTAATTTTTTTGCTAGTAAACACGCAATGTCATTGGGCAGAAAAAATAGCAGTAATTTAAGCAATAAATATCTGTTCAGAGTCGAAAAATTAGTTTTATAAAATACTAAAAAGTTTTAAAGGCTTTGTCACACAGCAAGCCTGGGGGTAACGATTTAATAACGCACCCCGCTACTACTGGCTATAGATAAACAGAACATTTTTAGTATAAATCATAAAGAGTTTTGAAGTTAGCCGATTCCGATTCCAAGTTGGTAGACTACTCTACCCTATTAATTTGGTAATCTGAACGTTACAACAGAGAGTTTACAATCTTCGGTGACCTCCAATGGCCTACCTACGCAACGTTGAGCCGCTTATAATTCTATTATGACTTTACTTTGCGACTAAATCATACATCAACCAAGGCATTTGATACTTACTTGAGATGACCTATACAACTCTAAACAATAACCATTGATTCATTTCACAATACCATCGACTCCCCGTCTTGATTCTACTGTCCAGTAGTTATATTCTGCACTATTGTGACTTGAGACCACTATTCATAGACCGAATCGGCAATCAACGGAGTGAGTACAGTCCACGACATTAACTTCCTTGTAATTCTACCTAGATTCTCGCCAGCGGCTTCGCCCGGGTGGAATTTTTATCTCCATGTTGTTATAAACCATCCTCTAGAATCACTGATTCTATTGAAAAAAACTACATAAAAATTCGATGAGTAGTTTTACAGATCGGAATCGGGAAGCGTCTGTGCTTTATACCGTAAAATGATTTACGTTCAGTTAGGATCTAATCGAGGCAGAGGAATGAAGACCTAAGACCGAGGTCCACACCTGTGGCATGATGTCGCCGCGACTCGTGACTGTCAATTATAACTCCCTAGCATTTTTGGACAGATTTTAAACACATATCCAATTTAGGCCTGTGTGTTTACTTTTACAGTACTATTTTGGAAGAATAGTCAATCGTATATTTTTTTCAAAATAGTACTGAAATGTACTGTAAAAGTAATTATTCCTTACATTATTATATAATCAGAAATATTTAAAATAAGCTGCCTCGAAGAGTAAAACTGAAGATTATTCTCCTCCCACAACGTTGCGGTATGTTAACACCGTGAGCCGGACTACCAGTATTACAGGAACAATAGGTGTTTGGGCAACTCCGAGTGAACCTATCAGATCGCTCCTCTATGCTCCGGTAACAGTCGTTACAATAGAACTGAGGTACAAGTGATAGGTTCTGGGTAATTAAAAATAAAACATTTGTTTTCCTAAATCGAATGGTATTTTAGGCAATGTCGCTAGGAATTGACTCATGTGATAGTAATTTTGCCCTTTCTTTCTCATTTTTTGTGCTAATGACTAATAGACTTAGTATTTATTTATTTGATACACACTAAATACAAAATTCACATTAATAAATAGCACTGTTAGTGCCAAAACGGTCCTCGCCCAATCGGCGCAGCAGATAGATAGCATACAACGACAATGATTTCTCTCTCTATACCTCCGTTTCTCACTCACTCCGCTCCGATGGACAGACTGACTTATAATGAACCAACACCAATAAAAATATGCTTATTCTATAGTACCTAAAGGAAACATTTTTCTTTGGTAATTTCAATGGTGAAATCTGAAAACATTGTATGAACATCTTCTATCTCAAACGTAAAAGAAGGTGCATGGAACCGCTTGTGTTCGATATAAGATGCATATTATAAACAATGAATTGAATTTTCTGTGAAAAATTGTGCAAGGTACAAGGTAGGCAAAAAATATATGCGTCTCTTGAGAAGCAAACTGTGTAGTAACTTTTTTCATCCGCAGAAACAATTAAAAATCAATGCAAGCTTCTCACTTGAACCAAACACCAACATTTGAGGTCTAAATCGGATTGAATATCACAAATGAAGACGTGTTGAGCGCTGCGCAGGGAGCCGCCATTGATCAAACTCCCGCGCACAATACTGATGTCAGATTACTAAGCGCATGCCATGACTTTACTCGCGTCAGATAAAGGTGCTTGGAGGTTTGATTCCTTCAACCTTTGAGTGACCTCATGCATAAGGTTTTAAGAGTCATCATTCCAGTAAGGATTTGTGCTGATTTTAGATTCTGGAATAAAAAAGAGATAAAAAACGGGGAAACTCAAGATAACCGCAAGCACATTCGATGTCCGAGCATAGCGATCGATACTTTTAAGCACACGTCAATAATAGCAGTAACCATTTGACAAAACCATGACAAGAAATGAGCCATTTAGTTACGATTTGCCAGTTAGCTTTTAGTCGAACGATGTAGTTAAACAAGACCTACTTGGACGAAACAAAATGATGAACTATGCCCGCCCACCCAGGATTAAGCTAAACCTGGATTTCATTATCGTTCTGTCTCTATCAGCGTCTACGTAGTTAGTTGACAGTGAAATTGCTTATATTTGGGTTATGTTAAGCTACTTAACCCAGTCAGATGCCAGTTCTAAACCTGACGCAACTGGCCATGGCAGGCTTATACCTAGATTTAATCGTTACGCTGAGGATTTGATGTAAGTCAAGTATACCAATACACGTATATGGCATACCGGAGTAAGCAATCTTGTACTCGTAATATCGGTTGAAACGTGGCTACCTCCACATCTTAAACCTAGCCGGCCGTCGGTACCATGACATGCCATGACTCAGCGTTCAGCACCTGACCCGATTGAGGCATCACTGTCCACAGTGCTCTCGAGGTGTGTTGCCATGCTAATAGTTCGACAAAATATGGGGGAAAATACTCTTCATCTAACTCCCTAACCGTCCTTTACCTTCCAATAAGAGGGGTCCTTGTGTTAAACATACTCATAAAAGTTGACATTATTATTAAGTTTATACTATAATCATTCATGCATGCATTTAGTTTTTTAAATTTGTACTTTTAGCTAGAAATAAAAGGCTTTTTATTTTCATTATTGTTTATTAACTCCTTAACCGACTCGTGGCAGTGGGCACTTCTGTCGTGTCATAACTTTCTTTTGTGTGTGACGGAGTTCACGCGAGGCGTGTCGTTTAGAAATTGATGGTTACTCCTTTAAATTAAGTATTAGAGAGACCTACCAAAACTATCTTGATTTAACTTCTAAATAATCTAAGCCTTCGTTTCTGGATATATTACGATTTTTCCTTATCCGTATGCCTGAAGACACACCAGGCGTGTTTTCTTATCGCCAGGTCTGCCGCGTCATTTTTGTTCAGTGCCACAGTTAGAAGTTTGCAAAATAAATCGTCGCAATGAATCGGTTAAGGAACTTTACGATAGCGTTACTCTGGGTGACGTGTCCTTAGCGCTGCGATCATGAATTTCAGTCCTGAGAGACACTTCTGAAACATGAAAATTTGTGTACTCGTTTATTGGATGTGCTATTTAACTTATTTATTTAAGTAGAAGATATCTGAAGACTTAATGCGTGCAAAGTCTTGTTACTCGTTTCTATACGCGCTTCGCTATCACTGGAGCACCGGGACGTTTTTTAGACTAATCACGTTTTAACGTCACGTCCTCAATTTTTCTTCCCAGTATGTCGAAGGTTATGGTCATGGTAGCAGAGGCAATCGCCCTGTCTTTGGAACATTTAAGGTACTGATGAGAACAAAAGTCAACAGATGATCAATGTATTGGGTTATTGCCGGAGTACTCCGATCCCCGAGACTTATTTTTATTTATTTTTATCTTGATAACTTATTAAAAATCCAGTTCAGGGTTCTTCGGGACGGGGTATCGGGCATTGGGGTACTTAGGAAAGTGTGTGTAGTGGGGTGACGCAATCCTCTAAAAATCCTTTAAAAGTAGGTAAATTTGATTAATTTTGATCTACGTATGGCAACACTATCAAACGGACTGTGAATGGCGCGCTCGCGCAGGTCATCCCGCCATATTTAACGATAATCGTTATTGATGATTGCTGGATCTACCGACTTTTTGTGGCTTCCGCGCTTTGTGGTACAAGGCGTATCAAAATCGATGGCCATTCGTGATATCTTATTAATTTAGATTGCAAACGTTTGCTTAGATGTAGGTATATGAGGTTTGACATAGGAAGTCATAGTACTTTCACTGAGACGGCATAGTGCAGGTAAGTAGGAGATACTATCTTTCTACGGGTTCGATGAGTCTAGCCATTCACAAAAAAACGTATATTTTTAAACAAGTTTTTGTAATCAAATCATGCATTATTATTAAAAAAAGTAAAAGTACAAAATTTAAGGTCAATCGGACACTGGGAAGAGGGTGATAAGATTTAATTAGGTACAAACAAACCGGCGAAACAGTTTAGAAGCTGGTAAAAATGGAAAGCAGCCCATAAATTTTGACCAACGTAGAAAAATTCAGACTTAGATTTTATAACTGTTGACTAGGTACATTTTCAAGATTTTTATTAACTTATAGGTACAATGGATTTTCCAATTTACAAAATAAATATATTACCAATCCTGGATTTCCTCCTTGGGCCAAGCGTCAAACGTTTGACGGTATCGCCTAGTCACCGCGGTTTCGACCGATCACCGTCTAAGCCCCGCGTTTGCCTTATGTCAAGTCTACTAAGGTTCAATATGTGTTTTTGTGGTATTTCACAAGCATTCCTAAGTACAATGTGAACCGTTGATTGAGCGATTCAACGCGCTCGAGTCGGTAGCAGCCATACGGTTTCTCAAGTCTGAATTAAATTAGACATTCTCATAATGGGTACAGTCGTTCCCAAATATATTTGCCTATAAAGTTACAATCTTTAGGACGTTTTAGGAGTTTTATTGACTTAGCACTTTGTGACGCAGGCGTTATCCTAAGTCAACGACGCAATGCGAAACCGTCGACGCGAGCCATACTTCACTCACCTCATGTCTGTGTCAATCGCGTCACGTCCCTTTGTCGCATAAAGAAATATACAACAACATCACATACATTGATCTGACTCCGTAGTAAAGCTTAAGCACTTGTGTTACAGATGTCAGAATCATCAGTGGTATTGCACAAACACCCAGACCAGTACAAGCATACATGTTCATACACACAAATGTTTGTACAGTGCGGGGATCGAACCCTCGACCTCTTGTTATAATAGTCAACGTCTTGACCATTACACCAAAGTGGTCATCAAGAAGACGTACAAGTGAAGTTGAACGAAGTGTTTACCACTGACTTGAAAAATGAATGTCAGCTCCTTGACCCGATTATTTGTATGAAAGACAATGTTGTCAATAAATTTACAAACGTCAAAATTAGTACATCTCTACACTATAACAACCAAAATTAAGTCGCCGAGCAACTGTGCAAGGTATGTAGCGATACGATCGCGTATTTCAGCGATGGCTGTCGGCGTCTTTTATGTCGGGTCAGAGCTTCTTCAGAGTTTTTGTGACGGACGCATCCAAAACTGAGAACGGTAGCTGAGGCCGCGTACATCTGCTATCTGTAAAATGCAATATTTAAGAACTTAACCTTAACCCATCAGATTATTTAGGTAAATCGTAGGTAAGGTCGCGTTCAAACGTTAAAACGTTTATCTTGTTAGCGTGTGTAGTTGTATGAGCGAGTTCACACATACCTTCCAGCGTATCGGATCCAGTATACTGTTTTGATTCAGTACTGTGATGTGATATGTGAATACTATCTCCAGTAGTGACGGACCCGTTAAAACGGATCTTATAAAACGTATATGTGAATGCTCCTTAAGTAAGTTCATATGTCGTTAGTTTTTAAAAGTGTTAGAGTATTAATTTAAAAAAAAAACCTATAATATACCGTGATATGAAAGACTCATCTTTTAAGTAGAACTTCGTAAAACTATATTAGTAAGAATCATACATTATTAATGGTTTAAATAATTTAAAGTGGCCACTCCTGCACCGGTCCCCCCGAGATAAAGCAGGATAGCTTTCATAAATACAGTCGAGCCGACTAGCGATCATATTCAGGATGCTGCCCTGTTCATCAGGTATGCACACCGCTTACGCATAGTTGCATGGAAGCAGTCCACACCAGCTTCAGCAAACATCCCAGATGTACTACAGAACCGAGGTAGCCGCAGCAGCATCCTGAAAGCATTATTAAACTGGATACGAAGAGCGCTGTAAGCCTTCAGAGTATACTTGGCCTACAGACTGCACGTGTAGAAGGTTGTGCAAAAGGCTCTGAATAGTGTGATCTTACTTCCCGCGAACACCGTGCGAACCTACGAGCCAACATGTTCGCTCTGACAGGCAACGCTCTTCGCTCCCGCTCAATGTCTTGATCGTCATTGAGATCGGGAGCTTAAACATGCCCCAGGTATTTAAACTCATACACTCTTTGCAGTAAATTATATTGATATTGACTTTGCGTCGCACTTGTCGCTTTACTCGCTCATAAGATAACGGGTAATCGCTATGGAATATATTTTTATGCGATTTTCTATCGACGCGACTCGCGACTGACAACGTGAATATGAAATTAATAATAATAATAATAAATAAACAACAACATCACATACATTGATCTAATTCCGTGGTAAGCAAGCTACTTGTGTTCCAGATATCAGAATCAACAGTGGTATTATAAATAAATTTAAATAAATCATATCATCAGACGTGTTCATGCACACAAATGTTTGTACAGTGTGGAGATCGAACCCGCGACCTCTAGGTATAATAGTCAACTTCTTGACCATTACACCAAAGTGTTCGTCAAAAATGCCGATGTTTAGAAACTTTGAGATTGCGTTGCGCAAACAAAGTATCGAGGAGCCGGTAAGCGCTAGCATTAATAAATTAGCTTGCTCCTTATATTTAGCTCACATTATGACACATGTGAAATTTATAGCGTTTTAAGAACCAAAGTTACATTTGTCACAAACACTTCCAAAGAAACTTTATCCTAAGTTTACAGTTTAAGTCTTAATGGCATTATTTTTTGTTGCGGTTGGATATAAATCATAAATTATGAAAGGTTATACACCCATTGGTTGTCATGCGCGGTGGTACTATAATTTCTCGATTCAAAATCACTAACGCTCGGTAATTAGATACATTTTATTAGACATAAAAGTAGTTTATATAGTAAAAAATACATTTAGATTGAACAAGTAGCAATAACTATTGTCGTCGTAATTTGTCGTTGATCATCACATTATAAAGCACTTTAACATCCTAACTTAATACTACAAAGACCCGTACGTCAATTTCATTTTGACTATAACTATTAGGGCTTTTGTCAAGCAGAGCTTTATAGCTCTCGCGGATAGATAAGTCAACCAGAGAGCGGTGATGACAGCACAGCAAAATCTAGGTAGAATCTAACGGAGATAAGATTTAGAGATAAAATTTTACATACGTACTGATACTCATACTTACCCATAGAATATGCATATTAACATACATAGTAACTAATACATTTGAAAAAGTACGATTCCAAAATTGCATTGATTGAATTGTTCTGAAAAAATAATAAACCGTCAAACAGACTACAAAAAATATTACAACACATGAAAGCGTACACAAGGGGAATTGAGTAAAATGCGTACGGTTACAAACAATATTACACTCGTAAGCTCTTCTGGTCTCTCGACACGTTCGCACTTTCATGGAATTTAAGCGCAATAGCCATGAAATTCCCAGTATTTGTGAGAATTTTAGTTAGAACAGGAGTGTACAGTAGTCGCATTAAGGCTTTCTATTTTTGTTGTAAAATTGACCCTATTAGAAATGCATAAGGTCATTCAGTGCTGTTTAAATTAACGCTGTCGGTGTACGACTCAGTGAAAAGGTTTTTCATTTTAAGGAAAATAAAAACATAGTGATATTGATTCACGGAAGTGTATCGGGTAAAATAAGTTATTGTCAGTAATCTAGTCAGCTTCAAAGTCACTTTTATAAGATTTAAGAATTTCCACGGAGTAGTGTCATAATTTTTACCGAAAAGTCTTTTTACTGAAAACTTAAAATAGTTTAGATGCTAATTGTTTTGCATGTTGTACTCTGTTTGTACAGTTAATTTTATTTACTGGTATCATCAACCTCTCATTTTAATTTAAATAAAGAATGAAAAAAATAAACCAGATGTGGTACAGAAAAATTGAAATACCATTTTGGAAATTGCCACTTTTTTCCTGGACCAATCATTACCTAAGTACTCCTGTACACTATATACAAGGAAGATTATTACTTTCACACTGGTACCTACCAGTGTACACAAAGACAAAGTACCTGCTTTGTTTGTTGGTTTTTTCACGCAGCTACGTCGTAAGTACTTTAAACTGTATGTGTCGGTTGTACATCTCGATCGAATATCACTTACAGTCTTGGATCCGCTAACAATAGTACCTTCTGGTAGTTCTTTGTAACCTGACACGCATGCGCTCGGGCGCCACTCTAAAGTTGTGTATAGATCAATATATCGATCGATTACATTTATCGTGTTTATTGTCGTGATTTAAATAAGTTATGTTTATTAGAAAAAAATCGCAAACTTCTTTTCTAACATTTTCAAGACTACCGCATTAGAGTATCAATATAAAAATGTGTATATGTACTGTAGTTTTACATGGCTTTATCTTTGATGACGTAAGATAATACCATAAAACGCTCAGCTTATTTTCCTTATTTGAACTTAATGTAGAATTATTTACACTCGACTTATGAAATGTGCAGTTTATAGCCAAGTGAGAATTCACCTACTTTAATTATATATAATTAAAAATCATGTATCCCGAAATATTTGTCATTATCGATGAAGAATATCGACAAAAACAGTCGATGCGGTCACAGCGCTATCCGTTCGCCACTCGTGCGCATCCAGCAAAAACGAGACACATCCTCAAAATAATCGTGTTTTTTTTTCCATTTTTCGACACTTTATGAATGGTACCGTTCCGCGTTAGTTTTTGCCGTTTTTTGCGTTCCGTTTTGCCCGAGGTCACCGCTTTGGGATCCGTTCTGACAAGCTTGTTTGATGTATTGAAGATAAAATAGATTTTTATTGAGTGATACTACAAAAATTGTTTACCTTAAATATGTTTCGCAAACATAAAAAATTTAAAAAAAATAAGCGACGTAAGTTGTTTTGACATTTCTGATTTCACGACATCAAACTTAGGAGTACGTCTCTCTCCCTTACGCGTCACCTGCGCGTAGACGCGCGCGCCATATTTTATTTGTGATATAATAAACTTTAATTAATAAACTTGAACTCTTGCGACGTGAATTGTGTATATTGATGCCTTATGTGAGCAGCTGCAGCTGAAGGGCGAGGCCAAGGAACGAGAACTCTTGGTGGGTTTGCATGTTCCTTCCACTTCCACGTGCTCTTCAATTTTCTTCGTCCTCTTTAACCTAGGTTTCATTTGTTAGGCCAGCTGGACACTTTCATGCGCGCCTCCCGCACATACAGTCCACTTTATTTATATCGAAACATTTTTAAATTATTATTGATTCCATCCCTCAACTCTTGAACCGGCCCTCGCCACCGTGGTGTTTGATTGGCGCCACCACCCCTTTTTTTAAGTAACTTGGGAAACGAAAGAAGTAAGATTGGCTCTGTTTTTTAATTTTTTAATTTGATTCTTCGTGGCGTATTATTGTAATAGTAAGGTGGAATTATCATCATAATGTGTTATTGAAGGAAAACAATGGAGTAAATGTAAGAAATAGAGTTAGCTGCTCCGTACTGATCCGATCGATCGATCCATCGCAGTTCAATGAGTTACTTTAAGGCTTAGTTTGTAAGTAGTATGTAGTTGTAAGAAAGTAGTTTTAAGAATTAATTAATTACCTTAGAAATACACCTAACCAATGACTAGGCAGCATGGTCTAATACCATAGCCTGTTCCTAATGGAACAAATAAAAAACATCAAACTGAATTTTGCATAAGTAATGGAATTTTATGAAATTTCCTACGATTTAAATTCATTTGTCTCTCAACTGTGCAATTGAAAGCTAGGAAAGACCTTTAAGATTTAACCACACGGTAATATTGATGGAATTCGTTTTCGACGACGTTTTTTTTGAAGTGAAAACTTCTTTAGCGGCGTTGAGCACTTTTGTGGCATGGGTAGAAACTGTGAAACTCGCGTCAGGTAACGTGATGCTGATCGAAAAACCGTAAGACGGTTGTTAAGTTTTCACTTCTGCCGGCACTCCCGGAGTGCAACCCGTGTTTTTTCCAGTCTGTTAGTATTGTTGACAGTAAAAAATAATTTAAGCAATTTTTTTTTTTAGTTTTGATGACAGAAGTTTAGTTTTGAAAGACATAAGTCCTTACTCCGTTCTTTTTTTTGTCAAGTCACGTCAATTTCGATACTTTTTCATAGGTACATCACAGTATGTTGGGCACGTGTAATCACAATACGTCAAGACAGATTTCAACACCTATTATTTTATGGATTCCTAGATAAAGACTAGTTTTTTTTGCGTATCAAATTAATGCCAATTAGCACTTTATTAGTCAAGTTCGTTATTTTCGGCTTGTGATGCTTGTTACACACAATTATTTAACACAATGTGTGAGGGTTGAGTAGGCTCATAAGTACTTAGGTCCCACATTATTTGTGTTATAAAGGGACGGTCAAACACCTACCAAAGTAATGAGTTTAGAGTACAAACCTGTCCAATGTGATCAAAACAAAATTATTTTACTTTATTTTTGCTTATTTTTTTTCTCCATAACATACAACGATTTCATCTGCCTTGTTTTTGGCTGGGGTTGTTTAATTAGAACTTGTAAATAAAATCTCATTTTTAATTCTCCTAGACTTATGATTATGTTATGACCTAACCAGTAAAAGTTGGCTACACGATTTTGGTGCTAGTAAGCTAGTGCTTTTGCGTTCGTGTATAGGTGTATACAACGTGTTTTCCTTCATATCCCATAACTGTAGGGTTGAATGAGACCTTGCAATAGAATCGATTCAAATATATATTTTTTAAATTATGCATTTACATTTTCATACAAAATAATTAAAAAAAAATAAGATAACCAATGCAAAACTTCTTTATGTAAATTACGACAACGTGTACCGACGTGCATACTCACTTGGTATACTGATAATAATTTCTTCCGGTTTGGGTTTCCAGTCATTTTCATTCTCACAATATATGCATTTTGCGTGTATTATTATTCTTTTCCGTGGAATCTGTTCACTTTTTACTGAAAAATAAGGAATTTCTAATTACGTGTTCATAAACGTCAAAGTTTGTATCACCTATAAATGTGATATTCCGCTGTAAAATAGGGAAAAAGGGTTATAACTAACATTTTAATGGTTTTTCTCTCCTTCTCAGCATAATTATTTCTTATTGTGAACACGATTTATTAGTATTTTTCCGAATTTTGTACTTTTTGACACTATGTTTGACATTTTGAGTGACGGGAGTCTTATTATTTTTTTTCTGAAAATTGACAACTTTTAGCAAAGTTTCAATACAATTTCCATTACAAACTCTGCAAAGCACGAGTTTTATCGCGTTTTATCCACGCTCTAAATTTGAACGGCCGGCCCTATATAAGCCCATACCATCCATATCTGACTCATTCTACTGCAGGCTTCGATTCTATAACAGTAAACTCTTTACTATACGACACTTCAAGAAGTACTACAGGAAGACCAGGACTTCACCACCTCCGGAAGGCCCTCACCCACTGCAACACTGAGGACTGACCCCTCCTTGCCTGAGGAGGGACTGCAAGGGACTGACTCCTCCTACCCTGTGGAGGAACTGCGAGGGACTGAACCCTCCTATTCTGAGGAGGGCCTGCGAGGGACTGACTTCTCCTAGCCTGAGGAGGAACTGCGAGGGACTGAACCCTCCTATTCTGAGGGCCTGCGAGGGACTGACCTCTTCTATCCTGAGGAGGGTCAGTGAGGGGCTATCCTCTCCTAGCCCAAGAGACTGCGAGGACTTGCCCCTCCTTACTCTGAGGAGGGACTATTCTTCTTTACCCCGAGGAGGGAGCATTGCCTCCTCCTAAATTTATCTATATCGGATACATCAACTGCTTGCCTTTGCTGACAGAGCCATCGCGGCTACCTCTGCTGATCACCGGTGTCTTCACGGTCTCCGGCACAGCTGCGCTCCAGCTTCTACACCGCTGCGCATCAACGGACTACTCCAAGAACGCTTCGCTTCACTTCGGCGCCTCCGGACCCGCTTAATCTTGTGAAGACACCTACCCACGCCCACTCCACTCACTACACTCACTCATTTTCACTCATTCATTCCTCTCACTCCTCTAGGTTTCTTTTTATTTTCTTCTGTTTAACTTTTAATATAATTTGTTTGTTATTTCTCAATTCTTTTCGTTTCCCTTTTCCCTTCTTTGTCGCTTCACGACAAACGTCCCATTTCCGGCAATCAAAATATGAATTAATTTATCAATGAAAGCAGTATTTGTCAATGAATTGGTAGACGCATTCTTTGAAGATTAATGAATGGCTACTATTGCAACTTTATTTCATTTTTAAGTGATTAAGTTAAATGGCAATAAAGAAAAAATAAGGAAATGTTCAAACGGTGATTATTCTTATGGTGGATACTAATTAAGTTATGTTTGATGATATCTTCGAAACTAAGCATTTTAGACAAAGAAGTTTTTAATTTTATTGATCTATAGAATATAACGTAGAATTTATAGGATATCAAAAAAAACACGTGTATAATTTACAAATAACTTGAAAACATTCCTAATGTGCCTGCAATAACGCCGATTTATTCTACGAGTGTAAGTGGGTTATACAGCCGGTTTCTGTTCTGAGCATTTGAGTAAAAATCTGTTGAGATCTGCTCAAATAGTTGATGAGTACTTAAGTTTCCTACGTTTCATTTGTAAATTGTAGGTTGTCTTAGACCACACTCAACTGAGTTTTATCCTTGATTCTACTGCAACGTTCCATTGCAGGTAAAAACGACCGATTTTTACCGGTTTTTATAAGTTAAGAGATTAGGTTTCATTATTTGCATTAATTAATTCTACATTTCATTGTATCAGTCAAATATTCCTAAGAACATCAGATTGCGGATACAATTTCAAGTTAAATAGTCTCTATCCTATATTGTAATTAAATTCTTAAAATAAATTGTGAACAACTGCCGAGAACGGAATGTCTTTTATCAATGAATCAATGTCAATGTCATAATAAAGTTTTATTTCCTTCAATGATAAATTGAAAAGTTTTTGAGTTGAAGAACTCCGAAATGTTACGTTAATGACAATGAGACAAAACAAAACATCGACACTTGACAGTAGCGACATCTGCCACATTTGTAGCATGCGTTCAGTAATTTTAAATTATTTGAAACTGCGAAAAAGAAAAGCAAATTTAAAGTATTGCGAAAAATCTGTCAAAATACATATAATACCGAGCGGTGTGGGTGGGTACACCATAATATTTTCAGTTATTTTAACAGTTTTTGCGCAAACCTTAAAATTTTTCCTTCTTTTTAAACCAGTAAAGTAGGTTATGTTAAATGATATTGAATGAAATATGAACGCAGCTAAAACAGTTTCAATTACTGAATGCATGCTACAAATGTGATAGATGTCACTACTGTCGCAAATATTTAAGTAGGACATAAGTACCCTCATTGGGTTGCTTAGCTGTCAAATGCTTAAGTTCACAGTGAGCAGGATTTGAGTACTGTCAGTTGTGTTGTGCAACGCAAATTTCGAGGTAAGCACTAGTTGATGTTCAATTTAAGAATTCTCAATCTCAAATGCTCAAACTACACTCAAACTTAATTCAGAAACAGAAATACTGTTAAGTCATACTTAAGTCGAGCTTAAGTTGTTTTCAACGCCAAAATCTCAACTCAGAAACCGGCTGTATGTCGTCATTTGACGGCTACAATGCCAAAAAAATAAGCTTATTATATGGCATTGTACAATGAATAAACCAAAACACCTTTCATATTTGACACCACACGACGTGAACCTTCTTCTCTCTAATTCAATTTTGTTCTAAGGAATTTAGCTTTATCGCCCAAATTAAAAAAATGATTAAAAATATAGTTTAGTAGCTTATTAATTCGGAATTTACAGGATAACGGTTGTTTCTCAGAATAATTATTATTTTAATTTTTACGTGATGGTTTATATCTAAGTATTCAATAACCCAACTGTAAAACTAGACGACAAATTAAATTATTCAGGTTAGTTTTAGTTTCACATAGGGATGATGACACCATCAAAGGTTGTCATACTCATCTTCAGATAAAACGATCAGCCTCCATAGATTAAGTGAGGATCCCACCGGAGAGACAAACGCGACAAGTACGAAGCGATGCGACGCGACACTGTCAAATATATGTACGTTTATAGCAGTGTCCTATGTGACGAAGCGCTATTGACATTGACACAAGTATTGGTCGCATCACGTCGCGTCGCACTTATCGCCTTGCTTCGCTCACGTATGACAACGCCTTACATTAAGATTATTCAAAATATTTAATACTAGCGGACCCGGCAGACGTTGTCCTGCCCGTTGCTTTTTTTTAATTTCTGATCTTTTAAACCTTTCCTGGACTTCCACGAATATCTCAAGACCAAAATTATTGAAATCGGTTCAGCCGTTGCCGAGTTTTAGCGAGACTAACGAACAGCAATTCATTTTTATATATAAGATTTATCAATCTATCAAGTGTTTAAAATACATAGCTAGTCAGAATAGAACTGCGTAACTTGTAACGTACTTGACTATGCAGCATAGATTCGCATCAATTGATAACAGTAGACCGCTTTTTTGGTAGTTATTACCCGAATTTCTAGGAGTTAACGAGCCTTGACAAACTACCGACAAAATTATATTTAGATCCTGCACGGTATTTTGTCTGCTATATGCAGTGAATTTTTAAATTGATAGAATCATTGTCAGTGGCAAACTACGTATGGAAGTCGAGTTACAAACAATATGTAAAAATACCGAGATTTGTATGGTCAAGAAGTTGACTATTAACCACGAGTTCAATCCCGCACTGTACAAACATTTGTGTGCATGAACATGTCTGTTTGTACTGGTCTGGGTGTTATACGTATTTATTTAAGTTTATTTGATACCACTGTTGATTCTGATATTTGTAACACAAGTGCTTAAGCTATTTACCATCGAGTCAGACCAATGTTTGTCATGTTGTTGTATATTAATTTAATTCAATTTATTTATTTAATTTATATACGATACCGACAAGAAAAAGCTACACAATTCCTACTGGAATTAAGAATTCCAATAAATCTTATTGCTTTTTCTGGTCAACAAGATTCTTATTGGAAATGAAGTTTTTAGCGGCATTAGTGTTTTGAGGTTTTAATATATAAGAATAATAATAAGAATCTACTAAAACCGAAAGGGTAAAGCCGAGATGCCCCAGTGGTATAGATGACCCGATTATAATTACAAAATATAATAAAATAAAATAAAATAAAAAAGTTATCAAATTCATTTGCGAAACTAATTCGCAGATGAATTTGATAACTTTTTTCATATCTATCATAATAATGTCTAACTCTATCTAAATCAACTCAGTTGTATGTCTCGTTGCGACGGCATGCAATATCAAAATGAATTTAAAGATTTTGGAGGATAGACGCCCATTTTTCCGGTGAGTCATCTATCCCAAACGCAATTTATATGGGTCGGGCATCTATCCCCTGTATGGGATAGACTGTCGCCAAATTAAGAGGTCCTCTTAAGTCTCTAATACTTTGAATATATCGACGAAAAAAACTTTTTTTTACTTTTCATAATTTTGTAGACAAAATTCTCAAGAAATAATTTCTTAAATATAAAAAAAAATTGTTTTGATTTTTGTTATTGAAGTTATAAAAGCGATTTCTAAAAAATAGGCATCTATCCCGGTTTTACTCTATAGCCATGTCTAGCTTTTGTGTTTTATTGTGTCCATCTACCACAGTTTACCTAATAAAACCGACATCATATGAAATAGTGTGCGCTGCGAGTTCGGACCATTCAGTTTTATAACCCCAATTCGAATAGCGAATGCTAAGGGATAGTTATGTCAAGTCCCAGCAGTTGGACAAACCAAGGTACCTTCACATGAACTTGTATTCGACAATCGTGGAATGTGTTCTGTAGTCGATTCTAAGTATCCCTAGCTATTTAAAAAAAAATATCTTCCAAGTTTTTTTTCTTTTCAACTTTATCATAATGTATAAAATATGGTATACGAAATTCATGCTTATTACATGCGCATAAGATGCAAAGATTTTACCTTGACGCGCTGTCATATGTACGTATGTTATATAACGAAAAAACAATTATCGTTTTGACGGATTAGAGTTACGTACAAATGCCTCAGGCTGCTGACGAACAATCGAAATCTTTGAGGGAGGTTGAACACAGACCTCCCAGTGGAGGACTTGAGATCAGGATGATGATGATAAGAGGTCCATGTTCAGCAGTGAACGATTTTGGTAGAGTATGATGATGAGAGGTCACGCGACATGTATGATAGAAAAAATCCAAGAAACATTTATTAAACACTTAAATTATAGGAAAATGTTTAGAACACAAGACTAATACACACACACTAATACACACACACATACACTCACTCACACGCACACACACACACACACACACACACACACACACACACACAAAACACACACATACACACACACACACACACACACACACATGTAGTTATATCGTGTGAGAGATAAACCCACTTATTAATTAAAGATTATATTATTAATATGATTGTCGTAGATTATAAAAATTGTAAATTAAAATGTAGATTCGTTATTGGCTGTAAGTTTGGTTATTAAGTTGAAACATAAATGCTTTGTTAGAGCTGTGAATCTTGTAATAAAATAAAATAAAAATAAAAAATGATTGTAACTAAAAAAACTACATAAATTATTTTTTCAAAAAAGGGCTGAAATAGGTCCATCGATTCGAGAGCTACAATGCCACAGACACACAAACAGAATAGAAGTCAAACTCACAATACCCCTCTTATTCGTCAGGCACTAAAACCAGGTTAAATACTTTAAAGCAATTTTACGCTTGCACAGTATTTAATACACCGATAGCTACGAGTATTTATGAGCATACATCAATAAGCGATTTCGGTTCGATATTTTAAGTCGGAGATTTCAATTTCGAAGAGAAATGCGTCGACATGTACTTTGCGCCTGAGGTGACAGACCCTGTCAGTTGGTGAGCTGATGTATGTGCGGCTATAGATTACCGAGGTATACCTCCAGGTTATTGTTACTTTTTTACATACATCGCCTTGCCTTCTACCCAAATACCTAGGGCAATTTCTTGCAGCCAGATTCCGATCCTTTAATGTTGATTGTATAACGTTGAAAGTCATTTCACATTTGATTTGAAAAGGTTATAGATAAATCTTCAGGATCTGAATGGCTAATGGGCACAAAAAGCGCATACTTCCGTTACTCGTTCAGATATAGTTTAGAATGTATGATTGATCATGATCGGCTTTTAGGTGCTATCATTAACGTATCATTCATTTGAATGATAAGTTAAGAGAACTGGTTTTAATTAAAGGTGCTGCATGCTTAAGACAAGTGTGTGACTTTTATAATTTGGCTTGTCCAATACATCCAATATTTCGAAAAATGTCCTTCAATAATTAAAGAAATTAAATTCAAGATTAAAGCCGCAC
This sequence comes from Pyrausta despicata, assembly GCA_963921415.1. NCBI lineage: Eukaryota > Metazoa > Arthropoda > Insecta > Lepidoptera > Crambidae > Pyrausta > Pyrausta despicata. Next base: position 15,871,754 of record OY992845.1, on the reverse strand, counting down.
CAAAATATTTTTGGACCTTTATAAAATCAAAATCTCCTTCAAATGTAATTCCTGACAGAATGTTTTACAATAATAATACAACTACTGATTGTGAGTTAATTTGTAATTATTTTAATGATTATTTTCATTCTGTTTTTGTGGACCCATCTTCAAATAATATTTTTGATATTGATAATAGTACATCAAATAGCCTTGTCAACATTTCATTTATTAATATAACTCAGGAGCAAGTACTTAAAGCACTGAAAAGAATTGACATTAACAAGGGGTCCGGACACGATAAAATTCATCCATTATTCATAAAGTCATGTGCTGAAGAGCTGGCCCTACCGCTGTTTAATATTTTTCAGCTGTCCTTAAAAGAAGGTTGCTTCCCAGATATTTGAAAACGAGCCTTAATAACACCTATTCACAAAAGTGGCTGCAAAAACGATGTTACCTTATACAGGCCCATTTCGAAATTGTGCGTCTTTGGAAAACTATTTGAAAAACTAGTTACTGTTGAACTTACTTCTCTTCTTTCTCGGCACATATCTCAGCAACAACATGGTTTTTTCCGTGGACGCAGTGTCGATACCAATCTTGCGACCTATACTGATTTTATTGCTGATGCTCTCGATGCTGGTCACCAGGTGGACGCCGTGTATACCGACTTTTCTAAAGCTTTCGATAAAATAAATCATAATATTCTCATAAATAAGTTGGAAAAGGTCGGTATACATGGCGATCTCCTTAGATGGATCAAGTCCTATATCAGTAATAGAAGTCAGGCGGTTTGTTTAAAGGGATATACGTCAAAGTTTCTTCCAGTGCCCTCAGGAGTGCCCCAGGGGTCTCATTTAGGCCCTTTTCTTTTTACTTTGTATGTAAACGACATGTGTGCATCATTTCAATGTTCATCACAACTATTGTATGCGGATGACACTAAAATTTTCAAAATTATTACTTCTCAACATGACTGTGGGGAATTGCAAGCCGACTTGGATACTTTTTCTACTTATTGTAAAGATAATCTCCTAAATCTTAATGTAGACAAATGTCACATAATTACGTTTACAAGAAAGCACAATACAATTAATTTCAATTACAAACTTTCTGGTAAATTACTAAATAGAGTTCAGGAAGTTAGGGACCTGGGTGTTACTCTTGACTGTAAGCTTCATTATAATATTCACATTAACAATATTATCGAAAAATCATTTAAGCAATTGGGACTTATACTTAGATTATCTAGACCTTTTAAGCATGCCGCAACTTATAAAATCTTGTTCAATGCTTTTGTTCGTAGTCATCTGGAATTTGCAAGCATAATTTGGAACCCACAATATGCAGTGCACATCAGTCGCATTGAAAAGATTCAGAATAAATTTCTTAAATCTCTAGATTACCGCACTGGAAATTATTTTCAAGACTATCTGGACTCAAGGAAACGACATCGAATTGCCTCCCTTGAACAAAGAAGAACTTACTTAGATCTGTTATTTCTATACAAATTAATAAATAATCACATAGATTCTACTCCACTCTTAAATAAAGTTAATTTTAAACTGAACCGTATCTCATCACGTTCTAAACCTACTTTTTGTACCACTACTTGTCGCACAAATTATGCAAGAAATTCATATTTCAGACGAGCAATGCGCAGTCACAATGAATTAGTCAACGATATAGATATCTTTGGCTCCACTTTATCGGCATATAAAAAACAGGTAGCTGACAGATTATTTGTACATAAAGAAACTAAAAAATGAATATTTTTAAATACCCTGCATGTATACGTACTGGTTTTTACGAGAGCTTATCATTTATATGGTTAATTATTGTAATTAAGGAAACTTTAGGTTTTTATGTGTACATTTTAAGATATATATATATATAGAAAAAACTGTATGTTTTCTAAATAAAAAAAAAATAAAAAAAAAATAAAAAAAAAAAAATACGGAGCCGTTGTTCTATGCAGTGCCGAAAAAAATGCCTCCTGAATTCCCACTATGCACATAAAACATTCGTCCACGGTTCGACGCCCGCCACGGCCCGCTGCGCGCGCGCCGCCGGTTCCCTATTAACACAGATAATGCTTAAAATAATTCACAATTAATTATTTTTTGACAAGACCAGGTAAACAAAAACGCAATTAGTTTTATCGATATTTATAATAATAATAAAGTTCTCCTGGCTGATTGCGACCAACTACGCAGATGATATTATAGTGCACAAGTGTGAGCGCAATACACAGGTGCACTCAGTGTTCCATCACTCTCAAAGTTCGGTGGCAATTCGACATGACCGGAGAGAGATCAGGCTCAGGACCAATGGCTTAGACACGGGGGTGTAACACCGCCAACTTCCCGACTCCGAACAGTTTTTGTGCGGGACCGTCGGAACAGATAACACGGAGCAGTGGAAGGGGCCTCCGCGCCAATGTTGCTGGGATTGCGCCCAGAATTATGCCTTCCGGGTACCGCCGGGTGTGTGCCCTTGAAGCGGGAAGGTAGCAGCGGGGCGTGCCGAAATAAAAGGCCAGAATTTCTTTCTTCAAATGCCGCTGGTGTGTGTTCACTATGTGTTCCTTCCTTTCTGGATCTTGGAGCTTTTTCTTGATTTAGCTGGAGCTGCTGGATCGGACTGGACTGATTTTCTACGGCCAAATTGGGTGTGTTCTCTGCGAGTCTTCGCACCTGACCCCGTAGGGGTCTGGGGCGAAACCGTACGGGGCAATGGCCCCTTGTGGTGGGTTCTACCGCCGCCCGTGAAAACGGGCGGGTCGTTGAGTTGGCAGGAGCGAACTCAACTGCTGTGGTGGTGGCGCTGGCAAGCTTTGCAGGTACCAGCCAGCGTCATGGGTCGTGATGGGTTGGCAGGAGTGATCTCGACTGCCGTGGTAACGGCGCTAGCGAGCTTTACAGCTACGAGCCAGCGTCGTTGGTGGTGATGGGTTGGTGGTGTCATATCCGGTGTTTCGCTGGGGGTAGTTCCGGCGGGTTTCTTCCAGGAGAGTGATGTCTGTCTCCTGCTCTTTAAGGACCGCCTTAAGGAGTTCTTGAGTTACAGAAACGCCCGTCGGCGTTCCAGGACATCACTCTTAGGAGGGGACTACACATCACTGTATAGATCAGCCAGCCCTCTAAGGACTATCGGCACGGGGTTAAGCCCGGCCTGTATGGCTTCTAATACTGCGTGAAGTACTTTCACGCAGTCTGTGATGGTATCCTTCTGCTCTTTCGGTTGCATTGTCCGTCTAACTGCCCCATCCAGCCTTGCCTTCGCCCCTGCGGGGGCGATGGCTAGGGCTGGTGCCGGCGCAGTAACGGATGGCTGTTCCTCCTCCTTCTCTACCCCGCGCCGTCGTCGGTGTCGTCGGGTGCTCCTGCCTGTGGTTGCAGGGGGATTTGCCGCGGCCATGAGGGAGGACTGTGCGTTCTCCTCGTCAGACACGGTGTTGTGTACAGGTTTCGTGGTGGCGGTGGTGCGCGTGACTTTGCTGGCCCTCCTGTTCTTAAGTTCCCTGAGGAACACTGGGCACCTGGTGTTATTCGCAGTGTGCGCAGCACCACAGTTGGAACAGGTCGGCGGTTCTTCCACCGGCCGCGGGCAATCCCTGGCGGAATGTTCCTCGCCGCAACGCACGCACGCCAGGGGGCGGTGGCAGTTGTGCGAAGAGTGCCTGAAGGTCTGCGGTGGCACTGCGGTGGCTCCTTCCTGCCCCTCCAGGCCTCAATGCGGACTCCTGGCATGCACAGGAGCTCCGAGATCTCGTAGATCGCCGGTGTCAGGTCTGGTGTTCGGCGCAGCTGGGCGAAGAACAGGCACCCCAGTCTGCCCTTACGTGCGCTGATCCGCACGTACTCGGAGTCGAAGTCCTGTTCCCGGAGAGCACTCTCAATGTCTCCTGGCTCCTAGTTCTCAGGGAGGCCTCTGATGGCCACCTTGAGACTTTGCTCCGTCGGGAGTGAGTAGCAGAACCAGGAGATCTGCTGGTGGTGGGTTAGCGTCTGGGGATGCTGAGTCGGAGGACGCAAGTTTGTCGGCGGCGTGTAGCGCGCCGGCGAGATAACGCGCACAGTTTGCGGCGTCTGCTCAGCCGGAAGCGCAAGCGAAGAGGTCGGGCGAGGCGGAGATGGTGCCGGGGTAGGCACAGGCGCGGGCGCGGGGCGGACGCGCGGGTCGCGCGGGTGACGTTAGAGCAGCGGCGCGGCAGGTGGCACGCGCGCAGCCGTACGGGCGGCGGTCGCAGTCGGCACGGCGAGCTCTCGCGAGGGAGCTCTAGCCGCGGATGCGGTCGCGGTCGGGCGGCTCGTGGTGGCCCTAGAGGTGGTGGTGGAGGCCGCGGACGGCGCAGCTCGCTCGGGCTGCGCGGTGCGCGGTGGCGCGCCGGAGCGCGGTGCGGACGCGCTGGTGTTCGTGCGCGGCGCGGACGCAGTGCGCGTTGTCGTCGCGCTGGTTGCGGCCGTGGCCGCATATGTGCGCGGCGGCAAGGTACGCGCAGCGGGCACGGGAGGCTTCTCGGGCGCGGGTGAGCTGGTTGTCATCACAGGCGCTTGACGTGGTGGGGCGATTGGAGCTGCTGGGCGTGCGATGGACGCACCGTCGCGGCGGGCATTGTCCAGAAGTACGTGAACAAAAAAGTCGTTCGGCGCGCCGACGAGTGGGTGCACGTGCGACGTTGTCGCGCGCTCGAACGAGACTCTCAGTCTCTCGGCGTTCGATCCGCACATAAGAACTATGTGCGGATCGAACGCACCCAATTAGTGACTAATGCAGTTTAGTGTTCTAGTTGCGCCAGAAAGGGAGGTTTAGGTGGGACGGAGATAGAGGCAGGCAAGGGCAACGACAAGGAGGCCGCACTCGGTCTCCTTCCCTCCTATGTCCCGTAATGGGGTGTGTACCTATCAATTAGTTTTATTGTCTAACTAGCTGACCCGGCGAACTTCGAACCGCCTTACTTAGCGTTGCAATGATTGAACAATGTCACCGAATGACATTGACATTAGTTACGCGCGTTTTTTAAAATATGCAAAATTAAATGTATATTTTTTAATATTTCTGAGAGATTTTCTTAATATTTTTTTCCGTAAGAACCTTCTCCTAATAATAACAAATACAACAAAAAAAGAATTAGTGAAATCGGTCTAGCCATTCACGCGTGATGCCGTGACAAAGGAAAACGGGTTTCATTTTTATATATATACTAGTGGCCCCCTGCGACTTCGTCCGCACGGAATCCCTTTGATTTCCAAATCGCGGTTGATAATGGGATAAAAAAATATCCTATGTCCGTGTCCTGGTTCTAAGCTAACTCTCCACCAATTTTCAGCCAAATCGGTTCATCCGTTCTTGAGTTATAAATAGTGTAACTAACACCACTTTCTTTTATATATATAGATATAGATAGATAAGAATCTTATGACTAAATACAAAATTTAAACTTATTCTATAAGACTATACAAAATTAGGCACAATCAAACAAAATATAAACAAAAAGGGAACAAAAAAGGAGAAGGCAATAAACAAATCATAAGTTAGCACTATACAGATACAATTCACATAACTAACTAATCCTTATGTACAAAATAACAAACAAAAGTTGCCCGAATATTGCTGCTATACATAAGCAAAAACTATCCTCTATGTTGGGAATTGAAATAATACACATTATTCCGGAACAGTTTTTGAGAAATTCATGACAGAAAATCTCAGGCACAATTTTGACTCGACCTGGGATTCGAACCCAGGACCTCTCGGATGTAAGGCAGAAACTTTACCACTACACCAACGAGGCAATCGATATATTGATATTACAAACTAGCTGTGCCCTGCGGTTCCGCCGGCATATAAACAATTTTCTTCGTATCCCACACAGGACATGTGAAGTTTTACGGAATAAAAAGTACCCTATGTAATGTAGTGTATAATTCCTCGTTATAATTTATCTGTTTACCAAAATTTTCAGTAGTTTTGGCGCGAAAGAGTAACAAACATTGATACATTCTTACTAAATTTCGCGTTTATAATACTATCAGGATTTGTGATGTTGGTTTTTTTTTGTGTAATTATGAGCGTTTATCAAGTGTTTTTTTTTGTGAAGTTACCGTCAGAACAAACTTGCGGCATAGTGAACGCGCGAGTTGTAACTGGCGTGGCTAAATCGCTGACTGACAGTATGCCACTAGTGTGCTTTGGGCTGTACATCGTGTAATTGATTTGCGTTTAATAACATGAAACCTACGACTAGGTGAAACTTTTTAAAATACTATTAGGAAATATATACCTAGTGGTGAAATAAGTAGTTATAGTTACAAAAACTTTTATGGTTCGGAAACTTAGAATTAAATTCATAAAATTAATCCTAGGCAAACCACTGACTGTGTCACAAGGGGTTTTTTCTTAAATTTTCATATATTCTACTGCTGGGCACAGGGTTTACCACATATATGACAAGTGACAACTCATATACGAAGTAAGCTGTCCTGTGGTAAGTTCCACCGAACTCATGGGATAGCGAAGGAGAATTTTGCATGTCCCGATTAGTTTATATTTAGTAAGTATATAAAAGTACCAGTACATTACTTAAACACCGAATGAAAGCATACTAATCAAAAGTGTTTCTCAATGGAGACCATTGACCTACTAAGTTTACATTGACCTTCTTATTAAAAAACTATAATTTAGGCCAATGAGGTGCCATAATAACTTATGTGGGTTATTCTCTGTGCACCCCGATCACACATGCCCCCGTCCCGAATGAACCCGTTTTCTTTTTAACTTGATGAATCTTCGGGGTTTTCATGGACGGGGCCTTGGAGATCGGGGTACGCTGCGAATAACCAATTTTGAGGCGCCATATTTTTAACACAGCTAATACCGCAAACTGTTTACTCAAATCCCAACGCCGTAAAGTATAGCTTCGATAATTAAATCTCGGCTTTCCTGATCACGGAATGAGATCTGAAATTATTTGGCGCTTCACGCGCATGTAATTAGACAATCGACAGAACGCTAAACGTGTCTCGTAAATCATACAGGGCATTTTGAATGCGAGAATTTTATTTTTGGATGCGTGTTACACCGTATCTTCCCATTTTCATTTTCTTTTGTGAATGCTTTTTGCATTTAAGCGGATTTCATAAAACCTATTGAAGAAGTGTCATCAAAATCAAGTGTTACTGGTTTTAAGATGAAACACATCATCACAAAAAACCAAGCCATCGATATTTTATACGAAGACTCATGCTTAAATGTCAATTCTACAAAAAAAAACAACATTTAGAAGGTGAACCCTTAACTACTGATTTTTTCATGTAATAGGGTAAAACCCGGGTAGATGCCCTACTTTTCGAAATCGGTCTGTTACTTCAATAATAAACCAATTTATTCATGCAACAAATTTATTCTTGGGATTTTTGTCTACAAATTTATAAAAAGTAAAAAAGGTTGTCTTCGATATATTCAAAGTATTAGGGACTTTTGCGGACCTCTACATTTTATGACATATATCCCATACAGGGGATTGATGCCTGACCCAAAATCTTAGATTTCATTTTGGCGTTGCATTCTGTCGCAAGAGCCATACAACTGAGTCAAATAAGATTGAGTTAGAGTTTCTTTTGATAGATATGGAAAAAACTTATAAAATTATCTGCGAAACTAATTTAAAATTGGGTCATCTATACCACTGCGGCTTATTATATCTCGACTTTACCCTAATTAATTTTAATTTACTCGAATCAATTATTAAAAGGAATTTTAGGCGCATTGTAAAAACTATTGTGTTAGCGCTTCGGTGTGACAGTCGGACTATATTTACAAACGATCTCTAATTTCGCCAATCCTCCGTTTGGCTGTAAAATACTCTATTACTTTTGAAAGTGTGTTTTTGTTTGAGTGGTATTAAAACAAGGGTTTAAATATGCGTTTCGAACCGCAGTATATCTATTTGGCCATAAGATTGCGAAAACTCGATTAGTCTAAGGCCTGGAGGTTGCGTGGATAATTACTTTGATTATTTGAGAAACCATTTAAGAGTTTAGATTTTTGGATGCAGTGTTTTGATGATTAAATTTAAGTCTGTGAGCTATTTCCGTCACTCTTAGCTACAGAAATTTAAGTATAAATAAATATTTCACTACAATCACACTAATTCTCTAGTCCCAAATTAAGCTACGAGGCTTGTGTTATGGGTACAAGACAACGGATAAACATACTTAAATACTTTTTTTGTAAATAAGTACATAGAAAACACCCAGACCAGTACAACACACACATGTTCATGCACACTTAAGCTTGTACTGAGCGGGGATCGGACCCGCGACCCTTGGTTTTAGAAGTCCGAACTGTGGACCACTGCACCAAACGGTCGTCACATACTCACACCTCAGTCAAAATGTGCAACCAAGCGCTTTCTTCAGACATTTGATTGACAATATTATATTACTTTGACATAATATTATAATTTTTATCCCAAATTCCTACTTCATAGGCCTCCAATTTTTGATTTAGCCTTCGAAAACCAAGTTTTCGACAAAAACTGCTTATTAGCTGTCAAAATGTTGTGATAAGGACATAGGCTACTTACTATTCAAGTGGGCCGATCGCTTTTAAGCCTAAACTCCACAACAGACATGAGTCACTTTTGACCGCGGAAAAACAACGCATTCCGAAAAATTACTTTCCGGGGAATCTGATCGTTTTCACTCCTAAATTACCAAAGATTTGAATAATGTCTACAAAAAATTGGTTGCCTGTAAAGTCGGTATACGGGCGAAAGTCTTACGTGACAACGACTTTGAGTGGTAAAATAATTTTAATGTGAATATTCATTCGTATAACATGAACCGGTGTGTATGCCTATCTCTCTCACTCTCTCTCTCTCTCGCTCTGTCTCTCTCGCTCTGTCTCTCTCGCTCTTAGGCGGGTTAACTGTGCTCGAGTGGAAGGGACGCGTGCCTTTCACTTTTTAAGTCTGTCTCACTCGCTCTTAGGCGGGCTAACCATGCCCAAGTCGAAGGGACGCGTGCCTCTCACTCGCTCTCATTGTGAGCGCAGAACGTGAGCGGAGCGTAACGCAGTTTCTTAAAGTGTCACCCGGCAAACCGATTTATAAGACGTTGTCACGTCAAAAAATTGGTATTACGGGAAAACAACGCATTCCAAACGCGGACGAAGTCGCAGGTAAAAGCTAGTATGTAATAAGTTCACTTCCATCCGTATCCATAATCGTACGAAAGTCATTGGCGCATATTTAACATGCAAAACAATAACTCACCGACAATTGTACGATTGCATTCATAAATACAACGAAACAAAAACGGCGAGTGACCGAAAAGATATTAACTGTTGAATAAAGTGTTAATAGTATGGAAACATTGAAATATGATCAACATATGTTATATAAATAGTCATAAATAACGTCTCGAATTTCAGTTTAAATAATAATAAGTGCAAGAACAGAACGTTATTAAAAATAAACATGTTATTAATTTCGAGTCCGGACGAGGTGTGAGATGAGCTCACAGGGAAACTGTTGAGTCGTCTTTATAGGACATTTATTTACAGGATTTCGTTAAACATCCCTCTCTACCAACGACAGATTTATCAACTTACCTGCTTTATTTAAAGGAATTAACGGAATTGAATCTTATTAGAATATATATTTCCCCAATTAGTAATATCTTCGGATTGGGCAATCGATTCAAAAAGCTGCTCAAATTGTGTTCATTTGAACTGTGTAAGTTTACCTACATATTAGTGTAATCAAATATTTATTAGATTTTCTTAAAAACAAGCAAACCAAATTTTAACTGAAACACAATTCCCAATCTCATTATGGTGGAATAGGTGTTGCCTTCAACAATAATTTAAGATCATTTAAGTCTTAATAAACACGAAATTTTAGATTCGAAATAAGCTTCAATAATAATTATAGTAAGTGCTGTATTATGTTATGACGATTTTTAATTCATCCATACACAAAACAATTGATTTGCGCACTGAACTAACTGACTAACAGCCACTCCACGCCATCTCCTGTTCCTCACTCAATTCCGAGGCATCGTTTGAGTTACGACGCGGTTCTAAATAACAACCTAACATCATTACATTCCCGGTGCTATTTGCATAACTATTGGAATCGAACCCCGGCCCGTGTGTATTTAGAACCTGATGAACGATCCGCTGGCGCTAAATGAAACACCTTTTTGTTTTGCGACTTGATTCGGAGCGGGTATGATGGAGTGGTTTGCATCGTTTTACCTAATATGGTTCAAACGATCGATATGATTATTCGAAAAGACTTAAAAACTTATTTTCGGTTCCGGTCATCGGGGAGGAATCGAACCCCCGACTTTTGGAAGTCCGGTCCAATGCTCTGACCACTGAGCTACCGAGAACCTTTATGGAGTCGTTGAATTTAGTAAGTGCTTTTTAAGGCTTTGAGCCAGCGTATGTTTCATCAACCGGAGCCGAAAAGATTTTTTTAAGATTTTTTTTAATTTTTTTTTATTTTTTCGAAATTAAAAATAGCGTTGTGAACGCAAGAAATAGGCACTTAACATATAAAAAGATATGATTTTTGTTGATATTGAAAACTGTTCTAATTTTTGCCCAGAGAATGAATTCTAATACCTACCTAAATATTTCGCTTTTTGCAATTTTTCGCTAGAAGATATTTTATGCTGTGAGTTTCACATGTTTCCGATATAAGTTCGATTCAGGTTTAGTGCCTACAGTTAAAAGTTAAACACTTTAAACTGTAAGCACTAAACCTGAGCAAAGAAAAAATCTCAATATACAATTAATATTAATATATGTACAATTAAATTTAATGTACTTATCAATAGCAATGACATATACTATCACTAGGTTTTTTAAAGTTAGTGTATACTTTTTTAAGTTACTATAAAAATAATATGGATCTGGTTATGTAAAATAAATGAATTATTATCAGAAATCTATTAACATTTCAGAGATTCACGAAATATATATCATACTAATAGGTAGATAGCGTATATATATATATATATATATATATATATATAGATAATATCACTGTTGATTCTGATATCTGTATCACAAGTGTGATGTTGTTAAAAAACATCGGGAAAAGTTGAATTATTACGTAACTTTTTAAGAATGTGATGTTTTTTTCGTTTGCACGAGAATCCTTCCCCAGATTGTCGTACGAACCAGCAAAAGAAAAACCAGAAAGAAGAAAAATCCGATTCATAGTAGGTAAGTAGCACTTGTTTAATGGCGGTGGCTAAGCGTACACTGATTGGTTGCGAAAAAGAGTTGCCAGTATCACATACAAAAAATACTAACAGCTAATTCCGTCCAAGTTGAGTGGCTTTCTAATTAATGGACTTAACAATCACTATTTTGGTACGAATAAGAAGGTCTACTACGAGAATCGACATATTACAAACATATTGATAACGTGTGCAGACAACAGCAAACCAAGCTACGAGATCATCGCCCTTATTACATGCACAAAAGATGCCACAGTTTTCACATTGACGTGCTGTCACGTGTACTTATGTCATAAAATGAAAAAAAAGATTATCGTTATCACGGATTTCCTTTTTCATCAAGATATCCATCCAGTATACAACGATCAAGTACGAATTACCCACTTACACACGAGTTAATACATCACGTCCAATTTACGGTGTCCAATCGCAAAATACTTCATTAATTTCAGCAAGCCAATAAGAATGCCTCGCTAAAATACCTTGCAATAGTTACTTTAAGTATTAAGCAAGATTTAAGGGCGTCAACGCCGCTGCTCACTAACAGCATCGATGCTTAATAAAAACTTTAGGTTTAAAGATGTTTATTCTCATACAAGACATAAAATACAATCACTTAACTTTCCAATTCAAAAACCCCCGAATGAGCCAGGAAAACCGCTGGTCAGTTTCAATGGCTTGACCGATCTGGAGCAGTCATACCTAAAAGCCACCGTGATTACATAATCTTTCAAATAAAAAAAGCCGTTTTGGAATCGGTCCATCCGTTCGAGACATACGACGCCACAGCCATACAAACGCAAAAGCACACAAACACAAACACATATACACACACAAACAGACATAGAGAACAAAACTTATATCGGAGGATTCCTTTTTTTTTTAAACCTTCTAGCATAGCACGTTTGACGTTTACCTCTCACGAAGCCCGAAGTAGCAGGGAAAGGATTACAGGAAATGTGAAAATCTTTAACACTATTCTGTAGAAATAACCCTTCCTTGACAGTCGGGAAAAACGCATCGCGCCCGCCTTCCACTGTCAAGCTCGTGATGTGACAAAGCCTTTAATAATAGTCCTCCTGGCCGATTTCGACCACGGCGGCCAATCTCAACAGAGATCAGCCAACTACGCAGGAGATATTATAGTGCACAAGTGTAAGCGCAATACACAGGTGCACTCACTATTCCATCACTTTCAAAGTTCAGTGAGACGGCAATCCGACATGACCGGAGAGAGATCAGGCGCAGGACCAACGGCTTAACTTGCTTTCCAAGACAATGCCTTTAGCGGTGTTGACGCTCTTAAGTCCTGTACAATTTACAATTACAAGGGTATGTATAACATGTGTTTGTCTTCAATACAGAGAGCCTACTCAGTTACTCGATTATAGTAATGTCGAATCTACTTATTCATGTTCCACATACCAGTGTAGCCGTGCGAGTGAACGAGACGGCTAGAAACGAAAGTTAAGCGTGCGGCGTTGCCAGGAAAAGTGCTTGTCCACCTGCGCGCAGTGAGGATGCGTAGCGGAGAACCGTGGTATGGCGGAGCGGAGTACCGTGGTATGGGGGAGCGGAGTCGCGTTATGTTTCTGTTACTCCAATTAAATTAGGTCGTTTTATGTTTACCAGTCCTACTCGTATAATTATTTATCTGTCTATTGAAGAATCAGCCCATAGTCAACAATGTTATCTGTGCATGCCGTGGCAGCCTGTTAGTAAGGTAACACTCTAAAATGACCTCTAATGATCGGAGTTTATCAACGTGTGGTGTATGCTTTGTTGGTTGTCCTTATTAAAATAAATAAATCCAAGCGGAGCGGCGTGAGCGGATCCGCTCAATTCTCAGCTGTATTTTTCAGTGCATTCGGTACTTGTCAGTGTACCGGATTACTACAACCGAATTTTACAACCGGTACGCAATTCCATGTCCACTTATGAGGAGTGGAGATTTGGTGCAATCCTATTGGTTAATATTTCTCCGTTTCTCCGCTCCGCGCCGGTGGACACGCACTCTAAGTGTCAAGAAATATAAATAAAGCGAGCAAAACGTATGTCTGTTCCACCGGGCCCGAGCCTTCGTTACGATTGACAGTGACCACTTCAGAAAACCTGTGCCAACAGTCCTGTGCTAACATTGACAGTCGATTTCAAACTTCACCTCAACGATACAGGGTTCGAATTCCTTTTTCGTTGCTCCTCTCTAGCCTTGCCGCTTTTTGATTTATTTGAGCGCAATAAAAAGAGTCCATTTCATCGCCTTTATCAACTTTTGCTGGAGGAATTTCAATCTTATTCCGTTAACGACAGGGATGCCATATATATGACCTCAGGCTATAAAATCGGGTCCGAAGTGCTATCGGTTTTAATGTTTCTCTCGATGTTTGGTAACAGATTTTTTTGTTTACCAATTCCGTTTAGAGTTCGAAGAACGGGTCACTTGCCGAATAATTTAGTTGTACAAGTACTTGAAAAAAAATACGCTAAAGACTTATTATGTACGTAAATAACAGTTGAAGACCACTTTGGTGTAATGGTCAAGAAGTCGACTATTATCCAAGAGGTCGCGTGTTCGATCCCCGCACTGCACAAACATTTGTGTGCATGAACATGTCTGTTTGTACTGGTCTGGGTGTTATATGTATTTATTTCAGTTTATTTGTAATACCACTGTTGATTGTGATATCTATAACACAAGTGCTTACGCTACTTACCACGGAGTCAGATCAATGAATGTGATGTTGTTGTATATTTAGGTATTTATTTATTTATTATTATTTATATATATTATTTATTTATTTATGAAGATTTGTCTTTATTTGTCCTGCAACACAGTCGCACGAAATTTCGAATGTGGACATAGCTTATCTTTGTCTTCGATAACACACAAAAACCTGTCACATCTCAAATGGTAACCGTCAAGTCGCGCTCATTGTCCGAGTCCTATCAAAACACTCGAACCCGGGTCCTCGCTACCGGGAGCCGACAAACGCGCCGCCCACTCCACACCGACAGCTTTTATAACATATGGCTCCAAAAAAATTTACAAGTAGCAAAAAAGAACCTAATAGTACTTCAATAAAATGTAGGTTCGTCTTTATTTTGAAATTAAAAAGATTCTAAGAAGTGATGCATCGTTTTCTCACGAAACCCAATAGTGTAGCAATAAATAAGTTTATGATACAAGCGCCGTGGCCGTAAAACTATATAGCGGCCCGGATTCGCTCGCGTTTGATTTGGTTACTGGTTTATAAATAATATGGATCCCCGAAAAGTCAATCAACTTAAACCAAAAAAGGCTATTTTTCAGAGCCTTGCTATGTTTGGTTAATAAAAAAATATATTTTACAAAGTAAGTTATTGTTTACGGGTATATTTTATTTCATTTTAAATGACTCTAAAATGTATCACCGTTGTTGACTGTCACTAATTTAAAATGGAGTTTCTCTCACCTAGACAAGACTTAAATAAATAAATAAATAAATATTTCACAACAATCACACCAATTCTCTAGTCCCAACTTAAGCTACGAGGCTTGTGTTATGGGTAGGTCTTCTTTTTCTTCGTGGTGACCTCATGGCTGACGGCCGTGACCACCATAGTAAGCGACGTGTTAATCCATACTAATATTATAAATGCAATATATCTGTTTGTGTGTCTGTTACTCAATCACGCCTAAACTACTGAAACGATTTGCATGAAATTTGGTATGGAAATTTTTAAGAAAAGACATAGGCTACATTTTAAAATTCAAGTGGGCCGATCGCTTTTATGCCTAAACTACTGAACAGATGTAAACGAAATTAGGTAAGGAGATAGTTTGAGACCTGAAAAAGGACATGAGTTACTTTTGACCGCAGAAAACAACGTATTTCCATGGGAAAAAATACATTCCGATGAACTTCATCGGTTTCACTCCTAAATTCCCAAAGATTTTAATTATATTTGGATAAAATTGGTATAACGGAAAAAAAACAACGCATTTCAAAAAAACTAATGAGAACGAAGTCGCGAGTAAAAGCTAATTAAGCTTTAATACGTGTTCGATTTAAATGCCCACAAATTCAGTTCCTAACTCGCGTTAGTTAATGTCTGCTAGCCTAAATTCAGGTAACAACTAGAAGTTCCGATGATCCAGGCACCTTAACTTTATCCTGGATGTTCGTTACTCGACACTGAATCTTAATCCAAGGGATCAGGTTTAAGTGAAACTACTGGTCTTGGTCAAAATCGTGAGATGTTACGCGATCGGTATCAAAATTCGTTCGTTGTTGGAGTTGTGATGCTGAGATGAAGATTGCTATTTTTGTTGACTGCGATTTTTGTTATTTAAAATTATAATAAACAAGCACCCCGGCAGTGGCTTTGCCTGTTTCTCTAATATGTTAGGCTGAATATAGCCGACGTTCATCAGGGATAATGTATGGATGGAATGAAATGGAATATGAATGATGAAAGGATTCTAATCGTAAAAGCACCTTTTAAATAGGTCCAGTAGTATCGGAGCCTATTCAAATCTAAGAAACAATCAAGCTGGCTTATGCATATGTCCTGATAAGAGAGAGAGAGAGAGAGAGAGAGAGAGAGAGAGACAGAGAAAAAATGTACTCATTAGGAAGACTTTAAGTCAAGAACATGGCTCATATACTTGTCATCTCAGTCTCAGAGGTCCAGATGATGGTGGGGATAAGGTATTCTAAACGTAAGCGGGGGAACTGCTGCTGGGAAACACATTTTTCGCCCTTTCTTATAGCAGTCGCATCCGCCCTGTATGCATTCGTATTAACTCGTTCTACAGGAAAGTAACCAATCACCATTAGTTATTAGACAGGATCTTTCAAAGGAGTGAAAGTAGAGGTGGTTTCCTACAAAAAAGGTCCCATGAACAAAAAAAAACCAACAACATTAAAAGGCTCCTATATTTTTAGATAACAAGGGATTTTACCATTTTAAAATTAATCTTTTCCGCTTTTAACCTCTACTTATAACCCTTTGAAGGATCTTGTCTAATTACCAGCCTCCAGGCTGTGTCATACCGATTTCACTCGTAGTTATATCGTTGGCATATCCTTTGTATTCGTATGTTACCATAATTTCACATTGTAAAGAAATTTATATTGTAAATGCGAAATATTAAGTAACTTAATAATATTACCTCAATTTTTATATGTATGTACGTACAGATAACAGAACATCGGGCAACCCTCTTTGATCTTTAGACCGCATCAATGCCATTTGCAATAAAAACGATTTTCGTAGTTGACATGGGTAGCTTGACGTGCTTCTGTCTGTACAAGTGAAGTGTATTAGTTTGAATGCAGCATTTTAGGGAAAAAGCTGCAGTTACTGCTGAAAAAAGAGTATTTTCAACTGAAAAATAATATTTTGTTTTTTTAAGAAAATGTTATTATATTGTTAATTGTGGAAAAATAAGACAAGTACGACTAAAATTATCTAAATAAATGGTACGCATCTTACCATAAACAGTACACGCAACATCCCTTCTCTTGGGCTGCACCCTGCAAGCCTCCATAAAAGATTATGGAGCTTATAATTAAATATGATCGTGTTTTACTTACTAAAATGATAATAATTTAATAATAACATCAGCTGGTTGCCGTTTCATAAAACTTTTATAGTAATTAAATATGAGTGGTGATTATAATTATGTTTATTTACATTTACAATTAAGAATAAATTATGTAACGCTTCTCAAGAAAATATTCCTAGGACATACATAGATATTTCACTTTTATATAAAGTTGACCGTCATTTTACCTATAGGAGTGTATAGACCAAAAAGGTATATAAATCTTGTCATTCGCCCTGTTTCCAACAAGGATCACAGCTCACTTACATTTTCGCGCTCCGTCATCCTACATACCTTTCATGTGGTTGTACTATGCTTACTCAATCTACAGATATCCATATCGTATACAAATTTATATCATTTCATCAGAAAATCAGAGCCAAGCTCCATATAAAACGGTTCATTATTACATAATTTGAGTATAGATAGTTCCTACCTCATTCCTTCAGTTTTACACAGTTCAAACTCGATTTAAGTACCCGATTCAATAAACCAAGGAAGTTTCCATTCTTAAGACTAAACACGGTACATGGCAACACCTTCCTATTATCGTTGTGTTAACTTACGACCGTGGGTGCGCAGTTAGCACATAACCCTATAACGATTGGAGACAAAAACCTTCTTTGTTCAAGCACCTGCGTTTTAGGGTTAAATTGATATGTTCACACCTAGAGTTAGTGTGGCTGTTAGATCTGACAGGTGTCAATTTTGGCGGGAAGCAAAACAGTTTTTGAGATGTTATCGTTTTGTTTGATGTTTAACGTCTTGAGAACAGTGCGGAGGATATCGGCTACGTAACAATAATATCTATATATGAGTATTATTTGTCCCGTGCCTCGGAAAGCGCGTTAAGATAACGTCTCTTCAACCGAGTACGCCGAGTACTGAGTACTAACCGAGTACTCGGCCCATCTCTAATGAAAATGGACTCTTAAGCTACGATACCAAATACGACTAAAATTGTAACCTTTTGGAGCAAGCTGACAAAAGTTAATACGAGCACCAAAAATAATATGCAACAATATTAATTTAATACGAGCACTTTGGTGTTATGGGGGGTGCTTTTGGGTTCGATGCCAGCACTGTACAAACATTTGTGTGAATGAACATGTCTGTTTGTACTGGTCTGGGTGTTATATGTATTTATTTAAGTTTATTTGTAATACCACTGTTGATTCTGATATCTGTAACACAAGTGCGCTTAAGGTACTTTCAATAGAGTCAGATCAATGTATTAATGTTGATGTTAAAAAAAAAAATAATTAAATATAAATAATACAAGATGATATCGTCTCTAGCCATACTCGTAAAATGACATGAAATTAATGGCATACTTACAACGTGTTGATCACCATAATAAATGTAGTACATACATTCGGCTAATTCTGTGCAATCATTCACTCAACAAGCTTCACAAAACTATCCTAATATGAACCTTTAGGAAACCAGAAACCTCGACAAACATAGACCAGTTTATATTGGTCATGTCAAGTTTTTAATCAGTACACCATCGTAAAACAATATTCATTCAATGAACGTGCCACATAAAAATACCATCCTTCTTTACCGAGTTGAAAATGCTGGCTGACAGCAAATCAAGCTTACCACTGTCGCATCTTATGCTTTGGTAATAGATGCTATCTTGCAACGACAAATAGATAACTGCGACGCTTTACTATTAACACGTGACGGTAGTTTAAAACGTTGTATTACAAGTTAACTTATTATAACAGAACATATCTTTTCGTAATGAGATAGCGATTCCGATCGCCATTTTTTTTTCCGAGTAAAGCCAAACGGGCTGGATGTTAAAATTAAATTATTCATCTTTTTTTTTAAATTAAATGAATCAACGAATTGTATTTACGCGCTTGCATAAGACCTATTGCGCCAAATTGGATGAATATATTTTTATGTGATCCTTTGTGTCATGACAATGTTTTCATATCAATCATTAATTATAGGAAAGACTTATTTTGATCTAAAAATAACGGGCAGGACAAGGTCTGCGGGGTCCTCTAGTTAAACATTAAAACAAAATTAGACTTTGATTTGATTGTCTGAGGCCAAAAAACTTTTGCTAGGCATAATTAATACCTTTACAAGATTACTTAATAACCGTGTAAAAAAAAAGAAATTTCTAACACGATGTATAGTTCCTTTGGTACATTAAATGAAACAAACTTGCTTGATCTTGCAACATTGACAATGACAGATAGGGACACCATACAAAAGCAAGCATCATGTTGTAGCAAAAGAGAAAAATCAGGTATTTCTGTTCTTGCTGTTGTCATAAGGACAATAAAATCAATTTATTTTTGTAAATAGACTCACAAGTAGCACTTTTACACATATAAATGAACCCTACCACCGCTTTGGGACAGTTTGGGCCTGTGCTGAGAGGAAGTGGCGCAAGAAACTCAGTCAATATTATCATTGCCTCTTCAAATTTGATATACAAAAATCTAATATATAAAATTCTCGTGTCACAGTTTTCGTTGCCATACTCCTCCGAAACGGCTTGACCGATTCTCATGAAATTTTGTGAGCATATTGAGTAGGTCTGAGAATAGGCCAACATCTATTTTTCATACCCCTAAGTGATAAAAAAAAATTAAATGGCAAAACAACGGTTGCCGGGTCAGCTAGTTGTAGATAGTTGTTTACATTCAAACATTTCCATATATCTTTGTCATTTATATAATGATCAATTTTATAATATCCTTTCGACATTCATACATCTTTTACAACTGTTTTAGCTGTGGACTCTCTAGAGTACAAATGTACCATAAAAAGAAGTTCTGTTTAAATTCTCATCCAGCGATATCATTGGACAACAACGAGTCAATTAATATGAAATAGGTACGAAAAAACTTGTCATAAGCCCTCTCCTAGTTGTCTGTCTGTTTTGATTTGTATGCGGGTTCCGTGGCTCTAGATGCAGCCTTCGCATGTGTATTTATGTAGATATTAAACTGAACAAGTAAGTGCTTTTAGAGATCCACACAAATATATAATAAGTACAAATTTTTAATTAGTTTTTTTCACAACATCACTTCTTTGATCTGACTCCGTGGTAAGTATCATAAGCACTTGTGTTACAGATATCAGAATCAACAGTGGTACTATAAATAAACTTAAATAAATACACATAACACCAAGACCAGTACAAAAAGACATGTTAATGCACAATATTTTTTGTACGGGGATCGGGGATCGAACTTGCGAACTCTTGGTCTTTATTAAGAAGTTGAGTTATTTAACTCGAGTCGATATCGAGTCACTTGAAATTTTACTCTAGTTGTATTTTTAACAAATTGGCACATCAGTAACATAAAGCCACATATTTTATTATTAAGGTGCGTACAGATTATCTAACATAATCATGTTATATAACATGTTTCAGAAAAGTGGAGACTGAATGTTATAAAACACTAACACAAGTCATGCGAATGTTTAAATAAAGTTCAACAAAGTTATATGAATCTAGGAATCTACAGTATCTACGACGATGGGGGAACGGTGGCGCCTCGTCGCCGGCCGCCCTTTTGGATCGTCCCTGCAGCCGTACAATGCGTGATGCGCAAGCTCCCACTAACCACGCGTTGCGAGCGCCTCATAGGCGATCTTCCCGCTCAGCACGATGATATTGACTTATTTTTTGACAGTTGGGGTGTATTAATTACTAAATTGTTTAATTTAACTGACAAAAATTTGACTTAGATGTATTTAATTAGTTTTCTATTAGACTAGCTAGATTATAATTTGACATTGTTTTTCATTTGAATGTATTGTCATTATTATTAATCATTTATTGACCGTACAATTGTATTTATATTTAAATTTCTATGTGTACGTACCATGACCATGTGTTTGATTATGTATTTGGTATTTTGTTGCATGTATGCGCTTTAGAGTGATCTGTGAGCTTACATGTTAATCTGAATAAATAAATATGACTAGAGCGAGATGAAGCACTGCAGGAGCGACTAACGAACTTGTCATTTAACACATATTCTAATGTGATAATGTAGACATGTTATAAAACACAATGTATACAACATGTTTGCACTTTTATAAGCCGCAGTTTTTAAATCTATCGTTTTGCGAAAAGCCCTTGTGAACCGTACTTGTTAATCTTTTTTCACCTTTTCATCCCACAACTGAGCAAATGTCTCCCCCAAATCAGTTATCAATCGCAAGCCGATATTGTTCGGTGTATGAAAAAATTGTTACTGGATGTGCATGCTCATATACAATAAAATACCCCAGAACATAAAAGACTTGCCCTTAGATAGATTTAAATATGTCCTTTATAAGTGGCTACAAGAAAGTGTTTTTATAAGGTGGATGAATTTTTAATTTGACTTAACTAGATAGTAAATTTAATTTGTAATTTTTGTAAAAAATCTATATTTTTTTTTGTAATGTAATTTTACTGTAATTAGTTTAAACTTGTGACTGAAATCGGAATATTATGACATTGTGATGATAATACTATAATGCGCAATTTGATAAAAATTTAAAATATTTGCATGTTATTTCTTATAGCTGGAAAAGCTGAGCCGAATCGTTTATAACCTACCAACCTACAAAAATGTACCCTTTACCAAAAGCAAATAAATATTCATTTCAGTTCAAATCATTATCAAGATCTACGGAACTCTTGATGAGGATATGGGACTCGAACTTGGCCAGTTTATTCTGTTTTTTAAGGCTGGCAAGGCTCGCGTTCGGTTCTTTTGACGGCGACTTTATATTTTCTTGCATGTGTTCTATTTTGGTGTCCGCTTCCTTCGTGTCTTTACTTGTATGTAATAATTCCAAGACAACTGTTCGGGTCTAATCGATTGTTGAAATAAAAATGGCGGACTGTAATTAAAAGGTGCTGTAATTCTTTTTTTTTCTATTTATTTGGGATAGCAAATAACTACATACTAACTATATCGTGGTACAATAATTTATGATAATACTTATGTTATTATTAATAAACAGAAACACACTGTCCTTATAAATTAAAAATAACTAATCGGATGCGTGGCGAACAAGAGCCAACATTAGTGGTCAGGTACAGTCACCAGTAGTGAATGTGTGAAACTACTATAAATATGCTCATATAAATTAATTTCATAATTCGGTCTAAAATATTACAGTGAACATCTTGGATCAAAACCGCGACAGTAGTGTAAGTAATTCGAGTACTTGTAGGCGAATGTGCGAACGTTCGGCTCGGCCGCGATCGTGCACGCTCGGGTGACCTCGGTGTTCGCCGCCCGCGAAGATGCCAACGTTTTTACGCGAAGTCCCAACACAACCTATTTGGGGTCTATTCTCGTGCAATCGAAAAATGTTCACATTTGCAAAAAGTAATTTTTATTTTATTTTATTTATTAAGATTTGCATTCAGGTATGTTATAATGACCAACCACTCGAATGCAATGTGTGGTGCTGACAAATCAAAGTTTAAAATTCTTGTAGCAAATTAATTAATTTGAGTTTTAATAATTAAAATCCTAGTGATTTTGTAACAATATGTTGAACGTGAATCTGAGCTTCATTTGATTTTTATAAATTCATTATTTTATTACATCGCACACACATAGGTGTAATATTAGATAGCTCTGTTTGTCCACGTATTTTATAGTTTTAAGTTATTGTTTCCTGGAAGTTAATGTGAATAATTTATCCTCAATTGTGAAGTGTAGGTACGACCTTTATGTGCTGATAGTTTATGTATTTTCAGTCGGTATGGAGAGTTTGTACTCGTACCACCAACCGCCAGCGTTACGTTAACATGGGTACGATTCTCATGCATTAGTATTTTTTCCGCACGATAATTGGCTAGACGACACCACCAATCGTTAACATACTTTTTATTATCTGTCAAAACGGTCTGCCTCCATAGATTTCGTATGGTAATAAATAATTGTGACGTCACGGTCATGTGTCAGAAATCGGAGTCAATTGACCGAATATTTATTGCGTTTTGTGTGTTTAAAAATTGGTTTCTACAGCTTTTTTGAAATATATTGGTTGTATTAACTTCATAGGGGCTATGTTTTTTAAACACCATGTTCTTGACAATATTTAAGATAGGTGTCATCATCCCAATTCGTAAGTAGTCAGCCTAACGCAGGTGTATGTTAAGATAACTGATAAGAGCCTCAAATTACTATTGACAGCTCTATTTCATGACAGCTACAAAATAATAGGGATGATGACACCTATCGTAAATATTTAAGACCATGGTGGTGTAAAAACATAACCTGTATGAAGCTAGTAAAATCAATTTATTTCCAAAGAAGGTGAAGATACCTATTTTTATAGACATATAATTAAATGAATATACAGTCAATTGACTACGATTTCTGATGCAATTTATGACGTCATATTATAGTACATACAAATACAAATCTATGGAGGCGTTTTGATTAGATGATTAAGAGTATGTCTAAGAGTAGTGGTGCCATCTAGCCTATTCGTAGGCGAATTTCAAATTTCGACTGATCAGCACCACTGGTTGCGTTCGTGTGTTAATCCATCAAACTATTTACCCGTCGGGCGAACAGTTCGCCCGAAAAACGCTGCTGTGACAGGGATCAGGGACAACGTTGCCGCAATAGTGTGGAACCGGGGTGAGAGTGACAGGGATAAGGGCCAACGTTGGCGCGATAGTGTGGAACCGGGGTGAGGGTGACAGTGATCATGGCCAACGTTGGCGAAGTATGGACCCGGGGTGACGGTGACAGGGATCAGGGACAACGTTGCTGCAATAGTGTGGAACCGGGGTGAGGGTGACAGGGATCATGGCCAACGTTGGCGAAGTATGGACCCGGGGTGACGGTGACAGGGATCAGGGACAACGTTGGCGCAATAGTGTGGACCTGGGGTGAGGGTGACAGGGATCAGGGCCAACGTGGGCGCAATAGTGTGGACCCGGGGTGAGGGTGACAGGGATCAGGGCCAAAGTTGGCGCGATAGTGTGGACCCGGGGTAAGGGAGACAGGGATCAGGGTCAACGTTGGCGCGATAGTGTGGACCCTGAGTGAGGGTGACAGGGATCAGGGCTAACGTTACCGCGATAGTATGGATCTGGGATGAGGGTGACAGGGATCAGGGCCACGTTGGCGCGGTACTGTGTTTGGTTGGTTTTTTACTACCCCTACTCTATAAGCCGCTGTCCGTCGAAAGTCCACCGCTGGACACAAAATTATTATGCTTAATAAGCACATTTTCCCCTTGTTCTTCAGAGTTCATCAAAACCAATCGCAGGCCATATAATATCTAGTATACACTAACATGAATGCCATCAATCACCATGTTAAACGTTACAACCTATATTAAAACCTAGAATTTGTTCAACTCTCGAACCCCCATTATGACGTATACCTACTAAATATAAGCATAACTACACTATCAGTTACCTTAGGTACCTTTTTACGCAACAGGAAAATAATGTTTAACATGAAACGATCATTCAAACCTATTCGTATCGGTTGATTGGTCCTCTTAATTTGAGGATGGCTGCTGGGCTGGTGTTATCAATTAAATAATTGTATGAGAATTACTTAAAATTACTTTAAAAACAGGAAATTTTGTTTTTTTAATGTGACTTGTTAATTTTTACCAATTTTTTTTTTCTATAGCAACATGTCTTTTAAGATTGACACAAGTATTGTTGTCGTTGCTTCGCACTTGTCGCGTTGCGTTGCTCACTTAGGTAGTAGGACCCACCCTTCCTCGTCTTCTATACACGAGTTTTTGATCTTGCACTCATGAAATGTTACAGAGTGTGAGTTGCTAAGTAATATCACAGTGAAAAAATATTTATGTCAATGCACTAGCATTAAGAAGCTGGCCACACCAACTGTTAAAAAAAATGTGCGCTAACCGGCCGGCATGTCAGTTTGTAAAGCATGACAATTATTGTAAATCAATTTTGAAAAGAGGCAATGACAATAGTGACTGAGTTTCTTGCACCGCTTCTTCTCAGCACTGGCCCAAATTGTCCCGAAGCGGTGGTAGGGTTAATTTATATGTTGGGACGTGTAAAAGTGCTAGTTGTTAGCCTACTTACAGAAATAAATAGATTTTATTGGATTTGGATTTTGTAACAAACAAATCGCTAATAATTTTACTTTTAGTTCGATTTTCGTACTCAAACTGCACTGCGCTTTGAAGATATGTAATTTAATTTGAAAATATTATTCTATGGATGCTGTATTATGTTATTTATTTTTGGATACATACATTTATCATTAATTCTGACACGTACACTTACTTCTTTTTTTCACTACATTTGTATGCCGACAAGGCTGATCACAGCGCACTCTTTATAACCTGTATTTGTACATTGACATCTATTCACCTGTGTGTCACAAATAAATAATTGAATTTGAATTTAAAGAGTTGCATAGGTCTCATTAACCCTCACTAGGGCAGTTCTATTTCTAGTCTTTGCGTGTAATTTTCTTCTCGCGTTGCAAAGGGCAGGATCAAAGGCGATACTCCCTGTCTCGGGTTACGCGTTCGGTTCCCGATGAAGCGCACGCTGCGCTATTTCAAGAGTGACGACACGTGACGTGTTTTTTCTCTTGTTAGTCTGATTGACACGCTTTGGGGATTTTGAATCGGACTTTTGTTGAGGATTTGTTGATCTGCAGTTGGGATTATTAGTTGGTAATTTTGTTTTCGATCGATAACCTTGTCGAAATTCAAGAAAAGATTCTAGTAATGTTTGGTCAAAAGTCAATTGACACCATAGGAAACTACCAGAGTCTCTATACAAATTACTAATACTATTACAGTCAATCGACGCAACGACTGATCGCTTCGCGATTTGAAATCGCGTTTCACCGTCAACGAGGTCGGGAGACCACTTAGCGTAGTTGTTGTAGTTATTTCGTCGATTGATTTTGCGTCATAGGTAACTTTGTTTTGGGGTCAAAAAGTCAATGACAAATTTAATTTTTCCTGTCTTCTGTGCGTAGACAAGCTTTTGTAAGGTACAAGGTTTTGTAAGGTACAAAGCTGTTGATATATGTTTGATTAAGAGTTCATAAAATGTATGGGATGGGTGACCATTCCGACCATTTAAGTGATGTCTATTTATAAGCTTCTCTATATGTTACTAGTGGGCCCCCGCCACTTCTTTCGAGTGGAATTCCTTTGTTTCCGAAATCGCGGTCGAACGGGATAAAAAGTATCCAATTTCCGTTTCCTGGTTCTAAGCTACCTCTACACCACAAATCTCGGCAAGTGCACTGGGCCAAAACTCTAACATTTTTTTACACTTGAAAGCTTGAGAGAGATAGAGAGAGAGAGAGAGAGAGAGAGAGAGAGGCTCAGGCCCTTGGGCGGCTTTATAACATCTCACAGTAAGTTTGGTCACTTACCTTAAAAACAACTCCTCCACCAATCCGCACTGATCCTGAGAGGTGGAGTATGTCTCTTACCACCTCATAGTCGAGGTGAGGCCTGTGCCCAGCAGTAGGATGTACTATAGCGGTCTTCTTCGCATGAACACCTTTAAGGTCAAAATCATTTGCACATCGCGCTCAATCCCGTTTACTAATTGCTCCGCGTGTGTCGAAGTGCATGCAAACGATTTTCGTAAGAAAGTGTTTACGCGGCTCTGTCCGCCACCGTACATAAACTGATGAGGTAAGAGAGAGATGAAAAGGACACTGGCCTCCATTATTTAAGCTCTCCGAACACTCAACTCAACTTAAAATGTAAATAATACGATAAATTCCACGTCTCCGTCACACGCCTTACAAGGTGTCGCCTTAAAAGTCCCAGTAGGTATAATCAACTGGTCAAAGTGGGATTGAAGCAAAAAACTTATCTATCTTACGATCGAGACGTATACGGAGATCGCTTTTTACGTCAATACCGCATGTGAAATTAATAACAATTGCGGCACCGCCCTCTGTGGCGAAAACAGTTTTTTGCTCAACGTAGTAAGCTACTCAAAATGCTAGCAGTCCAGTTTCAACTTTAAAGCAAGAGTTCGTAGAGCATTATTCCCTAACATGCTGACATGTGCTGGTGGTTTGCACGTCAGGGATGAGTGTTATCGTTAAAGGTGGGACACCTTAGAGTTGTCAGTCCCGTCCCGGGAGAAATAGTTATCATAATAATAAAAATAGAATAACATCACATACATTGATCTGACTCCGTGGTAAATAGCTTAAACACTTGTGTTACAGATGTCAGAATCAACAGTGGTATTACAAATAAACTTAAATATATACATATAACGCCCAGACAGGTACAAACAGACATGTTCATGCACATAAATGTTTGGTTAATAGTCAACTTCTTGACCATTACACCAAAGTGGTCGTCGAGAAAAAAATATTAGTAGTATCTTAAACTGCTGCAAAATTAACGGTTTTTTGTCTTAAAACTCTTTACTGTAAAGTACGCACCAAGTTTCTCTTTGTTTTTTTTTTGTTTAAAACTTTAAATCATAGAAAATCATTGAGATATCAAAAACATTATTTTTATTTGTATAGTATATATTTGTATAGTATATAGTATAGCACTTCGACATATGTACCTTAAATGTCTTTGTAATTGGTTAGGTTTGGATATCCACAAATCACAAGATTATGTGGGTTCTATATAAGGTGGCCAGACGTCACGGTAAAAAGCGGCATCTTATGCGATTGTGATACGGGCGATTTTGCAACAAAAATAGATAGCCTGATGTGCTGGCCACTATACCTACCTACCAAGGTCTCGCATGTGAAGTGCTTTGGCATATCCTTATCTGGCTACCTGTTCACCCCAAATGCTGTTACCAGCCGTTCGAAAGCATTGCATTGCATACAAACATGTCCCCTTTTGCTTTCTATACAGTGACTGTCCCATAAGATACATGTAGCCCATCACTAGTTACTGCTGCGTATGGCAATACGACTTTTGAGTTTCGAACGAAAAGTGCAAGGTGTTACCAGAATGGCTGGTCGGGTTTCGGCATCACTAGGCTAGTTTTGATAAGATTTTTTACTGGTCTGGGTGTTAGGAGTGGCGTTCAATGTATTTTCGATATCAATATGATCTGTAAGTAATACGGCTCGTTTAATATATTATACAAATAACTACACTCTTTAAGAGTTTATAATATGCCAAATTTCATTGAATTGTGACCATTATTTTTTAAATAACATAGTTAGGTATATTTAACTATGGCAAAACAGTTTGACGCGAGAAAGACTTTTAAAACTAGCGGATTTCGCAGTCGTTGTCCTGCCCGTTGGTTTTTTTTGTATTTTTTTTGGTAAGAACAATATCAATATCATAGAAAAAGAATTGGCCAAATTGGTCCAGGCGTTTTTAAGTTATACGCTTGCTAACACATTTTGCGATTCATTTTATAGTATATATTTATATAATACTTTAAATTTATTTCACTGTTCTGTGAATACGCAGAATCCTTATGAAAACAAATGATTTAATCCGAAATTAACCGTTCATCTAAATTTCATCGTCTGCAGTGCCTGTGTTGGATCTTTATTTTGTTAAATGAGACATGTTACACGTGTTTGTGTGAAAAATCAAACGAAATCATCGTAACAAGATATCAGGGTTAAACAAATCTCGAACATTTACGTGCACATGAACATGAACGTCGCGACACCTTACTCACTTGTAATAAGAACCATTTTTCAACAAGAATGGATAGTCTTGTACGCCTACATCTGTACTTCTTCCTTTCGTGTCGGTATCATCATTTCTAATGACTCCGCGTAACGCGCACCGTATAGTCTCCCAAAATAAATCTTGTCGTCGAATTTTGAACCTTAAATCGTCGCGTTAGGAGATAAAGTTGACGTCGTCACTCAGCACTGATATAATTGTCACGGTTATAACGAGATGAAAGGTATGGTGCCTATTTTCGATGTGTGCGGACATACGGTTTGGCCGTTCAGCGAATGTTTGATTTATTAAAATCAGCTTGGCTTTAAAAAAAAATTTTGGCGTTTCTTAGCTGTGTTGTAAAGCAGTAAAACAACCTCAGAAGATTTTCGTTTTTGCACTTGTGGCTTATAGTAGGTAAAATAATATTTTATCAAAACCTACGCCAATTTGACTTCGAACTTAAATGAAAGCTTGACCTGTGGTCAGAAGTACTACGAAAAAATCACATTGTCGTATAATTTAGGCACAGTATTCACACAATATCTGATAGGTAGGTTAGGTTAGGTTAGGTTAACATGTCGAAATAACAAGTTGAACTATACTGTTTTGAATTTAAATCTTTGTAAAGCGGAAACTTTAATTTTGACATGGTAACATCGCCCTAACTGAATTAAAGTTTTTATTTTTTTTGTAATTTCTCTCTACTATCCATCATCCTAAGCACCAGCTCAAGAGCACAACGCCTGATCCAGTAAAACCGACATACCGAGCTGCACGGTCTTAAGGAGAGACACGCTCTGGTATGGCACAAGATGATGTTGTAAACGCTTGTCGAACGGAGCAGCAGTATGTCGCTTCTCATTATTATAAATCCTTCGTCGGATGTGTTACACGGCGTAGTTTTATTTTGTATCGAGTAAATTCACTCGAACAAGTGCCACCCTTTAATGAGTGCTTCCAGATTTGGGATACGGACCATTTCATTCAGATTTTGCTCGGTATTTCGGACGGCAGTAAAATTTTCCGGTGTAGTACCTAAGTACGTTTAGTAATCTTCTTCTTATATATAAAAATAAAATGCTGTTCGTTAGTGTCGCTAATAGGTACTCCAGAACGGCAAAACCGATTTAGCTTATTTTGGCTTTGGATTATTTGTTAAAAAGTTTGTGTGATACAAGTACAAGTTACACCTCTGGTATGGGTATAGTACTAGGTACCAATGTGTGCCAATGCCGAACGTCTTGATGCGAATGTTGGTCTTATCTGAGATTGGCACCATTGACAGTAGACATCAGAAAAATAAGAGAGGCGACGGTCTGAATGGAAGACCCAGCAAAAGGGACATACCTTGTAATATTGTTATTGAGTGCTATTTATATCTCCAGAAAGTGTCTTCTGTGTTCATTGTATCAACAATAATATAAAGTTTAGAAACAAGCAATTGTTTCATTATTGGGGCGCCGAAAACACGCTCCAAAAATGTAATTCCAAATGACGACTACACGTATGGATAGCTTCACATCAAAGCAAACACCTTGTCTGTCACCTTACCTTAAAAAAAAAACAATTTCAACGAACATGTATAGTTTGATGAGCACGCGACTATGCTCAGTGCTCTTGAGCGCTCGTTAGGGCGAGCACGCACGTTTGTGCGCGTCACCCGTTAACTACTGGGCTGTCACACCACTCCATGGGCACAGATTATTAAATGTTACAGAGATTGACGGGTCTGGTGATTATGCCTACGAGTAGTTTTATAATTTTTCGCGGTGAGCTAACGAATAATGATTCGTGCAGTAGAAAAAAATTACTGTCGCGTCCATGGGAATGTTGTAATTTTCTAATGCAAAAAATATTATCTTTTGCCTGCGTGGGTTGTGTCGTACTTGTGAGGGCTTATCCAGTTAAGTCATGAACATGGCCATTGTCCTATGTGGCTTCGCTGGACAGGCTCTGATGACGTTGCATCATTCTTCACCATTCGTGACAACAGAGATCGGCTTTTCATATTCATATTCATTTAATCACTTCCATAAACTACTTTACTTATATTATACTTTTTTTATTATAGTGTTATTCTTAAAACACCTCTCTTTATTATCGGGGATAATAAAGAGAGGTGTATTAAGAATAACACTTATGTCTGTTTGTGTGTATATGGGTTTGTGTTTTTGTGTGTATCTGTCTGTGGCATCGTAGCTCCCAAATAGATGAACCGATTTCAACGCGTTTTTATTTTATTTTAAAGGTAATTTAATTGCGGTAGTTCTTAGCTATGTTTGGTCAAAATTCGTCCAGTCGTTGAAGCTCACCAGCTTTTTTCTTAAGCTTAACTGGATTGTTAGTTTTGATGAGGTGCTGTGCATTGGTTTGTTGCTTAAAATTTAAAAACACTAGATTCCATTGACCACCCAAAACTGTTCAGAGTGACAATATACTCGTCTACGGACTGCTGAAAAGAATGGATCCCTTTTTCGTTATAGTTTTTTATTCTTTTGATCAAGTAAATAACATGAGGACTTCTAACCTCGTCACATCTGGTGGCCGTTACAAAGAACCAAATAGTTTACTGGGTTGAGACCGGGAGGTTTCGACCACTTGGTAGCGATATTGACCGGACGGCCTAGAGAAAGTCCAATACTCCGACCATTTTATAATGCCTTATTACTAGAGATGGACCGAGTAGTAGTAGTTTAAACGAGTACCGAGTATTACTAGGTTTAAAGCTTACCGAGTACCGGGTACTCGGCCGAGTCACACAATAACATATTAAAAAAATCACCGAGTACGCCGAGCACCGAGTACTAACCGAATACTCGGCCCATCTCTACTTATTACTCACATTACAGTATGATATGATAATATATATAAGATAAGTCACAAAAATATTTTAACTCTATACGTCCTTTAGACTTATAAATAAACAAAATCAGTGGTCATCTAAAATCTGGTTAACTTATCCTTTTCAATTTTTATCCCGAAAAAACTCTAGTTTCCCATCAAACTAGCTAACCTGCATTTCCTATTATGCCATCATCGTTATCGACTGTCCCTTCTGCGAAAACATATTCACCAGCCATCACCAGTGAGTGACGCGCGGCGGGCACGCACGATCGCAGCAGTGACGTCATGCGTGACGTCACCCGCCGTGACGTGTCACTGCACTTCATGTGGCTGCGGTGGTCCTACTCGGTGTTTTTACCCTCGCCTAAAAAGAGGTGTGTTATAATAAGTTTGAATCATATGTCTGTATTCCACATCGACCGATCACAAGCGATCCGCATCCCGTGTGATCCTGCGATCTTAACAAGGTCGTCTGTGGGGAAGGCCTATGTTATGACGTCCTTTGGCTGTTGATGATGTTGATATGTCTGTCTGTGTTGTTGTGTGTGTGTGCCTGTGGCATCGTAGCTGCAGAACGGATGGACCGATTTCGAAGAGGTTTGTTTTTATGCGAAATATATTTAAATCAGGGTGGTTCTTTGCTATGGCTGATCGATATCCGTCTAGCCGTTGAGCTCACCCGTTGTATTACTGGCTCGTTCGGGATTTTGTTAACTGAAAAGCTATACAAACTTTTCACTGTTCGTCTTTTATTATCAATGACAGAAGGGATAGGCACACATCAACATTGAAGCCCAAAAATTGGTGTTCACTCGGATATATACATATTTGAACACATTCATGACTTAAGTACCAAAGCTCGTGCTCATCCCACAAACATTTGCTCCTAGCAGGATTAGGTATGAAAACAGTTGGGTATTTTCTAAGCCTTGAAATGAACGGAAAATTTAAAACATGTCAAGTACAACCAAACTATTTCAATTCAACCATATATTATATGATACAGTTAGTTTTCGATATATTCTTTTAAGTATATTTTTGTACCGTTTTATCAATATTTTAGATGCCTGCTGTAGGTACTACTTTAGTACTCGTAATGCACTGACCTTGATTAATACTTAGTATAATTGCATCGCAAATAAAAAACAATTGCACTTCAAATGAAAAAAAGTTATAAAATTGTACCTATTCCCTTGAAGTAGGTATTTGGAAGACTCAAATAAACTACATCTTAAGATATATCACGTCCTAACAAAAAAGCTGTCAGTATTGTTGTGGGATACTCTACGTTTTGAATGTAATATAATAGATAGTTACGTGCCAACATAAAAAAAAAACTTTTAATACATGTTTCACGATCATCATATTCAGTCGCATGGCGCCTACTGCTGGACACAGGCGTCCCCCAAAAATTTCCAGCACAAGTTGGTACTATTGTAAAACCTTCGTCAAACTTGAACTATTTGGATGGTTTTACTCTTAATATTCCTCTCAACATGGTCCAAATCACTGCAATATTCATTAGTATAGTAGGTATAACATAAAAACTCATTGTAATATATTCGCTTTGAGATAATAACGAATATTTTCAGTAATATAATTAGATAATCTTTTGAATTCGAGCTAAGTAATGTCCGCGAGGCAAACCTGCTTTTATAATGTAGATGTGTTTCGTTACTAAATTAGGATGGTAGTGGGATTAATTAATTAATGTAAGTAAATTAGTTTACGC
Organism: Pyrausta despicata; assembly: GCA_963921415.1. Taxonomy (NCBI): domain Eukaryota; kingdom Metazoa; phylum Arthropoda; class Insecta; order Lepidoptera; family Crambidae; genus Pyrausta; species Pyrausta despicata. The sequence continues at coordinate 15,838,696 of OY992845.1, read as the reverse complement.
TTTTTAGGGTTTCTTACTCAAACGGTAAAAACTTAAGTAAAAATAAGAACCGCTGACATGAGCCAGGAAAGCTGGTTGTCAGTTTGTCTGTCTGTCTTCAGGCTCTAATATAAACTGTATTAATTGAGCAGTGATAGCTACACAGGTAAAAATTTTCTGAAAATTATTGGGTCGTCATGATGTTATTTTGTTACTGCTATGCCTCTCAAAAGATAATAGAGACTTGCAAACGAAAAACGTGATAATTCTGCCAGTTTTACACCCCGACGAAAAAGTAGAGTTTTATAAGTTTGACCATGAACACTATGTCTGTGTGTGTGTCTAACTGTGGCATCGTAGTTCCCGAACGTATGGCTCGATTCCAAAGCGATTTTTTGGTCGGAAGATAATTTAATCACAGCAGTTCTGAGCTGAGGTGCCTGTGGCAGCGCTTTGGTAGTGATACCAAAAGTTAAGCAACCTACGGCGCGGTCATGTTTGGGATGGGTGACTATTCTGACCATAAAAGTGTCTATTTACAAGTATCTCCATGCTTCCGAAGGCACGTTAAGCTGTTGGTCCCGGTAAATATCGATAGATATTAGTCGTCAAACCTGGTCGGAGGCCCTCGGGCGGACATCTGACATTACGGTTAGTCACTTACCTTACACACACCCCTCCACCAATGCGCACTGAGCCCGCGTGGTGGAGTATAGCTCGCACCACCTCATAGTGAGGCCTGTGCCCAGCAGTGGGACGTATATAGGCTGATGAGGATGATGAGTTCTGAGCTATGGTTGGTCATAATTCGGCCAGCCATCGAAGTTTATCAGCTGCTTCTAAATAGGTGAAAACCCGGAACCTTTCGTCCTCGAGTCCAACTCGCACTTGGCAGGTTTTTATTTCACTATCACAGGATGTGATAAGCGTATCTGAGGTCAGTTGTCAGGGCTTCAAAGTTAGTATAGTGCTGACTGCAGTGTTTTAAAATAATTTATAATAATAATAATAATATTTCACAACAATCACACCAATTCTCTACGACTCACAAATAATAGGAAAACATCTCAACAGCCGGATGCATTTTGACCAGCTGTAGCTAAGAATCACCGTGACTAATGACCTTTTGAGTAAAACAAAACCGCTTCGAAATCGGTCCATCCGTTCGGAAGCTGCGAAACACATTTACACACAAATAGACATAGGGGTCAAACTTGACTTGGAACCGATGAAAAAGAGAGGTGTTATAACACCCCTCTTTTTCAACCAACTCTATCTTAATTGACTGAGTTACTATGTCTCATAGCGACAGCATGCAACGCCAAAATGAATTCTAAGATGTTGTAGGATAGATGTCCGTATTTCCGGTGAGTCATCTGTCCCAAACGCAATTTATATTGGTTTGGCATCTATCCCCTGCATGGGATAGATGTCACAAATTAAGAGGTTTGCAAAAGTCCTAATGCTTTAAATATATCGAAGACAAAGTTTTTTAAAACATATAAATGTGTTCCATAAATAAATAGATTTTTATTATTGAAGTTATCCAGCGCTTACGAAAAGTGGGGCATCTATATCGGTTTTACCTTATCTAGAAAGAATAAAAGAAAAAATATTTATTTGGCACATACGAGTATTACAATATAATGAAACATAAAATGAAACTTAGCAAAAACAAAAAAATGAATGTAATAATATGACCAAATTGGTCCCCACTCAACATTATTGCCGTGGCAAGCCATCGTTATAGCTATCTTGTGCGCGAACGTTGGAATTTCGAGAGCTAGCTAAGTGGCTCGCTATAGTGCCTCCTGCTTTCATGAAGAAGTCTTTCGCAAAATGAGAGCTATTTGTGACCATAAGAAACTCCCCTTTGGGAAGTACAGGTGGACTTGTTGGTGAACCGCTTCTCCCAAACTAGTACTTTTCAATTGAGGTCCCAGACTCAAATTGATTTCCAAGTTTAACTTTGGTGTTTTAACCCTCGATAAAAAAAAGAGTGTTATTATAGTTATATTATGAATGTGTGTGTGTGTGTGTGTGTGTGTGTGTGTGTGTGTGTGTGTGTGTGTGTGTGGACTGATTTCAGTTCGGTTTTTTTATTCGACAGATAACCAAATCGTTAGATACTAATGGATGATCTATAATTGTAAAAAAACATTTTTAATAAGTATTTTAAAAACCGTTGACTATTCCTTATCAATGTCTGCCTCTCTATCGTTATAATTAGATACTTTCAAAACAATGATCTGGTGATAACTACATTTCTCTAGCCAATTGTTTCCAGGGGCAAGACACACGGCCATCAGATAACACTAATTAATGTATTTGTAAATATGAAAACAACGACGTTTCTGGGGTAAATTAGTTAAATATGGATATATTTTTTTGCCCCCTGCAGGGATCTGGTGTCGGACTTATCAACTGTAGGTATTAATAGTATAATAAGTTTATTTAATTGCACCGCGGGGTTCTAAATTGCCGAGTTTTAATGTTATTTAGTACTAAGCGGTTAGTTATCTTCAAAAATGCCACAGGTGTGTTGATTTTTAAATTTAGAACAGCTATGATGACGCTACCAGTCGTTGACGTACTCTTTATGATCCGTCAAAACAATCTGTCTTTATAGATTTTGTATGGAGATTTAGGGATGTGACGTCAATTAATTGAATGTTTATTGAACATCTCTATATATATAAAATTCTCGTGTCACAATGTTCGTTCCCGTGCTCCTCCGAAGCGGCTTGGCTGATTCTTATGAAATTTTGTGAGCATATTGAGTAGGTCTGAGAATCGGACAACATCTATTTTTCATATTCCTTAGTGATAAGGGTTGTCCACAATAATTTATATGGCAAATCAATATTTGTCGGGTCAGCTAGTTTGTATTTAAAAATTGCTTTCTTTAGCTATTCGGAAATAAATTACTAGCTTAATACGAGTAAAGGTTATGGTTTCAAAACACCATGGCCTGGAAAATATTTGCGATAGGTGTCGTCGTGCCCACTCGATATATTGAGGGGTTTTTGTGTATTACCTCTAGTTTACATACGTAACTATGTTTTTTTCGAATTAAACAATTCATTTCAAATAGGACTATGAATTTTGATATTAGAATGACTTTTTTAAATTACGTTAAGTATACTCGGTGAACACTGAACAATAGGCTAGATGACACCACCAATCGTTGACATACTCTTAATTATCTGTCAAAACGGTCTGCCTCGGCCTCCATAGATTTTGAATGGAAATCACTGACACTGAAGATACAGTTCTTACTAGTCTCATTGTCAGGGATATAAATCTCATGATGCAAAATGATTAAATTAACCCTGTACACACCCAAGAAAAATCTGTTATCATGTTATCTGTAATAAGGTTATGAATAAATTATTATTATTATTATTATTATTATTATTAATACAAAAACGTGACGTCACGGTAGTGTATCAGAAGTCGGAGTAAATTGACCGAATATTTACTGAATTTTGTGTGTTTAAAAATTGGTTTCTACAGCTTTTTGGAAATATACTGGAAAACTGGAAAATATACTGAAATATATCAATATAACTTCATAGGGGCTATGCTTTTTAAACGCCATGGTCTTGAAAATATTTAAGATAGGTGTCATCATGCCTATTGAAAAAAACAGTGGCTTTCTTTAAACGGAAATGACGTCAGAACTGTGTCACTCCTTTACAAAATGCACTGCCGTCAGGAAATCGACTCACCTGTTTTTGAGATGAGATGATTTGTTTTAAAAAAATCAAACTTAGGTACCTATTTTAGATCTGGGCGCAATACCGATGTTGTTTTCTGCTTGATGAGCAGTTGTGCTTGGCAAAGATATGAATAATGTTAACTTAATTAATATATTTTTTGGTTATATCATCGCTGCGGAAATTATCATCGCAATGTAGCATTATAGGACTGATTTTGCAAAATAATAAAAAAAAAGATTACTGTCAAACATATTCTGTAGCTTCTGGTTTCACAGTTTAAGCTAACTTTTGACAAAATGTATGAAAAAAAACTGCCTTCTGAAAATCTATGAAAAAAAAACACTTCTGTTAGAAAATCATTTTTCAAAATCTACCGCGTAGTTATCGAGTTCATTCGTTACCAACATCCAAAAATACAAATCGTTCTTCTTTAAAGTAAGTTTTAGATAGATTTGTATTTATACAAATCTAAATAAATAAATAAATACAAATTTATTTATAAATAAAGCGTGTTTCCTCAAGATGTTGTGAATTAAGCCGGCACTCGAGCACGCCGGCTGAACTAATCGATGCCTCACCGCAAATACTAGATGATGTATTTACATAAAATTGCACCGAAAACCAACAGCAATTTAACTTTTCCCATCTGCCACGCGATTGACACCTTTAAAGCGTTCCTACAAAGCTCAGTTTCAATAACCGAAACCGAATCCGTTACACCGATACTCGCCATGAAAATGTATACCGTCGTAGTCCGTTACCCTAGTAGCGAACTTTCGACTATCTCACTCGAACGTGGTGGACAACCGGTAAGTGGTAAGGGACGGCTAGATACGAGCATGTTGTATCGCTAAACCGCATGCGGAGAACTGTGCGTTCCGATTGGCGGGCCAAAGATGCGAGGCGTGGCAACGTTGCAGCATCGCTTCGCCCCTCAGATGTCTGTCGGCCTTCACAGTGCCTCTTCCAATTTTCAAACAGTTCAATGCGTATTGTAACTGTTCGGCACCGTACTTAACCGCGCCGCGCGACGTTGCCACTCCGCGTTTACAACTAGGAGGTAATATTTGCTCGTAATTTTTAATGTGCCGTAATGAATGATCGGTAGGTTAAGGCGGAAAATTATAGGACGTTTTCGTTCGAAACTTTCATAAATAAAATAGTTGGAGCAACGTTTTTTGATAAAGTTGAAAATTGATCTACAGTATAATGCCCAAATATTTCGCAGTGCTAAGTGTTTACTTAGTTGCGGAAAAGTTTTGAGTAGTTTTATAAGTACGTAACAGTTGTCAGTACAGTGATTTTTCGCACGTAATATTTTATGGAATTACCGGATCTTCTTATTATATGTTGTGCATTTTTCAATGACTTACTTTACCTATTTATTAGTTTGAGAAGTCATATTAACAAAAGTACGCTTCCGATCAGAAAATGTTTACCGGTTTTGTAGTTAGATTCTATACCAGAAACTTTTCAATTAATTCCAAAATGCTAAAGCAAGTATCTTGTTTCCTATCAAAAAGTCATTACACGATGTGATTCAACATGAACAAAAAAAAGGTTTTCGTACACTTTTTGGGTAATAACCAATTAGGTTATTAAAATAATAATATGAAAAAATGTCTTTATTTGTGAAAATGACGGTTATGTAGACAGTGTCATTTAAAATCCTACAGCAATTTATTGATTCTCGTTGGAAAACAATATTAGGAACAAAAAATATTGATTATTATGATCGTTAAGGTGGTAAACGCTATCTAATCGTGACTGTACGTACCTACCTAAATAAAGGTGTAAAAAATCAACTCTTTGTTCCATATTCCAGACATTGATGATTCATACCATACAATATTTAGTCATGTTGGAATTATTATCGTGCCACAGAGAATGCACTAACTCCATAAACCAGTGGTAACACATTTAGGTATTAAATAGCATAAATGTTCCTTGACAGCGACAGGTGAGATTTGTCGTCTAATTTAAATAATTTTGTCACGAATGTCAATACGAAATGACGCATAAATAAATAAGTAATAAGAAAAAAATGATTTTTCAACAAGTTTATGTGATTAAATTGTACATTGTCGTATAATATGACTAAATGTATGTTTAGCTCAATCATGGGCGAAATTTAGCTTTTAATATTTGATTACATGGCATAAAAGCTTGTAAAAAAACTTTTTTTTAAATCTCCATGCGGTTGACTGGTGGAGAATGTCTCTTGGCATTAATTCCGACAGCTGTATCGCGGTGCAATCAAGTTTAAATAAATAAACAAATTGAAGTGACAAGTAGAGTCATATTCAAAAGGTTTCAGTGTTGTCTGGTCTCTGCTAAATCATCTATGTTAAAAGTAAATTACGAGTTAGGTTGTAAAAAATATATTTAGATTATTTGTAAATTATTAATTAAAAAAAATTTATTTACATTTCAGAAGCTTATCGCGGTAATTTGTATCCCAAACTCCTAATAATGCGGAGGAATATAGTTTCACAACTATTTATTAGTTTATTAGCGGATTAACTGCAAACAAATCGTTCCGGTTTTGGCGTGAAGTTCTGAAGGGCTCAAATTTATAACACTTTCTTCTTCGTCGGGGGTAAAAAATGTAATAAAAAGGTCTGATGGAAGAAAAAACTATCGGAGTAAGTAAGACATATCAAGTACTTACTTATTCAGACGCGCGAAAACGCATAAAACGCGTCGCGCGCAATCTATGGCGCATGTAATTGCATCGCTTATTGGCACGTAATTAAAATATGTAGAACAAGAACCCTAACGACCTAATTGTGAGTGCGCCTAAGTGGACCGTTTACACTGTACGACTTTAATAATAATAATAATAATTATACAATAAAATTTATTTAGTTTCATAAAGGTAAATTACAATTAATTTTGGCTTAGGATCGAACTTTGGGTATTGTTAGTTACACTAGTCGATTGGTCGTCGATCGATGGCAAATTCACGACCACTTTGGTGTAATGGTTAAGAAGTTGACAATTAGACCACGAGGTCGCGGGTTCGATCCCCGCACTGTCAAAACATTTCTGCGCATGAACATGTCTGGGTTTTATATGTATTTATTTAAGTTTATTTGTAATTATCACTGTTGATTATGATTATTGTTACATAAATAAATTAATAATAAAATAAATATTAAACAACATCACATACATTTAACTGACTTCGTGTTAAGTAGCTTAAGCACTTGTGTGATATTACACATAACTGATATAAATACATATAACACCCAGACCAGTACAAACAGACATGTTCATGCTCATAAATGTTTGTACAGTGCGGGGATCGAACCCGCGAAATCTTGGTTAATAGTCAACTTCTTAACCATTACACCAGTAATCATCAAATGCTTAACCTACTTGTCAGATCAATGTACTTGCATGATGCTCAATCAATTAAGAAGTGTGTAAATATGGCGGTGTAATCTTGTGGAAAAATCTCAGCAACATAAAGGCGTGTCTGAAAAATTGGTTGTTTATGTGTAGTTTGGCTGTATGTTTGTGTTTTCATGACGTACCGTCATGTATGCTTGTGTTATGCTTAATAACTGAAGGGTGTTGTTCTGCCCGGAAAACTGCACAACATTCCCAAAGATACCTAGGTCAAAATCTCAAAAAAAACGCACCTCCCATACAAAATTGCGAATCAGTTGATCGATTTACTATGGGAGAGCCAAATTTTTTTTGAGAACTCGACCTAGGTTTCTTTGCGAATGTTGTTCAGTTTTACGGGCACAACAACACCTTTTAGTTATTACAGTAGTTTTTGTAACACCCTGTATACGGCTTGATGCAGGTACTGTCTTTATTAGGAAATAGTCCGACAAATCATGTTTGTTAACGACAGAATACATTTTAAACCCCCGAAGGAAAAGAGGCATATAAATTTGACCCCTATTCTAATGGGCTAAATGACACCACCAATCGTTGACATACTTTTTATTATCTGTCAAAACGGTCTGCCTCCATAGATTTTGTATGGGAATACATGAACGTTACGTCACGGTCATGTATCAGAAATTGGATTCAATTGACCGAATATTTGTTGAGTTTTATGTGATAAAAAATTGGTTTCTACAGCTTTTTGGAAATGTATTGGTTGTATTAACTTCACAGGGGCTATGTTTTTTAAACGCCATGGTCTTGAAAATATTTAAGATAGGTGTCATCATGCCAATTGTGTGTGTATGTCTGATTTACGTGCGTTTTTTTTTATTCAAAAGATAATTTAATTACGGTGGTTCCTTACTATTATGGTTCATCAAAATCCGTCTCGCCGTTGCAGTTCACCAGCTGTTTTACGTGCTCATCGAGGTTTTTTTTAAATTTTTAATTCAGGAAGGCATAAAAACATTTTTGGCCTGTAATATAAAAAAAACAGCGTGAAAATTATTTTATTATTTTATTTTATTTTAAATTTTTGGAAGACTTACAGCTAGAAAGATAATAAATAATAGTTTATATAAAAAGAAGGCCATTTACATGTCTCCACTGATAAAGTTAGAGTAAAGTAAGCAAAAAAAATTGGTTGCCTGTAAAGTCGGTATACGCGCGAAAGTTTTACGTGACAACGACTCTTGAGTGGTAAAATAATTTTAATGTGAATATTCATTCGTATAACATGAACCGGTGTGTATGCCTATTTCTCTCACTCTCTTTCTCTCGCTCTTAGGCGGGTTAACTGTGCTCGAGTGGAAGGGACGCGTGCCTTTTACTTTTTATGTCTGTCTCACTCGCTCTTAGGCGGGCTAACCATGCCCGAGTCGAAGGGAAGCGTGCCTCTCACTCGCTCTCATTGTGAGCGCAGAACGTGAGCGGAGCGTCGTAACGCAGTTTCTTGAGGTGTCACCCGGCAAACCAATTTATAAGACGTTGTCACGTCAAAAATCGTCACACCTACGTTTCTTAACCTGACATACACTAGTACAGAACAAATAAAAGTCATAAGTGTACTGACATTCGTTAAAAAGATTAGCTGCCCTAATTAAATAAAAGTTCCGCCTGTAGTTTGTTTTGTGAGTTCCTTTTAAAATGGTGAGACTTCTACATTAAAAAAACCTATCCCCAGTGTATCCCCGGAAGTATTTTGACTGGAACTTTTTTTTTAAATTTGTTCATTTGGCAAGACACTATTTATTCCTCTTAAGCCTTGTGAGCTTTCCTAGTAATCTGGGTCACTTTGCCTCAAGCCGAGAAAATGCTTACTCGTATGCTGTTCAAATGAGAATTTCTAGGAATCGTCGTTTTTTTCTTTTGTTTTTCATTTCCGCTGGAAGCCTTTTAAATTTATATAAAACACAAATAGATTCTGATCTCTTTATTTATATTATACTATATACTTAATGATAGTGATTATTATGAAATACATACTTAGTCTATCTTATGCATTCAGTCGATTTATCGAATGCGATAGGATTAGCTTTGCCAAGTCTTTTTTATATCTTTTGATGATGATACAACCTGATGTTATGAAAGGGATCTTACGTAAATTGTTTCCAAGACACCCTGTATGATTGCAAACTAAGCGTGTGACAAATAATTAATTAGTCGGCAGGTGTAAACAAGTCTGTAGTAGGTAGTTAATTACATTACTGAATGAGCCGTGTCTGGCGGCTGAATGGGCTGTTTGCTTTGTAATCACTTCATTACCACTACAAGAAGTCACTTCTAGAATCGATACAGGGTGTGGTGTTATCTACTTTCACGTTTAAGACGTTGACTGCCTCGTTGGTGTTGTGGCAAAGTTTCTGCCGTACATCCGAGAGGTCCTGGGTTCGAATCCCAGGTCGAGATTTTCTGTCATGAATTTCTCAAAAACAGCTTAGATGGAAACGGAGTCGGGAAGTTAACCCCGACAAGGAAGGCGGTGTTACTACCCCGATCCTCGGAAAGCACATTAAGCCGTTGGTCTCTCTTCGCCTGATCTCTCTTCGGTCATGTCGGATAGCCGTCTCACGTTTGAGAGTGATGGAACAGTGAGTGCACCTGTGTATTGCGCTCACACTTGTGCAGTATAATATCTCTTGCCTAGTTGGCTGAGCTGACTATTACTTTCACGTTTTGGCGAAGCAAAAAGAAATGTATTTAATATTCGACGGGTTGTACTAAGCTCTAATTACTCTTATCTTAAGTGTTGATTGGGTTAAAGATGGAATATAACGACACTCCCGGAGTGCTCAAGCACTGAGGCACGAGCTCATCTTATCTCTAACGGATAAACTAACAAATTTATGGCGATGGTTTAAATCCTACATTAGTAACCGAACGCAGAAGGTAGTAATTCGTGGCTTTGAATCTGATGCAGTTTTAGTCACATCCGGCGTTCCCCAAGGATCTATCCTTGGACCACTCCTTTTCATATTATTCATTAACGATATACATACCTGTTTCTCTTTTTGTCACTTTTCGCTTTATGCTGATGATTTGAAAATTTTTCATACTATATCTGATCACAATGACCATTTACGCTTTCAAAACGACTTAGACTCCTTTAGTAAATATTGTGACCTTAACAAATTAAGCCTTAGTATTAACAAATGCAAATCAATTACCTTTACTAAGAAAAAGCTCGTTAGCATTTTTCCATACAAACTAGGTAATTTTGTTTTGGAAAAAGTTAATTGTATAAGGGACCTAGGGATATTGCTCGACTCAAAGCTACATTTAGACAATCATATAGAACATATTATTAATAAAGCTTTTAAAATATTTGGTTTCGTAATCCGTGCTTGTGAACATTTTAAATCTCCAAAAACTTTTATACACTTATATAAGTCTCTCATAAGATGTCAATTAGAATATGCCGTACCAGTCTGGAATCCTTATTATCAAAAATATAGTGATGCAATTGAAAACGTACAAATGAAATTCTTGCGATGTGTTAACTACAAATGCTTTCACAGCTACTCAACATATGACCTATTATTACAAAAATATAAATTATTACAACTCAAAGATAGACGAATATTACTAGATATGATTGTACTCTATGATTTATGTCATAATAAATACGATAGTAACGAACTAACAAACAGTCTGCGGTTTTCAGTTCCGAGAAATGCTTCTTTTCGTTCCTGTCGTAAAGTTAAAACATTTGCACTTGCGAAATGTCGTACCAATGCCGGCCTACGCTCGCCATTTAATAGGTTATTCAAAATATTTAATACTAAATTTAATGACTTAGATATACACAACTTAAAACTAAGCAAATTCAAGAGTGAGATTGTTTCAATTCTGAACTCATTAACTTAACTTCTCTTATGCATTCTTAATACCATTTACACATTTTGTATTGTTTGCTCTTAACATCGTTAATTTTATAATATTAATATGTGGACAATGTTGTTGGTCCTACAATAAAATTACATTCTGTTACTTACCGTATTAATAATAAAACATTGTAAGACTGTTTTTTGTCCTAAATAAATAGAAAAAAAAAAAAAAAAAAAAACTCTAAGTTCTCCTTCTTGCATTTTTAGGGTTCCGTACCTCAAAAAAAAAAACGGAACCCTTATAAGATCACTTTGTTGTCCGTCCGTCCGTCCGTCCGTCTGTCAAGACCGTTTTTCTCAGAAACGCGTGGAGGTATCAAACTGAAATTTCTATATGATACTTAGGTCTACTGTCCCTGGAAGCTGTAGAAAAATCAACCTTCTAAGCCAACGCAATCAAAAGATACAGCCATTTAGGCCGCAAATTTCCGCAAATTTTCGAAACTCGCACGGGAATCAAAACCTACAAGGTACTTCCCGTAAACTTAGAATCTTGAAATTTAGTACGTAGTCACGTCTTATAGTACAGATATAGGAAAAATTACGAAAACCGTAAATTTTCAGTTTCATCATATAAAAAAAATATTTGTGAAAAATATTTTTGACTATTTTGAAAGTTTCGAAGTTACTACTCCTTATCTACAGGTTTGTACGGAACCCTCGGTGCGCGAGTCCAACTCGCACTTGACCGGTTTTTTGTCTATGGCGACAATAACGCAATGTTTTTCTTCACTTCAATTGTCAATTTAGATTTGACGTCCCTTTTTATCTACGGACCCTGTGATGTTGTATCAGCTCACTCTCAGCTGTTATTTTTCTGCTGTATCAGCAACGGAAACTTTACGAAGTTATATACTTTACGAATTACATATATACAACAACAACATCACATACATTGATCTGACTCCGTGGTAAGTAGCTTAAGCACTTGTGTTACAGATGTCAGAATCGACAGTGGTATTACAAATAAACTTAAATAAATACATATAACACCCAGACCCGTACAAACAGTCATGTTCATGCACACAAATGTTTGTACAGTGCGGGGATCGAACCCGCGACCTCTTGGTTAATAGTCAACTTCTTGACCATTACACCAATGTCGTCGTCAAATAACATTAAACAAACATATCCTTCTCTGAAACAGTGCCTACCTACAGGCACGTTAATACGGTAAATCGCTTACGCGTTTCGTATTTAATTCTTCTCGTACACCCGATCCGAAGGGGGTCCGAATTTGGAGTGAGACCCCTAGCAACGGTTTTAAGGGTGGGGCAGGAGACTGTGTTACCGCCCTTGCAAATCCCGTATCGTGCTCACTCGCATCTAAAGGGTTTTCGGTTGCGAACCGTGTGCAACGTGTACACACACGCATGTGACACACACGCGAGACATTAAAAAGTTTAGGCTGTGCGGCAGTTAATAAATATTTCACAACAATCACACCAATTCTCTAGTCCCAAATTTAGCTACGAGGCTTGTGTTATGGGTACTAGAAAACGGATTAACATACTTAAATACTTTTTGAAGTGAAAACTTCTTTAGCGGCGTTGAGCACTTTTGTGGCATGGGTAGAAACTGTGAAACTCGCGTCAGGTCACGTGATGCTGATCGAAAAACCGTAAGACGGTTGTTAAGTTTTCACTTCTGCCGGCACTCCCGGAGTGCAACCCGTGTTTTTTTTTTTAAAATAAATACATATTATTTGCTATATGCTTGTAGAATATAAACATAACGTAACGCAGGAGACGACACCGTGTATAAAATAAATGTATAAAATATTTGTGTATGTATGTGTTCAGTGTGATAAGTTGGACTTAGACTAGCCGTTGGCACCGGAAAAGTTTCGTGAATTGGATTAATCAGGTTAGTGATCGTTGATTTCCTTGTTATCTTTTTTACATCTGACTAAAAAGAGATCAATAGTTTTTAACCCTGTTATGTTTGTTACGTTGTGTCTGTCTGTGGAATCGTAGCTCATTAACGGATGAACCGGATTCAGTGGGGTTTTTGACGTGACAACGTCTTATAAATTGGTTTGCCGGGTGACACTTCAAGAAACTGCGTTACGCTGCTCCGCTCACGTTCCGCGCTCACAATGAGAGCGAGTGAGAGGCACGCGTCCCTTCGACTCGGGCATGGTTAGCCCGCCTAAGAGCGAGTGAGACAGACATAAAAAGTGAAAGGCACGCGTCCCTTCCACTCGAGCACAGTTAACCCGCCTAAGAGCGAGAGAGACAGAGCGAGAGAGAGAGAGAGTGAGAGAGATAGGCATACACACCGGTTCATGTTATACGAATGAATATTCATATTAAAATTATTTTACCACTCAAAGTCGTTGTCACGTAAAACTTTCGCCCGTATACCGACTTTACAGGCAACCAGTTTTTTTATTCGAAAGATAATTTAATAACGATGGTTCTTAGCTATATCTAGTCAAAACCGTGCAGCCGTTCAAGCTTACCATCTATTTTCCTGGCTCATTCGGGTGCATTTTTAACTGGAAAGTTGATGTGTTTTGAAGTGGATGTTTTTATCGAAATACAGCGGGCAGTGTCGACCTCCACTGCTGCAGAACGAGGTTATTTTATTAAGGACAGGAGCATAACTAAAATAATCCTACTTTTTTGGCAGTCGGGTAGTTGCTGTCTAATCAAAATAACTTTTGGCGACCGCTTGGTGCAGTGATCTACGTGTCGGACCTTTAAAACCAAAGCTCGCGGGTTCGATCCCCGCACAGTACAAGCTTAAGTGTGCATGAACATGTGTGTTTGTACTGGTCTGGGTGTGTTTTTAGGTATACTATGTATTTATTTACAAAAAAATGTCCATAACACAAGCCTCGTAGCTTAATTTGGAACTAGAGAATTGGTGTGATTGTTGTGAAATATTATATCTATATATTAAGTTAATTTATTTTTGCGTTATTAAACACTTCCTTTCTTATTTAATTTTCACTGCACCCATTGCCTTCTTTCTGCATGACCTTGAGGTTGACTGGCAGAAAATGCTTTTAGCATTAAGTCCACCCTTTGTACATTTCTTGTGCAATAAAGTTTTAAATAAATAAATAAAATAATAAATATTTATTATTTATTTATTGTAATCATTCAGTACCACAGATATAACTTCAAAAACCGTCGTATTTTTTTAATAAAATGTTTAAGTTATAAATAAGTTTTAATAAAATATGGTTTAGTGCCAGGTTTTGTGGTGGCTGTTTGTTTTTCTGGAAATTATTACAGTTTTTCATTTGAGACATTTGAGATCATGGTTTTCCAACACTTCTTCTAGGTACCGATAAACTTCATAAAAACTCAAAACATGTCACTAACGACTTTCAATTGGCTCAATAACTTATCGAATCTAAAATTCTAAAAACACAAACGGTTCTATAAAATCATGAATTACCGAACCAACTCTTGATAAACGTTTAAATCTTTATTTTGACTGTAAAAACGCCGATACCATTGTTAGGTGAAGTTAAAACTTTAATGGACTCCAACATTAAAACCAGGAAACGGCACCATCATTATTTTTATCATGTTTCAATAAAATCGTAAATATGGGCATTTTATGTAACAAAAACATTGTGTTGATGTTAGGAAGTGATTAGAAGGCACGTAAAACTTTTTAACTCCCGACTACAAATAGGGGTGTCATTTGACCCCTATGTTTGTTTGTGTGTATATCTGTTTGTGTTTTTCTGTGTGTCTGTCTGTGCATCGTAGCTGCTGAACGGATGGACCGATAACGTAGCGGTTTTTTTATCCGATAAATTATTTAATCACGCTTGTTCTTAGCTATAGTTGGTCAAAATCCGAGCTGTTTTTCTGGCTCATTTGTTTTTTTAACTGAAAAATTAGTTTTTACCTATTAAACTTTACCTTCCTTATTTTTATAAGAAATTTTGTGTTATTCCCAGAGAATCTGGAAAATGGCTTTTAATTGAGTTCATTAAGTCTGATATCGGGGTCCTCCGGGACGGGGGCTTTGGGGATCGGGGTATTTAGGGAATATCTCGAAATTTTAGCAGCTTCCTGTTTCTTATGACCAATCTTTCTGGGACACGCTCTTATGTCTCTCTTATGGTTTTCCTGCCAGTGCCATAGCGTGTGATGTCCAGTGACACTGCAGGATATCAACCGACATTTTTTCAGCGAATCAATTCACGCGGCTTTTGGCTTATTTTGCCGTAGCAATAATAACTTGGGTTAACATAGTAGCCCCCTATTCCTGGAACCGAGAATTCAACAACTCTAACTACTGATAAAGTTTTATTCGCTCAGTAAAGGAAACTTTCAATTTAACTACTAAATCATAAAACAATTAATTTGCAGTTTCGCTTTAACCGCAGGCTTCATTACTAAAAACACTTCGGCGCGATAAGATATATAAGGCTTTTAGTTAGCAACGTAGTTTCAGATTTAACTACAGTTGAAAATAGCTCCATTGTGACAATTGTGCGGTATTATAAAATTACGAAGTCGGAAATTGAAATGAGACACTTTTTACGGATTCTTTCGCGATTTATTGACATTTTATTTTAACCTGACGTTTCGTACCCTTTTCAGCGTCCGTGGTCACAGGTAGACTAAGGTGTTAGTTGTCATTACATACCTAGTTTAAAAAAAAAATGTAAACTACTATCACTCAAAAATATTAAGTAACGTTCGTATAAAAAAAGTGTCTCATTTCATTTTAATTGAATCAAACACATGTCTACAATTTTGCTTATTAATTTGAATTTTGAACGGGGCCAAACATTGGCCATACCATACTCCTGGATTCTGCAATTGGTATCCAAAAACATTGCATTCAACATCAAGATTTCGGACGAAAAACGAATCAAAGGGGTGTTGTGAGTTTGACTCCTATATCTGTCTGTGTGTGAGACTTGTGTATTTGTGTGTTTCTTTCTGTGGCATCGTAGCTACTAAACGGATGGATCGATTTCAATGCGTTTTTTTTGTTTTTTTGAGAGATATTTTAAGCACAGTGTATTTTAGCATAAACGTTGAAGCTCACCAGCTGTTCGTGGCTCAATGGTCAGCGGGCGTTCCTTATTAGAAAATTAGTTTTTTTTTATTATTTTATGCCACAGTCACGAGACACTTTGGTAATTAACCTCATCTCATCAGCCTATATACCTACGTCCCACTGCTGGGCACAGGCCGAACCTCAACTATGAGGTGGTCCGAGCCATACTCCACCATGCGGGCTCAGTACAGATTGGTGGAGGGGTGTTTGTAAGGTAAGTGACCACCCTTGCTGTCAGATGTTATTAAGCCGCCCGAGGGCCTCTGACCAGCCTTAACGACTAATATCTGTCGATATTAACCGGGACCAACAGCTTGACGTGCCTTCCGAAGAACGGAGATGCTTGTAAGGCGCGGTCATGTTTGGGATGTGTGACCACTCTGACCATTTAAGTGACGTCTATTTAAGTAATTAACCTAACTATCAAAAAATCATGTCATCGTTGAGGATCATATCATTCAAGCGTCTCTAGTCTCCTGTTTTTATTGACATATTTACTTAGTTCCGATTTAATTTACAATTAAAGTGCCCTATGCTTGCTTGCCATGTGCCGTCGGAACACATTTCTGGTCTGGCCAAAACCTAATTAGTTGACCGGTTAAATGATAGCCGTAAAAATAAGATCCACCGACTATAACTCATACTGCGTGTGAGTTTCGCCTCGGTCCATAACGAAGTTTGTCTGTTCGTCACGGCCAGTAGCCACGAACGAGACAGTGTGTAAATTATACTACACAACCATTACTGGCATGTACAGACCCCTACTTAATTGGCAGAATAAAACAACATTTTAACACCAGCTATGAGAACTCTACGCGCCCCCGATATAAACACCATTTTAATGTGGTCTCAGTCATTCAATTAATTTTTTCGGGGCACTGCCCATTTTTATTTAAATTTACTGCCCATTTTAACAGAACCAAAGTTTCTGAGTGTCTTATACAGCTGTAGTTTTATGTACATTTTATGTTTATATTGCTTTATTGTCATAAATAATAGTAGTTTAAGTTAAATATAGACTGTAAATGGGGTATGTAGGTACATATTTATTTACATATTCGGTTGAAGGATAGACTCATCTTTTAAGTGGGAATCCTGTTTCTTTTATTGGGTTTACCGTTGTGATTTTGCTTGTAAAAATGTAAAACATAGATTCAGTCTAGTAAAACTCTTGATTAATTACGACACAATGATTTTTATAGACCTTATAAGGCTTTTTCAATAGAGGTGTAGGTGGCAAATCGTAGTTTGCTTTCCTTACTATGTATGCATGTAATAATCTTGCCTTGTGGCGAATTACAGTTGTATGGTAGCGTGTCTTTGACTGCTTCGTTGTGTGGTGGCAAGTTTTCTGCCTTACATGCGAGAGGTCCTGGGTTCGAATCTAGGTCGAGCAAAAATTGTTTCTGAGATTTTCAAAAACAGCTCGGAGTCGGGAAGTTGGCGGTGTTACACCCCCGTGCCTCGGAAAGCACGTTAAGACGTTTGTCCTGCGCCTGATCTCACTGAGATAGGTACTGTGATAATGCTAAGATCGTGCATTCAGAGATAAACACTACCGCGTGAGGGCCGGTGTATAGATATCACTTACCTGCACAATAAACAAATATCGAAACTCCTCTCCTTAACGCAATAGCTACAAATGAACAGAAACTAACTCCACTTAATCTACACGATAAATCTACTTAGAAAAATCAACAAATTGTATAATAGTAGTAATCTCTGATCGTGATATAAAAAAATATAAAGGAAAAAGTATCTAAATGTTCGCCTATATATCCATACAAAGTTTATCCCAGCCAACTTTATAATATAATATTTTTTTAAATATCTTTAATGTACAGAAAACTTATTTCTACAGTTTTAATACAGTTTTTTATTCAAAGTTATCAGAAGTCGTGACACAATTGGGATGACGACACCTATCTTAAATATTTTCAAGATCATGGCGTTTAAAAAACATAGCCCCTATGAAGTTAATACAACCAATATATTTCCAAAAAGCTGTAGAAACCAATTTTTTAACACACAAAACTCAATAAATATTCGGTCAATTGACTCCGATTTCTGATACATGACCGTGACGTCACGATCACATATTCCTATACAAAATCTATGGAGGCAGACCGTTTTGCCAGATAATAAAAAGTATATCAACGATTGGTGGTGTCATCTAGCCAATTGTACCTAGTTCACACTAAAAGTTTTGCGTAGCTGGCCACCCGTAAATGTTTGAATTTCGAATGTAATATTTTTTAAAACATGAAATCTCATTAGTTAATGAAAATAAATTCTGGCGGGATATCACTTGTCAATTGTTTTTTATCTCAAATTGAAGTTCGTTGTCCGTCGCAAAAATGGAACTAACACGAAAAGATTTTAGGGCGATGATTTTTATGATTTTAAAAGTTCGCTTTCTCCGCAAGATTGCGCTGCTCGTCTTCAAAATGCTTTTGGGAGAGAAGCACCACATCTGAGCACTGTAAGGCGTTGGTATGCTGAATTTGATCGCGGCCGTGTTTCTCTCCATGATGAAATTCGTGAAGGTCGACCCTCAACTGCGATCACGGAGGAAAATGTGGCTACAGTCAGACGACTAATTGAAGAAAATCGGCGTATCACTTATGAGGAGATTCGAGGACATTTGGGGATTGGTATGAGCCAAATTCAGAAAATTTTACGTGATCATTTAAAAGTTAGGAAACTTTGTTGCCGATGGATTCCTCACGAACTCACTCCAGAACAAAAACGGAATCGTGTGGATTGGTGTAAAGAAATGCTATTAAAGTACAATCACGGACATTCTAATGCTGTGTATGACATCGTAACAGGTGATGAAACATGGATATATTGTTATACTCCAGAAAAAAAGCAACAATCTTCTGTGTGGGTGTTTGAAGGTGAGAGCAATCCAACAAAATTGAGGCAAACGAGAAGCGTGGGCAAACAAATGATTGCGTTTTTTTTCTCCAAGACGGGTCCTGTCTGCACGATCCCACTTGAGCAACAAAAAACCGTTAATGCTGAATGGTACACCACTATGTGTTTACCCAATGTCTCAGAAAAAGTAAGGGAAAAACGACCTAGAAGTCGCATTTTGTTGCACCACGACAATGCTTCGGCGCACACCGCGAAAAAAACAAAGTCATTTTTGGCTTCTGAAAACATAGAGCTCGTGACCCATCCCGCACACAGTCCAGACCTAGCACCTTGCGATTTCTTCATTTTCCCAAAAATCAAAGATTTAATGAGAGGTTCGACATTTACGGGGCCAGAAGAGGCAGTGATTGCGTTCAACCAGCACGTAGAAAACATACCCTCAGACCAATGGTCCTCGTGTTTCCAAAAATGGTTTGAACGGATGAAAAAGTGTTTAAAATGCAACGGAGAATACTTTGAAAAGCAGTAAATATAATATTATACAAATTAATTGTTTTATTTATGAGTTACGCAAAACTTTCAGTTTGGCCCACATATTTAAACACTGTATAGAGCCGATTTTTTCATCGATTGGTGCTGAATGTGTTGTGTAAACGAAGTGAATTTCAGTTTTAGAGCCGGATTAAGCCTGTTGTGAAATCCTATCAAGAGGCTTTTGTATAAGAAGGGGTTTGCGTCTACCTCTAGGGTCTAGAGGATAATGACGGAAGGAGTTACTTAACAGACTTACCGCTCAAACGCATGTCACTGTCGTACTATTTACAAATGAAAGTGATGACAGTTTTCGTATGCCATGCAGGGGCTTAGCAACCGCCATATCTGCCGTATACTTACCACCCACAACAAAAAAAAAACAATTTTTCTTTTTTGCAACTATTGATTTGTTTCAACGCGGGAGAAGAGGGCAGCGAAAAGAAAAAGTAAACATAGAAAAGGAGGTCATAAAAATGTGCCCTTAATTTCATGTTATTTTTTAAATAAACTTTTATGTTTATTTTAATTTTATGTTTATGCGAAAAAAATTCTGAAAAACTTTTACCCCATAAGAGCCCCAATTTTTCATACTGGGCCCCGCCAAGGCACGTTACGCCCTTGATGCCATGTAACTTTTTCCGTAGGCCACGGCACACATCAAAAACTCACTCAAACTTCAGTAAAGAATAAGAAATTATTCATCTTCCGTTAAAAGTTCACCGGCTGCAATTTTTTATACAAATAACAGAAATACCTACGTCATGTCTGCAAATACCTGAAGATGGTTGACTATGTAAGAAATTATAATTTTAACAATTAATTAAATTAAGACCCCCGTCTAGGCGGTCTCCATTTTAGTACGAATGAAAGGAAGTTTAATGCGACTTGTTTATTTTTATTAATTGCAACTAAAAACAAAAGAGTTATATTATAAAAGTGAAATTAATTGTATTGCGTGTGCTTAGCAACAGCGTCTATTATATAAACTTTTCACGTAGGAACTTGGACATAATTATCTCAATACTTTGAGATGACATGAAGTCTTCTCAATAATAATAATAATAATAATCATTTATTCATAAATAAAGGAAATTAAATTAGTTACAAAAGGGGATAAAATAAATAATCTTAGGCTAGAAAATTTTCTCTCTGTCTGAACTAGGATTAACCTGTGTTTCAGAATATCACGAGCTAGATTTTCTGAAGTAATGCTAAGTATACAATATAATTTACAACAAAAAAATTGGTTGCCTGTAAAGTCGGTATACGCGCGAAAGTTTTACGTGACAACGACTCTGAGTGGTAAAATAATTTTAATGTGAATATTCATTCGTATAACATGAACCGGTGTGTATGCCTATCTCTCTCTCTCTCTCTCTCTCGCTCTGTCTCTCTCGCGCGAAACGTGAGTGGAGCAGCGTAACGCAGTTTCTTGAGGTGTCACCCGGCAAACCAATTTATAAGACGTTGTCACGTCAATAATGGTCAATGGTCACTATATTATTTGTCACCTATGCATTTTAAAAACAACCCGCATTTGTTAACTTTTACTTAAGTTATTTATAATTTTGTATAACTAGCGGCAAGTTCCGACTTCGCCCGGGTGGACAATTATTTTTTACTTATAAACATTTAATACCCTTCATCGGGGATAACGTAGGATTTTTTCAGAATTGCTTAAATAGGTCCGGTAGTTTCAGAGCCTATTCAATTCAAACAACCCAATAATATCTTTATTCTATAAAATAGTTGTTTGCTCTAGACTTCCTCCACTCAAATGAAGGATTTCACCTCAACAGTGTTCGATTAACCAAGCTTAAAGTAATCGTATTATTTTAATGTCGACTAAATGTAGGCAATCTTTGCGGCCCTATATTACCCGTTTAGGTTGAACATAGTGAATACCTCAATTCGACATTTAATATCTTTAACCAAGTAAGTACCTACCTAAAAATGAATTTGAATTCATTTCCCCCCCCCCCCTTAAAGGGCCGACCCCTCCCCCCCAATTTGGTTCTCTACACTACTAAAGGCAGCATGATACAAAATTTTCAGTTCCTAAAACTTTTGGTTCGGGCTCGGGCTGTGCGTGCATAGAAAATAAGTCAGTCAGACAATCAGTCAGTAATTTTTCCTTTTCATATTTCACGATTTAGCAAAAATAAGTGTAACCGTGGTAAAATAATTTATATAGGTATACTTAAAATTTTGTCGATAGAACCGAAAGCCCTTTTCAATACGTAACTCTTAAGTATCAAAGGAAAAACTTAACTGCTTCTTTCAATAATTTCAAGCCGCAAGCCTATAAAATTTTATTCTTAAGATGTTCAGTGTTATTGTTCTACTGTGTTTGTACTATTTATATTTTTATATATTTTACTAGAGATCCGCCGACGTATTTTTCTGTGCGTTGATGCTTACACAGATTTGTAACTATGCTTTTTTGTTTAATATGAACATTGAACACCTATGCGTCAGTTGTGCATGTGTGCCAAACGTAAATGTGTGCGACTGACAGTACCCCGATAATTATAGCTTAGGAACGTGTTAACACGAGTGTATATGTCATTCTAGAATCTTTTTTTTCTTTATCTATATATATGTCGCAGTAAGATAGATAAAGCCGTAATATAGTTGTATCCCTAGTGATATAATTATATACCGTAACATAGTTATACGAAAGCGATTCATTACTATCTCACTAGGAATATAGTTACAAAACGGTCCAAGTTTAGTGATATACTTATATTACTAGATTAAGTCTAGTGAAATAGCTTTCGGAGTGTGATTTCTATTTTTTTATTTTTTTATTTAGTCTATGTCATCCCACTGCTGGGCAAAGGCCTCCCCCAAATCTCTCCACCTGTCCCTGTCCATTGCCAACGTTTCCCAGTCCCTTGTTGTATTGACTAAGTCGTCACACCATCGTTTCTTGGGTCTGCCTCTTCGGCGATAGCCGTCTGTAGGCACCCATTTGGTGACGACTTGGGCCCACCTCTCTGGATGCATCCTGCAGATGTGACCCGCCCACTCCCACTTCAATTTCGCGGCTTTGTTGCCCACATCAGCGATACCAGTCTTGGAGCGGATGGTAGTATTTCGGATCCTATCACTCCGTTTTATACTTAATATGCTCCGCTCCATGGCCCGTTGGCAGACCTTGAGTTTTTGCTTTTGACTTTCAGTCAATGACCAGGTTTGCGCCCCGTAGGTAAGAATGGGCAGAATGCAAGTGTCGACGAGTTTTCGTTTCAGCGATATAGGCAAGTTGCCCTTCATATACGCTTTCATGGACCAGAAGCTCTTCCAGGCGTTATCGATGCGGCGCTCGATTTCTTTATCCTGCCTGTTTCCGAAGGAGACTATCTGGCCCAAGTATACGTACTCGTTAACGTATCGCATCGCCTGCCCATCCAATACCACAGTGTTTTTGGTAGCGTTTGTCATGATTTCGGTCTTTGACCTATTCATCCTCAGCCCAACTTCAAGGCTTGCTGATCTCAACTGTTCGAGCATGGTCTCGAGATCTTCAGACGTATTGGCAAATAGTACGATGTCGTCAGCGAATCGGAGGTTTGTGAGCGTTTTGCCTTCGATGGTTACTCCTTTATTGCTCCAATCGTCTGTTACCCGTCTAAAAACCTGTTCTAAGGCACTGGTAAATAGCTTTGGTGACAGTGGATCTCCCTGTTTGACGCCTTTATTTATTTGGAATGATGGTCCAGGTGCATGTAACTTTTATTTCTATTAACTAAGCTTAATCAAGTAATATAATGATAACACTAAACTCAATCTAGTAATATAAGTATCTCACTAAACTTGGACCGTTTTATAACTATATTCCTGGTGATATAGTACTGAATCGCTTTCGTATCACTCTGTTACGGTATGTAATTATATCACTAGGGATATAACTATATTACGGCTTTATCTATCTTACTGCGACATATATATAAAATTCTCGTGTCACAATGTTAGTTCCCGTTCCCGTATGGCTTGACTGATTCTTATGAAATTTTCCGAGCATATTGAGTAGGTCTGAGAATCGGCCATCATCTATTTTTCATATTCCTTAGTGATAAGGGTTGTCCACAATAATTTATATGGCAAAACAACGTTTGCCGCTTAAAAAATACAGTTTTTTGTGACGAAAACTTGGATTTCAAAGGATAACTCGAAAATCGGTGGCCGTGTGGTAGGAATTTCATCATTACGTACATTTTAAGCAATTTTAAGTAACCTATTGCGTAAAAACATTGTCAACATCGATGGAATTTTCCTACTTCGAAACAGCTTCGGATTTCCCGATTGTCAAAACTTTGTGATATCGATATATGCGCGATTTATCGCGTAATTCGATCATTTAGCAGGGTAGCATGTCCTATTTTAAAATTATGTCTGATTTTTTTTACCGTCTGTACCTGATCATTATGATTGATGTGAAGAAGTGAAGATGGCACAATAAATAATTACTTACTAATCGAAATGATGAAGTTACATGTCTTTAAAGTTATATGTCCTAAAGAGATCTGGTATCTTTCTACTACCTTTTTAAATCTAACATGTTTGTGATAAAAAGTATAAATACTTAAGACCTAACTCGTATTAGTTAGAACAATGTATCTCATTTACGGTAAAATTATATTATGTAATAACATTATATGATGTCGTGCAAAAATGGCAAGTACCTATTTATGAAATATATATAGCACGAAGATTGAAAAACTGGCTCTTATGCATAGAATTTAATATTAAAATTAGCTTCTATTTTCTGCTCACAATAAGATCTGTATAACGTGGCCTTTTATTCTATACATGTATATTTGGCCTGGAAGACAATGGGGTGAATCGTTTTGCCTTTGCTTCAGAGATGGTACTTTTTGCAGACCTTTCCAAGATATATTTCGTTGAAAATAAAATGTGTATGACTGCATTATATAAATCTGAGTCTAAGCTCATTAGGCAGTTCGATGGAAAACTATGAATTGAATTCATCGGATTTACAAATAAAAAAAATCCATTTCATAGGTTACATCATTGCATTGTATCATTAAAACAAACTACTCATCTAAATTTTTTTTAAAGTTATGTAAGGTTGCTTAACAGATTTTGTGCCTCTATAAACAAATATGAATTTTATTTTGGCTTCCATTTTGAAAAAAAAAGGATTTTACGTAATAATTTTATCTTATTTCCCCCAAATCCAGACCGCTTCGCACAATTTGTAGCCGAATCACTAAAACATAACCTTCCCAACAGGTTCTCCTTCAAAAACCAAATGGCAGCCACCATGGCCCTTGACAGCATTGACGAGGGTGGCCAGAAGGAAATGAACCTTGTTATTTGAGACGCAGAGACTAATTCCGGCGGGGCTGGTGATCAGGAAGCGATGCTGAAGGACCGGGAAAGCTCCGAGGGGTCGCCGGTGGGCCCAGACGAGTGCGCGGGCTGCGGGGGGAGGATACAGGACAGGTGACATTACCTTTGTAATTGTAACTAGCGGTCGCCCGCGACTTTCTCCGCGTTTAAGTTCGACCAAATTTTAAAGTTTTGGCCCAGTCTCGAGATAGTTGATGGAATCAGACGTTCCTTTGCGGAAATCCATGACTAAACCCGACAAAGAGGATTATTTTGCTTTAAATTTCCACTAAACGACGCAAGCGCAAGAACCAAAATACATTTCACCTGAAAAAGCTAGAGCTGAAAGTTTCTGCTCTATCTTTTTCAGGTGATTACAATAGCAGCAGTAGAGCTGCGACTTTCAGCTCCAGCTTTTTCAGATGATTACAGTTGGATGTATTTTGGTTCCTGCGCTGGCGTCGTTTCGTCACATCCGTAGATGTGCAAAAATTTAAGAGTGTTCTTAGTTGCAATGTCGGAAGAAAACTCCAGTTGCTCTTATGCAAAAACAAAATCGCAATTAATTGCATCTGATTGTGACAGTTCTGTGAGTGGATGGACGAAATGTCAAAATCGGACAATTTTATTACGGTTATAAGGGCCCAGTAAAAAGCAACGCTATAGCTGCACTAAGATAATGATGAATCCAATGTTCTGCAAGTGACTCGCCTGTTTTTCAATTATGACATGTTATTTTTCTTATTCTCTTAGATACTACCTGCTTGCGGTGGACAGGCAGTGGCACGGCTCCTGCCTCCGATGCTGCGAGTGCCGTCTTCCTCTCGATACTGAACTGACCTGCTTCTCTAGGGACGGCAATATCTACTGCAAAGAAGACTATTATAGGTGAGCTACCTTCAGGCCTCACGTAGACGATGCCGGAACTGCACCGGCGCTGGACTGAAACCGCGCGTATACGGATAAAATATCGCGCTGAAGAGCCGGACTGACAACGCATACTTATCGTAACGCCTCTGTAAGCATCCGGTTTAGGTTCGCC
The DNA here is from genome assembly GCA_963921415.1 of Pyrausta despicata. Taxonomy (NCBI): domain Eukaryota; kingdom Metazoa; phylum Arthropoda; class Insecta; order Lepidoptera; family Crambidae; genus Pyrausta; species Pyrausta despicata. The sequence goes on along the minus strand of OY992845.1, from coordinate 15,812,849 downwards.
GTTGCGATATCGACGTCGTGTACATTCAGGTTTACTTAGGTTAGTAGAAAAAGCATTTTTCGGGATTCACGTGGAAAGCTCGTGTTTCATGTGTAGAGCTGGTGAATCTTTAATAGTTGTTACGTAATAGATATGTGTAAGTACTTTGCCTGATGCGAATTTTCTTTTAAACGCAGCGTTTTTGCTAAAGCGAACTCAATTTTTTAAAATTATTATTGTTTGCTCCTAGCTCGTGCTTTTATTAATTGCAAAAGAAAATTTAATACGTCCGTTTGTTTTAATTAGGTACCAATTTCAATGTGCTACCCGCCTTTGTAAAAATAAAATGATTCGGCCGGAGTCACTTTTTAAGAATACCTTACGGGCACTCATTTCTGGGTAGGTGAAAGGTATTTGCTACAATTTTTTCTATGATATGCAATTATGAAGCAAAGGAAGGAAGGAAAATATGAATAACTTGAGTTTATATTAACTTAGATTTGCGTTTCGAGTACTTACCAAAACTTTACGAAGCTCGCAAATTTCCGTTTTCGTCGATATTCTTCTATGAAAAGTTGTTTTTTTTTTCTTTATTTATATTTTGGGGCTTTTATCCACATGGATACGACAGTCCCATTGTATCTTCGCTACTACAGAGTTCGAACAAACAAATAAATTTAAAAGTGTAAGTCAAATTAAAAACATTAATTAAAAGTAAATGCTTACTAAGTCAATACTAATAAGCTTAGGTTTCGACGAAAGGAAATCACTATTCGGTCAGTCTTACTAATTTATATATTTTTTTAGCTGCTTCTGATTTTGATTCTGCTAGAATGTTTTGTACTAATCCGACATCTAGAATATTTAATTTAAATTCTTCAAACAATTCTTCTGATTCCCTTTCAGCTTGGTTCTTGACACATTCCATCAGCAAATGTTGTGCATCTTCAATTTTATCACAAGCGCTGCAATTAGTAAGTTGTGTGTGTCATGTATTTCATTGCAATATTTGAAAATAGTTTGTCAGTATTTTTGAATGGTCGGTAAAATTGCTTTCTCGTAGGCTAAATTACACTGTCGGCTTGTGCAGGCAGTTATCATATCGTCACGTAGGGTTCATTCAGGGAGCCACACTCGGCCCTCTGTTTTTCCTAACTAACATTTGTCCTTTTCCCACACCTGTCAAGATGTTGTTTGACATTTGTACAATTATTGATTGAGTGTGTGTGAGTATATTTTATTAAGGCTCATATCACAACAATATTGACAGCTAAGCAGTTTTTTGCCGACAACCTGGAAATTCAAAGGATAAACCAAAAGTTGGAACGAAGTACATACAATCTTCGTAATTTGATACAATTAATCAATTACTCGATAAGATTGAATTGAATATAATTGATCAATGGGCCGAAAGGAAAATTCAGTCAAGTGCATCGATATTATGTACATTGACAATGGTGTAACGTAATCGATTTCGTTTTTTTTTAAATTACATCATTCCACTGCTGGGCACGGGTCTTCATCTTGTTTTTTCTCTCTATCTGTCGCCATGTACCTTGCAAAAGCATTTCGGATTAATACAAATAAATTCTATACACTGAAAAACCCACAAACAAATCCCAATGTAGTAAAATATTTATAATATTTAAAATATTTATCAACACAGCAGGTACCACATTTACGAGCGATAATATTGTATACAAGTAGCATTATTATCGCGATGTCAAGGTTCAAACCTGACGTATGATAACCCATGGGGTACTATGGGGTAAACATATGGTGTAATAATTTCGCTTTGTTATTCTTGACTGCTGAGGGCTCGGTGAGTACACCGATTAGTGGGAATGGGGCTTGATTGACGTATGTCATTTAAAAAAAAACTGACGCAGACAAAATTATGTCAAGGGTGAGCCATTGTCATAATTCTTGAGCTGTTAGTTGAACACGTTGAACAGGATGACAGGTAGATAATACAATAAATTCCTTGAAAGAGGTTATAGAAGAGCTCGTTTGCTGTCTTTTAGGTCATATGACATTACACGAAAACTGATAATTTTTGACATCATATAAAATGTGAGTATTTTTTTCCAAAATAGGTGGGATGTTGCTAGAACTAGAATTAACTCAGTAATTATCAACTTTTGGACCTGATGTCATGTGACTCAAGTGATTGCAAATAAACTCTTCTTCAACCTCTTTCAAGGAATGTATCGCATTACCTGTCATCCTATAGATATATTATCCCAGACAAAATCGAGCATATCATGTATTGTGGTGCGCAACAGAAAGTATTTAGTCTAAAGGTAAATATTTCAAGAGTACTTCATGAAGCAGCATCAAACGAATTGTCGTCACGACACTTCTCGTTTCTTAGAAAGTTAGGTATCGAAATCAATAGTTGAAACAGTACACAGAAACATTGTGTAAAGGCCTTACTTTTGGTGTTAGGGTATATATGCGACTTTCTGTCGCCTATGTAGGTACTCGAGACTGACAGCGAGTCGACCGTCGCGTCGATCGATCGATCGCCATCTAACCTGGGCTTATTAAACTACGACACTTTGTACTATATAATAATCATATTATTCATTTGCAAAAAACATGGTATTTAAAGATGGTACATACAGATAATTAGTGCACAAGTTTTGCTATTGCAAACAGCATGCAAAATTTGTACATTGGCAAAGTAAAATGTAAAAAATGACAATAATTAAGTACAAATTACATAAATAAAATATTGAAATGTGTCATATTAAATTAATTGTATTAGGCTTCATCAATAATATCTTTCATGTCATAAATTATTTCATTAATAAGCCACTATATAGTTTTGATTTGAATTGTTTAATATTAAGTTTTTTATGTCATCTGGAATATTAAAATATTATATATTTTAAGCTCATTGCCAGGCAGCTCTTATTGTATTGAGCAGCAACAAACACCATCTATATGATGTTCATTAATATTTTAGCATTCATGTTATCCTCTTTCTGTTATCAAGTCCATAAAAATGAAATGGAAACGGTATTAAAAATGACTCTTTCAACCGACTTTTTTGGTTTGTAGATATTTGGACAATGCACCGAAACTAATAGAAAAAAATCTAGTTGTAGGTAACTAGTAAGTAGTTTATTTAAGTAGGTAAGTAATATTAAAACATACCTAAAGAAAAACCTGACTGCCACAGGTGGCACACGATACCGCACCTCTCGCAAGCTGGGCGATTGCTTGATTTGTTTCTTCTTCAAGTGTGTTTTAATTTCACATTGTAAAGAAATTTGTTTTGTTAATGATAAAAATATAGAAAATTAATAGGTAAATAAAGCCAGGAGCTTTATTTATCTATTTAAATAAAATACCTAGCGAAGCTGTCTCACAGAATATTGAATAATGTTGTCTTTATACGTACGACGTTCCAAGTGTGTCCGGGGGTCTGATTCCGCTATTCGAATTATTGTAACAAAATTGTTAGTGAATTTTGTCATTTCGTCCAAGCTTGAAATGTTAAAAACAGTAGATACAATAACGATTTTATGACGATTGATCAGCAGAATCAGGCCCCCAGGTCTCGGGAATCTTCAATTCACTCTCGACATATTATATAAAATTGCTTCAGCAGTGAACTTCCAGCCAATGCTAAATTGCAAAGCTAGATGTTGAGCCCGTGTTAGTTTCTGAAGTACTTTGTATTTGTTTCGTGTTATTCTTCAATTGTTATAATGTCCGCGATTCACAAGGAAAGTTTGTCTAGCTGTTATTCTTTTAATTTTTGAAAACACTTAAGAGGCCTAGCACACAATTTTGGGTACTAGCACAAAAACTTGGGTTTCAAGGCATTAATTGAAAATCAGAGGCCGCCACGAAGTAGGAATTTAGTAATTAGGTTCATGCATATCAAGAAATCTGTTGCGTAAAACATTGCTAACGTACAGATTGATGTACTAAACTATTACTCCTTTAAGCCCATCGTGGTTCGTGGAAAACCTGCTCAAGAAGTATGTTGTTACTAAATTCCTAGTTTGTAACACAAACCATAGTCTACTGTATCCATCACTACTCAACACCGATCAAATCAATGGTAACATGGCCACTTGTTCCAGGCTGTTCTGCGTCAAACGCTGCGCTCGCTGCGGCAACGGCATAACGGCTAACGAGCTGGTGATGCGGGCGAGAGATATGGTTTACCACCTGACTTGCTTCACCTGTGTAGCTTGTGGCACACTGCTGTCTAAGGGCGACGTGTTCGGCATGAGAGATGGCCTCGTGTACTGCAGGCCGCACTACGACAGTGCTTGCTTGGACGAGTACTGTGATGAGGACATGAGCGTCTATAGGTGCGTAGCTAGATTATTTGTATACACCAAGTAGTGGCAAAGTTTCTGCCTTACATCCGAGAGGTCCTGGGTTCGAATCCCAGGTCGAGGTAAAATTGTTTCTGAGATTTTCTGCCATGAATTTTCCAAAAACTGCTCGGAGTTGGGGAAGTTGTCGCTGTTACACCCCCGTGCCTCGGAAAGCACATTAAGCCGTTGGTCCTGCGCCTAATCCCTCTTCGATCATGACGGATTGCCATCCCACATAACTTTGAGAGTGAGTGACTTTGACAGTGAGTGCACCTGTGTATTGCGCTCACACTTGTGCACTATAATATCTCCTGCGTAGTTGGCTGATCTCTGTTGCGATTGGCCGCCGTGGTCGAAATCGTCCAGGAGGACTATTATTACACCACAGTAGTCCTGGATACATTCTCCTAGTAACCACTCGCTTGCTGATGCGGAAGAGAGACGTGTTCTACAGCCTGTCTTGCTTCTCCTGTGTAGCTTGTTGTAGCCTGCTGTGTAAAGGCGACGTCTTTCATAAGAGATGGCTCGGTCTACTTTAAGACGCTACTACTACGACAGGCTTGCCTTGACGAGTACTATGTGTGTCGACGACATAGGTGTTTATTGGTAGGTGTATAATACCTCATTTTGTACCTAGTATCCTGGATTCCAGCTTCTGAGCTCCGGTATTTGACCTGGCCATTTGTAAGAGAGGCGTATGTTGAGCTGTGATCGTTTTGCGGTTGATTGCGGTGATGTACATGTCGCTCCCCATTCAGAGTTTAACTTTGGAGAATAGCTATTCAGTAAGTAAGAGAGCAGAGAGAGAGAGAGAACAACTGAATACCATTAATGTGCCAATATTATCAATGTCAATAGAACCAAGAGTAAACTGAAATTGAAATCGCTTTCATTTAAACAATTAACCAATGTTTGTATGTTAAATAACTCTACATATTTCTGTAAACACTGCATTTCGTTTCCTGGAAATCGGTGTTGATTTCTCGGAACAATTAGGAGAAACGCCAGACGAAATATTTAGTAAATAGAATAACTTTCACCATGTCTAGCAGTGAACTAATGGATAGGTACGTAGAAGGAACAAATATGTAAACAAAAAGTGATAAAGTTCCTATATGCGTGCAATATTGTTGGATATTTGGTTCAAGATTATCTCGACGATATAAGGGCAGTCTAGTAAAGTAGTTGGCATCAAAATCGATATACTAAGAAGTAAGAGAAAATGCCATTGAAAAGTAGTATTTCTTACAAAGTCATGTCTGAATAAGACTTAAACTTTTTTTTTCATATATATATATATATATTTTTTATATTTTATCTTATGTGTCATATTATTCTTATTTTTATTTTTTTTTTCGTTTTTTATTTTATTTATTTTGTCGCACCACTCACTAAACATTTCTGCTTAGCCCAAAGGTATGACTGGTAGAGAATGCCCTACGGCGTTAAGTCCACTTGTTGTGCAATAAAGCTAAAATGAATAAATAAATAAACTTTTAATGAGTTCAGCTTTGGCTATTTAATAACAAAGTTCACAAAGTAAAAATCAGTCCGCTTTCTAAAAAATAAAACTAATTTCCAGTACTCTTCACCAGGTGTCAAGAACTCCACAGCGAGGGCGATTCACCTTCCCAATTCTACACGGGAGGACCTAGTCCAAAAGGACGACCTAGAAAAAGAAAATTGGCCCAAGGATCCATCGAAGACATGCAAGTTCAAACCATGAGAATGGCTAGCAATGCTTTAGGTGAGTCAACACACCCTTATTTAATGCCCAGCGGATTACTAAGCGAATTCATAAACATATCACTCTTTTAATTTATCTTTCATAAACACCTTTTCAGCTCTTATCCCTATTTCCACGCTACAGCGAGGCCTTTTTGTGCCACCTTAAAGCTAGCTACGACTCTGCACAGCGACAATATACATATTTTATGGAACTCGATCCGTTAAAATTTAGCAGAAACCTCAGAGGGAAAATCGGGCGACTTCCCCAACGTCCCAGATGTCAATTCATCCCGTAATCACGACTAATGAATAGACGGCGCGCTGTCAACCCTCCCTTTGTCTCGTTCCCGCTCCCTGGAGGGTCGCAGGAGTGAGCGGGAGAGAGCCCCGTTTGTATGTTGGGTCCGCCTTCAGGGTCCGCATTCTGGATTTATTCTTTATAGCGGCGAAATGCGAGGCACTCATTGAGGTGAATTCAGGTTGTGACTCCTCGGCGCGATTAATCATGGCACCGGTTGAACGGAGTATGGACGTCCACGGGTTATTTTTTTAAAGCACGCGCTGCAATTGTTTCTGTGTAACTTGGTATCGATATCGATGCACTTTCGTTTCCCGGATTTTGGAGCATCCGTGTTTTGTTTTTCCCTGGTGCGCTTTCAGTGCTCACAGGTGACTTCGATTTTTATGTAACCAGCTTTTATTAACTTGCTTTGTTATTGTATGTTTTTAATTCCGCCGGGGCAAATACTTTTATAGCAACAAAGCGTTTTACGAGTTACGCCGCCGAATTCACGTTTACGACTCGCGTCCATCAATCAAGGTGCTATTGTTTTTTATTTGTGGTTAGTTTTCGGGTTGTGCCTATATTGGATTATGTTTACGTGTATCCGAGAACGTTATGACTTTAATTTACATTGCATTAAGTCGTTTGTTTTGAACGTTAAACGAACATAAATCAAGACGTTCATATATTCTAAGCTATCTAATTTAATAACATGTTTAAATCCTTAACTTCTCGTTCTTAATAAAATTTTGATTTCGTTTTGAGCTATCGAATCAACAGTGATTTTTAAAACCGTATTTAAACCCGTTTTTACTGTATTTGCAATATTGGCTCGATATCATAAAATCTTTCGCACGCTCCCAGACAACGCTAAGCGCCTTGTTGTGCCAACAGCGCCACTCGAGCGGGCGCGTGACGGTTATAAAGGGAACTAAGTGTCCTCGAAATATTTTACGTGACGTATCGACGATCGGATGATTGCAGAAGATTCGATGCAGCAGTTTTTTTTTAAATGGGTGAATGCAAGTCCGACTAATTTCGAGGGTTTCTTGGCTTGTAGGATTTTAAACGATGAGTCATATCATAATAGCCATTTATTTCTGTATAAATACTACTTGTCCCAAGATAAACTCGGGACAATTTTGAAATTTTCATCTAACTTGGATTTGGGCAGAAAAACGGGTGGTTTGGTCTATTCACTAGATCCAAATGTTTTCCTAAGTTTCGTTGGTGGGTGTTGATATAAAGAAAATATCTCAAATAAGGCATCTGCATAAAATGCTGAAGTTTTACCTTGATGCCTCACACAAAACACCTGGCTAGATTAAAGTAAACTTGACAAACGAAAGACGTATTAGATCATTATGTCATGTCTAACGTCTTGGAATGCAAAAGCGTCTCTCTGTTTTACAAAGCAGCTTTAACTTGTGCCATAATAGGGGTGAAAAAAAATTTATAAAGCATTTTAGCTACCTACCCACTAACAATTCGTTTTGTGTATAGAAAATATACCGTGCAAAATATGTTAGGTGGTTACGTCGCACTATTATTTTTCCAGATTTGGCGCTTGTAAAAATGTGACTCAGATTGATACACCAAAGGCAAACAGCTTTTAGATTAATAGCTCAGCGAAAGTAACGTTTCTTCCGGCATGATGGACTGAAGAACTTGTTGTGGTTGTAGGATAGAATAAAACATACACAATATGGGAGGCTCTTTTGCAGCATTGAAAAAAATCAAATTAGACTAATCCGATTTACATAAATTAAACAATAGATCTAATAGGGCCTTTTTGCGGGGAATGCTTAACGCATGCTCTCCAACTCGCAGGGGAGTAAGAGTTATGTGGGACTCCTACCATTTAAGAATGGTAGTTTACCCATTAAACCCAGCGGCACTTGCACTGCCTGAGTGGCAGTGTTATGAGAAATCGGCAGATCCTTAGACGTCCACAAAACTGCCGACGGCCCGTCTTACACGGCGGGCCCTAATAGATCTAATAGGGCCTGGATCAAAATAAAAGATGATAGAAGTCGATTGCGCTTTTCGCCTTCTCGTGTAATGTCACAATTTGTCTAGGAGCCCTGATAAATTCAATTTCTACATTAAACCACGTGTGTTGTGTGTATGTGTACAGCTACCATACGTCACTTATTCACACTCCCAGTTCAGCGTTCAGCGTTAATTAGCGATCAGCTAATTGCGAAGCGCGACTGAACTCAAAATTAATTAGGGCAGAAGGTTCTCGAAAGCAGACGTTTGTCAATTCAACCGGTAACAATAATAATAATTTTCGTGCTTGACAGATTAGGCATTTTTTTTCTTTAAAAAGGGTCAAACGTAAGTAATATTAAATGATAGATATTTTGAAATAATCGATGTTATGTCGATGGTTGGGTCGGAGGGAAGTAGGTAGCTGCCATCGGGCAGCACAATATCTGCGGCGTCCGCTAGTATCTCGTAGAAGTCTCGTACAACCAACGACCTTAATGAATGAGAATTAATTGTAGTCGATAAAAGGTTTACCAAGTTTGGGTTTTAGGCCCGAGTCGTCACCAAATGGGTACAGACGGCTATCGCCGAAGAGGCAGACCCAAGAAGGGATCGACTAGGTCAATACAACAAGGGACTAGGAAACGTTGGCAATGGACAAGGACAGGTGAAGAGATTTGGGGGAGGCCTTTGCCCAGCTGTGGGATGATATAGGCTAAATAAAAATATAAAAAAAGGTTTGATTTCACTAAGTGTAAACGCAATCTTGTGAAGTAAGCAACTTCAACATTTGGAGATGTGTCACGCTCGTGTGAAGTCGAGCGATGGCACCCGAGTAATATCTCAGTCGGCACTGACCTATTTTATATTTTGACGACCAATGTGCTGTAGTGGCGTGCGCATCAGTCTCAGGGTGCCGCTATCTCTGAAGTCTCGAGTTCGATCCTCGGACGGAGACGTTGAAAATTGGTTTTCTATGTTGTCACTGGTCTGGGTGAATGCGGGTTCTATGTTGTTTTCTATTTCCATAACACAATGATTAAACTACTTGCTTGGGGATCTAAGCAATATATGTGATTTTGTCCCCATTTGGCATTGCTATTTCAGTATTATTCCTCACCTTCTTACTTGTTGTCAAGGGCATTTTTTTATGTTGACACCACTTCGTTAGATTTTAATATTGACGATTAGATCAATCAAAAATTACTCGTGTAGTGGCCAAACCGATTCTTCCAAGTGAATAAACGAAAAAAAAAACAACGCGCAATGACAGGTGACGGCTTTCCCTCCAAGTCGGCTATTTTTTGTTGTTTGTGGTCGATTATTATTGTTTATTGTTATTAGCTTTTTGTTTCTGCTTATCTGTGATCTTTGGCGGCTTTTTTGTATCTTTAGTTTTTTAATTAGCGCATAGGGTGTTTTTTTTTTCTTATCGGTATTAATGTGGAGTAATGGGTGTTTAGTTAGGGCTCGTGGGTAAGCGTTTTTTTATAGTTTGGTTTATTGAATATCGTCGTAGTTCAGATACGGTCGGCTGGTGTCAATAGTGGTTACGTCTTATGGTTAAGTAATTGGCTATTTGGACATTTGATTGTGCGTTTTGATATCTTTTAATGATTAACGTTTGAGGGTTTCATAAAAAAAGTTTGAAAAAAAATATGACGTGTAACAGAATTAACGCCTCTTTAGGGGTGATTCTATTGCTAAAATACAATAACATTTATTTAAATCAACTCCCTAGGTATTTTGTTTTTTAAATTATTTTTTGCAATCTATTGTTTGTGTAATAACATAATAACCTAATAACTCATTAAAGATGGTATTATAGTACCAACAATATCAGCTATTAACGGTTTTCTGTAAATGAAATGAAACATTTTATTTCAGAAACAGTTTCCATACATTCTTATTTTCATTTTACTTTCATTTCCAATATCAAATATGATGCTGACTGCTTAATTAAGTAACCGCCCAAGTTCTCAATGATAACATCAAACTTAGCTACTAACATAACAATTTGAATACCGGGTATCGTTTTGGTGAACGTTACCGAATCATTTTATTAAGAATTTGAAGAATTTTTAGCTTTACGCTTCCGTACTTGGTTTATCAGTTAACTAAGGAAATTCCACGTGTGAAACTAAATCTTAGACAAAATGCGGAACAGAAGCTTTAAAGAATGAAACACTTTTAAGAATAAAATACGTGAGTTTAAAGAAAAAAACTAAAATGATGATTGTTGTTTAAAAAAACTAAATTACTTGAATTAAATTCGAGAAATTTTAGAAGGCGTGACGAAGTGACCACATAGTGTCATTATTCAAAATCGAATCCAACACAATTTGCCTACTAAAAAGTATTTTTCAACAAATGAATAACAGGCTCCATATAATATGTAGGTACGTACATAGTGATCGATATTTACGATAATGCGATTCTCATGCCTTTGTACTTTTTCCGCACGGTAATACGTATATTTGCGGTGCTTGTGGTGCAGTTGTGCCAACGCTTTGGTAGTGATACCAAAAGTTAAGCAACCTGAGGCGCGGTCATGTTTGTGATGGTTGACCATTCTGGCCATACAAGTGGCATCTATTTACAAGCATCTCCGTGCTTAGTCAGGCACGTTAAGCTGTTGGTCCCGGTTTATATCGATAGATATTAGTCTTTAAACCTGGTCAGTGGCCCTCAGGCAACCTAAGGTGCGGTCATGTTTGTGATGGTTGACCATTCTGGCCAAACAAGTGATCACGTGACACGTTAAGCTGTAAGTCCCGGTTAATATCGATAGATATTAGTTGTCAAGCCTGGTCAGAGGCTCTCCACCCCTGTGGGATCTCCACCTTGTCGTGGTGGGGGGGCTCAGTAACCGTGGCTATGCCACCCACGGTGAAGCTAAGCGGGATCCCGGGAGGGAACGCTCCACGTGGGCTTGGGGAGGCCTGCGCAGGATGCGGCCAAGGGTGCGGGTGTGGGAGACAGTTTTGGCTGTCCCTCGCAGTCGGGTGCGGGAGGAGAGACGTCTCGGTGTGTCGTTGCCGTGCGGCCTATCTCCCGCGACCAAACGGGGGCGCACTGTTGGATGGTGCTGCGGTGGGGGGGGGGCACAGAGGAAGAGGAGATGCGGTGTGTCGTTGCCGTCCTCCCTATCCTCTGCGGCCGGGTGGGAGTTGGTCTTGGTAGCGGAGCCCAACACCTTGCTCCGCCGCCAAGGAGTTTGTGGCCCTCGGGCTATCCGCCGGGGTGCCGTTGTGAATGCTCACGCGACCCCATGGCACCCCCCACAATGGCGGAGTGGTGGAATGCGCTGTGGTTTTAGTGGGAATTACGGCCTTGCACATCAGCCGTTGAGTCCCACATATCCCCCTGCAGATCGGTGGGGGCATGCGTAAAAGCATTTCCACAGCGAGAAAAAAAATGGTCAGAGGCCCTCGGGTTCCCTCAGTTTAGTAACATCTGACAGTAGGATCGGTCACTTACCTTACAAACACCCCTCCACCAATCTGCACTGAGCCCGCGTAGTTGAAGTATGGCTCCTATTACCTCATAGTTGAGGTGAGGCAGCAGTGGGACGTATAAAGGCTGATGTGAGAATACGTATGAGCCAGCCTATGCCTAGGTGTATAATAGTAAGATCAAATAACTGTTTGCTCTGATTCATTTTATGACAGCCACAAGATATTTCGTATACGAATTTCAAACTTCGACTGGTCCGCACCACAAGTTGCGTTCGATTGGTGATCGGTCTAACTTTTTACGAACGTGAACTCCTTTGGATTGTACGAGAATTAACCCCTTGGAGTAAATAGAAGAGAAATCGTTCATTTGCAAGAATTTAACAAATTTGCAATTCTACAAAGGTTTTGTACAAAATAATACAAAAATAATAAAAATACAAAATGCAGACATTGCGTCATCGCATTTTTTCGCTGAAAGATATACAGACAGATAGACATAGTTAAGATTAAATTAATAAATATTTTAAAAGTTTTCCTTTTAAATTTTACTTGCCATCTAAAGCTTGCGTTAGTCTGTGGATCTACGTATTTATAGGCCAGTCATCAATGGCTGTATCGACGCATATCTGCAGATCCATGTTAAGAGATACTGCAGCATTCCGAACGGTGGGTATGCCCACATTGCTTGAACAACCTACTGGAGTTTTTGTAGGTACTACATAGTTTGGCTATGGTATGCATTGCATTTCCCATTGATATTTCTGCGTTTTAGTGAGTCAGTAGCGATAGATCGATCCAGAAGGTACGTCAGCGCGACAAAGCACTATATGTAAACTATGATTCAGTTAGTTTAAATCTTCCATTAAATTTATCCTTACTATATAGTTTTGACTATTTTTGAATTGTCGTTTTGTAACTTGTGCTAATGACCTACCATAGTGTTGCTGATGGTGAAATACCGTAAAATTGGTCAAACCATTTTATTTCATAAGCTTACATTTTAATTTAAAAAAAAATTAAACTTACGCCTGACTTAATGGTTATTTTTTCCAATGCAATATGAATCCTGAGCTATGTTTGCGATATGAGAATATTTCTAAAAACATAAAAGTATAGGGCTCCTGAAGTTACATTGATTTGTAGATGCAGAAAACAGGTTCCATAGTGTAAGTGATAATAGTAAGATCCATCCATACTAATATTATAAATGCGAAAGTAACTCTGTCTGTCTGTGTGTTTCTCAATCACGCCTAAACTATTGAACCAATTTGCATGGAATTTGGTATGGAGATATTTTGATACTAGATAGTAGACACAGGCTACTTTTTGCTGCGGGAAAATGACGCATTCCCATTGGAAAATTTAAGTGGGCCGATCGCTTTTTCGCCTAAACTACTTAACATATTTAAATGAATTTGTTAAGTATTTTTCGCGTTTATAACGCTATTTTTTAATTTCGAAAAGACAACACTTGAAAAATTATTTTTCGGCTCCAGTCATCGGGGAGGGAGCCGAAAAAAGATTTTTTAAGTGTTGTCTTTTTGAAATATTTAAATGAAATTTGGTAAAGAGATAGTTCGAGACTTAAGAAAGAACATGAGTTACTTTTGACCTCGGGAAAATAACGCATTCCCATGGGTTTCTCATAGTTTTATTTTCTGGTCGCTTTCGCGCCTAAATTACCAAAGATTTGAATTATATTTGGATAAAATTGGTATTACGGGAAAACAACGCATTCCAAAATAAACTACCTAACCCAGACGAAGTCGCGGGTAAAAGCTAGTAAGTGATAATGGTCAGATCCATACTTATATTATATCAAACCAGTCTAGGTAAATAATCACCGTTAAAATCTGTATTGGCGCCGTAACTGAAACTTACTTTACTATTTGGAGACCATAGGAACAGGTTACAATAGTGACAGATCAAGATACTATGTTATATTATAGTGGCGGTGCGCCGCTCTCACCATACGCCTGTATAACCTATAAGTTTTCAAGGTCTACCGAAATTTGTTTATGGCTCTCGCCAAGGTATAAGCTTAAGCGATTTAGGGGTTTGGATTTTGACTGTCTACTTTAAGTGAATACATACTGCTAATAGTCAAATATCTGTTACCGCCAGCGCCTGCGGCATACTGTCTTAGGAGGGAACAACGTTTGTGAAATCTTCACATTCTCTAAAGTTTAAGTAAACTAAAGTTTAAATAGAACTTAAGCTAATAGTCCAGGAGTTATAGAGTACTTAGCATCTCACACAACTCTAACTTCATCTAACACCCGAGGTAGTAAAATATTTATGAAAAAATAACCATACATTTTCGTTTGTAATTCTAGAGCAGTGCAAAGAACTCCATGAATCACATAGATCATGTCATAATTACTTACATTTCGATTTCTTTTACGTTTTCTTAAATAAATAATGCTTCGGTCTCAACTTCTTACAATAAAGGTTTTTTCGCAAAAGTATTCAAGCTAAGTATTTTCGTATCCAAGCTGAAAATCAGGTTAAAATAATATTTTTTTGGATATTTAAAAAAACAAATACCTCCTGTCTCTTTAACCTTGAACCACCACAAAATGGCGCCTATCAGTGCAATAAAATATGTATTCCCGCAGGCTTCTTTTTTTACGACGAATCGTTAATATCGAAGGCTTTACAACCCACATGCTTTATTACCCGTTTTATAAGAGAGGAAAAAAACGTAAATGTAAAGCCGGTAACATGTTAATTCAGCCTATAAAATAAAACATTAAAGATACGCAGTGGTCAGTTTACAGCTAGAGTTTATACATCTTCGAATTATCTGTTTCAAATGTTATTCAATAAACTTTAACAACTCTAGCTCGGTGAGGAATTTTTCGTTTTCTTAAAAAAAAAAACACAAACGGTGTTTACTTTTTTTTTAAATATTTTGAGCTTATAGTTGATGAAGTTTTCATTATGCGTAACGACCAGCTTCGAAATTTAAACTGAAGTATACTCGTAATGTTAAATTTTTGTATTTTTTTAACAATTACCTGAAGAAGCAATGACAATAGTGACTGAGTTTGTTCTGAGCGCTAGCCCTTGACCCGAAGCAGTGCTAGTGCTAATTTCTATGTTGGGACGTGTAAATGTGCTATTTGTGGGCTCCATTTGCTAAAATCAATCTTTTTTTTTGAAGACACATCTCTTATTTGCGTTTATAATCATGTGTGTAGGGAGTGATCCCTGGAACTAAAGAACCAATTATAAATATTTATTTTACCAACACCACAAGAACGTTATCCGTGCCTTGAAAGCTAAGGTGTTTTTTTTTATATCGGTAATATTTTGAGGTGAAAAACGTATACGTATCATTTGAACGTTTAAGAATTGCTCTGTAAGCTTGCACGTGTCTGTAATAAATAAATAAAAAAATCATATACCCGGACGAAGTCATAGTTTTTCATATACTTTTGGACACCTTGTTTAGATTCGAATCTATTTCGACATAATACGAAGCTCATTATTAGTGACACCGAATGTGACACCCGGACAACGTCCGTCCCGATAACCATTGTCTCAACAATACCAATTTCAGAAAGGAAACCTCAAGCGAACTGACAAACACAGCCCAAAAGAGACTAATAAAAAATAATTGTGTGCCGCTCCCTCGCGTTTAAATCACTCAAACGGTCTAATATATTTAATTATGAATTTAATAATTAGCTGGACTCGCGCCGGCGACTTTTTAAGGCGATGCACCACCCAGGAACTTTTGGGGCGAGAAGCAAATAAATTAAAAGCCCACACTGCACCCAAAGCCTGTTAACCAAAACCACCTAACAATATTCGAGTAAAGATTCAAAATGGCGTGGCTCGTTCCAAAACAGAAGGGTCGTACATTACATTGTATCATTTAGATCAAAAATATGTCCAATTATCGGGGCATCCATCATACAATGTTATTTGTTTTGACATCCATGTAAGTGGTCAGAAATTGTCCGTTCCTCGTATGCGGTTTCCGGTATTTTTTGTGTTTGAAAAAAATATATATATCTGTGAGGATTATCGCAGTTCCGACTGGGTGAGGTAGGTAAACGTAATTAATTACGAATGAAAATTATCTGCGATTTGAAAAAAATAAACGAATTGTTAGAAAAGGAAACAAAGTTCATTAATTTATATCTTGATCAAATAACTCGAATTATTTCTTTAAAAGAAGAGTGGAAGCTCTTTTCTGACTAAATACTTTACTATACCTACGTGCCTCCCTTGAACTGCAACTTTGAAATACTACCTGTTGTTTAAACAAAGTGAGCTTAGCTTAACTTAGATTTCGACCAAGTAAGTGTGTGATGTTCTTTGACATCGAGCAAATTGATAAGGTGTATATGATATCCAATGATTTAAACAAATTACGTCCCTGTTAAAGAATAAATATAAATATACAACGACATCACATACATTAATCTGACTTCGTGGTAAAAAGCTAAAGCACTTGTGTCACAAATATCAGAATCAACAGTGATATTACAAATAAACTTAAATAAATACATATAACACCCAGACCAGTACAAACAGAGGTGTTCATGCACACAAATGTTTGTACAGTGCGGAGATCGAACCCGCAACCTCTCGGTCAATTGTCAACTTCTTAACCATTACACCAAAGTGGTCGTCAAACGAACATATTAGCACATTGATATTGTGACAACTATTTACTTAACAACAAAAAATACTTAAGTGGTGAGGAAGGCACAGGTCTCTTACAATTGCTGTTGTTTGTTTTGCAGTAATATGAAAAAGCACATTTTTTTTGTACGGAACACTACAAACGCCAGTGCGTCTCGCAATTTTTTTTCATCCAATCATCGTGGACCCCGTCTCACTTGGATTCCTCCCGGAAGCTGTCCCTATTAGCGAAACCAACTTGCGGTGTGACCGCAAGCTGCTACCGGTGTTGTGGTCTTGGCTCTTACTCTACATGAGACGTAGTTAAGTTCTTTATGAAACTTATCGCACTCACTCGCACTTAACCTGTAGGATCCAAGATCATCAAATTTCTTCCTTATCTTGGATGATTACAGGTTAAGCGTGTGGAGTTGTTTCATTGTTATCTCGCTTTTGGTCCACAAGAGGTTGAGTAATACTGATATTATACCTCTAGAATGGAGAAGATTTTTGTGTCTCTACCTTAAATAACCTAGGCACCGAGACTTTTAATGTACAATATACGTCTTGGACAAAAACCACGCAATGACAGGCAAGTAAGCATAGTACCCCTCTAACACGTGTAAGTGTATTAAGGGTAAGTGTAATAAGTTTTTTTACAAAAATGTATATTTTTTTAAACGTAAGTAACATTTTATCCTATTATTGTATTTTTTCATAATTCACCGATTAAATATGATTGCCTCAAAAAAAAATTGCTGTTTTTAGAAGGTTACAGCTCCACATCAGAAATAAAAATCTTCTAAATGGGATATAGCGTAGTAATAGAAGTATTTTTTATATGATGTGCGATACAAATAAACAGACACACATCCTTACAACTGTCATGTATTCTGCTATCGATTCTTAGCCCCCCTTAGCCAAGTTCTAATTACGAAAGATCTTTCATGTGCAGACTGCCTGGTTTTAGCGTTATTAATACAAAAATTTAACTTACCTTATTATACAAATATTTTAATAAATTTTTCAGTTATTTAATATCAACCCTAAAATTTACGTTCGTTCATACATTTACTCATTCATCACTTGTCGGATAAAAAATTTGACAATCAATCTTTCAATCTCCCCCGTTTTCATACATTCTGTCAAGCGTTGTGTTTCCAGTGGTCAATTCATCCAAGTTAAACATATTTACTTATATAGCGCACTCATTGTGTGATTTGTCGCTCAGTGTCAAAATGCGTCCAGCTGTCATAGCCTTTGAGGGACTACTAAACCCGAGGCAAATGTTCTTCGCGTGCTCACTAACTCAATAGTGGGACAAGGACCGCTGGAGATTTAAACCAGAACGACGTCTTTTAGAGTATCCCTTTGGTCCATCTCCTTGGTTCCCGCCACTGTAATTGGAGGCTGAAAAACTGGGATGTGGTCGCGTTCAGCGAAATTGCTTCCGAATGTCGCTAAAAACAATTTGTTTAATGCTTCATTGGACACGTCATCGGCCGATCTGTGCCCGGATTCGGAGATGCTGTTCATTAACCTATAATATATAATTCTCGTGTCACAAAGTTCGTTCCCGTACTCCTCCGAAACAGCTTGACAGATTCTCATAAAATTTTGTGAGCATATTGATTAGGTCTGAGAATCGGCTAACATCTATTTTTCATACCCTTTAGTGATAAGGGTTGTCCACCCTTTATATATGGCAAAACAACGTTTGGTTAAGGTTTATTTGTAATACCACTGTTGATTCTAATATCTGTAACACAAGGGCTTAGACTACTTACCACGGAGTCAGATCAATGTATGTGATATTGTTGTATTATATATACTTATATACTGATTTACTTATTAATATAATTTGTTACAGAGATCCTCCACCGCGGTGACCTGTCCTCGTCAATGGAGTCTCTCGCGTACGAGTCGTCCGTAGCGTCCCCTGGCAGCGTCTCCAGCCACACCCAAAGAACGAAGCGCATGAGGACCAGCTTCAAGCACCACCAGCTTAGGACTATGAAGTCGTACTTCGCCATCAACCAGAATCCTGATGCGAAGGACTTGAAGCAGCTGGCTCAGAAGACTGGGCTGTCGAAGAGAGTGCTACAGGTTTATCCAATTTGTATAATAAGCTATGAAATTAATAAACAAACTGTTCAGCTATGGAAAACTTCGCTTTGAACGTAGGTAGCTTCTCTTTGACTGTTAATTTGCGCGTAGGTTTGACTAAACTTGAAACAGTTTTTTACTTTTTGGGATGACACTTTTATTTGCTAAACGAAAAGTAACGCAACTTCCAAAATTAGTAGGAAGCAGGTTCATTTGAGCATACATATATGCAGCCAATAAAATATTTTACATATACTTTTGAATAGTTGTGGTTATCTGATTTTCTGTATGGTGTAAGCAATTTTACCATTCCGCATCCCTACCTTTTGCAAACAATTATCTTTCACCCACAGGTCTGGTTCCAAAACGCTCGAGCCAAATGGCGTCGGAACATCATGCGTCAGGAGTCCAACGGGAACCCTGGCCATTCCAGCAACGGGGCCATCGTGGGAACCGCTGTCCCACCCCCAAACGTTGGTCCGAGCACCATGTTGCTATCAGACCCTATGCCCATGGACGATATGAGGGTGAACACCCCACATCCTCACCCCATGACGTTCAGCGAACTGTACTGACATCACGATATTGGTGGTGGGTTTAAACAGGAATGCCTGTAGACCGGCCAAGGTTTCTTTAAATTGGTGCATAGTCTTGTTGATCCAAGAATGTTTTTACGCAAGCTTGCCCAAGTACTGGTATTTGATTTCGATATGCTTCTCAACTGTAGACTTTTAGCACTGCAGTGGTGTAACGTTTTTAAACTTCGGAGGAAAATTTTCGGACTGTAGGTTAAGATCGATTGATGAAAGTAAAGTGTAAATATACCAAGCCATTTACAAAATGTGACTTGAAAGTGTATTAATAGTTAGAAGGAGCATTAAAACTAGTATTGATTTTTTGTTGTGGTACAGATTTGAACATTCAAGTAGAATACTGTATTCCGATGACGAAATTTTTTATAAAACTGTTCAAGCTGAGGCTAAAATTGTAGCAGTGTTTACTATGTTAAGCGTCGTCTGTAACATAAAATATGTCTTCACTTAAGTTTGAATAATGTGTTGAAAAAAATTGATAATGCTTCGTTTTATATGCCTATGTGAAGTTTGATTGTAAATAACTGTAAGATCAAATTTTATCAAGAAACTAGGCTAGTTGCATACGGATTGTTTGCAATTTACCTATGTGCGGCAAATTGCCTTATAACACCTATCCAATATATTTATTTAGCATACAATATCTCCATGCAATATGGGTGTACACTGTGAAAATATCAGTTTATTTTCTTTCAATCGTTTTTAATTTAACTTTGTTAATTTCTTTAACCCTAGATTCTTATTACCTATGTGTATAAATATAAATGTATTTAATCAAAACTAAATTAAGTAAATAGGAGTTTTATGTATCATTAGAATATAAGAATAAAATGTGTGTAAAATACATTCCTTTAGGGATTTAAAGATAAATACAGTTAAGTTTAACGAAGTGATACTAGTCAGAAGTTAGTTATTTATCCGTTAACTAACAGTTAGGGACAGTAAAATAGCGTTTCATGTTATTTATTTGAATTCCTAATGTGACGTGAGAAAATTAGTTGGAAATTAATATAGGTATTCGGCTGCGTAAAATTGATTACTGCATGCAGTTATCAAAAGAAGTGGTGTATTTTTTTTTCTTTATGTTTCAACGAACACTCCAATTACCTAGCCCGAAACTAAGGTTTCCCTTGTGCTATGGTGGCTAGAATAACGGACAGAAAAACAAAAATTCTTTGATTATGAAAAGTTACTCGTAAATGGAATTAAGAACTATAGAGCACTCTAAATATTCAACAACATTTTTACAGGATCCTTTTTAAAGGATCCGTCGCTATCCGGTAGCGACGGTACCGGATATGTATTATTCACACAGCACAGCACTGGTCCGATAAACGGATTAGTTATACTTAATCCGAAATACTGTATTTTGTATGAGCTGGCTCACACAACTACATACGCTAATAACACATACGCTTAAACGAACCTGTGAAACGGGTTGCTGCTTATTTTGTCGGCTCGGTATGTTCTATTGAATCCGGATATTGTATTTCTGGGAACTCGTTCATACGTATATACGTACGCTATTGACATATCACATACCTACTATATTATGTCCTATCCTAACTTCCCATTTCCAAAAATCCTTGCAAGCCCTTTTCAAATGTTTTTTTTTTAAATAAAATGAGTGTCTATTAACGCGGAGCTATAGGCTAGATGACACCACCAATCGTTGACATACTCTTTATTATCTTTCAAATCGGTCTGACTCCATAGGTTTTGTATGGGAATACAAAAATGTGACGTTACGGTATTGTATCAGAAATCGGACTCAATTGACCTATTATTTATTGAATTTTTTGTGTTTGCTGTTGAAAATTGATTTCTACAGCTTTTTGGAAATATACTGGTTATATTAACTTCATAGGGCATATGTTTATTAACGCCATGGTCTTGAAAATATTTAAGATATGTGTCATCATGCCTAAAAATAACAAAAAAAATCATCTCAAAGAGGCACGGAGGTAGAGTCTGTGGTTGTAATTTTTACTACTAAAAACACTTACCTCCTTGTAGTAACCGGAAGTGTCGTGACGACTTGTCGTCTGCTGCTGCTGTAGGTGTCATGTAGCTGGATTCCTATCCGCACCTTATGCGTTATGTTAGTTTTTAAAGAAATGTGACATGGTACTTAACAGCACATCAACATTCCTTTATGCTACGTTCGAAAAAAAACTACTCTTGGGTAAGAGAGTATCTGGGTAGATAGAATTTGCTTTAAGGCACATATGTTTATTCTGTCTCTATTTATTTAGTACATAAATAGTGGTAGATAAAATTATTAAGTAGGCGACCTATTTTTAAGAAAGGATGTATGTAGGTAGTGTAGATTTCAAAACCCATGGTAAATAAATGTAAAGAGGTTATAAGTAGTCTAGTTGGTACGTAGTAGTATAACATATTTATACTTGAGAATGAATTAATATATTGAAATTAAATATCGAGTTGTTTTTTTTTAAATATACAACAACATCTCATACATTGATCTGACTCCATGGTAAGTAGCTTAAGCACTTGTGTTACAGATATCAGAATCAACAATGGTATTACAAATAAACTTAAATAAATACATATAACACCCAGACCAGTACAAACAGACATGTTCATGCACACTAATGTTTGTACAGTGCGGCGATCGAACCCACGGCCTCTTGGTTCATAGTCAACTTCATGACTATTACACCGAAGGTTTAGGTGTTATTTTATGACATTAGCTTTTATTTATGTCGTAACGGTAATCATAATTGCCTATATCTGAACAAGATCTCAAATTACACACTACTCAATAAATTTAGTTGATCAAGGTTATATATATCTTCAAGTACACACAAAAAAGGTACACAAGCTACTAAGCATTAAAAGCCACTTCTATATTCAGAATCAATATTACCTTCTCAATTTGTTCTTAAGTTTCTCTTTACTTACACTACAGTAAATGAGAGCTGATTCGTCGAATAAGGATAAAATACAATAAAATTCATTTATTTCTGTAAGTAGGCTAACAACTAGCACTTTTACACGTCCCAACATATAAATTAACCCTACCACCGCTTCGGGACAATTTGGGCCAGTGCTGAGAAGAAGCGGCGCAAGAAACTCAGTCACTTTTGTCATTGCCTCTTTTCAAAATTGATTTACAATAATTGTAATTGTTTACATATATCTTTGTCATTTATATAATCATCAATTTTATAATATCCTTTTGACATTAATACATCTTTTACAACTGTTTTGAATTTATCTAAAGGCAATGAAATTAAATTTTCAGGTAATTTATTAAAAAATGATATACATCTACCCATAAATGAGTGACTAACTTTATGAAGCCTAAAATCTGGAACGGCAAGCCTATTTTTTTGTCTTGTGTTGAAGTTATGCAAATCGCTATTTTTAGGAAATAAGTGTAAGTTTTTTCGAACGTAAATTAGGTTTTCGTAAATGTATTGCGAGTAAACTGTAAGTATTTTAACTTCTTTAAACAGTTCCCTAAGTGTTTCATTTGATTTAAGTTTATAAATAGCCCGCACGGCTCGTTTCTGCAATACGAAAATTGTTTCTATATCTGCAGCTGAGCCCCATAGTAAGATGCCGTATGACATGATACTCACTGTGAAAATAACTAAAATAAACTAGTCTTGCCGTTTCAACATCAGTCAGAAACCTTATCTTTCTTACAGCGTATGCAGCGGAGCTTAGTCTCTTTGATAAGGTCACGATACGAGGACCCCACTGAAGCTTATCATCCAAAGTGATTCCCAAAAAAGTTGCAGTATTTGAAGTAACTAGTTGTTCATCCTTAACAACAACTCTTGTTGGAACTTGTCGGACATTGGGCATTGTAAACTTAATGCATTTTGTTTTGGTAGCGTTAAACAATAAATTGTTATTTATTAAATATTAAATATTTACATCGTCAAACGATTCTTTACCCCTTGGAGTTTTACTATATGTATAGAGCAAAGTCGCACCCGCGTCTGTCCCTAATATGTCTGTATGTAAGTATGCTTAGACCTTTAAAACTACTAAACGGATTTAGATGAAGTTTTTTTTTAAATAGATAGAGCGATTCAAGGGGAAGGTATATATGTATAACAACATGTTAAATATATTAGAGACCCGAATTTCATGCGGACGAAGCCACTGGCACAACAATAAGAATGAGATTCAATAAACTTCCTTGAAATTCTTGATCTCATTAGGAAAAAAAAATATTGCACAAATAGTCCAAGGACTAACGGTGGATGTGACTAAATTAGATCAAACCTAAATCGTTTTCGAATTTCTGTCTAACATCAGTTCATTAAAATTTCGGTTTTCAGCAATAAATCTTAGGAAGATATTTTAACAAGCCGCAATGCGTTTCGGTGGCGGGCGATATATCGGTAATCAAGATCGATTCGACATAATTCTGTGGCTAGGGCCTGATTAACGAGTCTATTAGATGAAGTCGGGTACCATACGTAGATCAAACCAAATAGAGGAAGATACGGTAGGTACATCTTTTGAATTTTCAACTTAAAAAAGGGCCGCTCAAGCACACACAAGTGTAAACAACTCGCAGTAGGACGACGACTATGAACGAATCAGATCCTATGTGTAGGTACTTATAAATAATAATATGTATTCTTATATAAATTTATTGTTTATTTTATACTAGTATCTCCCCGCGACTTCGTCCGCGTGGAATCCCTTCGTTTTCACAATCGCGGTCGAACGGGATAAAAAGTACACTATGTCCGTTTCCTGGTTCTAAGCTACCTCTCCACCAATTTTTAGCCGAATCGGTTCATCCGTTCTTGAGTCATAAATAGTGTAAATAACACCACTTTCTTTTATAGAAATAGATTCCATCTCGTATCATATTATTGGTATAATTATGTTTGTGTTTTCTTTTTTATTTATATTGTCGCACCGCCCACTAATCATTTCCGCTTCAAAGGTATGACTGGTAGAGAATGCCCTATGGCGTTAAGTCCACCTTTTGTACATAGTTTTGTTGTACAATAAAGCTTAAATAATCAATCTATTGGATTCGGTTTAGCAGGACCACGCGACTAGGTCATACCGTGTCTACCTCTTATTGATTTGATCTAAGGTACTATAGACGCCGATAGTTTTACATGCTTGTGCGAGACCTTCAGGTTTGTTAATATTGTAATGTTGTTTTCAACTCTACTGTGTTGCTGTTCCGAGAAAATGGAAGAAAACTATGAATAGAAGTAGTGCTCATGAGCAGAGACCAACATCGCCACACACTAAGGTCACAAAGCATGATTTTACCAGTCAGTAAGTGCGCAACTCACACATAACGATGAAAAGTAATGATTCTTACCTTTAAAAATACTTTATTCAAAAATATTAACTTAAGAGAAGTCCTCAATGGCAATAAAGAAATGTAAATCACTTGCTTATGAATAAATGTACACACATCACAAGTGTCTAGGGATCAACATATATTTTTGCAATAACTTTTCTCCTGATTGATATTAATTAAAATTTTCTTTAAGGATTCATCAAATAAAGTGTTTTCGTTTGTCTATAGTAACGATAAACCAAGTCACCTTTGCACTAATAAAGAAATTTGCCATTTTCCTAATAAAGGGATTTTTGACATTTGAACCACTAACATTAAAGTTAGAAAAAAAGACTGAAATAATAGTTTTCTTTAAAATTTTATTGGGTAACTTAAACAATTAATAATCCGTGTTTCTACCGCGAACACTAACAACACAAGAACATCGGTTTGGCATACTCAAAATGAGTTCATCCAAATCACGCTGTGGAATGGCCGCCCATGTTCGTTGCAACAACAAAAAAAGGTCTTCTTGCGACTGGATACCCTCCATATTCGGCAGAGCTCTTCTCTGTAGTACCGCCATGGGGGACAGGAGGACGGTATCGCTGCACCACACGGAGACAAGACCGATACATTCAAATCACAACTCGAAGAGCTCCAACAATAACCGCCATGATGTCAGCCGTGAGGCTTCATCACTTTTCAGGGAACTTAATTAGCGACCAAACAGTCAGAAACCGCATGCATGAAGTGAACCTTCATTCCCGAAGACCGCTAAGGGTACCACCTATAGCAATGCACAATCGTAGGATTCGATATCAATGGGCTCTTGAACACAGAAATTGGGCAGAAGAACAATGGCGTTTCGTGTGCTTTTCTGATGAGTCTCGTTTTGGTATGAGACCGGATACAAGACGTATACGACACTGGAGAACCTCTGGACGCCAACAGCGATTAATATCCTGCCAGGAAGTCCATCCTTATAGTGGTGGAACCATCATGGTATGGGCGGGTATTTGGATCGGCGGAAGAACTGAGTTGATTTGGATCAGAGGCAACCTCAACGCTCAAATGGGCAATATCAAAAATTTTTGTACATTTGGTTGTCCACGCAAAATTCTGTTTTGTATCAAAAAATTGGTTTAGATTTTTTACTTGATTTTTGTAAATATATTTAGTTTAGGGCCTCTTTAATATTATATATTTTCTTCATGAACCTGGAAAAGTTATTCTACGTTTATTAATACGTTAAATTTTAAGATACTTAGTTTTTCCATACAAAATAAATTGTCCTCGAGTGGTCGCTGCGTAACAAAAAGATCGTCACTTTTTAATGGAATTGTCTTTCCTTTAAATTCATAAGAAACATTTAATTTATGATTGTTTTGCCATTTAATTTTTCATTAATAAAAAAAATATATATTATAAAAAGAAAAAAACAAAGGTTTGAAAATACGTCTCTAATTTTGTTCATTTTCGTTATTCGTTTTTGTGATGGTCTAAAATAGTAGGTTTTAAAAGATTTAACTGGCAACACAACTTTTGCTGCGTACAGCCAATCATAGAGCATAGAAAGTAACAGTCGGCCATTTTGTTTGCGGAGTGAAATGTGTGTGCAGCGTTCTACTGTTTGTAAAGTTAAGTTTCAACTTTAAAATTGTTCTTTTTGGTGTGTTATTATAATTTAAAACGGTAATTGATTGTAAAATAGTTTTTCCACGTAGATATAGTATTATGGTTGACAGATTGAAATGAATTAACCGATTTCCAAAACAAGGCATCAGTCTCATCTCACAATTTTTTTAGGTTATGTTAACCTTAAAAATTTCTTCCTTTTCGTTACGATTTGTTATGTTTTTTTGTGACGTAACAAAAATGAGATAACAAAAAAGAAGTAAAGGTGATTTCATATTGTTGAAGAACTCTTGACTTTTTTTTAGTTAATTGTTTTTCATAAAATTATTAAAGATGTTTTTGTTTTATAAATAAGTATGTTTTTTAGTTTTGTTTGATTTAGTTTTGTCGTCCTTTGTATTTGAATTATTTCATAAAAAAATTTAGATATGTAAGAAAAAGTTTTGTTTTATAATAAATAATTTTATAACAATGTTTGAAATAAAAGAAAAAGTATTGTTTCAATAACAGTTTCTATTGTTTTTTGAATTTTTTTCACATAATTTTCATAAATATTTTTTAGAAGAATACTAAAAAGTTTAGTTTCGAAAACGTTTTCAATTTTAATAAAATATGTCACTCAATCACTAGTCTTTTTTTGTAGTTGTGAACAAGCTCTTACAATTCCTTTTTGTTTCCTTTTTGTGATATTTGTCTTTTTTGTTATGCAGTTCATTTTTGTTTCCTTTTGGTGATTGTACAAAAATTTTCGATATTGCCCAAATTTATGCTGACACGATTGTATCAGACGTCATCGTTCCTCTACAAGTGCAAATCGGTCCCTTATTTTAGTTAATGCATGATAATGCACGACCGCACACCGCAAGAGTTGTAAGACAGACTCTCGCCGCAGCTAACATCAATGTCATGCCCTGGCCTGCTCAGTCGCCAGACTTGAACCCAATTGAGCATGCATGGGATATGCTACACAGAAGAGCTCTGCCGAATATGGAGGGTATCCAGTCGCAAGAAGACCTTTTTTTGTTGTTGCAACGAACATGGGCGGCCATTCCATAGCGTGATTTGGATGAACTCATTTTGAGTATTCCAAACCGATGTTCTTGTGTTGTTAGTGTTCGCGTTAGAAACACGGATTATTAATTGTTTAAGTTACCCAATAAAATTTTAAAGAAAACAGTTATTTCAGTCGTTTTTTCGAACTTTAATGTTAGTGGTTCAAATGTCAAAAATCCCTTTATTAGGAAAATGGCAAATTTCTTTATTAATGCAAAGGTGACTTGGTTTATCGTTACTGTAGACAAACGAAAACACTTTATTTGATGAATCCTTAAAGAAAATTTTAATTAATATCAATCAGGAGAAAAGTTATTGCAAAAATATATGTTGATCCCTAGACACTTGTGATGTGTGTATTTAGAACATTCAGGCGAAGGTCTTCAAGATAACTACTACTTATATTAAAGAAAACGAATCATGTTATGCCTTTACTTAATTTGAAACTTTGAGAATGAAACTACTCGCATTTACAAAATGCAATAAGATTTAACTACATTTTGACGAAGCAAATTCCAAGGATACAAGGAACTAGATAGCTCTACTGTAAAAATAAGACCTTAAAGATCTTTTGAAGGTGAACCCATCTGCCTCTGCATCATCCTAAATTCTTTAATCTGCCAACTGTCTGTATGGCATATGACAACACGACATTTGATGACATTGTTTATCTATCAGTTATCAGGTTATACTTTTGATCAATTTCACCGGATCATCTTCAAACCAATACCTGTTCCTCTTGATATTTCTGCGTGGAGATGTACAGCCGCTCGCCGGACCGACGGCGTAGACAAAAGGCTGCGCGCGCGTCGTTCCGCGTCGAAAACGAGCACAGCCAGGAAGCCATGCCGCAGTATTTTCAGGTGCTTAATAAATTTATCATCATCACCTCATATCAGCCTTTAGACGCCCACGGCAGAGCATGGGCCTCCCAAAAGGCTGCGCGCGCGTCGTTCCGAGTCGAGAACGAGCACAGCCAGGAAGCCATGCCGCAGTACTTTCAGGTGCTTATAATATATTGATCATCATCATATCAGCCTTTCGACGCCCACGGCTGAGCAATGACCTCCCCCAAGGATCTTCACCGCGATCGGTCCTGGGCTTCCCGTGACCTTCACCAGATCGTCGGTCCACCTTCCATGGGGGCTGCAGGCGGTCTCCATTCGAGAATTTTTCTGCCCAACGGCCATCGGTTCCTCGTGTTATGTTTTTTAGCACACATGTTTATGTAGAATAACGTGGCGGATCCGAGAGGTCCTGGGTTCGAATCCCAAGGCGAGCCAAAATTGTTTCTGAGATTTTCTGTCATGAATTTCTCAAAAACAGCTCGGAGTCGGGAAGTTGGCGGTGTTACACCCCCGTGCCTCGGAAAGCACGTTAAGCCGTTAGTCCTGCGCCTGATCTCTCTCCGGTCATGTCGGATAGCCGTCTCACTGAACTTTGAGAGTGATTAAACAGTGAGTGCACCTATGTATTGCGCTCACACTTGTGCACTATAATATCTCCTGCGTAGTTGGCTGATCTCTGTTGAGATTGGCCGCCGTGGTCGTAATCGGTCAGGAGGGCTGTTATTATATTGCATTGCTCTAAGTCACATTCTTTTATTTATTTTATTCTCAAACAGATATCAGTGAATGTGCTCGAAGCCCGAAAACTCGCATGGTCCAATCCCCACTCGCCTAACTCCTACGTCGTTGTGGTGCTTGGCAAGAAAAAGTTTCGCTCCAATATCCGAAGGAACGTGGACGAACCGTATTATAAGGAGGTGAACGTTTCTACCTCAAAGTTAAACAAAATAGTTTTGTGTAGATAAATCAACTGTGTTAGGCAGGAATCGAATCTAAGGCGCTACCTACTCTTTAAGCCGTTGTCTGTAGTTTCGGATGTAGCCATCCTAGCAGAAAATTACGGACGAAACGATACGAAGTACGGCTTCTTTAACCTGCTGCAAGTGACTTTCAGCTAAGTTTTTTTTAACCTAAATGCTAAACACGTTATACTAAAAAAATTTAGATTAATCGCTATTTGCTTCAAAGTATTAACTTTGTAGCGTAGTATTGCTAGAACAGCAAACGTCATGTTAAATTTTAATCAGTTTTCAAAAAGGCAAAAGTTTGCAACGTGAATGCTTATCCCGATAAAACATAAAAATTTACAAAAAGGGAATCCTCGACCCATTTTTAACAATACAAAATAATATCAAAGCCCTTCAAGCGAGAGTCCAACTTGCTCTTTGCCAGTTTAAAGTAAACTAAGCCTGTTAAATTTTAAGTCTCAACAACTGATAGTTCTTTAATTAGGTATGTTTCAAATGATTTTTCCAATAACAGTGCTTTACGTACGAGATGTATGCCAGCATTCAAGACCTGCAAAGATCAAGCATTTGGCTGGCGGTCATGGAGCCCAGGTGTTGTGCTCCCTCACGGTTACTAGGTGAAGCCACCATAGACCTCGGCACCATATGGGCTCATCCACGTGAGTTAGTCACTAGTCCACAATGTTTTTTAAAAATGAACACCCTAAGATACAATGAAAACTTACAAACGCCTGCAATAATGTCACGGCAATGTTTTCTTCAAGCAAAACATTGCTCTTCTCATAATTGCAGGCGTTCTATTAAATGATTGTTGGCGTTTATAGCTAGACATCAATGAATTTTCAATTTACGTGGCATTTAGTTTATTTAATTTATTATCTATCCTTAGACCACCAAGTGTTCCACAAGTGGGCTCAGCTTACTCTGCCTCGTGACCCCACCGCTGGGCCCGTGGGCTTCCTCAAAGTTGACATATCAATAATATTTCGTGGAGAAGTTCAAGTGATGCCGACTATTTTGAACCAGCAAACGGTTGAAGAGTAAGTAATTAATTTTAACATATACCTATTTAATTTTCAGCACGTCGACTCTTCTACCGTACTGATATTTTTAATTTTTATATGGTACAAACTTATATTACTTTTAGCGTCAATAAATAAATGTGTTTTTTTACATGCTCGATAGTGACTTCAACAAACTGTTTATTTTTTAGGCCTAGAGCAAAGTCAGTAATATCAAAAGTATAATTATAATCACTATGTCGAGCATAGTCCTGACAAAATAATATCGTTCTGAAAGTATAAATAATTAAATAAATTACCAATTACGTACCACCTAGCCCCAAACTAAGCGTTAGCTTGTGCTACGGTGGCTAGAATAACGGATAGAAATACTTAAATACATTTATGAACACCTATGACTCAAGAACATATGTTCGTGCTCATCACACAAACATTTGCCCCTAGCAGGATTCGAACCCGCGACACAAGATCAAAGCTACACAACTTTCCGAACAGAAAAAGAGACAGTATGCTTCTTATTTGATTCTCCTTTCCATATGTTGCCAATTAGCTTTAATTAATATTAATTTTGATCGCATAACGACGAACGATTTGCATATCGAAAAATCGATAAAACATGCTTGGCCACTTTATTATTATAACATCTGAAAAATGTATACCATGTTTATGCAAATAAAGATTATTCTATTCTATTCTTTGTCTTTTGTTGGTTTATTCTTTGTTTCAACTAGATTAATGTACCTAGGTAATTAGATTTATCTATCAATTGTTGCAGGAACCTCCTCCTCCCGTCAAGTTCAGAGCAGCAGAGAGCGAATTACTTGATCACTGTTTACGCCGCGTTCGGTTTGCCAAGCGGAACTCACTGTCACGGTGACAAGCGATACGGGAAGCTACCCAGCACCTTTGTTCGAGTGTCATATTGCGGACTTGTGGTAGTTTATCTGACGACTTTGACGACCACTTTGGTGTAATGGTCAAGAAGTTGACTATTAACTAAGAGGTCGCGGGTTCGATCCCCGCACTGTACAAACAATTGTGTGCGTGAACATGTCTCTTTGTACTGGTCTGGGTGTTATATGTACGAGTATTTATTTAAGTTTATTTGTAATACCACTGTTGATTCTGATATCTGTAACACAAGTGCTTAAGCTAGTTACCGCGGAGACAGATCAATGTATGTGATGTTGTTGTATATTCATTTATTTAAAAAAAACGTTGGACCCGTGACGTAAGCTGTTAGCGGGAATCTTAAAATTGGAAGAGAAATTACACGTTGATAATATCAAAAAGTAATAATCAAACAAAAATGTTTGAATGACACCTAACACGTGTTATTCTTGACGATCTTGGGTTCAATTCTAATGAGAAGACCAGCACAGTCAATAATAAGATTTCAAACCGACGTTCACGAGTGATATTTCGTATCCAAGAATGAAACATTTTTTTTTCACACCCAGGCGAAAACCGCTGTGCAGCACCGAAACACCCATCCCATGTACAGCGAGCAGGTGTCAATAGTGGAAATGTTCCCAAATCTGTGTCAGCTGATCAGATTGGAAGTTTGTTCAGCTGAGGGTTACTTCAACAGGGTACTTGCCAGCACTCACCTGAAGATGGCGTTGGTTTCGCACGATGGGGAGAACGGTGAGGCCTTCTTATGACCACTTTGGTGTAATGGTCAATAAGTTGACTATTATCCAAGAGGTCGCGGGTTCGATCCCCGCACTGTACAAATATTTGTGTGCATGAACATGTCTGTTTGTACTGGTCTAGGTGTTTTATGTATTTATTTTAGTCTGCATTGTTGATTCTGATATCTGTAACACAAGTGCTTTAGCTACTTACCACAGAGTCAGATCAATGTATATGATATTGTAGTAAAATTATTTATTTATTTATTTATTCTTATAACCCCCAACGAAAAAGAGAAGTGTTATAAGATTGACTCCTATGTCAGTTTGTATGTGCGTGTTTATGTTTTCCTGTATCTGTATGTGGCATCGTAACTCCCGAATGGATGGATCGATTTTAATGCGGTTTTTTATTATTATTAGGAAGATAATTTATTCACGGTGGATCTTAGCTATGGCTAGTTAAAATCCGTTCAGTCGTTGAAGCTAAGCAGATGTTTTCCTAGCTCATGCGGGGTTTTTCTAACTGAAAATTTAGCTTTTAGACTGAAAGGTTTTAAAAATGGGAGGGGCTAGCGTAAACTTGCTCACGTTGGAAGATTGGGTTAGTTCTATGGTTTGATGATAATAATAATAGTCCTTCTCGCCGATTTAGACCACTGCGGCCAATCTCAACAGAGATCAGCCAACTATGCAGGAGATATTATAGTGCACAAGTGTGAGCGCAATACACAGGTGCACTCACTGTTCCATCACTCTCAAAGTTCGGTAAGACGACAATCCAACATGATCGGAGGAAGTTCAGGCGCAGGACCAACGGCTTAACATGCTTTCCGAGGCACGGGGGTGTAACACCGACAACTTCCAGAATCCGAGCTGTTTTTGAGAAATTCATGACAGATAATCTCAGAAACAATTTTGTCTCGACCTGGGTTTCGAACCCAAGACCTCTCGGATTGAAAGGCAGAAACTTTGCCACTACATCAACGGGGCAGTCAAGTCTGATTTGATGATAATCGAAACAGCCGGATGATTTATATGCCGAATTGCACTTTTAATTAAGCTCATATGCTGGAACTGTGTGATACTATTGTAATTAAGCTAGTATCCAACCAAAAACGTTAGGTGATTTTCTAGCCTCTAGTTAGGTTCTACCTAAGCCACACGCCTGCGCAGACTGTACCATATTAGCACCTAATACACAATCTCTTACTTCACAGGTTTCCTTCCCACCTTCGGGCCATCCCTCCTCCACATGTACGGCACTTCCTGCGCCGGCACCATGGGCACCACAGGCGAGGATGGGCCCTTCCATCGAGGGGCGCTTCTGGTCTCACTGAAGACGATAGTTCCGTACTATCAGCAAGGGGTGAGGAGCACCAGTGTCGAACCAGTGACTCCTGTTAAAACGGTTAGTTGGAAGACACACCTTCTTCTTTGCATACCCTCAGAGCACACGCCTTTTTAAAGGCAAGAGTCCATAAGTCCATAGGTGTAGCAAGCTGAAGTGGCAGTGGGCTGGCCATGTCTGTCGCAGAACCGACGAGAGGTGGAGCAGGAAGGTTCTTGAATGGAGACCACGCTTTGGTAAACTTAGTGTGGGACGCCCCCCGGCTAGATGGACAGACGAC
Organism: Pyrausta despicata; assembly: GCA_963921415.1. Lineage (NCBI taxonomy): Eukaryota > Metazoa > Arthropoda > Insecta > Lepidoptera > Crambidae > Pyrausta > Pyrausta despicata. The sequence continues at coordinate 15,779,642 of OY992845.1, read as the reverse complement.
CTGAAGAAGGCAGCTGGTAGTGACTGGATGCAAAGGGCGGGAGATCGTGCGCTGTGGCGCTCCTTGGGGGAGGCCTATGTCCAGCAGTGGACTGCAACAGGCTTATATGATGTCCATAGGTCGGTATCGTACGCATCGCACGTAATGGATTAATTTTTCACTGCATTTACTGTATCGGCAGCGATCAGATCGCCGACGCGAGTATGAGCAATTGGAATGCCGATGACACTTTCCTTCAGAGTTTTGTAGATCGGCATTCCGTATGACGTCATCAGTACGCATCGCATGTAGTCATTGCCGATGAGCGATCCGTACGGACGGTGCAAATCAGTGGACGATGTTGTATGAGTTTTCATACAAGGCAACCTAAAATCCGTTATGGTGCGAAGTGTTCGATTCCGGCCTATGGACGCTCACCTTGAAACTGCACCCTTTTGTGCTTGTGTATTGGAAACTTTAAGTAAACCTAATACGTCTTCGTTCTGTACATATTTCATCGCCAGACATGGCAGCGTTTCAATAATTGCATTGACGGTATGAAGTTCTTTAAAATATTGTGAAGTGAAGTATTTTTAAGTCTTAAATTTTTTTTCTGCGCCCCTTGTCATTTATAAATCATATTATTGCTCGTACTTAAAACAAGACTACCTTGAAAAAAAGCACTGTAACATATTTTCATCATTGCAAAACTTTAAAGATCTTTCAATGAGTCCTAATTTAGTTTCTGCAGGTGCAGTTAGAGAATTAAATAAGTATTTTTTTTGTAAGTCTTGCTTTCCAATTTGCTAAGAGAAATATATCGTTACTAAGCTAAGATTTTTCACTTTCATTTTTGTCAAAAAATAATTATTGATGATGATGACACGGTCGAAGAAATAGGTGTAGTTCAGTAAAAGTGAAGCCCGTGTAGAATTAATTACCCGTTGTCCTGCGTGAGCAGAAAACACGACAAGTGCGACACGATGCGACAATTATTTTATTTTATTTTTATTTTTATTTGTATGAAAACCAACAGCGCGGCAGCGATTACATAAATATTAACAAACAGAATTTTGCCAATATTAAGGCCAATAATAGGCTTTCCATAAGTTATAAAAAACAAATGTTATTGGCGGAAGAATAATAAATAAATAATGTTTGATTTCTATACATTGAATAATAAACCAAGGCAAAGGCGAAGACAGTGTAAGGTAAACGCCAGATAATTGTTATAAGGATCGAACAACTTGCTAATGTGACAATATCTAATGTGTGTACGCTTATGGTCGTGTCCTACGTAACGAAGTGCTATTGACATTTGGCACAAGTAAGTGTTGCTCGCTTTGCGCCGCTCACGTATGACAACGCCTTAAGCGTTATGTAATTAATAACTTTATTTCACAAATACCTCGTTGAGGTAATAATGTAACTAAATAACCATCTTTTGCCTATATGTTATATATTGTCTGGTATGGTATATATTGTCCTATATGTTATATTATGGATTTAATAAATGAATTTGAATATATGTCACTACTGACATGATCACAGGCGACCTCGCGATAGCCCTGATCTTTTAAAGATCAGCAACAACTTAGGCCTTTTAGCTGATATGAACCGTACACGCGATAGAAAGTACCCTCATTATCACTGAGGAGCTTTTGTTGCGACGTACGTCTTTGCGCGTGTGTGTGTGTCGGGGATTTTTTATTTGCATCCTTAATGTTCTTCTGTTAAGTTGACATTTGTTCCCAGCGAGCGATAGATCGTGACTTGTGACGTCACCTTTACCTTTGAAGGTAGCCTTCAACCTGACGTGACGTCACTAGTTGCGGTCTCTAGGAACCGAAAGTCACCTTAACCTTGCGTATCTACGTCTGTCGTACGACATCGAACGACGTGTCGGTAGCGAGGTTGGGGGAAGACGTGCGACCTCGTAAGCTTTTTTTGTGGCTTGACCTACAAACTATGAGAATAAGTTTGCAGGTCAATTTGAAGTAACACCGGTTTCCCGCTAGTGTCCATCTGTTTACACAATTCATTTCTTTCTTGCAGGAAAACTTATGGGTGATGGAAGATTTTTGTATCTACTGTCCCATTTTCGAAGTTTCAATGCTCGATCGCCGTATTTCCGGCAAATTGTGTGGTGTGGCTCTAACGATTGGTGAAGTGAACGCTGATGATGGCAGTGATGAAGGTATAAAAAAAAAATATTTGTATAAAAGGTTTACAAGGGTTTACACAATTTGGTACATATAATAATTAGGTACTAAAAACGTAAGGAACTTTTTCTTTCTAAACTAGGACTACAGCGAATCCCAAACATTAATGTTACATATTATATTAGAGGTGTACTAAACGGGTGACATGAAAAACATTCAGTATGAAAAACAGCGTACATTAAAACTTGTAACATCTTATTCTAGACTGACATTCAGTTTGTGTGAGTGTGTGTGTGTGTGTGAGTGAGTGTGTGTGTATGCGTCTGTGGGTATATCATGTTTACAAATCATATCTAAGGGTGTATATAATAATAATAATAATAATTCCTTTATTTCAGGCTACAGATTTAAAAAAAATACAGGCCCATATTATAAATACCTTACAGACTAACATACATACAAATAATAAAAATTACTCAATCTAATTAAAATATTTTACACAAATCACACGCGTCAGCGAATAGATGCTTAGCGCGCGGTGTCGGCTGGCAGCCGTCCTCGGAACTTCCGAAACACGACGCCCTGCGGCCAGAAATCTTCCTTCATGAAGGTCGCTAGATGGTGGGTCGGTACCCTCACCACAAATGAATTAAAATTCACTTTGTGGCGGGATTCCAGCCGTTCGACCCTCAGGGTGAAGTTGGACTTCTTACGTACATGGTCTACGACGTTCTCGACCGTATAGAAAAATAAAGTAAGCTAGCTGTCTGAATCGATCTCCCAACGCTAACAAATCTCCATACAGAAATTGGATTCACAATTTTCGACGGTTATCAGCAGTAGCCAGCAGCCGGTTCTGAACATAGCTCTCCTGTAGATTTTCAAAATGATCATTTGGCTTGCAACTGATTCTTGGCCAAATAGCTAGCCAAAGTTTATTTTCTTATTTGCTTCATAATTGTTTTCTGTGTTGACGTACACACAATATTTTGTTACAGATTTTGCAACAATGCAAAGTGAAATAAGTAAGTTTTCACTTTTTACTTACATTTTGCATCGAAACAAATAATCATTTTTTTAACCAAACCAATTTTAATGAAAAGTTGTACGAGTAGTTACATTGACATTAAGGTGAATATCGATCATGACACGATGACGTTAGTTTTACTTTAAGTCTTAATGTATATGTTACTTTCCTACTACCTTTATTGCTGTGAAAAACAAGGCTTTGCTTTGAAAATATATAATTAACCTGTCAGTTCCCAATGCAGAGTTTTTTGTATGTTATTATATTTCTTAAAATCGCCAGAGGCCCGCAAACTCCACTACACGGGCACCATTGACGTGATGAAATCGAAGCCGGCGTACGGCTACCTCGACTTCCCTAGCGGATTTCCGGTCCTGCAGCAGGCTGTCCGCCTCCCGGACTTCAGGTTTAGGATGTACAGGAACAACATGATCCATGGCATAGTTGCTGATTTGGTAAGCTGGGAAAATTTGGTTATGATCAGAGCAAAGATCGTAGGCACTATTGCTGGACGGGCTGTGACAATAAGTGTTTGGCGCAACTGATTTCGAGTTAGGAAGCTAAAGGGAAGCGCTTCCTACCAACCGGGTGTAATGGTCGGGGACCAAGGTCCGATAGACATCATCTTGATTTGTCTATCTATATTATTCTGGATCGAAATCTTATATACCGCGGTTCATGTGCGGTACTAGGCCGGTACAATTTGGCCGGTATTAGGCTAACAGCGCCATCTAGCCTTATGGAGCCGTATCAGCTCTCGCTGTTGTGCTTGCCGTTAGGCATGCACTTGTGATGGCGAATGGTAGAGGTCGCCACAAGTGCCTTGGCCGCGAGGTTGCTTTACGTGGGGACCTCTACCGTTCGCCATCACAAGCGCATGACTAACGGTGGCAAGCACGATAGCGAGCGCGGATACGGCTCCATAGGCTAGATGGCGCTGTTGGCTTAGTACCGCACATGAACCGCGGCTTATAAGATTAAGATCCAGGATAATATAGATGAACAAATCAAGATGATGTCTATCGGACCTTGGTACCCGACCATAATACCCGGTCAGTAGGAAGTGCTTTTCTTTAACATCCTCACGCTGAATCTATTGCGCTAAACTTGGTTCCTATTCGCAAGCATAAAATGCATTGACTGAAAACACAGCAGGAGTGGGAAAAAGAAAACCACGGTCGATAACCACTCCAGTCACGTTCCGATGCCGTGCTAGCTCTCTGTGTGCTGTAGCCTAATTAAATTAATACTTTTATTTGATCCTAATCTGACACTGGAAGTCTTGCAAATTTTACTATGAACTCTTTGTTTCATCTCTGAAAGAGAGATGAAAGATGCATACAAACAAAATTGAGAAAAGTGCCTGTATCGAAATCTAAATTTTCAGGACCTATCCATATCGGACGTAGAACGTCGTCTCACAAACTTTCAATATTCAACCCCAAACGATCTTTTGGATGAGTTGAAAAAGGCGTTGGATGATGCTGCAGCCAACATTATAAAGTTCCTCGACATCGTCCAGTATTCTGGGCCTTCTAGCAGCACTGATGACATAATGAAACAGTACAGTACCGAACTGGACCAAAAGCAGTTGGCCTTGCAAAAGGAAGAAATGGTTAGTGGCTCATTGAATATCATTAATGTAGTGATTTGTATGTTATCAAAGCACAATATCATCACAATCACTACCAAATCTCACCATCACAACCCAATAATTGGTCCAGGCAAAATATACATGTGGCGTCTGGGAGAAACCTCATAACTCCATTTTCGTAATTTTTTGGTTTGGTACTATGTTGTCATTAAAAAAACATATTTTATTTTGGTCTATTGCTGGTAAGTTCCTGGTACCTGTTTATTAAAAACTTAATGCAGCAGTGGATGGCTTTTTTACTTTATCTAACTGATTTATAAATTAAACTTGAACCTTAAAAGTCTTATACTGAAAAATTACGTTTTTGGACTTAACAGGTTTCTCCCAGACACCACTGATACATAGTACACGTTTGCTTCTTTACAGGAGAAAATTTACCATCAGATAGCTAGGAAAATGAAATGTGCATCTATATTGAACGTCGTCGGGTCCGTGCATACGGGAGACAACGGAAGTGAAACAAAGAAGGGAGTCAAAATAATGCTAGCTGAAATGAGGGTTATGGCACACAGTCTTCGGAATCTCATTTATAAGGTACCTACTTGAGTGGTCAATGTAAATATAAATGTAGAAGGTAGAGATGTTACGGCTAACAGCCGAAGTGCGGCTACACCTAGTTTTTGCCGGCTACAACTAGGTGCAGCCCGCCACATGCGGTTAAACTTAGGTGTATCCTACTTATCTTCGGTTCTAACTAGGTTTAGCCTTCATTATAGCGGCTAGAACTAGATACAGCCGCACACTGGTAGTTAAACTTAGGCGTATCCTATTTATCATCTTGCATGGTACATAATATTAAAAGTGTGCTGTTGGATTATTTTTCAGACTTCTGAAGGATGGCCAGATCTGGTTATATGGCTCTTGAATGGTGGATCCCGAGTGGCATACACTAAGATCCCTACAGCGGAGATCATACACTCGGTGATCGCCGAACAGAGCGGCAGATGGTGTGGGAGAGTTCAAACTGTGTATGTGAAGGTGAGTTTTTTACCCTCGATAAAAAAGGAGGGTGTTATAAGTTGTACGCCTATATCTGTTTGTGTTTTTGTGTGTGTCTGTCTGTGATACCGTACTCCCGAAATCTGTCCATCCGGACAGATTTTTTTGAAAGATAATTTAAACACGGTGGTTTAGCTACAGCTGTTTTCCTGGCTCAGTTGGGGGTTTTTACTAGAACTTTTTCTTGTCAATCATCGCAATTTCTGTAGAAGGAAATAACACCCAGAGTAACACCACATTCACATCACAGAACACGAGATTGCGAGTGAAGATTTGAAATGTAGCATGACATCATATGACAACATCGTGTGACAAGAGTCGCTGGCGCCTTTATGTCAGTTGTAGCTGTCATAAAGAGGGGCAAACAATACATCCCCAGAAGTCACTTCGCTCGACATTTTCTTCGACACGAAGTCAAATCATAGTGCCTTATGTGCTTTGTTTTGTATATATCGTAGCTACGAGTATTTCGTAAAACTCGTTTTTTACAATATACAGATATATTTTGATCCAATTCCCTCTCCTTTACCCGAAGATTGTCTGGAAGAGATCTCTACATGCGATAAGACCGCTTAAATTTTACATCTTTCTTTGTTAAACTTATCTGTAATTTTGTTTGTGTCGTACTATAAAGTGTTAATCTATCTATCTTTCTATAAGCAGTCGAAAATTTCAGCCAATCAAATGCCCGAAGCACACTAACACGTTAGCAACTGGTTGTTACTGCATCGCTGGCAAGATCGAGATGCTACTTTGGATGGGGTTGTTCCGCCAGAACTCGGCATTTGAGAACTGCCTGCCTGGAGGACTCAATCTAAGGGTGAAAGACTACGAGATGACTATAAAGACTACTGTCATGGTAAGAAGACCAGTTTTATATCCTTTAATAGGTTAATTGGTTTGATTTCTGGTCAACTAGTTAAGACCCTAGACCAGTTTCTCTACCACCAGAAAATGTCGCAAAAAAATTATGGTTTTGAGTTACCCTTTTGTTACTGACAGCCTTCTTTTACGTTTTTTTTATCATATCATTTATCTTGGCTTATTTTCTATGTGCATTGAGTCTCATGTATTTGTGGTGTTTTTTCCAGTGTGCTTATATTTTATTACTTTGTTTGATAAATAACCCTTTGAGTAGGTACTTGACCTCTTCATAATAAGCCTTTATTTCATACAGGCCACCTACCTTCATTATTTCCTTTCTTTTTTCCGCAGATGCTTGAATGCCGCGTGTTCGTATACAGGGCGAAATTGAACAACATCATAGAAACTTCTGTGGCATCTTATGTGTTTGTTAGAGCTAATGCGCTGAACTCTGTCAAGGAAACCAAGGTGAAAATTCAGCAATTTTACATAAAACTGTTTAAATGGCTTGATCGCCCTTGCCCTATAGAAGGCCAGCGCAAAAGTATGACGGAATAAATTATTGTGAGACGTTTTTTAGGTAAAACAAAAAACATCAGCGCCAGTTTGGAACCAAGTTGTGAGGATTCAAAGAATGGTGTTCACCACTGTGGAGAAATTGGTCTCAAGCTCACCTGTAGTATTAATCGAAGTTTTCGAGAACGATTTAGCGGTAATGCATAGGTTCTAATATTTCGCACATCTAGTTCTTTAAAGTCATAAATGTCAAAAAACCTTAAATTGAGTTTACCATGCCACAACTTTTCTTTTATACTAATCTATGAAGTGCTTAAAAACTGTTTGTTTTTTTTTACATTTATGACTTTAAAGATTTATATATGCGAATTGTGCATTTGCAATAGCCATTATTTAGTGTTGTGACGCCATCACCGGTGACATGAAATGTCTTTCAACTGCAACAATCATTGTACGAGTATTAGTTTAAATGACGCACTCTATAATGATGATGCTGAAAATAGTTTTTTAAGACCTATCAGGCACTACTATGCTTATAATAATAATACATTTCATTTATTCAAACACAAAGATCCATTTTTGTTAGTAACAGGATGTGGAAGGCCTTCCCGAAGCCGTCAAGCTTCAAATACTTTGCCGTTTCTTTTTGTCTCCTTAGAAACCGAATCACCTGATTACTTGTGTAAGTTACCCTGCTGATTTCAGGATAAGAGCGAACTCGTCGGTCGGTTCCAAATACAGCCAACGTTAGACGACAGACAGAGCTTCGAGCATGCTCCGAAACTGCAATGGTACGAGCTTTACAAGGGTGTCGAGCTGACCGGTCAAATTCTTATGTCAGTGCAGCTTTTACAGGTATTTAAAAACAATATTATGGATTGAATTGAAAATTTTATAAATTAGTAAGAAATTATCTATTGCTGACGATCTTGCTACAATCATGTGAGGCTCAATTCCACATACAATAAAATTCTTAAATTTCTTTATACAAAAAGATAACAAATATTTAATAAATCTAAATGTTAAAGATAAACTTGTGTAATTGACTTATATTATTACCGCATGATGATGTTAATAATATTTTAAAGATAGACAAATAACTGAGAATAACCATAATAAATAACTGTTGATCGTAAATTAAAAATAAACAAATTAAAAGAGAAGCTAAGGTTGTATCTAATAAGTTAAGTATGTATATTACAGTAATTTTTACACCGTTTCCGTTGCAAAATTTTTTCTAAAAAATTTTCACAAATTATTGGCTCTCACAGGTACCGGAGAGGCTTATGAAAACTACGATCTACTCACCAATGGAAGAAACTTTTTATGCATCTGGAGTCAAAGAAATAGACGCAAGCGGAGAAGAGGTGGAGTCACTGCCCACTGCTCTTATACCGCAGTCTACTACGTATAAGTAAGCTTATTAATATCATCATCATATCAGCCTGTTGCAGTCCACTGCTGGACATAGGCCTCCCCCAAGGAGCGTCACAGCGCACGATCTCCCGCCCTTTGCACCCAGCCACTACCAGCTGCCTTCTTCAGGTCGTCTGTCCACCTAGCCGGGGGGCGTCCTACACTACGTTTACCTAAGCGTGGTCTCCATTCAAGAACCTTCCTGCTCCACCTCTCGTCGGTTCTGCGACAGACATGGCCAGCCCACTGCCACTTCAGCTTGCTACATTTTTGGACAACATCAGTTACCTTAGTCTTATGTCGTATGACCTCGTTCCGGATCTTATCCCTTAATGAGATCCCCAACATAGACCTTTCCATAGCACGCTGAGTGACGTGTAGTCGGTGAGCCAGCTTGACGGTCATGTTCCACGTTTCGGCTCCGTAGGTTAAGACTGCTAATAAGCTTATTAATATAAGAATACCCAAATTTCATTACGGCTTTCATCTCATCACATCAGCCTATATAGATCCCAGTTCTGAGAACAGGCCTCACCTCCGTTCCTATGAGGTGTTATGAGCCTACTCCATCATGCGGGCTCAGTGCGGATTGGTGGAGGAGTCGTTGGTAAGGTGAGTAACCAATCTTACTGGCAGGTGTTATTGAGCCGCGCGAGGGCCTCTAACCAGGTTTAACGACTAATGTCTATCAATCCGTGATCCATCAACTCAACGTGCCACCCGAAGCACGAAGTCACTTCACGTCACTTTGACGTCACTTATTTGGTCGGAATAGTCATCCGTCCCAATCACATTCGCACCTTAGGTTGCTAATGGCATGTTCACACTAGAAAACCAAAGTTTTAACGCTACAGATGTCAAGTGGTGTCAGAAGATGACCAACATATTGAGACAAGATATGGTAGCGCCTCTATGTCATTAACTAGTGGTAACTGTCAAAGGCGACAGGTTTGTTTGCTACAAGTATGCGAATCATCACCACTCATGGTGAATTGATTTGCAGAATAGACGTCTACTGGTGGGGTCTTCGTGATGTCAACATTACCCGAAAGCCGTGCGCTGTCTTGCAAATAGACGAGCTGACGATAAAGTCTGATATCATCTGTGATAAGAAGCCGAACTGCAATTTTCCAAACGGCCGCACCACACACACTTTTGAAGGCCCACTGAATGAAGCGTACAGATCGAATCTGTCATTCAAATTGTATGATAGTGGCACTTTTGGAAGAACACTCTTTCTCGGCACCAATGTCATGAAAAACCCAAATAAGTACATTGTAAATTGGATCGCTAAAAGTGAGAGGGAGGAGTCGCTGAAATCGGCTTCTATCACGTCGTCAAACTTCTTGCAAGGTAATTTTAAAGTACACCTTTCGTGCACCTTATCTTTTTGCTAAGGCTACTTCGGCATATTAGACGGTTATTTAGCATCTTAAGTCTAGCGACGAACTTAAGCGATTACCACACTGCATAGCGCTCCGTCACGTTGCGCAGGGGGATTGATTCAGTATTTTTTAGCTGTACCTCAGTTTGTACAAAAACACTCGCACTTTAACATAGTTACGACGCGTCACCTCGCGTTTTGGTTTTTTGATCTGCGACTGAGCGCGGAGCAGTGTGATAATGATCCATTCTAAAACAGGCGTCCTAGAATGTTCGCAACTCTTTGCAATATTGACATACATTGAAGATGTGTCACTGTCCTAACAACTTTGCAGTTAGCCGCATGACATACATCAAGAAAAGCAGTTCCATCGTGAACGAAAACGACGATTTCGCCAGTAACATTTCTATCAGGAGCAACCGGACACGTTTCAAAGCCAAGAGATCAACTTGGAGCTGGATCTTCAGCAGGCAACCAGCTGAAGAAGAATACGTTCTTCTTCCCATGTTCGCTAAGGAGAAAGACCAGATTAAAGTGGTCAAAAAGAGCCTGGCGCAACCTGAGCAGAAAGACTGGTGGCTGAGATACTTTTGTTCGGACAAAGTAATAATGTTTTTTTTGATGGCATCTCCTTGATGTAGCTATACTGCCTACTCACGTTCAATAAGTTTAATTGAGTATTCAACCCCTGATAAAAAGAGTGGTTCTAAAAATTTGACCTCTTTTCTGTTTCTATGTGTGTGTCTGTCAGTGGCATCGTAGCTCCCGAACGGATGAACTAATTTCAGTGAGGTTTTTGTATACAAAAGATTCCTACTGGGAAAGTTAGTGTGTTTGTTTGTTTGTCCTGCTTTCCCGACGCAACTGAACAATGTTATGATATGTTATTTTTGTTTAGAGGTAGGTAGGAGGCTAAAGAGTGACATAGGCTGCTGCATATTTTCCTCGACAATACATCTGAATCCCATTAAAAAAATAAAAGTCAACTCATAGCTTACGGATAGATACCACCACTCAGTTAAGTTTTGAGGGCTATACAAACTACGAGGACAAATTCGCGTGCGGCCGCTAGTAATGTAATAAGGTGGTTCTTAGCTATGAGTGATCAAAATCCATCCAGTCGTTGTTTTCATGTGTTAATAATAGCAACGCACACGTACGTTCAATAAAAAGTAAGTTTGAAATAATATTGAAATCGAGTTTGGCCCGATTATAGGTCCTATAAAAAGTCGAACGTGGACAGGCAGGGTTCAGATTAAAGGATTGTGTTTAAGAAGCATCTTTACTGGATAAAATTATGAAAACGGTGTTATAGTTACTTGAGTTTATAATATTGTTTTCTTCTAGGAGTATGAAACTGAAGACAAGGCAAGCGTCACTGATAAAATAGATAAAATAACGGTAAATCAATTCCCTATTAGGTACATTGATTTCGTAATAAAGGAACCTAAAGGCCTATCACGAGAAACGATATCCGCCAAAACATTATGCTACAAATTTCATCGCCCTTACTACATGCGCATACGATGCCACAATTTTACCCTGACGTGCTGTCATCTGGTCTTGTGTCAAAAGAGGAAAAAACGATTAATCGTTTATGCTGATTGCGTTTTTCGTAATAAGGCCTCTGGGGTTCACTTTAAATACCTAATGTAGACTTTATCAACCAGTAACCAATTTTGCACACCAATTTGCACCCCCGTGCCTTGGAAAGCACGTTTAGCCGTTGGTCCTGCGTCTGATCTCTCTCCGTTCATGTCGGATTGCCGTCTCACCGAACTTTGAGAGAGATGGAACAGTGAGTGCACCCGTGTATTGCGCTCACACTTGTGCACTATAAAGTCTTCTGCGTAGTTGGTTGATCTCTGTTGAGATTGGCCGCCGTGGTCGAAATCAGCCAAGAGGACTATTATATTACACCAATTTTTTTTAAAGATATACCCATCAGAACTGGAGCGTCAACCAGAGTTCTTTCGCTTCAAAGACTGGTGTTCATCCCTGAAGTTCTACAACGGTACCAAGACGGGCATTCCGGAGAAGGACGAACGGATATACTGTGGATTCCTGAAGGTCGGCATAGCGGTGTACAAGTGGCCACCGCCGAGTGATACCGTTGCTGTCACAAGCAGTGGTGTCGAGTTAAATAATGGGTATGAGAGACCTATTTGTTTCTTCGGTTTACGCGAACAGTAGACATTGAAATGAAACACTTTTACGGATTATTTCGCGATTTAATTACATTTTGTTTTAACCTGACGTTTCACGTGTACGTGACGTACGTGACGTTTGACGTGTGGTCACAGGTAGAGTCTACCTATTCATCATTCATCATTTCAATATGAGAGACCTTTTATATCGTTGTGTGTTCATGTGAGGGCTTATCCAGATAAGTGACGGTCACTTTGTTCACAAAGTCGTTCACTGTGGCGGCAATGCGACTGTGTAACTCACTTCCCCTGGATCTCAATAGATCAGACTCGAAGCTGTCGTTCAAGAATAAAGTTCGAGAATTTCTAAATGAATAAATTGCATGTATGTATATTATATTTATATATTTTTACTATCCATATTATACAATTTACCTTTCTCATTTAATTTTCACTGAAACATTGGCTTCTTTCTGCATTACCTTGAGGTTGTCTGGCAGAAAATGATTTCAGCAATAAGTCTACCCTTTGTACATTTCTTGTGCACTAGAGTTTTAAATAAATAAGTCATGAACATGGCCAGTGTCCCGTGTGAGCGGCTTCTCTGGACGGGCTTAAAAGACGTTGGATCATTCTTCACCATTCGTAACAACAGAGAACGTAGCTATGTAGTACCTACGGCCTAATTATTTTAACCCTCGATAAAAAAGAGGAGGCCCGTTTGTGTTGTTGTGTTTTTGTGTGTCTATTTATTTATTTTGATAGGCACACATAACAGAGACACAATCGTAACAATTAACATAAAAATAGTTTACACACACAGATTTGATTGCAGCTCCAAAGGCAAGTGTACTCAGCATGCAAATCGAGTTAACATACATATTTAGAATAAAATTGGAATATTACATTATATTCTATTCAGAATATTAATAATTGAAATTAAATTACCAATCAAAACCATAAAAATAAAATAAAAATTGGTTGCCTGTAAAGTCGGTATACGGGCGAAAGTTTTACGTGACAACGACTTTGAGTTGTAAAATAATTTTAATGTGAATATTCATTCGTATAACATGAACCGGTGTGTATGCCTATCTCTCTCACTCTCTCTCTCTTTCGCTCTGTCTCTCTCGCTCTTAGGCGGGCTAACTGTGCTCGAGTGGAAGGGACGCGTGCCTTTCACTTTTTATGTCTGTCTCACTCGCTCTTAGGCGGGCTAACCATGCCCGAGTCGAAGGGACGCGTGCCTCTCACTCGCTCTCATTGTGAGCGCATAACGTGAGCGGAGCGTAACGCAGTTTCTTGAAGTGTCACCCGGCAAACCAATTTATAAGACGTTGTCACGTCAAAAAAAAACAAAATAATCACTAATTTTTCTGTGACATCATAGCTCCTGAATGGATGGACCGATTTCGAATAATTTAATCACGGTGGTTCTTAGCTATAAGAAAGGTTTATTAAAAGAATTATTAGTTTAGCTGCCCTAGTGGCTTAAGCTGTACTTAAAGATAGAATATGAAAAAATATGAGCTATATATAAAAGAGGAGCTAACTCAAAATTTACACCAATAACTTAAGGTTACAAAAGTAATGTTTGTGTATTTAATACGTTGAAGTTGCAATCTTTAGATTAAAATAGACCTTAGAATAGTTTTTATATAATAAATAACAAAAAATATTTCCCAACTGCGGAGAGTACCTAACTAAGAAAAGTTTCTTACACATTTTATCACGTTGAACACAATGACGAAATATAATAAAAATGTTAGTGGGTGCTATAAACATTGTCACAGAGTCAAATATTGTACTTGCTATAAAAAGATTGTTTGACAATCCCTGCGTCAGTTCTTCAGCAAACTTGGTTAAACTGAGGTTTATGGTTATGACTGACACTTGTATTTAAGATAAACAAGTGGTTCTGGCTTTTTGGCACCATTTGAATATTTGGCTACACAAATATTATAAAGAGGAAAGATTTAACTGTTTTTTTATTTTTTTAGAATGGGCACCGAAAATACTGCACGGATTTAAAAAAAAAACTTTTACCATTAGAATCCTACATTATCCTAATGGCCCCCAGTGTGAGGAGTACATTAGTACTATCGTTAGGCCTGAACTACTACGACTAATAAAACGAACAGCTCAAAACAATAAACTGTGAAATAATTGAAATCTAATATATAAAATTCTCGTGTCACAGTTTTCGTTGCCATACTCCTCCGAAACGGCTTGACCGATTCTCATGAAATTTTGTGAGCATATTGAGTAGGTCTGAGAATCGGCCAACATCTATTTTTCATACACCTTAGTGATAATAATTTATATGGCATAACAACGTTTGCCGGGACAGCTAGTAATAAATAATAATAAATATATATTTCACAACAATCACACCAATTCTCTAGTTCCAAATTAAGCTACGAGGCTTGTGTTATGGGCACTACTCGTAGACAACGGATTAACTGACTTAAATACTTTTTTTTGTAAATAAATACATATTATACATAGAAAACACCCAGACCAGAACAAACACACATGTTCATGCACACATATGCTTGTACTGTGCGGGGATCGAACCCGCGACCCTTGGTTTTAGAAGTCCGACATGTAGACCACTACACCAAACGGTAGTCTAAACTACTAACGATACTGACGATACTATGGACCTGACATATGTCGCTGGCGGGATGCTAGTCGTAAATATTGCTATGTTTCATTTATACTGCTATCGATATGGATGTATTTAGTACCGTTTTACATTATACAGGAATCAATGAATTCTCTTGTAGATTTTTCGACGACATGCCTCCCAACGACCCGGTTCAGTTCCTCGTCAGGGTCTACATAGTGAAGGGGATAGACTTGAAAACGAGGGACTTCACTGGCCAATCGGACCCGTATGTCGTTCTCAACTGCGGCAAGAAACAGTTGGGGCATAGAGAAGAGTTTGTGAAGAATACCATCAATCCTATATTTGGACGGTAATATTTTTATTTATTTTTATAAAACGCCTATGAAAAACATGATTTCCTAATAAGTAATCATGTTTTTCATAGCCGATCTAGAACACAACTATGCAAAAAAATTGTATCTGTGAAGACATTCAGGATACTCACTTAATTGTAGTGAAATCTATCCGCAGCCTCTTCGCATTAAATAAATATTTCACAACAATCACACCAATTCTCTAGTCCCAAATTAAGCTACGAAGCTTGTGTAATGGGTACTAGATAACGGATAAACATACTTAAATACTCTTTTTTTTGTAAATAAATACATATTATAGAGGTACAAAGAAAACACCCAGACCAGTAAAAATACATAGGTTCATGCACACATATGCTTGTACTGTGCGGGGATCGAACCCGCGACCCTTGGTTTTACTCGTAGAAATCCGACATGTAGACCACTGCACCAAACGGTCGTCATTACTTCTTTTCTCCAATCCCGAAGACTATTCAGTTGTTACGGGATCCTGATTCGGCCTTACTAAGTCGCTCAATAAGAAGCGTTTTCTGCTTCACTATTGTGCAATCCAAGTGGTTTATACATCTGCCTTGCTTTGCTTTAGTGGTGCTTGATCAGCAAACTTTGCTTTCAGCATGTACGAGTTCCGATGCAGTCTACCAGAAGACTATCATTTAAGAGTGTCTCTGTACGATTACGAGGCCATACAACCTGATGAGCTCATTGGCAGTACCGATATTGACCTGGAAGACCGTATTTATACGAAGCACCGGGCCCGACTGGGCTTGTCTTCAGAATACAACTTGTAAGTTTACGTCACGTAAAGTGAAGAAGTACATGTTGCAAAAATTGGTGATCGACTGAGAAAGATGCGCTGACATGCACTATCTTAGTGCATGTCAGCGCGATCTTCCTCAGATAGTGCTTGCCAACAAGTCGCAGAGACAGGGTAATGCAGTTGTTGGCAAGGGGCGAGAGGAAGTTGAGTGATTTTTACAGTGGACCCGCAATGTTTGATGTAACTCCGTGCTTCCCCGGCCATCGGCCACCTTGTTGTGGCAGAGAAATCGCACACTTACTCGAAGCACGTTTATTTCTACTTAAAACATTGCTATGCGTTTCTAGAAATGGCCCTTACAAGTGGAGAGATTGTATGAAACCTTCGGAAATTCTGGAAGAATTGTGCGCCAAAAATCATCTGCCAATGCCCGTTTATCCCGACCTAAACACCGTAGTTCTGAACGGAGTGGAGTACAAGGATAGTGAAAGAGGTATGAGTTTACTTGTGTCTTGTTATTGGTCGCTGCAAACTTAAGTAACATATGGCATGATCAGATTGATAGTAATAATGTAGGAGACAGCCATGCGTATTTTTCTGGTTGGTTGGTGGTGTTTGCTCATGACATGAGCAAAAGAACCACCTTCCTAGGACTGTGGGTAATTACTAACATTGTGCACAAGAATATGATAAGTAATCTTTTCAATCTCGAACGAATCTAATAATTGCTATATTCAACTGGACTAAGTGGTGCACTCTAAACTTAAGGGTCATGATAGCTCAGAACTGGTTGTGGCAAAAGATGTCGTGTTGCTACCAGACTTCTCAGTCACTGAAGGCAGTGCAACTCCTAAAACATGGCACAAGACACTACCTACAACAATCAACTGTTAAGATGATGATGATGATGGTTGAATTGGCATTTAAGCTTTATGCCATAGCTAAGAAAACGGTGATAAAAGAATATTCTCAGTTTTACGCAGTAATAATAAGAATAACATTAACTGCCGGTAGCTTGAGCCCTGCCCTGCTGCTATTTTTCTGGCAGCCTGCTAGGGTAGGTTTTTAAAAAAAAAAATTTGTATAATATTATATTTTACTTTTATATTTATTTATGTTGTAAAAACCATCCCTAAGTTAAAGTTTAAGTAAAGTGAATAATGATAATAAATAATAATACAATTTATTCAGTTACAAAAAAAAATTACAATTAAGTTGGGCTAAGGATCCAACTTAGAGGCTAATCATTTACGTATAATTACTGTACAGTTGTCTGTCAGCATAACTTTTAACAATTTATTTTGTCCAGATAAGTCTTATATATCGACCTCGGAACGCAAAGAGAACATATGCCTTAACCTTCTTCACAAATGGCATACAATGCCGTTGTGTGGCTACCATCTAGTACCGGAACATGTGGAAACGAGGACTCTGACAAACCCTGAAAAGCCTGGAGTTGAACAGGTATATACATATATCCATCATGAAGTACTTTCAGGATATCAGACCCTTAAATTTCAGCCTCATATTGGAACCGACTCTACTTTTAATGGATCTTTGTGAATTGTTACTACGTCATATCGGAACCAGATTTAACTTCTAGAGCAGTAGTGCTGCCTATTAACACGAGATCCTCAGATAATGTTTGTACTTCATCTTTCAGGGAAAAATAGTAATGTGGGTAGACATGTTCCCTCTCGACACAGAGGTGTACATACCCCCACCGGTGGACATCACCCCTCGCAGCCTTGAGGAGTACGAGCTCAGGCTCACAGTGTGGGATGCTCAGAACTTGAAACTAGATGATGGCTCGTCATCAAATAAGAGAACACCTGATATTTATGTGAAAGCGTTAGTCTGTTCTATAAAACTTTGTCCATCGCCCATGGTTCAGATACCTGTTCTCCGTAATGTAATAATAATAGTCCTCCTGGCAGATTTCGACCACGACGGCCAATCTCAACAGAGATCAGCTAACTACGCAAGAGATATTATAGTGCACAAGTGTGAGCGCAATACAGGTGCACCTGCACTCATTGTTTCTTCACTCTCAAAGTTCGGTGAGACGGCAATCCGACATGACCGGAGATAGATCAGGCGCAGGACCAACGGTTTAACGTGCTTTCCGAGACAGGTGTAACACCACCAACTTCCCGACTCCGAGCTGCTTTTGTGAATTCATGACAGAAAATCTTAGAGATAATTTAGGCTCGACCTGGCATTCGAACCCAGGACCTCTCAGATGTAAGGCAAAAACTTTGCCAGTACACCAACGAGGCAGTCTCCGTAGTGTAGTGAATCAGATGAGTAATTTTTCAATGAACAGAGTTGTCATGGTAACAAGCATGGGCTCGACCACTAATAGTAAAATTTCCCCGCTCATTAATTACTTTGCTTCTTATGTTTGCTTCTCTCTCCTAGTCAATTTTTTGTTTATTGTAAAGTAGTTTGTTCGCAACTCACTGATCACTGAAGCGGTTCTGCTCCCTGAACCCACTTAGTTACAGCGTCCAGCACGTCGGGCTATCCATTTTTAATGCAAAATCTCTCGTATCACAAACGCATAAGATACCGCAGTGTGTATAGTGATGTGCTGGCCACCGTACATACTTCATGATTAAGCCAAGATACAATTACAACTACTACCGTTCTTATCAGATGGATTGGATCGACCAGTTTGGCTCAAGATACGGATGTCCACTACCGATGTATCAACGGGGAGGGTAACTTCAACTGGCGAATGATCTTCAACTTCCAATACCAGCACGTTGAAAGGAAGGCGAGTATAAAAATTGAGTTTTGGAAAAAGACGCGACTTGTACCAAAATATTTTATTTTAATGGAATACTTATTGTAGATTATAGTAAAAGAAAAAGGCCCTTTTACGGAATACCAAGAGCATGTACCACCAATTTTGGTGGTGCAAGTGATGGATACAGACGCTGCATTGACTAATGATTTCCTAGGTATGTTTTTTATATTACGATATCACCGTTAATCATGTTTTTGAATGGAATCTAAAAACAGTCTTGACTAGCCAATCTTTCTAACATAGAAGTAGCATCAGGTCCACTTTATTAATACTCATTCTCTTATTTAATTTATGTATTTGCATCAGGCAACAGATTTACAATTAAATACAGGACTATACAGTATATACCTTACATACTAAGATATATACAAATTTAGCAGAACTAATTTAGATTTAAGTGACACGCAAGGTTGTTCGTGGTGGTCGCGTAGCCTAAGCATCATCGACATTTTAGGCAAATTGACCCTCGACCTCACCGCTCTGCCCAGAGGTGAAAAACTAGCTCGTCAATGCACTCTCGAAGCAATGGATCAGGCTAAAAAGATCAATCTGTTCACCTCAAGGTCGATGAGATGCTGGTGGCCCCTTTGGACCTTAGATCTTAGTTCCGAGAAGAAGGCACTCGCCGTAAGTAGTCTGGTTCATACCGTATCTTATGCTGATACCTATTTTAATCTTGTATCTTCTTGGTGAGTGGTCGTTCTTTCGTAGGTCAATTTATTAAATAAATAAATAAATAAATAAACCTAATAAATAAACTACCAACAGAATTACGAGATAATTTATCTATTAAAAATATTAAATCAAAGCTTAAGTTACACTTTCTTGGTTCTCTTTCCGGTAATCAGCAATAATTAAATTATTAATATATTAACCAAACGGCTTATATTATTTGTCCAATTCTTGTTTTTATTTATTTATTAACTTTATTTGTAACTCTTAGTATATTTTTTACAAACCCTCGTGGTTTTCTTGTACTAAGTAAGTTAGTTAAGTGTTTTGTAATGTAACGGTTATTTAAATGATAATAAAGAGAAAAAAAAAAAATTATCTGCACCTACCTACCTTAGGACCCGTTCACGTACAGAGGGTAAAAAAAAACCTTACCGAAGCCGAATACCACATATTCTAGCAATTGTTACGATTTTTTTCCTTTACACCATACCTGGGAAATTTACGGTTAGAATCTCCCGCCTGGACATGATCTACCATGGCCGATCTGGAAGTCTTTAAACAGGCTTCGGACTCAGGTTGGTCGAAGTAAGGAGAACATGGCCAGGTGGGGATTTTCGGCAAGCTCCGATGTGGACTGTGTTTGCGGTGCAGTGCAAACTATGGCACACTTAACATCGTGCCCGGCGTGCTCCAACACCTGCACGCTAGCGGATCTAATGAACTGCAGCCGATCCGCAGCCACTTGTAGGCTAAATTCTGGGCTGCCACGGTGTAATTCCTCGTGTTCCGTCGACACGCTAAGAAGAAGAAGAACGGTTACTGAGGTATTGATGGTTTAAAAAAATGATGATTTTTACAGAAATGTCTTCTGTCCGTTACTTATAACTTAACTTTTTTCCAAAGAAACATGATACAAATTTTCACTAGTTCTTTCATAAAAAGCCTATAAATGGCACAATCCGCAATGAACAGCGCACATTCGAACCGAACCGCGTCGCTGCGGCGTATAGCAACACGCCCCGCGGTCACTCACCCAGCGTGCGCGCTGTACATTGCGGGTTAAAATTAAATGTTTTTTTTTGATGTCAAAAAATGAAAGTTGTTTCCCAGACAAAATTTATTTTTCTCGTACGATTTGGTTTGATGTACTGAACGCGTGGTTGACAGCTTCGGTAAGGCTTTTAAACGCCCGATTTTACAGGATCCTTAACGGATCCGCCGCTACTGGAGATATAATTCTCACAGCACAGCATAGTAAAAATAATATATTTTATGTATTTGGACTAGTGTTATAATTATAATATAATAATAATGCGATAGTAAGTTAGCCCTCAAAATGTTGCTATGCCCTGTTCAGGGCGTCACATATACCAATATCATTTAAACTTTTATACCAACTTGATGTAATGTGACATGCAATAAATTATTTGAATTTGAATTTAGTACTGATTTGATGAACTAATTGATCAGTATATGTATTGGATCCGAAATACTGAACTAGCTCATACAACGGAATTCATTAGCTAATAATTCTAATAAATATATTAATGCTACAGAACTAAATAGCACTAGCGTCATGACTGCTTTTTTGGCCCTTCATTGGTTAGGGTTAAGCCGTTGAAATGTTACTGCTGTGTAGTCGGTGCTTGTCTAACTTTATTTTTGATTGATTTCAGGGAGTAATTGACTTAGAAATGACGTTACTACCCAAAGATAAAGCGTTATTGATGCCGGTGGGACTAGGCCGCAATTCGCCAAACCCTTTGCCAGAGCCGAAGTAAGTTTTTGAAAGAGCTGCGCCACAAATGTGTAGTGCTTTCGCTTAATCGCCAATAAAGTGGAACAGTTGACGAACGACGCTGCTATCAATTCCCTTAAGCCAGATTCTATTTATCAATAACGGCCTCGTTGTTGTAGTGGCAAAGTTTCTGCCTTACAATTGAGAGGTCCTGGGTTCGAATCCCAGAACAAAAATTGTTTCTGAGATTTTCTGTAATGAATCCCTCAAAAATAGCTCGGAGTCGCGAAGTTGGCGGTGTTACATCTCCGAGCTTCGGAAACCACGTTAAGCCGTTGGTCCTGCGCCTGATCTCTCTCCGGTCATGTCGGATTGTCGTTTCACCGAACTTTGAGAGTAATGGAACAGTGAGTACACCTGTGTATTGCGCTTACACTTGTGCACTATACTATTTCCTGCGCAATTGGCTGATCTCTGTTGAGATTGGCCGCCGTGGTCGAAATCGGCTTGGAGAACTATTATTACTATTATTATTTATCAAAAATCTTTCATGTGCAGACTTTCGCCTCGCTTTAGCTTTATTTATACAAACGTGTAAATTATCATAAAATTTAAAAAAAAAACGCTTACATTAAGTTATTTAATATCAACGATGTTCAAGTACCAACCCATGCAATTTACGTTCGTTCATTCATTAACTCATTCATCACTTGTCGGATAAAAAATATCGACATATTACGAGTACAATCACTAAACGTCTAAATTTGACATTTCAATCTCCTCCCGCCCCTAAAAAGTTGGTCGAAGCGGTTTTCAGACATTCTGAAAAGCGTTTCGATTCCAGTGGTTAATTCTTTTAAAGCCTGAAGTTTCAAAACTTACTTACTTACTTATAAGGGTGACTTAGCGACCCAAAGTGAGTCTTGGCCTCCGGCACCAGATCACGCTACGCATCTCGGTCTTGCGACAGTTCTTGCCACTTGCTATGGCCGTGGTTGAGCAGATCTTTTGCTAAAACGTCTTTCCAGCGGTACCTAGTACGACGAATCGGGCGTTTTCCATTTGGTTGTCCCAGGTACGCTCTCTTCATGGCACGATCCTCTCCCATTCTCTCTATGTGTCCGAGCCATTAAAGCTATTCATTTTTATTCATATAGATGCTAATTAAAATGATAACATTTAAGGCGTCCCAGTCTCACATCAATCCTGATGAGTAAGCTCTGGAGCACCGACGAAGGGATCCAGCTGACCCTGAAGGTTGCAGGTCTTCTGGTCATCATTGTATTCGTATTGCTGACTGCGCTATATTTTGATTTGATTCCGGATATTGGAATTCAGAGTTGGATTAGGTATGTGTTCAAAATTTCCATTCTTATTTCCCACTAATTGCTTCACCGGGGGGCTATTCCCGATTTAAGAAGCACCAGTCCCGGAGAACCCCGACGATGACTGTAAGTTGAGTTCTTCAAGTTAAGGTATTGTTGCCAGATTATTGAGATCTATAATTTATATTATTATTAAAATTGTGTACCTACCTATGAAAAATTTGCACGCGTTTTATGGCTAAATAGGTATTTAAGCTGCATTGACTGTATCAAAACAACATTTATGTACCCTATTTAAGGCAAATAAAGAATTTGAATTTGAAGGAGAAATCGGGTTCCTTTGGGACCGGGGCCTTGGGGATCGGGGTACACAGTGAATAAATCAACCGGGGCACGTAAGTAAGCATAACCCAGATATTATATAAAATGATGTCACCAAACTATCATAAAGAGACTTACGGTCGGTTTTCAAGTCCTATCTAACTGTCACTGAAAGTTAAATAACTTTCAGTTTCAAATCATTTCTATACACATATATAGACTACATATACGAGTATACTATATATATAGACTCTACACCACTTTGGTCAGCTAAGGTTATGAACAAAGTCGTGTAGTTTCATGAGTACCGGTTTTAAAGTTCCGGCGTTATCTACGAGGTTCCCAGGTTCAATTCCCGGACGGAGACAAAGTTGGAAACTAATTTTCAATGTTATCACGGCTCTAAGTGTTTGTGGTACCTTCGTTTTTTCTGATTCCCATAACACTAGTGCTTAAGCTACTTACTTTGTGATCAGAGCAATGTAATGTGATGATGTTCCCATAAAAAAATAGCCGTTTCTCTGAAACTAACTTTTACCCGCGACTTCATCCGTGTTAAGTAGTTTTTTTGGAATGCGTTGTTTTCCCGCGGTAAAAAGTAGCCTATGCTCTTTCTCGGGTATCAAAATATACCAAATTTTATGCAAATTGGTTCAGTGGTTTAGGCGTGATTGAGTAACAGACAGACAGACAGAAAGAGTTACTCTCGCATTTATAACATTAGTATGCATTGATATTACCATATTAATATGTGAATCATCTCAAAACTGTAATCCATTGTGTTTCCACCTAAAAACTGTTTTTCTTCTACAGGTCCGATAGAAGACTTTTCAAGCGGGAATACCCAACGACAATGATGAAGAAGTATATTGATTAGCAGTGAATTTGTTTAAGTTTTACTCGATTTTGTAGTTGAATATCTGTATGTGTTTATTCTTATTGATATTGTTAAAAATGTACTTTATTTTGGACAGTTGTAATTTGTAAGCGCTTATTAATAATTTTAGTACTAAAATATTTTTTTACAATCACTGTATTTTTTTCATGATCATTGTTTATTGTAAATAAATGAAAGAAGTAATTGTCAGCTGATTTCAGCCAAATCAGCTGACAATTACTTCTTTCATTTATTTACAATAAACAATTGTTTAAATCACAATTAGGTTTGTGCTAGAATAAATTTTAACATATTTTATTTTATTTATTGTATAGTTTCAACTTTTGAGTGACATGTTCCTAATAAGTCAAAAAGCTTGCGCGCCCTCTATAAGGTAAAGTTGGAACAACTTGATAGCAAGCTAAGGAGCTTTTTTATTGGGGTAATCGAAGGTTTATTCGAGCTTTTGAAGCTCGCGCTGAATTTCATAGATGGCGCTGTCAGTTAGATATTTAAAAGAGTTGGTAAGTGCGTTCTAGAATTTTTGTAACTTAAGCAGGTTACCCTGAAATCTGAATTTGGTTATATGAAAATAAAATTTTAACTATTTCATTAAACTTTTTTTGAATATATTTTCCTAAAGCCTATTCTAACTTTTAGCATTACTGTCTACAATTAGGTAGGTATACAGCATCCGTTAAAGCTTTTAAGCCTCTCTACATGCCGCAAAGATGGAGCTACGTGTAAGTTTGCACTTTTTACACAATTTTTTTACAGATATTAATTTATTAATTAGTTCATTCATGCTTTTTTATTATATGAAAAACAATAAAAAAAAACGGTCTTGTTAGTGTTTTTAATGTTATTTTACTTTTTCTACTGAATTAAAATATTGAAGAATTTTACGATGAAAGGTGCACGATATTTTAATTGCTATATTAAAATATATTATTTATTATAATCCATACGAAATAGTAGAAAAAAATTAACTAATCCGAGATCAAACTGGCCAGTAAAAAAATAATTAAAAAAAAAAGCAATCGGAACACTCAACTTTTTTTTCTCATTTTCAGCCAGTTGCGAAATAGGATGACGGGACCGCAAACGCGTAAAGTCGTGACCATTCAAGTACGCAACACGCATGCCTGCACAGAAGGGCGTTCCATGCCTACCCGATCTAGTACAGTGTGATGACCACCAAGTCCGGCCGTATAATAGGCATCCCGATCGGCTAGTGTGAAAAGTTTTCGTTCGCTACGCGCTGCTTGGATGATTTGAGCATTTGCGGTAAGTTCTAATATTGAATTTTTTTATTTTTTTATTTTTTGGGAAAATTCAAGTGGGCCGATCGCTTTTACGCCTGAACTACTGAACAGATTTATATGAAATTTAGGAGATAGTTTGACACTTGTGAAAGGA
Organism: Pyrausta despicata; assembly: GCA_963921415.1. NCBI lineage: Eukaryota > Metazoa > Arthropoda > Insecta > Lepidoptera > Crambidae > Pyrausta > Pyrausta despicata. The sequence goes on along the minus strand of OY992845.1, from coordinate 15,754,582 downwards.
CATGAGTTTTGACCGCGGGAAAACAACGCATTCCCATGAGAAAAGTTTCTTTACGGGGAGTCTGATTGCTTTCACTCCTAAATGACAAAATATTTGAATTAAATTTGGATAAAAAAAACCTACGCTGTAGACTAAAAAATGATATAAAAGTGTAAGAAAATACACTGCTCAACAAAGTCTAGGGAACAAGCCAACTATATGACTTTATTTGTAAAATCTTCTTTAAAAAAGTACTGATCTTTTTGAGTTAAACAGGTAGGCTGAATGTTTATCAAACGTTGTTCGAATTTAAAAAAAAAAATAGAAACAAAAGAATTTTCGTAAAAGGCGGGAATCTTTCACTTTGATTGCTATATAGTGATACTGTATGAGAATTTTAAAGATAAAAATTTGTTTTATTGTTTTATGATTTTATTGAAAAACAAAATTAACTGTTGTTATTCGTAACTTTTGCGACTACGGCCATTATGTCACGACGTCATTTAACGCGGGAAGAAATGATTCGAGCTGTAGGAATGTTGGAAGCTGGGCTACCCCAACGCGAAGTTGCAGCTGCTCTGAATTCTCACGCGAGCGTTATCTGCAGACTGTGGGCACGTTACAGACTTACTGGCGATGTAGCCGAAAGGCACAGAGGCAGGTATAGGGTTACTACGGAAAGGCAAGACCGTTTTTTGCAAAATGTCGCAAGGAGGCAACCCACCATTACGGCTCGTCAGTTGGTAGAAGACCTCCAGTCGCAGCACCAGGTTGCTATCAGTGATCAGACTGCTCGGAGGAGACTCCATGAAGCTAATCTTCGTGCTCGCAGACCACTAAGAGTGCCCGCGCTGCGTCATGGAAATCGAGGACGTCGATTATTGTGGGCACGTGAACATTTGCAGTGGACCGTAGATCAGTGGGCACATGTACTGTTCTCCGATGAATCTCGCTTCGGATTTCATCCTGATTCAAGAAGAGTGCGTGTTTGGCGGATTCCTGGTCGGCAGAGTCGGCTTCAAAACCCACAGGAGGTGCATCCCTACCAAGGTGGTACAATCATGGTGTGGGCTGGAATCCGCCTCGGACGGACGGACGGATCTCGTTTTGATCAGGGGAAATTTAAATGCAGAGCGATACTGCGAACAGGTAGTCCAATCCGTGGTTATCCCGCACCGACAAAATCTGGGCGCAGATTTTATTTTTATGCAAGATAATGCACGACCACATACTGCGAGTCAGGTGATGGGTGTGTTCCGCGAGTACAACATCGAAGTGCTGGAGTGACCTGCTCAGTCCGCGGACCTCAATCCCATTGAACACGCGTGGGATTTACTAAAGAGAAGGGCTTTTAGAAATCTCCCTCAAAATTTGAACACAGCAGATGAACTTTTTTCACATCTCTCCAGAGAATGGAGTCTTCTTCCACAAGAGACAATCGATAGTCTCATAATCAGTATGTCACGACGATGTCAAGCTGTTGTTAATGCCTTAGGGGGTCCAACTGATTATTAAAAAAGTCCCCACATATTTGTTCTTAACTGTTATGTTTTAATTTTTAAGAAATTTTATTAAATTAATTTTTTTTTGTTTAGTTCTGTAATACACTTTCTTTGTTTTTCATTAAAATTACCTCGTAATTCAAAAACTGAATCCTTTATTTATATACGCAACTAATTAAGCATTAAATTGCGCATCGATTGGTATATAAACTTTAAAACAAAAATATATAAAAATAAAAATATTCCCTAAAAACCTCCTGTTCTCTAGACTTTGTTGAGCAGTGTACTTAGACACCTGCTATTCAATATAAACATATCAATAATTGATATGTTAATTATTAAACTAACATGCTAGCTATTTAAAATGACAGTGTCGTTAGTTATTCAACGAAATGGGACAACAGGTATTCGCAAGGCTTATGGTATGCTTCTTCTTCTTCTTCTTTCTTATGCAAGATACCTTCTTCTATACTAATATTATAAATGTGAAAGTAACTCTGTCTGTTACTATTTATTTAGATATATTTTGATACCCGAGAAAGGAAATAGGCTACGCTTTCGGCGGAAAAATTCAAGTGGGCCGATCGCTTTTACGCCTGAAATACTGAACAGATTTATATGAAATTTAGGAGATAGTTTGACACTTGTGAAAGGACATGAGTTACTTTTGACCTCGGGAAAACAACGCATTCCCATGGGAAAAGTTTCTTTACGTGGAGTCTGATTGCTTTCACTCCTAAATTACAAAATATTTGAATTAAATTTGGATAAAATTATTAATTATTAATAGTATTACGGGAAAACAACGCGTTCCAAAAAAACTACCGTTTGCGGACGAAGTCGCGGGTAAAAGCGAGTACACTATATACAGAGGCAATAGACTTTTTTACTATAAAATAAAGAGGTGAGCTACCTCTCTCTCTAGAGCCTAGCAACATCTTTCTAGATACTAACGAAGGAAGTCTTTCATCTAAAGAAGAATATCTTCACGACTCGTCAAAAATGTATTAGGCACTTTAAACATAATTTAATCATGATGAAAACATGTCTGTAATTTAATAATGTGACATCAAATACCTGACGAAATAAAGAAAAATGTTTTATAGAACGGTATTCCCCAAAATATACTAGTAGGTATGATTAAAAAAATAGCTTTGTTCTCAGCGTGAAGCTTATCTCATGTGAGTTAAATCGCTTTGATAATAGACAAACAAACGTGTGTGCACAGCTCACATTTAATCTATGTTGTAAAAATAGGTCGATAGCGCAATTCGCTTGGTACTTGAGCAAGAAAACTGTTATCATAATTTAAGTACATTTAAATTAAATTATTATCAGACGATATTTACTCACATTTGCAAAAAAAAGTATTTCAAAAAAGAAAATTATAGCCTTACCACTATTAACGTAACACCCGCAAATGTCCTTTTATGCGGGTAATGTTTGGAACACGCATGCGGGACTTGGGGTGTGATGCGTGAGATTGTCTGACTGTCATACGGGCTGCATGCGTGTATCAAATTTTCCGCATGCGGGCCAATCCCGCGTGCGTGATGAAATTCGCACGATATTAAAAACATCTCAGTCGCAATTCGCGGCGAGAGAACGACACGTACATGCCCTGGCCGGTAATCAGTAGAGATTTTCCTGTCAGATTACTCGTGATATTCAGATCCGAATACAACTATCTTACCGCAGATCAGCCAAAAACGCAACATCTGTGCAACGTCAACGTCATCCATAAGTGTGGGCTCAACATGACTACAATCTGTCTGTCACATGAAGCGATACATAGATCGAACTCGAGATTGATAATGCACTGTAACAGCTGCGAAGTATTAGTAAATTTATTCATTTTTTAACTACCTAATAATAAATACATATTTCACAACAAGCACACAAATTCTCTAGTCCCGAATTAAGCTACGAGACTTGTGTTATGGGTAACAACGGATTAACATACTTAAATACTTTTTTTTTTGTAATAGAAAACACCCAGACCAGTACAAACATACATGTTGCTTGCACGCTTGCACACTTATGCTTGTACTGTGCGGGGATTGAACCCGCGACCCTTGGTTAAGAAGTCCGACATGTGGACCATTGCACCAAGCGGTCGTCAACTACCTAAACTTATCTTACCCATTTTATACTAAGTATACCATACGTTTAAGGTAGCCTTCGTTTCAATGCGACCGCGACGCAAGAACGTAACTAGCGACGCGACCACGCCCGGGTCAGGTCCCACTGATCGGTATAGATTTACTCGTATATGGAACTCTGACGAAACGGTCACCGCTTCGAGCGAACGCTACCCTCAAAAGCACGGTCGCTAGGAACCAAGTGCTGCCTTTACGGCAGCGGGCACCACAATATCTTTCGACCGTCCCTTTCGCGCGGCAAAGGTTTGCGGCAACGAGATAGCAACAAGGTATCAACTTGGCGAGGAGAAATGCAGATGGATCACTCACGGATCCCCTGTAAGGTCTTTTTTGTGTTAGCGTGAAGGGACCTCGTTCTGTATCGTCCCTGAGGGTCTCTCACCCCATTTTTAGGGGTATGACGCGCATAAACTTGCCGTATTATAAAATGCTAATTCAGTTTACGAGGTGTTGGCAATTAAACGTGTTTTCCGTGTAACTGGTTGGCACTCCGTCAATTTTGTACCTGGGTGCAGCTGTATACAATTCCATTAATCCAGTATTGTTATACTAAATGGAAACGTATGTGTAATTACAATTATTTCCAGTGCTCACGTCACTAACGCTTCGCGGTGGCTATAATAGGTAGCAGTAGTTAAATGTCCATTTGGTCGTAATTGAAAATCTTTTTAAATAACAATGTATTGCCGAAATGTAGGTACCTACGTGCATAAGTTAATACCGACTGCTGCACTAAATGAGATGATTCTTCATTTAAGTGTTCCTTACTGTCAGGATAATGTTTTCATATCAAATAAACGTTATGAATAAAAATAAATCACAGAAATGTGTGTACGCGCATAACTTCAGATCGACAGAGTAAAAAAAACAATGGGCAGGACGACGTCTGCGGGGCCTCTAGTAAATAATATTCAATTTTCGGCGTAAGATATCACTTAATAGTAAGCGTTAATTAGGTACTTTTGAACGTCAAAAGTTTAGTATCTATCAATGTAAAAGCTGTAATACGAGTATAATATGCTAGTTGATACCACCAATCGTAAACATACTCTTTATTATCTGTCACAACGGTCTGCCTCCATAGATTTTTTATAGGAATATGAAAACGTGACGTCACGGCAGTGTATCAGAAATCGAAGTCAATCGTCCGCATATAAATTGAATCATGTGTGTTTAAAAATTGGTTCATACAGATTTTTGAAAATATACTGGTATTCATAGGGGCTATGATTTTTAAACGCCATGGTTTTGAAAATATTTAAGATAGGTGTCATCATGTCTATTTTGAGATGTCGACACCTTGGGGTAGAAAGGTTGTATAAACCATTTTGCCCAAAACTGAGTTATGAATGCAGTCTTATTCAGAATTTTCCGCTCTTTCGATTGGTCTATGTGACTGTCTTAATTTCGCAAAAAAATCGTCTCGAAATTCGTCATAGTAATTTTAGACGTTATAATTGCTTAATAATAGGGTTAATTGTGCAATAGTCACGGGTCGACCTTTCTAGTTCCTATTAACTTTATATAATAGAGTAAGATTAATGTTCAAATAATTTCGTTTCAATTATCATTTTCTCAAGCGGCCGGCCGGCCGGTGCGATTGTTACCAATCTGTGTGCAGTTGTAAACAAACAAACGTACCTACTTAGCGTCGGTATTTTGTTTTAGCGTCGTTTTGTGAATTTGGTATTACTTCTTTGATAAATAAAAGTGATGGTGTAACTTATTGACTGTCGTGATGGAAAACAACCTGAATTCATTACTTACTTAGATGCTTGGTTTATACACCCCTTTTGCTTTCAGCAATTTTTCAGTTTTGACGGTCGTAGTGGTTTATACGACGTAGCTTACTATTTTTCAAGCCTTTTACTTCCTAGTCACTTTTTGCCTTCGAAAGAAAAGTTTCTTTAAATGATAATTTCTTTTTTAATATTCAGATGAAATAAATTAGTTAGCTCCTATCTGGATTATCACCGGGATCTTCCCACACTCATTGCCACCACTTTTACTCCTGTTAGAGGCAGGATCTACAGGGGATACTATGAATGCAAAAGCACAGTCTATTATTATGTTAGAATTAGAGATATATTGTTTAAGCACCTCTTTTTCTTTCAATATTTTTCTAGTTTTGACCGTCTTAGTGGTTTATACGACGTGGTTTACTATTTGTTAAGGCTTTTAATCCCTTATCACTTTTTTCTCCCGAAGAAAAAGTATCTTAAAATGATATATTTTTTTAAATATTCAGATGAAAAAATTAGTTGTTAACTATTGCGATTATCACTAGGATCATCCCACCCCCATTGCCACTCTGACTCCTGTTAGAGGTAGAATCTAAAGTCGATACCATGAACGACAAAAGCACAGTCAATTGTTACCCGCAGTTGACTATTATAAAGTTTACGTATTTAACTCAAAGATTGCATCACGAACTTAAAGGTGAATTTGGCAGAGGAGAGAAGGATAAGAAGAGTTACAAAAGCATTGATAAAATAGCAATGATGTTAATCAGTGCACATACATCATAGAACAAAGTGATACTGAAAGCCAACCGAAAATAAAGTAAGAAAAGAAAATATCATAATACATAGCAGCAGCGAAAGTGACTTCAATAATATCTGTACCCCGATCAAATACGTCTGAAAAAACTCCGTTATTTAAAACGAGCTACTTACCTGCTGCTTCCGACGAAGCGCAGCCCTTAGCTTCGAGCTCCCTGCTTCCTGAAAAAACTCCTTTTTTGACGACGAGCTACTTACCTGCTGCTTCGGACGACGCTCAGTCTCCAGCTTCGTGCTCACTGCTTCCTGAAAAAACTCCGTTATTGACGACGAGGTACTTACCTGCTGCTTCCGACAACGCTCAGACCTCAGCTGCGTGCTCCCTGCTTCCGGGCGAAATTCAATTATTAACGACGAGCTACCCACCTGCTGCTTCGGACGATGCTCAGTCCCCAGCTTCACGCTCCCTGCTTCCTAAAAATACTCTGTTATTGATGACGAGCTACTTACCTGCTGCTTTCGACGACGCTCAGCCCTCAGCTGCGTGCTCCCTGCTTCTAAAATATAAATATATATTAAAAGGGAAAGGAATAGGAAAGACCGGAGGAAGATTTCACGACGACGACACAAATAGCAAATTTATTTATTTATTTTATTTATTTAAGATAACATAGATCCATTTTGTGTTAGTAAAACAACTTATAACTACGTTAGTAAAAACAAAAGCAAACAAAGTTCCATCCAAGGAGAAGAGAAAGTTGTATGACCATCGGCTGCCCATTTGAACTGAAAAATACAACTATTTGAAACGTTTATATGAAAAGGGATCATACCAAAACCATACATGATTATTTGAATTTACATTATGAAACTTTACAAGACTACCTTATAGATACAGATGAAGACGATGAAGATGATCAAGATGAAAATTAATATTAACATTTGTTTTACGTACAAATTGTGAACTGGGTAGTTTTTAATTTGTAATTTACTGTTGCAATCTCGGTACTACCTCTTATTAAATACGAAACTCACTGATTTATTCCTTGTTTAGATGAGTGAAAGGACGACTCAAGTAGAAGATCCTAGATTTAATTTTAATAATGCCAGACGGTTACGTGCCTAAATATGACAATAATAATAGTTTAAACTGTTGAGACTGATGATTGCTTAACTTTGATCTGAATGATTATTCTTTACATAGTATGTAAAACTAAATAATCGTAATTCCCTGCGGCAATTCCAACAAATAATTAACTATCACATTAATGTTGTGTTTATGTTTTCTATCTTCAAATAAAAAGAACTTGATTGATCAAAAAAATGTTTTAGGTATTTTGTATTCTAATTTTTTGTAAATTAATCATTACTTATTTTTTTGTTTTTATGTGAAAAGCATTCACTATGCAATAAAAATCAACTATCTGCAAAAGCGGAAATGCAAAAGACGCGCGGTTCAATTCTTCAGAAGGTTGCTTTTTCTGTTGCTTTAAAAGTGTTGTCTTTGAATTCATTATTTTATTCATTAACTGAACTAGCTGAAAGAACTGAATAAGATTACTATTGGAATGATTTCACACATAAGTACAAGTAGGTGCAATATTAATATGATTATAATGGCTTTCGTTACCAAAGATTATATATAGTAAGATATGTAATATTACTATAAATTCGTCAAAGTTACGACTTCCAACATTCAAAAGTTATAATTTTACGACATTTTTCATTTTATGTTAATGGTTTTTAATCTCCATATCAATGACTTACAGTTAGTAACGACTCAACACGATTTGTCAACTCAAATAATTATGGGGTGTATAAACCATTTCATTAAAAAAAATGGACGTAAATCCATGCTAACTTTTAAACTAAGAATCTGATGATAAAACAAGGGTTTCCATTGCAAAGAACATTAATAGGGTCAATATACCTATAAGAACGAAAAAGTTGTAAGCCAAAATGTTTAAAAAAAAATTTTTTTTGCTCGTCCTGTAAAGTTGGGTTTATGGTTTTTACAACCTTTCTACCCCAAGGTAGCGATGTTGTTAGTCGGTAAGATCATGTACCTAAAACTCAGTTTTTATCATCGATCGTACAAACTACTTAATGAGAGTTACAACTTCAAGAGAAATGGAAGATGGTACTCACATTAGTTACGTCGTACAGCTGAGCAAATGGCGCCAAAGTGTTTCCCTGTCATTTATGGGTTTTCTTTCCGGATTTATTTGTATTTCGATGAGACAAAATGGCCTTTTCAAATCCGTTGTTAAAGCCTATGTTGAGGCATCTGGTAGCCAACTACCAGATCAAATACCTATATTACCTATAATACCTATATTAGACTCGTCTTTAAACAGGTCTCTCTACATTTGATATATTGTATTTTATTTATATAAAAACTGTTGCACTATAAAAGTTGTATGATATGTTACTGGCGGAATCTGCAGAGCTGCCCTGTTTGCTTAAAATTGTATCTCCATAAAAAGAACCATCCTCGTACCTACGAAATTATTATAAAAAAGAATAAGCTAAATTAATTAATTTAATTAATTTAGATGCTGTCAATATTTGAGCTTAGCAACATATCCAGCGTTTCATTTATACAGGGAGTTTCATTAAAGGCGGTGCGGGGTGATAGCTGAGTACTGGAACCCCCATGTATATTCCGCGATTGTTTGTAGTTTTCGAATTGTAAGTTTCGAGTCATAATTATTTTCTATGTTATAAATAATTTTTTTTTGGCTAAGTTTTTTTCGTCAATATTTATTTTTGCAGTACCATGCCTATTAATTGAAGTTTTATGAGTTAAATAATCTTAACGTTGAAATCAGATACAAAAAAAGCATCGATATCGAACATTTGGAAACGATAAGAACATAATTTGTAATCTTCAACTGTAAAAAAAAAAAAAAAAAAAATACCAGTGGAAGATATTACAGGGATCTCTTTAGTTTCGTTTTGCTTTTGCTTGTGTATCTTATTTTTTTACGCACATAGCGTACGAATGTTATAATTTAAGGGCGTGATGGAGACTCATCTTTATTCTCAGGAGTTCAGTAAATATTTTACCACAGTTCGTGACCTTTCTATTGAGTTCTAAAATGATAATTTATAGTTAATAAATTAAAACAAGTTTCCGTGATCAAAACATTGTAGTCCATCCTATACTGCAGACTACAGTTCGCGCAAAATTTAATTTTTGAATTAACAATTATCGCCAAAATGTTGACACATGTCCAACGGAGCACTCGCTCGGTACTGAACTAGTCGGCCATGATGTTTCGCATCGAGTGGAATAATAGATTGATGCTTAGAAATGATAAAATCTGTATTTTTTATGAAGTTACAATAATTAATAAATTACAATAAATAAGTAATTATTACTTTGGTATAAATTTCGCCCAAAAACATTGTATTAGATATGACAAATTCACAGTTGACATGAAGCTATTTTCATAGTTCTTCGGTTCAGAAAAAAAAATCTATATTTAATCGGCAATTTTTCCAGATCCCGATGCAACCTAGAGACTGTATAAGATATAATATTCTTGTTTTATTTTTTCATTATTTTTAAATCAGAAGCACAAACCGATAGCTCGAAAATGTGCCATCATGTATTTTACGGAAATCTTTATCTGCAATTTTGGGTGTAATTAAATTATCTACTTAACACAAATTATCAAAAAAGATCTTCTTTAAACTACACTTTAGTTCTACTATCGTATTCAATAAATGAAAATTATCAGTATACTCTTGTTTCTTTCATTGGCAGCGTGTAAATTTCCGATTTTACGCAAAATGTACGGTATCATTCGACACACATCAAAAGTGTCTAGGGATCAACATATATTTTTGCAATAACTTTTCTCCTGATTGATATTAATTAAAATTTTCTTTAAGGATTCATCAAATAAAGTGTTTTCGTTTGTGTACAGTAACGATAAACCAAGTCACCTTTGCATTAATAAAGAAATTTGCCATTTTCCTAATAAAGGGATTTTTGACAATTGAACCACTAACATTAAAGTTGGAAAAAAAGACTGAAATAACAGTTTTCTTTAAAATTTAGTTGGGTAACTTAAACAATTAATAATCCGTGTTTCTACCGCGAACACTAACAACACAAGAAAATCGGTTTGGCATACTCAAAATGAGTTCATCCAAATCACGCTGTGGAATGGCTGCCCATGTTCGTTGCAACAACAAAAAAAGGTCTTCTTGCGACTGGATACCCTCCATATTCGGCAGAGCTCTTTTCTGTAGTAGCGCCAGACGGACCAGTAGGACGGTATCGCTGCACCACACGGAGACAAGACCGATACATTCAAATCACAACTCGAAGAGCTCCAACAATAACCGTCATGATGTTAGCCGTGAGGCTTCATCACTTTTCAGGGAACTTAATTAGCGACCAAACAGTCAGAAACCGCTTGCATGAAGTGAATCTTCATTCCCGAAGACCGCTAAGGGTACCACCTATAGCAATGCACAATCGTAGGATTCGATATCAATGGGCTCTTGAACACAGAAATTGGGCAGAAGAACAATGGCGTTTCGTGTGATTTTCTGATGAGTCTCGTTTTGGTATGAGACCGGATACAAGACGTATTCGACACTGGATAACCCCTGGACGCCAACAGCGATTAAAATCCTGCCAGGAAGTCCATCCTTATAGTGGTGGAACCATCATGGTATGGGCGGGTATTTGGATCGGCGGAAGAACTGAGTTGATTTGGATCAGAGGCAACCTCAACGCTCAAATTTATGCTGAGACGATTGTATCAGACGTCGTCGTTCCTCTACAAGTGCAAATCGGTCCCTTATTTCAGTTAATGCATGATAATGCACGACCGCACACCGCAAGATTTGTAAGACAGACTCTCGCCGCAGCTAACATCAATGTCATGCCCTGGCCTGCTCAGTCGCCAGACTTGAACCCGATTGAGCATGCATGGGATATGCTACAGAGAAGAGCTCTGCCGAATATGGAGGGTATCCAGTCGCAAGAAGACCTTTTTTTGTTGTTGCAACGAACATGGGCGGCCATTCCACAGCGTGATTTGGATGAACTCATTTTGAGTATGCCAAACCGATGTTCTTGTGTTGTTAATGTTCGCGGTAGAAACACAGATTATTAATTGTTTAAGTTACCCAATAAAATTTTAAAGAAAACTGTTATTTCAGTCTTTTTTTCGAACTTTAATGTTAGTGGTTCACATGTCAAAAATCCCTTTATTAGGAAAATGGCAAATTTCTTTATTAATGCAAAGGTGACTTGGTTTATCGTTACTGTAGACAAACGAAAACACTTTATTTGATGAATCCTTAAAGAAAATTTTAATTAATATCAATCAGGAGAAAAGTTATTGCAAAAATATATGTTGATCCCTAGACACTTTTGATGTGTGTATATCGGTCTTAAGTACATTTTGAAATCTCAAGGTGTCGTTTTATCTGAATACTAATTAATGCTAAGAAAAAAAAACATAACATATATATTGAACGTAGAAAAACATGGGAATATCTACTGTAAACTAATTATACTAAGGCCTTTTACATCAGCTTACATCTAAGATTATACTAACAGCAAATTTATCTTAAGTTTGTTTACATTATAAAAAAATGGGTAATTATAAAATAAATGAGTCATGCCTTCATGAACAATGCAAATGGAATGAGACACTATTGAACAGTTCTTATTGTGGCTAGCCGTGAATAGACGTTTGCATACATAAAAGTTAGAAAAATATCTGAGTGATTAAAAATAACACTTTATAAAAACAAAAATTACTAAAATGAAAGCCACTGATGGTAAAGGGCTCAAAAAAGAAGAAAATAACGAAGTTGACTTCGACGCCTTCTTATCAAGCGCAGGAGAATTCGGTCTCTACCAATGGCTACTGTTCTTCTCGATTTTCCCATTCTACATATTCGGTGGATTCATATATTTTGGGCAAATGTTCATGACAGAAGTTGCTCCAAACCATTGGTGCTGGATACCAGAACTGCAGAACTTGACTGTAGAAGAACGGCGAGCAATAGCAATCCCTCGCGACTTCAGCGATCGTTATGGATATTCACATTGTAAATCTTACATCGCCAACTGGAGCGAGGTCCTCAATACAGGGCAGACACCTGACTCGTCTTGGCCTGTTACAGCCTGTGCGCACGGATGGGAATTCAATAAAACTGAAATACCTTACCCTACCATTTCGAGCGAAATGGGATGGGTCTGCGAAAGAAGGAGCTACCAAGCCTCAGCGCAGTCTTTCTTTTTCGTCGGATCCATCGTTGGTGGATTTATAGTAGGATGGGTGGCCGACCGGTTCGGAAGACTGCCGGCTGCAACCTGCGCCAATATGATTGCATGTGTTGCCGGCATCGCCAGTACATATGCAACGGACTTTATTACATTCACCGTTTGCCGATTCTTTGTTGGCATGGGATATGACAATTGCATGATGATGACATACCTCCTCGTTTTAGAGTATGTAGCTCCAAAATATCGAACTTTGATGGCGAATTTACCGTTTGCCATCTTCTTCACTTTGGGATTAATAATTTTGCCCTGGATTTCCTTGGCTTGCGGCCACTGGAAAACAATAGGGCTGGCAACGAGTGTTCCTTTAGCTATTTCCCTACTTGCGCCATTCATCATGCCTGAAAGTCCAAGATGGTTGTTATCAAGAGGACGGGTAGAGGAGACCATTCAGAAAGTTTTGACCGTCTGCCGCATAAATAAGAAACCGATTCCTTCGAAAATGGTCGAACAATTTCGAACGTTCGCGGCGAAACAAACTGGTTCAGGCAGTGAGAGTGTTTTCCAAGTGTTGAAAAGTGCTACATTAAGAAAAATGTACTTCTGCATTTGCGTGGAGTACATGTGTCTCATGATAATAATTGACGTATCAGCGAGATCAGTGGGAGCCTTAGAGTTTGATTTCTTTTTGTCATTCACTTTAGTATCATTGACTGAGTTTCCAGCATTGGTAATTGTTGCATTCGCGTTAGACTACACTGGTAGAAAGTGGATGATGATCGGTGTTACCATTGTGAACTGTGTATTCTGCTTGCTGACATCATTTCTAGCAAATGGGCTTGCGTCTGTATTGTGTGCTATCGTAGTAAGGTTTACTATAAACATAGCTTGTAATGCGTCTATGCAGTGGGCTGCTGAGTTATTACCAACACCAGTTCGTGGCTCTGGGTCAGCGTTCATTCATATTTGTGGTTACGTCGCCACAGTTATATCTCCTTTTATTGCGTATCTAGATGTGTTCGCTCACTACCTGCCATTGACGATTTGTGCCTGTGTTGCTGCTGTCTCTATATTATTAGCGCTTAACTTGCCAGAAACAGCTCAGATGGATCTACCTCAAACTTTCGATGACTCTGAAAATCTGATCCGCGAACAACCCTTCTGGGATTTCCCATGCAGAAGTAAAAATAATAGGGCAAATAATGCGTATGTCAATGACTCGTTTGAGCTTAATTAGATTACGACTAACGATTGTTGCAAGGCAAGCGTTGACGTTCAAAGAAAAGTTGTTGTTCTGTGTGGGCCTGTTCGCGATCGCTGCGTGGAAACAACAACAGTTGATGTAAGTTTATCCTAGTAGGTGAAATGCTTAAGATATATATCGAGATATTGTTTATTTGTGAGTTATGAGTCTTAAAATGACGATGGTTAACGTATAGTTACTCATCGTTCTTATAAGTCTTGCCCTTTAAATTCTCGTTCAGTTTAAATATGTTACTCGAATGTTTTTTTTTTTTTAATTAAGTTGCAATAACCAGCAACGATGCGTAATATGACAAAATGTTCAATTTTTTTTAATTGTAATTTTTGCTAATTTTAATTTAATAACAGTTTTGATATAACGTGTCAATTAACTGAATGTTTTATGCACCACAGCTAGAACGCTATCAGTAATTAGTTTAATACAAGTTTGTCTTAAAAATAAATTTAAAAAAAATTGCTCATAAACAATGATAATGCTGCATTTACAAAGTTGTTGGTTGTTTTCAATTTTCAGTTAGCATAACCGAAATCTACCGTGTTTTAAGCGTGTGTCTGACAATTTATATCATAATAGTCATTGCCATTTTTGCGAAAACCGTTTCACTCATTGGCTAGGATCATCAGCAGTGCTAAATATGAATGGGATGTTGCTATTCGCTCAACTACAGCGCTGCTGATCTGTCATTTTTATTTGATGAATGAGCAGCGCTGTTCGCGAGCAAAACAAAACGTGGCATTAAGGCACAAGTTCGTGATCTATGTGTAAAATTTATATTCTTGGTCAAATTAAGGAGTGGCTTGAGTGATATGATGTTTACCTTCTTGCTGAGCGATATTTTCCGATAAATGCGATTATTAATATATTCTGATGTACTTGGTAACATACAAAATCGGGTACAATGGTACGACTATTGGAGTTAAAAGATGATAATTAATAATTGATGATATTGTTCTGTCTTGTCTTTGTCAGAAAAACAGAGATTCTTTGTACACTCACATCCAGAGAAATGTATAATTCTAATAATAATGTAAATGCCTCAAACAACGGTTTCTTATAATAACACACTTATAATAACGTTCATAATTTAAATACATTAACGCCACGTTGAAAATACCAATGTGTAGACAGGTAAATCAGGAATTTAAATTGGATATTGACTTTAACAAATTTTCTTGTGTTGTCTACTATCATCATCTGATTTATTATATTTCATTATTTACATATACATCTGATTTATTAGATTATAGGTAAATTATATATTTGAAAGCATATCTGAACAGTAAAAATGTTTAAAGATTTTTTTTGTAAAAAAAATTGTGACGATCTGCAAGTGGTGTTAAATATAACATCCATGCAAACAATTAGATTAATAAACTGTGTTGTGATCAAAACTATTTTTGTTTTCAACCAATGAATGCTTACCCTCACGTAACCTACCTACAGTCCACACAACACACGATCTTTTCATCTTTGATGGAGGCCACTCGTGTTTTATTTCAAAGCGTGTTTTATTTCAATTTGATAATATTGAAACTAGGGGATGCCTCAACTATGTAAAGGACATACTTATTTTGAAAAATAAAATCAGTCAAAACGCTATTCGTGTTTTTGTTTGTTTTTGACACACGTACATATCACAATAATAAATATTTGTACAACAACATCACATACATTGATCTGACTAGTGGTAAGTAGCTTATGCACTTGTGTTACAGATATCAGAATCAACAGTGGTATTACCAGACCAGTAAAAACAGACATGTTCATGCACACAAATGTTTGTACAGTGCGGGGATCGAACCCGCGACCTCTTGGTTAATAGTCAACTTCTTGACTATTACACCAAAGTGGTCGTCAAAATATGTCAGCTCGTCAAGGTAAACTTCGGCATCTTATGCGCATGTAATAAAGTCTATAGATTCGTGGCTTAATGTGCTGTCGCTGTACACGGTATCGTTTTGACGCTTTAGTTTTTCGGATTAGGCCCGCGACCTTGCATTGTTCCGCTAATATATGTATCTTAAAATACAGAGAAGCAACGTTTGTCTTAAATAATAACTCCTGTATTATCATAAAGATGAATTACTTTTTGCTCACAGTTATGGTGTAAGGCGTCGTCATACGTGAGCGAAGTAACGCGACAATTGTCGCGATAACTTGTCGCGGTGCTACCCATGGTGCTACCAGTAATTGTGTCAAAGTCGATTGCGCTTTGTCACGTAGGACTCTATCATAGACGTTATTGCACTTCTTGCGTTTTTAGCTCATGTAGGAAAACGGTTAAGGAGCGACGCAAATTGTGACCATAAATTATTGCTTAAAGAAACTGAAAGATGGGAAGTTGAGATTCAGGAAGAATACGGAGATCGAAGACCTAGTGTCCGAACCTAACATTATTGGAGGGACCAAAGCAGCCAGGCTTCCATGGCTCGGACACATAGAGAGAATGGGAGAGGATCGTGCCGTGAAAAGAGCGTACCTGGGACAACCAAATGTAACATACAAATCGTCATTTGTACAGAATACATGCGGCGTGCCCCAGGGTAGTGTCTTGGGTCCTTTACTATTTCTTATATATATTAATGACTTGCCTAAACAGATTAATTACCAGACTATATTATTTGCTGATGACATATCTCTTATCATACCAAATTTTGTCAAAAATCCAAATTATAACCAGGTTATAAATGAAACTATAGCTGATGTTGTTTCCTGGCTAACGCAAAATGACCTGAGTGTAAACTTATTAAAAACCAAATTTATACAATTCTCAAACTTTAAAGCAAACCGCCCAAAGCTAAATGTCACATGTCAGAACATAGCAATTAATGAAGTTAATGAGGCAAATTTTTTGGGTATCATCCTTGACCAACACTGTAGCTGGAAACCCCACATTGACGACTTGTGTAAAAGATTAAGTAGTTTTGTTCACGCACTTAAAAAATTACGATTTGTAGCAGGAGAGGAAACTGCTCTGACTGCATATCGTGGATATGTGTCCTCAATATTAAGGTACGGTCTCATAATATGGGGTAATTCAAGTGACATAAATAGAGTATTTTTGATGCAAAAAAAATGCGTCAGGGCAATTTGTTGTGCAGGGCCAATGGAATCTTGTAGACCTTTATTTAAGCAGCTAAATCTTATAACTCTAGTTGGGCTTTACATCTTAGAGACTGGAGTATTTGTTAGGAAAAATCCAGAGCTATTTGAAAAATATATTCAACTAGATTTAAGATTACGCCAGAGAGATATTTATAGATTGCAAGTTCCTCCGAGCAATAGTGCATTTTTCAATAAAAACTGCCAGGCCATGTCAGTCAAAATTTACAATAAAATACCTTATCACATAAGACAGCTTCCGTATAATATGTTTGTGACAAAATTACGTAAATATGTCCTGCAAGAATGTTTTTATAATCTGACTGAATTTTTGACATGATTAATTTATAATATTAATAATCATTATTGTGACATGAAAAATAAATTGTGACATGAATAAATAAACTATGACATGAATAATTACTAGACTATATTGAGTATGTATATTAAATATAAATGTATTATAAAATTGGGCCATGAATTAATGTTATCTGAAATGTTGAAATAGTAAAATGTGTGTATAATGAAATTAATACTAATAACTTTAACTTATATATTTCAATTTTGCATGCCGCCTATGACAAAACATGATGGTCTAAGAAGAAATTCTGTTATCAAATGTACTATGTTTTGAGCAAATAAACATATTCTATTCTATTCTATTCTGGGAAACGTCCGGTTGGACGTCCTAGGTACTGCTGAAAAGACGTTGTCGCTAAAGATCTGCTCAACCTCGGCCATAGCGATTGGCAAGAACTGTCGCAAGACCGAGATGCATGGCGTGATCTGGTGTCGGAGGCCAAGACTCAATTTGGGTCGCTGAGTCACCCTAGTAAGTAAGTAAGTTAATTTTGCGAATATGTGTGATAGGCTTAATGTTCTCGTAAGTAACTAGATCACCATTAAATGGTAATAAACAAATGACTGAATGAATGTTTATTCAGAGATTTGAGACAGAAGAGACACGTCACATTTGAGTTTTTTTTTATTATTTACTGTTAGAAATGTTAATATCGTCTTATTTTTGACGTGACAACGTCTTATAATCTTAATTGGTTTGCCGGGTGACACTTCAAGAAACTGCGTTACGCTCCGCTCACGTTCCGCGCTCACAATGAGAGCGAGTGAGAGGCACGCGTCCCTTCGACTCGGGCATGGTTAGCCCGCCTAAGAGCGAGTGAGACAGACATAAAAAGTGAAAGGCACGCGTCCCTTCCTCTCGAGCACAGTTAACCCGCCTAAGAGCGAGAGAGACAGAGCGAGAGAGAGAGAGTGAGAGAGATAGGCATACACACCGGTTCATGTTATACGAATGAATATTCACATTAAAATTATTTTACCACTCAAAGTCGTTGTCACGTAAAACTTTCGCCCGTATACCGACTTTACAGGCAACCAATTTTTTATCTGAAAAGACGATCTGAAATCGTGTACGCTTGCGTTTTGATAGAGGTATATGTTTTTTTTCAGAAACATATACCTCTAATTGTCCTTATAGCTAAAAAAAGCAACGTAACCACATCGTTTGGGTAACCAACAACTTGTGACACCATCTCTATTATGAGGGCATGCTCCCTAACGTTTCATTGGTATTTTCGGATCACAGACGTGTTTTCGTAAAGCTAACAAAAAATTTGTAAGTTTTTAAACAAATTTCAACCATGCACAGTTTTAATTTGTTGGTTGGTGAAAAAACATATTTTAACGGGTGTAGCTCTAAAACGGTGTCAAAATTCTGGTCAGTTGTTACACAATGCACGTAAGAACACGTCGTAGTGATGACGTGTTGTGACTTGTCAGCTATTTTCAATGCGGGTTTTTGGTACATAAGGCATCTTCCAACGGGCATAGCTCCATAACGCAACCAAAATTTTAGTCAGTTTTTACACTTATGACGTTAGAAAATCTAATGCTTACCAACTGCACAACATTCAGCCATTTACCTGTTTTTTTTTAAACTATAGAACATCGCAGACGCATGGAGTTTGAAAACGCAACCGACATTTAGGTCCCTTTTTGCACATTCCACGTGAAGAGATCTCGTCCCTGCCAACTGTACAATTTTCAGCAATTTAGCAGATTTTTTAAGAATAACCCCCTTTTCAGGCTTTAAAGAAAAAAAAACGCAACCACTTGAAGCAAACAGACCGACGTATTCAGCATCAGGGAGTTGTTCTCTACGAGCTCCCATCTTTATGAGCTATTAAGAACTTTCTCCGTGACTCACTCGAGGGTACCTGCTAATTTGTCATACGATCTTGAGTTAGGACCCAATTACCTCTCGACGGTAGTTCTTATTACCGTCTTATCGCAAACGAGCCGCTATCTATTTGTGTTTATTACCTGCTAGTAGATCGTTTTGAAAACTTTGTGTTTATCCAACAGATTGTTTTTTTTTTAAATACGGTCGAAGCGCCATTCTCTTACGAGCCATCCAAAAGATGACCACTTTGGTGTAATGGTCAAGAAGTTGACTATAAACCAAGAGGTCGTGGGTTCGAAACCCGCACTGTACAAACATTTGTGTGCATGACCATGTCTGTTTGTACTAGTCTGGGTGTTATATGTATTTATTTAAGTTTATTTGTAATACCACATTTGATTCTGATATCTGTAACACAAGTGCTTAAGCTACTTACCACGGAGTCAGATTAAGGTGAGTGATGTTGTTGTATATTTAAAAAAAATGGATGAAAATACCTAAGGACTTAGGGTATTTTTATGCAAGATTTTTTTGCTTGGTCTAAACCAACAATCGCTACGCTCTAAATTCCAAATAATACACGTTACTCAACAGATGTCAATGTTACAGTGTAATTCACCCACCAATAAAATCGTTAGATGCCATAAGGCAGTATATTGTGCACCTAAGCCAAGACCCAGATAAGCCTTTCAGAGTAAAGTACGTCAGTAAAAAAACAGTATTCTTTCTGCGTAGTAGTACACATTGTTATGGCTCCATACGAAGTGGAACGCAGTAGGATCGCTACGCTTCGTGAACGATAAGAAAAACATGAGTGAATTCAAAAATCTACTGGTTGACAATAGCACAATCAAAACGACTGTGTAACGAGCCCTCATATCTTTGTAGCTCTAAGGTATGACTGTTAGATAATGCCTCATGCGTTAAGTTCACATTTTGAGCAAATTTTAAAAGATTAGTAAATAAATAAAAGTATATTGCTTTGATTGGACAACCGGGGTGATAGCACCACCAATTTTCGTCATACGCTTTAGATCCGTCGATATGATCTTTCTCCATATAATTTGTACGGGAAAATCGATTTAATGTGGAAAAAGACATTTTTGTGTGTCAGAATATTAATGCTTATTGAATTTTATGTTATTTGAAATCGGTTATTACAGTTTTTTTGGACATTTTGTAGGTAAACGCGGTATCTTCGTCATTAATAACACCCGACTACTTAAAAACACGCTCTAAAAAGTACGAAACAAGAAAACACTCTCCAATGAAATTACTTAGTATGTACAAACTATTAAATATTTACCGTTATTAAATAAACTAACTTACACATATTATTATATTTTAATATATTTTCAATTTATAATATTGATAGAGAAATGTTTTAAGGATAAAGCCGTGGTCGTATACCACTTTTTTTAATTTATTATTCTTATGGCATACGACCACGGCTTTATCCTTAAAACATTTCTCTATCAATATTATAAATTGAAAATATATTAAAACATAATAATATGTGTAAGTTAGTTTATTTAATAACGGTAAATATTTAATAGTTTGTACATACTAAGTAATTTCATTGGAGAGTGTTTTCTTGTTTCGTACTTTTTAGAGCGTGTTTTTAAGTAGTCGGGTGTTAGTTTTTAAACTTTATTTTTATTTAACATAATATTTTGGAGTTCTAAATAGGTTAATCTTGGGTTCATTGATTTCTCAATCTTTCCAACTCCTCGAACGATCTTTGGTCATGTGGATTCTTTAGTAATTTGCTAGATTCCAGTGAACTAATCCATAATCCATCTATGGATCTTACTCTGCTAAGAGCCACATATATAGTCGGGTAAAAAAGATGTGAATTATATACAATCAGCCCATGAATACAGGTAAAGTCACAAGCAAATGCTAGTAATATATATATATTCAAAATGTACAAGTAAAGCGCTTTCAAATGATACCAAACACGGCATATTTATCTTAACTTTATTTTTTTACTTCGTATGTTTTGTCCGCCAGAGGGCGCCACATTAGATTTTGTGAAATCCCATATAGCCTACAACCAGCGGACAATTAAGACGCTTCTAATGATATGTCATTTGTCGAATTCTGATAAGTAGTTTAGAAGTTACGAGGGAACAGATGAACATCCATACCCACATACATACATACATACATACATACAGGTCAAAATCATAACCCTCCTTTTGCTTCGCCGTAGTCGGGTAAAAAATAGTTGTTACCGAATGGGTGCCTACAGACGGCTATCGCCGAAGAGGCAGACCCAAGAAACGATGGTGTGACGACTTGGTCAATACTACACATAGATTTCAGAAAAATAATTGGATACCACACAAGTATTCGCGTCTTTGTTCGAATCATTTTGAATAACATTGTTTTCGAAAAACACAAAAATTTACTTAGTTGTTCTAACTCTATATTCCAACGTTGTTCGTACATGTAAGCTGACAGTAAATAATAATAAAAAAAAACACGGGTTGCACTCCGGGAGTGCCGGCAGAAGTGAAAACTTGATTATTAACGTTGTGCATTTTTGATTTATTTGAACCGTCTTACGGTTTTTCGATCAGCATCACGTGACCTGACGCGAGTTTCACAGTTTCTACCCATGCCACAAAAGTGCTCAACGCCGCTAAAGAAGTTTTCACTTCAATAATCATTTTGTATGATACTTGTAATAAAACACAACTGTAAATACTTGATGTATTTACAGTTGTGTTTTATTACAGAATGTCCCAGTACCTATCCCAAGTCGGTCTCAAAGATGGTGTGTCCATGGATGTTTACTGTCAAGATCTACCGGTAGCATTCCGTGCGTTTTGGTAGGCTACGATAGACTTTTAAACTGACACTATTAACGACAGGGCAAATGAAACTGTTGTTTTTAAACAATTCTTGTAAATATATGTTTTCAATAAAGAAATTACTTATTAAAGGTTATCCTTTTATTGCAATCACACAATCTCAAATCAATTAGCTGAGTTTTCCCCAGCTTATTCACTGAAAACTCCGCTTGACGAAACATCAAAACTTCATATAGATTATCAAAAATGGTGGTCGCCTGGGATTACTCCTTTCGAGATTTCACACGGATGATTTAACGTCATTCACTCCCAACAAAAATTCACTTATTACGTTATGCGAGTACCTACTTGCAATAGTTGCAATATTTCCAACTACATTTGGGGTATTTTTTTGCGACTGTGGCAGCCCCATATTTTGACGTCAGTATATCTTTCTAATATATCGTTCTCTTACGCCCGGTCGCCCGGGGCGAATCTATAACTTATAAACTGTATCGATGTGTTGAGTGCAAACCAATCTATATCGTTGAAATTGTCATTGTAAGAGCGCATCATTCGGCGAACAGGAGCGCGCAGGCCCGAGTGACAGGCGTTGACAGCGAACAAGCCGTATTGTATAGGATTAGTACGACTAATCCTCCAGAGAGTGCCCACTTTCATGTGTATTAGTACAATTATTTCAGCGTGAATGTGTAAAATTACACAAAAGCTTCCAAAACTAATTGATGGCACGCTTAGAGGGGAATAAACGTTACATGAACTCTTTTGAAGTACTTACAGAAATAAAATGGAAGTATAGTGAAAAGATATTTTCACGCGAGCGTAGAACTGCATTTTCATTTATGTTTACAAATTCCTTCTGATGTAATAATATTAATTAGCGGGCCCAGCAGACTTTGTCCCGCCCATTGCTAGTTTTCTGATCTTTAAACCTTCTCTAGACTTTCACAAATATTTCGAGACTAAAATTCTTCACATCGGTTTAGACGTTCTGGAGTTATAGCGTCAGGAAGAAAATCCCAACTTATTTTTTTATTATAAAAAAATATGGTTTATTATACTCGTATTACTCTGCCAACTATGCTAGAGTAATAAATTATTTTGGTATGAAAAATAGGAATTAGCGAAACGGCAGTATTTTCAAAACGTCACTCTGATCTGAGGTCGGCTGTGTTAAGCTCAAAAACGAATTTCTTAACTACTTATGGCCATACGTCTCAGGCGTGACCTTCACGTCCTTTCATTACTTTTCTCCGTTCTTTTTAATCCCAAATGTCCGCAATATCTTAAAGAGCACTTCCAGTTTCTGCAGCCGACATGAGGTCATGACTTGTGGTCATCCAGAAAGCTCCACCTCCAATGTCCCGGCCATAGGACTAACCATTATAAAGGCTCCTTTACAGTTTATTCTGTCAACCTTTGAAACTTCTTACCTCTTGCAATAAGACAATCCGAGTCCATTGCTGTCTTTAAAAACAAACTTAAAGAATTTTTTCATAATTTGTAGAAGTTCTATTCAGATTGTGTAGGTAAAATACTTTTATATCGGTTTATCTCATGTCATCATCAAATATATTTAAATTTGTATTTATATCTTAGTTGTTTCGTAAAAATTGTGTTTTGTATTATCCGTATATATTTTGCTCAAATTCCCCCTTCCTGTTAATTAATTGTTCCTTTCAGCAAAGGTTGTCTGGAAGAGATCGCTACAAGCGATAAGACCGCCTAAATTGTACACCTTTATGTTTTAAACTTGTCTGTTATTTTTGTTTTGTGTTGTACAATAAAGTGTTAATCTATCTATCTATCTATGGCCTCAATATCCTGTCAACCGTTGAAAGTGAAATAGCTATTAATTTGTATACTAAAAGCTATCCGAGGTTTAAGTATTAGTTATTCATGTTTCAGTTAACGGTAAATAGAATATTGTAACCGGATATGACTCAGTATTTCTGCACTGAGAATAATACTTTACTGTGAATCAAGGTTTTTTTTTATTTTATTTAAAATATACAACAACATCACATACATTGATCTGACTCCATGGAAAGCAGCTAAATCACTTGTGTTACAGATATCAGATTCAACAGTGGTATTACAAATAAATACATATAACACCCAAACCAATACAAACAGACATGTTCATGCGCACAAATGTGTGTACAGTACGGGGATAGAACCCGCGACCTCTTGTCTAATATTCAACTTCTTGACCATTACACCTAAGTGGTCGTCAATTACATTAGCTTTACATATAACATGTGAGTATGATTCTTCACTTATGTGTTGTTGTACTATGTAAATCAGGGTTGGGAAATAGGGATGACCTTAGTAATTTCATTAAGTCATATTTACTGGTAAGTAAATAGCCCGACCACGCTCATACTCTGTTGACTCAAAAATCAAAAGGCACAAATTCATGGGACTGTTGGCACAATAAGACACAATTAATAGACGAATTTGTGCCACAGAAAGAACCCCATTCCGTGCCGTAGTTGGGTCAGGAACCATCACACTAACTTGGTATGAACTGTCAGCTTAAAAATATAGTAGCACTTTGGTACTATGTTAAATACCATTCTGAGCATTCTCCTGGTAAATCTGTTGAAATATGTAAATCGGTTATTTTGAAATGGTACTAAGTGCCAGCAAATTTGACGTTGACTGTACTAGTCCTAGGATACGTGAGAACAGATGGCCGCTGTAAGGGTTCACTGTTCAGAATGTGAATCACTCTTTCAGGCTGGAAAGACTTCTGTGAACATGAAACCCGGTCGTTTCACATGTAAGACAACACAGCTAATCTTTGAAGATAAAGAAAACACTCAATCTGTGATGTCAAGGTCACATAAATCGAACCACCTGTTTTTTTGCAATTGCTTTTATCATTTCCAAAGAAACGGCATGTCATCGGCATATCATGAAATTTTGGTGTAAAATGCAGGTGGATCGATTTTTTCAAGATGATCAGTATACATTCGTTACATTGAATACTTATTATGCAGACCGAAAAACATTGCGAAACAGACAAAAAGGCAGGATAAAAACATAATTGGTTTATTATTATTTTTCATCTAGTTTTCGTTATCTTTATTTTGAATATTCATTTATTCATTTAAGTTTTATTGCACAACAAAACTATGTACAAAAGTTGGACTTAACGCCGTAATTCTCTACCAGTCATACCTTTGGGCTAAAGAGAAATGATTAGTGGGCGGTGCGACAAAATAATTAAAAGAGAAAACACAAAAATAATAATGCCAATAATATGACACATAAGATGATATATAAAATATACATACATGATATATTTATATAAGAATACATATTTTTCAATATACATAATATACACCAAATCTATATAAATAAAAGAAAGTGGTGTTATTTACACTATTTAAAACTCCGAAGATGAACCGATTTAGCTGAGAATTGGTGGAGAGGTAGCTTATAACCAGGAGACAGACATAGAATACTTTTTGTCCCGGTTTCTTTTAAACGAATACAAACCAGTCTGCTTATTAATTGCCTCTAAGGCGGAACAGAGTTCGCCGGGTCAGGTAGTGAATAAATAAATATGACGAACTCTCAAAGTAAGATCTACTCGTATATTAATCCTGTCTTTCCACAAATTTTTTTGCCACTCTTTGAACTTTTTTGGTCATTATGCCGTGGTAAATGTCCACTATTTGGATCAAGATCGCGGGGGCAGCTCATACACTCTCTCGTTATAAATAGGCCAAGTGATTGCTCGACTTTTAATCAGCATGAAGCCATGTGACATCATGTGGTGACGTCATCAAACTAACAGCTCTTGTAACAAACGTCGTAATGATCACATTTGCATAATCTTAATGTCAAATGTTGAACAATTTGGGAATACATCTACAGTTCAATTCATTATTTTGCTATTTGTTTGCATTCTATTTATAACTAATGTTTCAGACCTTTTTTGAAGTCTGTGGTACTTTTGGATAAGGAGACACAGGGAACTTTAATAAGAATTAAAGGAAAGTGCAATGTCTAGACTTCACGTTTTAGAAGATAATAGGAAGACACTTGAAGAAAAAACTATATATCTAGTTTGCTATTTTGCAAGACTTTTATATCTTTTAAGACTTACAAACCCAAACTACAAGAGAGTCTACTAATTGTGACTTTTTTTCATTCCTGATTATTGTGTAGGTATTCATCTAAGTAACACACGATAAATGGTCAAATATTACTTATTTATAACTTCAATATCTGCATAAGAATATCGTGGTCTCCTTCAGTCATCTCATTTCTAATTCGGTCCCAGCAAGACCTACCCATTTGTAGTCCAAGCCGACTATTATTCTGAATTCCTAAAGCAGTGAAGGTCGTGGTACACTTACATTAAACCAAACGGAGGAAGATGCGGTACGTCCTTACAGTCGTTAACTTAAAAATGGGCCGCACATCAATTCAAATCTTAGGCAATTTAGGAGTGAAAGCGATCAGAGTACTTTGAAAGTATTATTTCCCATGGAAATGCGGTCAAAAGTACCTAACTCATGTCCGTGCTTAGGTTTCAAACTACCTGTTCAGTAATTTAGGCGTAAAAGCGATCGGCCCACTTGAATTTTTCCATAGGAATGCGTCATTTTGACGTGACAACGTCTTATAAATTGGTTTGCCGGGTGACACTTCAAGAAACTGCGTTACGCTGCTCCGCTCACGTTCCGCGGTCACAATGAGAGCGAGTGAGAGGCACGCGTCCCTTCGACTCGGGCATGGTTAGCCCGCCTAAGAGCGAGTGAGACAGACATAAAAAGTGAAAGGCACGCGTCCCTTCCACTCGAGCACAGTTAACCCGCCTAAGAGCGAGAGAGACAGAGCGAGAGAGAGAGAGTGAGAGAGATAGGCATACACACCGGTTCATGTTATACGAATGAATATTCACATTGAAATTATTTTACCACTCAAAGTCGTTGTCACGTGAAACTTTCGTCCGTATACCGAAATTACAGGCAACCAATTTTTTCTGCAGTAAAAAGTAGCCAATGTCCTTTCTCGTGTATCAAAATATCTCCATGCCAAATTTCATGCAGTAGCAGCTGGAGCAGGTCCGTTGGAATCGGTTTATAAGTAGAACACCGCGCGACTAGCTCATACTGCATCTGCCTGTTTTTTGTTTTATCTAAGGTGCTACACAATAAATCAGTTTTCCAATGAAACGTGAGAGCACTAATCCATGACTCTTGGCCGGGTTAGCTAAATGTGTATGTGTATTATTAAAACTTGAGCTGAAATATTGTTGCATTCGGTACCTACCTACGACGGTCAAGCTAGGAGTGTATGTATGATTTTAAACTTTCGCGTTGCATTTTAATACTAAATACTGGTTATCGGGTCTAAACGCGATCTATAATACTCGTTAAAATAACCAGTAGTTAGTGTTAAGCGAGGAGTAATTCATTTGAACAGAACAATGCGTTTTGGTTAACGGCGTGTTAATGACAGTTTTTTAATTTAAGGTATTTAACAGATGATTCCTAGTGACTTTCTTTTGAAAAAGTAAAGTTAGGCTTATATCTTAGGTATATATGTAAATAAAAATGAATCGCCGAAATATATGTACGCGCATAATTTCAGACCGACTTCATCAAATTAGAAGGTACTTTTTTATGTGTTCTTTATATCAGGACTAGGTTTTCATATCAAAGAATATTTAAAAAGCCTTTATTTAAATTTAAAAAGATAAAATGGCACATGTTTTAAAATATGAAACTATGCGGGCAGGAAAGCGCGTCTGCCGTGTCCACCTGTAGAATAGGTGTTGTTTTTTTTTTCTATTGTTGTGCAGTGAATAATTTTATTTAATTGTTCATGATCTTATTCCTCACCCGTTAGCAGTAGCTACCTCGTAATGTATTTTATTATAGCTGATTGATTGTGTTTTTTTTAAATACCTACGTGAACGCGTGGCACACAGAAACCTCCTAATTTCTTACACGTTTTTTCTTAAAAATATAAAACTTAAGGGTGACTGTGACTGACTGACTGATGTGATCTATCAACACACAGCCCAAACCACTAGACGGAGTGTGCTGTAATTTGGCATGCAGGTAGATGCTATGACATAAGTATGCAAAGCTAAAAAAGGATTTTGATAAATTCTACCCCCAATGGGGTAAAATAGGGGATGAAAGTTTGTCTAATTCAAACCGTTCGGGCTGAGACTTTGCATGCATATGCAAAGCAAAGTCTCTGCAAAGTCTCAGCCCGACTCGGCTACTATAAAGTAGGCATGCCCTAACTCGGTAGCAAAAATTTAAAGTCGGATGAGTTCGAGGGCGGCCGCTAGTTCATCATATACCTATACAGATCGTCAACTGACATCCGTCAAACAAGGATAATAATAATATTAATATTTAATATTTCACATCAATCACACCAATTCTCTAGTCCCAAATTAAACTACGAGGCTTGTGTTATGGGTACCAGACAACGGATAATCATACTTAAATACTTTTTTTTGTAAATAAATAGGTACATATTATACATAGAAAACACCCAGACCAGTACAAACATACATTGTTCATGCACACATATGCTTGTACTGTGCGGGAATCCCGCGACCCCTGGTTTCAGAAGTCCAACATGTAGACCACTGCACCACGCGGTCGTCAAAAGGATGTCTACGACATGACAGTACGAATAACGCTATATTTTGTTGCATCACTTGCAACTACGTTGAATCCAAAACGGCGGACTTAATTATGTCCCATTACCACAGAAACTGTTTTTTTGAAAGCGATGCTATCATCATGTTCCAGAACAATCCTATAGTATGTTACTTCTTAAAAAAAACATACCCATGCTAAATCTGTTGACAAAAAAAACGAATCGCTTTGTTGTGTGCTCGTAGCCTTAAGAGTAAAAATGCTAAAGAATGTTGAAATAGTGTGCCCTTGGAGCGTGCAACAGGTGCGAATCGGGTGCATTGCGTATTTCCATTGATAGAACATTTGATTGATATTTGAGATCTTTTTTTTTTACTATTTCGTTAGCAATTTGTGTAGGTTTCCATATGCCATCTTATTTTAATCAAGTGACGAGCAAAAGACGTTTAAGAAAGTCATGTTGATCACGCTGGCACCGACTTTAGAAGAATTTGGGCTGTATGATTCCCTGTTTAAGGCAATGCATTAATTTAAAGGTGGCTCTGTTTTGTGTATTTTTTTATTTTATCAATATCTTTTAGTGACCATGTATTAAAATATGGTGAAAGATTCCCTAAAGTCCTGAGAATTGAGGAGCTGTGTGGTTTTCACCATTGAATCCACTCCATCATCGGTAGAATTGATAACCTACTCCTTTTTTGGAGTCGAGTAAATAGTAGTTTCACCGCGGGCCATATTGTTCCCCGCTCACATATCTAGCGTATGTTTAAGCGTACCGCACACAAAGTGATCACAATCGTTAGTAGTAATTGCACAATGCAATCTGCTCTAAGTTTACTTATTATAATTGTATTTTTTATTATATTGTACTTGTGCAATATAGTAATATTATAATTTTTATTTGAAAATGAAAATAAAAAATCTTTTATTCGTTGCAAAAAATATAACAACAATATTATATTTAAATATTATATATTATTTTAAGTGCATAGCACCTGTACCAGAAGGAGTCGCTCTTCCTTAGCAATAGAAATCTTAATTCTAAACGAAACAACAAATACTAAATAACAAAATTAAAATCTTATAGCTACAATCACAAAACGCATGTGTAGTCAACTGCTACGCTTAAGCATACCTTCATCTTACTCATAATTACTTATTTTTATTTTAAGTGGATGGGCTATAGCACGTTGCAGGAGCTTGTACTGTGAAGGCACCCGTAGTAAGGCGTGGTCAATTAACACAATGCGATGGTTGGATACCGAGTCCATCAAATTAGAATTTATCGCACACTCGTTTACAATTTGGGAAGACGAAGCTTTCGCTGGCTCGACGCTAAATTGAGTACATTGGAAAAGTGGATGATTATTAAGCAACAACACTTACTGTCTGGAAAATTTTAGAGTGAAAGTAAACATGGTTGGGGTATTTTTATACGCTGTTATGCGATAAGGGCGCTCAAACGTCCTCCACGAATCCTGACTGAGCCCGTGTGGTGGAGTATGCCTCGTACCACCACAAAGTTTTGGTGAGGCCTGTTCCCAGCAGCGAGATGTATATAGGCTGATAAAATGATGTCTGAGTAATACAACCATCGTCCTCGGGTCTAAGAAGTAATATTGTTTCTTAAAGTAATAAAATATAATAACATTTTGTTAGGTTCTTCTTAACCCGCTTTACTAGAATGGAAATGGAAACACTGTGACCGCCACTGTGAATGCAATAATGATCGAATCGCTCGATTTTGACATTTCGTTCATACCAGACGACCACTTTGGTGTAATGGTCAAGAAGTTGACTATTAACCAAGAAGTCACGGGTTCGATCCCCGCACTGTACAAACATTTGTGTGCATAAACATGTCTGTTTTTACTGGTCTGGGTGTTAAATGTATTTATTTAAGTTTATTTGTAATACCACTGGTGATTCTGACATCTGTAACAAGTTTTTGAGCTACTTACCACGGATTCAGATCAATGTATGTGATGGTCTAAGAAGTAATATTGTTTCTTAAAGTAATAAAATATAATAACATTTTGTTAGGTTCTTCTTAACCCGCTTTACTAGAATGGAAATGGAAACACTGTGACCGCCACTGTGAATGCAATAATGATCGAATTGCTCGATTTTGACATTTCGTTCATACCAGACGACCACTTTGGTGTAATGGTCAAGAAGTTGACTATTAACCAAGAAGTCACGGGTTCGATCCCCGCACTGTACAAACATTTGTGTGCATAAACATGTCTGTTTGTACTGGTCTGGGTGTTAAATGTATTTATTTAAGTTTATTTGTAATACCACTGGTGATTCTGACATCTGTAACAAGTTTTTGAGCTACTTACCACGGATTCAGATCAATGTATGTGATGTTTTTGTATATTTATTTATTATTTTATTTACTAAAACTATCGCAATCAGGCAATTTAATTACGATCTTGTTACAATTGTGACAGAAGAATTGAGCTTCTGAACTAAGTGGAGACTTGTGAAGTTTTTTCCTTTATAGAGTCCCAAAACCCAATCTCTGCTCTTACATCCTTTATATGAGCGATCGATCGCTACGATCAGAATAACGAGGTAATTCAATTCATTTCCGACATCGCAATCGAATTCTGAAAATAGATTTATCGATTGCCAATTTTGGCACGTTTGGGGAGTTCTGTCAATGCCTAAAGCGAATGAATAGATTATCTCTTTATCATATCAGCCTTTCGACGTCCACCGCTGAGCATTGGCCTCCTCCACCGAGATCGGTCTTGCGCTGCCCGCAACCAGCGACTTCCGAATAAATGATTTATCTCTTATAACTGAAAATAGCAAACGGTGCGAGAATTTCTTTAGCAGAGGAAATTTTTATTTATCGCCTCTGCTTTACAAAGGAATAAATTTTGAAGTACTCGAATTAGCTAAGTGTGAGTCTGAACAAGGCCTACTGTTGCCATTAAATAAATGAATTTCATATTTTAAATAAGTATTTGTTATTAAACCCAACAGAAATACATCATAATATGCAAAATAAGTCTAGCTATCATCAGATATGGATAGTTTTAATACAGCACATTTTTTCAGCCTTGTAGGATTCCTTTTCTTACCAATTAGGAAAGAAACCCCAAAACAAAACAATACGACAACCGCCAATTCACTTAAGTAACGTTACATACTACATAATATTGTTTAATTGCAAACGTACTACATAGTACGAGGGCACAGCTGACCATCCCACAGGGGTCATTCCATTTAACCGTTTGATCGAACCAGAACCTAATGTAACGTAATATAGAGGATATATTTTCCCCAAAGGACTGGTATAACAATATGCGGATGCCACAGGCATGAACTTTCAAGGCCGGACATTTGATAGCAAACTTGGTCTCGTAAATTCGTTTGATCGTCTGGTAAGTTCGTAAACTCGGTTAGTGACCGAAATCGTTTCAGCTAAACTCTTTCGGGTGCTGCTTCGGACAGCGAACATCTTTTTTTTGTTTTCATAAAAGTGTAAATATAAAAACTACTTCTAAAAAGTATGAAACAAGACTCGTGACACTTCTGTTAAAACAGTAGTAAACTTATTTGAGGTGTCGTACTAACAATCTCTCTCGAACACCCAAAAAAATGTAACTTTAGATAGAGATGTTCTCATGACTTTAAAAAGCATGAATGTGTGAGAATCAATCTGATTGAGGTGTATTTGTTTTCCTGGTCACTGTAGGCTAGCTTTTATATCTTTGCCGGAACACAATAATGCTGAAACTATCATTTCTATAGCTCTAAGAGGCTGCTAGCTAAATTAACCAAGAACTCGATTTTCTTTACCTATTTCGCTTTGTCACTTTTAAAATGGTAACAAATTTTTTTAAATAGACTATTGTCCTTAGTCATTTTTCTATTATATGTCTCTTTGGCCTTCAAGTCATCTACGGGCGGGGCCTGGTGACCTGTAGCACCGGTTTATTGCAAATCTATTTCAGGCACCGGCCGCTCGCGCCTTAAGTGCACATACTAAGCTTAAATTTGATAGATATTTAAGGATTAATGTACCTATTGTGCTGAGGAAAATAAATGGATTAATAAAATAAAAAAAAATCTTACCGAACAAATCTTACAAACAAAAGGATTTAAGTATGTTTATCCGTTGTCTAGTACTCATAACACAAGCTTCGTAGCTTAATTTGGGACTAGATAATTGGTGTGATTGTTGTGAAATATTTATTTATATTTTTATATGTACGAGTGCCTACATAGCTAATCTAGCGTTTGTCGCTTGCAATACAGAGATTGATTACGGCTCGAAGGTTGGCATCCCACTGTTTGTAGACCTGCAAACATAATAAAGTTGTACCAACAACGCTTGCTCTGATGTTAGGTGACAGGCATTTTATAGGCATACATACTACATTCGTTGAACTTCCCGCACAATAATCCTGATATAGGAAGTCGCGGGAAGGGTGCGGTATTTTGGAAACTGACATTAAAATCTTGTCTTAAATGAATACGTACGTGATTGCGCAAAATGTAATAAATGACTTCGTATACATACAAAAGATACGTTTGGCACCCCTTGTGTGAACAGCTAATGTGTTTTCACTACTCACACACACACACACACACGTGCACAAATCAGGATAAGCAAAAACCTAAGCCCCTACTCTTAAAGCCGTCCGTAGTTTCGGATGTATTCATCGCTGTCACTCTACAAGCTTGACCGTGCGTGCGGACGCGCTGGCTAGACTCGAAAACGAACGCAACGTTACGGAGTAAGGACTCATCATATCAGCCTGTTACAGTCCACCGCTGGACATTGGCCTCCCCCAAGGAGCGCCACAGCGCACGGTCTCCCACCCTTTGCATCTAGTCACTACCAGCTGCCTTCTTCAGGTCGTCTGTACATCTAGCCGAGGGGCGTCCCACATTACGTTTACGTTTATCCAAGCGTGGTGTCCGTTCGAGAACCTTCCTGCTCCACCTCTCGTCGGTTCTGCGACAGACATGGCCAACCCACTGCCACTTTAGCTTGCTACATTTTTGGAAAACATCAGTTACCTCAGTCTTATGTAGTATGACCTCGTTCACGATCTTATCCCTTAATGAGATCCCCAACATAGATCTTTCCATGCACACTAAGTGACGTGCGCGTGAGTAAGGACTCAGTTTTTCTGAATCCTTCCATCAGCACCGAAGGAGTTTAATTTAATCAACTTTGGTCTAGCAGTCTATGGTAAAGACTGCAAAACCGGCTGTTGCGCTTTCGAATCCTGCTATGGGGAAATATTTAGGTGATGAGCATTTGTACCTGAGTCATGGGTGTTGATGTATTTAAGTATTTCTATCCATTATCCAAGTTGCCATAGCACAAGCTAACGCTTAGTTTGTGGCTAGGTAATTGGTGTGTTCGTTGAATCAATTATTATTATTTTATCTCTTTCTTTTCAGTGATAAATGCATCGCCATGTTCTTGTTCGGTGGAACAACGAAGCAGTCCCCCAAGAGGACCAGGGGGCCTGCCATCCTGTCGTCAGCGGATGGCGCCATGCCAACAGTTCACATCGTCTCCAATAACTTCAATGCAGTGCCCAGGAAGAGGGGGCTTGCTGTAAGTACCGAAAGGGCTCGTTACATAAGACCATAGGTACATGGTAGCAAATTCTGCTTAAAGCCAGCTGCTTTCTTTTAAAGGAGTAGTCCCCCCAGAGTACCAGAAGGCCTGCCAGTGCCCAGGATGAGGGGGCTTGCTGTGACTTCCAAAAATTCTCCTTACATTAGACCATTAGGTACATTGTGGCAAACTGCTGCTTAAAAAAAGTAGCAGTTACATTCTTTTTAAGCTAAATACTCAAATCCAACCCAAATGTTTTGATAAAAGTACCCCCAGTAACAGTAAGGATTAAAAAAAAGGAATTTGGCGATTGCATAGGCGATTAAGGCTTATGTTCTGTGGCATTAACAAACAAACAATTACTGAAAATATGTACTCGCTGTGACCAAAAGACTTGTGTGATTTTTTTTTCGCTTAAAGAAAGAACTTCTAATTACTAATCAAATCACAATTTTCTTTCGCAGGTCTAATAATTAAACTCAAACTTACCGAACGATGAAGTTGAAACAGTATTTCATCTTTATCCAATCTACCTTGCTCAATATAAGTTGGAAACTTATTTTCTTTCTGATTGGTTTCATACTCGATTCCTAGATAGCTTAGTTTCCCTAGGACTGTCGGTTTGACCTTTAACTGTTTGCGGTATTGCTGTAGATATATCTTTAGGGTGCCTTTCCACCGGCGTGGAGCGAGGCCACGAGAGGAGACACGGAGAAATGTTAACCAGTAGGATGGTCTGTGGTAGAGGACAATTTTGTGCCCAACAACTGCTAATTTGGTGACAGCAAATTTTTGAGCATGTGTCTAAACCAGTGTTAATAAAATGACTGCCTGAAGGATTTCTGGTTGAGATTGTCGAATCAAATCTGGTTGCTGATTCGGCGGCTGACGGTTCCGAGTAGCTGAAAATGCGCAAATATGCTGCCCTATGCAGCTACATATTTGTACCTTCTTCTGAGAGCTGAAGAATAGGTCAACAGAATGGCAACAATACGGCTGGCAGCTTCCTCGGCCAAAGGATCAGCTTTGCCATACAGAGAGAAAACGCTGCCAGCCTTTTGGGCACAATACCTAATGGCAGTGCTGAGGGTGGTATTTTTTCTATTTAGTTAAAATTTGGATCAATAGTCATAATTTTAATTGAAATAAGTTCCGAGTCTCATTTGAACAATAAATATTGCTAGACCAGCAGTCTTTGTGATTTGCCAGAAATTGATTCTCAATCAAATCTTGACTAGACTTCATTTAAGTCAAATAATTTGCTTTAAGTTAAAGTCTAACGTATTTTAAACTCCATCAAGAAAAGTCACTGCCGTATTTAAAAAGACCACATTAGCCGTTTTACACGTAAAAAGGATCACGTTTTTTTGATCACTCAAATAGTCCCTAAAAGCCTTTTATATACTCAATTTGCTGCTTTAAATTGAATTGTACTCAAACACAGCAACAAGCTTATAACGATGATACAAAATGCTAAGAGTAAGTAAGTATGATGTAGAGTGGAGAGGGCTTTAGTAGACGAATAAAGTTTAGCTGTGCGAAACATTATACCTTTTTAAACTACTAACTTTCTAACTACCGAGATAGATGCACCCAGTGGTATAGATGGACCGATTTTAATTACATTAGTTTCTCAAATAAATTCGATTAATACTTTTTTTCATATCTATAAAAAATCTCTAACTCTATTTTAATTGACTCAGTTTTATGTCTCATTGCGACAGAATGCAATGTCAAAATGAATTCAAAGATTAACTCTATTTTTAGTTGCATGTCTCATTGCGGCAGCGTGCAGTGTCAAAATTAATTCAAAGGTTTTGTAGGATAGATGCCCATTTATCCGGTGAGTCATCCATACCTAACGAAATTTATATGGGTCAGGCATCTATCCTCTGTATGGGATAGATGTCACAAAATGTAAAGGTCCGCAAAAGTCCCAAATACTTTGAATATGCCTTACACAACGTTTTTTTTATTTTTATGAATTTGTAGATGAAATTCTCGAAAACAAATTTGTTTCAAAAATAAATTGTTTTGATTTTTATTATTGAAGTTATAGAGCGATTTCCAAAAGTGCATCTGTCCCGGTTTTACCCCATTAATGCAGTCTGCTGTTTCACAAAAATAGATTGATACAGAGTTGCCGCAGGTCATAGTGTATTTATTAACTTTTCCCAAACCACACCTGATGGTCAGTATTGATAAATAGTCCTTAAAACTTGTCTTATTTAAATGACTAGTGTTCGCGTAAATAAAATACAACAATGCTTAAGTGTTGATAAGTTTGAAGGTGTCGACTCCCGGAATTCTCCACTGGAATCGCATTTCCATCATTGTTCAAGAGGCGGTTCACAAGTAACCACGACCTTCGGTTTGGCAGTCAAGTCATGCATGGCACTCACAAAAATAACTTATTCGAACCTCCTTCAATTTGTGAGGGTAATTTTTTAAACTGTCTCCTACGTGACACGTCACGCGCGTGTATAAGCCACAGTACAAGGAGTAATCAGAAAGTTAAATTATTTGTAATGGTGGAGTTCCTAGGTTCTTTAAAATAAAACTATTGCTAGTAAATCGTGAGGTTTTTACACTTTTGCCAAGATACGGTTAGGTTTTCAAGACCATTGGTACATTTAATAGTCTAAATAACTAAACGGGTTTAATAAATAAAATGAGAAATTAATATGAAAAAAAAATATGACAACCATGAAAACAATATGGATAATTTGGAAACAAACACACAAAATTAGAATGCAAAGAGAAAGGGCTCCCTTGAATCTTAATACGGAAAGAGTTCTGCCAGATTTAACATCTTTGAGTTATTTATAGTTTATATAGCTTTTATTTTTAATGGAAAACGGTTTATTTTGACCGCTATCGTCACTTCCTTGTGTCTTGGTTTTAGTTTGCGAAGAAATGGGTTATTGACTGCTATCATCTCATATTTATTCTGTTTGTCTAATAAGAATAATATTCCGAACCACTTACGAGCACAGCGGTCAATTTTAACAAGTGATCATGATCAGACAATTGCTCAGGAGATATTATACTGCACAAGTGTGTGCGCAGTACACAGGTTAACTCACTGTTCCTTCACACTCAAAGTTCAGTGAGGACGCAACCCGACATGACCGGAGATCGGCCTGTTAGTCTATTTATACTGTGGCAAAAGCGAAGAGATAATAAAAAGGTAACGATTGGAAGTTATTGCCCTTCTCGTCGGCGAGATGTACCGAACGTGCCACTGTTTTGCGGTGTAAGCGATTGCTGAAAGGGCTAATTTCACTAATACACATCAGCCTATATACGTCCCACTGCTGGGCACAGGCCTTACCTTAACTATGAGGTGGTATGAGCCGTACTCCACCACGCAGGCTCAGTGCGGATTGGTGGAGGGGTGTGTGTAAGGTAAGTGACCAACCTTACTGTCAGATGTTATTAAGCCGCTCGAGGGCCTCTGACCAGGCTTAACGACTAATATCTATCGATATTTACCGAGATCAACAGCTTAACGTGCCTTCCGAAGCACGGAGATGTTTGTAAATAGACGTCACTTGTATGGTCAGAATGGTCACCCATCCTAAACATGACCTCGGCATAGGTTGCTTAACTTTTGGTATCACTACCGAAGCGTTGCCACCACTGCGCCTCAAGCACCTCACTTTCACTAATAACTGGGTTTAAATACAAATAGAACTAATTTAAGTTTAGAAGCAACAGGTGTAATGATCCAATTTTCTCCTATAATATAAAAAATAATCGCTAAATTAGTTGCTACGCGCAAATCCCGAGAGCAGCTGCACCGATTACGCCAGTTTCATATATTTGTGTAAAAGCATTTCTTTCACACCAGCATGTGTCGCGGGGCTAGTGCCTAAACCTATGATTAAGGTATCGTTTTGATGATCACGGCGAGTAGCGTGTGCCAATACTCTAACATTTGTTCGAACTTAAACGCGGACGAAGTCACGGGAGGCCGCTAATTCTTTATATAATAGTAATTGAAGTACAACGATGCTTTTAACGTCGAGAAAAAAAACAACGATAGTAGGTAATACAAACATGTATTAGATACAACCGACAACAGCATTAGTGTATCCATATTTGTTGCAAAAACACCCTTATTACAGATGATTAAGATACCGCAGTGTTTAAACCTACCCCGTTGAGGTCTGAATTCCGACACAGAGTTTTGCTGTTTGGATGTCTCCTCGGTACGACTGTAACAAGTTTACATGTAGTTCCGCCTGATAACACTAGATGGCAGTACTTGTATAATTTACTAGCTGACCGGCAAACGTTGTTTTGCTATATTTAATAAGGTTTCTACTAGTTTATTTTAGTTATTTTCACAGTATCATGTCATACGGCATCTTACTATGGGGCTCAGCTGCAGATATAGAGACAATTTTCGTATTGCAGAAACGAGCCGTGCGGGCGCTATTTATAAACTTAAATCAAATGTAACACTTAGAGAATTGTTTAAAGAAGTTAAAATACTTACAGTTTACTCGCAATACATTTACGAAATCCTAATTTACGTTCGAAAAAACTTACACTTATTTCCTAAAAATAGCGATTTGCATAACTTCAACACAAGACAAAAAAATAGGCTTGCCGTTCCACATTTTAGGCTTCATAAGGTTGGTCACTCATTTATGGGTAGTGTGTATCATTTTTTAATAAATTACCTGAAAATTTAATTTCATTGCCTTTAGATAAATTTAAAACAGTTGTAAAAGATGTATTAATGTCGAAAGGATATTATAAAATTGATGATTTTATAAATGACAAAGATATATGGAAATGTTTAAATGCAAACAATTACAATTATTGTGAATCAATTTTGAAAAGAGGCAATGACAATAGTGACTGAGTTTCTTGCGCCGCTTCTTCTCAGCACTGGCCCAAATTGTCCCGAAGCGGTGGTAGAGTTAATTTATATGTTGGGACGTGTAAAAGTGCTAGTTGTTAGCCTACTTACAGAAATAAATGGATTTTATTGGATTTTATTTACTGTACCTACGGTTTTAGTGGAAAGGTTGTGTAACCTTTCAATCAATTTTCAATCAATCAATTTATTTATATATATAAAGGCTTACATGATTTGCGTTATTTGGTACACATACTAATTAAGTACTAAAAATGTAAAGAACCTCTCTTAATCTAACAATAAAATTAAGTTTGTGTGTGTGTGTGTGTGTGCACGTGTGTGTGTGTGCACGTGTGTGTGTGCACGTGTGTGTGTGTGTGTGTGTGTGTGTGTGTGTGTGTGTGTGTGTGTGTGTGTGTGTGTGTGTGTAGCGTAAGCGTACTAATAATTCACGAACAACTATCAAAGTAAGAGAGTAGTAAAAAATATGTTTTGAAACAATAAAATATTATTTAAAAAAAGTGAAATTTACAGATTTTTACTAAAATCATACTAAATATTTGTATCACCATTATATCTATGGGAGACTATCATTTTGGAAGTTCATAAAACCTTAACCCGGAAGTTTATTGTATAGTTTATACATTAAAATATTTTTTTTGGATTACTGACTTTTGTTTTAAAAAAATTATTAATAGCATTTCATACATTAAGTAATACAATTTTGATATCATTTTAATCATTTTAGATATCTCTTAAACATAGTTTCGGTATAATCACCTGTGCACACTTGACAAATACACCCTGTATATTATTTGTGTAAGAGCATTCCTTTACCACCTTGTATCACGGTGCTAGGGCCTAAAATGTGATTGAGTTACCGTTTTAAAGATCTCCGCGAGTAGACTGGGCCAAAACTCTAACATTTGTTGGAACTTGAATGCGAACGAAGTTTCTGAAAATTAACTAGCGGCCGCCACGCTATGTAACTATTAGAAATAGACGTCGTACAACATTCAAATGCATCCTAAAGTTTTTGCCTTGACTGAGAACTGTATAAAACTTACTAAAAACCTTGGAGTTACATTTCCTTGATAAATAGAAATAATAATTCGTTTCAGTGGTAGCTTCATTCGCTAACTGAGGGTACCGCAATTTATTTACCTTATAGTTATATGTTATTGAATATGTTATTATAATAATACTAGCTGACCCGGCAAACGTTGTTTTACCATATAAATGTAAAGTGTGGAATACCCTTATCACTAAGGGGTATGAAAAATGGATGTTAGCCCATTCTCAGACCTACTCACAAAATTTCATTAGAATCGGTCAAGCCGTTTCGGAGGAGTACGGGAACGAACTTTGTGACACGAGAATTCAATACTATAGAGATTTTTAATTTAGTGCTAAACGTAAGACTTTCACGCAAAAATATAGTTTCACCGTAAAGTAAAGTTATCTCTTCACAATAATCACAATCGTTTATTTCTTCATGAACACAGGCTGTACAATTATACTTCTTATAATCATAATAATCATAATCATTTATTCCTTCATAAACATAGGTACTTAGAGAGGTTGTGGGTTGCTTAGATGCGAACTCTATGTTTCACCTTTTCAGGTATATGAAGTATTTACATTTTAACAATAGTATTTAGCATAATAATAAAATATATATTACAATTGAAATTATATGTATATATGTATGTAAGTATTTATAGGTATGATAAAATGCTAGATTTTAATAATAGAAGAACAATATTTTTCTATACTTGTACAAGTGAGTGTGAACTCAATATCACATCCTTTTTTATTTAGGGTATATGAAGTACAAATTATCAGTTACTTTAAAAAATTATAATAAATTTTAAAAAAATGTCCAAACAAAAGGACTGTTAATTGATAGAAAAAGAAATCTTTAGTCCATTTAGCGGAACCATAAAGTTCCTAGTCATTCCGTGGAGTGGAACCCTAAATTGATTTCATGGTAACAAGGTTATACGGTAACTGAAAAATATCAACTAAAGGCACTAAACACGTGTAAGAAAAATAACTTAAAGTGGAATTGAAAAAAAAAATGCATAGTATCAGATTGTTTCGCTCTAAAATTAATTAATTTTTTTTTCACAAAGCAAAAGACTGTCGAGGCAACAGTTTACGGTTTACGTGACGTCTGATTTGAAATTAATTTTCCTCGGAAGTCTTATAAGTTTGTAATCGAATCACATGTACAAACACATGGCTGGTTCTACCCAACTGCCTGTAAGGAGGGTAACGTGTTTGAGGTAACACTTATTCGCGTAAGACCCGTTTTCCAGCTAACGGAGGCGAGAATAAAGATATTCATTTATTTTTATATTATTCAAAACTTTATTGCACAAGAAATGTACAAAAGGACTTAATGTTAAAAGCGTTTTCTGCCAGTCAACTTCAAGGTCATGCAGAAAGAAGGCAATGGGTGCACTGATAATTTAATGTGAAAGGTTTATTTCCCTGCAATTACTACCTAGGAATCTTCAAAGCTAGAGTGAACAGGTATCTTCTAGGTGAGTTTGCTCCATCGTAGACTCAGTCTTTGCCTCGTTGGGCTTAGTCTTGGGTCAGGAGCAAACATATCCCAAATAAAATAATGAAAGTGGTTAATAACGCAAAAATAAATTAACATAATATATAGCTATAAGATACAAGTCAAAAAGCGGCTACAAAAAGCAGACGTAGAGAGCATGTAGTCGCGACACTTCGATTTATTCCCTGTGTACCCCGATCCCTGGGGACGCAAGATCTTAATTTTACTTTTGATACTAGCTAGATACTTTATATTGAGCCCATGTAACTCAAAGTCTAACCGGTAATTGGATATGTATATGTTTATTTTTACACGTAAACCGCTTAAGCCTCTTGTCATATTTTGGCGTGACTTTTACTTAATGTTGTCTTTAATGTTCACAATAGCTTCGTGCATATTAAAGTAATACCTAAATATCCCATAAAAAGTCCGGTCATCTCGGATCATAGAAAGTTAACACAGAAAAGATAGCAAGCAGGTTTGGAAATCTGCAAACTTGAATGTACATTGCTGGTAGTGGTCACTACGTCCCAGATTTGAATGAAATTTGGTACACATACATAGTCAAGTGGATGAAATATTATCAATCTTACATACAGTGGAAAACATGCTTTATGCGTAGCGGATTCTTGGAACATGTCTCTGGAGTTCAAATATAACATGTTTGCGTTATAACGATGTTAAAATATAACATGGTATATTGAGCTACCTAAATACTTTGAGAATTTGAGATAGAAGCTGCTTGCATTTATTTTAGCACCGAAATAATGGATTCGCTTGCAAATCTTCACTACATAGTAAAAAAGCAAAGTCGCTTTTCGCGTCAGTCCCTATGTCTGTAATATATTATATATATAATATATTCTTTATATGTATGTATCTTTAAAGCTACTCAACGGACTTTGATGCGGTTTTATTAGGTACTAGCTGACCCGGCGAACTTCGTACCGCCTTAGCGTTGCAATGATTGAACAATGTCATCGAATGACATTGACATTAGTTACGCGCGTTTCTTAATATATGCAAAATCAAATGTATATTTTTCAATGTTTCTGAGAGATTTTCTTTATATTTTTTTTTTCCGTGAGAACCTTTTTCTAATTATAACAAATACAACAAAAAAAGAATTATTCAAATCGGTCCAGCCATTCACGCGTGATGCCGTGACCAAGGAAAACGGGTATTATTTTATATATATATATATATATAGATGTTATTTTGTTTTATGACACAAGGTCACATGACAGCACATCAACGTTAAAACTGTGGCATCTTAAGCGCATGTGATAATGGCGATAAATTTCATAGTGTGATGTTCTATCGTCTGTACAACACGTTATCGTTTTGTAGGATATCGTTTCTCGTAGTAGACCTTCTGACTCCTTCTATTTTCATTATAAAAGGTGACACACAGAAATCCTCCCTAGGACTCTCTCATGTTTAGCCTCTGAGCAATATACGCAGAATATTGGGTAAGGCCAAAGTTAATTGGACAAAATCCAAGATAAAAAGAGCCTAGTACGTCGTAATGTACTAGGTTACATGTAGCTAGGTTTCTGGGTAATTTATGATGAGATAATATCTTGTATCTTATATTTCATAATGCTTTAATCACTGCCACAATGTATCACAAATAATGTACGCTTTTGATATTTGCGAAAATATTTCAGATTTCCGTTATTGATATAATGGTTAAATTGTATTACTAATAGTTATAAACTTATAATGGTAAACTAATTAAAATACGGTTAAATTGCGCATAAAAATAAATCGCCAAATGTATTGCCAATATTTTTTTTAAAACAACGGGATGAACAACGTCTGCGGGTTCCGTTAGTACTTAATGACTTTTATATTATTCGTGTAAAAGCATTATTTTCCCATCAGCCTCCAGCAAAACTCAAACCAAAACTCTCTAACATTTGTTCGAACTTAAACGCGGATGAAGTCATGGGCGACCGCTTGTCTATATAATAGATTTGTGTAGAAGCATTTCTTGAAAAAAATATGCTTGCTTAAAATATGATTGAGGTACCGTTATAAAAATCTCGGCGAGTAGACTGGGCCAAAACTCTAATATTATATTATATTTGTTTGAAATTTAACGAGTAGGTACAAAATATAACACAAAAAGCTTCCCGCCAACGGCTTCGCCCGCGTGGAATTCGGTTTTCTACGAAAGTTTGTCGGTATGTATGTTGGTTATTCTTTCACACATATGAAAAAAAAAACATTTTATCCCGTAAAACTTCACGGTTCCTACGGAATAAATAGAAAACGGGCACTATGCGAGTGAACCCGCAGGGCAGGTGTAGATATGGATGTTTGTTACCCTTTGGATTATAATGAAATTTTACCCAAATACAGCTTATTATGAATACAATAACTCATCAGGTTATAATTTATCAAGAATTGTATAGACAAAGGGTTTCCACGTACGTACTTGCAGGCGGACACTAGCCAGATACACAATCCAAACACTCAGCTTGAAATTACGGAGCCTCTACTCCACTTACTATGTCACTGTGTAGAAATTAATGACCTCTAATAAGGATGGACTGCCATAACCAAAACCTGATGACTGATACAGTTCTTTCTCCACCAGGAATGGATGTGGACCTTAACCGGGCAGAACAGGGACGCGGCCAGGGTGAAGCGGGATCACGTCAGCGAGCTCCAGATCATGCTGCCGCCCCCGCCGCCACAGACCAACTCGGGCGACGTGTGCTTGCTGGCAGAGAGCCCTTACAGGATATTGCGGGTGAGTGAACATCTGTATAGTTCAGGGGGCTTGCTAATCACGCGTAACAAAATCGTAAATCAATAATAAAATAAATCTT
This sequence comes from Pyrausta despicata, assembly GCA_963921415.1. Taxonomy (NCBI): domain Eukaryota; kingdom Metazoa; phylum Arthropoda; class Insecta; order Lepidoptera; family Crambidae; genus Pyrausta; species Pyrausta despicata. The sequence goes on along the minus strand of OY992845.1, from coordinate 15,710,269 downwards.
TATTCATCAACTAGGTAACAAAAATATGTTCAGTGGCTGGGACCAACCTAGTAACTAAAAAATATACTTGTGGCAGAGAGCGGGGTGCTGTGCACAGGGGCCTTGTGATATTTGGGAGTTACAAAAAAAATAAAATAAAAAGAAGTTATTACTTAACTATTTGTGGTGTGTGTGTATGTGTGTGTGCACGCGGTCACGCGTAAGTGTATAGTAGACCTACGATGTTAAATCTTGGAATCGGTGACAATAACCGCATACTCAACAACTTACAAAGAGTTTTGACCTACTTTGTGCTATTGCACTAGTCTGGACAACAAGTCCTTCTTATCACAATAGCCAAGAGTATTAAGCTCCTTGACTAATTTTTCTTTGAGTTTACAATACAGCAGGTTATAAATTTTAAATTTTAGTATGTAGAACGTTATAAAGTAAAGCAGACTGAGAATAGAATTGAAAAAGATTGTTGTACATACTAAAACTGTTACAAACAACCGATCCAACTAAGATTTTTTGCAATTGATTATTGGAATTGGCCCCCAGGTTTAGCATATATTTTGAATCAGTATAGCGCATAATTTGGGCCGTAAAGGCCGTAATGGCTATCAAGCTACTTACAAGATGGACATACGATCTGGTGAAGGTCGCGGGAAGCCTCCCTCAGGACCGAATGCGCTGGAGATCTTTGGAGGAGGTATATAATCATCGGTGGGCGTCGAATGACTGATTTGATGCTGATGATGATGATGACGCGCGTCTTACGCACTTCGCAAGCAGTATCTACTTAGGCTCAGGAGAGGCAGCCAGGGTGAAGCGGGTGTACGTAAGCGAGCCGCAAATTCAAATGCAATGCAAACGCCACGTTTAATGTCTTGTACATATTGAATGAAACACAGCCCCAGCAATCACTATGTATAGCGCCTTTAAACCAGCAGAGGACGCACTTTTTCTCTACGTTCATTATGTCTACTTTGCGATCTTAATCGCTAACTAGAGAACCACTTTACAGGGTTATATGATAGGATTTCTTTCAACATTTTTGTTAATGTATATTTGAAATTTATTTCTTTAAAAAAACAGTAAAAAAGAAAAGAATGAAAAAGGCAGTAACCATTTACACGCCTTTTTTGCCATCTACTGTACTTATCAGTCATCATTGCGTATTGGAGCACGGTGTCCATTTCAACACCTATCTTTCTATGACACAAATTTAATGGTTCATACGATAAGATAGCGCTAAAGCATTAAGCATAAGCGCCAACTAATCTGTGATTATGATAACAGTTGTAAATCGTGATAATTCTCGATTCTAGAGGTAGAACTCGTTGCAATATTGCGAAAGCTCTCTACAGCAAATGTCAACCGCCACTACAGCATAGATTGAAGAGCGATCACTTGATTAAGATAATATTTTTTTATGAATCGAACAAAAAACCGAAAGTAAAAACAAACCTGATGTTGATTCGATCAAGTAACCTTACAGTGCATTTCATATATAGGCATATATGAACCGAAACCAAGAAATAATAATCGAAAGAAATTAAGCCCGAAAGTTTCAATATTGAAGTGAATATATAAAAAATCCAAACACGTTTGTTTATGTTTCCCGTCCTCCAAGTTAACACTAGAAAGCTTTCATTTTATAAAATACTAGCTGACCCGGCGAACTTCGTACCGCCTTAGCGTTGTAATCATTGAACAATGTCATCAAATGACATTGACATTAGTTACGTGCGTTTTTTAAAATATGCAAAATTAAATGTATATTTTTCAATATTACTGAGAGAATTTCTTAATATTTTTTTCCGTAAGAACCTTCTCCTAATAATAACAAATACAACAAAAAAATAATTAGTGAAATCGGTCCAGCCATTCACGCGTGATGCCGTGACCAAGGAAAACGGGTTTCATTTTTATATCATTATATAAAAGAAAGTGGTGTTAGTTACACTATTTATAACTCAAGAACGGATGAACGGATTTGGCTGAAAATTGGTGTAGAGGTAGCTTAGAACCAGGAAGTGGACAAAGGCTACTTTTTATCCCATTTCAAAAACAAAGGGATTCCACGCGGACGAAGTCGCGGGGGGCCACTAGTATATAGATAATTACATGATTGGCCAAACTGTCAGCTAAACAATCATGCAATTTTTTCATGAAAGATTTCTCAGGTTTTATTAGAAGACAAGAAACATAACATACGTTGACAGCTTTTCTATTCGATGTCAGAAATCATTAGATGAAGCATACAACACTGATAGGCAGTATCCTGCGCCATTACTTACATTTATCGAATACAACTAGGTAGGTATTAAAAAGAGGTACCAAACTTTTGTAAGTTTTTATGGCAATTGCGGGAAACCACCGTTTTAAAAATTCATTCACAAACAGATAGCTAATTTATCTCTGAATATGAGTGGTATGGAATTCCTGTCGCGAACCACGCAAGCATAGTATTTTCGCTAGGCGCTAGTGATAAAGCTGAAAACATACGTCCAGTTACCACTGTAGTCAAAGTTATATAAGCAAATTACTTGCTCTGTAATTTGCTCGTCAAAAATTTAATGTTAAGCCAAATGTTGTTTCAAATAGGTAACTCTCAACATCCCTACACCTAGCGTCATGCTCCGGTGAAATGAAATGTTAGCGCGACGCAATACCATCTTTAGCCATCTAGTGAGGGTTGAGGGAAAATGTATGTTGCGAATGCAACCCTGTATGATAGCACTTCCGGTGTCTGCACTTTGAAAAACGAACCTTGATTTTGAAGGGTGCTTTTGTAAAGATAAAGATATAATTTTTAATACATTTCGCGAGAACGTCATGTGTGTTTTCATAAGCTTTAAGGTTTTAGAACAAATCAAATTTTATTAAAATTTTAATTAGGTTGGCCAGATTGTATAAACGATCACAAGTAATATTCACCCTATATTCTAGTATTTCACATTCAGAATAAGTAAATATCCGTAAAAGTGTCTCATTTCAATGTCTACTGTTCGTGTAAGCCGAAGAAACAAATATTCAGAATAAGTGTTAAGTTATTATTAAATTCTTTGTCAATAATTTTAAATCTGTAAATTTTATCATGATATTTCATATATTTCTATGGCTGTCATATGGGTATAGATATTTCTATAGCTGTTGGATATCAACCTTTACATTAATTAAACGCGTAAAATATTCCAAAGTATACTTCAAACTGTAGCTTAGCTACGATATCTCGTAGCGATTGGCCGTAGCAAACATGCTACGAAGAAACTTGGCTTCGTCTTTTTTGTTCTTAAAGTTACTAAGGTTACAAAGATAGTACTTACCATGTGTTAATTTATATTTTAAATAATTATGTGGTTTCTTTTGTTTCTCAACTCACAATTTTATTTTTAATTTAATTTTTTTGAGTTATTACTCAGGCCCAAATTCATGCTCTTTTGAAAAACTGATTAAACTTAATCAGCGCATTTCTCATACAAATAAAATACACCGATGATCTAATGACGTGTAATCATTATTTTAGTGCGGTTAGTGGAATCGGGTCTTATGTGTGCGTTTTAACTTAATTAACCTCAACGATATAATAGTGTCACAATCATTTCTGAAATTTCGTATAACCACCCACATAACCCTTTTATCTGCTCTCCATACCACAGCTATAGATACATAATGGACAAATGTTGTACTGTGATTACTAAAGATAAGACTTATGTGCTAGTCGCGGTTAGAGGGTTAGCATTACACCATAGCGGTATGGGCTAGAAACATGTGGTTATTCAGACGTGCGCAGACGGTGCCTTGCATTCCTATCAATGCCACCAGGTTTAGAGAGGTCAGTTACTTTACTAACTTTATTTGTTAAGCGTTATTCATAAACGCCCCAACTGGGGGCTACATGGATTTAAATTAAGGGTGTTTTTAACATCGAACGGATTTTATCCAGGACACGGGATTGCCCCGCATGCGTTACACTCCATTTGTGTGGACAAATGACATTTTATGCAGGTAATTATTGTAATGCGTGGAATACGCACGCGGGACGCGGGGTGTGAATATAATAAATAAATAAATAATAATAAATAAATATTTCACAACAATCACACCAATTCTCTAGTCCCAAATTAAGCTACGAGGCTTGTGATATGGTTACTAGACAACGGATAAACATACTTAAATACTTTTTTTTTGTAAATAAATACATATTATAAATAGAAAACACCCAGACCAGTACAAACACACATGTTCATGCACACTTATGCTTGTACTGTGCAGGAGTCGAACCCGCGACCCTTGGTTTAGAAGTCCGACATGCGGACCACTGCACCAAGCGGTCGTCGATGCGATGCGTGCGTATACGATGCGTGAGCATTTCCATACTTCTATGAAAATCATTGAGCGTTTTACTGTTATGCAGGGTGCACACGCATATTTTTTCTGCACGGTGGCCAATCCCGCGTGCTTGATGAAATTTGCACGATATTTTAAAAAAACCTTGAGGCCCAGAACACACGTGAAAAGCAACTGCGTCGAAACTCTTTTGAAATTTAGAACCCTATACGATCTCATTCAAACCGGTTTCAAAATGGTTGCATCATGTGCGGTCTCTCAAAAGAGTCTATGGCGTAAAGTCAAATGAAACTTAAAAATAACAAGAAGTTGAAGTTTCGTTGCGCTTCCGTTTCACCGTGTGTGCTGGCGTATCACAAATTGCCAGTTTCAACCGTAAGCTCTAGATCCATGCGTAGATACTATAGATATTATATTTTACTAGCTGACCCAGCAAATGTTGTTTTTCTATATGAATTATTTCTCTTATCACTAAGGGGTATGAAAAATAGATGTTAGCCGATTCTCAGACCTACTCAATATGCTCACAAAATTTTATGAGAATTGGTCAAGCCGTTTCGGAGGAGTACGGGAACAAACATTGTGACACGAGAATTTTAAATATGTATAGAGAAGATATATATATATATATATATATATAGATTACATTAAAGATATGATACAATTCTAGGACAAGGGGTAAACCAAATTTATTTTCTATGTTGCCTACATGAAGTGACCATTAAAAAGTATGTTTAAATATTTAACAAATTTTGATGTTTCAATACGTACGACAAAGTGTGTTTTATTGCCACTGCAAAAAGCCACCCTGGGGTAACTGAGACATTACTCGTATATGTATTACATACCTAGTATTTGACAAATGCCCAGTTGCTCACACTGGGGCAATGGTGGCAGGGGTTAATGGCAAAAACGCATTTCTTCTTAATTTAATCGCCTTTTAAGCCAGTCAAGGACAAAAACAGCTTTGAAATTTTCTTTGTTTTTGTTTGTTTGTATTTATTTGTAGTGCTTGGGTTTAGTTCAACACGTGACTGGTTCATCGCTGGCAGTGGGGCTCAGCCTTAGGGACCATTAATTCAAAAATAGCTTTAAAGCGTTTACTCATCAGTCGTAGTACAGTAAAAAAGTTAACTGTGTTCATGTAATTAGATTAACCGGTACACTTGTTAGATATGCAACTCGACAGGTGTGAGCTATTCAAGCTTATGACTTATGAGTATAAAGCTGTGTCCACATTAGAGTATAATGGTACAGTTTTCGTTCAGTCAATGCGAAAAATCCGTCGCGAATTCTAGAGTAATGAAGTGACATGGGTCGCATCGATGACAGCGCCATCTTCGATTAGCTTTTACCGAACGGCGCCATTTTGACACGGATTTCAGACAGAAAGCGCAGACGACACACGCCGTGGATGCTTGGCAGCGCCTGATATCAATTTAAATATAAAAAAAACTCAAAGGTGATTAACTGACCGACTGACATAGTGATCTATAAACGCACAGCCCAAACCACTGGGCGGATCGGGCTGAAATTTGGCATACAGGTAGATGTTATGGCGTACGCATCCGCTAAGAAAGGATTTTGATAAATTCTAACCCCGATGTGGGATATATTATGAGATGGAAGTCTGAATAAAATTCGACGGCAAAATAACTAAAGTCCAAGCGGACGATTTCGCGGGCGGCCGCTTATATAATGTTAGTGATGTCGCTTGCAGTTTACGACAGTTTGCAGTCTGAGGTCCTTCTTGGAATACTACCTTTAGACGATAAGAATTACTAGATATCTTATGATATACATTTGCCATGTATCCAGCCGAAATAAGTCACTACATACCGCCTCCGTCACCGCCTACTTACATGTACACACGACAACACATCAAGGTGACAACGGAAGCATTTTTTCCACTTGCCATAAGGGCGATTTTGCAATAAAATATGTGTCTGATGCGTTGTCATCTGAACCTACATTGCTCGTCGAAAAATGTGTTCCGACCTATGATCAAACCTATGTGAGCAGATACGGTATGAGCTATATTAAAATAGACCTGCTCTGCTCCTAGTCGTCGTCCTCCTAGTAGCGGCCATTTTTTGAGAATTGAAAGGAAGAACCGCATTTTCCTCTTTTTGGTTAAATCTAAAACGTCCTGACATTACTCGCGGAAACAGTCGCTGGACATTCATCCACTGTGGAATATACCCTTACACTGCATTTAGTATTTTTTTGCATAATAGCTTAGCTTTGCTTGCATTAAGTAATTAGACTGTTTCATTTGCTTTGATGTCAATGAACTCCAATAATATAGTCTTATCTAACGTTTTTTTTTTAATTATGTCCAATGTGCATGTCGGTCTCTCAAGCGAAGGGTTCCGATAAAAGAAAGTGCGCTTGTATGGTTACACTATTTATAACTCAAGAACGGATGAACCGATTTGGTTGAAAATTGGTGGAGAGGTAGCTTAGAACCAGGAAACGGACATAGGATACTTTTTATCGCGTTCGACCGCGATTGTGAAAACAAAGGGACTCCACGAGGACGAAGTCGCGGGGGGGCACTAGTTATTTATGAAACACATCTGTATTACGTGAACTGGACTATTTTTGTTTAGTTATTGGTTGATATAATTGAAGCCAACTTTATAATTTGTGAAAATTTTGACAATGTTTTGTATAAAAAATTTTTCTTATCTTCATCTCAAATAGTTTTCTTCAAAATAAAACCATAACGCTATTTTATGTACCTGGGTACTGCTAGTGTCCCATAGAGACTGCCACAAAATTTTAGCACTCCTTACCCTACTCTTTGATCTTGTTTGTTCGATGGTAAAAAGTATGTCCATGATCGTTATCTAAGTAGAAGCTTGTAGAGCGCAATTTTCGAAAATTTGTTTGCGTCGTAGTTTTGTATCTTAATTTTATCGTGTCGCACGTTTTATTGCTATTAAAAAATTCCATTCTGCTCGGTATAAAGCCATCACGTTGACAAAGCAATTACTAAGCTTTTAACTAGATGGCGTGGATCGTTCTAGAACTCTAGAATAAATAGGAAAGAGTTAGATGGTTTCAAGGAAGGTTTCATTCGTCTTTTCTTTGATAATGGTTTATCAAAGATGAATTATTTAATTACCTTTATGCAAGTAAGTAAGAATCAATGAATGATGACGCCTATTGCAAATATTTTCAAGACCAAGGCGTTTTGAAAACATTACTTCTTTGAAGCTAGAAAACAACAACAATTTCCGAAAAAAAAATTTAGAACCCAAATTTTTATTGCATAACATATAAAAAATTTTATTCGGATTTTGAAGTGACGTCACAACTTAAAATTCCCACATAAAATCCATGGAGGCAGATTGTCTTGACAGATGATAGTATGTTAACAACTAGTGGTGCATGTCATCATTGCAATAATTAACGACTACCCGCAGCAAATTGACACTACCAAATTGATTTTGGTGGACTAAATGTCCTAAACTAAACTAAATGGACTAAATACATTTCTTTCATTATGTGGAGGGCAGTGATGTTTGAAATAACTACAGAAGTTTTTCAGAAGTTGTTTTCATATCGTCAAATAAAGAAAGGTTTGGTTCTATATTAAACAATATTGTAGGCAATATTTTATTTTCATTTGTAAGCTACTTAGCTTCTTCCAAATATGACACTTTAAACTACTTACACAATACGTCAAATCAGTTTAATTCGATTTCAAATCAGCATTTCTAACTCATTTTGAAAGCAATTTTCATATAGGTAGCATAGCTGTAAAAGTACTTTTACCACGAAAGCCTTTTTTCATGTAACACTCTAGGTATTTTATTTTTTTCAATTTGTTAGCTAGGTAATAAGGTACCGTGGTACATCTAGGTACCGTGTTGGACCTTTTACGGTGCCTAAATACCGACAATACACAGACAAAGGTGAGGAGCAAAAACTCATACAAGACTTAATTGTGTAAGATTTGAGTTAATTTGTGAGCGGTTTACTCTGCAGAAAGCAGATCTTGGTACATTTTATATTTCGATTATAAAATACTAAAGAATTTATATTAACGTTTATCATCGGTGCAAATCTACGTTATCCATGACTGCAACAAGCATAATTTTATTTTGGTATTATACAGGATGTAATGATGAACGTTTGAGGGATAGGATTTTTAAACGAAAACCGTCGCGAGGAACTTTAAGTAAGAAATAAATTTAAACAATTCAATTAAGAACCTTATTTTTTATACAATCTGCAGCAAAGCCTTCCTTCAACGGCAGATTAATGACCCTCAGTCAAACTTGGATTAAACAACAAATTGTTGTTCCGTAAAGCATTCAAACTTCTTTTGTTTATGTTTTCATCGTTAAAACTCGCCTAGTTAGAAAACTCCTATCCAACGATTCCATAGAACAATTACTCTCAAACCTTAAGCCGTGGCGACCTGTTAAATTCGTTTATTAGTGGCGGTTATTTAATTTTGGCAAACAAATTATCAAGGACGCGGTATAATTGCGTCACAGACCAACTCGTTGGGTCCCCAAAGTGTGTACTCCCCTTACTCTGAGGTTTGGGGTTGCCGTACCGCCAGTCGCAGTCATGTCGCACCCGCAGACGCTCGTCTCGGTGATAACGCGACACGAATACAAATAATGCCTTGTACCAATCTTAAGAAAAAACAAGAACAACAAAAAGGATTTCAAAAAATTACCTCCTATTTTCAAAAATTTTTTTTTAAATTTTCAAATCTTAAGCAACCCGAACGTTAGAAAGTTTTGAGTTTTAAAGTTCATACTGTGATGGGGTCGTTCAACCAATCGAAACGTTTGAGGAATTTGCAAAATTTGAAAAGTGGCGCCATCAAGCTACCGAGGCACTGGTCTAAAATGCTTGGGCTTGTCAACATTAGCAAGGCGTCCATTGAGGAGATATTACAAGTAAGTATGACAATTATTAACTGTTAAAGGGCACTTAAATGTCGGGTAATTGAAATAAAAGATGAGAAAACGATGGCTATCAGACTTTAGGACAAGCTGACAAACTTTATTGAACGCTATTAAGGCTAAATAGCTTTTTTTCTAGAAAAAGGACATAAAATGGAAATACGTTCGAATCAAAGTACCTCATTATACTCGTAGTTTTTAACTCTTAGCAACACTGTTTGATGATGTTTTGATTAACTGGCAGGTTGATAGAATCATTGTTGGGTTAACGTTTTTTTTAAATAAATAACTATCTAGACATTTGGCCACAATCATGTCTGTCTTGTAACAGCATATTCACTCTTTACTTGAAAAGATAAAATTAAATATTTGGTTTTTGTACTTACCGTCTGAATTGCCAATTTTTTTCCTTAGATTTAACTGTAGCTAATTTTTCTGTATTAAAATAGGTCACTGAATCGATTTTGATAAACTCTTGTAAGGTGACAGTAGAACGTAAAAATGACATAAACTACTGTTTCTAAAATAGACTTCGTCAATACGAACCAGAAGAATAATACTTATCTTTATGTGTAATCCGATTTGCGCAGATGAATTCTTGAGTTAAGCAAATTTTCATATATTCACTCGACTGAAAATTCTCAAGACGGATTTTATCAACGTCACATATTGAAAAGAAATTAAGCAGATACGTATGTGTTAAGTCGGATTTATTTTAAATTTGATTCTAATAGTAATGGAAACATATTAAGCAAATGTATAAGTCAAGTCCGATGTATTTAAAAAAGCTAATGACAATAAATTTGTGTATAATAATTAAGGGAACAAACGAACTTACCAAGACAAGTTCAATCTCAATTATCCGGTTCTCGCCGAAGAGACTTAAATTCCTTTACCACGTAGTACCCTAGTACGACCAGCCAATCCGCGCACAGTTTCAGCGTAGTAGAAAAGAGAGGGAAAAATCCCACTTCTCTCTACCTCGCTCTCACCTGTCCCGCAAAGACTCATTATTTCAGAGATGACGAAATGATCTCGGTATTTTAACCTGGCGAATCATTAAATACTGTAGTATCGAACAAGTTTCGGCGAAAACAGGATAATTGAATCGAACTCCACACGGTAAGTTGGTTTGATCATTTTGATCTTGTTTTTACCTCCAAGACTTTAATTCCTTTACCATGTAAATATTTACATAAGTAAGATAGATGTAGGTATTATATTTACACTTTAGTGGGTATATATCCAACGCGTAATCGACATTTTATTAAACACCTATACACGATATACCTGTACAAGGCTTTGCGTTGACAGAACATTGCACTACATCACCTTTTACCAATTAACAGCTTTATTAGAGCTTCCTTTTTGAGTTAGTTAATATTAATCGCCTTTGAGGCTCATTTCTGATGGTGGTGCAATATCCCATTCCATTATGTATAGTATGTAGGTAGGCATTGTAGATACCGATTAAGGTAATAAATTAATTTTAAATATGAATATATATATTTAAAATTAATTTATTATCTTAAACGCAACAAGTAACGACGACACTGTTAACGTATAGATTCTTAAAGAATGTGTTCAGTCGTATGTATAAAAAAACCATAGATTAGAAAAAGAAGCATCACGTAATATCGCAAATTTGTAAACAATCACAACCGTGCAATAAATACGAGTGCATCAAAATGAGATGTTTTTGTCAGATCATTGTAAGCCAACTTGTTTATCATACCTTATAGCATTTACTGATCCTATGTTGGATGCGTTAGCGCAAATTACCATCTATGCATAACTTTATTTAACCATTCCGCTGAGTATTTAGCACGTACTTTGTTTTTACACAATTTTTTCAACAAATATTACTGTGCTATGATGAATTTTATTGTAAAGTTATGTAAAGATGAAATATGTACCTTCTAGTGTAATGTATGCATGATATTACGTATATTTTACTTGATTTTTACAAAGTTTAAATGTTGTTATGTTATATAGAAAGATAAACTTTTGAAATAAGTATTATAAATGTTTAACACAAAAAAAATATGATAATTGGGACTAATTTTAAAATTTAACACTGCCCCCGGTCGTGGCGCACGCGCACACAGGAATGAATCTCGGCGGGCGAGTAGACAGTGAGGTAGAGGGGAGTTGCATTTTCCCCTCTATTTTGTACTACGCTGAAACCGTACGGCGACTGTCTGGTCGTACTAGGGTACTACATGGTGAAGGAATTTAAGTCTCCGAGGCGGAGGAGGAGGATGATTATGTGTAATGTGTGTACCTTATTATACGACGTATAATACGAGTAACTTTCTTTTGTAAAAAAATGACAATCCTACCTATCGTAAATGCTTATGAATGTTCTCGTGATATCATTGTTTGGGAATCACAAGGACCTTTTAGACATTAAACAAAACATCCTGTTATCATAAGGGTTTGCCTATTCCACATAAATGTTAGGATCCCTATTATAGACGATTGTTATCTGAATGGTACAAAGGCGTTGAATTCAAATGAAATAATTATTATATGAGATGAATAATTATGCCGAAAGTTTCGATTTATCGCCAAATTTTGCGTAATGAATTTTCCAGTCTCTACTAGTAGTAATTTTATAGAAAAAGGTTGAACAGAAAAAAAATAACAATCTAAGCACCAGTGTCAATCGACAGCGAGTCACAGAGTGAGAGCGAATCGAAATGAAACTAATGCTAACAATTTATTATAGGTACTTATAAAAACATAAAATTTGACTCAATAAAAAATAAACAAAAATTTACGTTTATTTGAAAACCAATTTACCCCTTAAAAGAACAAAGAGGACGGTATCCTCGCCGTAACAATTAAACCCCTATTGTGTCTCGTTACCGTGGCGTAAGAGATTGTGGAGCTTAGGGTTTATTTATTTATTTACACCTAAATGCATGAACTTGTAAATAATAACACCAAAAAAACTCCCTCGCGCGGCCCGCGCTTAATTATATCAGTGTTCTGTATATATTACAAAATAACTAAAAAAGATATAAAGTTGCACAATAGTACTAGGGACCCGGCAAACATTGTCCTGCCCGCTGTTTTCTCATTTTTTTTCGTATTTTATACATGTAAAACCTTCCTCTTGAATCACCCAACTTCATACAAAACGGTTCATTAGCTCAGGCGTAACAGGCAGATAGGCAGACAGAATTATTCCCAATATATATATTAAGTAACATTTATTTTTTAGGCATTAAGAATGCAAATTTCTTTACAATGTAAAATTAAAACACACTTAAAGTAAAATGGATGCCACGGGTGGGACTCGAAACCGCACTACTCGCAAGCCGGGCGATTACTCTCCCAATTGGGCTACTGTGACACTTACTCATCGGCCCGAATTTCTTTAAGTGCTCCTTAGGCTGTAGCCAGCCATATAAATAAAATAATTAAATAAATGTTTCACAACAATCACACCAACTCTCTAGTCCCAAATTAAGCTACGAGGCTTGTGTTATGGGTACTAGACAACGGATAAACATACTTAAATACTTTTTTGTCAAGAAATGCATATTATACATAGAAAAAACCCAGACCAGTACAGACACACATGTTCATGCACACTTATGCTTGTACTGTGCGGGGATCGAACCCGCGACCCTTGGTTTTAAAGTCCGACATGTAGACCACTGCACCAAACGGCGTCGTAGTTTTAACTATTAGGTGGGCGATTCTTTAGGTCGAGTTCCTTTCCTTTTTGATTTATCAATGTTGTGGTAAGATTCCTACAACATCCGAAAGAAACGCAATTTCAGCTGTTTAACAATCGGTTAAGATGAATCAGCTAATTTGTTAACTTTTTTGGCAGTCAATTTTTCTTAAAGTGTGTTTTAATTTCACATTGATATCTATGTTTTTTTAGTATGCTTGCTTTGATTTGGCAAATCTTCTACTGACCTGCGTAAATATTTCTACGCTACTTGCCAAGTTGGCAGCGTAGCCCTAGATTTTCAGGGGTTACTTATGGTTTTAGTGTCGAATAATTTTTAAGATATTATAAACAAGCCTTCTTTCTGCATGACCTTGAGGTTGACTGGCAGAAAATGCTTTTAGCATTAAGTTCACCCGTTGTACATTTCTTGTGCAATAAAGTTTTAAATAAAATAAATAAAAATAAACAAGCTAAAAAAATATTTTGTTGCTAGAAGCGTTGGTTTGGCCAATAAAATATATGCTCAAGCCTGTTAAAATTTAATTTTAACGTTAATACTATATAAGACATATAGTATGAACGTAAAAATTACATTTAATCACCAGAATAAATGATATTAACTAGTTTTGTTTACTGAAAAGACATGTTCTCAAAGTATATATGCACTGAGCAAAAACAACCCTGTATTTATTAATAAGTTTATTTAATACCACGGCCTTATCCGTGACAAAGTTATTGAGAAAAGTAAACATAGACAGCCAGCAATTAAAATCGTATGTATCTTTAGCATTAGAGAAGATAATATTAATTAATCCATGCAAAAATGAAATAAAAAAATTAATGTTTATTTCTTAGCTGCCAGTTTTTTGCCAATCACTAGTCTTCTCTTAGATCTGCAGTAACGCCTAGGGGGTGGGTCTCTCAGGCATTATCCAACTTCTACATAAATTTACTAATGAGCAAATTCATTTCTTAAATCTAGCAGTGTTCAATTAAAAGACGTTTGAAATGTACCTACTGCGGTCTACGGGTATATATAGGTTAGCTAAAATGTTTCCGCTTCTCAAAACAGGCTGCTTGATCTATACAGAGTGTAATCTAACGTTTTGCAGTGTGCACGGCAACGTACTTTTATTATTAGTTTTAAATATATTATATAAAATCGTTTGATTTGAAAAAGTTTTTTTGCCATTTTATTTATATCAGGATAGTATTGTGCCATCGCTATTACTTATTTCTTTTTTGACTGCCTTGTTGGTGTTGTGGCAAAGTTTCTGCCTTACATCCGAGAGGTCCTGGGTTCGAATCCCAGGACGAGCCAAAAAATTGTTTCTGAAATTTTCTGTCATGAATTTCTCAAAAACAGCGGTATTACACCCCCGTGCCTCGGAAAGCACGTTATGCCTAGTCCTGCGCCTGATCTCTCTTCGGTCATGTCGGATGACTGTCTCACCGAACTTTGAGAGTGATGGGACAGTGAGTGCACCTGTGTATTGCGCTTACACTTGTTCACTATAACATCTCCTTGCGTTGGCTGATCTCTGTTGAGATAGACCGCCGTGGTCGAAATCGGCCAGGAGGACTATTACTTATTTTTCAATAGAAATATTTCATTGTTACGGCATAAAAGCCTGTGCAGTTGCACTCATCTGTTACATATATATTAAAAAGGCGATTAATTTTTTTTTAACGTAGTAATTTACCTAATTTATATTCCAATTCGCCACTGAGACGATGTTTTTCTGTCTATTTTCCTCCTGATTTCATTTGATTAATTCAGTTCATTTCCGATGTATACGTACAGGCGTGTGAAACGTCTTGCACTGATTTTAAATCAAGATGTCATGTTAGATCTAACATGTAATAACATATTACAACGCATTTTTGCAGGAGGCCCTTTGCAACGTGAAACACCAAAAATATGGACTTAGTTAGGGCATTACTACGTACAGTTGTGTTACGCTGATTTTATTACTTGGCTGCGTTTCTTGCATTGACACTTATTTTTTCATTTGATTTTAGACTTCACAACAATGATACAAGAGCATTTGCTACCCTTTTGGTCATACCAGTCGGATGTGTGTCCCGTTTTCTCAAAACAACACATATTTCAGTTATGTTTTTTAAACAAAGCGTGTGAATACGCGCATTGAAGATACCCAAATAAGTAGATAAGTTAGTTATTTTTATGTATGAGAAAATGATATGCTTGCTTAACTTGAAACCTGACTTCCTGAGTCTTGGGCACATGGCGAGCCTTTTAAAAGTTTTTTTTAAATGCATACTAATATTATAAATGTCGCAAGTTAATCTGTCTGACTCAATCACGTCACGTCTAAACTACTGAACCAATTTGCATGAAATTTGGTATAGAGATATTTTGATACCCGAGAAAGGATATTGGCTACTTTTTAAAGCGGGAAAATGACGCATTCCCATGGGAAAATTCAAGTGGACCGATCGCTGTTATTAGTTTGAGAATTAAGAAAGGGCATGAGTTACTTTTGACCGCTGGAAAACAACGCATTCCCAAGGGAAAAATCACTTTTCGGGGAATCTGATCGCTTTCACTCCTAAATTACCAAAGATTTGAATCATAATTGGATAAAATTAGTATTTCTGGCAAAAACAAAGCATTAAAAAAACAAGTCGCGGATAAAAGCTAGTTTAAAATAAATGTAAACGTTCTTAATATGTAATGTTCTGTACGCTCGTTCCTATAAAATATTTTTTTAAATTGTATTTCTTAGTTAGCTCGATGTGACGGTTTCTATTCATGTTTTTGAAATCAGTACTTGATCAGCCTGGTTCTTTATGCTTGATATAGACGTGGTGTTTATTCAGCCATGTTAGATAAGCAGAACAATGCTGTATCAGATATTCAGAATTAGAGGAACTTCTGTAGTTTAATCCCTGTATAGACAAAGATTGTGGCAGAGCGTAACTCGCTTGCTAGTAGTTGCTTGCTTTACTATGGGTCTTATAAGAATGCTCAGTGTCGCCCTGCGAGCGACGGAGAGAGCAATACTTGGTATTTCCTTGTGCGATCGAATTTTGACTACAAAGCCTATCGCCCACCTAAAGGCCTCATTTACGGAGACGCGGCGCGTTGTGCGGCGCGTGCGGCGTTTTGACTCGCGGCCCGTCAAACGTTTTTTGTGTTTACGGAGAGGCGGCGCGTGAATGCCTAAGATCTTTTCAGGCTGCTATGACGCAGTTTTGACTTCAACCGATGGTGGTGGTGGGCGATTTTTTTTGTTGTCAACAGTTTGTTGTCTGTCCATCATTCATGGCTGACAGACGGGGGGTCATTAACCCTTTAGTTCGGGACCTTAGGAACCATATTATTCAAGGCTTTGTACAGAACCCAAATACTTAAGCGCTGTACAATGTAATATCGTTTAAAAAATACGTGGGGTTAAAAGCAATTTAATGTTGGTCCGTGGTATAGATAAATCTATATTCAATTTAGTATCCATCGGTTCAACCGTATGAGCGCTCTAGGGTTGCAAATATTGATTTATTCTGGTAAACTTCTATGTATATAAAATTCTCGTGTCACAATGTTCGATCCCGTACTCCTCCGAAACGGCTTGACCACGGACCTCTATTACTACACACTGGACAGGCTGTTCCATACAAATGACAGCTAATTTGAAGCGCCACTGCGAGTGTCCCGAGAACTAATTTTGACGTTTATTGCAAATGGCCACCGTAGAAGATTGCAAGAGCGTTGAGGTTTTTAAGAATTTTATTTCGTGGTATTTCATATTATATAGTGAAAGTTAAGCTAAATAATCATGAGGAAATGTGTGTTTTGTAAAACTCGCTACAGAAAAGGGAGTAAAACGTCACTAATTTTAGTTCCATGGACACTCGTATCTGCCTACAGCGCCAAAATGGCGACACTCAAATAAGCACAAAAATATTGTGACGGCAGCCAGTCCAGTGTAAATAGAGGTCAGTGGGCTTGACTGATTCTTATGAAATTTTGCGAGCATATTGAGTAGGTCTGAGAATCGGCCAACATCTATTTTTTTATATGCCTTAGTCACAGATTACTAAATAGTTACTACGGAACAGATAAATCACTCCATAGAAAAATTTCGATACCTACAGCGTTAATAGACTACTTTTTCTGCCGCGTACAAAAATGCACCTACAGCTCTGAGTATAAAGTCACTATTGCTTCGCAGCTGCCCGAGACCACGTGACGTGAGACCGAGCGACAATTGGCATGATGACAGCTATCTTAAATATTTTCAAGACCATGGCGTATAAAAAACATAGCCCCTATGAAGTTAATATAACCAGTTTATTTCCAAAAAGCTGTCGAAACCAATTTCTAAACACACAAAACTCAATAAATATTCAGTCAATTGACTCCGATTTCTAATATATGACCGTGACGTCACGTTCAAGTATTCCCATACAAAATCTATGGAGGCAGACCGTTTTGACAGATAATAAAAAGTTTGTCAACGATTGGTGGTGTCGTCTAGCCAATTGAACTAGGGTTGACACAATGTTTATTGTTGAGTAAAAAAGTGTAGGTACCTACCTACTACTAGATTTTGCATTAAAAAAGGAAACATTATTTCGATTGTAACTACTTTGTTCATTACAAAGTAGTTACAATCGAAATAATGTGTAAGAGAAGAAATAAAGATATTTGTATTTATATTATCTATCATCCTTATTTTTGTGTACATACGTATGTACCTACATAAGATGTTTACCTACGCCATGCTTTTTTCTATTATTTGTGATCATAATGAAAAACATTTAAAATAAATGATTCTTTAGTCTTTATCTACATTTCATTTTATTTTTCATTTTCCTAAATTTTCTAACAAAAATACCTAGGTACATACTAATTTCATACAATACAATAAAATAAAACTATCATTTTGCAAATTGGTAATTAGTAGAATCTGTCATTTGTGGAATCTGTCGTTTGTAGATTATTAGTAGGAATTTTATTGTCAACTACGTAGGTACGTACCTACCTACCTAGTCATTTCGCTAATTAATTAGTCATTAGTCGAATAAACCACCACGGAATAAAGCTAACGTTTATCAAGCACAGATAACTTATTTGGTTCGTATGAAAACTAAATGATCGTAAGCGTAACCCGAATAATTATAGTGCGACGTGAGCGCGTCCGACGGTTGTTGGCAGCCCACTGAATTCGCACTGCCGGCTGTGCGGGCGAGAGTAGGCTATTACCGCGCGCTAGTACATCGAGTGAAAGAGGCCTGCCTTAGTGATAAAAGTTGTTCACAATAATTTATATGGCAAAACAACGTTTGCCGGGTCAGCTAGTGATCTATAAAATCCACATTGCAAGAAAAAAAATTTAATCCCAATTCCAGCACTTAGTTTTTATACTTATCTCTAATTATTTAAAGTTGTCGAGGGTCAAAATTACAGAAAATACGGTAGACTTGACGAGCGTAGCTACTTCTACTCATGCATGATCGCTCTTCTCCCGACAAGATAAATTGATACATAAATACCCTCTTAAAATGACAAGGACAAATAGCAGCAGCGACTAATAAACCAATCATATTAATTGTCCTAAACGCAAAGATAACGGCTAAACTAAACTAATGACTCTATGGGATCGGAATCGCTCTTAATTGATAAACACAAGCTAACTGCGCAATGTTAGTTTTGAATCATATTCATTTATATTTTGACTACAAAGCTAAGATCTCAAGGTGCTATGACGCAGTTTTAATTTTAATAATAATTATAAATAAATATTTCACAACAATCACACCAATTCTTTAGTCCCAAATTAAGCTATGAGGCTTGTGTTATGGGTACTAGACAACAGGTAAACATACTTAAATACTTTTTTTTGTAAATAAATACATGTAATACATAGAAAACACCCAGACCAGTACAAACACACAATGTTAATGTTATATGTTCATGCACACATATGCTTGTACTGTGCGGGGATCGAGCCCGTGACCCATGGTTTTAAAGTCCGACATGTAGACCACTGCACCAAACGGTCATCGTCGTTTTAAATATTAGGTGGGCGATTCTTTTAGTCGAGTTCCTTTCCCTCTGGATAAAATGTTAAAATTTTATTGGAACCTTACATTTCGATCCCTTTATCCATTAAGATCTATTCCCATCCCATAGAGTCAATCATTAGTTGGGTCATTGTCAAAACAGGGTTCAGATAAAAAAAAAATAAAACAAAATCAATTATTTTTAAAGAATTCTTCCTTTATTTAATGAACGAGATCAATTGTAACAATAATAAATTATCGTCTGAGATCAAACTTAACAAATAAAATAGTTATTTAAAAAAAACGTTTTTATAGGTCCACCGAAAAGACACAGATGTCTACCGAATGTACCAAAAGTGTAATTTAGCAACAATCTTAATATAAAAATATAATCTTTTTTCTATAATATTAATCAAACCGTCTCAAAAGAAACGATAAAAAAATGCCAACGCAGTACCATTGAAAAGTAAATTAAAATAAAATAAATCCCTTTGTCCACCAAAAATACTATGTCTTCTTGGTGGACATATTATCTTCATCCTCGGATGACGACCAAATATGTTGATGATGCCTCTTGTGTAGTTCCAGCGGAGTTCCGGGTCTTGAAGTAGGTGGTGAACATGAACTGTCGGTGTAAACATCAGAAAACTTAAGGCGTTTTCGACTTTTAAGGCCATGCAGGATCTTGGAGCAAGTTGGTTTTTCTAAATCATTGCTTTCCGTCTCAGTAACTGTTGGGTTTAACTTTTTCCTGTTTATCGAGTTGAGCAACTGTTGTACTATTGGAGTCCAGTTAGGACTCATGAATGGGCTTGGTAGACTTGGTATGGGGCTGGGAATAGAAGACTGAACTGGGGTGGGAGCAGGTATTTCAGCGTGCAAAGTGGGTAGTGGTAAGTCAAGACTTATACCACCCAAATCATAGTGATGACATTTAGCACTTGGATGGCAAGTTTTTTTTTTATTTTTATTTATTTATTTAGGACAATAAACAATTGTACAATTCAGGTTACAAACTGTTTTACATTAATATTACTTATTGTACAACCAGCACCATTATCCCCTTCTTACATGTAAAGATTTTAGCCTCTATTTTTATACCAACCTTATAAGTTAAATAAACGAAAAATTATGTGTAGGTTTCAATGAGATCACTCCGAAAAAACAAGTTACGTTAGTTGTAATTAATTAATCTAAGTATATATATATATAATATAGGTAGATAATAATCTAGCCAGTTCTGGAACTGCAAAACAGATTTTGATGGAAGTATATTATGAAACTATGTTAGACACTTGGGTATTAATATTATTCATTTCATGTAGTTTGAGTTTTACTAGTTTTTTAAATGCCGTGCGTGTAAGCTTAAACAAATCGACATCTGAGAAATACATATCATAGGACTTCATTAAACGGTGAAGTGGTGCACGTTTTCCCGCATTGGTTCTGCAAAGATTAGGCTTAAATAGACAATGGGCGTGGGTGTCACGTATACGTTGAGACCGGCTAGGGACTCTGTAATGCATTTGATTTGTGAGGTCATTACAGTCAAGTTTGCTATTACAGATATTAAACAACACTCCTTGGTCCAATAGAAGTCTCCTAGCTTCGAGCGACATGAGTGAAAACTTCCGCAGTAATACGTCGTATGAGGACTTCGCATGAAAACATTTATAATTAGTAGATTTAAGAAATTTGCGTTGTACACGTTCTAGCTGATCAACGTACTTGGCATAAAAAGGATTCCAGATACAACTTGCATATTCCAGCTGAGACCTGACCAGTGACTTGTATAGAAGTAGGTAAGTGGATGCATTCTTAAAGTCGTTGCTGGCTCGGATAACAAAACCAAACATCTGAAATGCTTTACTTATAACGTTAGCTATATGAATATCAAAATGTAGCTTAGAGTCAATAAGCAGGCCAAGATCTTTAATTATAGAAACTTTTTCTAGAGCAGTTTGACACAGATGGTAATCAAAGTTGATGACTGAGATCTTCTTAGTAAAAGTTATCGATTTACATTTAGCAAGACTCAAGTGCAGCTTATTATTATGACAGTAGACTGATAGACGATCCAAGTCTTCTTGAAGCCTTTCGCAGTCACTCTTATCTGTAATTTTCCGAAAGACCTTAAGGTCGTCTGCATAGAGTATAAACTGAGAATTTTGAAAACATTCATTTATATCATTCACAAATAAAACGAAGAGAAATGGCCCTAAAATCGACCCCTGTGCCACACCAGACGTGACATTCAGCTGATTAGAGGAATAACCATTTATTACTACCTTTTGAGTTCTGTTCTTAATATATGACAGGAACCAGCGAAGGAGATTTCCGCGTATACCATTGTAAGCAATCTTTTGAAGTAAGATGCAGTGGTCCACCTTGTCGAATGCTTTACAAAAATCTGTATATACTGCATCTACTTGTATTCGATTATCCATACTTTCAAACAAGAAATTTGTATAAATCAAAAGATTGCTTACAGTGGACCGACCGGTCACAAAACCATGCTGCTGAGGAATAATGATACTATGCAATTGTGAGTAGACAAGGCTATGAACTAACTTTTCAAGTACTTTTGCTAGTGTTGATAAAAGAGATATAGGGCGATAATTCGCGACGTCACACTTGTTACCACTTTTATAGATAGGTGTTATGTTTGCTGTTTTCCACATTTGAGGTACAACTCCTTCAGTCAGACTTTTATTATAAAGTATAAAGAGGGGTTCGCTAATAGACTCAGCTGTGTGTTTTACGAAGAGCGGTGGAATGTTATCTGGGCCCGTACTCTTTGTGATGTCTAAGGACTTAAGGGCACTTATTATGTCACACTTTGGTATTTGAATGTCGGCTAAATTTATATTATTAATTGACGATGACTGTAAATTATTTAAGTCAACAGTATCAACAATACTTGCCTCATACACGGATCCAAAAAATTGAGAGAAATATTCACAAATAACTTCTGGGTTATCAGATTCGTTTTCATTAAATTTTATTAAGTAAGGAATACCAGATTTTTGCTTTCGATTATTTATGTATCTCCAGAATGTCTTTAGGTCTTTTTGAATATGATGTTCTACATTTTCTATATATTTATCGAAGCATTTTTTGCTTAACTTCTTAAATCTCCGTCTTAGTATCGAGAATTCATTATAATCAGCTGAGTTGCCGTACTTTTTCCAGCGTGTCCAAGCCTTATCTTTGTTTCTAAAAATATGTTTCAGAGGATTCGAAAACCATACAGGAAAATCGTTACTCTTTACGGGCCTTAGAGGTATGTGTATTTTTAAAATTTCATACAACTTTTCGTAAAAAGCATTGACGGCTAAATCAGTAGGCAGGTCCCGTAACAAAAGGGCCCAGTCTATGCTGTTAATATCTTCATTGATATCGGTATAATTTCCTTCCGCAAAACGATATTTCGGTGCCGAACACCTCGACAATGGTTTAAGCACCTGATTAACACTCGTTAGTATTAAAAGAGGTGGATGTAAGCAGTCGACAGGAACCAAAGCTGTAGGTGGGTGTTCACAGGTGCACACCTCAGCGTTCGAGATGCACAGATCCAAAATACGCCCCATGCTATTAACTAAACCATTATGCTGCTTACCATTAATAGTTGATAAAAAATTACTGAAGTTTTTGTATAGGGTGGTGTTGCAGCTCTCCGGACATATAGTATAAACAAAAGGGCCCATTTCTTGCCATTCTAGCTTAGATAAATTAAAATCCCCAAGTATGTAGAATTGATCTATTTTACTTTTAGTGACTTTACTTTGTAGGACATTAATAAACGATGTGTAGGTAATGTAATTTAGATTAGGAGGTAGATACGTACCACATATGACGTGTTCTTTGTTATGACGATTACTTGATAAACTTAAACAGACGTATTCTATGTTTTTAGGTAGTAATACACTATCACAGGAGGCATCATTCAACCAACATCTAGTTACATGTATACCATGACGCACGGCCACTAAAACACCACCACCGTCTTCCTTATCACAAGACTCCCTGTCCCTGTCACATCTGTACACTGAATAGCGACTATCGATGAACTCATTATCCGCGATATTAGGCACTAACCAGGTCTCAGCGAGAACAATTACGTCATAACATTCCGTTAAAATATTTGTATACAATGTATTGAGCTTGGTCCTCAGACCTCTACAATTTTGATAGTAAATACTTAATTTAATGCCATTACTACGCAGCTCTGTAACTAAAAATCAGGTAATTACGTGTTACATATAAAAAAAAATGCAAAAAGAAAACACTCAAGTCGCTTGCATGGTACTGCCCAGTGTTCAACCATTCGAACATTAAAGTGTCGATATGTGTATATACTGCAAAGTTTACCCTTAAATATGTTACATAATTCACCATTAAAAGTAGGAAAATACTACATTTTGCACAAAATAATTGATAACTTGCACTAATGACGGTGCTCGTATATTTCGACCCGGGAGTCGTCAACGGCAAATACACAGAGCAATGCACACAACAGAGACCCACGTCGTCCCGATCGATCGCCACTAAAGAGGCACCAAGATATTTCGAAAATAAGTTCTCTGTTAAGACCGTATTAATTAAATTTAGATAAATCTTCCTTCGTGCGAATCGCGAAGACCGGAGAAGTGTCATTTTTCCTAGCAAGAATAGTCCCGTGCTTAATCCACACATATGCAAATTGATACTTCTTTGCCGCGTCTCGGGCTTCTCGAAATAAAATTTTGTTTCTCAGTGTAAGATGTTCGTTGATATAGACCTTTTGGGGTCTACCCGACACATTCAAATCAGCAGTAGTAAGTCCCTTTGTCCGACGTGCAGCTGTTATGAAATTGTCCCGTGTAAGTCTGTTACAGAATTTCACGATAACGTTTTTAGGACGTGCACTGTTAGGAGTGGCTTGAGGAACACGGTGAACAGATACCACATCGTGCTGAGCTATCGGCTGCTTAATTGATGACGCAATGTCTTCTAGTATAGTATTCAAATTTTCGCCTTTTTTTTCGGGTATGTTACATATTTCTACATTGCAGCAGCGCGCTTGTTGCTCTAAAGTGTCTATTTTAGCTTCAAGAGAGCACAGTTGACGCAGACTGTTCTGTGATTCGTCCAGCCTTTGTTCCAGGGAAACCACTCGGTGGTCTATTTCTTGAGTCTTCTTATTAAGGTCTTCGTAATTTTTGCTGATGAACTCAATTGAATACTTAATATCTTCAAAATCCTGTAGAAACTTTGAA
This sequence comes from Pyrausta despicata, assembly GCA_963921415.1. NCBI lineage: Eukaryota > Metazoa > Arthropoda > Insecta > Lepidoptera > Crambidae > Pyrausta > Pyrausta despicata. The sequence goes on along the minus strand of OY992845.1, from coordinate 15,686,024 downwards.
AATTTTTCATCTTGTTTGGTGAACCAAGTTTCCAGCATGTTTATAAGACTGTTTTGAAAAGACTGCATCTCCTTCTGCATGTTTATCTCCCCTTCTTGGTTTGGCTTTGATATACCCTTGCGATGAGTTACAAAGGGCGGAGGTGATTCCTTATCGAGCAATGATCCATCAATACTCATTTCACCAGACAGCTCCTCCTGAACAGTATCATCGAATGTAGTGTTCATTTTTTACGCTCGCTGTATCTATCTGGTGAATTAGTCTGTGTGTCCGGAGTTTTGTTATTCAAACGCAGGCAACTATGACTCACGCGCACTAGTGCGAGCACACGAAGATAAGCTTCTATTGAACGGTGTGTAGTATAAAAACGAGGCAACCGGTTCGGACCGATGCACGCGACGGAATGTCGGAAGTTATGCAGCTTAGTCTTCGGAAGTGCAGGGTTCTTGGTTCGAGTTTCTTTAGTCTATCTCTACGTGATTTTGCGTCCTTTCTTCATTTGTTTCGTCGTTGTCTCTGCTGTCTATCTGATAAATCATTTATTGTCTTAATTTCTCCTTGTGATTTTTCCTATGGTAGTACTCTTTATCCTTCTCCCGCTTTTCTTATAATGCTACTGGATCTTTCTTCAATTTTTTTCTTGCTCTCCTCATACTTAACTTCTTCTGTTCACGTCTTTTTTTCTTCTTCTCATCTTCAGTCAATTTATTTCTAGTTCTAGCCATTGTCTGTGGATAAAGAAAAGAGGGAGCCTAAGCAAGGCACAAAGCACAAACTATTTATTATTAAAGTGGAATACAAATGTTTCACGTATAAGTCAACTTCAAGCCGACATGTTAAGTCTAGAGATAATCTGACTTCACCCTGAAGATGATTTTAAAACGCCAAAAACAGTATCCGCAATAATAATATTATGCGTAAAAACCGCCTCCCGAATGCAACATTTCTATTATGCAGTTAAATATCTTATTCGCATTAACAACCACATGCAAAACCAGAGTGCACAAAACAAAAATAAAATATTTCACCCACTTGGTGGACATTCATCTTTTTGGTGGACACAAATTCCACCGAAAAGATGTCCACCAAATGGATTTTTTTGAGAAATTATTTAATTCCAAGCATTATTTTGAGGTTATGTTGAAATCACAAGTCTTTTTAGATAAATACTTTAGAAATCTGACACATAACGTAAAGTTATGAATTATTAAGGTTTTACTTACCAAAATACACAAGGAACCGAAAAGATACACTCAACTTTGACACCACTAGATATTTTCAAACAAGGAGCAATATCTTCGTTCGTATTTGAGCCGCGTCAAAATGGCGCTGCGCGTGATCAGCTGAGTATTGGACGCGTTCGTGAACAACGTTCCGTTTACAAAATTTTATTATTTTCATAATCATTTTTACAAATGAATTAAGTCCACCAAAAAGATGTAAATTTTAGTAACAATATTGCAACGTACAAAAAGTGTTTTTATTTTAATTGGTTATTTTTAGTTCTTAGTTATTAAAGTAATTAGAATATCTATTTTGGGAAAACATATTCAAAAGTTAACTTTACATGTCAGTTTTCATTATATGATCGAATTTGCATGAAGAGGGAGAGCGGTAACAGCCCACCGAAGCGGACTTTTCTTTCGAAATTGTTTAATGACTACTTTATTTTAGTTTTATTTGAAATAACGAATACACATTTTGAATTATTTAATGGTTATCTTTACTATAAAAAATTTACATGGTATTTTATTTACATTCAAGTGTTTTTTTCTGCTTGTAACACAATTTTAGGCGGTTATGACAATGACCCAGTTGAGTTTAGCATCTTTTATTTATCATCTTCTAGTTCTAGTTGTATCTTTGTCATCTTGTAGTTTTTTACCTGTGACCACGGATGCTTAAAAGGGTCCGAAACCTTAAGCTTAAATAAAATGTAAATAAATTGCGAAATAATCTGTGAATTTTAATCTTTAAAATCGATTAATTGAAAACGTACCTCTCGTCTCGACATAACGATACGATTTCATTTAATAGATTATAAAGGAATTGAACGAGCGCTGGAGTGGAGACCTTATCTCTCGATATTACAATATTTAGTAACGTTCGGCCCTTTGTAAACGAAAACCCCGTTATTGTTATAGGTTACGCCATTGTTTGACACAGTAAATGAAGACCATTTTTTCGAGAAATATACTGGGTAGCAGTGTAAAATAACTAATTGATCTTAATACCTGAATCATAATAATTTGTGATAGATGATACAAAAGCGCAATCGATAACTCAAAATCGGTCCGACCATTTTATATGATTGTGTGTTATAATTTTTTTTTTGGGGAATGTTCGGTAATATCATACAACGGTATTAAATTTTGAAATGAAATGAAATATATTTATTTGCGCAAAATATGGAATTTCATAGTTCTTACTAGCAGGATACACATGTTTTACCGTATTGTAGGACATGCAAATATAAGTAATTACGAACAGACAACACTTAAAAAATTCTTTTCGGCTCCGGTCATCGGGGAGGAATCGAACCCCCGACCTTTGGAAGTCCGGTCCAATGCTCTGACCACTGAGCTACCGAGAACCTTACTGGAGTCGTTGAATTTTGTAAGTGCTTTTTAACGCTTTGAGCCAGCGTATGTTTCATCAATGATTGTGGGAGACACCCTCAAATCACCCGAGAGAAATATTTTTACAAATATTTAACAATCGGTTAAGATGAAACAGGCTATAATTTTATTTGTTGAGTATTTTTGCGTTTACAACGCTATTTTTTGAAGTGAAAACTTCTTTAGCGGCGTTGAGCACTTTTGTGGCATGGGTAGAAACTGTGAAACTCGCGTCAGGTCACGTGATGCTGATCGAAAAACCGTAAGACGGTTCAAATAAATCAAAAATGCACAACGTTAATAATCAAGTTTTCACTTCTGCCGGCACTCCCGGAGTGCAACCCGTGTTTTTGAAGTGAAAACTTCTTTAGCGGCGTTGAGCACTTTTGTGGCATGGGTAGAAACTGTGAAACTCGCGTCAGGTCACGTGATGCTGATCGAAAAACCGTAAGACGGTTGTTAAGTTTTCACTTCTGCCGGCACTCCCGGAGTGCAACCCGTGTTAGTTTTTTTTTTTAATTAAAAAGTAATTAGTTAGGTACCAACTATTTTTTTTATATTTTTTTAATGACATTATGTACGAGTATAATCCTAAGATCTACGTTAAGAGATTTAAATTAAATATTTATCATTTTTAAATGACATACGATAAAATATTCATAAAAATATATAATTATAAAAATTCTTATCTTTGAGCTATTTTACAAGCTCCTTCTTAAAACATAATATGAGTAGCTGTTTTATATCACTTGGAATAGCATTGTATATCTTTACACACTAAGCATCACTTTGCTTTTGGTAATGTTGTAGCTTCGGTAAACAATTGTACACAATTTTTTTACGGTTTCTGAGATTTCTGGAATGACTTTTGAGGCACACGACGATTTAAGTCTGCACGCGACTAACACCAACCAAATTTACTGAGGGAATTCGTATGGTGGTAATCTCTTAGAGACTAAACCCATCGACTATCTAAGGTTAGCATAGCCTCGTGTACAAAGGGGCATTAATTTAAAATATAATATAGGTAAGATAACTAGCTGACCCGGAAAACGTTGTTTTGCCATATAAATTATCGTGGACAACCCTTATCACTAAGGGATATGAAAAATAGATGTTGGCCGATTCTCAGACCTACTTACTCAATATGCTCACAAAATTTCATAAGAATCAGTCAAGCCGTTTCGGAGGAGTACGAGAACGAACATTGTGACACGAGAATTTTATTCATTCAAAGATAGATGTGTCGTGTAAATATTACATTTTATCAAATAAGATCCGAAAAGTGTTTACAACTTTTACGAAGGTTTGTCGAGATGATTTTCACTGGAGTGCCAACATTAACCGCTTTTAAAGCATTCATCTTAAATGTTCTGCCAAACGTTAAGAAAACAATTCTTGCTAATGCCAACTTACACAAGTGCCTACCATTGTACTGTACTTGAATCTCTCAGTAGTTTTTAGTTTTTTTTTTATTTCTAATCCACATGGTGAAGCCGCTAGTGGAAAGCTAGTCTTAAATAATACGAGATTGTAAGCAATGAACAATGTCACTTCGATGACATTGTTCAATCATTGCAACGCTAAGGCGGTACGAAGTTCGCCGGGTCAGCTAGTATTACAATAATACTCGTAGTACACTAACATTAACGTTTCCACGGCTGAGTTTTACATGTTATGTCAAATAGACAATGCGAAAGGAAAGATAATACCTAGCAAGCAATAAAAAGAAACACAGACAGGAACGGACAACAGCACGTCAGGGTTTACCCTGACATAAGATACTGCAGTGTTTACTGCAGTATCTTATGTACTCGTAATATAGTCTAGTTATTGTAAAATAATAAAAATATGTATAATAATAAATATTATGTACTAAGAAGTTTAGATTACAAAGATGACCAGTATTATTGTTATTACAACACTAGTTTTCAACAAAAAATATATAACCTGTCGCGATGTACGAAAAACAAGCATTTTTGGTCATCTTTTAGAATTTAATCAAATTCTTGTCTTTTTACGGTCAATGTGGCAGCTTCCCACAGGAATGTTAAATATTCTCTGGAGATTGACCCTTTTCAGATGATACATGCACTGGTGAATAATGATACTGATTTGATTTTACAGAGGCAGTATACCTCTATATAGCACGATATGTACATACTCGTCTAGCTATAGTTACTTCGGTTTTAGTTTCCCTTTACTCCCCAGCACTTTAGGTAAGGGCGTGTTTACATACTACGTCCGTTTATATTAGATCAATAAATAAATAAATATTTCACAACAATCACACCAATTCTCTAGTCCCAAATTAAGCTACGAGGCTTGTGTTATGGGTACTAGACAACGGATGAACATACTTAAATACTTTTTTTTTTTGTAAATAAATACATATTATACATAGAAAACACCCAGACCAGTGCAAACACACATGTTCATGCACACATATGCTAGTACTGAGCGGGGATCTAACCTGCGACCCTTGGTTTTGGAAGTCCGACATGAAGACCACTGCACCAAATGTTCGTCATCAATTATAACGGAATCGTCGCTATTTGAGATACTATTGACACAGGACAGCACAGTTTTGACCCGATAAACGGATTCAGTATACTGGTCCCGATATACTGTATTATGTGTGAAAGGGCTCATAAAACTATTTAAGCTAATAACACAAGTTTTGACAAGTAACCTGTTACAGATTTCAGCTTATTTTGACTGCCACGTTGGTATAGTGGCAAAGTTTCTGCCTTACATCCGAGAGGTGCTGGGTTCGAATCCCAGGTCAAGCCAAAATTGTTTCTGAGATTTTCTGTCTTTAATTTCTCAAAAACAGCTTGGAGTCGGGAAGTTGGCAGGGTTACACCCCCGTGCCTCGGAAAGCACGCTAAGCCGTTGGTCCTTTGAGAGATATCACTTGTGCACTATAATATCTCCTGCGTAGTTGGCTGATCTCTGTCGAGATTGGCCACCGTAGTCGAAATCGGCCAGGAGGACTATTGTTATTATTTTGTCGGATTGGGATATTGTACTGGATCTTGAATACTGTACTATGTGTAAATGCGCTAATAATACAACTAAGTACAGTAATGACATACACACGTTTAAACGGACCTGTAAAATTGACGGTATATGTGAAGATATGAATCAGAATCAGAATCTTTACTGCAAGTCACACGAGTAAAAGGTGTTACAAATAATGACAAAGTACAGTGACGCCCGGCAAGATCACAGCAATCTAAGAAAGGCAAACATTGCCTATTCACTTAAAAACTTAGGTAAAATATTTAATTAACATTAGAAATTACAATTATAATAACAATTAACACCATGGGCACACTAAATAATATAAAATCACTGATGGAAATGTAGCATGTGCTCACAATACTATGCAATGCCCAAATATTCGCTAATGCTGTAGAAACATTTTTCAGTAAAAAAAAAACATTCTATACAAAAAATAATAATTTTGCATTGTTTTCCATTGTCTTTTTGGACTCTTTGTCCAATTTAATTTCAATTCGTTAATAAAGAGTTTTTTAAAGGGGTCGAGTCATATCTCATTTAATCTCACGTTAGAGGAAGGGAAGGTTTCGGCAAATATCACTCATTTTTTTCTGATTGAAACAAAAAAACAACTATTTTGGTCCTTTTAATTCAAATTGTAAATGCCTATGATTTAAGCGTAATCGTAATACGATTAAGATGTTACAATGTCACACTGGATGCAGACCGCTTGTGATCGGTCGATGTGGAAAACTGTGGGGAAGGCCTATGTTCAGCAGTGGACGTCCTTTGGCTGATAATGATGATGATGAAGATGTTACAATGTCATATAGCTAGCAGTTTCATTATTCCTGTATTAAATAGCATTTCACATTTTGTACCTAGAGAATTTTATCTAAACAAAAAAGCTAGAACATCGCTTGAATGCCCTCAAGGACTCAGACCGGCGAAAAGTGCGACCGCTTAGAAAGTTTTCAATTTGATTTCCAGATGTTTCCACTTCGAAAGTTAGAAAATTAAAAAAAAATTCAAAGCTTCCTAACGACTAGATAACTAGACAATACAAAGAAATAAGTCAAAAAGAGACTCAATTCTGTAGTGTTGTTTAATGTTGAACAGAAATTAACGATGTTTTTTTTTAGAAACATCAGGCTACTCATGTTTGTTGCAAAATAACCCGAATTACAAGAGTGTTTCCCTTGATGTAATACTGTCATATGTTACTATAGAACTACTGTGCTATATTGTAAATAATTGGAGAAATTTATTAAAACATGTTATATCTCGACTTGGACCCAGAATGGGATCTAATAATCTTTTCATCAGTGTGTGCAGAATAGCAAAAGCTAGCGGCAGAGGTATACTTACTATCGATTTCTTTACATATGTTAAGTGTGATATCTGATGATATTCTTGTTTTGCAATAACATGCCAGACTTTTAAGCGCTACGTCACTCATATTGCTCTTGTACTGTCGTCTAGGCGAATTCCTCGGAAGGCGAGCATGACGAGACGATTATTCAAAATGATAGATGGTTACATTGGGATTCTTTGCTTTCACCCGATTATGTTGACAGAGCCGTTTAGTTTGATTACCAGTATTAGGAAAGCTCTTGTGGCTGTCTTAATTTTTACTCCCGTCTCGCATTGTTCAAGGATTACGGAACTAATTAGTCCTCTGATACACCTAAAAACGTATAAAAATATTTTTTTTTCTGTAAATATGGGTAAATTTTATTGGCACTCACACACGTCCCATAAAACCCTACCGCAGCTTCGGGACAATATGTGGGCCAGTGCCAAGAAGAAGCTAAGAAACTCGGGTCGCCATTGTCATTAGTTCAACGATAAATTCCAATAAAGCATCACATATTTCAAAAGATTTTTCAGCCTACTGTATGTTATGAAAGTGTTTAAAGATCCCAAAAAACAATAAAAAAATTACGTGACCCCTCGACGCCTGCGCTCGGGATCATGGTAATGAAGATGAAAAAAACTAACTTTCCAATTAAAAAACCCCGAACGAGCCAGTAAACTAGCTGTTGGCCTTCAACGACTTGACGGATATTGACCAGTCATAGGTAAGAAGCACCGTGATCTTTCTAATAAAAAACAAAACACTTTTAAATGGCCCATCTGTTTGGGGGCCACGATGCCATAGATAAACACAGACATTCCCTACGTCTCGTATATGCATCGTAGGTCTATGCATCGTAGGTCTATGCATCGTAGCCCCCAAACTTAAAACATGCCTCTTTAAGTCGGGGCTTAAACAAACAACCCTTTCATTCTAGTCTTGAAAGAATCCAAATCACAGTGTTTAGGGAACACCTGAGCCGGCAGCGAATTCCTTTCTCTAGCCGTAGGTACGCAATAGGAATGTTGGCTCAAAATGTTTGGTGCTTATTGCGGTATTTCAACGCTATAGAAGATGGCGGCCACTTTATTTATTTAAAAAGGAACACCAACAGTATACATATATATACATTGCTCATCTTAAATTTAAACCTTAGTATTTACATCTTATATGTATACCTATTATAGGTGAACACAACAATTGGTTTACGACAATTGGTTTTCTATCTGCTCTCACGCTTAAGCATTGAACGGATTTGGATAAAATTTGGTACACATATAAAGTTGTCATAATTATTATTCTGGATGTGTATCATATTCCATCCAAATCCAATGTTGGTTGAGGTCGCCTGTATAAGGGTACGGAGTAAGCGTTTCTGCACTTTAAACAGATAGTTCATCTAATTTGTTAGTCACCGCTGCCCTCCCCGTTGTTTTTCATTTTTATCGTAAGGACCGCGATCGTTCTTCAATTAATATTGCGACATTGGTTCAGTTGTTCTCGAAATTTGCACTTACCAACACATGTATCGAAGTGTGTGAATACTAGTACGTCATATTATTGTGAATTTTATTGGCAGTTCAAAGATGTTGTTTTTTTTTGTTAACGTTTGGTAGTCAACCATGGACTTAAAAAGAAAACACGTTTTTCTTTACAATGTAAAATTAAAACACACTGAAAAGAAAAATGGGCTGCCACATTCGGGACTCGAATCCGTTTTTCTCGCAAACCGGGCGATTGCTCTCCCAATTGAGCTACCGTGACACTTACTCATCGGTCCGAATTTCTTTAAGTATTCCTTAGGCTGTAGCAAGCCCAGATTTATCAATGTTGTGGTAAGATACCTACATCATCCGAAAGATACACGGACTCAGTCTTGTCAAATCATAAGTGAAACATGCTAATGGCCGTCTGTTACAGATGTGTGCGTTATTGAGGGACGTCATTTACGAGTAAAACACCGGCGGATTGTCGGATCTGCGGGGATGAAATTTATCGTAATGTCCAAACGTCAGAAACTGACAGTTTCCCCATACAAATTGACAAGTTAACGATAGGTAAACGCTACGAATACGTTACGATAGTTGTTCGTGCTTACCCCACTGGTATATGTGTGTGCGTATGGGTAATGTACAATTCACGAGATTGTCAGATGACTTCACATCTATCTAGATTGATTTTCGGCCCGCTTTTCTTTCATATCCGTCTAGTCAACCCTCCCAGGGTTTAATTGAATCTGTAACTGTTGGAGAAAGCTGAACCGGTCGTAACCTTTAGATATCTTTATTACCTTTTTCATTCTAAATCCACAAATAGATCTTATTAAATTCGGACTCTACACTAAGCTTGAATCGATTTGCTTAACTGAATGGATTGGAGCTAGCAATCACAATGATTCGCGATCCAACTTTGCAATCGCACAGACTTACCCATTCACTTTTGCAATGTGTGGTCCAAATTGACAACTTTAAGTAGCTTTCATAGTGACAATGACTGTGGAGACAGCTTGCGAAATAAAGGAAACCGTTTCGGTGACAGTGTCTGCTAATCGCCGATGACAAGCTATAATAGGATAGGGTCCCTAGACAAGGTCGATCACGAAGCGAAATGTCAAAAAATTTTGATGTTGACGTACGCCGATGTGACTAAGCGAAAGGGAATGTCATTTTTAAATATTGTTGACATTTCGAACGCCACTTAAACTATGTTTCGGAGCCCTGTTTTTCGCGCAAGATCTTACAAGAGCTAAACATGGTGGCGACCACAATACGACAATTGAATTTCTGTCTGTCACGCTCTCACGCCTAAACTACTAAACAGATTTGGATGAAATTTAATACATATACAGTATGTTGACGACTATGTATGTGTACCAAATTTTATCCAAATCTGTTCAGTAGTTAAGACGTGAAAGCGTAACAGGCAGATAGTCAATTGTCGTATTGTTATCGCCACCATGTATATGAATCGATTACGTTGCATATCTGCTCAAATCGTCTGTCAATACGTTTTTTTTGGTAGGGAGGGTCTCACAGACATGTCAGTGTACAGTCGAATCTATTAATATATTTTATACCGCGCAGTTACGTGTTGCTGATGATTAGATGGACTTTAAAACATGCAATTGCAAGCTAATGTGATCTTGCATTCACTATTTTCGTTCTGTCATCACCAAAACACTTCAACCTCCAACCCGCTCTCGCTTGTGACTTGCGAACCTTAAAACTCATTTAAGTTCATTCCTGAACAACAAAATGAAGACAGTGTTCCAACCAGCTCCGTCGGTATTACTCACTACTGTACCTAGCCGGTTCAGTGACACCTCTGCACGTATATCAATGTAAGTGTCGAGTCTATTTTTACTTTGGACTCATCTGGAAAACTCTTGCGCTATTCTGGATTGGTGGTACCTATTTTATTAAAAGAAGAAAGAGACGGAATAATGAATAAATAAATGTACAACAACATCACATACCTACATTGATCTGACTCCGTGGTAAGTAGCTAAGCCCTTGTGTTACAGATGTCAGAATCAACAGTGATATTACAAATAAACTTAAATAAATACTTAAAACACCCAGACCAGTACAAACAGACATGTTCATGCACACAAATGTTTTTTACAGTGCGGGGATCGAAACCACGACCTCTTGGTTAATAGTTAACTTCTTAACTATTACACCAAATTGGTCGTCACGAATGTTGCTTTAGATAAGTGGACAGCTTTTATGGCACATAAGAAATTTATATAAGAAGAACATTTTAAGCCGACTTTACATTAAACTAGCATTCGAACCAACACATGTCACATGACTCACTTTTGAAGGTAGCCTTCAAAAGCGACGTCAAGGGCCCTGGACGATGACGAAAATCGCAATCGTTATCGTTTGTAAGAGATATAAAAATTCGACACGTCACAACATGACTGAATAGCATTCGCATTCGTTAATTAAACTATATTGATTACGATTTTCGCTATCGAATTATTTCTTTTGACTTTGTCTTGGGGCTAAAAACTATTGCGACTCAATCGGCTAGATGACACCACCAATCGTTGACATACTCTTTATTATCTGTCGAAACTGTTTGCCTTCATAGATTTTGTATGGGAATACAAAATTGTGACGTCACGGTAGTGTATCAGAAATCGGAGTCAATCGACCGAATATATATTGAATTTTGAGTGTTTAAAAATTGGTTTGCATTTTGGAAATAAACTGGTTGTATTAACTTTATGTTTTTCAAATGCCATGGTCTTGAAAATATTTAAGATAGGTGTCATCATGCCTATTATAGTAGCACGGAAAACAGAAACAATCTCATTAATAAACCCCCGACGAGAAACGAAACGGATGCGTGTATTAAGTTTGACCCAGGTGTCGGCTTGACAGATTTCATTGCGGTTTTTTAAAACCAAAAAAAGGTTCTTAGCTGGTCAAATTCCGTTTAGCCGTTGAAAGTGTAGTTTTTGTTGTTTTTCTCATTCTAACTTCAATATTTTTGACTGAGTCGCTTTTTTATTGTTATGACACGTCTCCAACTGTTCCATTGGTGCGACCGCTTGGTGCAGTGGTTCACATGTCAGACTTCTAAAACCACGGGTCGCGGGTTCGATCCCCGCACAGTACAAGCATAAGTGTGCACGAACATGGGTGTTTGTACTGGTCTGGGTGTTTTCTATGTATAATATGTATTTATTTACAAAAAAAAGTATTTAAGTATGTTTATCCGTTGTCTAGTACCCATAACACAAGCCTCGTAGCTTAATTTGGGACTAGAGAATTGGTGTGATTGTTCAGAAATATTTATTTATTATTGAAGTGAAAACTTCTTTAGCGGCGTTGAGCACTTTTGTGGCATGGGTAGAAACTGTGAAACTCGCGTCAGGTCACGTGATGCTGATCGAAAAACCGTAAGACGGTTGTTAAGTTTTCACTTCTGCCGGCACTCCCGGAGTGCAACCCGTGTTAGTTTTTTTAATTTAGGTAGGCATTCAAACAAGGACAGGGAAAAAGGTTTTTACCCACCTATGTATAACTACCCACATTGTAATAAGAATAATAAAGAATAAAGAATTTTATATCAGTTCAAAAACTTTTTAAATATACATACAGATTCACTGTTATAAATGTTTGTACAGTGTGGGGGACTTAAACACATAAACTAAACAGTGTCGCTGGTCTCCAGACTAGGATACCCTGTGTCGTGAGGACCAGACTTCCCTTTTAATGAAAAGTATAGTGCGCTTACGATATTATGAGATGGTAATACCAGCAATATGATGATGTTGATGTTTGTGCGTGTGCGTGTGTGTGTATGTGTTAATGTCTGTGCGTGCGGGTGTGTGTATGTGTGTGTGTGTGTGTGTGTGTGTGTGTGTGTGTGTGTGTGTGAGCGTGTGTGTGTGTGTGTGTGTGTGTGTGTGTGTGTGTGTGTGTGTGTGTGTGTGTTGTGAGTGGATGTGTGACTGTATATTCGTATGAATATATGCCTATGTATATGTGCCTTTGATCAAATACCTACTCAAATCTCAGCGCCCTCTTCAAAAACAATGCGGCTATTACCAGACCCTGTCATTTAGTTAATTAATATCGACATATTACAGTAATAAGGTCCCAAAATTGATAACAGGCTCACGTATTTGAAAACGTGATACGAAGATTAGGGTGACGGCACCAGTATTGAACACTTTAAGAGACTTAGCGACTTTAAGATGATAAAAATAAAAGTGAGCTAAAGTATTAGTATATATTGTTTGAATACAATATGTTTATGTATATTGTAAAGATCGGTTACCGAATTACGAAAGTAATAAATAAAAAATAGAGTTTAACCAATAATTGAAATATAATATAAATCATTCAAAGTGTCAGAGTCTGACACAAGACAAATAAGATGTCTACCGTGTCATTTCAAAAAAGTTATTGATGTCATATTACTTATAGGTTTTGTACTTTAAACACCAGTTTTAACTTTTCAGATATAAGGGGGGATATCGGAAAAGTTTTAACTGTAGTTTTGAAATATTTAAAGATTTTTGCTATTATTTTAAATATTTTGCAGTAACACGAACTTCGATGATTTACTCTCCCGGCATAAATTTGAAAAAATAGTATCACTAAAAGTTTATCGAATCGATGGCAAGAAGTCTTTTCAAAGGCTGCGGTGTTGCCAATCTTTTAAAATATACAACACTAGATTTATTTTGAAATTTAATTAAACTGTCCGCCTACAACTACACCACTGGAGTCATCACCCTAGTTAGTTCAAAACGATCTTCAGTGAACGCTGTTTCGTGATGCGGACCAATTACGTGATAAGATGTTATCTTCACAAATGGATGGAGGCAACTTCGTGTTATTAATTTTTGCCTTTTGAAGGCTCTTTTAGGTGTTATTGAATTGGTACAGGCGTGCGCCATTTTGTCATTGCATATAACTGAAAAAGGGGAAATTTCCAGTCAGGTCATCATTTCTAGATATTTCAAACGCCGCAAATTTGGAGGATAAGTGACGTTTTGGTTCCCATGAGTTATCAGAACAGAATCTATCGGCTTTTCCACGCGGTTGACTGGAAGAGAAACTTATTTCACAGGATATAATGGAGCACCGTACAAAGCGTTTTAAATATTCTGAGAGCCTGAAAAAAATGTTATTTCGTTACCGATTCAAAGAGCTTGGCTCAAAGTTTATGTAAGCACTAGATTTCTTGACGAGGAAATCATTTGAAGTTCTAGAAATTCAACTTTATTGAATTATGAAAGGAAAACTTGTGGTCTAGCATTGTACATAAACATGTATTTATTCAAAATATATTTCTTAATAACCTTAGTTGTTTAAGTTTAATTGTTCTTACTGACAAATTGAGTTCTGGTCCCTTGATTAAAGAACTTTTATTATTATTATTATTATTGTAGAAGTCAAAAGTATTTATACCAAGTTATTTCATCCACGTGTAAGCAGAACGAGTTAAGCGTAACTCTAAAGATAGAATGGTAGACGTAGCTAGCACTTTTAACTTTACAACGCAGTTATGATAAATGTATTTTTCTCATGCGCGTTACTTTGTCGTAACTTTGTCTGACGACTGCACGTCAAGGTACACACTGCAGCACATCTTGTATGCTTGTAATTTAATGGCTACATAGTAAAGCCTTTACTGTCTGCCTCGTTGGTGTAGTGGCAAAGTTTCTGCCTTACATCCGAGAGGTCCTGGGTTCGAATACCAGGTCGAGCCAAAATCGTTTCTGAGATTTTCTGTCATGAATCTCTCAAAACCACTCGGAGTCGGGAAGTTGGCGGTGTTAGTGAGTCGGGAAGAGGCACGGGGGTGAACCCCGTTCTGCTGTTCGTTAGTCTCGCTAAAACTCGAGAACGACTGAAACGATTTGAATAGTTTTGTTGTTGTTGGTGTCCTATGGCACCCCCGTGGTGCAAAGGGCCTTCGTGAGTTGTCGCCATCTCCCCCTTTCCTGAGCTTGACTCTTGACATCCTCCCATAGTAGACCTGCAGCTGTTATCTCCTAGTTGATGGTTCGTCTCCATGAATGTCTGGGTCGCCCGCGTCTTCTCTTGACATCGGGTTGCCATTCGAATTAAATAGTTTAGTTGATTGAATAGTTTTAGAAGTCCAGGGGAAGGTTTAAACGATGAAAAATTAAAAAAAAAGTGAAATTTGCGGGCCAGGACAATGTCTGCCGGGTCCACTAGTAAAAAATAAAACTCAGAAAAGCCTTATTTTCCAGCATGTTTTTTATGCTCTTATTATGCTGGATTCCTATTTCTCCGCCATCTTGGATTCTTACCGAAGCACAACCGTGCTGTTATTGAAGCAATCTGGGTTCCAGCATTCGTTGTTTTTCTTACCTTATCATTTGAGAAGGATTAATGTTTTGGACTGTCGTCTGAGACTCTCCCGAGGGATATCAGTTACGCCACATAGATAAATACTGGTACCTATGTCATTTAAGTCGTTTGAGGTCGCTTCGGGTTTGAATGTTAAATGTTATTTTCGGCAGGACTTTTGAACTCATTGACATTAAAATTGGCAATGAGAATTATTTACCGGGAAATCAAAGAACACTACTGACGGATTTATTTGGGCTTTTAGACAATGTTATATTTAAGGTCGATGATGAGATGTTCATGATCGCTCGCTTTCTTTTTTTAAATGTGCCTAAAATACCGGATCAGGAGATACAGCCTGGACAGACACATAGACCGACAGTTAAATTTCTTTATTTTTTTTAATTTTAGGCAAGTTGTAAAGCTATGCAAATTATATTGTCTTCAGTCGATAAACCTTTCTCTTGAATCACTCTATCTTTCAAAAAAACTACATCAAAATCCGTTGAGTAGTTTTAAAGGTCTAAGCATACAGACACATGGACAGACGCGGGAAGCGACTTTGCTTTATACTATGTGGTGGTTACCCAAGTAACGCACTACATTTTATTTTAACCTGAAGTTTCTTTAACATTTATTTGATTTTTTGGTAATAAATCGCGAAATAATCCGTAAACAAGTGTACCATTTTAAGAAAAAGCTCCAGCTTTGTACAGCGACCAAGCATTTCCACCAGACAGATCTGTTGACAAAAAAATATGATCAATATTTTTCACCTTGACCTTAAGAGTGAGCCGAAAATTCGTATTTACTGTCACCAATAATTCGATCAACTTAGGTTCCCTTTAATCCCCGACTTTAAATCTCGCCTTACTTATTTAGGCAAAAAATTCGTCATAATAAGTAATCCAGTTTTCCCATTTCGCCAATCATCGGCTACGCCCGAAGGTTATAATTTACATAATAACAATGAAAGTGACCCGCGGCGTGGAAATCTTGTTATTAACTTCGTAACTACTCTACAGGTTTGGTTCAGTACTTTTGTTTTCGTGTGTTTACGAATTAATAATACGAGTAAGGTGACCGATCGTCAATCGCCGGGATCGAACCATTGTAGGACGAATCAGTCTTCGATTAAAAAAGTCAATAAATTTGATTTTAGTTTGGCTTCAACAGGTTGGTATGTCAAAAGCATTATTAAGCTACTGCATAGCTTCTATCGCGGGCTTTGAGCGCGGCGACCGAATCAAGAAATTCCGTAACGAAAAAAACTTAACTCATCGTTTCAGTTCGGCAGACTTCGGCACTGCGTTTGTGTGCGTGCAACTAGGCGTATGCGTGTAGTCTTGCAATAGCTTTTATTTTCATTTGTAGTGTCTTAAAGCCAATGTTACTTTTGTTTGTTTGGTTTTGCATCAATCGATAGGAGAACTCACGATAAGTCAGTGTAACTAAAGTCGATATTTTTTCAAATGTCAGATTGAGTTTTTTAGAACAAATAAGCGAATAATAGTGTAATGATGTCACTAGTATGTTATTATCTTTTAATATATTATAGTTCTCGTTTATTAATATATGGTAATGCTGTCAGTTCATCCGTAAATTTTAGTGTCATTGACAGCTCAAATAAAAATGCTTTGATTGAATTCGTTCGATCAAAATTGAGGCTGAAAGAAAACGTCTTTGTTTTTCGGTAAAGGTTCACAGATGCCAAAGGAAATCCTTAGTCGACCAGGTAATTCATGTAAACAACACCGACCCTTCAGAACTATTGGAAATGAAACTAAATTGTAACGATTTCCTCATTCTCACATAGGGATTTGATATTGGGATCAGTTTTTGTGTGTTTTATATGGTTTTTCTTTTAATTCTTGCTTAATTGAACATTGAATCTTCAAACAATCCTATTTAGATCTACTATTCCATTGGTTATTTATTAGATGAATTTTAATAGTTTGTTATCAGTTAGTTTTTTGGTAATAAACACTAGAAGCCTAATCACAAAAATGCGACAGTGTTTAAGCCCTGTTTAAAGGTGTTTAGAGTATCTATAACTGTAATGTTAAAAAATAGAAAAAAAAAGTTGTTGTTTTCAGCCTACAGAGGTAAACTTACATCTCACTGCTGAGAACAGGCCACAAACAACAACAAACAAAGCCTCTTTATATAGTTAAAAGGGTTTAATGAAAAAAACTAGTTTCGTAACATATTAACCAAAAGAGACGTCATACCAAAATGTAAAATATTTTTGTAATATATAATACCTATTCTATAGTTCCAATTTTAAAGAAACATAATTAAAAACTCAAATCTAGACCAGCGTTTTAGCTAGACGTCGTATATTTATATTAGAAAGGGCGTAAATATATTAAATAAGCTTATTTAACAGGTAACTAAATAAGAATATACTGACATTATTCAGTTTGCCCTAGCGACATCAGCTTCGGGAGATCGACGATGTGTCGACGCGTAATTAAATTTAAAAGCTTCGGCTGAAGTGTGGTTTTGTTTAGTAGAAAATGTGTATACCTAGGTCACCTAAAATATTGAGAGGTAGCCTGGCATTTAACTTGAATGTACATAAAATAGTATTTATGTATCTACCAGAGTAAGTGTGACTACATGCGATAGAAGGAGTCAAGTATTTTTCGATTTAGATACAAATTCGATTTGAGCGAAGCTATTTTTAACCAATAGAAGAGTTTACTTAGGACGATTTTGTACTCAAATGCGTTTGGTCAAGTGAAAATAGCTTCACAGAAATAAAGTTTTTATTCAGCGAGTACGAATTAATAATAATCGATTACCTGACGACACTTTAATAAGATACTTACAATTATTGAACTTAATGTTAATCATATATACAGGGTGAATACGAAATCGTCTAATTCCTTTAAAGGACATAATCAGCTGCTTACATAGAATGATTCTGCAAGGGTTATTTTCCAATCAGAAATCATAAGAATAAAAATCAATTTAAGATCGCAGTAGAGAAGATGAGTGCTTACTTCATCATATTATATCATTTAATGAGAAAAAAGTTCCTTACCTTAGTTAGTTTATCGTTCTATATAAGCAGCTGATTATGTCCTTTAAAGGAATTACACGATTTCCTATTCACCCTGTATTGTTGTTAAGTAGGGTATTACATACATATAAATGTGATCTTAAATAATAAAATAAAGCTGCTTCCTACTTAGCCGCATGATACAGCATACAAATATTTAGAATAATATATTATCATCTAACTAATACATCAGTCACTATTATTTATACATTAATTCATTACATTTATACCAACATTAATTAAACAATTTATTCTATAACGCTAACAACCTTTTAGGACTATTTGTGGTTTAAACACTCATTGACACTTTAAAAAGCATTATTTAGTAGCCAGTTACGTAATGAATATTTCAATGCGCTGGAATGCAATTCTTTAATTCTCATTGCTAATTTATTGTAATTGGTTATACACATGGCGTATGTACTATTTATAAATCTTTCAGTCTTAACATATATACAGACATATCGAACCTATAACACCCTATTTTTCGTCGAGTGTTATAAAGAGAAAAGGCACCCTGTTCTTATGTCTCTTATACCGCTGAATGGAACTGACAGATAAATTATAATTAAAATTTCAATTAAATGGTTTGTAATCCGTAAAATAACTAAAATAAATAAATAATGTATCTCTTGTCCAAGGCGGCTGAAAGCGGCAATGTGGAGGATTTCATGCGCCTGTACCTAAGCGAGCCCTCCCGCCTCGCGGTGAGGGACGTGCGGGGGAGGACCGCAGCGCACCAAGCGGCCGCAAGGAACAACACCAATATACTGCATTTCATCAACAATTACGGTGGAGGTTAGTAAAAAGTAAATAAGATGAGATATGATGGACATAGGCTGGCGAATCAGTAAGTTCAAGTAGGTTGGGAATGCACGAAACGCATAAAACCGATTGCTGCTTGGCAGAAAGTTGTAAATTGGGGACTATTTGACAAAACTGCGCTTTTTAAGTAAGTAAGTCGTAAGGCGGTGGACGGATGATCTTGTTAAGCAATGGACGTTTGCGTTGTTTATAATGCTGACGCATTAAAAAAGCGAGCGCTTGCGTTTTTTATGATGATAACGCATTTAAAAAAGCAAACCCTCTCCTTTAGCTGTGAGGGACGTGTGAGGTTGGACCGCGGCGCACTAAGCGGGGGCGCGGTACAACACAAAAGTACTTTATGAACAATAATGTGGAGATTCTTAAACGAATAGTAACTGAAGTATTTCATCTAAAAGTCTTAAAAAAAGGTGAAGGTAATTTTTACTGGTAAAACCTGGCATTCACTGCTGGGGATTTCTTTATTCAAAGAAAAGCTGTTCAACACAATTTTACTGACTGGATCACTGCCTCAGAACTTCTGTCATTCGAACATTATTTTGCTTCATAAGAAGGGAGACAAACATGATATCAACAACTACCGGCCAATAAGTTTAATGTCTCATGTCTATAAATTGCTGTCTAAGATAATACAAGAAAGAATTGCACATATACTAGATAAGCACCAACCCCCTGAACAAGCTGGTTTCCGCCCCCATTTTTCTACCACAGATCACTTACACACCGTAAATCAAATAATTGAGAAATGTAAAGAATTTAACAAACCACTATACCTAGCATTTGTCGATTACAGCAAGGCATTTGACAGTCTCAAACACGAACCCATGTTTACCGCCCTAGAACGTCAAGGTATTGATCCCACATACATACAGCTCCTACGCCTCATCTACCGGAATAGTACAGCTGATATAAAAATGCATGCACCGGGCACTTCATTTCCCATTCTTAAAGGTGTCAAACAAGGTGATCCACTGTCCCCCAAATTATTCACCAGCGCCTTGCAAGAAATATTCCTAAAGCTAGCCGATCCCTGGAGAACTATGGGCATACAAATTGGGGATAAAAAGCTCACAAACCTTCGCTTTGCCGACGATATCGTTCTTTTCGCCAACACGTCGTCAGTACTTGAAATAATGCTCGGACAGCTGAGCGCAGCAAGCCTTGGGGTTGGGTTGATGATGAATAGGTCCAAAACCAAGGTTATGACCAACGCCGCTGACCACGACATAGTGGTGGACGAGCAGAAGATGGAGTATGTTGATGAGTATATATACTTGGGCCAGATAGTCTCCTTCGAAAACAGGCAGGACAAGGAAGTCTCACGTCGGATTGATAACGCCTGGAAGAGCTTCTGGTCCATGAAAGCGTACATGAAGGGAGACCTTCCAATCTCGTTAAAACGCAAACTCATCGACACCTGTATTCTGCCCGTTCTAACATATGGAGCGCAAACATGGTCATTGACTGAAAGTCAGAAATCCAAACTGAAGGTTTGCCAGCGAGCCATGGAAAGGAGCGTGTTGGGTATTAAAAGGATTGACAAAATCCGAAATACCACAATACGCTCCAAAACTGGCATAATGGACGTAGGCGAAAAGACAGCAAAGTTGAAGTGGGAGTGGGCGGGTCACGTATGCAGGATGCAACCGGATAGATGGGCTCAAATCGTCACACAATGGATACCAGCAGATGGCTATCGCCGTAGAGGTAGACCCAAAAAAAGATGGTGTGACGATTTGACGAGTTTTCTGACAGACTGGGAATCCTTAGCCGCCAATAGGGAACAGTGGAGGAGTTTGGGGGAGACCTTTGCCCAGCAGTGGGATGGAATAGGTTAATTAATAATAAAAATAAATATGTGTGGAAACACATTGCTGATTAATACCTGTAAGTATTACATTGGCATATTGTAATCTCGATAAATAACATCCAGGTACGTACACTTAGGACAAAGTGTGTAGCGGCTTTTAAAATGTATATAAGTTGTGACTATTTGTGTAAAAATTGACGAAGCTCGTTGCTAAAAGAATAATTTGTATGTTATTGAAAATGTATGTGTGTGTAATGTACTTTTTTTGGAATAAATTAATTGAGAATAGTTTTGACTTAGGACGTACAATATTGCTTGGATTAATCGGTACGTACATAAATAAATAAATAAATAAACAATGGGTCATTCATTAAAAAGTGTACGGACACTACTAAAATCAAACCGATTAAAACAGTCCGTAAATTACGTTACTTAATTTTTTACCACTAACAATGCAAATTTCTTTACAATATGAAATCAAAACACACTTAAAGAAAAAGAGACTGCTACAGGCGGGACTTGAAACGACACGTCTCGCAAACCGGGCGCTTGCTCTCCCAATAGGGTAGTTGAGACCACCAATCGTTGACGTAATTTTTAACAACTGTTAAAACGCTTTTCTTCATAGAGTTTGTATGGGAATAACACACTTTGACGCCATCGCGTGCAATGCCGACTGAGTGACTTTCAAATTTTACGAACTGCAGAAAAATCTTAATGAAAAGGGATGTGAAATGTTGTATCATTCTATAGAAAATCAGTTTTTGAATATTTCTTTCATAGTGGAAACAAGCCTATTGTCTGTCCGTCACTTGACTATGAAAAGGTACCTAATTAGCAGATAGGGTCCGAGTTGCGTTACTTACAATACAACGTTGTGATTTCACACACCCCTCAACAGGTGTCGTTTCGGGAAACCAACTCGCGGTATGATAGACGTTTTCCGGAAAATGACCTCCATGCCAGGTTTGACTTGAATTAAGGCACTAGTTACTGGTCTCACACACAAAGGGTTGTGATATGTAATTGCTGTAATGCAATTTTTTGAGGGCACTCACAGTCGCATGTTGAGGAACCCTATATAATAACAAGGGTGAATTTCTACTTGGGACATGTAACGTTACTGGGGCGTTCAATTAATCTTTCTGAAATAAGCCCCGCTTATCGTACCCGAGTATCGAACAATTAATTTATTAAGTACGTTAGGAGCTTAGATATTGGTAATCCTTAGATTGTCAAAAGCGTAGATATCAAGGTCTCTGTTTAACTGTCAGTTAAACAAAAGCACACCTCTTATTATTCATAGTCAATGTAGTGACTTCGTCTGCGTTCAAGTTCTAACAAATGTTTTGGCTCAGTCTACTCGCAGAGATCTTTAAAACGGTACCTCATTTAAATTTTAAGACCACGACGACACAGGAAGGTGGGAAAGGAATGCTCTTACACAAATCTATATATAAAAGAAAGTGGTGTTAGTTACACTATTTATAACTCAAGAACGGATGCACCGATTTGGCTGAAAATTGGTGGAGAGGTAGCTTAAAACCAGGAAACGGACATAGGATACTATTTATCCCGCTCGACCGCTATTGTGAAAACAAAGAGATTCCACGCGGACGAAGTCGCGGGGGGCCACTAGTAATTATATAGAGATATCAAACTTTTTCGAAAATACGAATAATAATATATTTAACTGTGTTAAATAAGTTTTCGACTGCCGTGCCGCTGAATCGCGACAAGTATTTAACATAACTTGACTGTCCAGTGATATAAACCCCCAAACGAGCGGAAAACAGCTGGTAAACGGCTGGACGGGTTTAGCCCATCCATAGCTAAAAAACACCGTAAACACATTATCTTTCGAATAGATAAAAACCGTTTTCAAAACGGTCCATCCGTTCGGGAACTACGATGCCACACTTAAAAACACATAGAAACACAACACACAAACAGACATAGGGGTCAAACTGAAAACACTCTTTTTTTCGTTGAAGATTAAAATTTACTACGAGTATGATCTTCCCAAAAAACCCTATTACGTATACGTGGTTACGTAAATGAAAGCCCGTGTCCAGGCTGGTAGTTCACATGATACAGAAGCCAAAAATAATTAAAAAGTACCTCAAATTTACACTAAAATCCATGAATTCATACGCAAGTGAGCTATCGGTCATCAACAAACTTTCAAAGTAGCCTTCGTAGCACTCGTAGTAGTCGTAGCAACTAATACTCGTAGCATTACCGCTTCCCGTGCGTGTTACCCAAACGTCTTGAAAGATTTAAAAATACTTTTGAACACGGTTTTTTAGTAATTGTCATATACGAGTACATACTTATAAATTCAATATTTTTCTTGTAATTACATTTATAGCCGTCTGGTATTTTTTGTAAGAGGCAGACCCAAGAAACAATAGTGTGAAGACTTGGCCAATGCAACAAGGTACTGGAAAACGTTGGCAATGGACAGGGACAGGTGGAGAGATTTGTGGGAGGCCTTTGCCCAGCAGTGGGATGATATAGACTAAATAAATAAATAAATCATTATGTGTACCACCACTCTAAGTTAAATGCTACTGTTGCAAATCACAACATGTAATTACTAAAAATCTAATGTTTTTTGTGCAGATTTGAACGTGAAAGACAACACTGGCAACACTCCCCTTCATGTGGCCGTTGAGAACGAAGCACTTGACGCTGTGGAGTTTCTGCTTCAGCAGTAAGTAACTGAAATAATATCTATAATTTTTATTACTATTCGTGATAAGCATTCACATTGCAAACTAAAGATAATAAATGACAAATTTACAGTAGAAAAAATCAACTGTCCCCCCGCCTCACAGGGAGTTTTTTTTCTATTGCAAATATATATATATATATATATTTGTCGTGTCATAATATTCGTTCCCGTACTCCTTCGATTCGGCTTGACTAATTCTTATGAAATTTTGTGAGCATATTGAGTAGGTCCGAGAATCGGCCAACATCTATTTTTCATAGTGATAAGGATTCCACAATAATTTATATGCCAAAACAACGTTTGCCGGGTCAGCTAGTGATCTATTAAATCTATATTTATTCATCATTACATAAAAAAGTTCCGTCATTACAGGAAAAAAATACCCTAAAAATCAAGGTCAAGGCGAGAATCGAATTCGCGTCTGTTTTCACCTTCGACGAAAAAGAGAGGTGATATAGACGACCGCTTGGTCCACATGTCGGACTTCTAAAACCAAGGGTCGCGGGTTCGATCCCCGCACAGTACAAACATAAGTGTGCATGAACATGTGTGTTTGTACTGGTCTGGGTGTTTTCTATGTATAATATGTATTTATTTACAAAAAATATGTTAATCCGTTGTCTAGTACCCATAACACAAGCCTCGTAGCTTAATTTGGGACTAGAATTGGTGTGGTTGTTGTGAAATATTTATAATTATTATTTATTATAAATTTAACCTCTAGGTCTGTGTGTGTATATGGTGTTTGTGTTCGTGTGTTTTCAGAGCTGTTTTTTTTATTTTTTATTTGGAATAGGTTTGCTCTTGACCCAAGACTAAGCCCAACGAGGCAAAGACTGAGTCTACGATGGAGCGAGCTCACCTAGAAAACGTAGCCTGTTCACTCTAGCTTTGAAGATTCCTAGGTTGTAATTGCAGGGAAACACTGTCGCAGGTAGTGAGTTCCACTCTTTTGCAGTGCGCATCAGGAATGTAGATGAGAAGCGCTTGGTTCGTAACAGTGGAATATCGACACGGTACGGATGGTATTTTATTCAAACGATTATTTAATCACAGTAGTTCTTAGCTATGTCTAGTCAAAATCGGTCCAGCCGTTGAAGCCCACCAGCTGTTTAACTGGCTGATTCGGAAGTTTGTTTAATGGAAAGTAAGTTTTCATTATATTTCAGGACATAAATAAATAAATATTTCACAACAATCACACCAATTCTCCAGTCCCAAATTAGGCTACGAGGCTTGTGTTATGGGTACTAGACAACGGATTAACATACTTAAATACTTTTTTTTTGTAAATTAATACATATTATACATAGAAAACACCCAGACCAGTACAACGCACATGTTCATGCACACTTATGCTTGTACTAAGCGGGGATCAAACCCACGACCCTTGGTTTTAGAAGTCCGACATGTGGACCACTGCTCCAAGCGGTCGTCAAACGTCAAGGATATAAGTAGCTTGATTACTTTCCCAAAAGAATATAGGATGATGTATTTATTTTTCTTCACAGAAAATGTTTTACGTCTATCTACTTATATAAAATATAAATAAATCGCTGAATCTGTTGTTAAGCGCATATCTCGATAGCAGCTGAATCAATTTCGCTAATACTTTTATTTCATAATATTCCTTGGAGTACGAGGATGGTTTTGGCGGAGACAAATTAAAAAAAAAACCAGGCAAGACAACTTTTGCGAGGTCCCCTAGTAATAAACTAAAATTAAGGTTAATTAATGAGGTCTGAGATACAAGAAGTTATAGTTTGCCGAATGACTGTGAAATTATTTTTGGTTCAAAGCGATTTTTGGGAAAAAGATCAAAGAAAACCCCGCGGGATTCAGTCATCGGGATTAATAAGTAAATATTGCAAGAAACCCACAAGTTTCAGATTTTATTCAAGTTGAAAGGCTTCGAATAAGTTATATGTGGTTCACTCATTAAGGCACTCATTTGATGCGCGATACGTAGTTTAGATAGATCGATAGATAGAAAGCGCTTTTAATAGCATATTTCACACGTAAACAATAACAACAAAAATATATTTTTTAAAATATTTGTTGAGGTCGCGGGTTCGATCCCCGCACTGTACAAACATTTGTGTGCATGAACATGTCTGTTTGTACTGGTGTTATATGAATTTATTAAAGTTTATTTGTAATACCACTGTTGATTCTGATATCTGTAACGCAAGTGCTTAAGCTACTTACCACGGAGTCACATCAATGTATGTGATGTTGATGTTGTATATTTATATTATTATTTCATTAAGGCGGTCTTATAGCTTAAAGCTATTTCTTTCAAATAACCTTCAGATAAAGGACAGAGTCAATATAAATATAAGGACGAGTAATAGCGTAGTCTCTCTACACACTGCGACTTTGTGACAATTAAGGTACAGCCAGCAAAAGTCTTCTTTTAATTTGTTTGTTACCTTACGTAACGAACTGCGCTGAGCGGATTTTCCAGACCCTTCTTTGTAAAACGATATGTCTCAATATTTTCATAACAAAAAAGACAATGTTTTTCTTAAATAGTCCGTTCAAACGGAATATCAAAACGGACCGGACGGTGTTGATTCCAGAAATGTATCCGGTTACGGAATTATCTACGACTGTTTTGTTTGTGAGTTCACCAGATAAAATGTCAACACTTCGGGTCCCTCAAAACTCCGTCCGCAGAAATTATTATTTTTGAACCATCCTGTATATTTCCAAAATAAGACATAGGTACGCACCCACGATCAGTACGCACGGATAACGAAGCTTTCTTTTAGTAAGAACGGTTTTAACTCGGTTTAGTATTTTAAAATAGCTAAAACAGCGGACTGCATGCACAACGTCTGCCGGGTGCACCAGTAATTCATATTTTATTCAACTTCAATAAAAGTCAGGTCGCCCATAGGGACAATTAGAAACACGGCGGAGAGAGGCTTTTGCGCCATGGGAAAATAACGGCTAATTGCATAAAAACCAGACAGAATTTTAAATTCAAACGTTTGTCATTTTTAGTACATATTATGTTAAGATAAGTTAAGATTTGAGTGTAGCAAAGTGTAAACAAGGAAAGGGCGACGTACCTTAAGCTGTGTTTCAGTCGAGATTGTAAGCTTGCCAAGTTCTGTGGCAATTCATTTCGTTAATGGGACTGCTTTTTCATTTTAGTGATATCTGTCTTGCCCTAAACTGTTAGATTCACAGTCAAAATGTAAACCTACAAAGAGAATCTTACCTACAATCTATACATATAATAAGACTGTAAAAGATCGATTTCTGTACATTGAAGATTTTTATGAAAAATTGTTACAGGGGGTCTTAATTACCGTAATAGAAGCCAAAACAACAATTTTTAAAATTTTTGTCTGTCTGTCTGTCTGTCTGTCTGTCTGTTTGTCCGGGCTAATCTCAGAATCTACTGGACCGATTTTGACGGGACTTTTTTTATTTGACTCAGTATCACCTGGAGAGTAAACTGGGATATAAATAATCACGCCGATGAACTTAGGGGGCAGGCAGGAAATTGAATCTCAGAATCTACTAAACCGATTTTAATGGGACTTTTTTTTATTTGACTCAACATTACTTGGAAGGTAAAGAAGGATAGAAATAATATTACATATTGATAAATTCTGCCCCCAAAGGGATAAAATAGGGGTTGCGAATTTGTATGAAGCCCGGTCGCAAAAAACTAACATCCACGCGGACGAAGTCGCGGGCGGCCGCTAGTAGATAATAAACAGGAACTTGCAAGAATTGTAATAAACACGCTACCTTTTAATTACAGGTAGAAAAAATGTTAATTTTACGAGTAAATGTATTTTTTTTTCATCACACGCTTTTATCATAACGGGTTAAGCTAATACATTTCAAACATACTTTTCCTCGAGAAGAAAAGTATTTTCCTTTGTTTTCCCCTTCTACTAGTAGGTAAGCCTTTACCTACGAGATGACGCTCATGGTTTTTATATTAAACTAACCCAGGGTGAAATTGGAAGTTCTCGCGATGTAAAAGTGAACGTCGCCATCTCTTGGCGAGTAAATACAACCGTGAGGAAAGTCATGGAAAAGTTGGCGCCAGAACATTACGTTTTCCGTTCCTTTTTTTGTTACACAGAGCCTGGTTTCTTTTAAGCATTAAAAAGAACCTTAAAATTAAAAGTTAATTATTACTAACGAAATTGGTGTTTTTTTAAAAAATAGCGATTCTTAAAATGCTTAGCTTAACAGCGCGTATAATTACGATCGTAAATAATTGGCTAGACGACACCACCAATCGTTGACATACTTTTTATTATCTGTCAAAACGGTCTGCCTCCATAGATTTCGTATGGGAATAAATGATTGTGACGTCACGGTCATGTGTCAGAAATCGGAGTCAATTGACCGAATATTTATTGCGTTTTGTGTGTTTAAAAATTGGTTTCTACAGCTTTTTTGAAATATATTGGTTGTATTAACTTCATAGGGGCTATGTTTTTTAAACACCATGTTCTTGACAATATTTAAGATAGGTGTCATCATCCCAATTTGACCCCTTGCAGACGGTTTTGGGTTTTATACTTTTATCTGTTGCAGACACGTCGACACAGCGGTCCTGAATGAAAAGACCCAAGCGCCGATACATTTGGCTACTGAATTGAATAAGGTGAGTTTTTTGTCTGTTGACCCTTCATATTTTAAAGACTATAACGGGCAAAGGCAGGGCACCAGGTGCTCTACATGTTGGACCGACGATCTAGTTAAGATTGCGGGAAGCCGCTGGGTGCGGACAGTCAAGTCTGATCGTGGTGCATTCCCTTGGGGGCGGCCTTTGCTCAGCAGTTGGCTTCGTACGGCTGATAATTATGATGCTGGTTATGGTCTCAAAGACTGCGGTATTCTGCATCCAGGGATACAATATGCACTAGAAAATAAACTCTTAATCCTTTTTATATTTCACCTACTTTTCATTCAAGAACCAAAAACCAAAAACCTTTGTACGTGTATAGTGGGCTCTTGGGCTATTAGTTTTAAAAGAAGTAGATGTTCGTATCTTTCTGGCTAATATTTCCGTTTTCGAATTATAACACAAAATAACAACTGTACTCACTTCTTTAATGTAATAAGGTAAAAAAATACTTTAGATATTTTATTCAGTAACACTTTGAATATGATATCCTGTGACCTTGATTTCGTCACGTTAATATGAACTCTCGACGAGATTTATACGGATTTTTATTACGTCATAAAAATGGAAGTTTTCCAAAATTTTATTTGGTTACAAATTTATAAAGGTTGGTACTTACCTATCTCTTTGGTTGAATGTTTAGTCAATAAAATACCTACCCTAGCTTAACATAAATTTTATGACTGATCACTCTAACTTCGCTGGAAGGACATGTAGGTACTCATCTTACTATCTATTGGTGAGTTCTAGCTCGAAAAGTTTAGTCGTAATCTTTAAAATAACTTCGTATACTTCTCCTTAGGTAGGTAATCATTAGTTCTTTTATGATCTCTCCTTAAGGTAGGGCAGGTAAACCATAATTATTGAATTATAAAAGGCCTGTGTCTTAAAGCTAGTAAACAAATTCGACCCACATTTTCAAAGTCTGGAACCACTAATAATAATAATTATAATAATAAAATCTTTATTGCTTACAAAACTAACATTCAATGAGACAAACAAACATGACAAAGCAATTGGAGGTGACTCAGCTTGTACTAACTTGGGATATGATCCCAAGCAGCGCTGGTTTTCAGCCACACACATCTCTCCATATAGTACGAGAGCCCACGACCAAAATTTTTGTCTCATAGCAATACGGCCAAAACTGCATCAAATCGATAGATACGATTATCCTGAACTCGAAAATACCAATATCAGACATTTTCCGCGTAGCGTTTGATCTGACCGAATTTTCAAAATTGTCAAAGAATTTTACCGAACTGCATCATAGCAATATGTCTGATTTGCAGACTGTAGTTGTATGATAGTTCTGAGATACCGAAAACATATTTTTCAGACGTTAGTGGTGTAGCGCAAACCCGTAAAATCACTTAAAAAAATTAAAAATGAGACAAAAAAAATGTCTCATAGCAATACGTCTGAAAATCTTTTTTATTAGTAAATTTTGGTTATTTGATGCGAACAAAACAATTTTCAGACGGAAATGTGAACGCATTAAATTTTGAGACCGTTTTGAAAATGTTAACAAATTTTACCGATCGGTATCATAGCAATATGTCTGAAAATTGTTGGACATGATAAAATAAGTTGTCCACATGTGCAAAAAATTTATATCAGACAAATTAAGTGTAGCACCTTCTCTATCAGACAACTTTTCGATACTCAGATATCATTTAAAAATCGTGTTGAGGCATCTTGAATTTTCTGTTACAAACCAATGAATACGTTGCGACCCTGAATTTATTAGATGATAATTAACAAAGAATTTACCCGAAACCTTAACATTGAAGTTGAAGGACTGAAATAAATCGCACAAAAGGAAACTGGGATGAAGGGAAGGAAAGGGGCAGGAGCGTAACAAGCGCTGAGGCTGTTGAAATTAAATACTGATTGATTTGATAGTTTTGGTTTTATTTAAAGCACACTTGAGTAACTTTTACAAAAGAAATAAGTAATGACATCTGTCATCTGTCAAAGTACATATAATAGACAAGGGAGATTCTTGAATATCTATGAAGGCTGTAAATTTAAAAAAAACATTTAACAGAGGCGTCGGCCAGGCGACTCCGAAACGTTATTTTCGTTTTTGGGAGTATATGCTACACTTAAAGTGTCTGAAAACAGGTTATTGGTAATCATGGCAGCAATACGAAAAGTTGAAAAAAAAAATTATCCGTATTGCTATGATACAGGTCGGCTAAATTTGTTGACATTTTCAAAAATGCGCTCAGGCTATATGCTACGCGCAAAATGTCTGAAAACAAACTTTTTCGTAATACAATTATAAAATCTATGTACATTTTCACTATCAGACGTATTGCTATAATACCGACTGTCTTTTTTTTTTGACACAGCAGAAATGGCCTCCCACGCAGTTGCTACACTTTCGACCGTTACTACACACCTAGTCGGGTTCTGAATCATACAATCTAACGATTTTATAGGGTTTTTGCCGTATTGCTATGAGACATGGTTTTGGTCGTGGGCTCTCGTACTAATAGATGTTGGGTGAGAGGTAGGTCTTGAGGGCTTACTTAAAAGAACAGGAAATAAAAAAACAATGGATTCATTTAAAAAAAGAAAGAAGAAACATTATGAAGGAGCATTCCAGCTTGTGTATGTGTGTGTGTACCACTACGAGTTTAACGTTTCAGTGGCCGGCATCCAATTTTCTGCTGGCGTATTGCCTTGTTGAGTTTGTCTATAAATGAACCTACTGTATGTTATCGGTAATTTTTGATTGTCATATTATATTATTATTTGTAGCGTCCATAAAATAATAACTAAACTCGATATTGAATTGAGTCATTAAGTACCTAGGTAATTTTATTTTATTTTATAAGCGAGATACAAAAAACTTGATATCATTCTAACCATATTCTATCAAAATCACATGAAACTTTAGGACTTATTGATTTGTAAAAAAATAAAATTTTTATTGTTTCATGTTATGTACTGGAGGTGTCCAAATTAATTGGCTAGACGACACCACCAATCGTTGACATACTTTTTATTATCTGTCAAAACGATCTGCATCCATAGATTTCGTAACTATGGTAATAAATGATTGTGACGTCACGGTCATGTGTCAGAAATCGGAGTCAATTGACCGAATCTTTATTGCATTTTGTGTGTTAAAAAATTGGTTTCTACAGCTTTTTTGAAATATATTGGTTGTATTAACTTCATAGGGTTATGTTTTTTAAACACCATGTTCTTGACAATATTTAAGATAGGTTTCATCATCTCAATTATCATAATGGTACATTAAATGAAACTTGCAACGCCATCTATTAAGAACTATTTGAACTGATTATATGATAATCATTCATTGTATGTATTTAGCTGTCATCTCGATGTATAAATATTTTTTACTTGTTCTCGGTCATTTCCTGAAGATATACTTTCGCTGTTCGCTCCGAATTGGATTATCGTGTTTTATTGTAAAACCAATACTTCTCAAATTGCCTCCAAGGGAAATGGAACCAAAATGGTTGGCACGGACGAAAGTTTGCACTACTGAAGCCTTAACGGCAGGGCCGGACTTAGGGCAATGTTCGGGATGTGGTCCTTTCTTGCATTTTATACCTTTTTTTTGTTAGCCTACATCATCCTACTGCTGGGCAAAGGCCTCCCCCAAACCTCTCCACCGATCCCTGTCTAGGGCCAGAGTTTTCCAGTCCTCAGTACGCCAAATCGTCGCACCATCTCTTTCTAGGCCTTCCCCTTCGGCAGAAGCCGTCCGAAAGCATCCCGACGACCGTTTGGTGCAATGGTCCACATGTCGGACTTCTAAAACCAAGGGTCGCGGGTTCGATCCTCGCACAGTACAAGCATAAGTGTGCATGAACATGTGTGTTTGTACTGGTCTGGGTGTTTTCTATGTATAATATGTATTTATTTACAAAAAATAAGTATTTAAGTATGTTTATCCGTTGTCTAGTACCCATAACACAAGCCTCGTAGCTTAATTTGGGACTAGAGAATTGGTGTGATTGTTGTGAAATATTTATTTATTTATTTACTGTGTAACGATTCGGGCCTACCTGTCGTGATGCATTCTACACACGTGTCCACCTTTTTTTCTTAATCATAATAAATTCAAAAAACTCTATTTCTCAATATTAACACGTAATTTGACATCTTAACTAAACATTTCTTACTATACGCATTATTTGATTTTAAATTCATTAATAACTCAAAAAATTCAACGGATTGAAGTTCAAGCTAGTACCGGCATACAAAATGGGAGATGAAAGAAATGTTTTTTGACAGTTCGTAAAAAGCACCTCAATCATTGATGGTGGTGCAATGGTGGTAATTTAATACGCTTTGATAATTTATTCTTATTTTTTATTCTTAGTTTGTATAGGGGCGTCGGATTGCCGTCTCACCGAACATCGAACACCGAGAGTGATGGAAAAGTGAGTGCACCTGTGTATTGCGCTCACACTTGTGCACTATAATATCTCCTTGTTGTTGTTCTTGTTGTTGGCTGGTCTCTGTTGAGATTGGCCGCCGTAGTCGAAATCGGCCAAGAGGATTATTATTGTATAGGCCCTATACAATTATAATCCTCTTGGTCGATTTCGGGCCCAAGCAGCCCCTATACTATAGGGGCTGCTTGGGGCCCTAAGGGACCTCTAAATACATCTCTGGAAACCAGTTGCCTGTTGGTGTTACCCTTTTGCAAACATCTGTATAGAAACTAAAAGATTCGAGTGTTAGTTTTTTGTGTTTACAAAGTTAACACTAAACGCTTTGTTTTGTACGTGTTACTCACAATCCTAAAAGCGTGACAACACTTACGCTGTGCGATATTTATATCTATATTCATGGAATTAAGATAACCATTGATGCGAACCACATAAGAGGATCATTAACTTTCTAGTTAAAAACTCTCGAATGAGCCAGAAATACAGTTGGTGAGCTTTTACGACTAAACGACTTTTGGCTAGCAATAGCTAAGAACCACCATGATTAATTTAATCATCTTTCGTATTAAAAAAACCGCAATGAAATCAGTCCATCCGTTCGGCATCTACGAAGCCACACACAGACACACACAAAAGTACAACAACACATTCACACATAAACAGACGTAGTCAAACTTATAACACTTGTATTTTTCGTCGGGGATTAAAAAAGTCACGCAGCTAACTTATTGAGCGAAGTCGGTTAAAGTTAAAGGCGTTGTCCTACGTTATCCGTGAGCGCTACGCGAAAAATGCGACGCGACCAATGCTTTAAACGTCGTCTCTTTGTCTCGTTGTCGCGTTGCATCTCTCACCTTTCCTACGTGATATCAAAGGGGCATAGCGCGCGAAGTTGATGGCTTATAACTTCAGTTATATACACATGCAATCAAGCTACATCAAAAGACATGCTCTTTTTCATATCTACCCACACAGGTTCAGAATTCAGAGTCCGTGGCTCACATGTCAGCACTTCTGATAAATACCTACTCAAGGTAGTATATTACTGTATAACTAGTGGACGCGACAGACGCAGTGCGCACGCTAAATTGGATTTTTTTTCCATATTTTTATACATAAACCTCCTCTTGAAGCATTCAATCTATTTAAAAAAACCGCATCAAAATCCGTTGAGTAAAAATAAAAATCAATTTATTTTTGTAAATAGTCTCACAAGGAGCACTTTTACACGTCCCAATGTAACCCTACTACCGCTTCGGGACAATTTGGGCCAGTGCTGAGAAGGAGCGGCGCAAGAAACTCAGTCACTATTGTCATTGCCACTTTAAGTACTCGTAGATTGAAAGATCTAAGCTTATGGCATATATAGGCATAGGGACAGACGCGGGAAGCGACTTTGATTTATATTGCAGTGATTATGTACATTTTTCAAAGGTTTATAAGCAAAAATCGGTAGTCGGTTGTGTTGCTGTTTTAGTCGAAGATTAAAAAAATATCTAAGTCATCATTTCTGTTTCTCCTCATCTCGTTTTTCGCTTCACCCTTTAGCCCTGAACCAGATTAAAAGGACTATCCAAACAGAATAAGGTGTTGAAAAGTACGTTCAACTTTACCGTCTGCCTTTTCTCTCTGTTTGATGAATTAAGTCGTGTTTATTAAATTTTAATTGAGTATTTGAACATTTTGTTTATTTAGTTCGCCCTGTATTATTTTGGATTAAATAAGGTTTTTTTTAATGTGTCATTGTGACTTCTATTAGAAGACGACCTTCGTGGTGTATCATCTCTGACATCTCGGGTTCCATCTCATCCCGAGATGAGTGACAATTTTAAAAACATTTTCCTTGTAAATCTATTGGAATCGATTTATTATTTTTGACGTGTTACCAAAGTTATACCATATTTTTGACGCTGACTGTACTGTCTTAGTATGTACTCTGGGATCATAGCGAATATGTGATGTTGTTGCTTATTAACCACAAAATTATCTGCGTCAAAAATATACAGGGTGAAATTTTAGGGGTTGATGTCCCTCAGTCAAATGATCTAATTTAGTTCAATAGATAAAACAAGTTCTTTAAAATAAAAATGAAAAAACGTATGGTCGGCCCTTCATAGAGCCCTCGCAGTAATAGAGAACTAAAAAGAAAGAACGTATTTGAAAAAAAATCATTAGTACTACTAAAGGTAGATTTGCTGCCGAAATACTGCGGAAAAAAAAACACTTTGTACACTACACTACGCGTCTGTTTGCTATGCACAGTCAAATTACATTTTCGTCACTTGTCATGTCACTTAAGGTAATTGTTACTTTTCATTTTCCTAGTACGTGTAAACAGAAAGTCAAGAACAAGTACTTGTAATGTCATCAAAAGTTGAGTTAAATACTTTACGGGAAATAGACTTGCATGTTATCGTGAAAGAGGAAAGTCCATACCAACACAATGTGTCTTGTGTCTCGTTTTAATGGATACGTCGCAATCCTTCTAAGTAACTTTGAAACTGTAAGTTTGTAAAACCGTAGGACAAAAGGCCGGATCCACATACGAGTTGGTTTAAAACACATTTCGCGGCCACATTGTACTATCTAGTTTTACTTATAATTTATTGTTATTGGAAAAGCATTAATCTCAATTTATCATACGAGTACAACTAGCCTAATAAAAGTGTAAAAACAGATAATAGTCCTCCGGGCCGATTTCGACCACGGCGGCCAATCTCAACAGAGATCAGCCAACTACGCAGGAGATATTATAGTGCACAAGTGTGAGCGCAATACACAGGTGCACTTACTGTTCCATCACTCTAAAAGTTCGGTGAGACGGCAATCCGACATGACCGGAGAGAGATCAGGCGCAGGACCAACGGCTTAACGTGCTTTCCGAGGCACGGGGGTGTAACACCGCCAACTTCCCGACTCTGAGCTGTTTTTGAGAAATTCATGACAGAAAATCTCAGAAACAATTTTGGCTCGACCTGGGATTCGAACCCTGGACCTCTTGGATGTAAGGCAGAAACTTTGCCACTACACCGACGGGGCAGTCAAACAGATAAACAAAAAATAACAACATATACCTCTATAAGTTGATTTTATAAAAATGAACTGCTGTTCGTTAGTCTCGCTTAAACTCGACAAAGGCTGAACCAATTTGACTTATTTTAGTCTCGAAATATTCGTGGAAGTCGAAGAAGTGAATGTTTAAAATTTAAAATGTCAGTAATTTAAAAAAGCAACGCGAAAAAATGTCTGCGGGTCCGCTAGTGTTACAAAACTATAAAACTGGAATTTATGCAAAGTGAAAATAGAATACCTAGTGGTTTTTGAGTTTTGGATAGTCAAAAACTATTTACGGCTGGTTTCAATATTATATCTTACCGTTGACTAAAATATTGAAACCTGTAAGTTTCATACATACGGATGTAATATCAGCAGTTTTTCAGTATTAAACTGACAGTTATCAAACTTACAGCTAAATAAAGATAGAATATTGGAACCGGCCGTTAGAATTTTGTAAGCAATAAAACGATTAGTTTATCAATTTGGGGGAAGCAATAGGCTTGTGTCCATTAAGAATAAATATAATGGATAGGGGTTTATAATGATTAATTATACTATGGAGAAAATAACAAACAATTTTAATTATTAAAAGCGTTACTGATTAA
Organism: Pyrausta despicata; assembly: GCA_963921415.1. Lineage (NCBI taxonomy): Eukaryota > Metazoa > Arthropoda > Insecta > Lepidoptera > Crambidae > Pyrausta > Pyrausta despicata. The sequence continues at coordinate 15,649,996 of OY992845.1, read as the reverse complement.
TAATATTTTTAAAAAATAAATTTCGTAAAATGAAACCTTTAGTCACGTGACAGTGAACACCAATCAGAAAGCGTTACGTCACGCCGTGCGAAACTCCAATCGTGTCTTTGACGTTTCGAGTATCACTACCGGTTCTTGATAAAATTATGATTTTTAAGAACTAATATCAAGTTGATACAGTTTTTGCTAATTATGATTTGAAAGAATTAACCATGGAATCTGGATTCAGCAAAGCAGACAGTAATAATTTGCCCAGAATCGATGCTGTTATGCTTGGAAATTTTTTCGCGTCGAACAGTGACTTTTGCTCATCTGAATTTCGCAATGTTAAAACTTCCTTGTAAGTATAAAATATTTATTATAAGCTTAAATGCTATGTGACATTTCAGTTCGGTACACAAGAACTTAATGTTTTGACGTACATTTTGCAAGATAATTGATACTTACTGATTCTGAGGTTAGATTTACGAAGTATGAAAAAATGCAAAATAGTAACAAGCTTGTACTCCATATAATTAATCATATCATTTGGCAACTAGAATAATAAAAAGAGTATGTTTGTAACATTAATTAGAAAACTAAAATAAAACGTTCACTCCTAAAAGTGAAACTACTTAACCTGAACTCATGTATTTATTATTTAGAAAATAGGGATTCTACAAAACACATCTAGTTTGCTCGAATTAAGTAATAGATTGTATTGTGTGAAATACTTACATCAAAATGATCTTCACAAAAATACATTCTTGAACCTGTTGATAAAGTATGAGCATCATCTCTTCTTGCAAGTTTTAGCCACTTTTTCCGTATTTCTCCATTGTTTGGAACATATATAAATAACTTGTTTGGCGTTTTTACAGTCGTGCTATCACACTGGGGCACTATACAGTACTTATAATATGAGAAATTCATTTTTAAACGATAAAAACTAGCTATAACGTACGAAGACACGATCGCTCTTTGGTTTGTTTCGCACGGCGTGACGTCATCAAGACGCCATGACAGTCTTGTGCGTTTTGGAACCAAATTGAAATTGGTTTTTTAAAACGCTAAATTTATAATGTAAACGCTCGATTAAAAATAAATAAACCTTTTTTTTCGATAAAATGCCTAATAAGCTAAAGTATTAAGCAGTTATTGAAATTTTGTCAACTAGCCTATTGTAACCTTGCCGGAAGTGTCCCAACAAGATCTGTGAAAAAGTACTTACCTACTAATACCTGACTGCCTCGTTGGTGTAGTGGCAAAGTTTCTGCCTTACATTCGAGAGGTCCTGGGTTCGAATCCCAGGTCGAGCCAAAATTGTTTCTGTGATTTTCTGTCATGAATTTCTCAAAAACAGCTCGGAGTCGGGAAGTTGGCGGTGTTACACCCCCGTGCCTTGGATAGTCCTCCCGGCCGATTTCGACCACGGCGGCTAATCAAGCTCTCTCAAGAGATCAGCCAACTACGCAGGAAATATTATAGTGCACCAGTGTGAGCGCAATACACAGGTGCACTCACTGTTCCATCACTCTCAAAGTTCGGTGAGACGGCAATCTGACATGACCGGAGAGAGATAAAAGAAGCCTAGAACACATACTCAATAAAAACTGTTTTTTTTTCCGTACCCAGGTTGCGGTCTTGCAAGTCTTCGCGAAGTACAAGAATCAGTTCAACGTAGACCTGGGAGGGGAGCACGGCCGGACCGCATTGCATTTTGCCGCCATTCATGACCACGACCTGTGCGCTCGAGTGCTGGTGAGTACCTTGTACATGTGATATACTAAGTTTGTTTCTTCGGTTTACGCGAACAGTAGACATTGACATGAGACACTTTTACGGATTATTTCTCGATTTTTTTACATTTTGTTTTAACCTGACGTTTCGGAGCCTTTTCAACGTCCGTGGTCACAGGTAGACTAAGGTGTTAGTTATCATTACATAGTTTGAAAAAATTGTAAACTACCATCACTCAAAAATATTAAGTTACGTTCCTATCCACACAAAATGAGCTAACAGTATCTTCAGTGCGGGGTCGAGCTTGAGTCTTGGCTAAAACATGATCCCAAATAATCCGTAAGTGTCTCATTTAAATTTATTAAGTTACTATACGACGACCACTTGGTGCAGTGGTCCGCATGTCGGACTTCTAAACCAAGGGTCGCGGGTTCGATTTCCGCACAGTACAAGCATAAGTGTGCATGAACATGTGTGTTTGTACTGGTCTGGGTGTTTTCTATTTATAATATGTATTTATTTACAAAAAAAAAGTATTTAAGTATGTATATCCGTTATCTAGTACCCATAACACAAGCCTCGTAGCTTACTTTGGGACTAGAGAATTGGTGTGCTTGTTGTGAAATATTTATTTATTTACTATTTTTAGCAATAATGATGAAAATTTCTTTACAATGTGAAACTCAAACACACTTAAAAAAAATAGGCTGGCTGCAGCCAAAGGATCACTTAAATGAAATTCGGACGAATGAGTAAGTGTCACGGTAGCTCTATTGGAAGAGCAATCGCCCGGCTTGCGAGAGGTGCGGGATCGAGTCCCGCCTGTGGTAGTCCGGTTTCTCTAAGAGTGTTTTAGTTTAACTTGCGAATTATCAGTTTGACAAACAAGTGTCAACATGCGTCTTATTATCAGGATCATTCTTGACATCTTCTGCTGCAAAATTTAAGACAAAACCAGTTAAAAAGTGTTACTGTGTTAAGTGTTAGTGTTAAAAAGTTACCAGTTTAAAAAGTGTATCTTGTGTTTTAAACTACTTAATTGACTAACAAGTAATAATTGGCTTATTAACAACTACTCATAATAATTGTTAATAAACCTTCATACCTTCTTTACCAAAATCATCTGAAGTTCTCTAAAGTTTCCATCACTTTCTGAGGCTTCAACTCAAATATTTGTCATTTTTATTCAAAAGCCATACATACCTAGTAAAAGTGGTAGATAAGAAATTGGGATGTGAAAATCATTAGAGGGTTCAGATGTTTTCCTGCACAATAAATGAAGAAAAAAATACGTTTATTTTAAACGATCTTTAAAACGGTACCTCAATTTATTTTAGGCCCTAGTCCAGGAACACAGGCTTGTGGGAAAGGGATGCTCTTACACAAATGATAATACAATAACAATTACAATTACCTAGAAACAGCAACTTTTTGATGTTACTAAAGGACTAGCAAGACCACATAAATAACTTTCGCCAGTCTTTCCGTCAGTCTCACCAATTTCTCTCACATCCAAATTCATCCAATCTCCCCCAAACCGACGCACACTGTAAGAAAATCACTATGTAGCGGGATTTATTTCAAAATTGGAACATAGTTTTTTGCATTTTGTGGAACGAACAACTAAACTCGCAAGAAATTTTCTGAAAAACGGCGCCATTTTTCTTCACCCATTCTGGTAGACCACGGGAACTATGCTCATACAGCCAAGTCTTCAGTAGAATTTTTCTAATGATATGGAATGAAAATGAAATTTAATGAAATAAAATCAAATTCAATCAAATCGTTTAATCTGATATCGAAACAAATTAGTGGCTTTTGAATATATTAAGCTTTTGAATGTACCTACGCTGCGTATTTACATGAATCATAAAAAATGGTTGCCTGTAAAGTCGGTTTTACGGGCGAAGATTTTACGTGACACCGATCATGTTTGAGTGGGAGAGAGACGCAAGACATTCGCCGGTCCGGCAGGCCTCTCTCTCGTTCGGTGACTCATCGTTACGTTACCGGGCGTTACACTTTTTCATATGTGACTCCGAGCCGCAATCTAATTTAAGACGTTGTCACGTCAAAACTTCTTTGATTTTTTTTAACTAAAACTAAAAACTTTATGGTTGGTTTATCTTTTAAATAGACATTATTTTGACCGTTGGGAAAGAGAACGCACGAGTGCGGGCAATAAAAAAAGCACGAGTGTGTAATAGCCCACATCCCGAACGCTATAGGTACGTCCTTGCAATACGTCACTTTTTGAGCAACTGTGTTAAAAAATGTTTTTATCGGCAGCCCAACTGAGTTACACTCTAACGCGTTTTGCATCGTTACTTTGTGCGAATTACGATTACTGTTTGCGAAGTGATTATAATGTCAATATGTTATTTTCTTTACTTATTATATTGTTTGTGTTTAATACGTTAGTACTTATACATTTTAGCCGACTAATAATAGGTGATGTCTGTTAAAATCTACCATTTTCATTTGGCCACGAAATTAACTTCGATTTATTTACGATTTAAATTCATTGAATCTAGAACCAACTTAATACCATGATATGGTTATGTCTATATTATCTTATTAAATCTAATAGTCTTGGCTAATAGATACAATCAAGAAATTTTGCGCTATTTTGCGAATCCTTTTTTTTTCAACACGCCTATCGAAATAATTAAATTTAAAATTTTTGAAATTTGGTACAAAATCAGATTTCCTAAAGACTTTTAATCCCATCTGGACTCTATTTAGCATGATGAACACGCATGTCCCAAAAAAATTTAAGTAAATTGGAGCCAGAAGTTATGTCATTGCTTTCCTTGCTAACAACAAACCTATTTTTTTAATTTTCCACTTTGTTTCAAAACATAATTATTAAACTAGAAGAACATTCATAACCACTTTGGTGTAATGGTCAAGGAGTTGACTACTAACCAAGAGGTCGCGGGTTCGATCCCCGCACTGTACAAACATTTGTGTGCATGAACATATCTGTTTGTACTGGTCTTGGTGTTCTATGTATTTATTTAAATTTATTTTTAATACCACTGTTGTTTCTGATATCTGTAACACAAGTGCTTAAGCTTCTTACCACAGAGTCAGATCAATGTATGTGATGTTGTTGTATATTTATTTATTTATTATAATAACATTTTTCAATCAAATACATGGTGTTCTTTATCACCACGAATTAAAACCCGCTAGATTGTGATTTTCTCACAGCGTGTGACGTCTAAATCAACCTCGCCTTAATCAGGTCATATCCGCACAGATCACAGACCTCGGCGCCGAATGCAAGCGTCCATGCAACAACGGGTACTACCCCATCCACGAAGCCGCGAAGAACGCGTCCTCCAGAACCATGGAGGTGTTCCTCCAATGGGGCGAGTCGCGGGGCTGTACGAGGGAACGAATGATATCCTTATACGACAACGAAGGGAACGTGCCGCTGCATTCCGCGGTGCATGGCGGCGACATCAAGGCGGTGGAGCTGTGTCTCAGGTCTGGCGCGAAGATATCCACGCAGCAGCATGATTTGTCCACTCCAGTGCATTTGGCGTGCGCGCAGGTAAGTTTTTTAAAGCGATAGTGAACGCGTTAGGAAAGCAGTCGCAAATTTCAACAGGCCTTGCCAATATCTGGGTGGTCGAGCTTTTTAGGCATAGTGGCCGGATTGCCATGGACGCGGGTTCGATCCCCGCTCCAGGCAGTTGTATTTTATACTGCATAAGTATTATCCTAGCGATAGTGTACAGTCTGGAGCTAAAATATCTGATCAGTTTAGTAACATGACAAAACGACACATTGACATTATTTACGACAATTTTTTTAATCATTATATTTAGATACTCGTATTTTCGAATAATTTAGCAGGTCGCAAAACTATTTCGATTACTTCCACTCGTAGAAATATAGGTCCTGTTTCACAGTTTAGATAGTGATTTGGTCTGTGAAAGCAATTAACAGCTCATTACTCGTTACTATAGCAACCGTTTATTAGTACATTTTATGAAATTGACTGGCTTGAAACTTTTTATAGTGTCTAGACCAGACATGTTGGCTTAAGTTTAACTTAAGCTGGTCTGTGGTATGGAATATTACTCATTAAATTAAGAGTCGAATAACCAGGACATGGTTGATTAAAGTAAGTCAGGGCTGAAAAACTAAAAACACTTTTATCTCGATGTTAAGATAGCCAATTTTTCATAATATTCACTGAATTTTTACGTACGATTGACACCAAGTTTTTTTACAGGGTGCCTTAGAAATTGTCAAACTGATGTTCACCATGCAACCGAAAGAGAAGATGGCTTGCCTTATGTCCTGTGACGTTCAGAAGATGACGCCGATACACTGCGCCGCCATGTTTGATCATCCTGACATTGTCAACTATCTCATCTCGGAGGGCTCTGACGTGAACCCGCTGGACAAGGAGAGGAGGTCGCCGTTGTTGCTGGCGGCCTCGAGAGCTGGGTGGCGAACGGTTCATACGTTGGTAAGTATTTATTAATTTTATTTATTATATAACAGGTTCGCTCTTGACATCATTCTTTCTCTAAGAGGTAAAGAAGAAGTCGACGATGAAGCGAGCTTACCCAGAAGGTGCCTATTAATGTTAAAAGTTTTGATCCTTGAATCTGAAGACCTAGTAGAAACGTTGGTTACCCTCCCACTTTAGCGATTATTTTTTTAAGTAGCACTGCTATTTAGCGAACAGTCACTTTACAATAGACTCTCAAGGCAAAAAACTATATTATTAGTAACTTACGGACCCAGCAGACGTTGCCCTGCCCGCTGTTTTTACTCTATTTAAAATTATCTATGGTTCTCTAATATATTAAACAAGTTATTATATACGGTTATTATATATTAGTTTTATACATATAAACATTTCTCTTGAATCGCATCAAAATCCGCTGAGACGATATAAAGATAAGAAGACATACATACATACAGACATAAATACAGACGCGGGAAGCATTTTTGTGTTAAACCTAAGCAAGCATAGCACGATGCAGGTTTCTTGACTGCGTCAAAGCCAGAAAAACAATATTAACGCTTTTCAGATTTGACACTTAACAGTAATTTTAACTTTACCTTCAATTTTATTGGTAACTTTTCAATTACTGCTAACAACTTGTAAAGCCGAATTTTGACCGACAACAAAGTTTATTAACAAAACTTCGCCGCATAACACTAATTTAGAGCTAATATTTAATGTGAATGTAAATTATTGCGATTGTGCCCAAAATTTCAAGGGCCATCTGTCTTAAGACTTTTGAGGTTCTATTGAATAATTCTATGAACGATTCATTGAAACTCTATTCGTGAATTTTTTAAATCTTTTTTTTAATAAATTTGTAACAAGTTTTTTATTCCGATTTTGGAATACCAATTCGTCAATAGTTTTTCCCCGATGCTGTTTTTGGGGATCATTATAAAAACTGGAATTCTTTTTTTCACACAAAAGTCACGAATTCATTTGAAATAAGTAAAAAAAACTTTACAAGACCTATTAAAAAAATCAATTCCAAACTACTAACTAAACCACCTTGGGTGGGTGGTTTAGTTAGTAGTTTGGGTAAGAAAGTAAGAAGAAAGAAAAAACGAAAAAAAAATCTTTGGCACATATTACATAACAATTTAATGAAACATTAAACTAAAACGTATGTAGCAAAAACAAAAAAAAATGCTTACCATTATTGCCACGGCAAACCATGGCGCTGGTTTTGTGTGAGAACCACTGAGGTTTGGAGATGTCACCACCCGACCGAGCAAACATTTACATATTTATAATATTTACAGTTTGTATACATATAATATTCATCAAAATAATGTGAGTGATACTGGGTAGGTGGTAACTTACAAACCATCTTTTTTCCATCAAAATGGGGAATGTTTTTTGAAACTTGCAATTTCCTCAATGTTCCATTTTCATGTTTCATTGCCTAAAACAGCAATCTGCTAATGTCAGCCTAGTGCGTTATGTTAATGCATGTATTGTAAGTGGTCATTTGGTTTGCTCGCCTCTTCGTCTTCAGAGCATCATTTGTCAATGTCAGACTTCTTGGACTGGTGCCAGGGTGTGAGATGTCTGGGGAATGTTTTTTTTTGTATCTCTTTTTGTGGATCATGTAAAAATTATGGTATATTTTTTTCTAAATAATTGTGACGGTTTGTAAATAGTCAAAACCTCACTTAAATGGTCAAAAAGGTCACCCATCCCAAACATGACCGCGCCTTAGGTTAATTAACTTTAGGTATCACTACCAAAGCGCTGCAACCACTGCGCTTTTGGCATCTGCGCATTAGGTTACGTTTAGGTACGATTTATATACCTACCTAGTATTGACTTAACAACCAATATTTTTACCTTTTCATAAACCTTATTCTATTTTACGTTCGATCATTGGTTTACCGTGTCTTTTTCTGCATAAGATCATTGAAATATTCTTGATTACATAAATGTTACCATATTATTAATGGTGCTACTCATGTTATTATTTCCGTAAATAAACCTTTAATCTTCTCAATTCTTTATACATTGTTGCCCATGTGTTATTCCAATGTATTAGCGATATTACTGTTAAATACCTATACATTTCATCCTCACAGCAATTTATGTGTGAAATATCCATCCATTATTACAAACTTTTGCGTTTATAATGTTTGTAGGATAAGGCCACACTGGTTCTTGAAACAATTTTTTTTTTTGCTTTTCAGATAAGGCTTGGAGCAGATATCCAATTAAAGGACATCAATTCGAGGAATGTGCTTCATCTCGTGGTCATGAATGGAGGAAGACTTGAGGATTTCGCAGCCAGTTGCAAGGTTAGTACCTAATTTTCCATTAGTATTTATAAACCCGGCTAGATGGACAGACGACCTGAAGAAGGCAGCTGGTAGTGACTGGATGCAAAGGGCGGGAGATCGTGCGCTGTGGCGCTCCTTGGGGGAGGCCTATGTCCAGCAGTGGACTGTTACAGGCTGATATGATGATGATGATGTATAAACCAGACAGATATACAGTCTAAGAAATATGCGCTTGGCTATTTATAGAGCAAAAGTCAAAATTTCGTAATGCATTTATTAATTTTCGTACCTTACTACCACAAATCTCTTTAATTAGTGTTTCTAGGCCATATTTGACTACGCAAAGGACAATGTTTATGAGTTTTTGGCTTTCCAGTACCTACTCAAGTTCGGTAAAAGGCCAATATAAAAACTAGAATTTAGAAATACCCCGCCATGAGCAAGGAATCAGCTCACGTAACCTAGGATACTCGATTTAGTAGTATTTCCAAACGAGTACGTTAACTTCGGGTAATTTAAAAAAAAACATTTTGCCTACAACAAAGCACAAATCAAAATCACTGTTAATTAAAATATAACGCATTAAATCATGTTTGATACGTACCGTCCTTACACATAAATCCAGATATTTTTGACCGTGTCTATACAAAGTGTCTAGTTATTACAATATTATTAAAATACTCAAAAGTCTCAACTGTTACTTACATAAAAAGTTTGAGTCACTCACTCTTATGACTCTTATGAGAAACCCTGTGTGCTCTTTAAATCTTAGATTTCTCATTCATTTTTATGCTCATATCGTTGACTCGTGTTTTTTCACGGATACTTATAAAAAGAGACAGATTTCTTAGCTATAGAATGAAAATGCCCGAGAGAATTCTCTAATTTCTAGAGCACGCTAAGAGAACCATTCCTTTGGTACCAGTCGTACATGTTACGATTACGAATGCGTATAAGAAATTCAAAGAACACCGGTTTGACGTCGTTTTGAGTGAAATCTTGTGTTTCGAAATTCTTCAAAGCTACGCACAGACCGGCTGGTAAGTAAATGTTTAGTCAAGCATCACTTGATAGTACAAAGCAGTGTCGCTTGGCGCGTCTGTCCCTATATATAAATAAATAAATATTTCAAAACAATCACACCAATTCTCTAGTCCCAAAGTAAGGCTACGATACTAATACATATTATACATAGAAAGCACCCAGACCAGTACAAAACACATGTCCATGCACACTTATGCTTGTACTGTGCGGGAATCGAACATATATGTATGTATGTTTCGCTTAGGCCTTTATAAATAAGAAAATAATAAAAACAGTCTTTATTTATCACACAACTGAGATCCATTAAAGTTAGTAGCACAAAAATACTTATACCTATTTTAATATTTAATACCTAATTTAGTGCGAGTTAATTTACACAAGTGCTCGAAAAGCGGACAGTCCCCGCTGTCGGCGATGGCTTGCAAAACTTTGTTGCGGCTGCCACGAACTCGCTGTAAAAGTGAGCCTGCTTTTTACGTATGGTTGGGAAACTGTAAACTATGCGACAGATTATTGCAAGTTATTAGGTCCTTACATATGAAATTGGCGTTTTGTCGTACTGGCCACTTTGATCACAAATTTTTCCTATTTGGTTAGGAATTCGAAATTCAAATTTATACAGCTATTTCCACATGTAGTTGTGTTTCGTAAACCGTCATTCATTTGTTTTTTTACTTATCTTTTTTCTGTTTGCATCGCTCAATTTACAAAATGGAAAATTTGAAATATCGCGTTATTTACGAGTACGAGTTCCACCGTGGCACCAGTGCTGCGGAAAAGAAAACACAGTGCGTTTTTGGTTCCAACGTTTTCGTTCTGGAAATTTCGACCTGCAAAACAAGCCCCGTGGACGGCCGGAGACCCAAGTTGATAATGAAGAATTGAAGGCTATTATGGAAGCGGATCCATCGCAAACCACGTCCGAGTTAGCTGCAGGCTTTGGCGTTAGTGATAAAACTGTTTTAATCCACTTGAAGCAAATTGGGAAGATTAAAAAACTTAAGGTGGGTTCCTCACGAATTGAGTGAAGCAAACCGGCAAACGCGCGTCAACTGCTGCGTTACATTACTTGACCGGCACAATAACGAAGGGATTTTAAATCGAATCATTACCTGTGATGAAAAGTGGATTCTCTACGATAATCGGAAGCGCTCATCGCAATGGCTGGACCCTGGCAAGCCAGCCAAAGCCTGCTCCAAGCGAAAATTGACCAATAAAAAGTTACTTGTAAGCGTTTGGTGGACTAGCGCCGGTTTCGTTCATTACAGTTTTCTCAAATCTGGCCAGACGATTACGGCAGATATCTATTGTCAGCAATTGCAAACCATGATGGAAAAGCTAGTTGCTAAACAACCAAGGCTGGTCAACTGCTGCTTCACGACAACGCTAGACCACACACTGCACAACAGACGGCTAGCAAATTAGAAGAACTTCAATTGGAATCTCTAAGGCATCCACCGTACTCCCCGGACCTTGCTCCAACAGATTACCATTTTTTTCGAAATTTGGATAACTTCTTGCAAGGGAAAAAGTTCAACTCAGATGGGGCAGTCCAAGTCGCCTTCAAAGATTTTATTGATTCCCGTTCGAATGGTTTTTTTAGTAAAGGGATCAATGAACTACCTATGAGATGGCAAAAGTGCATAGATTACAATGGCTCATACTTTGATTAAATAAATATGCTATATAAAAAAAATTCGACTTTTTGTTCCTCCCATACAAAACGCCAATTTCATAGGTAAGGACCTAATATAATAAATGTTAGCCATAACAAAGAAAAGAAAAACAAAAACAACAGAAAAGTAATAAGCCTTCTTCTTATTATTTTCGAAATAGTTAACTAATAGTTAATCTCAAACAGATAATAAATAATAAACTCGAATGATATCAATATCACCAGACTTGTGTAGATTGAATAAACTTGTACACAACTAGCGACCGTCTGCGAATTCGTTCGCCTTTAGTTTCGGATATGCATACAATGTTTTAAGTATTCAAATTCAAATTATTTATTTGCGAATAAGTAGGGTACAGTTCATGGTAGTAGTAGAAAAAAATAAAATAAACAGTTCATTAACCTACTTAACTACAATTATATAGCACTATATTATATTCACTACAATTTTATTCTAGTGGACCCGGCAGACGCTTACCTGCCCGCTTCTTTCGCAATTTGTGCTTATTTTCTTCATCGCTTAAACCTTCCCTGGACTTCCGCAAATATTTAAAGACTAAAATCATACAAATCGGTTCAGCCGTTCTCGTGTTTTCTCGAGACTGAGAACAGCGATTAATTTTTATAATAAAATATTATTATTAGGTACTTCGGATCTTTCATTTTGTTGTGTGTAGAAGGTGCTCGTCGCGTTTAACAACTTTTTTATGGCGCTATATTAATGCCTCTTACGGTTAAGCTGAACAGCTAAGGTTCCACGTCAGGTATTCAGACCTCGGAATAGAATAATGACAGACACAAATTATATTTTTGCCGTCTGTAACTTATTTTAAGGACCTTGGAGGTATTTATTTCAGTTTTAGATCAATGTACAGAATAAGCTAGATGACACCACCAACCATTCACATACTCATCATCATCTGTCAAAACCATCTGCCTCCATAGATTTTGTATGGGAATACCATAATTTGACGTCATAATATAGTATCACAAATCGAAGTCAATTGACTGAATATTTATTTAATTCTTTGTAAATAAATATAGTTTTCTACAGCTTTTTAGAAATAAATTGGTTTTACTAGCTTCATAGAGGTTATGGTGGTTTAAAACACCATGGTCTAGAAAATATTTACGATAGGTGTCATCATGCCTATTGTCCTTCTCTACTTCTTTAATATAAATATAGATATAAGTAAACTTGTAAGTGTCCAGTAGTTGGTTAACTGATCGACTGGGCTCGACGATAGGAACATGACAAACTTTTTATTGGCTTGGAAACTTTGGACTCTCGAGGGTTACGTCGGGGTAGGTAATAACAACTCTGTATCATTTGAGGGGTAATGATCAATCGATATATTTCTCGAAGATTTTTAAGAATTTTTTTTCTTTAAACAATTAAGAAAATTAGTTTATAGAAATACTAGAGAAAACGGCAGACGTTGTTCTGCCCGATGTGTTAGTATACGAATAAACCTATTTGAAAAAACTGCATCAAAATTCGTTTAGTAGTTTTAAAGATCTAAGACATCTAGGACCGAGGCCCGACTACGAAAAACGAAATCCCGCAAAAAGGTAATTGTTTTTTTGTTTTATGACAAAAGTTGATACACATGACATCACGTCAATAAGGGCGATGAATATCGTAGCGTGATGTGTTATCATATATACACGTTATCGTTTTGAAGGATATCGTTTCTCGTGGTAGGCCTTCAGGCGCGGGGAACTACTTTGCTTTTTACTATGTGGTGGAGACGAGGTAGGCACCAAGACTAGGGCACCAAGTGGTCGGCATAATTTTTAAATGAAGAACCCGATAAAAGTAACGAAGTTTTATCGGTTCCTGAAATGAAATATTGACTATAAGACACCACCAAACTGTTTAAAAAGTATTCCCAGGCTCCGAAACTACTGACCGCTTTAGAAAAACATTTTACCATTAGAACCCTACATTATCCCTGATGAAGATAGGCTATATTTAAAACGAGAAAAAATAGGGATCCGCGTGAAATTTTTGCCACCCATGCGAAGCACTAGTAACTAATATTGCGTAATTAGCGTCTTACGTTCAGGAACAGGAAAGCCAACCGTGACATGTTTAGAAGAAAAGTTTATACGGGCATTACTACAAATAACTGTAGTTACCCTTCAAAAATTGATTAGTATGCATTTACTTTCGTAGCCAATCCGTAAGACCTTGGTGCTTGGGTAGTGCTCCAGTAGAAAATTTCAGAGTTATTTTAGTAAACGAAAATCTGGGATTTCACCGCGAATCAAGGGACACCCACCGCCATCTTTTTGACGGCAATCGAAACTGCATCGCAGGGGATGAAAATGCAGGACGGGAAATTCAATGGCGACGACCTTATTTCTATCAGGCTACGTGTGCTTTTGATTCGTATTCCATCGTGGTTCGTGTTTTCATGAATTCGTGATTCGTTTTTGGTTTTTCCAATATATACAGGCCACTGGTTAGGAATGGTTGAGGTCTGAAAGTGTTTACCAGTTTTTAGATTAGATTCATTAACACACTTGTATCACTAAAGTCCAAAATGCTATAACAAGTTTCTCGTTACCTTACAAAATTTAATTAATTAATATTACTGATTGAAAATAAAACGAAGGTTTTAATTACTTTTTGTTATTGGAATTTTTTTTTTATTCCTTGAAATGACAGATAAATAAGAAGTCAGCCAGAGTCAATCAGATACTTATATACACGTTTATGTTATTCTATGGTGACAATCAACCTCATAAAAAAGGAATGATTGATTCTCGTCAGAAAAAAAAAGTTGTCTATGGTCAATCAAATTAATGTGAAATAGACATTTAGAACTTGTGACTTAAACATGTGCATGCAATTTTGATCCTTAAGGTTGTAACCACTATCTGTGAGCGACCATACCTTCAAGCTATGAAATTACAATTAAAAAATATTGTTTTAGATTTTCATGGTCACTAGCATTAGAATAGTTTGATTTCATTTCACATGTTTAGAATGACATGTTTTCAAAAAAAGAGCTTCAGTGAATGTTAAATTAAAGTTGTTATTTAAAAAAAAACATAATGTATGTTTTAATTTCACGTTTTCAAGGTTTCAAAAGGTTAGGTTGTAAAAATGTTATCATTTTTAGGGTACTAAAGGACAGCCTAGGACAACGAATCGTATTTAATAATAAAATATGTATATATTTGACATACCTCGCGAATAATTTTGTTATGTAACTTAAGTTACTTACCACGGAGTCAAATCAATGTGTGTGATGTTGTTGTTCATTATTATTAACTAGCTTCCCGCTAACTGCTTCGCCCGCGTGGAATTCGGTACTCTAATATATTAAGCATGTTATTATCTTTATGTGTAACATGTGAACCATCCTGTTGAATAACTTTATCATTAGAAATCGCATCATAATCCGTTAAGTTTTTTTAAAGATCGAAGCATACATACATTCATTGCAGGGATAGACGCGGGAGTGACCTTTTTTATGCTATGTAGTGATTCAAATTTCAAAATACAATTTTTGTCGGGCATTGCTGACCACGATTGTACGAACCAAAGGGCGAGGCCAGTCTACAACATTTCGGCAAATTGCCATCTGTGCCTACTGCGGCAAATGCACAGACTGACTGCGTCATACGGAACACTAACTTTTGCCCGCGGCTTCGCACGCGTTAAATTCTTTGTAAAATAAGCATGTTATAATGCATACAAACCTTTCTCTTGTATTACTCTATGTATTAAAAAAACATATCAAAATCAAATAGTTAGTTTTAAAGATTTAAAAATACAAGGTAGGCACAAACGCGGAAATCGGCTTTTCTGTATACTATGTACCGATATCTGTATATTGAGTTCTTGCTTTTAAACAAAAGGTACAAGTTGGGTTCATGTTATTGCATGCAAATATTCCATTACCCAAAGGTGGCCTGGAAGAGATCGCTCCCAACGATAAGACCGACTAAATTGTACATCTTTCTTTGCAAATTTTGCCTGTCATTTTGTTTTAGTGGTTTTTGTCTACGTTACAGGATCGATGCGAGAAGAGTCTAGCTCAGTTGCTGAACGAAAAGGACAGTACGGGGTGCTCGCCGCTCCACTACGCCAGTAGGGAGGGCCACATCAGGTCTCTGGAGAACCTGATCAGGCTGGGCGCGTGTATCAACTTAAAGAACAATAATAATGAGAGCCCTCTGCATTTTGCGGCCAGGTAAGCATTTCAACGTAAAGTTTGCTTATACGCGAAATGCGCGGAGCGCGTCAAATAGAACGGCGTTAGGCTCAGGGTGATTTTTAATAATAATAGTAATAATAATAGTCCTCCTGGGCGAATTCGACCACGGCGGCCAATCTCAACAGAGATAAGCCAACTACGCAGGAGATATTATAGTGCACAAGTGTGAGCGCAATACACAGGTGCACTCACGGTTTCTTTACTCTCAAAGTTCGGTGAGACGGCAATCCGACATGACCGGAGAGAGATCAGGCGCAGGACCAACGGCTTAACGTGCTTTCCGAGGCACGGGGGTGTAACACCGCCATCTTCCTGACTCCGAGCTGTTTTTGAGAAATTTATGACAGAAAATCTCAGAAACATTTTTGGATCGACCTGGGATTTGAACCCAGGACCTCTCGGATGTAAGGCAAAAACTTTGCCACTACACCAACGAGGCAGTGCGATTTTTAATATCATGCCGGTTTCATCACGCACCCGGGATTGACCCGCATGCAGGGCTGTTGCCACGTACCACACCCCGCATCACGCGTACATAAAAAGGACATTTGCACGTGTGTGATGATATCCACACGTTATAAAAAACGCCCCTAGTCACGCACTACAGTGTGGACGCAGAGGCGCGTTTAATATGATTGATATGGCTAGGCTCGCAATGCGGACCCACACAAAGACAGACTTTGCAGCACTATTGCGTTCTGGTAGCTAGAAATAAGATAGCCATTGAATATTAGGAGTAGTGAACCTTCACCAGCATCCTTAGAACTTAAAACAAAAAGAGGAGTGTTTGAAAATAAGCTGGTAATCTGCGCTGATATCTTAGGTTTCATGCCCATGCAACCGACGCCGGTAAAGGTACCTGTCCATCGGCGCGGAACGAGAGTGCAGAGCGAAGAACCGTGTTTTTAACATCTTACATCTATATATCCTGCAATAACGATATTGAAAAATTGAAGGTATTGAATTGAAAAGCCATTTGCCTAACATTCCTTCATCATTCTCCAGATACGGCCGCTACCACACAGCGTGTCAACTCCTCGACTCCGACAAAGGCACCTTTATCATTAACGAAAGCGACGGTGAAGGGCTGACACCGTTACATATATCCTCGCGCGAAGGGCACACTAGGGTCGTGCAGCTGCTCTTGAATAGAGGGGCCTTACTTCATAGGGACCACAACGGGAGGAACCCTCTACACTTGGCGGCCATGAGCGGGTACACTCAGACGATTGAGCTGCTCCACTCGGTACATTCCCATTTGCTGGATCAGGCTGATAAGGATGGGGTGAGTTGGATTTCTTCTTCACATCTGTCTATACACGTCCAACTACTGAACACCGGCCTCACCTCAACTTTAATATAACAATAGTCCTTCTGGCTGATTTCGACCACGGCGGCCAATCTCAACATAGATCAGCCAACTACGCCGGAGATATTATAGTGCACAAATGTGAGCGCAATACACAGGTGCACTCACTGTTCCATCACTCTCAAAGTTCGGTGAGACGGCAATCCGACATAACGGCTTAACGTGCTTTCCGAGGCAAGGGGGTGAAACACCCGACTCCGAGCTGTTTTTGAGAAATTCAGGATAGAAAATCTCAGAAACAATTTTGGCTCGACCTGGGATTCGAACCCAGGAACTTTCGGATGTAAGGCAGAAACTTTGCCACTACACCAACGAGGCAGTCAACTCAACTATAAGGTGGTACAAGCCATAACCCACAAATACGCATCCGGCTCAGTGCGTATTGGTGGAGTTGGGTTACTGGTACTTTTATTTATACATTCATTACCATTCATTGTAATTCATTCCCAATCGTTACCCATGAAGTGTGCTGTAATGTAATCTACAGACATCGCTAAGTACCTTTGTTTAAAAAAAAAAACTTTATTAACATACAGCTCCGTTACGTGGAAAGTTTTCGTAGGAAATATGCTTATTGGTTTCTTGGCTACCCTAAATTAACACTGACAAAATAAACTACACATTAAAAAGTAATAGGCTTCTAAATGTCAGGTTTGTATTTTCGACTTCTCTTATTGGTAGTAAAATGGTCCTAAATAAATCCTAGGATAAAAACCATGATCAACTGCTGGAGTTTGGAAGCGGGAGATCTCGCTGGAGCTCTCCTTGGTGGTTTTCTTTAACTTAAACCTGTTTTTGATTACAGAACACCCCCTTACACCTGGCCACGATGGAGAATAAACCAAACTCTATTGCTCTTCTCCTCTCTATGGGCTGTCGACTCAGCTACAACAACTTGGACATGAGCGCCATAGACTACGCCATTTATTATAAGTTTCCGGAGGCCGCCTTGGCTATGGTCACTCATGAACACAGGTATGTTTTCTATCTTTTCGTAAAGATATGAATTATGTTCGTATCAGTGCAACTTATGATTGGTCAAAAAGTCTTACACAAATCGATAGGTGTGACCTATCAATCTCTATTTTCAAGTCCCCAACTTGGATTTAGATGTACATAAAACTTTAACATGTAAACATATGATTCGTCTTACGATTCAGTACTTTTCCTTATCTTGGAGTTAATTAAATTGCTTATACTCGTAGACAAAGTCTTAAAATTGTGTGACAAAGTTCTCCTCTTGACGGCCGTATGAGCCCTCTGAATAATTTACTTAACAAACGTGAACTCAGAGTTGTTTGCAGCATTCAAGCAAATCCATGGCTACAAAAATACGCACAACGAGTCTCATTGATCATTTTATGCTCAGCTCAAAAAACAAACTGCCAGGAGTCATGATTTCTTATGTTTTGACGACCACTTTGGTGTAATGGTCAAGTGAAGTTGACTATTAACCAAGAGGTCGCGGGTTCGATCCCCGCACTGTACAAACTTTTGTGTGCATGAACATGTCCGTTTGTACTGATCTGGGTGTAGTGTACTGATATGTATTTAAGTTTATTTGTAATACCACTGTTGATTCTGATATCTGTAACAGAAGTGCTTAAGCTACTCACCACGGAGTTAGATCAATGTATGTGATGTTGTTGTAAATTTAAATTTATTTGTTGTATTATTTTTTGTTCTTATCTGTCAATATCTTCCATCCCCAGGGCAAAAGAGGTGATGGCTCTCCGTTCTGACCGGCACCCCTGCGTGACGCTGGCCCTCATAGCCTACATGCCCAGGGTCTTCGAGGCGGTCCAGGACAAGTGCATCACGAAAGCCAACTGCAAGAAGGACTCCAAGAGCTTTTACGTGAGTCTGTTGTGATGAAGGAAAACGCGGCAAACATATTCAAATCCAAAAAATAGTTATAGTTGTTGGAATCATTCATTTTAAATATTCAAATATCAAATTAATGTGTGAATCATACAACTTTGAAGAAAATCAGGTACTGAGAATATTCTATGTCTATAATCAGGCCACGTTTTTTTTTCAGTTTTAGTAACTAGTACTTTGTGCTGTGAAGTTGTAAATTTGGAAATAAGATTTTCTCTTTTACAACTTCTATCATGAATTTTTTCTGACTTTTGAAAGCTAGCAGAGCGACGCTGGCGCGTTTATTCTTTTATCAGCTTCCTCAGTTTATTCACATTAAACTGATAAAACTCATTTGTGATAACCAAACTAACCTTACCCAAAATCTAGATCAAATACAACTTCGAGGCGCTGTGTCCCCAATTAAAGGACGACGATGGCACAAAGAAAACGGAAAGCGTTCCCAAAACGCAGAAAATACCGTTGCCAGCCCTCAATGTAAGTGGTACAACAATTTGATACTGATTCGTTATTTTTCTTTCGCTTCGTGCAGATTAAGTACTCTTTCAAAAACTACCAACGCTCGAAGCTTGAGGTAGACGCAATGAGATTGGCGCTAAACAACCCAAAATACCGTCCAGAACCGTTGTGTGTTATCAACGTGAGTCAGACACTATGGTGCAACGCTTCACTGTCTGTTTTGATGCCATGAAATCTTTTGGATAGTTTTTTTTTAACCACTTAGGACCAATTTTACCAACCAGCTTTAAACAACCAGCTCCTTCCAGGTACGAAATTGCGGTCCTAACCTGTGGCATTCCACGACGTCATTGACTTGCAATAAATCGTTGTTGATATTGAATTCTAATGTGGTACCGCATACTATACCAAAAGTGTCAATCAAGGGATTGACACTTTTGGTATAGTATGCGTAACAATATTCAGCAAGGGCTGATACCCACCATCATTTTTTTATTCAAATTATGGGTCAAAAAAATTAAGTTTTATTGCGTTAGCCACAAGTATGATGATATTTCTTGAGACATTTCTTTCTTCAACACAATTTAGGACAGATTTTATGGCATCAATGTTATAATTCACAGCAGAGCTTAACCCCACCAAGACGTGATTGTGGTGGATTTTATTGTTTACAAGCTTGTATTTGTTACTAATAATGTAAATATTGACACGATCTGTGTAACCTGCACTTTCACTATGATTGTGAAAAACTGGTGGTTGGTTTTCTTTTAGATTGTTTATGTGACCTTTTAGATTTTTAAGTTTACGGTTTTTCATACAAATTATCATTTTCTTATTTATTATTTGCAAATTAAGGTAAGTTTCACGACAAAAAAGAGATGATTTCACTGTTCCTCAAATAATTAAATTAAAAAAGTTATAAGAGTCAAGACAGCTTAAATATTTGTTATGAAACACCGTAACCCTCGCTAAAAACATTTTGTGACTTTGGCTTTAAAATAGTTACGTACATTTTCAGGCTATGGTAGCACACGGCAGGGTTGAACTCCTCGCCCATCCACTGAGCCAGAAATATCTTCAAATGAAATGGAATTCTTATGGAAAATACTTCCACTTGGCCAATTTGCTTTTCTACTGTATTTACCTAATTTTTGGAACAGTTTACACATATTTACTAATGATGAACGTTGATCCGAGCACGTCAGCCATGAAACGGCCAGATAAATGTTCTTCGCCTTCAATCAACCTTACAGATGATAAGAACAACACTGATGGCATGGAAAATAAAACGTCCGTCAATCATAGTAAATACAATATAGGTAAGGCTGGCAGAAGGCTGCCATGCAGTTGTGGCAATATTGCCACAAATGCATGGCACATCCTGCTTTTAACTCTGATATTACAAGACATTTTCAGAAATTCGAAGAAACCTATATTCGCAAATACCCATTATTGTAATACTCGTATCCTAACATAAAAATCAGACCTTCTTTTACTTACTACTACTTACTTGTTACTTATCTTACACATACCCACCACCAATCCGCACTGAGCCTATGTCTTGTACAACCTCCTTAGCTGAGGTGAGGCCTGTGCCCAGCGTGGGTCGCATATAGACAGGCTGATGAGACGAGAGATGATGTCACACTAGTAAGATGGGTATTGACTGACTGACTGACTTTAAAGAAACCCTTAATTTATTTCAGATTTTGAAACAATGATAGCAATGTACACGAGCACAGTATCCATAATAGTGTACAACGTGCTTTGCCTAATACGTGAAGTGTACAATTTGAAGCAGCAAAAATGGCACTACCTGGTGGACCCGTCAAACTTAGTGTCATGGATGCTGTACATCAGTTCCACTCTGATGGTCTTTCCTACGCTATATGGAGACTTCCATGATATACAGGTGGGTTATATTTCGAAAAGTTTAAGGGTGCCTGTTCAAGTTCGCGGAGCGAGACCGCGGAGCAGAGAAATAGATAACAATAGAATTTTTCACTAAAGAAAAGCGGAGATTTTGTGCAGTCCTATTCGTTAATACTTCTTCGTTTGGTGTGCCTAGACACTAAGTTCTAGGTATTTCTGATAAATGAATAAAATACCTACCTACATCATAAAAAATACATAATAAGGCGTTACCGGTCAACGGAGAAATCATGCGTTTTTTTCTTTTCAGTTCTCAGCAGCGGCCATCACAGTCTTCCTATCATGGTTTGAGCTGCTCCTCCTGTTGCAACGGTTCGACCAGATCGGCATCTACGTTGTGATGTTCCTGGAGATCCTTCAGACCCTGATAAAAGTGCTGATGCTTTTCTCGATCCTGATTATCGCGTTTGGCCTGGCCTTCTATATTCTGCTGTCTAAAGTGGGTTCAGAACTTAAGTTTCATTGATTTTGAAGCACACGCTATATTATGATGACTTATGTGAAATTTTGTCACACTCAAAACATACCTTGACTGGCTTAGATCAGTTGTAGTGTTGTTGCAGCTACCTGTGTAACTTATTTTGTTTGGGCCCCTACCCAGTTTTCAAAGGTTGTGTCCATCCTGAGGCATTCGAAATATTTCCTTGAGTGTGGTTAAATTTCAATTTCACTTTAAATACTAAAATTGTGAATGGTTATCTATATTTTTGACGCTCGTTTGCTGGCTTTGCGTTCATGACGTCATGAAAATTGGCTTTTATGGTTTTATTTTTTAACTATACCTAATTTGTATTCTTGTTGAATCCCATGAAGCGCTTTTCACAGATTTTTTGATTTGGCACGGAATTCAATCAAAAAATTATACTGAGTGAAAAGCGCTCCACCAACGTCTTAACAATCAATGCGTTCTGGTGAAACTTAAACAATTTGTAATAGATATATATTGTAACATAAGTACTCAAATATTTGCTGTAAGAGGCCATAAATAGTTTCTTCCAAAGTAATGCATTGTACGAGTAATGTCGTTATGTTCATTTTCAAAATTGTACCGACATCACATGAACGCAATGCGAATTCTTTCACAAAATGCGAAGCGAATGCTAGAAATTAATAGTCCTCGACACGTTACTAACCTATTTTGATTCCAGGGTCACCATCTATCATTTAGCAGTATTGCTATGTCTCTCATGCGAACCTTTGCCATGATGCTAGGAGAGATAGATTTTGTAGGAACATACGTTCAACCGTATTACAAATCTGAGACGGATGTCATATTACCATTCCCGATGCCGACTTTCTTCATACTGTCATTGTTCATGGTGTTGATGCCAATTCTCCTGATGAACCTTTTGATCGGTTTGGCTGTCGGTGACATCGAGAGTGTGAGAAGGAACGCGCAGTTAAAAAGATTGGCGATGCAGGTGAGATATAAGCTGTATTCTTTATCAACCTAGCCTGTTGTACGTAATGTGAGGCATTTGTACGGACCAGCTATATCATCACTTATAGAGTACTGGAAATACGTAGTTTTAGTAAACTCATTACAGTCGCGGTCCATGTTTGCAATATCAATATATAATCAAACAATTATTTAGTTTATGAATTTAGCACAAAACTTAAATTATTAAAAGTTCTATTACTCGTATTTGAATCTAATCATGATCTTTAGCGTCTTCATCGTCATCATCAACTCTTGAGAAAACTTATTTCTTAGTTGTTTCTTATTCTCATAAGCATTTGGCTTGTGCTACTTACTTTGGGATCAGAGCAATGCATGTGATATTGTCCCCATTTATTAATTTATTTATAAGTTCCTATTTTCTGATACAGGTAGTGCTACACACAGAGTTAGAGAGAAAGCTCCCAGCGATTCTTTTAGAGAAGGTCGATAAAGACGAGCTAATAGAATACCCAAACACTAAATGCAGTAAATTGGGGTTCTTGGACTTAATCCTGCGTAAATGGTTCTGCAACCCATTTACTGATGATGGTATGTATCATTTTATGTATTTTTCGTTTTTTGTGTTGCTTTTCTATTTTGTTTCTTGCTATATCATATATAATTATATTTTTAATAATATTTTAAAGAAAGTGATGGGGACATCTTTGTATTCATGGTTTGATAAATCATATTTTTTTTACGTTACATGCCTGTATATTCCAAGAAATTATTTTCAGTTAAAACAAGTTCCAAGAAACTCAAAGAAGCTACTTGTATGGACAATATTTGCACTTCTTTTTTTAAAACCTCGGTTTATTCTCTGTCTTATTTCTTTTTGTTCTAAGAGGACGTATAAACTACTGCTATGTTGTAAATTTTAAAGCTGGTTTAGACCTAGTGCTGGAGAGCAGCGAGGACTACATCACAGCTGAGCTGGAGAAGCAGAAGCGAAGATTAAGGGACATGTCCCAGCTGATGGAACAGCAGCACACACTTATCAGACTTATAGTGCAGGTAAGTGGGATTATGGCTCTTACCTCCTCACACTTGAGGTGAGGCCTGTGCCCAGCTGTGGTACGAATACAAGGTGTAACAAAAAACCCCGTTATAACTGAAGGGTGTTGTTGTGCCCGTACACCTGAACAACTTTCGCTAAGTAACCTATGTCGAAATCTCAAAAAATCTTTTGGCTCTCCCATAGTAAATCGATCAGCTGATTGGCAATTAGTATGGGAGGTCCGATTTTTTTTTTGAGATTTTGACCAAGGTATCATTGGGAATGTTGTGCAGTTTTCCGGGCACAACAACACCCTTCAGTTATAACGGGGTTTTTTGTTACACCTTGTATAAGCTGATGAGATGAATTGAGAAATTTTCTTATGCACATTAAAGAGCCTTGCTCTTGTCGGTTGAGATTGTTCACGTTGAAAAAATAAATTTAATCTAAGCTTACCATTTCTACTTGCATAATGTATTTGATTAATAGGCCTTGCTTTAACTCAGCGCTATCAGCATCAAACACAAGTACTCTCAGCAATCAAACTGTTCTGATCTACGCACGTGGGTCTTAGTACGCTCTTATTACCTAGTCCATAAAAAAATCGACTTTTCATTAGAAATAGAATTTATTCAAACGAACCGTACGCTTATTTAAGTAGGTACATCTTTATTCTACCTCCTTTTAGTTAACATAATCTCTTAAGCAACAAACATACCACTTTGTGAGTCTTAAGAGAATAAGCGTGACCCGGACGTATCGTCGGTACCAACCTGAGATCGTACTCCCTAACGTTTCATTTGTGTTTCGGATCTAGCCATCGCGTTCGTACGCACGCTCAAGCTTATTAGTGTTGTAGGGATGGCAACATCCGTAACTACGGACAACAGCTTTGAGAGTAGGGGGAGCTGATATATATTATCAAAAGTCAATTTCGATAATTCCGCATCCCCTGCGTACGTATACTAGGACTGATTTTCACCAATTGAGTTTCCTTGCAGAAAATGGAGATCAAAACGGAAGCAGACGACGTCGACGAGGGTGTCTCCCCATCGGACACAAGAGTAGTCCCCCGATGGAGTTCACCCCGTATTCGGAAAAAACTCCGAACGGCGCCCTCTTTTAACAAAGGAGGGTAACTTTAATCTAAGGCTATTTATTACAGAGCGCAATGGATAACTTTCAGCAGTTGCAGCTATTGATTTTCCTGTGACCTATTAACCTAGTGCCTCCCCCCCCCATTTTAGCGTACTGCGCAAGTCTACAGATTATAGCGTCATCTGTTGCCACTGTATAAAACTAGTTAGCATACGTTGAAATAAAATGCTTATGATGTCAAAATAGTACTCTGCTAAATACGTTAGCTGCAATCTGGATAGTTTGAATGGTTAACCGGTAATAATTTAGTGGACGCTACCAAAATATCGAGTAAACACTGCGAATAAAGCAACCTAACGGCACAAACTAACGCCATCTACTGATCTGGAATAAAAGCGATGGAAAGCGGTTTCCTTTTTCAGCGACATTAGTAAAGCACGATCTAAATTTTCCTTTACTGCATATCACTGCTAGGTGCCACCCTAGGACTTTGAAATATCTTTTCAAATATGCCATTAATGTTTTAAAGGGCCTTCATGATCAATAATAATTACATAAAACACTTTTCATAAATTAAAGTGCCCGTTAAATTTAAGTAAAGAAACCGTATTCCAAACACTCAATTCGTCCTCGAATTTTGCGTGCCACTGGGTCAGCGAGCAAAACTACTGACCTAGTTTTATCAAAAGCTTTAACTATGTCCAATACGGTGAACGGTATTTTTTGGTAGCAAACTTCGTTTTTTTTGTATTTCTGAAAGATCCATAGATTGGAGGACTTCCTATCTACCAGCTAGTTACGGCCTGAATAGTCAAAATATATTTTGTAAGAGATATCACTAAGAAGGTTATTGACGAAGGAAACTGCTTGTTGAGGTAATAGAAGTACTTATTTGCTTTGGCATTAGTTCAGTAGACTAAGTTCTATAAATGTGTACAGAAAGTTATCCATTCGCGGTCGTTTAGTTAATATTATTTAGATATCGCTAATACTGTGTAAAATCTCAGTCCTACAAATAAATTGTAGGCACAATTGAATGTTGATTTTAAGATAACATAATTTAACTTAATATTTTTTACACAAGCAGCATTAGAATATACAAAAACATAATAAATATATAAGCGTCAAGATGTTTATAGTGCTTTATTTGTTAATTTACAGCGAAATATTATAATAAGTAATTTGGCCAAATCGATGGCAAATGACCAAGTGGTCCGTCGACGGCAAAATGGTTTTAGATATTTTTTATGTAATGCACTTATGTAATTACTCTTTGTTCTTGTCGAATCGAATTCTCATGGGAAGAGAATACAAGCAAAGTAAGACCTGTATTCTGCGTAAGCACATGCTAAATAAAGGTTTCCACACACGGCCGATCTCTTTTGAGATTCGTCGCCATAGCTAGACGACATTCGGCAGGAGGGTATTGTACTCTTAGTCTTAATAACAAGTCTTACGTTAAGAAGTCGATAATATTAATATATTTCTATTATTATTATATTTATATTATTTATTAATATATATTTAGATAATTTAATAACTAAAGTAAAATAAATATTGAGGATGAAACGATGAAATATCATAAGCGTAACGGATAGTAACTTAATTTGCCTTTCGCCTGTGTGTCATTTAGGTAACTTAAAATAAATGAAAAAACACGTGTCAGTCCGCACATGATAGTAACCCAAATGATAGTTATGGCATCATTACGTTTTTCATAAATACTGTTATTTGTATCAAAAACGGCCAAGTAGATAGGGAATACAAGAATGTAGAATAATGTATAAGAAGAAGAAATAAGAATAACAGCATCCAAAATAAATATCAAAATGTTTCCAATACACAAGAAATTAATAAAATCGTTACAATTGTCCTAAAAATTTTTGATAATTTTGAACTTAGAAATAAGATTCCAATCGAATGGGTAAATATGTGTGTATACTTAAAAATGATTTCATTTTCACATTATTTACAACAAAAAAAGACAATTTGTCCTGGTTGTAAAACAAAAAAAAAATTTGGATGGTGTTATTTTTATATGATGATATATTTTTGGAGAGATGCATTTACGCTTTGAAGTAAATTTGGATTGAAGTTCAACTTTAAACTTGAATCAAACACAAACCTATTTGTAAGTAAACACAGGGTAAGGAATTTTGTGTAAATGTCTCCGGCGGATTAAAAATATTTTGCTTTATAATCTCACAAAGCAAGTAATAAAGACATGAGGCGTGCTGCCATTTTTGTTAAATTTTAACTAACAAGGTTTTAGCATACTACTTTGACCTTGTTGAGCTGGTAGAAAGTGAACAAAAATACTTAGAAAGATTTCAAAAGATAATTTTAGTTTTGGGACATACTAGGTTTTGCCTAGATAGCTGGGTTGTTAGTTGGGGCATTCAATTCGGCCTAGCTGTAGTTTCGCTGCACAAGAGTTGAATGTGGTGATTTCTTGGTACCTTAAAGCCTTAAAGGAAAGATTACAAAGAAGGCAGCGTGTATAATTTTTTTGAACCATCAATTGAGGCAAATTAAAACAAAGGTCATAATTTGAACCATTATTAGATTGGTTTGTCCGAGATATTATTCCCTAGTAGCGATTTTGGTGCCTTGCCTCCATGGTGAATTTTCATCCACTTTTTGATCCACGTTAGGACATCAGTTATTTTAAGCCGAGATAGGCCGCGTCATCTATAATCTAGAGCCTAACACGTGAAGGGGACAACTTCGAAAGTACTTAAGTACTGCGTAACTACTGGATTGACAGGATCTTAGTAGACGGCTGCCCCAAAAACATTTAACCTGTTCTCTGCTAAATTGACCATGGCCGCAGGCAAAGTAAGGACCGTTCGCACGAGCGCTTCGTGAATTTTGCATTTTACTCGCACGCTTTTCAACACGGACACTTTCATTTTTACGAGTGCTCGAAAATTACTCTTTAATCAGTCAAACATGAAATGAGTTCTCTGAAACTAAGTTGTGTGTAAAAAATAGTTGGGTGTGTACAGGACAGGAAAAGTCGAAGGATACTGCGCAATACAATAAAAGTGCTGTCGTGTTTAGCGCGAATTTCCGAGAATTTTTCGTTTCAACGCTTTTACTCGCATGAAAAGCGCCCTTGTGAACCGGACCTAATTTTCAGGGAAATAAAAAGTTAAGTGAATTTCTGTTTAGATAAAAATATGCTATTTGTTTACAGATAAATCATAATTTATGGATTGACATCGATCATGAATGTTTTTAGATAAAATATAATTGCATTTATGTAATTTAACCGTTTATGTTTCATTGATTTTTACCTACCTACTTACTGAGTCTGTAGGGTGCCACTTTTCGATGAAAAGCCGAACTCATAACTTATGCTGAATATAACTTATGCGTAAAACTGAAAGCCATCTGAAAGGTACCATGATAAATACATCCCTTCCCTTTTAAATTTATAAATGGAAAAGTCTGTTTTTTTTGTTATTTTGTCATTCTTTCACGACACAACGGAGCAATATTTTGATTTTTTGTCTTAAGCCCATGAAAGCGTTTAAAAATCAACTCATATTTTATCTATAGATGGCGCCACTCGGTATAAATTCGTGGGCTTTATAAACTAACCACGAAGTCGCGGGCAGCCGCTAGTATTTTAAGTATAATATGCATATAATAGATTTCGCAATCGGATTAAGTTGACATTCACAGCACAGTGTTAGGGGTGGTACTCGCTCGGTCCACGATGGAAATTAAATTGTAACTTTGTTACAACAAATACTTGTAGTAGCAGGCGAAGTGTTGAAATAAAGTTGTATTTGTTAGAGGAAGCTCTAAATTACTTTAGCTGTGTTTTAAATAAAGAGCGAAGCATCGAACGAATTTCTTTTAGCAAGGGTCTAGATTTAAAACAAAAACGAATCATCCTATGGACATTAAAAACCTATTGGGTCAAAGGTAGGTTGAGGAAATATTCTTCAATATTAACTTTTAATTTACCTACCTTCTTATCTATTCAGATACAGAAAACATCGTAAGTATTATTATAAAATAAGGGTTTTTAACCAGGCAAAGAGTTTTGGTCATCGATGATGAAAAGGAACGAATTATACGGGCATATTATTTTCACTCGTCGATAACGTTATATGCATAGTACGTAATATTCTTTCATGAACAAAATTCTAATGGTGTATGACTTTGTTGAACTACGGTCGTTAATAGTTTATTTTATCGAAAGGAAAACTATTTATTGTGTAATATCATTAACCTGTTCAAAGGGCATGAAATTAACAGGATTCGACTAATACTCGTAGCGTGATTACGAAGTGAAAATTGTTAAGTAATATATTTTTTTTGTGGTAAGTACTTAAAAACATGTAGTATAGTCTGATTAGAGATTTGACATTGACTGATTACTGATTACCTAGTTGTTAGCGACCGTCCAAAGAGGTGACATACGCAGGACAAAATTGGCTAGATGACACCACCAATCGTTGACATACTTTTTATCATCTGTCAAAACGGTCTGCCTCCATAGATTTCGTATGGAAATAAATGATCGTGACGTCACGGTCATGTGTCAGAAATCGGAGTCAATTGACCGAATATTTATTGCGTTTTGTGAGTTTAAAAATTGGTTTCTACAGCTTTTTGGAAATATATTGGTTGTATTAACTTCATAGGGGCTATGTTTTTTAAACACCATGTTCTTGAAAATATTTAAGATAGGTGTCATCATCCCAATTGGGTTAAATAATACTTATTATCTACGGTCGCATTCAGACGCGATTCGTCATTGTCGAAACGTAAAAATGTCATGACTTATTGAGTGACGGATGAACGTTCACTTTGCATATGTTGAATCGTGTTTTTTCATGATTTCAACAGCGGTAACCCAGTCATGAAACTGACGGTTTCATGACTGGGTTACCGCTTCGTGGTTTGCTTCCGGATTCGTGAATTATAAAAGATGATACGTGATTAAAGCTCGTATCCGTATTTTTTCACGGTTCGTGAAGCGTCCGAACATAGGTGCTTAAAGCATGGTACCCGTTAAATAAAAATAACGAATTGTGAAAAAATGATTAGTGAAATATAAAAATAACGAATTGTGAAAAAATGATTAGAGAAAAAAGACGATTCGTCTCCATGTGAATGCGCCCTATGTCTGACGATAAGCTAACTCTATAGGCATATAGGCACTTTAGGCTGCGGAAAATTCTGGATCCTTTTAGCCTGTGGGGCATTTTGACCCTCCGGCGAAGGGACTTCGGCCCTGAGGCCGCATCTTGTCTCCTTGTATAAATCGAAATTGTGATAAATTTTGAGCAAGGGGGTTCGAATAATTTTGCCGGGAGAAGGACAAATATTAACGGTAAAAATAAGACTTTAGACAGGGCAAGGCAGCGGTCGGTAAATAAGGAGTCACCTTTTAAATAGATATATATTTACAACAGTTCTTACTAAAACACCAAAGTCTCGTATCACATCACAATAACAACCATCCGAAATAAAAAAGTGTCAAAAAAACGTAAAAAATAATTTATATATTATAAATTAATTTTCTAAATATAAATAAAATACAAAATTCTTTAGAAAGGTATAAAACATGTAAAAAACGTCTGTCGCCAACATGGGCGATTAAATCTATTCTTAAGAGTTAATCTTCTAATTTACTAAAAAATATGGATTTGTTTAGGGATGAAATTGACAATGAGATGTATGAAGCCGGTTTGTTTGGTGCTGCAATAGGTACCTACAGACGCTGCAGAATGCAGAGCGTATAATCGCATTAATTTTTATTTGCGAATTTTCCGACATTTACATTTAGTTATAGGTTAAATACAACTTGTGTTGATTAATTACTTCAAAAAAATATTAAATAAAGTTCATGATATTAATCATGAAATCTTATTATTATGATGTTAAAACAAAACGCTTTGGAGGGATCCTATAACACAGGATAACAAACTTATCCGTCTATGACTAAAGATAACGTAGATTAACTTTTGTTATTGAAACGACGGTAACAGATAGATTAACTGCTTTGGAAAAACTCCAGTAGCTATCCAAGTTACTCGTAAACTAATGGTAGGTTATTGAGCTCGGCCGTCAGGCGATTGGATATGACGCGGGCGCTTGTCGCGCCCGCGTACTAAGCCCCAGTCGCTACGCTTTCAGTGTGGACGCACACTAAGGGTTATCTTCAGAAAAAAGTAAGGTTACCTAACGATTGATGAATATGATTGGAAGTGTAAGGGTGTGGTTTATTTAGCTTGATCCAACATGAGACCAGGGAAGTGAGCATGAACAAATATCGTAACGTATTCGTTTAACTTGTCAATTTGTATGGGGAAACTGTTAGTTCCTGACGTTTGTACGACACGAATACGTTACGAAAATGTTCGTGCTCACCCCACTGAAATCTTTTTGACTGGTTTGTGATGGATGATTAATTTTAAAGTATACCTATGTAACTTTTGTAACATTAATAAATTGCAAGCGGTCCTTACGTAGGCGTCGGCCTACGCTGGCATGTCTGATACCCGTCTCCTGATCCTCTCGGAGTTCATGAACTTTCAACAATATTAATAGAGGCGATAACGAGTATTTATGCTACTTGTACTGATTTTACGTAAGTTGGAAAAATAATATGACGCTGTAATAAATAGATAAATGAAATTTCATTCAGCCATTCTAAATATAACGGGACCAATTTGTCTTATCTGCTAATTGCTCTTGGAGTTCATGAACTCTCATCAATATACAAGAGGCTTACAATTACGAGTACCTACGTCATATATATGATACTTGGGCCGATTTTTCCAATGTTGGAACAGTAATATTGTACTGTATTTGAATAAGTAGAATTCGGTGATTTCATTTTGTCATGCAAAATGTTCAAGATTAAACTACTTATACCTTATCTGCTGTTTATCTTATCAAGTTCAACAGGTGTCTCATAAACTTTTCCTACATGCAAACACTTAGTAGTTTGAATGTTTAATATTTAATCAAAGCGTAGCAAGCAAAACTCCACTTTTAAGCACGTTTTGTTGATAAGGTGTGAAAATGAAAAGAGCATTATGAAGACTTTTTACGCCCTCAGGCAGTCGGGCTTTTGCACATACCTAATACCGGCATTACGTGAGACCATGCAATAGATTGGGGTAAGTACCTATTATATGATGCAGAATGCATTAATAATGTCTAAATTGAACAACTTTCTGTGCTTTTTTTTTTCTTTCTCCGTCTTTGCCTCGTTGGGCTAAGTATTATTTTATTTATTTATTTACAACTTTATTGTACAAGAACTGTACAAAGGGTGGACTTAATGCTAAAAGCATTTTCTGCCAGTCAACCTCAAGGTCATGCAGAAACAAGGCAATGGGTGCAGTGGGCATTTAGTCTTGGGTCAAGAGCAAACCTATCCCAAATAAAATAATGATTTTTTGTATTTTGTGGAGTGTGCAGTACAGAGAGAAAATCTATCCATCCATCGTATGCGTCGAAAGCTTTTAACGGGATTGCTATCTTAACGACGTTTAGTGATAAAGGAAACACCAGAGTGCAGCCAGTTCGTTTATTGTATTAATCTTTTGATGTCGCCGAGCAAAGTGAAAGAGTTAAAAGTACGCCTTGTAACATCTATAACAGTTATAGTGGCACCCATCTATGGGGCTCGAGTAGTATTAGTTTATAAAAAGCGAAATATTGGAAATTCTTTATAGTAACACTAGCTGACCCGGCTAACTTTGTTTTGCCATAAAAGTTATTATGGACAACCCTTATCACTAAGGGATATGAAAAATAGATGTTGGCCGATTCTCAGACCTACTCAATATGCTTACAAAATTTCTAGTCTCAATACCCTATCTACTTTTGACTGAAAGTTAAATAACTGTAAGTTTCATACTGCTACCTCTATATTAGGTTGCAGATTTTTCCATGAAAGTGGCTTTTATATAACTTTTAGTAAACGGTAGATAAAACCAACCATTAAACAATAGAATTTCAACCATATACGCAAGAATCCCTTTAATTGCAATTAATTATTTCATTTATTTAGATATCATATGAGAAACCTGAAAACGTAATATCCAAGAACAATATTTTATTGAGGTTAAATCAATTTCCACCCGGTAGATTAAAAATTAAATTATATTACGAGTAATACCTATCATATTATTTGCTACTCACATTTTCTACTACTTTCATATCGTCTGATATCATTCAATCGCTTATCATATTGCAGAACCACTACAATCTAACACAAATCAGGAGAATTGAAATCCTCTCGGATCTCTAGGAAACGGAGGAAAGGATAACTGGATTATAAACTTTAATTTAAGAATGTGAACCCTAATATTTTCATCGAGAATATTTTCCAATTGACGGTATAGTAAATATAAACGGTACAAATATTTATAAAACGAGTCAATTATGTAGATGCCTAATAAATGCGTTGATGTGAATGTGCTAAAAAAAATTCATTGAAAATAGTAAAATACACAGTTTATGTGAAATTGTGTAACACCAACAGTGAAAATATGTACGGTGGGACCACTTGAATTCCAATACTAAGCCTGCGTTTCACCAACTTATTTTTTAACTGCTGCGTAAGTGTACCCCTAACTTTATACCTAAACAAAGTTCAAAGTTTAAAGTTTATAATATTGTTCAATGGATCCTGAACACAACAAAACATCGCACGGCAGTATACTACATAGGTACATACATACTTTGAGAAAATATTATTTCACATATTGCAACACGTAAAGAGCTTAGATGATGATGTAATGTTAAACTAGACAGTGGACCAACTTTGTTAAACTAAACCTCGGGCCTCACTTTAAAGTGTCAGGCGTTACTCAAAATAGCACCCAGCAGTCCAGTCAAGGCAACCGCTAGGCTGAATTTGCCTCTAGTAAAAACAAGTGTTTAGATTAGAATCATCTCAACCTTTATACGTCCCACTGCTGGGCATAGGCCTCACTTCATATACACCACTACTTTATAGTATATGTAAAAATCAAATGGAGCGTGTATCGGTACAAGTTACTGAACGTAATGTGTTAAAGTGTGTGTGTGATATGGTAGCGGTATCACTACAAAGTGCGTGAAACCATTGCACGCAAGCACTTTAGATTAGACTGCGGCACGCTTTTTACTTCGCCTGATTTACTGTAGCTGTAACTCAAATCGTATATATGCAACAATTGCGCACACAAGTGTGTAAGTAAGTAAGTAAGTAAGTAAGTAACACATGTAAGTTTACATTCTTTGACAGTTATATTTTCTAGGTAGCTACGTACAAATAACAACTTTCAAGGTTGGAGGTGTTGCACAAGTGCTAGCGAAGTAATTGAAATTACACGAACCTTCCATAGACCAGACAGAAGACGGCCTTAAAAAGGAGGTCAGCTTCAAAAATATAGTTACCCTTTAGTGCAATGTAACTAAATAAACGATTTCTACAAATTCACTAGGAGAACACTCATAATGTTATTTTGACATGGTGCTATAGTTTTTGACGCTGGCTGGACTCGATGAGCAAGCCTTCTGCTCATCGCTCGCGCCCGTTCCGAGTCGGCGCTTACGCATGCGTGTAACGCAAATAAACGCCAAAAGAAATTAGCACTAAACCATTGTCACCTCACAATGAACGGAGAAATTCGTGCCATTGTTCCCCTTCCTGTTAAAAATAATATAAATCACACCAACTAAACGGATCGCGCCTCATACGACCCGTCACATTGAAATATGAAGTTTGTAATCTTAGCTGTTCTCCTGGCGTTGTCTCATGTGACTGGTGGTAGTGACGCTGGCTCCAACAGGGTTGCCTTCAAAGGCAGGGGGATCTTGAATGGAATTTCCTTGCCGAAATGGGGTATTGGGTACACGAAGAAGCCGAACCAGGATCTGCAGAAGGCCGCCGAGCCCAGGTTTTGGCCGCCCGTGCAGAAGGAAAGCCGTTGTGAGTAAAATTTCCAATTACATCTCTCTTTATTCCTGCAAATGTCAGTCTACCAAACCACCACCGCTGTCACCGTCACGTCAACGAGAAAATGTATGAACGATACGACGGCGCTGAAGTAGCGGAACGGTATTCACACACATTTTCTCGTTGACGTGACGCTGACGGCGGTGGTGGACAAACGCCCGACGAAAAATCGGTTCCGTCTTTTTAGTTTCTATGGTGTAGGTAACTAACGCGATATTGCGACATCGGTTTACTTTCTTTATTGAATTTTAATGGATCAACCGCTATTTAATTTTTAAAGCTGTGCTGAATTGTTTCTTACACCGTCATTTCTCACAATGATTAAATAAACTTCAAAGAATATGAACTACTTATATACTAAAAGGGCTGACAAGCGAATGTTACAAAATTGAAATGAAATGAAATATTTTTATTTGTACAACACACGGTTACAATAATGAAATGACAATTAAGCCTTTATTTTTCCAGCGAATGTTATAACATTGAAATGAAATTATTTTTATTAAATGCTCCCTTGTGATAAACAGGAATCTTGGCGAATCATTTTTCTTTCAAC
Source organism: Pyrausta despicata (assembly GCA_963921415.1). Lineage (NCBI taxonomy): Eukaryota > Metazoa > Arthropoda > Insecta > Lepidoptera > Crambidae > Pyrausta > Pyrausta despicata. The sequence continues at coordinate 15,614,804 of OY992845.1, read as the reverse complement.
GTCTGCGGGTCGTCTAGTTACGTAAAAAGTGTTCCGCTCGACCTAGTAATCTTTTGGTAGGCTCAAGTTAACCAGTCTTGCGGCTTGAACGAAGAGTGATGTCTATCGCATCTTTTATCTCCCTAGTTCTATCCCTGTTCACGGTGGTGACGTTCCCTAACGGCGGGTGCGCGGGCGCGTCGGGCGACAACGGCACGTGCCTGACTGCGCGCGAGTGCTCCGCGCGCGGCGGCTCCGCCAACGGGTACTGCGCCAACGGGTTCGGCCTGTGCTGCATTTGTGAGTTAATTAAAACTATTTGTTCTTCGCTCCTGACTCAAGCATGACCCTGATAGATGTACTGGCTGAGACAAATATTGGTGCGCGAGAGTGCTCATAGTAACTACACGACCAGGCTGTTTGTGAGTTTACTTTTGCACTATCCCCATATCCAGAGTTCGGATTGACGGGTTCGGCCTGTGATATCTGTTAGTTACTGATTGCACTATACACAAACCCAACCACCTCGCTTCCTCGGTCCAAGACCTCGATGCCTCAGATAAAATATCGGATGGATGCGGGATACACAGCAAGTTAAGGGTTTCTACCCGAGGTTCGTTATGATGTTATTGCATGCAGCCCAGCATGTAGCCTTTATACTTGAACACATATATAAATGAACCTATGACTCAGGTCCAAATGCTCGTGCTCATCACATATACATTTTCCCCTAGTAAGATTCGAACCTGCAACAGAAGGTCTTACAGTTTGTAGCTCAGACCTCTAGACGAAAGCTATCGTCATTGAAAGGTTGCACACAAACATTTTAGAATGTACAAATGTCACATTTTGTATCCTCTTGCACCAGTTATGACATCCTGCGGCAGTTCCACATCGGAGAACGGGACGTACTTCGTCAACAGCGGATACCCTTCATCATACGACGGCACGGGGTCCTGTGAGCTCACCGTCATCAAATCTCATCCCGATGTTTGTCAGATCAGGTGACTTTTCTAATAATGCAATAGGTAAATGAAGAGTACAAAAGAATCTGCTATAAAATCGTTTTCAGGAAAGGAAGTTCATATTGTCTGGACTCTGGAGCATAGAAGTATACAAATATTCTGATTGTTAAGCAAAGAAAATCATTTCTATCTCTTTCCTGAGCTGTGAAAATTAGTTATGGCGGTTCTAACAGCTTGTTTAAAATCAATGCAACCATAAGGCTTGATTTTTACTTGCATCTCTCTGCTTCTACATTTCAATATACTTTTTGAGGATATTAAGAGATTCATGCCAATAACTGTGCGTTCAAAATACCGCGATATCGCATTGTAGTACTTTGACATTTGAAAAGAATACCTTTCGGATAAAAAAGTCGTTTTAATAAAACCAATGATATTTTTGAACCTTCTTTTGAACGATACGATTATTCATGCTAAATCACGACTCCGATCCATACTTACTAACGTTTACAGACGTGAGAACTATTACCTAAAACATACCAAAACAATGACCTTTGAACTACAGGATTATTCTAAAGTAAAAACCAAGGAACCTCCAACAAAATCTGCTTATGTTCTATCTATTTGCCAAGTGGTGACTGGGTGCTGAGTTTCCTGATTCCAATATAAAATGTTCTATTTTCAGGCTAGACTTCAACCGCTTCAGCATCGCGGGCCCGGAGTCCATGAACCACGTTTGCAACCAGGACCAGTTCATAGTCTCTGGTGGCAACCCCATCCCAACTATCTGTGGGATGAACCAGGGCAGTCACAGTAAGTGAGAACTAGGCTACGTGTACACTACGCTGCAAGCGCACCGCGTGTTTACAGAGGCGGCCCGATGAGTAAGCGGTATCAGTCCGCCTCTTCGCGATATTTATTCGTATACGGTCCGGTCGTCTACAAGAAGCCTTAGGGGACAATACACGAAGGCGAAACGTTTTTTGTTTTCACGATTTATTTTTATTATTTTTGACTTGAGCTATGCTTTTCCAATACTCTTATTCACATGCTTCATGAATCATTTAAAGAGACGGATACATCTTAAAACACGTACCGTCTTTCAAAAATCACCCTTCGTTATAAATCACGAATCGGGACGATTTCTGACATCAACACGATTCCGTATAAAATGTGAACGTTCATCTGCCATGACGTGTCGTGTTTATTGACGTATCCCGTGTGAATACGCCATGATTATGATTTATATATAACTTGCAATATACTTTGTGTACAATGATCATAACATAGTCTTAGTTTACTTAAACCTAGCACCATAGTCGAAACACTGTGTATTATTATGGAATACCATTTTATGCTTATTTTTTTTCAACTGTTTTTTTGCTGTACCTTCTTAAGAAATATTAATATAGTTAGCAGTTCTTTAGCTATGGAAAATTAAGTGATGAAATTTCCAGGGATTGTCTTACCACCTACACGGTATTTAAAACGCTTGTAATAAGTATTCATAGAAATTTAGCTTCTCAGTTTCTCGCAGAATCTGTATTTGGTTGCATAACTAATTACGGAATGTTTTTATTAAATAATCAACCTGATAATAGTTCACCTGGCACAGGCTCTCCCACTGATATCATTATGAGGACACATTGAAAATGTTATCGACTGTGTTTTTTAATGATTTGTCAAAATTCACAAATTGATGTTTGTTTCGTGATTCGCAAACCGTCATAAACCGTCAAAAAATCCAAATCGTTTTTAAAGACTTGAGTTAAGATGTGTCGTCTTTTTCAAGACTCATGAAGTGTATGAGTGTATTATTTAAAAGCATAGCTCACGTCAAAAAAAATCACGAATCATGAAATAAAAACATTTCGACAATATACAGTATAATATATTTGAGAAAGCAATTTAACTTTTTCTCATGGTAAAATCATAATACACGTGGAGCAAAACATACCTAATAACCACCGAACAATATAGACTTAGCTACCTATAAACAAATCTAAAGCAGCTATAAAACGTTATTATTAATCGCTAAGGGTTACTAGGTACACAATTACCTCGCAGCAGCACAATGCATGTGGGGACGTCATCTAATAATCATTTTTTTAAAAGAGGCAATGACAATAATGACCGAGTTTCGTGCGCAGTTTCTTCTTGGCATCTGCCCACAAATTGTCCCGAAGCTGTGGTAGGGTTTTATGTGCCTCCTATGGGTCTTTTATGACTTTTTATGACTTCATACATTCATTCTTCTTCTCTCCTGCTAGTGTACGTGGACGCTGGGGTCGGCACCACCAACCCCGTGAAGCTCACCTTCGTCACCAGCGGCAACTCGTTCGAGAGGATGTGGAAGGTCAAGGTCACGCAGATACCTTGCAGCACTATTTATAAAGGTATTTACTCAATAACTCACTTTATTTCTCTTTTACTTTATTTATTTCTCATTCTTACCATATCATAGCATAATATGTTGGTCAGGGCTGCTTAAAAATCACGCATTCCCTTGGACATGGTAAATATCTTTTCGCCTTAAAATTTACCATATTTTTTTTCCTGTGTAACTTTCCATTTTTGTCTGTGCGTTCATAAAGTAAGACTTACCTAAGTTGGCTGGAACCCACACAGTGAAGTTAACACTCAAGACCACCTCATACTTTAAGTGGAGCCCGAGCCCAGCAGTGGGACGTATGTAAGCTGTTACGTTTAAGTTTAATGAATAGATTATGCTTACCTACAAACAATCAAACTTAAACTAATGTTCTTTTCAGCCGACGAAGGTTGTCTCCAATACTACACCGGCGTATCAGGCCAGCTGAAGTCGTTCAACTACGATCCAGCGTCAGGGCTACAGCTCAGCAACCAGGACTATGGCATATGCATCAGGATGGAGAGGAACTTCTGTGGGGTCCAGTACACAGCTTGTCCTGATAACGGTGAGTTTGATTGATAATTTTGGATTTTGTTTAATTTTGGTTATTGGAGAGGGTTTTACCGCCCAAATTAAATATGCGCGAAGACAGTATGTATGTTGTTACGTAGCTCACTCTTGGTGATATAATTGTTTGAATTGGTCTAAAGAATCGTTTGGCGCAACAGATTTAGAGTAGGGAAGCTAAAGGGAAGCGCTTCCTACCGGTCGGGTATTATAGTCGGGGACAAAGGTCCGATAGACATCATCTTGATTTGTCTGTCTATACTATTCTTGATTTAAAACTTATATGCCGCGGTTCGTGTGCGGTACTAGGCTAACTATCTAGCCTATGGAGCCTTATCAGAGCTCGCCGTCGTGCTTGCCACCGTTAGGCATTGCGTTTGTGATGGTGAACGGTAGATTTCGCCACATTCGTATTTGAGACATCGATACAAACATTCAAATGTTTTACCTTCTTTTTATGTTAATTACAGCATCTTGTAAGCATGATGTCACTACTGCTCGTTGCATCCTTATCGTCCGCGAAAACAATATGCCTCCATTGATTTTTATGGGATAACTACTGGTCACGTTAGACCCCGTTCACCTGGCATTTTCCTGCACGTTTTTTTGCAGTATAAGTTTTAACGTCTCTGTCAATGTTGACTGTAAACATATAACTGTGACGTGACGTTGACAATCCCGTGTGAACGGGGACTTAAGAGTATCAGAAATTGGAGTCAGAAAAAACATCGTTATAACATCATTTTGCAAATTGGGCTTATACACTTTACAAAGGTTATGTTTTTAGAGCAACGGTCTTGAAATTTTTACTATAGATGTCTTCATGCCTAAATAAATTGATAGAATAAGGCGTTACTCTTCTAAAATCCATGACTAAAGCTGAAAAAGAGAATTATTTTGCTTTAAATGTCCACTAAACGACGCCAGCGCCAGAACCCAAATATATCCAACTGTAACCACTTGAAAAAACTAGAGCTGCAAGTCACAGGACTTACAATACAACTGATAGAAAATGCACCTGGAAACATATAACTGAATCCAGCAAAACACTCGACGCGTTTCACCTTTAAACGTAGCATTCTCAGGAGATGTTGCCTTTTCGATAGACTACGAGTGACATCCCTATATCTGCATCTGAAGTAAATAGCAACCGTAACAGTATTACATCGCCTTAGCAGATAAACCGTTACAAGCCTTTGGAAACGTTCAAAGGATTTAGTTGGGTCGGGAGCATTGGGAACCTAAGTATATTACCTACATTTGAACGCAGTGCAAGCAGCCCCCAGACTTACAACAAGTACTCGTGTAAATGATCTTTCAAAATCTAGAGCCTTATTGAGACAGGTTTAGTTCAGGGGAGGAGATAAGGCAAAGGTACCAAATTTTTACTCCAAACTGAGTTTAATATCTTTAAGTTAGCGCTGAAAGTCTAAAAATGAATGTTGCTGAAAATTGCTGTTTCCGGTGCCTCTTGGTCGACCCAGTAACTTACCCACTAGTGACCAGCTAGACCTGGGGTGTCAAACTCAATTTTGCAGAAGGTCATATAATAGATTTAGAATGTGTGGGCGGGTCAAGTTCAAATAATAATAAATACTTAAGAAACAGAGAAGAAGAGACTGTAAGAGAGAAGAAATAGAAAAGTAATAAAAGTATAAATTAATAATAAAGCGCGTGTCTTTCAAACCTGCTGCGTAGAGGCATCAATCGCAGTCTAAAATCCGTAAAAGCTAAAATGAAAAATTGTAATATAATAATAATAGTCCTCCTGGCCGATTTCGACCACGGCGGCCAATCTCGACACAGATCAGCCAACTACGCAGGAGATATTATAGTGCCCAAGTGTAAGCGTAATAAACAGGCGCACTCAGTGTTCCATCACTCTCAAAGTTTGGTGAGACGGCAGTCCGACATGACCGGAGAGAGATCAGGCGCAGGACCAACGGCATAACGAGCTTTCCGAGGCACGGGGGTGTAAGTAACACCGCCAACTTCCCGACTCCGAGCTGTTTTTGAGAAATTCATGACAGAAAATCTCAGAAACAATTTTGGCTCGACCTGGGATTATTATTATCAGTTATTTTGAAATTGTCAGATTATATTCTCGTTTTGGAATCTCTAGTTTGAAATATCATTTGTGAAGTGCCCTAAATGCTTGTTTATCGGTTGTTTTACTTACTTGTCCTGCGCCTGAGGACCAACGGCTTAACGTGCTGTCCGAGGCACGGAGGTGTATCACCGCCAACTTCCCGACTCCGAGCTGTTTTGAGAAATTCACGACAGATAATCTCAGAAACAATTTTTTTGGCTCGACCTGCGAATCGAAACCAGGGCCTCTTGGATGTGAGGCAAAAACTTTGCCACTACACCAACGAGGCAGTCTAATATATAAACAAATTGTAATTAATAAAGTTCGCGGGCCGTAATTTTTACCTGACTGAGCTAGACCATTAGATCGAGTATTATATAAATGACAAAGATATATGGAAATGTTTCAATGCAAACAATTACAATACGGTAGTTGACACCACCAATCGTTGACGTACTTTTTATCAACTGTCAAAACGCTTTTCTTCATAGAGCTTGTATGGCAATAACACACTTTGACGTCATCGCGTGCAATGCCGACTGAGTGACTAATTATCTTTTGAATTCCAATTAAAAATCAAATAATACGAACTGCAGAAAAATATTAGTGTAAAGGCATCTGAAATTATGAATTATTTTAGAGAAAATCAGTTTTTGAATATTTCTTTCATAGTGGAAACAAGCCTATTATTGTAAATCAATTTTGAAAAGAGGCAATGACAATAGTGACTGAGTTTCTTGCGCCGCTTCTTCTCAGCACTGGCCCAAATTGTCCCGAAGCGGTGGTAGGGTTCATTTATATGTTGGGACGTGTAAAAGTGCTAGTTCTTAGCCTATTTACAGAAATAAATGAATTTTATTGAATTTTTAATTTTATTACAAGAGCACACTTATACAAGATCACGAAACGAGTCCGTACCGGGATCGGTTAACAACGCTACGTGTGATGTCATACGGTTGTCCGTGATTATGCCGAAACGTGTTCGGATCCGAACACCGATCAAACCGAACGGAGGATGATACGGAGCGTAGTTTAAATGTATAATTTTAAACTTTCGCGTTGCATTATAACACTAACTATTGGTTATCGGGTCTAAACGCGATCTTATATCTTTATATATAACTAGCTGTCCCGGCAAACGTTGTTATGCCATATAAATGCTAAGGGTGGACAACCCTTATCACTAAGGGGTATGAAAAATAGATGTTAGCCGATTCTCAGACCTACTGAATATGCTCACAAAATTTCATTAGAATCGGTCAAGCCGTTTCGGAGGAGTATGGGAACAAACATTGTGACACGAGAATTTTATATATATAGAGAAAATGAATTGCTGTTCGTTAGTCTCGCTAAAACTCGACAACAGCTGAACCGATTTTGCTAATTTTTGTTTTGAATTAGTAGTGGAATTTCAGGGAAGGTTTAAACGGTGAGAAAAATTAAAAAAAAGACAAAAAAAACGGGCAGGACAACGTCTGCCTAGTCCGCTAGTCTTATATATAAAAATGAATTGCTGTTCGTTAGTCTCGCTAAAACTCGACACCGGCTGAACCGATTTCAATAATGTTGGTCTTGAGATATTGGTGGAAGTCCAGGGAAGGTTTAAAAGATCAGAAATTTTAAAAAAAGCAACGGGCAGGACAACGTCTGTCAGGTCCGCTAGTTACCTATATATATATATATATAAAAATGAATTGCTGTTCGTTAGTCTCGCTAAAACTCGAGAACGGCTGTACCGATTTTGCTTATTTTGGTTTTGAATTATTTGTGGAAGGTTTAAACAGTTAGATTTTTTTAATGCGAAAACACCGGGCAGGACGACCTGTCTGCCGGGTCCGCTAGTTATTATTATTTATTTATTAAACAAACAACGTTTTAAACTAAAATGACAATAGTCCAACAAAACTATTTACATAGTTTGTCTGTGGGATCACGAGTCTCTAACATATTAAATCAAATATTAAATACTAAGTTAAGTTAGCTAGAAAATACTTTCTAATGATACTTTCTTTCTAATAATCTATTTTAATGAGTATTTAGGTACTCACTGCTCGACATTTCGGCTGGATTGCACACAGCCGTGGTCACGCTGACTGAGTCAGTGTGGCAGTCATCTCGTGACCACGGCTGTGTGCAATCCAGTCGAGAAACCCAGCAGTGAGTACCTAAATACTCATTAAAATAGATCGCGCTTAGACCCGATAGCGTCCTTAAAATCGCTCACGCACACGCACACACGTGTAAACAACTCGCAGTACTGACGACGACTTGGAGCGGAACAGTCCATTAGACTCAGTTTAGTAGGACCACGCGCGACTAGCTCACACCATATCTGCCTTATTTTGGTTTGATCTAAGTCAAACACTCCGAACTGTAATTGTGACAGAGGCCTTTTAGTTCGAAACAAAAATAATAACTCACTTTGATGACCGTTTGGTGCATTGGTCCACAGGTCGGACTTCTAAAACCAAGGGTCGCGGGTTCGATCCTCGCATAGTACAAGCATAAGTCGTGTGCATGAACATGTGTGTTTGTACTGGTCTGGGTGTTTTCTATGTATAAATGTGTATTTATTTACAAAGAAGCATGTTTATCTCTTGTCTAGTACCCATAACACAAACCTCGTAGCTTAATTTGGGACTAGAGAATTGGTGTGATTGTTCTGAAATAAATATTTAAAAAAATATTTAAATATTTAACTCAAATTACATTTGTAAACTGTAATCTCTTTCCATGGCGGTAAAAGGCAAATTTAAAACTATAAAACTTCGATTGTGTTCGAATTTTTCGTGGAATAGTGCGGATCGGTCTTGCGCACGAAGTGTTTCGTATTTATAACAAAAAAATTATTAAAATTAAATCTACTTTTTAAAATAAATACATACCAAATATGTGGATGTCGAGCTATCAAGGTTTGTGAGACAGTGGGACGACGAAATCTTAGTAGTGATATGATATTGCTGTTACCCTTCTGTCACTACCAAAGATAATGGAAAGGCTTTCATTTTCATTTCCATCCTCTTTGATCGCTACATAGTATAAAACAAAGTCGCTTTCCGCGTCTGTCCTTATGTCTGTATGTGTGTATGCTTAGATCTTTAAAAGTACGGTTTCGATGTAGTTTTTGACGTGACAACGTCTTAAATTAGGTTGCGGCTCGGAGTCACCCATGAAAAAGTGTAACGCCCGGTAACGTAACGATGAGTCACCGAACGAGAGAGAGGCCTGCCGGACCGGCGAATGTCTTGCGTCTCTCTCCCACTCAAACATGATCGGTGTCACGTAAAATCTTCGCCCGTAAAACCGACTTTACAGGCAACCATTTTTTTTAGCTGATAGAATGATTCAAGACGAAGGTTTATATCAAAATAATAAAGAAAAAAGCGAAAACAGCGGGCAGGACAGCTTTTTTTCCACTAGTATATATATAAAACTCAAAAGTGACTGACTGGCTGAAATAGAGATCTATCAACGCACAGCCCAAACTACTTGAGTGAATTAGCTGAAATTTGGCATATAGGCAGATATTATGACGAAGGCATCCGCTAAGAAAAGGATTTTGATAAATTCTACCCCCAAGGGGATAAAATAGGGGATGAATGTTTGTATGAAACTGTGTATCGTCACGTAACGCAAACGTGTTACCTCAATATTGGCAAATTGTAAGTCCAAAAAATATTTTTGTTAAGCCAGCCGCTCAGATTATAAAGCCTTGACTTATGATCGCAACTCGGGCAAAGCACTGTTCTCTCATTTCATATTTATCGTAGGAAGCAATAAAGGCATATTACATTTCTCAATCAAAGGGAATTTTTGTTTTATTTATTTTACAGACATTGCACTCAATAAAAATGTAAAGATGAACGCAGCTCTCTATTGACAGAAAACCTTTATTGCCTGTACTTGTCGATTTTATTAAGTTTTATCGAACTACCTTCATTATGCCACACGGTTACATAATAGATGTGAATTCAGTAACTCTGTCATTGTTCACGTTTTAAATGAGATTTTTTCTAGATATAATACTTAAATGTAATACTGTGTTCTTTTATACATACCTAGGTAGTTATCATTACATAAAGCAAAGTCGCTACCCGCGTCGATCCCTATGTCTGTAATGTATGCTTAAATCTTTAAAAGTACTTAACGAATTTTGATACAGTTTTTTTTTAAATAGATAGATTCAAGGCGAAGGTTTATTTGTACAGTTACATGCATAATATACAAATTAGCGAACCGCGCAAAGCCGCTGGCGCGAAGCTAGTACAATGGCCAGCATATCAGGCTACCTATTTTTGTTGCAAAATCGCCCGTATCACAAGTGCATAAGATATCGCAATTTTTACCGTGACGTGCTGGCCATCTTATATAATGTTTCATCGCCTATACTACCTTTTAGGGATTATATTGTATTAAATCCCTTTGCAAATAAATATTTTTTTTAATTTCAATTTTAATTTTAAAAATTATACACTACTTTGTGTAACCAATGATGTTTTCAATTCAAAAAAAGTTTCTCAGAATCCATTCAGTGTTTACTTTTTAAACGTCATCATTTGGAGTGCGTTTGCTGAATTCACCTGCATTATGATTTTAATATCGTAAAGGAAACCAACCGTGAATAAGCTTTTGAGTGTAGAAGTAATAATGCATTGAAAAGCAACTACAATCGCTGTGAACAAGTAGAAAAGAGTTATACAGGGTGCAACGAAAGGGCGCATTGGGAGACACTAATGCATTCTGCCGATTAAGGATGCTATAGTACAGTCAGGGTAAAGACACTCTATACTGTGTCAAAATAACATCTGGAGCATTCTCCTTGTCCATCTGTTAAAATCGATCAACTTTGTTATTTCGATAAGGTACTAAAGTGCTTCTACATTTTTGTCGAGGCTTCTAACTTAAACCGATCCGATTTATTATATATCTATTTAGTTATCGTCCGATATATTTATTTTGTGTGCGTGTGTGTGTGTGTGTGTGTATATGTATGTCGCGGATTCAAACGGATTTGAATCCGCATGGACGTCGTTGCTGTCCGCCATCTTGTAAAAATAACAATCAGTGCGCACACCCGGCGCTGGCGCAGTCTCGGAAGCAAGTGAACGAACGAACTAACTTCCGACTTGACCAAACGCACTACTGACAGTTGACAGATGACAGATGACAGGTGACAGGTACAACTTCACTATGGACAAGATAGTGTTTCCACTCACTCGATGTTCCCATACTTACGGTTGGATATCGAATCGGGATCCGATATCTCAGTAGCGATACTCGATACCATTATTCCTAGTGAAATAAAGTGCTAGTTCTAACACGGCCATTCTGATAGCCAATGCGCTCTCGCATTGGAAGCCTCAATATGAACACCAGACAACACTCAGAAAAGCAGGCAAACTTTGTTTATTTTCAGCAGAGAAACTCCAAGTTGCACATACAACCAAACTTACCTCAGCAGATATCGTGTTACCAAGAAGCGTTAAACTTCCATTAGTCCACCTGATAACTTGATCCGTTAAAAATTACCTGTCTGTCAAACACCTTGACCAAGCAAAGCGTGAAGCTTTCAGCATCTTATCAAGAGCCACACAAATTCAAAATACCACAATAAGGCAAAGCGTTTGCTTTCAGCGTACCGCAAAGCGATTAAACTTTCAGCCCCACCTGTAGGTCAGTTCACACTCATACGTCGCGGTTGCGTAAAGCGTTTAGCCTTCAACGCCATCTAATTCTGCAAAGCGTTCAAAAGCTTTCAACGTCCTCTTATTCTGCAAAGCGTTCAAAAGCTTTCAACATCATCTAATTCTGCAAAGCGTTCAAAAGCTTTCAACATCATCTAATTCTGCAAAGCGTTCAAAAGCTTTCAACATCATCTAATTCTGCAAAGCGTTAAAAGCTTTCAACATCGATAACGATTCTGTACTTGTTATTTCGCAAAGCGTTTACAAGCTTTCAGCGTAGGTCAACCACGAGTTTAAACAAAAACAACATCAGTCGCAAAGCGTCAAGCTTTCAGCATCCAATAAAACAATGCAATAGTAAGTAGTAAGCATAGTTGCATTGTATTCAGTCATCATCAACAATACAATCAAAAATCACTTGATCCGCATTACAAACAACACAGAACGATTATATCCAATAAACTTGATCAAAATTATCTAAGTAAGAATACAGAAACAAAAGCAATAAATTCTTAGTCATCCTAAACAAAAAGCAATAGAATAATCACATTAAATAATCAATTATCTTTTTCACCAGGTTCTAAACTTTCAGATAATTCTGGTAAACTAGCTGGGTATTTGCGTAATCGTTCATGACACACATACTGGCTGCGTCCCCCAGATATTGGCTCAATCACATACCGCTCATTTTTACAAACTTTAATGATTTTACAAGGTTTTACGCTAAACTTTTCGCTTAACTTTTTAATTATACGCGGGTTTTTCCGAACTAACACTAGGTCACCTAACGCAAAAGGGTGGATAACGGCTTTGGAAGAATCATAGCGTAATTTGTCTTTAGCTGCCTGCTCGTCCATCCTATCTTTTGCCTCCTGTCGCATGTCTGACAAATCCTGGTCGTTTTGGATCTTAAGACCCGCTGTGAGAATATTTAATCTAGGTGGATTTTTGTTGATACCCATTAACAGCTCGAATGGGCTTTTGCCTGTACTTTTCGAGACTGTACAGTTTAGAACTAGTTGAACTTCGCCTAGCACAGATTTCCAAGATTTGTTTTCATGATTTTCGGCAACTGTGAAGCAGTTAGTTAGCACAGACATTATACGCTCGACCTGTCCGTTGGCCCGGCTGACACCACTGGCAATCTCGTGGTATTCGATGGACCACTCTGTACAAAGGTTTTGAAATTCTATACCAGTGAAAGAAGTGCCCTGATCGGAGATTATTCGCTTTGGCGTTCCAAATATGTGAACAAAATTACGTAAAGTTTCGCAGGCAGATCGCGAGGTAAGATCTTTAACAGCGGTTAAATAACAGAACTTCGTAAATGCGTCTACGATAACGATTACATATTCTTTTGAAATCCTTCCGCCGGTAAGTTTGCCACTAGTGTCTATATGAATGGTATGAAACGGCTCTGCAACTTTTTCAATAGGGTGCAAGGTAGATTGTATTTTGCCGGAAGGGTTTTTATTTATTTTACACGGTAGGCAGTGGTCAACATATGCCCTAACTGAGGAGGTCATATTAGGAAACCAGAAATGTTCTCTAAGTTTTGTCAATGTTTTGTCCCATCCGAGGTGTTTTAATTCGTCATGGTATCTCTGAATAACTTGCCAGCGGAAGTTCTTGGGAACAATGATTCTACTTAGTGTTTTGCCATTAATTTGGAAATTGCGATAAAGTAATTTATCTTTGTAGGTATACGAGGACCTAAGATTGGGATCAATAGTGTCATTTTCAATAGATTCGATAGTGCGATGAATATCGGGGTCTAATCTCTGCTCAGCCTGCAGCCATTCATCGTTCAAGCGCAAAACGTTAACCTGTTTGATATCAGCAGGGTTACGACTTAGATAATCCACGTGAGGAATCCTCTCTCCCTTTCGATATTCGATTTCAAAATCGAAAGTCTGCATGTACGCCCATTACCTATGTACGCGAGGCAAAAGCTCACGTTTATGACGCGACGCCTTAAGGGCGTTACAATCTGTAACGACCTTAAATTCACGCCCTAGCAAATAATGACGAAAATGCTTAAGAGCTTTAAACACCGCTAGAGTTTCGAGCTCATCGCTATGGTACCTGCTTTCTACGTCTGTCGTTCTCTGACTGAAATATTCAATGACTTTAAGCTGGTTATCGTCTTTTTGAAATAGAATCGCACCGTACCCGATCGAACTCGCATCAGTATGAAGTTCAATGGGCTTACTAGGGTCAAATATCGTCAAAACAGGCGCGGAAGTCAGGCACTCGATCACTGTAGCATGAGCCTTAGTATGCTCAGCGGTCCAATTCCATTTGGCGTCTTTTTTGGTCAGGGCGTATAGAGGGGTCATTACGGAAGAGAAATTAGGCACAAATTTCCTAAAGTATCCGGCGAGTCCATTGAATTGCCGCAGTTCTTTTACGCAAGTCGGTAGAGGGGCGTCGGCCAACGCTTTAATTTTATTGGGATTCGGTTTGATACTATTTCCGCCAACAACGTACCCTAAATACTCGACTGAAGACTTCAAAAAGGTGCATTTTTTCCAATTCAATGTGAACCCGGCATCTGTCAGCGCACTTAACACCTGCTCTAGATTTTGAAACGCTTCCTCTTTTGTTTTCGCAAAAACGAGGACATCGTCCATATAGACCAGTGCAATTTTGTCTTTGAGGCCTTTTAACGCTTTATTTATGGCCCTTTGGTAAACAGAGGGAGCGTTACAAAGTCCGAAAGGCATTTTTAGGTATTCCCACACCCCATCAGGTGTAGTAAACGCGGTTTTCTCGATATCGCTCTGGGATTCCATCAAAATTTGATGGAACCCAGACGCCATATCTAAACTTGAAAAGTAGCATGCCTGTCCGAGGGCATCAATTTGTTCCGATTTGAGGGGTAAGGGGTAACTATCACGCACGGTATTCGAGTTGAGTTCCCTGTAGTCGACGCAAAGACGGTCAGATCCGTCCTTTTTCTTTACGAGCAAAGCAGGACTAGAAAAGGGGGATGAACTTTCACGTATGATGCCCTTCCTTTCTAAATCGGCTATAATTTCCCGCATCACAGTTCTTTCAGAGGGAGCTAATCGATATGGATGCCGCTGCACGATTTTGTCGGGATTTTTGAGCTTAATTTGCATGGTACCGGTAGTGACAGTTGATTTCGAATTCCCGCTAGCAAAATTGTTTTTATGTTTTTCCAATAAAGACCTAAGTCTATCAATATCACACCTGTCAACTAAATCAGTGTTTATTTTGTCAAACTCCGAAACCTCTTTTTGAGATTCGCAAACATGGACACTGAGGTCGCGACTAATCTTAGCGCCGTCACTATTTAGCGTAAATACCAATCCGGGAGTTCTAAATAACTCTCTACCAAGAATAACATCATATGACAGTAAATGTGAATCAACAATGAGAAATGTAACTTCAGTATGAAAACCGTCAAATTCAACATGTGTGGTCATCTTTCGAAACGAATAACATGGTACCGAGCCAATACCTGTGAGGCGAGTAAAGGAGATTTCTTTCCTATCCGGTAAACTATCAGCTATTTCTTTCTTGATTAGTGAGCACTCTGAACCACTGTCAATCAAAGCTTGAAGGTTGAAACCACCTACGCGCATTTCAATTAATGAATCATTAGAGTGTGAACAAACGTTAACAGATTTCGCTTGCAATTTAGGGTCTTTGAAAATCTTTGACTTTTCATCACGTTGCTTTGTAAAACAAGTTGATTCGGAATGCCCAGGCTTATGACAATAAGAGCACGGAACAGGTTTATCTAAAGATTTATCAGCTGACACAGAGGGACGGGTGTTGCTTTCCGTTTTATTACTGTTACGTAAAAATGCGCAATGTCGTTTCAAATGACCTATTTTATTGCAGTAATGACAACGTCGGTCATTAGATCTTTCGTTTAGCTTAGGGCGTTTTGAATGAAAAGGGTCAGAATCACTTCTTGTCCTATCAAAAGTTCGCTTAAGATTTTTGATATTAGGATACGTACTCAAGTGCCGATCAAGTGCAACAAAATCTTTAGGGGTGTTCTTAAGTAACTCAGAACGTACCTGATTGTCAGTAATGCCAGAGATTACTACCTCAATCTTGTTGGATTCCGCCCAGCCGGTTTCCAGACGGTCGATCAGCGCCAACTTGTTGCTCGAATACTCGATGTACGTCGTCGCCTGGTCACTCTTGTACTCCACCATGTCTCGATACAGATCGTGGAACCTCTTCGTCGCTGCAAACTGCCGAGTAAGTCGTTCCTTCAGTTCATCCCAAGTCGTGCACAAAGGATAAGAACGCGCAGCCCACTTCTTGGCACGTCCTTGCAGGTGCGTAAACACGGCGTTTCTGGTTTCATAATCCGTCCAGGAGTTGTTTATTTTATGGTGTTCAATTTCCTCACACCACTGAGCTGCGGTAAACTGGCAGTCATCCGGATCAAATGGCGGCAGATAAATCTCGCTTGCCTTAAGCTTCCTCGGCTCGGTGACGTTCGGAATAGGCTTTTGATTCGAGCTCTGAAAGCCTGCGATCATATTCTGGAAAAATGTTGCCCATGTTTCAGGTGTAGGCGCAACATTTGCCATCGGTGGTCTTGAAGTATGATTTTCTGGAGGATGGTAGTCCGGCGTGAAATATTCTTGATTTTGTGTAGCTGGTATCGTAGTAGACTCGTAGGATGTGTGTGGAAGCGATCCCACCGCTGCTGTCGCGGATTCAAACGGATTTGAATCCGCATGGACGTCGTTGCTGTCCGCCATCTTGTAAAAATAACAATCAGTGCGCACACCCGGCGCTGGCGCAGTCTCGGAAGCAAGTGAACGAACTGTTACATCCTTTCAATGTTAACAAAAATGCCGAAGAACAATGTCTGGTGCTGAACCAGCACTTTTACCCAGGAGGCCGGCTCGCCCGCTTCACGGGCTCGCGGCACAGTCAGTCGATTCCAATCCTCCGCGCGTGACGGTTGCCACTTAAACTATTAATTCCAGTGTTTCATTTAATTTCCTAGGTTTAATTAATTAAGTTTTTTTAAAACCTAAACCATCGGGTCAGTTATAACATTGGTGGCAGCGTAAAGGGATTTAAAAAATATTCCCCGGTTCGTCTCCGTCCTTTCGCATTGTGCCGTGTGAAAAGTGACGTTTTACCGCAAAAACACAAAAGTGCTCAGTGAAGTTCATACTGTAAAACAGTACCAAAACTTTTTATACTTACCATATCCTCGTGTGTGACCGTCACCGCTCTCTGTATCCTGCTATATCGGAATTAGACTCTTCACTTACCTGCTATCTCCGCTGTATCCTGCTATCTCCGCTGTATTCTGGTGTCTCCGCTGAATCCTGTGGACACCGTGTACCGTATCCTGAAAGGAAAATCTCCGCATCCTACAAACACCGCTGCATCCAGCCAACCCTGCGAGAACATCGATCTGCAAACAACAACCGACGCAAAGCTTCGAGTCCCGCCAAGTTCATCTTATCGCAGGAATGCGATCACTTCCCGTCGCCGCCGCGCTCGCCGTCTACGCAACATTGTCGCTGTGAGTCTGGCCATTCATTCAATCATAATAGTTACAAACAATTCTTTATAGTGCAACATTGTTGTGAATTACTATTCATTAAGTCGTTGTTAGGTTCCTACGAATATTTCTTGTTCTATTTTTAGCCACTTGATTAACTTAATACATTATACGTTTTATTTATACAACACGATGTCCGAATCCAAGGCGCCCAAAGAACAATTACAAATTCCCGTTGATGTCGAGCTCCCAATGTCGGAAGACGAGAGAGCCCCTAGCCCGGTGGTCGACGTTGAAAAGAAAAAAGGAAAAAAGACTCCTACTAGCTCAATTGCAAACTCATCAAACCTCGATCTAAACATTCTTTTGAAATTCATAAAACCTTACGATGGAAGCAGGGAAACACTTAACTCCTTTATTATAAATTGCAATAACGCTTATAACTTAGCATCCGAAGTACAAAAGCACATAATATTTAAATACATTATATGTCAACTACAAGGCAAGGCGGAAGTCGCGTGCTCCATAAAAGAGTTTAACAATTGGGAACAATTGAAAGAATTTCTAAAAACTCAATTTAGTGAAAGGAAACATTACTCCCATCTCCTCACTGACTTACAGGAATGCAAGCAAGGGCAAAACGAAAACGTAAGCCAGTACTCCCTACGGGTTGAAACCTGTCTATCACAAATCCTAACTGAAATATCTATGTCAAATACCAAAATTAGGGAACTTCCAGGCAGAACAGCTGCTATGGAGGACCTTGCCCTACACCACTACCTAATGGGACTGCACCCGAGAATCTCAAACATTGTCAGGTGCAGGTCCCCTAAAACACTCAACGAAGCCGTCAACCTCGCCATCTCGGAAGAGAGAATACAACAGACGCTCTATAGAAAACCTTTGCCAGATCAATTCAAAAACCCTAACAATCGTTTTTCACGTCCAAAACCCAACTCCAATTTACCTCAAGGGTCTAATCAACCAACCCAGCCGTCTAACCCTGCTTATCCTGGATTAGTATGCAGATATTGTAAAAACCCCGGCCATAATATCGAGAATTGTAGAAAACGCGAATATAATAACAGAATCCGTAATCAGGGACCTCGTCCCGCTCCCAATCCAAACTTCCAATTCCGCAAGGTCAACTATACCCAAGAAGACGAAGGTCATGACGAAATCGACACCTACGAAGATTTAAACGCCTAATGGGCTCGCGGCGGTGTCCCGCGAGTCCAAAGCCTCGTTACACTCTGACCTCTAAATCAAAGACACCCACTGTATCTCAATCCACTGTATCGAGTTCAAAGCCTCGTTCCACTTTGACTCATAAATCAAAGGAACCCACTGTATCCGCCGCAAAGGCACTCGCTGTATCTGCCGCAAAGGCACCCACTGTATCCGCCGCAAAGGCACTCGCTGTATCTGCCGCAAAGGCATCCACTGTATCCGCCGCAAAGGCACCCACTGTATCCGCCGCAAAGGCACTCGCTGTATCCGCCGCAAGGGCATCCACTGTATCCGCCGTAAAGGCATCCACTGTATCCGCCGCAAAGGCATCCGCTGTATCCGCCGCAAGGGCATCCACTGTATCCGCCGAAAAGGCACTCGCTGTATCTGCCGCAAAGGCATCCACTGTATCCGCCGCAAAAGCATCCGCTGTATCCGCCGCAAGGGCATTCGCTGTATCCGCCGCAAAGGCATCCACTGTATCCGCCGCAAGGGCATCCACTGTATCCGCCGCAAAGGCATCCGCTGCATCCGCCGCAAAGGCATCCGCTGTATCCGCCGCAAGGGCATCCACTGTATCTACATCCACTGAATCCAGACTCCCTACACAAGTGAAGGAAACACAAATATTCGAAATATCATTCGACCCGTCAAAAAAGTCATTACCACATGTCGTGATCAACACTGCATCATCCGACTTACCTCTATCTCTTCTAATCGACACAGGCTCTTCAATCAGTTTGCTAAAAAAATCAGTTATAAAGCGCCACACCCCATTAAATAAGGAAATACTTAAATTAAAGGGATTTAACTCCACAGATGACTCTGTCCCCACACTGGGTTCCTTAGAATTGATAATGTATCCAAATGATTCAAATAACTCGATTAAACACAAATTTCACGTAGTAGGAGACATAGATTTTCCCTACGACGGCATTGTTGGTAATGACCTCCTAAACAAGCTACATGGCAGCATCAATTTCACGAAAGAATTACTAAAAATCGGCAAATACGATCTAAAATTATTTTTCACTGATCCCTATTTCATTATTCCAGCTCGCACGGAAAAAGTAATAGAGTGTTCCGTTGCCAACCCAGATTTACAACAAGGTCTTATCCTAGATCAAAGTCCGTCTGAAAACCTCTTAATAGCAAATTGCCTTGTACAAGTAAAAGGAAACAAAAGGGTTAACATTACAGTAGCAAATACCTCCGAATCCTCACTTACCCTGAAAACAAACTTAAATCTAGAACTTACCCCTGTGACTGTATTATTTCCAACCGCCGAATCCAACTCGTACCCTGTAAACCACATCAATCATTCAAATTCTGCTGAAAGAACGCAACAAGTCCTAAACATGCTAAGGATAGACCACTTGAACAAAGAAGAAGCTGACGCTCTTCTACAACTCTGCTCTGATTACTCTGACATCTTCCATCTTCCAAATGAAAAACTCACATTTACCAATGCTCTGAAACACGACATTAAGACCACGTCCGAGGTTCCTATTCATACCAAATCCTATAGATTCCCCGAAATCCATAAAAAGGAAGTAGAAAAACAAATAAACCAAATGCTCGAGCAAGAGATTATAGAACCCTCAGTGTCCCCATGGTCCTCTCCTATTTGGGTAGTACCAAAGAAACTTGATGCGTCAGGTGTGCAAAAATGGCGCATCGTAATTGACTACAGAAAGTTAAACGATGTCACAATAGGTGACACATATCCCATTCCTCAAATCACCGAAATTCTAGATCAACTTGGAAACAGTAAATATTTCTCTACCCTGGACCTAGCATCCGGGTTTCACCAAATCCTCGTTAATGACCCTGAGAAAACCGCTTTCAATGTGCCTCAAGGCCACTTCCAATTCACTCGCATGCCCTTCGGGCTGAAAAATGCACCTTCTACATTCCAACGCCTGATGAATACTGCTCTATCTGGGCTACAAGGCCTTCGCTGTTTCGTATATCTCGACGATATCGTCTCGTATTCATATGACCTACTATCCTCAATCAAGAATCTAGCCGAAATATTCCAAAGACTTAGAGAATTTAATCTAAAACTTCAACCAGAAAAGTGCGAATTTCTAAGGCGTGAAGTCGCCTACCTCGGTCATATAATCTCAACCGAGGGAGTCAAACCCAATCCGGATAAAATAAAAGCCGTGACTGAATTTCCAACTCCATGCTCTCCTAAAGACATTAAGTCATTCCTCGGACTCGTTTCCTACTATCGCCGATTCATTCCAGATTTTTCTAAAATTGCCAAACCCCTTACAGCATTATTGAAAAAAGATACCCCTTTCAATTGGGAAAATCAACAACAAGTAGCCTTTGACACATTAAAACAAAAACTTACCACTGCCCCAGTTCTCTGCTACCCTGACTTTTCACAACCTTTTATTCTCACATCCGATGCTTCTAATCATGCTATAGGCGCCGTTCTATCCCAGGGTCCTGTCGGAAGGAATCGACCTGTTGCATACGCTTCTCGCACTCTAAACAAGAGCGAAACCAACTACAGCACCACTGAAAAGGAACTTCTAGCGATTATTTTCGGATGCAAAACATTTCGACCGTACTTATACGGAAGGAAATTCCAAATCGTCACAGACCACAGGCCTCTCAAATGGCTTTTTAACCATAAAGATCCCAGTAGCAAGATGCAACGCTGGCGCCTCAAACTCGAAGAATACGAATACGAAATAATTTACCGTAAGGGCAGACTAAATTCCGCGGCTGACGCCCTCTCTCGTCATCCAGTCAATCCAATAATGCCTAAAAATCCTCCTAAACAATCTGCTAGTTCCGACCCTCCTAGTCCAAACGAATCACTCCCTGCTAATAACGGATATAGTCTACCTTTCAGTCCGCTTACATTAGAAGATTTAGATATCCAACTCCCCACCGTCTCTGACAACGACGGCGATAGTATGCCCGCTATCGACTTGCTGGATGACGAAAACGAAATCCAATTTCCGCATAGTCCTGTAAATACCAACCCAAAGGAGTCTGCCAATCCCACTGATTCTTCTGATCTTACTAAATCCACTGCAATACCTGTAAAGCCAACTCCCTCTGACGTCGCTGATATCTTGCCAAATCAAAGCCCTGAAACAGAAAGAAACTCACCTCTACGAACTCCTTCGCTAGACTCCGTCGTATTAATGCCTGATACTCCAGAAAGGATCCGTCAAAGATCCGCATCACCACCTTCGCAATTCACCGATCCTGAAAATCAAAAACAAAGCTCCACTGAATCTTCTATTCCTAATCCTGAAATACAAGGAATCTTACCTGCTCCACTGGATCCCGTCGTGCCGAATCCTGAAACATCCCAAGACTCCGACATATCGCCTCAACCTTCAACATCAAAGGGTATCCCTCGCAACGATGACTATTCCAAATTCCTTAAAGATATAAATAACAAAAGCAAAAACTTCAATACCAGAGTCCTCGAACACAATAAATCCCTCCTAAAAACACATTGCAAAACCCTCATCATTCCTACATCCATGGATCTAGACGACTCTAATTCATACGTCTCAGAATTACTCGAAAAACTTACTAATCCAGATGAAATACGACTAAAAGAAAAAGAACTATTCTCATTCGACAAACTCCCAGATATCGACAACAAATCCATTTATTTGATCTACACTAAAGTTCACCATTTCGATGATTGCAGTTACCCTGAAATCTATCAAACCTTGAGAACTATCAAAAACCGCATACTAGCCTCCGCAAGCGACGTTAGCGAAGTCGCCATATCCGATTTTAAGAACCAATTCGAAAAACACTCGTTTGCCAAAATATACAACATCTTAGTTTATCTATTCCACGATACCAATATAGTAGTAAACATTTACCATAACAACATCATGTATCCGAGTCTTAGCGAAATAAAGAAAATATTAAAAGAAAATCACGACCTCCCGATTGCTGGCCACTTAGGTTGTAATCGGATGCTCAGTAGAATCCAAGAACGATATTACTGGAAGGGTATGAAAGCCGACGTCGAATCTTATATAAAAAACTGTTCACTCTGCCAATCGAATAAAGCTCTCAGGAAAACTAACAAGGCTCCGATGCAGATAACTACCACTTCTACCAGCCCATTCCAAAGGATAGCTTTGGACATCGTAGGTCCACTTCCTGAATCCGGTCCAGCCAAATTAAAATACATCCTTACAATTCAAGATGACCTCACTAAATTCTCCGTCGCATATCCTCTTCGTAGCGTAACGTCAGAAGAAACGACGGATTGCTTAGTTCATTTTATCTCCCTATTCGGGATTCCAAAATCCATACTCACTGACCAAGGCACCAACTTCACCGCCGATCTCTTTAAAAAGACGTGCGACTTTCTAAAAATTAAGCAGATATGGTCCACTCCATACCACCCTCAGACTCAAGGGGCTTTAGAACGAAGCCATTCAACCCTTAAAGAGTACTTAAAATCCTATGTCAACGAGAACCAAGACGACTGGCCTCGTTATGTCTACACTGCCGTTCTAGCCTACAATTCCGCAGTCCACTGCACTACTAACTTCACTCCGTATGAACTCTTATTCGGGCACAAAGCTTTTATCCCTGATTCCATCTACAGCCAAGACCTCACCACATATCCCGACTACGTTCGCATGCTCCAACACCGCTTAAAGCTATCTTGGGAACGGGCAGTCGAAAACATACAACATTCCAAGGAGAAATCAAAAGCTTATTACGACCAAAGGACCCGTCCGGTCCGATATAAAGTAGGCGATTACGTATATTTAAAAAATCATTTAAGATTACGAAAGGCCCTTTCACCCGTATGGAAAGGGCCCTACAAAGTAATAAGCATCCACGGGAACAACACACTGACTCTTCTTATAAACAGACGCCACGTTAAACATCATTATGATGAAGTAAAATTAGCCGGTGTTTTTCCAAGTTCCCCTTAGGTTAGTTTAGTAGTATAAGTATTAGTAGTGTCAGTATTAGTTAGTATCATTGTTGGTTAATATTAGTATTAGATAGCTTAGTAAAATAATAGGATTAAATTTATTAACCATCACTTCCATTAAACTCTTTTATTTACAGTGCGTCGACTTCCACAACGCCAAGGTACATAAAACCGGTACCTTCAAGCTCCGGTATTTATTTCGATTATATCGGAAAAGCTAAAATCACTAACGGACATTTAAGCATATTGATCCCTGTGGACATCTCCTACGTAAGACCACACATACGAAATGTTAATTTAGTAATAGACAAAATTAAATATATCTGTAAACAGATAAAGCATTTGGATAACTCCGAATGCCAAAATGTTTTGCAACCCTTTTCTGTACGTTTTAAAGACATCATAAAGGAATACTCCTCCATTACCCACTTAATAGACAGTAGAGCCAAGCGCAATGCGTGGATTGGCGGAATAGGATCGGTAATGAAACAAATCTTTGGCACCTTGGACGAAGATGACGCTATCAAATATGACACCGCTATTGAACATGTACAGAACAACGAAAAGAGGTTGTCCTCCTTAATGAAGGAACACATTTTGGTAACCGTTTCTAGTTTAGCGAAATTTAACGAAACTTTTAATAAAATTAGAATTAACGAAGCCAACCTCAACATAGCTGTCAACGAGCTCTCCTCTAAAATCAGGAACATTACCGATACAACAAATAATCTTTCAATAAACTCCGAAATTAATTCAATATTCACCAACTTAGAATCATCTCTACTCACACTCTCCTTTCAAATAGAGGATATCACTAGTTCTATATTATTTAGCAGTGTTAATGTCCTACATCCATCGGTCATAACCCCACAACAGTTATACACAGAGCTTGCTGATAACTATAGGCACTTACCCAATAATTTTGAGTTAGCAGTAGATCTAGATATAAATTTAATCCATATTATTATAAGTATTAGTAAGTTAGTGAGTTATTATATTAATGAAAAAATAATGTTTGTATTACAAATACCATTAGTAAACCCTCGTCAGTTTTATATGTATAATAATATTCCATTGCCCATTCCACATAATGCGACAAGGCCAGACTCATTCAGCGCAATAGTGCCCAGGCACAAGTACATAATTATTACTAAAGACAAACTGCATTACGGTACCCTGGATTCCCTGGAAAACTGCAAAACCACCATTCCCCAAAATTACGTGTGTAATATAGTGAAAGTGCTCCCAACCAGTGAAAACCCCTGTTGTGAAAGTGAACTCTTATCAAAGGTCATAACAGAGATCCCCTCACAGTGTAAAACCGAATTTATCCGCGGAAACTTAGACATTTGGAAACCGCTCTTAAATAACAAATGGATATTCGTCCAAACTACACTAAGCAAATTATCAATAGACTGTCTAAATTCTGAATTATTCGAAACCAATGTAATAGGCACAGGAATAGTCGAAATTCCTATAAACTGTAAAGCGTTTTCTAGAGATACAGAGTTATTGCCTAATTATAATGTAGCTAACATAAGTTTACCTGTAATTAATTTAGATTTTAACCTTATAAATGATAAATGTTGTAACCTTATAAAATTTGACAAAATGTCCAATAATGTACCCAGTGTAGATTTAAAGGATCTAGATTTAAATCAAATAGATTTTACAAAAATAATTAATAACAGAATTGTCAAAAATCTAGACAAAATTATTCAAGAGCCACACATCGTGAAATATGGGGCTCATTACTCCACTCTCACTATGTTTGTAATACTCATTATTGTTATCATTATATTTTGTAAGTTTTATAAGAAATTATTAAAGCCTGGCAACATTCACGATGCTGAAAAGATTGAACAAATCGAACTCCCGATTACTAGTCTCAAAAATGAAAACAAAGACACACGCACTGACACAAAACAAGTAACTACCGAAGTTGCAGAAAGCTTCCCTAAAATCCGTAGAAACCTGTAAAATTAAATACTTACCTTCATCCATAAACTTAGAAGATTAAACCCCTAAGTTTAGTCTCAATGAGGGGAGGTGTTACATCCTTTCAATGTTAACAAAAATGCCGAAGAACAATGTCTGGTGCTGAACCAGCACTTTTACCCAGGAGGCCGGCTCGCCCGCTTCACGGGCTCGCGGCACAGTCAGTCGATTCCAATCCTCCGCGCGTGACGGTTGCCACTTAAACTATTAATTCCAGTGTTTCATTTAATTTCCTAGGTTTAATTAATTAAGTTTTTTTAAAACCTAAACCATCGGGTCAGTTATAACAGAACGAACTAACTTCCGACTTGACCAAACGCACTACTGACAGTTGACAGATGACAGGTGACAGGTACAACTTCACTATGGACAAGATAGTGTTTCCACTCACTCGATGTTCCCATACTTACGGTTGGATATCGAATCGGGATCCGATATCTCAGTAGCGATACTCGATACCATTATTCCTAGTGAAATAAAGTGCTAGTTCTAACATGTATGTGCGCGTGCGTGCGATTTTCCTTCTTTTTAAAGGGGTATGTGGAACTGACTGTTTGCATGAATATTTCTGAACACCCAGCTGATCACATAAAATTGCAACTTCGAATGCCGATATATTTTGACTTCTTTATACGTGAATAATATGGGTACTTTAAGGTCATTACAAACATAGAATACATTCATCTAGGCGTCCAACGTACGTATGATATTATCATTTTGGACGCCTAGATGAATCTGGCGCTGACTGTACACAAAATCTGCAAATAGAGTACTAAGAACTAAATTTAGCCATCATAATCATCAAATTTAAGAGCTATGCTCTTGTCGGTGGAGTTTTTTCCATGTTGGTCTATTCAATGCCATTTCTTTGACTTCCTGATATGACACGACACCTAATTTTTCTTTTATCTGATCCATGTATGATCTTCTAGGTCTTCCTCTCTTCCTTTTCCCTTCTATTTTTCCTTCAATTATCGTTCTTATAAGGTCGTCGTGTCTTATCAGGTGTCCTAACATCTTTCCTCTCCTATTTTCAATGGTCTTTAGGATTTCCCTCTTTTCTCCCACGATGTTCAAAACTTCTTCATTAGTCTTTTTATCCATTCCTTTCCATTCTCCGCCAACACCACATTTCAAACACCTCTATTCTTTCTCTGTCACGTTGGGTCATTATCCACGCTTCGCTGCCGTACAACGCAATGCTCCATATGTACACCTTTATCAGCCGTTTACGGACCTGCCTGGATATTCGCGGTGTTGGCGGAGAATGGAAAGGATTAGTTGGACGGAAAAAAAGACTAAACTTAGCCAGAAGTACATTAATAAAATGTCTATCCATTGTTTAAGTGACAATTCAGCAGTCACTAAATGGTTGCAATGGCAGCAATAAAATAGTTGCTTAAATCTGTACTGATCAGTGATCCTAATAGTAGTAGTCGCTGACCAATAAATCCTTTTTGAAGGATAAGTGTACGAGCAAAACGTAGTTGGCTTAGAAATATTAGTTTGTCTTTTTTTTAATTACCTAGTTAATAGTATTGTAATGAAATGGTGAGGAATAAAAAAAATATTATTATTTTTATTAATAATAATAATAATTTATTTCAGTAACATGGAACGTACAGTATATAAACAATGACCGAAGACACCTTTTAAACAAATAAGATGCCTGTATTAGGTGTCTTCGCCCTTCCATAGCGTTTAAGTTATAAATACTAAATTACAAATTTTCCTTAAGTACGATTAGGTAATTCAGACTGCTGAGTGTGTGTGTGTGTATGTGTGTGTGTGTGTGTGTGTTAACCTGTAAATGTTTGTGAATTTATCCTATGTCTTTCAGAAAGTTCTCTGTGTCCTCATTACTTAAAGACATTAGAAAGTTCGTAACAGTTTTTCTACAATCATACAGCGTTTTACTGTGTATCTCTACAATTTTGTTTAATTTATTATAAATGTTTGTAGACCGACTTTTAAATTGCTTTCTAGCAAAGGTGGTTTTAACTGTAATAACTGGGACAACATTTTTGCATCTCCTTGCTCTATTAACGCAGGTATGGTCGTAGGGGGTGGCTTTGTGTTGACTTAGTATGACGCTGACCTAAATAAAGCAACCTTCAATAAGGACCGCTGCGCACGTTCCACCTCCAGCATTTTTGATTTGTCTGCTCCACCCCAGATCGAAATGCAGTAGGTCATGACTGATTGAGCAAGTGAGAAATATATTTCTTTAAGGATATTTCTCGAGGATACACGGACAACCATCCACCCTCCCGGCACGACATGTCTCAAGGTTTTAAAAATCCAGATCAGTTTTCTGATTCTAGCTGAGACAAGCTGTATATGTGCGTGCCAGGAAAGCCTCTGGTCAATCATAACTCCCAGGTATTTAGTGTTCTTTATTATGATCAGTTATAATAATAATAGTCCTCCTGGCCGATTTCGACAACGGCGGCCAATCTCAACAGAGATTAGCCAACTGCGCAGGAGATATTATAGTGCACAAGTGTGAGCGCAATACACAGGTGCACTCACTGTTCCATCACTCTCAAAGTTCGGTGAGACGGCAGTCCGACATGACCGGAGCGACATCAGGCGCAGGACCAACGGCATAACGAGCTTTCCGAGGCACGGGGGTGTAAGTAACACCGCCAACTTCCCGACTCCGAGCTGTTTTTGAGAAATTCATGACAGAAAATCTCAGAAACAATTTTGGCTCGACCTGGGATTATTATTATCAGTTATTTTGAAATGGTCAGATTATATTCTCGTTTTGGAATCTCTAGTTTGAAATATCATTTGTGAAGTGCCCTAAATGCTTGTTTATCGGTTGTTTTACTTACTTGTTTAGAAGGGCTCATCGCTACGTGATTTTACAGAATATTCAACACTTAAATACTAATGCTTCTAACTAGGACGGATGTGATAAGCAATTTACTTGACAGTTCCGTGGAATGTTTTGTAGAATGATGAATATTTGGTTGCATTCATTAATCCTTTGACAATGCTACGCAGTTACAAGGCTAGCGTGAATTTTAATTACGGTCACGTCAGTGCGCTCGTGTTCGTTATCACTGTATTGTTTTTCTGGACAACCTACTCATACCGATGGACAACCCCCTACACCGGGGACCCAGACATGTTGTACCGACTTAAGCGATTCCATAACGGTTTATGCTAACGGTTCGCGATTGAGGAATTCCTATTAAATTTATAAGTTGACAGTATTTTTTGACAACATACAACATAAATACCATACAATATAAATTGACAATTAACGTATTTTTTTTCTTTATGGCTTTGTAAAACGTAGCCATTATCAAACAACTAACGTTATTGTGTTAGAGTCATCAAAAGTTCTTGATCTTGTGACGTTTTCGTTTATCGTCATGAAATCGCCAAGTCAAATGATCCTTGTCTAAGTTCAGTATTCGATTCAAATGATACAAGCCCGGTAATTTTATTATTTGGCCTTCGGCCTTTTCAACCGTGATCCGCGAAGGGCGTGTGATTCTGAGAATTCATTACAGACAATCTGAAATACCATTCTGGAAAATTGACGAGAGAGAAAATAAAGGGCAGATTCTACAAAACAACATTTAATGAACTTTTGTACCTACCTTTGCAAAACTTTCATAGAACTAGCTTGTCGGCTAGATAATCAGAAATTGGACGTCTTATGGTTTCGCCACTATACCGTCTGGTTGAATTCTCATATAAAGTCAGTAAAAGTTCTGAATCGTGTTGGAATTGAAAGTCTTCTACCTCGTACATACATAAAGAAAGGATTAAGATGTCAGATCTCTTTAAAGAATACCATGCCTGTCGTAGAGAACAAATTAAAGTTATCAATTCAGAATGTTTGCGTAATAGTTTTAGCGTAACTCGGAGAGTAGTCTTTTATCAAACCAAAAAAAAAGCGGAGAATAAACCGAGACTAACGGATCTGCTCTACTCCTAGTTGTCAGTACTACTTGTTTGAAAAGCGCGTGTGCGTGCATTTTTAAGTTGTTTGTAAGGCCGTATGTAGGTGTCTACATGTGTTTCTACCGACGTGGGGTCCTGGGCTCTATAACGATCTGAGATGTATTTTTTTTAATTGAGTGGGTCATAGAATATAACCACACACACACACATACACACACAAACTTACCTTTACAAGTATTACCTTTATAATTTTGATATAACGTTTCTTACTGTTGTTCTGGTTACAAATGTATTTGGCACTATGACTCACAAGTTAAATTAATTATGTTACAATGTGTAAGAGTTGGCGTCTGTCTTACAGTTTCTTTGTAAACTAGCATTGACGTCAATAATCCCCATGTTAAAATTGAGTCCTTTAAATATAGTTATGTATGTCATATCTGTTAAGATAACACGTATACTGTTAAGAACAAATAAATAAAGTTATTATTATAAGCACTAACTTTATAACAATGTAGTGTATAAAGCAGTCTGGACATAAAACAATGAAACCCCTTACCAACAAAGAATGTAAACGTTAACTAAGTATGACACGTATTTTGCACGTTCTCACCCGACGTCTTTCAATGCGTCCACACTGAATGCACGGTAACTGGGTCCTAGGCGGGCGCACGCGACGCTAGACCGCGACTCGTGACGTCACGCAACTCACTTTTGAAGGTAGCTTTCAACGTGACGTGACGTCACTAGCGAGGTCGCTAGGAACTGACTGACACCTTTAAACGCAAAGACGTGTTTCATAGGTATGATATTTACGCGCCCCGCCGCCACGGAATGGCCCCACACTATTCGTAATATAGTATACATAGTCCTCCTGGCCGATTTCGACCACGGCGGCCAATCTCAACAGAGATCAACCAACTACGCAGGAGATATTATAGTGCACAAGTGTGAGCGCAATACACAGGTGCACTCACTGTTCCATCACTCTCAAAGTTCGGTAAGACGGCAATTCGACATGACCAGAGTGAGATCAGGCGCAGGACCCACGGCTTTTCAAGGCACAGGGGTATAACACCGCCAACTTCCCGAGCTTCTCCGAGCTGCTTTTGAGAAATTCATGACAGAAAATCTCAGAAACAATTTTTGGCTCGACCTGGGATTTGAACCCAGGACCTTTCGGATGTAAGGCAGAAACTTTATCACTACACCAACGAGGCAGGCAATATGAAATATGAGTGATAGTGAATTCGTGAACAGAGCCGCACCGAGACAGACCTTGTATTAATCTCCGAGCCCGGTCTTGCGCTAGTCAGGATTACGACTGCTGCAACCAAACAATAGACTGTATTCCGTGAAACTGGAAATCTCATACAAACTGTGCTCTCTGAATATCGGGAAGTAGGTACCTAGTCCCTTTGGGTCTTATGTACCGATTAGTTAACCGATTCATTGCGATGTCTTATTTTAAAATACATACATATTCAACTACCTACATCACATACTTTGATCTGACTCCGTGGTAAGTAACTTGAGTCAAGTGCTTAATAAGTGTTACAGATATCAGAACCAACAGTGGTATTACAAAAACACAAAAATAAATACCAAATAACACCCAGACCAGTACACACATATATACGTAACATTTTCTTGCACACAAATGTTTAAACAATGCGGGGATCGAACCTGCGAACTCTTGATTAATAGTCAACTTCTTGATTATTACACCAAAGTAGTTGTTTAAATCTTTAACGGCGCTGAACTAAAAAGATTTAACACACCTGGCGTGCTCAGTGCCATACAACGAAAAGAAAAAACAATTTTGTATGTTTTAAAGCCAGTATTATAACAATAACTTATCAGTCATTTGAACGAACTCAAATTCAAAAGTAATCAGTGCGACAATGTTTCTAAATATGCCCCTTTACAAACAACAAACGTTTTATTGCAGGTGAAGCACTGACTTTAGCACTGCGATCGATACAGCCAGTCTGCGTTGTCCTTGCATTTTCTAGATATTTCCATAAGGGTATTCTACAGATTGATAATAATGGCGTTGTGACAAGCGTAGCGACCTTGTACAGAAAACATGTGCATTTTTTTTTTAAATCGGAATTAAGGCTTAGTAATATTTTTAAAGATGCCTTGATAATTTTTTTTTTCAAATTGAAGTATGGTGATTCCTAATGGCGTTTACATTTACGAATTATTTCGATAGACCTAGTATAAATAACACGGTTTTCTTTCTCTTCCGAAATTCTAAGCCATTTTTAACCGCCGATGGAAAAAAGGAGTGTTATAAGTTTGATCCTTATTCAGTTTGTGTGTGCCTGTCTGTGGCATCGTAGCTCCCGAATGGATGAACCGATCACAGTGCGGTTTTTTTTTGTTCGACAGATAATTTAATCACGGTGGGTTGACAGCTATGACTGGTCGATATTCGTCCGGCCGTTGGAGTTGACCAGCTGTTTTCCCGGATCATGTCGAGGATTTTTAAATCATATTTATAATAATAATAATTTATTCATAACCTCCATAAATACAGATTACAGGATTACACATTTTTCTTGGGTGTGTACAGGGTTAATTTAATCATTTCGCATCATGAGATTTATATCCCTAACAATGAGACTAGTAAGAACTGTATCTTCAGTGTCAGTGAAACCTCGTCATTTTTCAAACTGAATTACTTTGAAAAATAAAAGATATATATATATACGAAATAACAAATGTAGCATGTGTGTGTGTGTGTGTGTGTGTGTATGTATGTGTGTGTATGGTGTGTACTTTGTGTGTTTGCGAAAGTGTGCGTGTATGTAAATACGAGAGAGAGAGAGAGGGAAAAGCAAAAACTAAGTTCTATGTTGGATATTACGAGTATGTATAAAGGAGATTTTCAGTTTCTAAATACGACATCTTCAACAAACATGCTGTGGTTATCCGTTTTACCTTTTAAGGGCATAGATATGTAAGATCTTATGAATACTATTATATAATTTTGATGACAGGGCAGGAAATTGATTTCTATAGAGAAGATGTTTGCAAAATTCTACTGATTCTGTTGTAGCCAAGCCTCATATTAATCAGAATCAGAATCAGAATCGATTTATTGTCTTAAAACTGTGTACAAAAGTTGTTAAAAATATTACAGTATCAACAGTTTACCCATTTCGGGCATACAATAAACATTTGCATTTATAAAATACGAGTAACATAATAATCAGCCATCAAAATCCATTTATAACATGTCAATAAATCTATCAATATTATTAATGTTTTTTAAAAAAATTCAAATTATTCAAAATATTCGTCCAGAGTATAGAAACATTTAGATAGCAACCAATCTTTGAGTCTTTATTAGACTCCGCGGTCTGCACGTGGATAAGAACATTTAATTCATCATTTTTGTTTGTTCAATACATAGACATAAAATATAACCATAGCTATTAACGATTAAAAATAATCCGCGTAATGCTTTAAAGGGCATTTATATCCATTAATTGTAGTTATTAGTCAGCCACAAATTGTCAAAAGTTCAGTAATTGGGTATGAATTTTTCCAACTTATAAAATCTATTTGGCCTTCGCCCAGCAGTGGGATGATATAGGCTAAATAAAAAAATAAAAATAAAATCTATTTCTTATTTTAAGCCTCTTATATAGCACTTTAACAAAGATAAAATCATTTCACTTCTGAGTACTCGTAATCAGCTTAACAATAGGTTCGCGTCGGCTGGTAGGTGGTTATTGTATAAAAACCATTTTTGAAATGTATGTATCTTTTTTATTAAAATAAGGCTGTATAGAAAGAGAAAGCTTGCAGTTTGAGCCATTGTACCAGTTCTTATTAAAATTCGCGCTAGTAACGTGAAAAGAGTTAAAATCGTGAAAACGATAATCCTTCTTTGATTGATGATTTTTTATTGCAATATCACCCGTATTACAGACGTATAAGATGCCATAGGCTTTACTTTGATGTTCTGTCATGTATGTCATGCATGTGAGTATAGAAAGAACTATTATTATTGTTTTGATGGATTTTGTTTGCATAGTAGGCCTTCGGTACCAACAACGACGTAGTACATATCTTTTAGTGCAATTTAACGTCAAAATTAAATGAATAAAATAGCTTAAAAATAAATAATAAAAATTTGTGAATCACCCTTGACATTAAGGGTGTGAATAATAGCTTTCCATCTATTACACACAACATTTCTTGAAAATCGGCGCAACCGTTTCGGTGGTGTTCTAACACACGACACTTACACACGTACAATTGACACGACAATTTTATGTTTGCTTACAAAAAAAATCTCTTTCTTGCAGTCAACAACCGTTCCCGGGCCTTCACCATCAGCGGGAACAGTAACGGACCGGTCAACTCCATGATCGGATCCGGTGCTGGGCCGAACAATTGCGCCAACGATTGGCTGTTGGTGCCGTGCGCGGCCAACGTTGGCCGAATACAGCCGGCCCAAGCGCTTTGCACGGATAGAATATGCGGTGGAACGTTCTCGGCTGATTTGTCTATGACCCCTGCTACTGTGCTGAGTGAGTAGTTTTAGTAGAGTGGTAATTAGTGTCGAAGCCGTTAAGGGGAGGTAACTTATATTGAAAAAGTCGGTATACGCGCGAAAGTTTTACGTGACAACGACTTTGAGTGGTAAAATAATTTTAATGTGAATATTCATTCGTATAACATGAACCGGTGTGTATGCCTATCTCTCTCTCTCTCTCTCTCTCTCTCTCTCTCTCTCTCTCTCTCTCTCTGTCTCTCTCGCGCGAAACGTGAGCGGAGCAGCGTAACGCAGTTTCTTGAGGTGTCACCCGGCAAACCAATTTATAAGACGTTGTCACGTCAAAAGGGTTAAAATTAGGACGGTAGGTCTCAAAGTGATATCTGTCAGAATAACCCTAGACTCTCTCCCCCTAAACCATCGACCACACAGCCTAATAGACGCCTAATGTTGTAATTTCTCGAAACAAATAACTCTGTCAATGCGCTGAGGTAAGCGGGGCGGGAGGAGAAGGAAGAAATGCGTGCTGATTGGCCAATTCAAGGTCACGGCATGTCATAAAATGCAACTAGTGATGGGAAGTATAAGAAGTGCTTGTCACAAGTAATAAAAATACCAGTGCTTATTTTATTCTAAAGGGCAGGATAAAGAAAAAAACATAAAATACTTTTATCATTTAAAATTATTTTAAGAAAGAAATTTATAATTATATATTCAATCATTCTTAAAATGAATTAACTTTGTATAAATTCTTCGTACTGCGCGTTTGTGAACCGAAGATTTTGTGAGAAATACCAACCTTGTAGTTATGTATTTATACATTACACTATTTGCTAAATCCACCACATGATTGGTTTCTTCACAATGAAATTGATGGAAACTTATTTCTGCAAAAAGTTGTTCGCCTATAAAACTGCTTGAAGTTTTGTTGACTAAAAACTCTGCTTTGCGTGGTTCACTTTTCTTTACGCTCCCAAGATAAGATTTTATGATTACTTCACAGCGCCGACAAATTTTAACAACGCTTTGTGACGGGTAGATTAAACCACCCATATCTCTGTAGGCTATAAAACTACTTTTGTCTTCATTTAAAGTAATCAATGCCCCTGTGCAGGTTTTACATTGCAAATGCTTTATTAATGAGCTAGCAACAAAACCTGCAATGTACTCAATAGCACTTTCGGCAAACTGAGATAGACAAATCGATGCTATGGCACTTTCTAAATCTGGTTGGCTTTCGGTGCCGAGCTGAATTTCACTCTTATCTTCTGCCGTCGTAGTTAAATTTATTCTTTGCAGTGCAGATGAACAGTTTAGAATTGATATCTTCTCCAAAGGTACGCAGTTACCTGTAGATACTTCAACCAATTCTGTGTGTATCAATATTTTTTTATAAATGGATTCAAATAAGCGTGGCGTCGGGTTATCATTGCTTCCACCGTGAGATCTCATACTTGCAAATAATAACTCTATGTGATCTTGTGAAATCTTGTGGAATGGCACATATTTGATACAGGAACTCTCGTTTACAATCAAATCGTTATACATTCCTTTCACACTTTCTATTGCTACGCAAAATCCAAGAAATCCTGTGCTTCGTGGCGATTCAATCAATTTTATGTTTGTGTTTTGGTCTTTTTTTGTAGTCACTGTTAAAAGAAATTCTTTGCACTGTTCTAATTTCTCAAAAACAGTGGGCGCGTTCTCTTGATTAAGAGCCCGTTTAAAGCTGTAGCCATCAACTTTGGAATCCAATATATCGAATAAATCATTGATGATAAGGAGCATATCAGCTGTCGCATCGACGTCCTGGAATGCAGGTAGTTTTAGTTCCATCTTGCAAAACTGCAAAGCTGTAGCTACGCTGCGGCTAGAAAGTTGGGCGGCTAGTTTGACTTTCATGATGTTTTGTTTAAATTGAATGTGTGTAATACGTAATTTGTTCGCCACATGAAATTGTTCCTTGTCCTCTTGTAAAAATTTAATATAGTCCCATTTGATTTTGCGTCCTTTGCTATCGTTAAAGATCTTGTAATGTTCAAATGCATTTCTAACAAGCTTCAGCATGTGTACTGGATCAAAGAAAACAAAGATGTCAGCGTTTGTAGTCGGGTATTTAAAGTTTGTTTTTAGGTTTTTCGGGTCAAGAACGCATCCTAGTTTCTTAGCCATTGATATATTTGCCGGACATCCATCAAAGGTCAAAGCTTTAATAATCACATTACTTTCGTGACACAACTGAATTGCTTGTAATACCAAATTGGCTTTCTGGTCTGCTTTAGTACCTTTTGTTAAAAAATACCCTACAGGAACTTTGAATCTTTTATTCAATCCTACCACAAGCAGTACTAAAGCTTCGGTGCATTCGTCATTGCAGTCAGTTTGAATTTCACCACCAAAGTCTACGTATCCAAAGGTACGTTGAGTCGATGGGACGTACTCAACTTTATTTTTTATTTTGATCTCATCAAATACCAAGGTTCCTATTAAATCATCTTTGCACTGACTAGCCTTGTGTTTGAGGGCAATAAATGCTTCTTTGGTAAATCCTGGCTTACCATCCACTGTCTGATACCATTTGCTAATGGTTTTTATTGATGGTAAACAGGTTTGAAAGGTTTTTCTGACGTAATTGTAAGCTTTTGTGGAATAAAAATTTAAAGTAAGTGCAAATGTTCTTAATTCTGCTGAGTATTTTTTTCTTATAATGCATCCGTTTTTATTCGATTTTATAATTTGTCTTTGTACTAGTTCTTTGTTAGTCACTCCAATTTTGTTTAAAATATCCATATTTTCTGAATTTATGAAACTTTTCTTTTCTAACTCTTTCAATATAGATTTCAAAGTAGCAATTTTCTTCCGCATATACGAAGTTTTTTGTTTTAAATTTTTAATCTGTCTATTTTTTTGGACGACTTTCTCAGATAGTTCAATAACTCTTCGACATAAGCGTTTTTTAGTCGGTGAATTGTAATTGGAGGGACTTTCGGTGGTAGTTATTTTTCTTTTTGGCGTGTCTGGGAGATTCGCATTTGGACCAGATTGATCTGAGTTAGTACTGGGCATCATTGAAGCGGATTCAACTGTGTTCGTCTGAAAATCAAATGGAATAAATGAGTCATTTTAATCATAATAAACCCTAATGTATGATTCATGATACCAAGTTCGCTTAGATATTATGTTTCTTGAATCTTACCAATATTGGCAAAAACAGTGTTGGTACTGCGGAGCTCAGTAATCGCCGACTATTTTTCGTGCTAATTAAACAGTCCTCCTCAAAATGACGTGAGCAAATCACGCTGTATTGCGACGGAAACCAATTATCGCGTCTTGTAGCAACTATCCACTTTTCTTTTATATCTGGATCTTTTGGATACCTATAAATTTAAAATGATAACAATTTGTTAAAAACATTTAAAAAAACAATTTATAACTAGGTATCCCTGATAGATAAAGAAAACTCACAAAGTATTACTATATATTATCATTTCTAATCGAATGTTTTCACAAGAACAATTAACTTCATTCACAATCCAATAATCGAGCAACTAGGA
Organism: Pyrausta despicata; assembly: GCA_963921415.1. Lineage (NCBI taxonomy): Eukaryota > Metazoa > Arthropoda > Insecta > Lepidoptera > Crambidae > Pyrausta > Pyrausta despicata. The sequence continues at coordinate 15,577,461 of OY992845.1, read as the reverse complement.
TTTGTAATAAGACACTTAACATTTTAACATTAATTACTAGTTACTTCGTTCATCAGTGGAGTAGTGTCACAGCACTAGTGACACTTAACAATAATGAAAGAAAGGATAAGCAGTACTTATTTGTGTTTGGAAGAAAGGGACGTACTGATAAACAAATGGTTACGTCACGGACTCGGACCAGCGTAATTTGAACTCTGAATAAATTGATTCTTGACAATAATAATCTTGAAATTGGCTTACCTATGAAAAGTTATGCCGTCTTTTTTGAAACTAGACGATTGGCTACATTTTCCACACCATTTTATTGTACAGGGAGCCATGTTTCTCCTCTTTCGTATTTTATTTTGTGATAAACGCACGAGATGTACACGGGTCACAGATGTGGTCGATACTAAGGCAGATTGCGCGATCGGTGTCTTAAGTAAGACGTATTTGTCTAACGTGTTGCCAGAAAGTGTTCGCCTTGCATTAGGCGTCTAGTAGGCTGTGTGGTCGATGCCCTAAACGGATTCGCCACTAAATTAGTAACAGTCACCCTGTACACTGGCCATCCTAAAAATTGGCCCAATTTATTCACGAAAACTCATATGAACTTGACGTTTCCGTAGAATTTATGAGAGTATTATTGCCAAAACGATTTTTTTGGACCGCCGCGCCGGTGTAGACGTTGGATAATTTAGTTCGTGATACAGAACCCGTCGCAGGTTCGAATCCTGCAAGTAGATTTTTAGAAGCAATTTTTAGCCCTAAGATAATTTTTGAAGTGAAAACTTCTTTAGCGGCGTTGAGCACTTTTGTGGCATGGGTAGAAACTGTGAAACTCGCGTCAGGTCACGTGATGCTGATCGAAAAACCGTAAGATGGTTCAAATAAATCAAAAATGCACAACGTTAATAATCAAGTTTTCACTTCTGCCGGCACTCCCGGAGTGCAACCCGTGTTTTTTTATTCGTTTCCAATTGAAACATCCGCTGACGCACATACGTAGAAATGGCGGCGAATGTTTCAACCGGTAAACGAGTTCAAATCAGTTTATTAATTATGAATTGTCTTCTAACAATACACAAAAGCTTATTACTAGCAGTTTATAAATCATGATATGAATTTAGAATTCATCATATGAACGCTAACTAGTCCTAGTAATTATTACAAAACAAAGTAATACCTTAACCGGTAAACAAGTTCAAATCAGTTAAATCATTATGGATTGTCTTCTTACAATACACAAAAACTTATTACGATATGAATTTAAAACTCATCATATAAACCCTAACTAGTCCTAGCAATTATTACAAAACAAAGTAATTCCTTAACTAATGTGGTCTCGCGTCAACATGTATATTGTATATGTGTATTTATTAAATATCTAATGTAATAAACAGAGTGGACAATTCAGTATACATAACCTAGTTTCCTGGCAAAGATGCCAATAAAAACAATATCTTCACGATACCGTCACTATTTTTATACATAATCTCTTTAGTTTGCGACTTACAGAATCAATATTCGAATGAATATTTACTGCGAACAAACACAGCAAATTAAAAACACGAGCGACTCGTGGCATGCATGAATATGATTGTACGTAAATTGGTGCATTGTCTACTGGCACACGACATGTAGGTCGGCACTGAAATAGCCTGTAATTTCATGAGCTCAAAATCTCTCTCTCATCAGCCTATGCTGGGCACAGGCCTCTTCTCAACTATGAGGTGGTACGAGTCATTCTCCACCACGCGGGCTCAGTGCGGATTGGTGGAGGAGTGTGTAAAGTAAGTGACCAATCTTACTGTCAGATGTTATTAAGCCGACAGCCGACCGATTTATATCTATCTACTTATTCGATATTACAAAACCGGGACCAACAGCTTAACGTGCCCTGCGATACACGGAGACGCTTGCAAATAGACATCACTTGTATGGTCAAAATGGTCACCCATCCCAAACATTACCGCGCCTTAGGTTGCTTAACTTTTGGTATCAATACCAAAGTGTTGCCACCATTGCGCCACCTTAGGGCAGCACTTCATAGCTCAAAATAACTAATATTATTCCTAGAACCAATATTTGTCCTTATGGATTGACAATCAAATAGTCATATCAGAGAGTGTCGTTTAAGCGATATTGTTCAAACAGACATGCAAGATATCAGATATGTGTGTATATTACAAGTCGTGTACAATTCATCACTTATACATGTGTATGTGTATAATTTAGCACGAAAATTATCGTAATGTATTCGTATCGTCAAAACGTCAAAAATTTACAGTTTTTCTATACAAATTGACAAGTTAACGAATAGTAAACGCTCTGAATACTTTACGTTAGTTGTTCGTTGACACCTTCGTGGTTGTACTACTGGTCAGTAAGAAAATTGTGTTTTATTATTTGAATAATCGTATTTTTGCGCATCCAACGGATTAAGAAAAAAAATATCTTATCGAGATAATGGAAGTGGGTAGAGCTTTTTCATAATTAGTATGATACAAACAACAGATTAAGTTTAATCTCTGTTTTCTGTCATTATATATATATATTATATTTATTTCATATTTATTCAACGTTACAAAATGAATTTTCGAAGCGTTGATGAAGCTGAAAATATTTTAAATATGATAATAGGCTTTAAAGAGAAGCTTGAAAAAAAATAGGAACATTAAACTTATTGCGGAGATTTGATTTATTTAATAAATTTAAAAGTATCTTGAAAAAAACTATATGGGTGAATCAAAGTTTGAAAGTTAGAAAATTGACACTTACACGTGGCCAGCTTTTTATCTAATTACACACATTTATTTCAAATCTATTATTTATCGGCGTCAAAATGAAAATGGAAAGCATGTACCTACCTACGTAGATTGTAGATCTTTTGATCAAAATCGCTGTGTTCTCCGGCAAGATTGACGACGCCCACTAAGATCGCAGGTCCAGCTGTTTGTCGTCCACTGCTGAGCATAAGCCTCCGCCAAGGATCTCCAGCGCGTTCGTTTCTGCGATTCTAGCGGCTTCCGGCGATCTTCATCTATATGGTAGAGCCGAGATAGATGCCCCAGTGGTATAGATGACCCGATTTCTATTACATTAGTTTCGAAGATAAATTCGATTACTTTTTTTCATATCTATCAAAAGAATCTCTGACTCTATATTAATTTACTCAGTTGTAGGTATGTTTCGTAGCGACAGATTGCAATGCCAAAATGAATCCAAAGATTTTGGAGGATGGTGAGTCATCTATCCCAAACGCAATTAATATGGGTCGGGCTTCTATTCCCTATATGGGATAGAAGTTACAAAATTTAGAGGTCTGCAAATGTCCCTAATGTTTTGCATATATCGAAGACAACGTTTTTTACTTTTCATAAACCTATAGACAAAATTCCCATCCTATAGAAACCACCTATAGAAAAAATTGTTTCATAAATAAATTATTTTGATTTTCATTATTAGGACGACCGCTTGGTGCAGTGGTCCGCATGTCGGACTTCTAAACCAAGGGTCGCGGGTTCGATTCCCGCACAGTACAAGCATAAGTGTGCATGAACATGTGTGCTTGTACTGGTCTGGGTGTTTTCTATGTATAATATTATGTATTTATTTACAAAAAAAAGTATTTAAGTATGTATTATATCCGTTGTCTAGTACCCATAACACAAGCCTCGTAGCTTACTTTGGGACTAGATAATTGGGATGATGACACCTATCTTAAATATTGTAAAGAACATGGTGTTTAAAAAACATAGCCCCTATGAAGTTAATACAACCAATATATTTCAAAAAAGCTGTAGAAACCAATTTTTAAACACACAAAACGCAATAAATATTCGGTCAATTGACTCCGATTTCTGACACATGACCGTGACGTCACAATAATTTATTACCATACAAAATCTAAGGAGGCAGACCGTTTTGACAGATAATAAAAAGTATGTCAACGATTGGTGGTGTCGTCTAGCCAATTGGTGTGATTGTTGAGAAATATTTATTTATTTATTTATTATTATTGAAGTTAAAGAGCTGTTTCGAAGAGTAGGGCATCTATCCCGGTTTCATCCTAGTTGGCCTGCCCACGGAACGCGTATCGACACTTGGTCAACATTCGGGATACTTTCCGACGGCAGCCATCGGACGGCCTCTCTAGAACAAGCAATTTGTAAGCCTATGGAAAAGCCCTATAATTAGTAGTGGACGTTTTCCGGCTAATTATGATTAATATAGATAGATATAGATAATATAGTTATAATTATAATACCACAAAATAAATAAAAAAATCCAAAAATCATTATTACTGGATTTTGGTCATGATGATGATAGAATTATGTTTTGCTTCCAGGTACAGTAAAACCGTTCAGACTGTGGTTCCACACAGACAGCGTGGAGGCGCCAGTGGACCTAGATAACCGCGGCTTCTGTCTCAACTACGTGCAACAACCGTGCACTAATAACCTAGTTTAATCACTTAGCTATAATATTTTAAAGTTCAAATTAGTACATATTTTACCTTTATTTGTTTAATAAAATAACACATAAACCAATTATGTTTTCTCAGCTTTTATAATACATGGAGTAAACCAATTAAAAATTTGTTGAGTAGGTTGAAATATGTGAAACAATATCCATAGTATTTATAAAATTCTCGTGTCACGATGTTCGTTCCCGTACGCCTCCGAAACGACTTGAGTGATTCTATGGAATTTGTGAGCATATTGAGTAGGTCTGATAATCCTACTATGAGGTTGTCCAAAATAATTTATATGGCAAAACAACGTTTGACTGGTCAGCTAGAAAAAATTGGGGGTAATAAGATGAGATAATGCCAAGGAAACAACATTACTTATAATTGGGATAAGTTATGAATATCTTTTTTAAACTTAAGAAAAGTTGTCAACAAAAATGTCAACTGTACTTTTCAGTAAATATCACTTACATTTAGGCTCAGACTACACTTGCAGCGCTGTTCAGCGCGCGTTTGCGTGTTGCATGCGTTTCTTACAGCAGGTCAATCAAATGCCGCGTTTGAATCACTAATAATCTCAGGTCGCAGCGTCACAAAGCCGATTTTGATGTTGTATGCAGTAGCAGCAAACATTTGTGTGCATTAACATGTCTGTTTGTACTGGTCTGGGTGCTAAATGTATTCATTTAAGTTTATCTGTCATACCACTGTTGATTCTGATATCTGTAACGCAAGTGCTTTAGCTACTTACCACGGAGTCAGATCAATGTATGTTTCTTCATTCCCACTTCACACTTTTCCATCTTCCTGTACAGGGTCGAGCTTTAAGTAATTTTGTTTTTGGTACAGTTCCACGTATCGTTCATGTAAACAAATATGTTATCTTAATTCCATAAATGTCAATTAGTCGGTAGGACAATTTTGGTTCTAATTAATATGAAAAAATTCGTGCTGGTAGTTATATGGACACTAAATAAGTAAGCATATCTGATTGGGGATAGTACAATATAGAGATGGGCCAAGTACTCGGTTAGTACTCGGTACTCGGCGTACTCGGTGGTTTTTTAATACTCGTACTCGGCCGAATAACTCGGTTCAAGTGACGAGTACACGGTTATGTAAATTTAATAAACAGCATATCTGGACTAAATTTGCTAGTGGCCAACGGGAGGAATTTAAGTATGTACCTAAATGACCACATACTTAAGTCAATGAACAAACCCCCCTAATCAGGAGTTTGTCAATTCCTATTGGTTAATTATAGGACAGCTAGGCCGCTGCAGATCGACAAACTGTATTTAGTTCAAGGGATATATCATAAAATCAAATACATACTATGTTGATTAGTGAAGTAATTTTTTATTAATTCAAAATTACAGTGAGTTGGTATTGCTGGCAGCGCGTTGCGGTCATGTTTGATCTTAGAACCTCAAATTAACCCGAGTAACTCGGCCGAGTACTCGGTACTCGGCAAGGTACTCGGCAAGCTTTAAACTGAGTAATACTCGGTACTCGGTTAAGCCACAACTCGGCCCATATCTATTACAATGTAAAGACAAAGTAACATACTCAGTGATTTCCAGTTTTAGAATATATAAAACGATAGAAAGAACTGTATTGATCTACCAATGATATTAGCTCACATAATAAGGCTTCATGTAGTTCTAATAGCGTTATTATAGTTCGTTAGATTGATGCGATGGAATATTTCCAGTTCCATGGAATATTCCAACCTTTTCAATGTTATTGAATAAGAAGAAAATTAAAGTTAAGGTGACCTATGCTTAATTTTATTTTTGAAAAGCAATCCCTACCCACTTGTTTACTCGTAACTAGATGCTGATTCTATAACCATTCAATTTTCAATATTTCTAATATTTTTTATTAATATAATAACATGCTTATTATATTTAGAGAACGATTGATATTTTCATGATTTTTAATCTACGGGGGCGAAGCTAGTTTGTAATACAGCGAAAATAAATTAACATCACTTTAATGTATCCCCGTGGTTGAACTTGCAGTTGAAGGTTGCAAGGAGTGGCACAAATTTAATCACGCTTAGTTTTATTTTATTTTTTGTTAATAACCTTTAATTATAACACGTCAACAAAACTAAATCGTTTAATAACCATGATTTCTAATATCTGCTTCACAAGCTCATTACATGCAGTAACCGGAATATTAATCGAAAGCTTAACCCGATTGCAATGCGGTCGAAATTTGGACATAACGAAGAAGTGTACCGGAAACCAGTGTAAGCCAGCCCAACTCACATTTGGGCGGAAAACTTGGGCGGCTGTGGTGATATTTTTTTCGCTGCGTTAGTTAAGATTGCCGCTTTATTTCCCGGTCTTGGGGACGCCTACTTACTTCTACAACAACGCCCCTTGAGAGAAAACAGTATGTGGCATGTATGAAACATATGAATGCTTACTACAAAAGAACTCGGTAAATATAAGACGGTCAATTCAAAGTGGATGACAGCACAAATGACATAACCTATATGACACATACGTTTTAACATGGTTTGATAAAAACTAACTTTCCACTTAAAATACAGAACAGCCTTGATTAAATTATTTCGAATAAAAAACCGCTTTCGAATCAGTCCATCCGTTTGGGAGCTACAATGCCACAGACACCCACAAACAGACATAAGGGTCAAACTCATAACACTCGTCTTTTTCATCGGGGGTTAAGAACAAGCGTTCAACACTGCAGAGTACTTTTGCAGTAAGCCTCATAGAGTAAAGCTTTATGTCAAGTTAATGACTACACATCGAGACAAACAATGCTGCATTGACGACCACTTTAGTGTTATGGTCGAGAAGTTGACTATTAACCAATAGGTCGCGGGTTCGATCCCCGCACTATACAAACAGTGCATGAACATGTCTGTTTGTACAGGTCTGGGTGTTATATGTATTTATTTAAGTTTATTTTTAATACCAATGTTGAGTCTGATATCTGTAACACTTCTTTAGCTACTGACCACGGAGTCAGATCAATGAAAGTGATGTTATTGTAAATATATTTTTTATTTATAAATCATATTCACTTGTAATGAAATTAATTTAGCGGCAAAAAACCTTTGCCTATTTTGATGTCTCCAGTACTAAGTACTAACTCAACAGTGATAGTTTTACTTCAATAAAGAAATGCTACAAGGTTTTCTTTGAACTGCTTAGTCTAAGATGTAGTCTATTATTACATTTCACTTGAAGTGCATAAAATAAGGCTTGATAAATAGAAACCTTCTTTGGTCGGCTCAACACCTTGGGCAAACAAATGACCCGGAAACTAACGTGATTGGCCATTAGAACAAAGGACCAATCAACGAAAGCATCGTTGGCCCCAACGATATTTTAAGTCCACTGATTGGGTGATAGAATGTTCGCCCATTGTTTGAATAAATATAAATATGCAACAACATCACATACATTGATCTGACTCCGTGGTAAGTAGCTTAAGCACTTGTGTTACAGATATCAGAATCAACAGTGGTATTACAAATAACCTTAAATAAATACATAATAACACCCTGACCAGTATAAACAGACATGCTCATGCACACAAATGTTTGTACAGTTCGTGGATCGAACCCGCGACTTTTTGGTTAATAGTAAATTTCTTGACCATTACACCGAAGTGGTCGTCAAAGTGAATCTCGTCTTAAAGTCGGTCGACAACTATAAGCATTATTCGCTGTCGAACCGATGAGACGAGCCACTTGTTGACCGCAATACCTACCTGTTGCCTCGTGCCAAAGCTTTGAGCATTAGAGCTTGCGAAATCGCCGAAAAAAGAAAATTCTCAAGCACCAAATCGTATCTATTACAAAAGTTATTTTTTTTTTTGTAAGATAGCTCAGCTTTCTATCTTTTTGCGGTTTTGAGTCTGGGCAAATCATGTCCAGTTTCTCTAATTCATTTGGGTGAGTGAAACTTGACCAATATTGAATTAAAGATCAAAATTCAATTCAATTTAAAGAGAAAGTCATCAGTTTAGTCTCTTAGTAAATGTGCCTTTATATGAAATATGGTGAGTACAACTCCTTTTTATTTTCACATTAAAAAAGTTTAGTTTTTTCACTCTTGTCACCAATCTTTTCTGAAAGAGTTTGTTAGGAATCTTTTTTACACAGTTTAAAATACTTTTAACAATTTCGTCTTGATGATTCCGATTCCTATCAGCGATATCCTTCCAAATGCGAGCCAGTGCTTGAGTTTTCTATTCTTATTTTTTAAACATATCTGTTTCTACGAGAGTTTTTTACATTATTTTCCTTAACCAAAAGGTGAAAACAGTCGATTGTTCGTTTCTGAATAAGAAATACCTAATCTTTATTCGACGTAAAAAGCCGTCAGAAAATAATATCGCGTCGATGGAGTATCTACCTACCTAGGCCTACATTTTACACCAGAAAAATGAAAACGAAAACATATCCATATCAAAAACTGCACGACGAAACTGCGTCGCAAAAAAATCTATAGCCACATACGTTATCACCGGCCGCCATTGCCAGGTTTGGCTTTTTCCAATCTGGGCTGCGCGCTGTACCTAGGCCGGGAGGCGTGGGCTCTCCGTGGCCCTCCCATCTGTATCCCAGAACTGTATTACCGCTCCAGCCTCCGATACCTCCGGGCGCATTCGCTGCACCTCATCCTCTCTAGCTAGTTGTGCCTCTGCACTCTCCCAACTTTAGTGGCCTATCTGAAGCCAGTGTTAACTTATTCAACCGTCAAGTGACCTAGTGCCCATGTGACTAAACTTTTTGTGCTCATTTCAAAGTTTTCGCAAACTTTTTCGAACGTGTAATTGTTCGTTTTTATTTTAAATTTGTTTTTTTTCGTCCGTTTTTTTTGTCAAAATGTGTCTGAATGTAATAAGCGAACTGGTGAATTTTATATTGCTTTTCAAATGTTGTGGTTTATTAGTAAATTTTACCGATAACGCTGATTGTCTTGTTACCGATGAGTATGAGATGGAAGAAAATCACGAGGAGACATACATAAAGTTAATGCGCGACGTATGTGACGAAAGTTTAAAAGACTTGCTAGACGAAGAAGAAAACAGTGACGAATAACTTTTTCCGGTGCAAATATCTACACTGACTATTTTGTTGAGCTCAGCGAATTTTATTGTTTAAAAACTGCGAATTATGATGCTGTGGTTTGTTGTAGTTGTTTTTTTTATTTTTACTCTTTTATCGAGAATGGCGCGCAATGCAAAGACTTATGGTAGAAGCCGCCGCTTCCCACCTTGTGACACTTGTTGAATACCGGCTGTGTGGAGACTAAAGGTGCGTACAGACTATGTAACATGTTGTAAAACTTGTATTGAATGTTATGACATGTCAACATCATCTGACATAATTTTATTATATTTATTATATTTTAGACGAGGTTCGTGAAAAATTGGGCACTGGAAGAAATCTGTCTTTTGGCGTTGGTATAAAATCTCTCAAGATGTCTCAGCCGAGGGTCGAGACTAAGATTTGGATTGAAGGTTTGTATGATTAAAATTTGAATATTTTTTTTTCAATTCACTTTATAAATCAAAATTAAAGTGTTAATTAAATATAATAATGTATGTTACTTTATTTTAAGCATTAACAATGCAAATTTAAACCTGTAATTTCACATAATAATATATTTTAATTAAAAATTTATAAATTTGACTTTTGACTAGCGGACCCCGCAGACGTTTTATTTTTTAGGGTTCCGTACCTCAAAAGAAAAAAACGGAACTCTTATAAGATCACTTTGTTGTCCGTCCGTCCGTCCGTCGGTCTGTCAAGACCGTTTTTCTCAGGAACGCATGGAGGTATCAAACTGAAATTTCTATATGATACTTCTAAGCCAAAGCAATCAAAAGATACAGCCCTTTAGGTCGCAAATTTCCACAAATTTTCGAAACTCGCACGGGAATCAAAACCTACAGGGTACTTCCCGTAAACTTAGAATCTAGAAATTTAGTACGAAGTCACGTCTTATAGTACAGATATAGCAAGAATACGTAAACCGTAATTTTTCAGTTTCATCATAAAAAAAAAATATTTTTTGAAAAACATTTTTGACAATTTTGAAAATTTCATAGTTACTCCTCCTTATCTCATGAACGCGATGGGATATTAAATTAAAATGTATATTAAATACTTAAGTCTATAATACCCGTGATGGGTGAACTTTTACTTATATCCCTACAGGTTTGTACGGAACCCTCGGTGCGCGAGTCCAACTCGCACTTGACCGGTTTTTTCTCCGTAAGAACCATCCCCATACTTTAATGAATATCATAAAAAAGAATAAGAGAAATCGCTTAAGCCGTTCTTGAGTTATGCGCTTACCATTACATTTTGCTATTCATTTTTAAATTATACGAGGGAAACACTACATAAAAATTATTGCGTCATAGATATAATTTTTTTAATGAATCTTTTCAAAGTACTCTTCCTTAGCCTTAAAACTTCATAGTATTTCGTAAATTTACGAAACACTTAATTTACACTCTGCTCAAACTCTGTTAACACACCTTCCAGCGACGAAAATTGTATTCTTGTGAGCTTTTTTATTTTATTTTTGGGAATAAAAAGAAGTCACGGTGCTAAATCAGGCCTGTAAGGAGGGTGACCCAAAAGTATAACCGGCGTGCTGTCCAGGAAATCCATTGATTTGAACGCGGTGTGCGCAGGCGCTTTGTCGTGGTGAATCAGTAGCCCGCGAAGCCTAGTGTTTGGCCGCCTAATGCTCACATTAAATAAAACATCTGACAAGCATTTGGTAGTATACCATTCAGCGTTGATACTTCTTTGATCCCGTAAAGGAATTGATACCAAGTACCCCATTTAATTGAAAAAACTCGCGATCAAATTTTTCCCACCGCTTTTATATCGCTTCGCTCTGGTAGGCTTTCCTTCGTTTTAAAACACCCAAACTGTTGACTGGCTCTTAGTTATCTGGTATCGCACTGATAAAATCAGGACTCATCACTTACAATAGCATCGATTTCCTCAACGCGCCTATTCGTCCGGTTTCAGGCGATATTTTAAATCGTAGAAAATCAAAACGCGAAAAAGTTTTCCGGCGTAGATTCATATTTCAGTTAGACACGATAATTTGAAATGGCTCGTAAAAAAATGGAGACACGTTTTGAAATTGGAATGTATCTTTGTTTACACATTAACCAGCCAGTCTGTTATGCAGAAAAACTTTTTTTCTCAAAACTTTCTAAGTGGCCTGGTAGATTTTGTGTTTGATTGGTGTTCGTCATAAAAAGTAATAAATTATAATTGAATGTTTTCTAGCTAATTTAATATTAGAAACTCTGTAATAGAATAATGTAGATATAAATGTGTATCTCCTTAAGCTTACAATATTTCGTACGAATGGCGCTAAATTAAAATAAGATAAATGTATTAAGTAAGAACTAACATAAGAATAGGTTAGAAATACGTAGAAGCGAAACTTCCACACCAAACGCACCCAAAGTCATTTCATAGCCAACTGTCAAACGAGGAACCAAGGGAAAAGTCAGTCAGGGATGGTCCAGGCCACTTAAACGCCTGCAGTTTTTAGCGTTGCTACGCAACCTCATCTGATATGATTCTTCTTTTTAGAAACGAACATAATTTCACAAGTCTTTTGTTTATATGTCAAAGTTTTTACGAATACTAGCCACAAATCAGATGCTTTGCCTTTTATCAACTTACCAGGAAGCGAAACGGTGACAAATAACGGCAATTTTTCTAAATGTGACGTTGAAACCCAAACTGACAAACCAACAATATTATTATAACAATATATAACAATATTATTTGTTGAAATAATAAAGTTTTGTTTTTCTTGTTGTATAGCGTACTTTTCTTGTTAGGTCTGAAATTTATTGTAATTGTGTATTTCTTGAACGTCTGATAATTAACGTAAACGTATCAATCAAGTAATAAGAATACCTTTAACCGTAATTTGAAAAGGGTCATCTTCAGGTTGTTTTTTTTTTAATTTTGTGTTTAGGTCTAAAACCAGATTTCATTTAACATGGTTAACATACTGATATGGAATAGAAGTGCTTGCAGACTACAAGCAACAACAGTGAATTTCAGCTGCCATTTTGGATTTTTACTTTCAAAATATCACGGAAAACAGAGTTTCACCGAAATCGCCCCAAAACACTAAAATTGGTCGCCATCTTGGATTTTTAATGCTTTCAACAATGCGTTGCTGTATTATTTTCAAAATACTATGTACCGAAACCCGAGTTTCAAGAAAATCGGCCAAAAATAAAAAAGTTGTCTGCCACTTTCGATTTTCGCTTCTACGTAGTTATTACCGTATAGGTACCTAGTAACTAACAACGGAACTATACTTATCTTGACTTCTTGAAAAGTGTACAAAGCGAAATAGTATCGTTATTAAAAACGCGTTATAAAACCCGCAGTCATATTCCCTTTTCTTTTTTCTTATCTGTACCATTATAAATATCCACTTTTATGCAATGGCTTATATAAACCGAGAAGGTTTTCAGTAACACATTTTTCATGAAGTTCAACTATTTGAATTCACCAATAAATATTGACTTATAAATAAGAATAAATGAGTAAAAAAAAGTTAACAATTAGAATAATAAAAATAATAAAAAAATAAAATAACAAACTCAACAATTCAACAACGAATTTTTAAACACATTTTCTTACAATTTATTTATTAATTTACAATCAATAACCTTTTTACAGTACCATTTCATTTCACTAGGGTGTACAAAAATTACATGAAATACCTAATTAGAAAAAGAATGCTACTACTTGCTAGAGGCGGGCGTAGGAAAACTTTCTATTGGGTCTAATCCGGAAACTTTCCAATTTGGAAAAATTCCGAGAATCATCTAAAAGTCTGGGATTTTACAACTATAATTAAATATTATGCAGATGTCGTGAATTATATTTTCCCGTCGTTCGGAAAGTTTTCCAGAAGTTTCCCAAGATTTTCCGAATTTTGGAAATATTCGGGACGAATCCCATCTTTACTACCTGCACCAATGATATAAAACAACTCTATTAGATTCAAACAAATTAAAATAAAATCGTCATTAAACAAGTTAGTAAACCTCATCGTTCCAGCATAAAATAAAACTGATTGTTATCAAAAATAACAAAACCCTGCCGTGATTACTAGCACGTCAGTCAATTGCGGCATACCGCATCTAACTTCGCTGCATACTTGTGTACATAGCTTTCAACGTAACTTTATCCGCCGAAACATCACGTTAAAACTTAGACGTTATTTTGCGCATGTCCTTGTCAACTTAAGAAAAGTACACCCCTAAGTTACAATCACAAGTAGTCACACCAGCTTCCCCATTCAGTAATAGGCCGACGGTCGTGTGACCCGCACGTCTTCCGACTTCGAACTGCAAAACTTCAAAATGGCGCGCTACTCTGATACCACCACGGTCGTTGTGGCCGAGTCCACAGGTGATTTTATTCCTGAATTCATTAAAAAAATACCCGTTGCATAGCAGTGGACGCTTCACAAACACCTTATAGTTTCCCACAATGAATTTTTAATAGCCAAGGGACGGTAGGAGCTTACGCCAGTTGTCAGTAAACAGCGAGGCGTCGATTACGCGCGTTGTTCTAATTCCAATTTCAAATTAATATTTTTTTTGTTCGGTGCCAGTAGCATGATGGTGGAAATGTCAAGTCGTCAGCATTTGTATCCCACGATCACGAGTGGGCATTTAAGTTATTTTTTTTCTATTCTTATCACCTTTTATACTTTTTTATACTCTAGACGGCCAGTGTTAAAACTTTTTTGTTTTCTTTTAGCAAATGCCGAGGACCACGATTCCGAGTCGAAAACATGCGGTAAGATCCTGGTGGTCCTGGCTTGGATTCTAGTGGGCATGACGATGCCTTTCTCTCTCTTCGTGTGCTTCAAGGTAAGTTTTTTTCTTAGAAAGCGTTGCGATTGAAAACTTTTTACAAGCTGGCGTTCAAATAATGTGCTGTGCGTTTTAGATATAGTTTTTTTTAAATATCCGTATGAAAAACTTTGTATACGTGTGAATCATAGTTTTATTAATATAACAACACAATACGAATGATGGATACGGGTACTGCGTATCCGTTTTTATTGTGTATTTCTTACTGAACAGCACTCACAGGTGATATGGATAAAAGGAAATAAATCGGTTGTACTTAGTTTTACGACTAAGCCGATTTATGGTTACATAATACAAAATTAATTGATATAATTATCATAGTTACACAATCTTTAAGACAAACAACATGAAACAACTATTCACCATCACAATCTTTAATCAATTCTTAGAATAAAATATTTATGTATAATGGAAATTAAATGTATTAAAGTACCGTTTAACGGTGAAAGCTATTACTAGAAAAGGTGATACGCTGATGCCATCGTATGTACGCTACTGCGCCAAAAAGGTCCTCGCTCTGTATTGGTTGTGATAGTAGATGAATAACACAGCGAGGATCAATCCGACCAATCAAAATAACGGAAAAGATGCAAAGAGAATTGTAAATAAATAAAAAATCATTCATAACAAACGTTAAAATAACAACAATACAAAATATTCGGCGCAAAAGCTCGCAAAAAGCGTTACAACCGAATTCACCTGCGTCTACACCATACACACATTTGTAATCACGTAGCTCAATAATATTTATACTTGTATCATAAATAGTTATCAAGCTTGTAAGCGAATTCGTTTCTGTCTTAGTAGAAGCAACAGTGGTCAAAAATTGCCTTCAAATGAGTTTGACAAGCACTAAGTAGTAGAGAAGTAATGAAATAACAAAAAAAAGTCACCATAAACACCACGCCTGTAATGGGGTATCAATTGGTACCGTATATTTAAAAAAAAACTTGTCATAGATTAAATAAGGCTAGGATTTTTTTGTACAAAAGAGCTGAAAAAGGCGACCTATTAGACCGCCAAAGCAGAGACGAGAAAAGCAAACAGGAGATGTTTTATGAACAAACAACAGAATTTAGTTTTTTTTTTTAATCTCGTAGTACGATCTGTAGTAGGGATTGCTAAGCGGAGATGCACTAATTTCGTATGGCGAAGCGGAGAGGTGAGCTACATATTCCTCGACGACGCGCAGCACTCAACGCCTAGCACTTCCAAAGCTATCTATCGCCCAGCGCACATCTCCGCGACAGTACGCATCTGGATACACCTGAGCCGATAAATGTCTCCTTGTATCCGTCACTGTGCATTTGCATCACCTCATTAATTAATTGAAGCAATGACAATCGAATTTCAGACTGAAATTAATAAAGCTATTGATGGGGACAGCCAGCCCCCTACTCTCTAAGCCGTTAGATCCGTAGTTTGGGATATGGCCATCCTTGTGACTCTTACAATTTTGACCGTACGAGCGAACGCACCGGCTAGACCCAAAAATACAAACGAAACGTCAGTAGTACGGCCTCTGTATAGGCATAAAGCTTTGTTGCACCGAATTAAAATATCGCTAATCTCCATAAGGATTATCACAAAAATCAGCGTCAACGCCGCTCTGATTTCGTATTTTTGCATTTCATGTCGGATAAAATTTTAATAGTTTTTGTGAATATATAACTTTTTCCACTCACGCATGCATTTAAGAGGCCTATCACATCATTGTCAGTTAAGCAGTTTTTTGCTGAAATATTTGATTTCAAAAGAATAAATCAAAAATCTGAAATCGCTAGGTATGGAGTACAACCTTCGTAATTAGATACATGTTAAGTAATCAATTGTGTTAAAACAGTGTCAATGTACAGATCGATGAGCCGAAAGGAAAATTCAGTTCAGTGCACCGGTAACCACGATATTTATGTAAAAAAACGTTTGTACATTAATCGCCACCTCGGTATTCGTGTAGGTACTTCCCTAGTGTCATATAGTTGTATCATTAGGTTTATAAAGGGTGGCCACAACAATAACGTCCAAAAAAAATAAGTTCCTCGTGTACCTATCACTCAGGTATCTGAATCACCCCTAAGTATATTGTACCCAAAATTGCGACCGGATTCGTTTGAAAAAATCCTAAAATACAAAGTATCTTCTTCTTAGAGGTGTTTTCTATATTTTTTTTCTAGAAACTATATCTCCATAAACTGAGCTTTATCTAGCCTCATAATGACAAAAAAAATACTTAAAAATTTACCTAAAGTTGAGAATTTAGTATACAGAGCCTGCCAATGAATGTGCTACTTTTAAGTGCTGTATTTTTTTCTTTTTAGTGTTGTTACTATTTTTGTTTTAATTTTATGGAAATATATATTCAATTCAATTCAATTCGATTTAATTACTTAGAAACACGGTACATATACAGATTTACATTACATTTATAGAACGGCATGTTTCGCCACAATCATGGCATGTAAATATGGTTTTAACACTATACTAGATAAATCAGAATAAAAACAATAAGTCATAAAGCAAATCAAAATAATATGTCAAGAAATAATTGTTAGAGCACAACACAACACTTAATAAATCAATTCAAAAATTCTATATTTTTATTTTTTTTCTTGTTTATGTTTGCGTACAATATTTTTTTTAAATATTACTCGTAATAGTTGTGCGGTTACGCAACTACGAGTATACTAAGGAATACTAGGTACCTTAAATTAAGAACAGAACAGCCTCTATCTCATAAGTAGTTAAGTAACTACTCGATTATTTATAACCTTTAAAAACTGCCGTAAAAATGAATACACAAAAAAACGAAATATTTAATTGCTTTTCTACTAACCAATTTTTTCATCAGATTCCTCCAAAAAGTTGTATAAATTTGTCATGTTTTCACTTTAACATTAAGTCATTAATAAAGAACTTTATCACACTACAACAAGTCATCCATAGCTGTACCTTTCCACTAGATATAATCGTCTTAACTGAGGTTGGTATCTCGAATAAAATTGTAAATTTATATACAATACCGGGCTATAACATGTACTCACAGCTCCGCGAAAAAAGGAAAGGAGGAGGTATTATTATTTATGTACGAAATCACTTAAAGTTCACAATAACTCAACACAAAACTTACACGTTTGAAAATATTACTGGTACAATTAAATTAAGCACGGGACAAAAAGTAGTGGTGAGTGCAATTTATAGGCCGCCATCAAAAAATAAGAACCTGTTTGTTAAAGAGTTGAGCACGTACATAAGTAACTTTGAGCTGAAAAATAACTTCCTATTAACTGGCGACATTAACATCGATCTAAAAAACTTAAGTTTCATAAAAGATGCATATATTGAAGCACTTAGCGAGCGCGGACTAATGTGTGGGATAACAGATTACACAAGAATTGAAATCAGACAAAACATTGTCACTAAATCTTGCATAGACCATATTTTTGCCCGTTTCCCCACATTACATCCGTACTCGGCGCGGCGCTCGACGTTGTACGAGCCGATCATCGAGGTGTCGTCATTGCTTGCATCGACAACGCACCGATGGTAACCGAGCGTATACAGGGTGAATCGCAGCAGTTGGTTAATTTTGAGATTTTTTACAAGGAACTGAAGGATATTGACTGGTCAAAGACCAAGGATTTGCATTCCTCGGATGAAATTCTAAACTACATTTGTGACTCCTTTCAAGCAGCAAAAGAATCGGCAACAATAAGCAAAACGCAGAATTTGAACAAAACGAACTCCAGGCGGCTGATACTGCCCTGGATTGATGATAATGTCACTCGATTGTGTGATAAAAGAAACAAATTGTATCGTGATTAGCGAAATAGTCCAGATAATTTCAAATTAAGATTAGAATATAATAAAATACGCAATAAAGTGCAGAAAGTCCTTGAAACTTAACGAAATAGATATTATATAAAAAAGATACAGAGTAAATTTAACAATATTAAAAAGGTGTATGGTGTTGTAAACCAAATGTTGGGAAGACATTATCAATCGATGCGGCTATATTCAAAGCGTTTGATGCGCAAGGTCTTTCCTCCAAAGATATTGCTAATAACTTCGCTATTACCTACGATATATCCCTGAAAAATATTATTCCTAACTGTAAAAAAAGACTAACAAACCACATAGATACGCAAAGCCTAGACTCCAGTATTCGCTTTTAGAAATCAACTCCTAGTAGCGTTTACAAAATTATTAAAAACCTAAATTCAAGAAAGGCACCGGGACCTGATATCTTTGCAATATCTGATATAAAATTAATAGGAGAATACATCGATACCAGAAGTATGAATTAAGGTAAGGGACAAAACATGACTTTACAGGAGAGCGAAAAAACGTTTTTGCTTTTTGTAATCTGTGTATAACTTTTTTGTTTACAGGCCGATTTAGATGAGGTCTATGGCAAAGTTTCTTAGAATTTAATGTTCTTTTATGCTATAAAAGCTAAATACAATAAAATCTTATAGTTTAGAAAATAGCCTGTCCCTTACCTTAAAAAATGTGAATCACTAATCCATTACGTTAGTCGAATTTGAGTTCAAGGCAAAGTCAAAATAATGTAAGTAACACAAAGATACGAGAACTTGCATAATAAAATAAGGTAAATAACTTCTCCAAAAAAAAATTCTATGTAAGTACAAATGTATAACATAAAGATTGCACTTCAGGACCTTAACTGTATAGCAATACAGCTTATATTGGGTTATTTAATAAAGCTTAATTTCAAAAGAAGTGTTTTCTGTAGACAGGGTGATGTGTTTATTTTTAAAAAGTGCCATAAATTACAAATTTGTTTTTAAAATTATGTCATAATCAACAAAAAAAAACAATAAAATCAAATATTATCATAATCTACTTTCGTATTTTCCAAAAAATAATGAATAATAATCTCTAATTTCTAGAGTTAAAACAAAAAGTAAGAAAGAAAATAACCCCGTAATCACGGGGTCAGTTCCTACATTGACGATTGCTGCTTCAGACTCCATGTACCCCTCTTCCATTGAGTCGTGAGATGCGGTCCTGCTGCTGGAATAGGAAGCTATGTTATCAGCCTGGAGATTTAGGTAGACGTCAAAACTTTTTTGCCGTCTCTCTACTCGAAGTTTCTCTCTCTGCTTCTCAACCTTTGAATCTACGTATTCTGCAATGGCTCTTTTCTGCATGTCTTCTTGGGAGTCGAGGAGTTTTAGAATGAACTCTTCGTCTGCCAGGATTATCTCCACGAAATCTGTAAGCTCAAAAACTGCATGTATGGGATCCTCCAAGGGGGCAGTTCTTAATATCTGCTCTTCTAAATCTCGAACCACGTTCCGGGCAAGAGAAGCAAGTTTGGTGGCCTTTTCCTTCTTTTTTGACATCTCTACTGGGTTCTCTTACTAGTGTTTTTCTCAACTTCTGATTGAAATGCTAATTTGAGAAAGTAGTTAAAAACAATGTCTTTTGTCGTTTGTTTTGATTACAGTCCAATTCGGGTTTCAAGATCAGCATACTTAGAAGCCGTAAAGGCTTGGGTATGAGGCATTATGGAGTGAAGATATTGAATATGGTCGGACGGGTACTTTTCAGCTTTTAACTTGTCCAATACTTCTTGTCTCTCCTGAACGTAGTCGTTTAGTTGTTTGGGAAGGGGCTCCAGTGTTATGACACAACCGCCCCGGCTGATCACTTGCTGGATTAATGAGTAGGTTGTCATTTCCGAGAGTGCTGTTAACATCTTTATATGGACCTTAACGGCAGCAGGAACGATGTCGTCAGTGGTGGATGCAATTACGTTGTAAACCAACCGACGGACTGGAGTGCGGGAGACAACTGTCTCGTTAACTACAGTTCCTCCCCTATGATACTCTAGATATGTATTGATCTCAGCGGTTTGCTGAACCGATGCCATAAAGGCTGCATACCGTTTCATGATCCACGTCCGGAAGTCTCGTTTGTTTGTAACGGGACGACACATACTGTAAGCACCATAAACAGCCTGGAAGGCTAACATGCTGTGGGGGATCTCTCTCTCTTCCCTCTTCATCTCCCCATAAACGGTTCGGTGCTCCCGGGGTATTAGAGACAAGTCGTCGGTGAGAATTGTCATACCTTTATCTTCGCAAATCTGGTCAATGAAGTCAATGTCCGTAACATATTTTATGCAACTTAAGTAATATGTAATAAGGACTCTACCTATTGAACCGTCAAGGGTATCGGACTGAACCTGGAAGAGATCCCGAATTCTGTCCAGGGGATCTTTTCTTCCATTGAAGAAAGCTAATATCACGCCGGCAGCGGCGGATCTGTTAAGAGGAACCATAACTGGCTCCTTCTTGTCTAAAAGAAAGGGAAGCTCTTTCCCTGCCCTTGCGAATTGGCGAATGATGCCTGGGAGGGCCGGAAGGCGATCACTGGTGATGTCCATGATGTGGTCATCCCGGTCCATGACGCTGACCGTTACCGGCAATAACCTTAATGTAGCTGTGCTAGTTCATGACTTTAACTAACACAACCATGACTTTAATGATCTTAACTTCCTATTACAACATGTATTATCATATCTTATGTCTACACATATGTTACTTAATTATTAAAATCATATCAATAATTAAGTAGGTAATTGGAATCATCAATCATTTTATATTGTGAAATATAGCTTTATGCAAGGAATTACTGAACTAGTAAATCGAGGAGTGACAGTGATTATTGAGGGCCAAATCAAAAGTGTTTTAAGGATCATGAGGGAGCAATCATTCATGATCAGAACTATTGGTATCAGAGGATTCATCATGGGAAGAAGGTGATTGAGTGACTGAGAGCCATGGGAAGATTTTGTCTACTGCTATAATAGCTTCATACCGTTTGCCCTTTCGAGTGATTGGGGTGTCCTCAACAACATACCGATCATTAGGGAGAACCTTTTTAATGCGATACGGCCCTCGACATTTAGGTTCAAGTTTCTTTGACTGACCCTCTATTCCAGTAGGTGCGCGTATAACCCTAACTAAATCGCCTTCTTTGAATCTAACATCTTTATTTCGTCGGGCATCATACGAGGATTTGTCTTTAATTTGTTGAGATTTGATTAATTCGCTAGCTTCGGATCTTATTTCTGGAAGCGATACTGGTGTAGAGGAGGCAGTTGCCGTAATAACATCATTAAAAATACTTTGAGATGAGTTTGTAACCGTTCTTCCAAAAAGAAGTTCGGTTGGTGTCTTTTTTTGTAGAGTGAGCAGTCGTATTAATTCCTAATTGTATGTCCGGTAAATGATCATCCCAAATTCCGTTTGGTTTATCATGATTCATGGCTCCAAGAGCTGCCAAGATGGTGCGATTGTACCTCTCCACCTGACCATTAGCTCGAGGAGTTGAAACGGCATTAAGTATGTGTTTGATGCCCGTAGTACCGATAAACTTTTTAAAAGCACCGCTAGTGAAACTAGTTCCCTGATCAGTGATGAGTCGGTTTGGTGTACCAAAATAACTAAAATGTTCGCGGAAAACTTTAATAGTTGTAGCAGATTTTATATTGCGCACGGCTATAAGATTAACGAATTTTGTAAATGCATCAACTATAACAAGAATATATGTGTTACCACGTCTAGTTTTAATAAATGACCCCAAATGATCTGCATGAATAGTGTCAAATGGGATTTCCACTTTAGGAATTGGGTGTAACTCACCTGCCTTTTTCCCACTAGGCAATTTATGATGGGCACATTCTAAACATGCAGCTACATATTTCTTATCGAACCGCCTCATTTTTGGGAACCAGTAATGAGCCTTAATACGTCCCAACGTTTTGTCATAGCCAAAGTGGCCTATGTCATCATGGTTTGCTTTTAATAATTGCCACCGCGCACCACCAGGAACTAACCAACGTACGCTAGAGTCATCAAGAATTCTATAAACCCGACCGTTAACTAATTTGTAATTTTTGAAGACTTCTGCAGTTTCCTAAGTCTTTAGGTCATTCAAGATATCAGCAATACGTTTTATTATGGTCAAACAATGTAAGCACCAAATTTGCAGACGCCAGCGTAATGTAAAGGACACAAGAGACGATAATAAACTTTAAACATATTAGCGTAAGTCCATTCTGTGAATGTTTTTGTAAGACATTTTAATGTAAGGGACTTGCAATATAAAAACTCCATTTTGCAAAAAGGCGTAATGGTCATGATTTATGAATTTATAAATATGAGTATAAGGTAAAGTTCGACAAATTTTTATAAGGTAAGTTACTCTATTTGTTCGTAAAGGGGTAACAATTTCAAGCCCCTTAAAGCATTTTTTTAGTGAAGTATCAGTCTAGGCTATCAAAAAATATGTACTGTAAGGGACATTTTTTGCTCGATATTGAAATTCTAAGTACGCCAGTTGATAAAGCGCAAAATTCCGAATCCAACGGTATATATAACTCATTTTGGCCAAACTGTCCCTTACCTTAATTCATACTTCTGGTATCGACATATCTTCCACCATTTCTGATTTAATTAGCTGTAGCGTAAGAACTAGGACATACCCAGATAAAATGAAAGAAAGTTGTGTCAGACCGGAACACAAAAAGGGTAAACGCAATGACTATGCGAATTATCGACCAATCACATTACTATCATCGATTGATAAAATTGTAGAAAAATACGTCTATGAGCAAATACATAACTTTTATAGAAAACATACTGTTATAAACCCGTGTCAATTTGGTTTCCAGTCAGGTAAAAGTACAGCAGGCCTCCTATCGAAATTCACGGACGAAGTGAATAATCACCTAAATGAAAAAAGGCAAGTGCTGGCTCTATTTATCGATTTTTCTCGTGCTTTTGACACTCTTGGTCATGATCAGTTAATAGAGAGACTAAACAACTGCGGAGGACCCTTGCTAAGCTGGTGCCAGAACTACTAGAACCAGAATATCTCTGTAAAGATCAACGGCGCCCTCAGTGAACCCATGGTAGTGGAGGGGGGCCCAAGGCTCCGTGTTAGGACCTTTACATTTCTTGACCTACGTCAATGGTATGTGCAGCTGCATTATTAATAGCTCGTGTTATCAGTTTGCGGATGACACATGTTTGTTAATCGGTGATAAAGATGCACAAACAGCCCGTGATCTTTGCAATCTGATCTCGATAGGTTGACAAGATGGTGTCACGATGCTGGCCTCGTCCTCAATGCCATCAAAACTAAGTTATTGGTAATTAAATCACCATATGTCAAACAAACTCCAATTGACAGACTTGTGGCTCACGATCATAGCTGCTTACATACTAATAGCATTACTGCATGTTGCAGGCAAACTTACCTTGGTTTAGTCATTGACAGTAAATTTAATTGGAGATACCACATTGAACACGTCTGTACCAAGCTGAGACAGTTTCTGGTAAACATCACTATCCTGAATAATCGCATACCATTTAAAATTAAGTTAATGCTGTACAATGCACTTGCGGAGTCACATGTCCAATATGGTCTAAGTAGCTACGGCCGAAGTTATAAATCATATTTTGACCAAATCCACAACCTACAAGTAAGAATTCTCAAAACCATAGTTTCCAACAAAATTAGGAGTAAATGTCAAGACAATACCGGTGCTCTCTTCAAATACTGTAAAACATTGCCAATACATTTGCAGGTGCAATACAGTTTGCTAAAGGAAAATTTATTTAATTAATCGTTAAAATTAGCCACCCTGTATGCACTCGAGCCACGTCTGCTAGCCGGCTTTGCACGCCGCGCGCTAATAATGCGTACGGCGAGCGAACAACTGGATACCTCATACCTAGATTTATCGATAACATTCCTCCTACTAAGCTAGTGAATGTCACACAGAAAAATATTAAAATTAAGTTCAAAGAATATTTTCTCGGAACGTTGTAGCCTAAAATTATTTTTTGTTATTAATATTGTTTTGAATTGTACCTATGGTTTGAATATGTAATAGAAAGATAAGTAGTAGTTTCGCTTCAGAGTAATTTATTGTACTATTTGGAAATTATAAGCTCCGATAGCACAAATACAAACCTTAGTGGTTTTAGTTGCTATCTTTATTTTCATATATGTTTGTAGTGTCTGTTATATGATAAATAAATTTAAAAAAAAATACTAGTACGTTTACTTTGGAGTTCAAAAACTTTTCAGTACCTACCTAGGGTTTAGTACCTAAAAAGTTTTGAACGTATTTGAACTCTATTCTAACGACCAAATTTAAGTACATGTCACTATAAATACACACAGCAACAAACGTAGTTACTTTCGTAATAACCCCATGTTTCAAGTCAGTCAAATATAAAATAATTGATAGGTGTGCGCCTAGCTATTTGACTTCGCCTTATACTCGTATTACAACCGCGTTTTTAGTATTTTATTACATGCTTATATTGATTTTAAGTTCCACGTGTCCTGATGTTACTTGATTGTTTTTTTTTGTAATCAATTAAGCTGGTTATACCGGCTGATTAAATTTATATCGAAACTTACATGCCCTCCTTGACTGCCTCGTTAGTGTAGTGGCAAAGTTTCTGCCTTACATCCGAGAGGTCCTGGGTTCGAATCCCAGTTCGAGTCAAAATTGTTTCTGAGATTTCTCAAAAACAGAACGGAGAGTCGGGAAGTTGGCGGTGTCACACTCCCCTGCCTCGGAGAGCACGTTAAGCCGTTGGTCCTGCGCCTGATCTCTCTCCGGTCATGTCGGATTGCCGTCTCACCGAACTTTGAGAGTGATGGAACAGTGAGTGCACCTGTGTATTGCGCTCACACTTGTGTACTATAATATCTCCTGCCTAGTTTGCTGAACTCTGTTGAGTCTGGCCGCCGTGGTCGAAATCGGCCAGGAGGACTTTTATTATCTACATGGTCAAATACATTCCCAGAGGACGTTGCAGCGACCTAGCTTTCTAAAAGGCTTAAACTGTGATGCGATGTAGACACCTAGAGATTTGAGTGCTTAAACGATGCCCAGTGATGTCAGACGGAGAAGCTTAACGTGTCTTCAGATGGTCTGTGACAGTTGGCGGCACTCAGAAATTAGATTCACAAAGCCCCTAGGTTCTTACGAGTATTGGGAACTATATGCAGTATTACCTTGCTAAGTTCTGGACCGTTCTGACCATTAAGTGACGTTTATTTACAAGCACCTCCGTGCTTTGGAGTGTGCTTTAAGCTATTCCGGTTATAATCGATAGATAAGTATAAGCCGTTTATCCTGATCTGAGGGTCTAGGGCGTTTTATAACATCAGATAGTAAGGTTGGTCACATATCTTTCTAACACCCCTCCACCAATCCGCACTGAGCCCGCGTGGTGGAGTATAGCTCTTACCACTTCGCAGTTGAGGTAAGGCCTGTGCCCAGCAGTGGGACGTACATAGGCTGATGAGATGATGAACGCCCAGTGATGCTAGACGAATAAAACTTTAATCTGGAGTAACATACAATTATCATGAGTGTCAAATAACCTTTTCTGTAAATTACGGGTACTAAATTAACGTATGTTTTGACTAGTAGGCGCCCGGGGCTTAAGCCGAGCTTATTTAGGACTATCGGCAGCCAGCGACTTCATTCACCTTAATTTCGGATATCTAAACAAAGTTTCACAAATCTTATAACGACTTTACATAAGAAATCTTGAAATCATCAGTGATTCTCAAATATAATATACATGTAAACTTACCTCTCTAACTGTTCTGTCTATTAAAAGAAGCTGCATTGAAATCCGTTGAGTAGTTTTAAAGATCTAAGCATATACTCGTATACATACATACAGACATAGACACTGGAAGCGACTCTGCTTTATACGATGTAGTTGTGTCCATTTGGGACAAAGTACCTATATTACTACCTACTATACCTACCTTCTATATATTTCATAATAAATAAATGTATCTGATACCTTTCATCAAAACTTTATGTTGGTTTAGGGGTACTAGAAAATTCGTCCCCAAATTCAGGTATTCATAATTCATTTAGCCTTTGGTTTTTTGTTCTCCAGGTTAAGTCAAGATTTTTTGTTAACTGTATCTTAAGAGCTTCTCTTTTTACAATAAATAATAAAGTTTAATATGTGTAGGTACGAGTATAATAATTACTTTCGCATGTTTGACATTAGTTGGGAAGCATAATAACAACTTAACCGATTCGATGCGATGTCTAAATTTGCAAAAGACGTGGCACACCTGGCGTGTTTAACGCCATACAATAAGAAAACACGCCTGGTGCGTCTTCATCCATGCGGAGCAGAGGTGTGCTATAAACCTTTTCAACTTACACATCTACTCGTATACTAAGGCTATTTTCAAAGTTATGTTGGTTGGTTATGAGTTTGATTTACGTGAAAAATTAAGATATTTTTGATGTCGGTAGGTCTCTCTAATTGGAGGAGCTACAATTGATTTCAAAACGATACACCTCGCGTTAAGGTACGTGTCACGCAACAGAAAGTAATGATTTTTGACCTCAATAAACGCGTTAACTGTCAATTTAATCTTCACTTGTTTAAGTCCGGGCCTGACACTGCACGATACCATTGATATATTAAATACGCCTTGACATTCTACAGGGTGGCGACCACAATACGAAAATTGACTCTCTGTCTGTTACGCTTTCATTCCTTAACCACAAAACAGATTACGATGAAAATTAATACACATACAGAATGATGACAACTTTGTATGTGTACCAAAATTCATCCAAATCTGTTCAGTAGTTTGGGCGTGGAAGCGTAACAAACAAAAATTCAATCGTTGTATTATGGTCGCCACCCTGTATAGGGTTGGGTAGAGGACAATGTGTTGTGTCGTTCACGCACCACATATCTGATTTATCCGATATCATCTATCGATTACTCAAATCCTTCGACCAAGCCTATTCTCAAGACAGAGGTTTATCGCAATAAGCCCTGCCATCACTCTCGATCTTAGTGTGCGTCCACACTGCATGCGCGGTCACATCGTATGGCATTAGCACAGTAATCATAAAATCATACCAGCTGACCCGGCGAACGTTGATTTGCTATTTTATTGTGGACATCTCTTATCACTAAGGGATATGAATAATAGATGTTGACTGATTCTCAGACCTACTCAATATGCTGACAAAATTTCATAAGAATCAGTCAAGCCGTTTCGGAGGAATACGGGAACGAACATTGTGACACGAGAATTTTATGTAATAAAGGTATATAGAGATTACACACGGTAAGGACGCTAAGAAGAAATGCTCGAAATGACGCATGTCTCTACAAGGCAGCTCAGCGATAATCAGGGTACTGTTGTTAGCGTGTTAAGGTGGATTTATATTTGTCTGACGTGTCGTGCCGTGACGCATAAGAACGCAATCGGTTTCATACATTTAGTATGGTAACGTTTATACTAGTGTAATGTGACGTGTCGAGATGCGATCTGGTAAGGTATATACCTTAAAATGTGAAATTTTATGACGTACAGCTATTTATTTATTTGTTTATTATATAGACACAAAACAGGTTACAATCAGGATAGGTTATTAAATATAATATGAGTAAACGTATGCGCTAGATTACACCCCAAATTAAGTAGGTAACCTGAGTTTGAAGTTAGATCATATTTTGTTTTTTACAGTAAAAGTATACCTTAACCATTTGTTTCAATGTAAGTAGTAGGTAGTTTACATCTAACTTACTGTTAGATGTAAACTGCAACAACCCCTCCACTAATCTGCACTGAGCGCGTATGGTGGAGTATGTCTCGTATCGAGGCGAAGCCTGTGCCCAGCAGTGGGACGTATATAGACGAGTAAGATGAGTTATTACCTCACTCTGCCATCTATCACCCGCTCACAACTGAAAGGCAATTCAAATTTTACTTCTTACGTCACGAGATACACTTGATATTGAAAATAATGAAAATAAATAATTATTAAAACAAAATATTAAAACCACACAAGAAACTATGATTGATTTAAAAGTTAACATCTAGCTTGTTCAACCAATCCAATCCAAAATACCTATGTCTCGAAAATATTCTTTATTTTTATTTATTACATTCATGTTTACTTCGACATCAGTAAACGCAGCTAAAAATCTAAAGGCATATTATTTTTATGTTGTCTTATATTTCTGCGGAATGTATTTCTTTTTTGTATTTATAGAAAAATTAGGTAAATGTTTTTCCTACTTTCTTTTACTTCAAGGGGAATGTCTTGAGTTCCTTTTAAAGTAGTGTCGATTCGAAGGTCGGGGCATAGGCTTCTAAACGATGTTTTATTCAACCTAAATCGCTCAGTGAATAAGATATCCGGAATTTCCTCAATATGCTCTAAACACCGGCGAAAGTATTTCTCCGTTGATGCCTCAGCCACACGTGTTCGTTGTGTGCAACCCATAATAGTCTTAAATTATGCATTTTTACACAAAAACGACAAAATCAACCAAATCTCAACATACACCGTAACCAGCTGACTAGTAAATCACAATTTTGTTTCGTTTGCGTCGGGGGTCTAGCGTTCGCTTACTGTCAAAGCGTTTGTACTCGTACGCTCACGGAGCGTAATTGCTTGCCAAAAAGTGCCACTGGGCTGAATTTAGCGAACGACTAAAGTTTCGCAAAAATAGAATAGAAAATGTAAGTACATTTGTCTACCAAACTACAATTCGCTACGACTAGGTCACGTGACATTTTCGTTCGACTATTTCTTTATGATTTCTTTCCATACATTTATTTAAGCGATTCGATTAGCGTTTGCCATTTGGATTGAGGTGCTGGTCTCACCCTATACATAACATAATATGTGATACCGTAACAGTAACAGCGTTTTGAAATTCAGCTTTGATTATTACCATAGTTTATCTATAATATAAAATAAGTCGGGTTTTCCTTCCTGACGCTATAACTCCAGAACGCACGAACCGATTACCACGGTTTTTATTTCGTTGCAAAGGTCTCGG
This sequence comes from Pyrausta despicata, assembly GCA_963921415.1. Classification (NCBI taxonomy): domain Eukaryota; kingdom Metazoa; phylum Arthropoda; class Insecta; order Lepidoptera; family Crambidae; genus Pyrausta; species Pyrausta despicata. The sequence continues at coordinate 15,548,160 of OY992845.1, read as the reverse complement.
GCTCCGTGAGGTTTATAGCAAAATTCAAGAAAAAATCAACAGAAAAGCAGGAAAATAGGGATGATAATTTTTCACATACAGCGCCATAGTGTTATAAAAAACGAAGCTATCTGGTGGCGAAACAGAGTTCGCCGGGTTTCCTAGTGCTACATAAATATGATGATGATACGTAAGCACTCAATACGTACTACTGTAAAATCTAAGCTTAAAGTTAAGTTTGTACTCAAACTCTATACTAAACGCCGGGTTAATCAAACACGAAGAATGTTCCCCATATCATATGAATTACTTGCAGTATGCAGGTGTTCTCGTAATCATATTACAAGTTCTATTACCAAACACTCAAGTATCATAGACTATTAGTACTATCCTAGTTGGTAAATCCCGAAACTTTGGTAGTGGTGAAACTATGTGGCTTTTCAATATCTATATTCACCTCACTGTTTGCTCACAAATATGAGACAGTTTCAGCTTTAAAAATACTTCGCGTCAATACAAAATATTTTTTATTCAGCGTAGTATCACGCTCACCCAAACCGGCTAGTAACTGAAAGCTCGAAAGTTACTTTTTTTATAATTGACTAGTGGACCCGTCAGACGCTGTCCAGCCGGCTGTTCTCGCATTTTTTTTTTATATTTACACATTATTGGAACCTGTCTTGGGTTTTCTTAGATATTTATAACATTTTAAAAAGGAAGAAAGAATAGGATTTTTTTAAATATTCTAAATACCTTGTCTTTAAAATATGGAACACATAATAAAAATCGTCCGTGTTGATGCTAGTCGGTCCAAAGTTATGCACGTACGTACATACATTCATAGCAATCTGGAGTTTAATTCATTGGAGATTTTTCAGGATTTGACCATTGTTGTTTTGTACAGACTAAAGTACATCAGGTTACAAATCGGCTCAGGCGCAAAACATCCACCTCGCAAAATGTCCACCGTGCGCAGCAGGTCTATTTCTCATAATGTCCATTTCTGATTTGATTTCCTGAACCAAATCGTCCGTATTACAAGATTACAAGTGCATGATATGCCGCAGTGTATACTTTGATACGCTGTTGCGTATACAAAAATCGGCTTACAATTAATTGACTGCCTCGTTTGGTGTAGTGGCAAAGTTTCTGCCTTACATCCGAGAGGTCCTGGGTTCGAATTCCAGGTCGAGCCAAAAATTATTTCTGAGAATTTCTGTCATGAATTTCCCAAAATCAGCTCTGAGTCGGAAAGTTGGCGGTGTTACACTCCCGTGTCTCTTAAAGCACGTTTAAGTCGTTGGTCCTACGCCTGATCTCTCTCCGGTCATGTCGGTTTGCCGTCCCACCGAACTTTGAGAGTGAAGGAACAGAGAGTGCACCTGTGTATTGCGCTCACACTTGTGCACTATAATATTTCTTGCGTAGTTGGCTGATCTCTCTTTAGATCGCCGTGGTCGAAACCGGCCAGGAAGACTATTATTACAATTAATATGTATATTATCCTTGTTCAGGTGGTGCAGGAATACGAAAGGGCCGTCATCTTCCGTCTCGGTCGTCTGCTATCTGGTGGCGCTAAAGGGCCTGGTACGTATTTTTTTTAATGTAAAATATAACGAATAAATAATCAATAATATAAAAATGAATCGCAAAATGTGTTGGTAAGCGCATAACTCAAAAACGCCTTGTCCAATTTGGCCAATTCTTGTTTTATGATATTCATTAAAGTACGGGGATGGTTACGAGATAAAAATAATAAAAAACAACAGGCAGGATAACGTCTGCGGGGTCCGCTAGTAAGAAATAAAATAAAAATATACAACAACATCACATACATTGATCTGACTCCGTGGTAGGTAGCTTAGACATCAGAATCAACAGTGGTACAAATAATTTTAAATAAATATATATAACACCTAGACCAGTACAAACAGGCATGTTCACGCACACGAATGTTTGTACAGTGCGGGGATCGAACCCGCGACCTCTTGGTTAATAGTCAACTTTTTGAGCATTACACCAAAAAGGTATTTTATTTGTTAAAAATAGCGTTGTTAACTCAAAAAATACTTTTGAGTTAACAACGCTATTTTTAATTTCGAAAAGACATGACACTTAAAAAATTCTTTTCGGCTCCGGTCGTCGGGGAGGAATGGAACCCCTGACCTTTGGAAGTCCGGTGCAATGCTCTGACCACTGAGCTACCGAGAACCTTAATGGAGTAGTTGAATTTTGAGAGTAATTTCTCTCTTCTGTGCTTTAATTTAATGTGTGAGTTTTGTTACACTGGTCCCCGAACAAATCAGCGGTCATGCCAAATAATAGGTTAATTAGTTTTATCTGTGTAAAAAACATTTTTTCACGTCTATACTGAATGAAGCTTTTGCGGTAATTTTAGTTAAACAACGAAATATTTAACGTAACGCTAGTTCCTTGGAAGTATGTATAAAGAATTTTGAATATTTCAATTTGACTTTGTTCGAGACGTTTTTTCCTGCAAAATACCAAATTTAACTTTTTATTTCTGTTAAACTGGGCTTTGGATATTTTAAATCACACCTTTTTGGTTTCATTAAATTTTACGCGATATCGCCAGGTTTTAATATACCGTAGTCCTTGGATGGTTTTTCAACAAAATATCGGTTGCCCAAAATCGCAAAAAACCTATTAATTTTGACGAGTTTTCGCTCACCAGCGTAACAAAATTATCCACCAATCACGTCCACATAACCTAACTTCGATGGACACGGGCTCTGCTATGTTTTACGTATTCAGGATGACAGGTTATGTGATACATTCCTTGAAAGAGGTTGTTTAAGAGCTTATTTACAGTCCTTTAAGTCATATGACATCATGTCCGAAACTTTATATTTGCAGTGTGTAGTCTAGTCTCCAAAAAGCAACAGTTTTTCATTTGTGGTATATATTATAATAATAAATAAATCATTTATTTCAGATTTATGATTATATGGTATATCCTAAGGGCCGTTTCTGTCTTTAACATGACCGATCTAGGTAGACACGATTTCAAAACGATAGATTTTGTATTGGAATATTCGAACGTGACGTCACGATACAGTATGAGAAATCGAAGTCAATTATCTGATAATTTATTAAATTTTGTGTCATAGAAAATTGATTTGTATAGCTTTTTGGAAATTAATTGGTTTTATTAACTTCATCGAGGTTATGTTTTTAAAAGGTAAAGTATTACAAAGTATTTACGGTAGGAATCACTATCGAGAATATCTAGACAGATATTCTTGTAACACAGACGTGTGACATCATAATACGCTGCTGGCCAGCCTTTGAAAACAATGCATGTGGATCGATAAACATCGATCTGAAAATGTAAGGTCTTTTAGCTATTATATACAACAGGCCAGCTGTAATTCAAGAAGACAAGATGGTTATATCGTTATTAGGTGCCTTCATAATGAAAATGTCGGTTCAGACTTTCATTGCATTAGATGGCTATTTCAACTATTACCTACATAACGTGGAACGCTGAATGTGTTTTGTATGTGGTTACATTACCATACTTGAGATTCACTTTTTGTTTTAATGGCGTGAAACTTAAAAAGCAGTTTACAAAATGCGACAGCTTAGCAGTTGTCAACTTGAATGTCAAAGGATAAATTGAAAATCGGAGGCCGCTTCAAAGTATGCATTTGGGAATTACATAAGTAATCTGTTACATAAACATTGGCAATGTGCAGATCGACATCGCACTGAACGGAACTTTTCTTTTGGCCTGTCATTCTATCATATTCATATTCTTATTCATATTCTTTTATTTGCCAACTAAGTGTTAAATACATACATAATTATAGCAGGTCTTATGCTAGACAATTACACTTATAACTTAGTTAGTAACCCTTTCAGTTTGGGTATTGCAAAAATTATTGAAAATGATTTGAGGGCTATATCTAATTATTATTAGTAGGTTTCTTATAATAATAACACTTACAAATATTGCCAACTTACGGTTATTAAAGTTGTGACAATATCAGAAAAACTTAAGTAATAAAAATAAACAGTTGGTTATTAAGTATTTTTCATCTATATGTTTGTATGTAGTTATCGCTTATGTCGTTATTTTTTTATCTATATCAATATTGACAAAATTTTTGTGCAATAGATTACTTAATATGTATGTAATTACCAATTTCCTACTTCGTAGTGCCTGCGATTTTCCATTTATCATTCATATTCATTTATTGCATTCATGAGTATATAATAGGTGATAAATACAGTTTAATTAGCTACATCATGAAGCCCATTTGGGCATGGCAAATTAAATAAGGCAATATAATTCAATGTCAATAATAGTAAAATCAACAACAATCAAAGGTATAAGACCAGTCCAGTACTATTAAAATATAATCAATTAATCTAATCCAATTAAGTACAATTAAAATTCAAATAAAACATGTCAAAATTAAAAATTAAAATCAAATAAATAACATTAAATTGACAGTATACAGTAACTTATTCGTTTCTAAGCGACTTACTTAAAAGAGGATGTTCTTAATTCGTAAGAATCTTTTGATGTTTGTAATTGGATCTTTTACCCTAGACGATTATTAATTTACAAAACCTCACATCGCATCCGTCGGATAAATCTGTGTAGTTCCAGAACTTTATAGTTCTCGGCCGATTAATTGAAGTTTATGTAAACAGAACATATTCCAGGATTCAGCTGTGAAACTAAACCTGTTTTCATAGAAACACTTGTACGATGTCCCGGCTTTATTCGATTAAGGGGCATACCGGTACCCTGATATTGGACAAATAAAGGTCTCAGTACATTAAAGTAGAGTTACTGTTCCGTTACAGCACGGCGTGGTTTTCAAGTTGGTTAAAAATTAATAACACATGAACGAAATACTTATGCTTATCGAGACCCTTTAGTAGACGTGCAACTCCGCAACTGAAAGTCGTCACGTGCATTAATTCCGCTTAAACAATCGTAACAAATTCGAAACAGAATTGCCCAATTTTGACACTTCGTCTATACAAAAACTGTAAAAATCAGGAAATTCGATTAAGATTTTGTTATGAATTAGAGCCAAGTTAATTTGTGTTATTGCCAGGTAAGATCACATTTAAATTCGTAACATCTCCGATCCAGCTTACATCAGCTAGAAAAAAATACAATAATTGGTGTTCCTTTGCCGTAGCGGTGCCGGTATAGTGTGCAATGGCCTTAGCACTGCTCCACAACCGAAATGAAAACAAACGAAACCCGATTGGTTTGTCTATTGAGTTTAATAACTCAATCGGAATATTCAGATTTTCATATTCGAAACGCCCTCGAAGTTCAACCAGTGTAGTTTTACAATGGAAATTGTATGAAAAAATTATTGTTTCCAATTTCCGATGTGAAATTTTGTTTCGAAGTATTGTTACGTTACTGCGTTGTATTCGCTATTGATTTGCGCTTTCAAAAATTAGTTCTCAAATGTAGTTACCGTTATTATTTAACATTCATTGTGGATAAAAACTCTTTACATTCTGGACAGATTAATATTAAGTTCCTGAGTAATTTCAAAGTACCTATTTCATAACCTTAATCGCCTTTTCGAATTGACAAACATCATAAAAGTTCAAAGTTCTCACTGTCTTGTTGCCAAGAATAGGGCCTTACACAAGTTACAGTGCACAGTAGATAATTAAAATTGCCGTCGCTTTATGGGCCAATTCCGCTAATTAATCGAGACAGAATCGTTATTGAATCGCCTATTTTTGACAGTTCTAATAAGGACGAAATATCAAAATCGGGCAAATTTTATTACGATTAATGGCAACATCAGATTTCTACGTAGCTACTACAATACGTGGCGTGACTACGATATTTCGTAGCACTGTAGATGACCAGTCAGTCGTAGGCGTAGCTCTTGTAGCGCTTTCGTAGTATAATACAAAAACAATACTTGATCTCAGCTTGATCAACCTCCGTCAGCAAAATCGTTTAGTCCGACCATTTACAAAGTTCTGGTGCTCTACACGTGTCAGTAAATATCAAGAGTGATCCAATCCATCACGTCTGGTTAATTTTTCACCATTTATGACGTGACAACGTCATATAATTCGATGGAGCCGGCTGCACGTACCAAAAAACAGCGGCGTTACCTCGCTCTGAGGCGTTCCATTCAAAGCTTGAAGTGCAAGCGAGAGCGCGGAACGAGCGACAAAGAGGCAACGTGACGAAGACGTTGTCACGTTCAACTGTCGTCAGTAAACCGACTTTACAGACAACCGATTTTTGAAGTGAAAACTTCTTTAGCGGCGTTGAGCACTTTTGTGGCATGGGTAGAAACTGTGAAACTCGCGTCAGGTCACGTGATGCTGATCGAAAAACCGTAAGACGGTTCAAATAAATCAAAAATGCACAACGTTAATAATCAAGTTTTCACTTCTGCCGGCACTCCCGGAGTGCAACCCGTGTTTTTTTGAAGTGAAAACTTCTTTAGCGGCGTTGAGCACTTTTGTGGCATGGGTAGAAACTGTGAAACTCGCGTCAGGTCACGTGATGCTGATCGAAAAACCGTAAGACGGTTCAAATAAATCAAAAATGCACAACGTTAATAATCAAGTTTTCACTTCTGCCGGCACTCCCGGAGTGCAACCCGTGTTTTTTTTTCATATGTTTTACTCGTATGTGATTTGGGACTAAAAGATACGTACAACTGTAAATTTTAGACCTTCTACGACCAACGTCTATTTTCTACAAATAACAACGGCAAGCACCGTCTGCGGGGTCCGCTAGCATTTATTTATAATATTATTTTGTATACAGGGATATTCTTCATCCTGCCCTGCATTGACACCTACGCTCGCGTCGACCTTCGAACCCGCACCTACGACGTACCACCTCAGGAGGTAAGTATTTCCAATACTGGTATTCTTTAAGCTATGGCATCACTGACTGGACATTTGGAAGATTAGCTTCTTTTTTTAAAACAAACTTTTACAATAGTCAGCGGTTTCGCTTGCTTGGAATTCGGTTCTCGTATATTATTACACATTAAACATAGCCTCTGTTCATCTCTATCTTCGGTTCATCACGAATAAGGTAGGATTCTAATAGGTTTTTTTTTTAAATTGGTCAAGTTTTGGGGCCTATTCTATTGAAACAGACAATCAAATATATCCATCTTTATAATATCAGTGAATACATCAAGAGCAGTAATAGATATTCATTTATTGTGACATTATAACCAGTCTAGTTTCGCGAAATGAGATCTCTATATATATAAAATTCTCGTGTCACAATGTTTGTTCCCATACTCCTCCGAAACGGCTTGACCGATTCTAATGAAATTTTGTGAGCATATTCAGTAGGTCTGAGAATCGGCCAACATCTATTTTTCATACCCCTTAGTGATAAGGGTAGTCCTCACTTTACATTTATATGGCAAAACAACGTTTGCCAGGTCAGCTAGTTATTATGTAATAATTTACCTGTTCGTGAAAACATATAATGGTGCATTCATTTATGGCCCCTGTTTTCTGGTCTGGTCCGTTAAACCGCTTAAGTTATTAGCGTATGTAGTTGTATGAGCGAGTTCACACATACTTTACAGTATATCGGATCAATACTGTGATGTGATGTGTATTCACACAATATCTCCAGTAGTGACGGATCCGTTAAAACTAATCCTTTAAAACGGACGTTATATGTGAATGAGCCGTAAGTAAGACATCATAGAAAGTAAATAAAGGGCCATCTAGCGATGTTCTTTCTCGCTCAAGAGCAGCAGCGTTACTAATCATTATTTTCTTTCTGTTTTGGAAGAATATTGCCACGTGCGGAGTGTAACTTGTTCTACACCAATCGTATGATATTGTTTCTGTTTATCATCCTTTACGCTTAAACTGCTGCACCAATTGGTTGAAATTGGGATCGCATTGGATGTGACCATAGGATAGGACACAAGATAGTTTTAATCACGAAATATTTAACTTTAGCTTGAAAGCGAATTTCATGCGAGCCGAGGGCACACCACTGAGTAGTTAAAATCGTTTAGTCGTCCGGTTGGAGCCTAGTCGCAAAGTGCAATTTAATTCGTTTGTGAATAGAGTTACAAAGGAAGAAAAAATGGTTGCCTGTAAAGTCGGTTTTACGGGCGAAGATTTTACGTGACACCGATCATGTTTGAGTGGGAGAGAGACGCAAGGAATTCGCCGGTCCGGCGGGCCTCTCTCGTTCGGTGACTCATCGTAACAGACGTGAGCGGGCGTTAAACTTTTTCATGAGTGACTCCGAGCCACAACCTAATTTGAGACATTGTCACGTCAAAAATAGCGATTTTTATGCAAGTAGAGTTTTAGCAGGACGGTGTCTTGTCCGGCGTTCTGCGGAAGGCTACGTAACGCCACGAACAACACGTCGCGATCTCGCGTGTAACTTAAACCTTTTTTAAATTATTTCTATTATATTTGTATGTTAGTCTGTCTGTATAAAAAATAATGCCACTTTTCGTTGGAATTTTATAACTCATGAACAAACTCTTCTATCCAAATCAAATGCTTCGACTTAGTTTGGACAATTTAGTAATCGGTTTCTGTGAAGTTCACACAAAACCGGTAGAGTAGTTCATATCACAAAGCTTTGTGACAAATAAAAACTAGTAAGGCCTGTATTTAATTTAATTAAATAATAGTAATAAATATATAAATAAACAACGACATCTCATATAATGATCTGACTCCTTGGTATGTAGCTTAAGCACTTGTATAATTCATATCATGATATCAGAATCAACAGTGGTATTACAAATAAACTTAAATAAATATATAATATAACACCCAGACCAGTACAAACAGACATGTTCATGCATACAAATGTTTTTAAAGTGCGGGGATCGAACCTGCGACCTCTTGGTTAATAGTCAACTTCTTGACCATTACACCAAAGTAGTCGTCAAATTAGCTTACAACACTTTCGTCAATGAATTCGTATGGCGGTAGTCGCTTGGATACTAAAATCATCACGAATCAAAGATTTGCGTGGCCTTGTGTACGAAGGGGCTAATAAATAGCAGACGGGTTGTTGAAGCTGTTTCGAAATCAAATGTTTTTAGCATAATAAAAATTATTTCACATTTTATTCGAAAATCAATTTAAACCTATAATGAAAACGTTCATATCCAACGGAAAGTAAAAAAAAAAATGTAATCAAACCAACAACTCACACGATTACACAAATTGTGAATAATTTATGAATTTGTGAGTCAGCCTTTTGTTCGTAAAAAGTACGAGGTGTTCTAAAATAAACTGATAACAAATCAATAATAATACTAATACAATATTTATTTCTTCTATCACAACCATCCGTAAATTAAGATTATATTTTATAGATGAAATTGATTTGATTGTGAGAGAACTGGAGTCTGAACTAGGTTTGGGGGCATGTAATACAGATCGCCAGCACTCTCCTCACATGATGTCGTTCGACGGCACAAAAAGTAAATCTTACAGTTCCATTACAGTATTGCAACTTAAATCTAAGTACTGTTAGTGTGTGTGTGTGCGTGTGTGCGTGTGTGTGTGTGTGTGTATGATATTGACCCGGTAATAACCATATCAATACCTCTCACAATATTAACAGGCGTTCACTTAGAACACCGTAGCCACCTTGTGTAGAAAAAAAAATCAATAGGTGTCACTACCACTACCATTTGAAAGTAGGACGAAATAATGCTTCCCATCGATCATCGTTTATACGACCTTTGCGACCACTGGTTACTTCCCACTGTCATTTAAAATTATTGATAAACTACGCCTTCGGATATTGCATGAAGCCAACTGGTTTTTTTAAAATAAATATACAACAACAGCACATAATTATAACACCCAGACCAGTACAAACAGACATGTTCATGCATACAAATGTTTACGTATTAGAAATCAGAAATGATTGCATAATTTCACTCTTAACAATTGCTATTAAATCACTCATTCCCAGAAGCCAAAATGCGAAGATGCCTATGATAGTAAGCATGATGCTGTGGGAATTTTTTTGTGACCTCTCTAAAGCGTTTGATTGTGTTGACCATGAGACCCTATTGAGAAAACTACGCCATTATGGTGTATCAACTGATGCATGTAACTTATTTAATTCATATCTCACTGAGAGAACACAAAAGGTTTCTATCAATGGAGCAGAGTCTCCTGGAGCACCTCTCACTATGGGTGTGCCCCTAGGTTCGATATTGGGACCGTTACTGTTTCTGATATATATTAATGACCTTCGATACTTTGTCGACGGTGCTTGTGAGATAGTGTTATTTGCTGATGATTCTTCACTACTTTTTAAAACTCCAAGGGGTAAAGAATCGTTTGACGATGTAAATGGTACTCTCTCGCGAGTACTTCATTGGTTCACCGTTAACAATTTATTGCTTAACGCGACCAAAACTAAATGCATTAAGTTTACAATGCCCAATGTCCGACAAGTTCCAACAAAGGTTGTTGTTAAGGATGAACAACTAGTTACTTCAAATACTGCAACTTTTTTGGGAATTACTTTAGATGATAAGCTCCAGTGGGGTCCTCATATCATGACCTTATCAAAGAGACTAAGCTCCGCGGCATACGCTGTAAGAAAGATAAGGTTTCTGACTGATGTTGAAACGGCAAGAATAGTTTATTTTAGTTATTTTCACAGTAGGTATCATGTCATACGGCATCTTACTATGGGGCTCAGCTGCAGGTATAGAGACAATTTTCGTATTGCAGAAACGAGCCGTGCGGGCTATTTATAAACTTAAATCAAATGAAACACTTAGAGAATTGTTTAAAGAAGTTAAAATACTTACAGTTTACTCGCAATACATTTACGAAAACCTAATTTACGTTCGAAAAAACTTACACTTATTTCCTAAAAATAGCGATTTGCATAACTTCAACACAAGACAAAAAAATAAGCTTGCCGTTCCACATTTTAGGCTTCATAAGGTTGGTTACTCATTTATGGGTAGATGTGTATTATTTTTTAATAAATTACCTGAAAATTTAATTTCATTGCCTTTAGATAAATTTAAAACAGTTGTTAAAGATGTATTAATGTCGAAAGGATATTATAAAATTGATGATTATATAAATGACAAACATATATGGAAATGTTTAAATGCAAACAATTACAATTATTGTAAATCAATTTTGAAAAGAGGCAATGACAATAGTGACTGAGTTTCTTGCGCCGCTTCTTCTCAGCACTGGCCCAAATTGTCCCGAAGTGGTGGTAGGGTTTATAATCTATGTGTTGGGACGTGTAAAAGTGCTATAGTACGAGAGCCCACGACCAAAACCATGTCTCATAGCAATACGGCAAAAACCCTATAAAATCGTTAGATTGTATGATTCTGAGCCCGACTAGGTGTGTAGTAACGGTCGAAAGTGTAGCAACTGCGTGGGAGGCCGTTTCTGCTGTGTCAAAAAAAAAAGACAGTCGGTATTATAGCAATACGTCTGATAGTGAAAATGTACATAGATTTTATTGTATTACGAAAAAGTTTGTTTTCAGACATTTTGCGCGTAGCATATAGCCTGAGCGCATTTTTGAAAATGTCAACAAATTCAGCCGACCTGTATCATAGCAATACAGATAAAATTTTTTTTCAACTTTTCGTATTGCTGCCATGATTACCAATAACCTGTTTTCAGACACTTTAAGTGTAGCATATACTCCCAAAAACGAAAATAACGTTTCGGAGTCGCCTGGCCGACGCCTCTGTTAAATGTTTTTTTAAATTTACAGCCTTCATAGATATTCAAGAATCTCCCTTGTCTATTATATGTACTTTGACAGATGACAGATGTCATTACTTATTTCTTTTGTAAAAGTTACTCAAGTGTGCTTTAAATAAAACCAAAACTATCAAATCAATCAGTATTTAATTTCAACAGCCTCAGCGCTTGTTACGCTCCTGCCCCTTCCCTTCCCATCATCCCAGTTTCCTTTTGTGCGATTTATTTCAGTCCTTCAACTTCAATGTTAAGGTTTCGGGTAAATTCTTTGTTAATTATCATCTAATAAATTCAGGGTCGCAACGTATTCATTGGTTTGTAACAGAAAATTCAAGATGCCTCAATACGATTTTTAAATGATATCTGAGTATCGAAAAGTTGTCTGATAGAGAAGGTGCTACACTTAATTTGTCTGATATAAATTTTTTGCACATGTGGACAACTTATTTTATCATGTCCAACAATTTTCAGACATATTGCTATGATACCGATCGGTAAAATTTGTTAACATTTTCAAAACGGTCTCAAAATTTAATGCGTTCACATTTCCGTCTGAACATTGTTTTGTTCGCATCAAATAACCAAAATTTACTAATAAAAAAGATTTTCAGACGTATTGCTATGAGACATTTTTTTTGTCTCATTTTTAACTTTTTTAAGTGATTTTACGGGTTTGCGCTACACCACTATCGTCTGAAAAATATGTTTTCGGTATCTCAGAACTATCATTCAACTACAGTCTGCAAATCAGACATATTGCTATGATGCAGTTCGGTAAAATTCTTTGACAATTTTGAAAATTCGGTCAGATCAAACGCTACGCGGAAAATGTCTGATATTGGTATTTTCGAGTTCAGGATAATCTTATCTATCGATTTGATGCAGTTTTGGCCGTATTGCTATGAGACAAAAATTTTGGTCGTGGGCTCTCGTACTACTAGTTCTTAGCCTACTTACAGAAATAAATGAATTTTATTGAATTTTATTTTATTGAATTTTATTGAAGGCTCGTTTCCTAGGCCAGGGCAGAGAGCTATAGCTAGAAAAACAGCAAGCCAGTAAAATCTAAATATTATTTTAACTGAGGTTAACCGTTTTGAAATAAATGTTCTAACTTTTCTTTTTAATTCATTTGAGAAACTTTGTGTGCGGCGTGCATTATTTAAAAATGAAAAACTGATACAATGTCCAGTGCAAGGGGTGCTATATCCTGATGTTTGTACATATATCTAAGTATGACTCCATCAACTTTATAGCTCTAGTTGTGGGTACCATTCCCACCCTATAATTTAACACAGCGATCAATAAAGTTCTTCATTAATTATTTTTATTGAACTAAAAATTCTTTATCGGATACCATAGGGAAAGGGGTCACACAAAAGTGCTTCTTGTCTATTGTAAAGTTGCGGCAATGACTTTTTGTTTTAAATGCATCTTATTTCAAGGGTTTTTTGAAATGAAATGAAATTCGTTTATTTGCAAGAATACAGGTTTTAAAGATCTTATATTATTGTAAGTTAGTACAAGTATTTAGCCTGCATGCAGGTGTGCAAAAAGTGATCAACAAATTTTCACCACAGCAACACCTGACTTTGAATGCTTAAACAACGACATAAACAACTTGATAATATTTTACGTTAATTTAAACTATTTAATTTTACCCCTAGACCTGACCTGAAACTAAACTACACTGGGTTTTATTTCAGCTCGGTTTTCCCACAAATTACCGAAATTAGAGGGTAGATATTTATCGTAGAGGGTCATTGACCGCTAGACGGAATAACCCGCAACAAGGTGAATTGAGGCCGTGTTACCGTCTTTCTTATTATTATTTAAAGAAAGGAACAAAATTAAAATATACAGCGCTATCGCAGAGCTCGTGATAGGGTACCCTAAAGTACTGAACCTTTAAAAATGCAACTTCTTACTTCTGATACTAATATATAATAGTCCTCGTGGCCGAATTCGACCACGGTGGCTTATCTCAACAGAGATGAGCCAACTACGCAGAAGATATTATAGTGCACAAGTGTGAGCATAATACACAGGTGCACTCACTGTTCCATCACTCTCAAAGTTCGGTGAGACGGCAATTTGACATGATCGAAGAGAAATCAGGCGCAGGACCAACGGTTTAACGTGCTTACTAAAATATACTAAAACAACGAGCTTGCACATTTTTTTCAGTAACATTGTCTAAAGAAATTTTTCTTTCAAGGTGCTCACCAAAGACTCCGTGACTGTCTCCGTCGACGCAGTGGTGTACTACCGAGTGCAAAACGCCACAATCTCGATCGCTAACGTCGAGAACGCCCATCACTCCACCCGGCTCCTGGCGCAGACCACCCTCCGCAACACCATGGGCACCAGGCCCCTGCACGAGATCCTGAGCGAACGCGAGACGATTTCCGGCAATATGCAGCTGTCGCTAGACGAGGCTACGGAGGCCTGGGGCATTAAGGTGGAACGTGTTGAGATGTGAGTACCTGTTCACTTTGTGCTTTTGGACATGGCTGGCGTTTTACAGCTATATGTGGAAATGGTAAGGTGGAGTATTTGGAATGCAAGTTTCAGTCAGTGACTCCTGATATATATGAATATTAAGGTACTTATGTCAGCGTCAAAAATGAAGTTGCACTTTCTTTAAGACTCCATCCAAGAAATACATCAAAATGATTGAATTATCACTTTTTTACTTATGTAACAATCGCTGAGCTTCTTTATCTGCCTCATTGATCGATACGTGAAGTCTAGCTAAGATTTTAGATTTCACTATAATTTTGCCGCCCCTGCCACTATGCTACGCCACTGTTACCTCACGCAATTGGAGCGGGCGGGAGCCTTATCTTGTCGTAAGTAGTAGGTGCAATTGACGGTTTTGCAGTCAAACTCATGCACTATTCCTAGGTTCTGTGTATGAATTTAAAGAATTCGTCAAAGTGCAGGAGTGAGCAATTCGTAAAATGGACTTTGAAATATGTAACTCATTTGCCAACATATCAGTGTATTTTTTCATCAAAGTATAGAAATCGTTTAGTCGTTTTTAGCAAAAGAATGCATTAACATTGATAAACGCATATATCACGTACTGCTCAGGTTCTTATTAGTTTTGTAACCAGTTGTCCTAGGTGTGTATGAAACGCAGCAAGTTCGACATGACGCTAAGCGACCCATACTTGTGTCAATATCAATCGCTTCGTCACTTAGGACACTACAATAATCACCGCATAAACACCTTTAAGGCGAAATCATTAGATTTCGCCTTAAAGGTATTTATGTGGCGCTGATCGCGATAGTACGAGTACTTACCTACATTTGATATTGTCGCGTCGCGTCGCACTTCTCGCGTTGTCGCGTCTGTCACTAACGTAACGGGTAAGATCGGTGCGATGTATCAAAAAGTAAACGTAAGTACTTGGATATTCTAACAGTAAACAAGGTTTACAAGCATTTTACAAGCACTTTTATTGATATTTCTGAATGACGTCAAACATGTTGAGGTGTTATTAGTGTAATATAACCCTCGGAGGGTCAAGGACCCGCGTATTTGTGACGGGAACGATAGGTACAAGTTGGTAGTTCTAAAGAAATCTGTGTAACCCGTTTATTGTGGGTAAAAAAACGGTGGCTTGTACTTCAAATATTGAAAGTGCGAAGAGATTTCTACAACTTATGTAGTAAAGTTGCTACGATACTTAAAATATTGAGCCATAACCAGGCCTCTCTCACTCGATGTACTTGCGCGCGGTAATAGCCTACTCTCGCCCGCACCGACGACGGTGCGAATTCAGTGGGCTGCCAACAACCGTCGGACTTTACTTTATTGAAATAATACATAAGTACCTAATATACCTATTAGTCTACTTTTTATGGGCTGCGCACCACTTACGAACTGTGTGTACCTACCTACCTACTCGACGTGGTGGTTTAGTCGACAACTGACTCATTAATTAGCGAAATGACTAGGTACCTACATAGTTGACAATAAAATTGACCGATTCTCGAAATATACCTACCTACTAATAATCTACAAACGACAGATTCCACAAATGACATATATGTTTTAGAAAGAGATAGCAAGAGATAGCAAGGATTCACAATTAAGTAGCTCATAATTCGCTTGTTATACCTAATACAAGCTGAATTTCTTATTTCACATTTGTTATTGAATAATGTTATATTATTTTAACAACAGTCAATCAAATACCATTGTAGAAAAATGTGGTTGAAATATTTTTACCGAAAGTGTCAACCTTAGTTCGATTGTCACTCGGTCTCACGTCACGTGGTCTCGCGCAGCTGCGAAGCAATAGTGACTTTATACTCAGAGCTGTTGGTGCATTTTTGTACGCGGCAGAAAAAGTAGTCTATTAACGCTGTAGGTATCGAAATTTTTCTATGGAGTGATTTATCTGTTACGTAGTAACTATTTAGTAATCTGTGCCATAACATCTCCAGCTACCAGTTCCGGTGCAAACATTACAGGTTAAAACTGACACTCACTCTGGCGAGTAAGTCACATGAAGGCACATGCGTGAGGTAACTGCTTGGGCGTTGCCTCGATCTGACGTTGTCCTGACCGACTGACGCCACATTACAGGTTAAAACTGACATTCACTCTGATTAGTGAGTCACATGGTGAGCACCAACTCACCATCAGATGTTATCTATGATGTTAAATCTACTACTACTTCTACTAATACGTAAAGGCTAGAACCAAAAATACATGCACAGCGGTACACAATAAGACCTCTGTCCAATCCATCAAGAAAATGGGATGCAGTATTGTTTTACACGTCCAAAGGTACAGGTGACGTGCGAAATATTTGGTGCACTGTTAGCCAAATTGAAATAGCAACAGCCGTTTCATCTGTTCACCAGGAGTCAAATATTAAACCAAAGCGTATACAAAGAGAAGTGGAGATTTTATGCAATCCTGTTGTGTAATATTTCTCCGTTTCCTTTTTCCGTTTAGCTGCATTAGCCCACAACTAACATTTTTGGCGCTAAGCCTTTGTCACACAGAACATGATGTGAGACCTGGGGCCCTGTGCGATCTTGTTAAGAGTCAGCAAAAGCACTGCGACAGCGCTGTTAAAAATAAATTCTTTAAAAATTTTTGAAAATGAAAGCTGTCAGTAAGCTAAAAGCAAAATCATTATACAGTGCTACAAGGATCCTATGGCACTTGGATGACATTGACAGGGGGGCGTGAGTGTGAAAAAAGGGTTGCCATAGAATAATTCCTCCTTTGATTGAGGGAGTTTATTTTGTTTGAGACATGGAGATTTAGGGGAACAAAACTAACAAAATTCACAAAGTTTTACACATCATGCATCTGCATCATAATCATAAGCTATCACGGAAATAGGTTGATTGACTGTCCATAGACTATGCCTACTATACTTAAAAGAAGGTCAATTATGTGTGAGGAAATTAGTAAACTCAGGTATTCAGCTTAGAAAAAATAAATCTTAAGTAAGGAAATATCAGTTATTTTCAAATATTATTATTATAATTATGTTCCCCCAAAACCTACTTTAATGGCATCATGTCATAATCTTCATCTTCGAAATCATTTTCGCTGTCACTACTTTCCTCCGTGTCAGAATTTTATCTTTGCTCGTTTTTCTGTTTTTCCCTTGCGAAACTATTTTGGAAGACGACGCTGCCGCCAATTTTCCTTCACAACCAATCCTTGCTACAGTTCTCAATGATACTCCTGAAATAGTATTAACTTGTAATATTTTGACAAAAAATATAAACTATATTGTTAAGTTTTGGAAAAAGAGGGTATCACTAACCTGTCACAGCTGCAACCCGCTCGTTCACTTTTTCAAATGGTATTATAGGGGCGCCAGACTGTTTCTCTTTCATGAAAAACTCTTTAACTTTTATCACCACTTCTCTCACGCCACTTCTTATCAGTTTCTGCATGTTTTACACATTTAAAATGTATCAAAATCACAACAAAACCGCAACAAAAAGCATTATCAGCGAACTGTCACAATTGACAAGTTTTAAAATGGCAGTCTTAGTTCCGATTTTTGCCACGAGCCAAAAGGTCCTTGTAGCACTGTACAAGATACAGGCCCTGTATGCAGGGATTTTGAGCGGTGCAGACTGTCACAAAAACTGACCCACCTGTTTTACAATATTGCTATCATAAGTTCTAAAGAGACAATGTGTTGAAATATTTTTTTCTATATTTCAATGCCTCGTTGGTGTAACGAATTTTCTGACTCACATCCCTGAGGGATATTTTTGGCTCGACCTGGGAGTCGAATCCAGGACGGGTTTGAATCCCAGGTTACGCCAAAAATAGTTTCTAAGATTTTTGAGTCAGGAAGTTGGCGGTGTTTTTAAGGCACGTTAAGCTATTGGTCCTGCGCCTGATCTCACTCCGGTCAAATCGGAATGCTGTTTCACCAAACTTTGAGAGTTACGGAACAGAAAATCAGTTTTTGTATTGCGCTCACACTTGTGCACTATAATATCTCCCGTCTGATCTCTGTTGCGATTGCCCGCCGTGGTCGGAATTGGCTAGGAGGAACTTTTACTTTTTTATTAGCTATTGGGTGTAACTTAGAATCAATTTTAGTGAAGGCCACAACATTCTTTCTCATCCAAACAGCAAGGACGTCCGCCTGCCGGTGCAGCTGCAGCGCGCCATGGCAGCCGAGGCGGAGGCGGCTCGCGAGGCCCGCGCCAAGGTGATCGCAGCTGAGGGCGAGCAGAAGGCCTCCCGCGCCCTCCGTGAGGCCTCCGAGGTGATCGGCGACAGCCCTGCCGCTTTGCAGCTTCGCTATCTGCAGGTATATTTCAGGTTTTCTCTTTAACCTTCCAAGAAGAAGAGGCGTGTTAAATTTTTGATCCTTATGTCTTGTGTGTGTGTCTGTCTATGGCATGATAGCTCTTGAACGGATAGTCCAATTTCAAAGCGGTTTTATTTATTCGAAAGATAATTTAATCACTGTGGTTTTAGGCTATAGTTGGTCAAAATCCGTCCAGTCGTTGAAGCTCACCAGCTGTATTCCTGGTTCATTCTGGGGTTTTTAACTAGAAAGTTAGTTTTCTTTTCAGTGTTGACTCTAAGCACTGACTCTACCAAAGTGGAGATGTGCCGAGAAGTCCAAAGCGGAATCGGCTAAAAACAACTCTTCACTCGTCTCCTCTTTCTTTTGGTTTAGACCGGATCGTATGGCGTTCACTTTAAAAAAAACTGAATGAAAGAACGACATTTAGTATAACTTTACATCTGGTTGCTAAATGCCAGTATTCTTGGGAACGCCTGGTGTATGTGTGATAAGTTTTAGCTGCAGTATTTTAATCTGGATTAAACAGACTAAGAAATTCATTATTGGCAATGATTTTAATAAATAGAAAATAAGGTTTCGATGAAGCGACGCGTAAATTTCCTTAGTTTTTTGTACACATATATGTCTAAACAATGTTTTAATTTTGTTTGTCATAATAGGCACCCGTTTAAATAAAGTGTCAAGTTTTCGCGCGGGCGACGCAAGTGGAGTATGAGGTCCGCGGGAGGGGTGCGTGTCACCCGCCGCACGTAACCCGATAGTTAAAAAATTCAGTTAGTCATCTTTACGAATGATCGCGCGCGCTCGCACTGCGTCTCCTAACCGAAATCTTGTTTTTGCAATCCATATTTGCGTTGCATCCGGGAATTTTGATGATATATGGTATCATCAAAATTCCACTGTCACTAGTTTGCACACATTTAAGGTGTTACTTAAATTACTAATTAATTGAATATTTTCACAGACTTTGAACACCATCTCTGCTGAGAAGAACTCGACGATCGTATTCCCTCTCCCCATCGATCTACTTACTTACTTCATGAAAGCCAAAGAAGAGATTTAATAAAATTGACATGGCGATGACGAGTATTTTTAGGACGTTATCAAAATTACAGTTATTACATAAAGATAAAACAGACAAACATAACAAAACTGGCGATAAAATTGGATCCGTTATTATATACAATAAGTAATTAAAAATAGTAAATATTATATTGGTGTTATTGAATATTTGAAAAAAACACAAAAAAATAATAATTGTTGTTGTAAATAAGTCTACAATTACAATCCTACCTATTACTCAGAAAATGTTACCCTAAACCTACTCTAGACGCTGTTCTGATATTTCAGACTTTTCTTTGTTTTCCGAATTGATTTCGTTTGACTCCTATTTAATGAAAATAAATACTAAAGGTACTGAAACGTTAAGGGAAGCAGTCGTGATAGGAAAATTTGAAAAGACTGTGGTTAATGTGACTTGAATAATATTTTGTGACGGATAGTTTGTATAAGAGGAACGTATTGAAAAAAAAGTTAACGAATAAAATAATTTAAATTGAACACAGATACAATATATCTACTAAAATACAATTATACTAAATCACTCATGCAGAGTTTGCTGGCAATACTCAAATAAAAAATACCATATTAAAATAATGCCGGCCACACACCATACTTTCTGTCGTCCAATTAGTATGAGCCAACCGATTGGATCAGTTAGAATGATGATATAGTGTTTGGCCAGCATATGACCGATTTTAGGGGCTGAACGAAACTTAACTAAGCCGCATGCAAATTTATATTCATATTTGGGCATATTTTTTCTAAATATTGGAAATAACAAACGCATTGATAAAATAAATATATATTTTTCTATGAATCAAGACAAGCTACTTTACTAAAACGAATTTCATGGATATATACCAGGGTATAGTACTATTTGAAGAGATTACAATAAAACTGCTCTTATAGATTCTGGAGCAATCTAAGATTGAAACACAAATGGTGTAATCTTTAAAAATTAACAGGAACAATTCCGTACAAAAATAGGCAGGTGTTAGGGATAGAAAAAAGTGAAGTATGAGTATGTAACACATATATATTTATTGAAGAAAAATATTTACAAGCCTATTTTAAATATCCTGTATTTTTGATAAACTTCATAGACACACCCCTCCTCTAAACATAACATTATAAATGTTAAAAAATAAAGCATAAAAAAGTAAAAAAAAAAACATAAATGTTCACTTGCATGAAATGTAATAGCAAATTAGTAAAATGTTTTCAACATATAATCAACAATATAACCTATAGGAATTAAACAATACTTAAAATCTAAATGTGAATAGCAAATAAGAAGTATGTATGTAGTCAGTTAGTGATTTTTTTTTTCTGTTTTGGAAATTAATATTCATATATATGGTTTTTAATAATACAACATGCAGGGACGCGGCCACGTCGGTGTAGCAAATATTTAATCAATTGTTGTCGAGTAATATGATGAGTCCATATGGTTCATCAGGTGTATAACGATCTTAGAGATGAGAATATGTGAATTCACAATACCAACATTGGGTTGACTATTTGTATCAGTGTTTCATATTACGGGATACATCTCATTATGATACCAGTGGTGTCAATACGTTGCGCCGTGACAACAACCGGATTGGCCTGCTATGGGTTCTGCTCTACTGAGCAGACTAGTAACATCAATTTTTTTTAAAATTGATGTTACCCATTTTTCGGTCCTTACAATTGCAAAAGAATTCGCAATGTTTTTTGACGTGCTGCCGTCTGTACCATTTGGTGTACCATTCAGCAGTTTTGAGCTCACCGCTATTGGTACAACCGAATGATCGTGACTGGTCACACCAACTGTTACCCTGGTGAGATGTCTTTGATGTTACTTCTTAGATTGTGGTCAATGTTTTTGTGATTGTGATAACCTAAACGGTTATGTAGCGTTAGAAGAAAAAAAAGATATAAATGTTTAAAAATGTATGTGATTGATGTAATATTGATGTAATTGTATGATGTAACATTGATGTAAGGTAATATTGATGTAATGTAATATTGATGTAATGTAATATTGGTGTAATGTAATATTGGTGTAATGTAATATTGATGTAATGTAATATTGATGTAATGTAATTTAAAAATAAATAAAAGCTAAGGCGAACTAAGGCGTTTTATTTCATAGTTTATCTAAGATGATTTAATTAGGATTAAGCGTTCAAAAACAAGAAGGCAGATTTAGGCCCAGGCACCACTAAGGCGCTGAAATACATCGCGATAAGAAAAAAATTAATACATAATAATAACTTTATTTGCCAGAGATATAATACTTACAAATTGGAAAACTAATTAACAAACATGTAGCGTTTGTTGCCTAACTAGGCTTTATTAAAATCCAATATTTCGGCAATCAGCACCAACTCCACTTCGATTACAATTAACATTTTTTTGTTTTTCTAAAATGACTAAGTTTACTGGCTACGTAATAGATGTAAAGGTTGCAATTTTAATTTTAAACCTTTTTTAATTTTTTTTTTGTTTTTAGAATAAGGCGTCCTCTCTTTGTGTAGTGTGTGAGTGAGTGTGTGTGGCTAAATTCTACCGGTTATTTAAAATTATCTATCCGCTTCACTGGTGTCGTCTGCACTTGCTTTTCCTTCTCGTACGAGTACGTCCTTGCTTGAATGAAACTTAAGTAGATAAGGTTCACATTCTTTCTTGAGTTCTCTGTATTTCTTGCGCCGCTTCTACTCAGCACTGGCCCAAATTGTTCCGAAGCGGTGGTAGGGTAAATTTATATGTTGGGACGTGTAAAAGTGCTACTTGTTAGTCTATTTGAATAAATAGATTGATTTATTTTAAGGATTTTATTTTGTTCAAACCACTTCTAGCATCATAATATACAAATATGATTAAATTCTCAAATTGAAATGAAAATTAAAAGTTGTTTTACAATTAAGTATTTACCTAGAACAATAGATACAACTGACACGCCCTCTCCTTCATGAGGTCAGCCAAATCGATGGTTACGACTCTATGCCGTATGCTGTTAAATGCGGTACCTACATTAGTGCCTTCCAACTGTGCTTGAGTCATTTTGTGATCATATTCTATGATTTCTGTATAGGCTATCTGGAGCGAGTATAGTTTGCATTGCAAAAATGAATAGCTGTTCGTTAGTCTCACTAAAACTCGAAAACGGCTGAACCGATTTAAATAATTTTAATCTGGAAATATTTTTGGAAGTCCAGGGTCGGTTTATACGGTAAGCAATTGACTTATAATTGCGAAAACAACGGACAAGGCAAAGTCTGCCGGGTTCATCTCATCAGCCTATATAAGTCCCACGGCTGGGCACAGGCCTCACCTCAACTATGAGGTGGTCCGAGCGATACTCCACCACGCGGGCTCAGTGCGGATTGGTGGAGGGGTGTTTGTAAAGTAAGTGACCAACCTTACTGTCAGATGGTATTAAGCCGCCCGTGGGCCTCTGACCAGGCTTAACGTATAATATCTATCGATATTAACCGGGACCAACAGCTTAACGTGCCTTCCGAAGCACGGAGATGCTTGTAAGTAGACGTCACTCAAATGGTCAGAATGGTCACCCATCCCAAACATGACCGCGCTTTACGTTGCTTAATTTTAGGTATCACTACCGAAGCGCTGCAATCACTGAGCCACAAGCACCTGCCGGGTTCGCTAGTCTTATAATATATTACTTATTTGTGTAAGAGCATTCCTTTTCCACCAGCCTGGCGCGGCGCTTGGGCCTAAAAATATGATTGAGGTACCGTTTTATAGATCTCGGTGAGTAGGACTGGGCCAGACTTTAACACTACTTCGAACTTGAACGCGGACAAAGTCGAAGGCGGCCGCTAATTTGTTCATATTGAAAGAATGCAAAAACAGTAATGACCAGCTACGGCAATTATTTAAATACAAATAATATACAACCACATCACATACATTGATCTAACTCCGTGATAAGTAGCTTAAGCACTTGTGTTACAGATATCAGAATCAACAGTGGTATTACAAATAAACTTAAATAAATACTTTATGCACACAAATGTTTGTACAGTGCGGGGACCGAAACCTCTTGGTTAATAATCAATACTTGACCATAGGTAGACCGTAGGTACTGTTGAAAAGTATTTTAATTAGATTTTGTAAAGATTTTGAGTTTTGTTTTACAATTAGATAAGTATTTGATTGAAACCCAATAGCTCAGATGAATAAACTCTAAGTTGGCATTTGGATTTTTATTGGATTTACGAGAGATCTTTGTGCTCTTTGTTAAACAGCAATTAAAACGGATTTGTAATTAGAAGCAGATAGGAAAGAAAACAAAATAATTTTTATTAAAACTTATATTTACTTCAAGTGTACTAAACTAAAAAGTTCAAAATAACAATTACATCAATAAATTAACTTTAAAGAAAAAACACAGAAAAAAGTCCTAGTTCCGTAACTACGTAAGTCTTTGTTATATTTTATAATTGGAAGAAATACATTCATAAAATCATAAATATATGCTAATGTCTTAAAAAAAATTACAATTATGTATTCATATTGTACTAAGTTTGTAGATAGGTATGTAGGACCCACTAAGAAAATTCGCACACTTATAGGTAAACCATATCCAGCGTCGCGCTCACGCTTCGCCACGCCAAATGTTTGCCAAGCCTTAAGTATCGCGTTCGTCCCTTTGATAAAAACTATATAAAATAAATTGCAGCTGTTACAGACTTACAATTATTATTCAAATGGTGAATGATATATTGTATGTAGCGAAAGATATAGTCTGATGCCAAAAGGTAGCGAGCGAGCAAGACGGACGCATTCCTCACAGTAAGTTCGCACAAATACTTTTTGGCCCATTTTCATATGCCATTTTTTTATTTTATTTTTATCAAGGTTCGTCCTAGTTTTGTCGCGTTAAATACGTGCTAGACAGTAACCAATAACCTAATTTTTTTCCATAAAGTTCGCTGGTGAATAATTTATACTTCAAAAGTAGGTGACATGGGATTACAACGTTTATTCTAATTAGCCTATGACCTTTTCACTCACGCCACTTCACTTGGGAATAACATTTATTGCACTCCATAAAGAACATGTGCTAATTTTGGAATTAAAATGTCGCTATGTCAATTCCCAAGACAATTGTATACATTTATTTTAAACTAGCTAACCCGGCAACCGTTGTTTTGCCATTTAATTTTTATTTTATCACTTAGAGGTATGAAAAATAGATGTTGGCCTATTCTCAGACCTACTCAATATGCTCACAAAATTTCATGAGAATCGGTCAAGCCGTTTCGGAGGAGTATGGCAACGAAAACTGTGACACGAGAATTTTATATATTAGATATTAATTCGGTCATCTACCTAGGTTACATTTTCCGCTCACTAAGAAGTCTCTTTAGAGAAAATTCCTACGTTGTAATTGCAGGGAAACACTGACACAGGTAGTGAGTTCAACTCCTTTGCAGTGCGCATCATGATTGTAGATCTTGTATCTATAGATATAAGTTTCAAACAGATCGGAGTTATCTCCAACTATTACGAAATCAACTCATGGAGTAATTTGCTAAGTCACTTGATCAAATCCAGTTAACCGAGTCAAAGTTCAGCTTATACGCTTTGATTTGGAAACCAAGCCGGATTATTAAATAACATTTAATATAATAATGCAATTAAACACAAAACAATAAATAAATAAATATTTCTCAACAAGCACACCAATTCTAAGCTACGAGACTTGTGTTATGGGTACTAGGTAACGGATATACATACTTAAATACTTTTTTTTTGTAAATAAATACATATTATAAATATAAAACACCCAGACCAGTACAAACACACATGTTCATGCACACTTATGCTTGTACTGCGCGGGAATCGAACCCGCGACCCTTGGTTTAGGAAGTCCGACCTGTGGACCACTGCACCAAGCGGTCGTCGCAGTAAACAATTAATCCGTTGGGTGCGATGAGTACGATACCGACCTGTGTACGCTTGTTGTGGCCTTTAAAGGGGCCAAAAGCACCAAGCGGTCGTCAATACTTACCGTGATCGTATACTAGTAAAAATACTTATTAAAAACACACCTTAGATAGCGTGGTCACTTACCTAAAGTAACAGCTATATTCTATACTACCAAGTTAAAAGAACTAACGTAGCTAAGGACTCCGTAGACAAAAAAAAACTTCAAAGACAGTGAGTAAATAAATTAAAAATGTATGTAAGTACTGAACAGATTCTGAAATCAATAGAGATTTCTGTTTGGAATCAATGAAGCATTTACTGTTACTGAGAACATTTAAACTTTACGATTCAAACAAATTATCGACAATACAGACAATATTATCGACAGATTCTCTTAACTCAAGTATTCAGCAAGAAATCGCAAATTATAGAAGAAGAAGAAGAAGTTCGCTTTTTCGTTTTATAACCCAAGTAGGTACCTACATATTACAGCACGTCAAGATAAAAACTGTATCATCTTATGCACATGTAATTCATTAATGAAATTCGTAGCGTGATGTAATGTCGTCTATACGCGTTTCGTTTAGACGGATATCGTTTCTCGTAGTACACCTCGAGGTACTAAACAGGTGAAGAGGGTGCGAAATTTTTGAAATTAATATTTTAACCTTGAAATCTCGAGTACACTACACGTCTCAACTGATAAGAGCACACATCCATTAAGCATTTTTGCCACCTGTAGACTTAAAGGAGTTTGCGATCAATTAATGAAGTTACCAATCTCAGTTGCGTACTTTACCACGAGCCCTACCCAATTTCCTAGCTTTCTCCAAAGCGACCTGTATATCAGCTATACTCTCAGATTTTGGTGGACGACGATCGTAAGGTGTGGCCACCTGCGTCACCTCAGCTGTATCGGTATCGACGATCTCATTGCTGATCAGCATCAAGCCCAAATTGAGCTTAATAGATGTGTGCCCATCACGAAATATGAGGTAGATGCTCGACTGATCAAGCACCTTTAACGAGAAATGATCGTTCACTTTCAATGCCTTCATTTTGATGTGAAACGGCTTGAACTCCTGGAGCAGCTTATCAGCTTTTTCCTTCAAGAAATTCTCTAACTCTATTGCAAGCATATCGTAGTTGGGTTCCTTCTTGTGCTTGCTGCTAGGCTCGTCGTCCTTCTTGCCTCGAAGCAGTGTCTCCAGACATCCAGTTGGCCTTAGACGTGTGTCCACAAAGACCGGCTGCAAAACTGGGGGCTCGTTCAGGGTGTGCCATTTCCATTTACCGGCTGGTCCTATCTTTTCGTCTATCACCATACCCTCGGACTGGTTGTATTTCAGTCTGTGAATGCAAATTAAGAGTTATTTTCCAAGCAATGCGATTGGAAATGCGATTGGGTCAGCTTTGAAATGGTTATTGGAAAATGTGCATTGTCACTACATTTCTGGATGTATTGGCATGTGTTTGGAACACGATTATTAACGGAACATAGCATATTGAAATTCCACTGCAAAACGAGATGACAAAGATTTACACGGAAGCGGGGTTCATAATAATTTTAAACGATTAATAAATGACGGCAAAAATTAATAACGCCCGCTGTATGGGAGCCGCGCTTTTGTTTTTGTCTGTCGAAAGTATTTCTTGTTAAAGCGGGAACGTTAAAAAACACTTCATAAAGATAAAGATTGTTATTGTTATTTTGTTATTTGGTACACATACTAATTAGGTACTAAAAATGTAAAGAACCTCTGCGTTCTAAACTAGGAACTTTCGTCCTGTATCTTAGAATACAGCGAGTCCCACACACTAATGATACATATTAGAGATGTACTATACGGGCCTTATGGAAAACATTCTGTATGAAAACCAGCTTACATTAAGTTAGTAACATCTTAATCTAACAATAAAATTAAGTTTGTGTGTGTGTGCGAGTGTGTGCACGTGTGTGTGTGTGTGTGTGTGTTTGTGTGTGTGTGAGCATAAATGTATGAATTAGTGAAGTATATCCTCAGTCTCGGTATAATTTAGTGATCGAAGATATTGTGCGGTAACTTTTTTAACGTCGTACTTGTTAAGAGCATATATTTTAATTATTTTATCAATTTTATTGTAGACTTTAGCACTTAGTGCCGCGTAATTATGTTGAGCAAGAGCTGTTCGACAAGTCACCTGAGGACATATTCTCCTCGCCACTTGTCGTTTAGATGTAAGAAGGCTTTTGTCGTATGTTAGTGCTGAGTGAGAGATTTTAATACGTTAGCTTCATACGCGCGTAACGATAAAGCACAACCACATACGAGTTGGGTATTTTATTAAGTGTCTTACTAACCCGTGTACAAAGTGCTGAAAAGTTGAATACGGATAAATTATATCTACCTAATAGTCAAATAACCTGTCTCTTTTTGTAGGTTTAGGGTTAGCGAGTGGCAAAGTGTGTTCTAAGGCCCTAGAGATAGTTACACTGCGTAATCTATGACGTAAATTGCAATCGCTATCGTTTGCAAAATGTATGGAAATTTTATTCGCCTTCGTCATGTTATGATATGACTGAGTATCATTTCCATACATTTAAAAACCATCACGGTGAATGAAATTTCCATCACGCTCAAAATTTTATCACTGCATAAATCCAACACCAGAAAAGACTATTAAGTGCCAAATGTATAATCTTGTATAGTTTAACGTCTTATGCAAATTTAAAAAGCAGTTTAAGTCACTTATTGAGAAATTTCTTCCTTCTCATCATTCTATGACTCGTTAAGCACTCATTCGTTCTTTCCTGTGTGGTTGTAAAACTAAACTGTTATTCGGACTAAATTATTTCTACACAACCTACCCACATTACATTAAAATAAATCAAAGTAGGCACCCAATTAACTTCCATAACGTCTAATAAAGCCTTTACCGCGGTGAGCAGATGATTTTAGTGATATTGCAAACGTGTAGGTACCTACAGAACGCAAAGCATAAATACTGCTGGGGAATTTTGGCATAGAACTCTCTATGCAAGCATAAGAGGCTTATGTTTCACGCAAGCTCATTTCAACGAGCGACATACATACCCGTAGCTACGGGTTGGAGCTCCAACCCATGTAATTTAACGGTAATTAGGTATAGTGTATCGTTCGTAAGTTAGATAATTTATTAGATGATACGATGAGACGACCACTTTGGTGTAATGGTCAAGAAGTTGACTATTAATCAGGAGGTCGCGGGTTCGATCCCCGCACTGTACAAACATTTGTGTGTATGAACATGTCTGTTTGTACTGGTCTGGGTGTCATATGAATTTATTAAAGTTTATCTGTAATACCATTGTTGATTCTGATATCTGTAACACAAGTGCTTAAGCTACTTACCACGGAGTCAGATCAATGTATGTGATGAATGATGATGTTGTATAAATATCTTTATTGTAAGATTTAAAAAAAAATGATTTATGGTAAATCAAAAACCGGCCACAAGCTTCTTACAATCAAACGATATTTTGTTCAAATGTTTGCTAGACCGAAGGCGGAAAAACCTCGAGTGCCTACATGACACCAAACCCCCTTTGCAACTGTGGCAAAAGTACCTGGTAAGACTATTTTTTTTTAAAAAACATGCTTTTATTGCTATCTAAAAAAGAGGACAAAAAATCTGAGTACAAGGCTGATCTTATCAGCAGTTCTAGCCTGTGGTGGTCAGGCCCCACATTTTTGTCAAGGGATCAAACCCATTGGCCAAAAAAGCCCAACGTGAAGCACGATCTACCTGAGTTGGTTTCTTCACCAGTACCGCACAATAATCAACCCAATGCTGAAGTAGTTAGTGGCTTTGTTGATTTGAATAGTAGGGTTGATGACGTAGTTAGTGGCTTTATTAACAAAAAATCAAACTTTAAATCATTGCAACGTTCAATGGCATACTTATTGAGATTTGTTCACAACTGCAGAAATAAAAATAATAAAATAATTGGTCATCTTTCAGTTGAGGAACTGCAAAACTCATTAAATTTAATCATTCGCAAAACGCAAGTTGAAATGTTTCCAAATGAGTACGCCATTTTAAAATCACAAAAATCATTGCCTAACAAAAATCGACTTCTTTCTTTATCCCCATTTTTAGATTCCAATGACTTAATTCGAGTTGGTGGCAGGCTCAATAACTCCCCTTATGATTATGATGTTAAACATCCAATTTTACTTTGTAGTAAGCATCATCTTACAATCATTTTTTTTTAAAAAAACATGCTTTTATTGCTATCTAAAAAAGAGGACAAAAAATCTGAGTACAAAGGAATTATATTACACTAGAGTTAAAAGCGTGGGGTGCACTTTATGTTGTTTCATAGTTCACCTTTTAACAGTATCAAAGGGGTAAAAGCCTATTTGTTTTAAGAGCCACTGAGGGAAAAATTATATATAAATGAAACCCGTTTTCCTTGGTCACGGCATCACGCGTGAATGGCTGGACCGATTTCACTAATTTACTCGGGGTCAAAGTCCTGCTCTCGCAGCGCGTCTTCAATGTCTCCTGGAACTGTCGCGGTCGGTATGGCGAGCTCTCCGTGGGAGCTCGAGCCGTGGACGCGGTCGGCAGGTTGGTGGTGGCTTTCAGGTTGGCGGTTGCGTTTGACGCAGCTCGCACGGGCTGCGCGGTGCGCGTTGGCACGCCGGGGGGCGTTGCGGTCACGCTGGTGTTCGGCGCGGAG
The DNA here is from genome assembly GCA_963921415.1 of Pyrausta despicata. Classification (NCBI taxonomy): domain Eukaryota; kingdom Metazoa; phylum Arthropoda; class Insecta; order Lepidoptera; family Crambidae; genus Pyrausta; species Pyrausta despicata. The sequence continues at coordinate 15,517,893 of OY992845.1, read as the reverse complement.
CTAGTAACGACCGTGGCCGCATAGATACGTGGTGGGGTGATGCGCGCTATAGGCAACGGCGGCATTGAGGGCGCAGATGCGCTGGTGGTCAGTGGCGGGGCGGCTTATCCCGACGGACCCGGCAGGGTGCGGACCGTGTAAATTACCCCGTATTCCGGTTTGGACAGCCGGAGAAAGGCCCGCCGCTTTGATCGGCGGCGGACCCCGCCCAAGGGATCTGCCAGCAGCTCTGCGAGATGCCAGACAAAAATAAAAATAAAGTAGTAATTCACGAAAATGTTGAAAAATTATTTGGCGCTTGCGACTTGGTCGTGGTGGGGTATTTATACCGGCGCGAGTTAAAGGCGCTGGCGTCTAATGGTCATTGTTTAATCCGACGTTGCAAAATTAAGTGATATTTGCATGTATGAACGGACATAGATATCACTATTTTTAGTTTCGATAAGTGCTTCAAGTAGCACCAAGTAAACTTGAAATATGTATGACCGACACTCAATGAGATTCTAGAGTGCGGATAACTCTCTAAAACGACACGCTAATCAAGTTTAGCATTCACACGATAATGATAAAACATAGAGGAAAAAAGGTTGAAGCGCCGTGTTGTATATTTTTTAGGTAAAGGCTAATTGTTTTTACCGACAGCCGTGTTGATTTATATGAGAAACAAAATGTTTTAAGCGACAGTCACCTCTTAAAAGTAGTGGCAGTTCTCCCTGATGGCCGCGAACTCCCCCTGCAGCCATAGGCAGGAGCACTCGACGATGCCGGCGACCGCGCGGGGAACAAAGGAGGAGGACCAGTCATCTGTTGCTGAGCCGGTAAAGGTGGATGGAGCAGTCAAACGGAAGGAGCAACCGGAGAAAAACGAGAGTATTATCACGCAGTTTGCGTGCAAAGACATCCACACTAGCACATGCCTACAGAGGACGGTAGAAGTCCTGGATTACCATCTGATCTCAGATAATCAGCCGCTGCTCATCACACATGCCCCTAAACCGATCAGGGCTACCCCACCCGTCCGTAGGAGATACAACTGGGGCACCTTCGCGACGCATATGGCAGAACACTCTCCATCCTTCCCCGTGACCAGTGCGGAGGAGGTTGATCTCCTCGCAGAGCAGTTCACCACCTGCGCGACGAACGCGCTCGCCGCAGCAGATGAAGCAGCAAAAAGCAGAGCCAACACCTCGAACATCCCATTACCTATCAAGAAGATGATAGAGGAAAAAAGGAGGCTCAGATAAGACTCAAATAAGACTATCAAATGAAACAAATACTGTTTTCTTATAAGGACAATTAGAATGTTAACAACTGCTGAAGTTTGTTACATATAAGTTGTTGATTTAAGGATGTTATTTCAAAATATAATTTATTAGAGATCTTCTTTTATTTAAATAATTTTATTTAAATAAAACACCATCTGCACTAATATTGAAGTTTTGAAATGAGTAATATTTGCATGGTATCATTCGCCGTTCCTAATAAAGTTATAACAAACGATTTAAAACAATTGAATTTGTTTTAAATTGTTGCTTAAGTTGTTATGATTTTGGCCCTAAAATTATAAATTTTGCTTCTTCAGCCAAATAGGTTTATGTAATTAGTGGATAATTGGTTAAAGCATTTATCCAAAGTAGATAGACAATTAAAGTAGTACTTAAAACCTTTTAAGCCTTTTGCTCCCACCGATCAGCGATGTAAAGTGGCGGTTAAACCGTTTTCCCTGAGTCTATTATGCGACCATATTGTGTTAACCAACATTTATTTTCGAAATTATTATCATGACAAAGTTAAGAATATGACTAGAATTTGAGAATTTTAAAAATAAACTAGATTGTAAAACTTTCAGGCAAAAAATAACCAGTAGTTTTTATTTTATGATTTTTTTTTCGAAATCAAAAACTTTGAATCGCTCTCGCTAAACTTTTAAAAAAGCCGCTTTAAACAAATAGGCTTTCACCCCTCGGTATGTTGTTTTTATATATATACTAGTGGCCCCCCGCGACTTCGTCCGCGTGGAAATCCTTTGTTTTCAAAATCGCGGTAGAACGGGATAAAAAGTATTCTATGTCCGTTTCCTGGTTCTAAGCTACCTCTCCACCAATTTTCAGCCAAATCGGTTCATCCGTTCTTGAGTTATAAATAGTGTAACTAACACCACTTTCTTTTATGTATATAGATACCATACCAAGCACCTCACGCATTTTACTCTACTGTAATATAAATTCTTTGAACTCAAAAAATATTTTTTAGTTAGCAATAAAAGCGTGTTTTTCGTTTTTTAAACCATTTATTTTTACTTTTTAAGTTAATAAGGATAATGGAAAACTCTTATCAAATTATTGCACTGTCAGCGGTACATGAACGTGTGCAAATTTTAAGATTAATCCAATTTATGGATGGTGATGAAAATTGAGCTCAAAGATTCCGTAACATACATACATATATACAACCCCGGCTGATAAAAGCTTGTTAAAAAAAGGTTCCAAAACTAAAACCAACTACTACTTAAAAGTATGTAAACAAGATTCATTTTGATATTCCGACTGTGGTCGTATGGCACTTCTGTTAACACAAACTTTAAGTTGTCAGGGGGTCTTAAGTTACCAATACAAAAGCAGTTGCTTTTAGCCAGTATCTACAGCTAGACCGGAAACTCTGACTTAGGAAAGCTTGGTTGTGAGAGACCATATCAAATGTAATATATTATAATGTATACTAGCTGACCCGGCAAACGTACATTCATACATACATATAAATTATTGTGGACGACCCTTATCACTAAGGGATATGAATAATAGATGTTGGCCGATTCTCAGACCTACTCAATATGCTCACAAAATTTCATAAGAATCAGTCAAGCCGTTTCGGGGGAGTACGGGAACGAACATTGTGACACGAGAATTTTATGTATATCGTGTCCTACTACGTGAAGAAGCACGACTGACATTGACACTAGTACAGTTTGCATTGCGTCGCTATCGTAGGACAACGCCTTACCTCTCGCTGCCGTAGTGGTCATACACCACTCCGTTGCCAAGGTAGTCGAATGACGCTAGAACTGTCACAGGCAAGCGTCTCCCGGCGTCTTTCTCGTCACCGGAGCTGTACACGACGTACCTGTGTCCGGAATCTGAATCTGTTGAATAACGGTTATTCATAATTACTTTTTGATGACATTCGTGGTGTGATGGCGTGAGAACTGGTTTTAAGGTGCCGCTATAAAATTCAATAAAAAATTCAATAAAATTCATTTATTTCTGTAACTAGGCTAAGAACTAGCACTTTTACACGTCCCAACATATAAATTAACCCTACCACCGCTTCGGGACAATTTGGGCCAGTGCTGAGAAGAAGCGGCGCAAGAAACTCAGTCACTATTGTCATTGCCTCTTTTCAAAATTGATTTACAATAAATGTTATTATTTGCATTTAAACATTTCCATATATCTTTGTCATTTATATAATCATCAATTTTATAATATCCTTTCGACATTAATACATCTTTAACAACTGTTTTAAATTTATCTAAAGGCAATGAAATTAAATTTTCAGGTAATTTATTAAAAAATGATACACATCTACCCATAAATGAGTGACCAACCTTATGAAGCCTAAAATGTGGAACGGCAAGCCTATTTTTTTGTCTTGTGTTGAAGTTATGCAAATCGCTATTTTTAGGAAATAAGTGTAAGTTTTTTCGAACGTAAATTAGGTTTTCGTAAATATATTGCGAGTAAACTGTAAGTATTTTAACTTCTTTAAACAATTCTCTAACTGTTTCATTTGATTTAAGTTTATAAATAGCCCGCACGGCTCGTTTCTGCAATACGAAAATTGTCTCTATATCTGCAGCTGAGCCCCATAGTAAGATGCCGTATGACATGATACTGTGAAAATAACTAAAATAAACTAGTCTTGCCGTTTCAACATCAGTCAGAAACCTTATCTTTCTTACAGCGTATGCAGCGGAGCTTAGTCTCTTTGATAAGGTCATGATATGAGGACCCCACTGGAGCTTATCATCTCAAGTAATTCCCAAAAAAGTTGCAGTATTTGAAGTAACTAGTTGTTCATCCTTAACAACAACCTTTGTTGGAACTTGTCGGACATTGGGCATTGTAAACTTAATGCATTTAGTTTTGGTCGCGTTAAGCAATAAATTGTTAACGGTGAACCAATGAAGTACTCGCGAGAGAGTACCATTTACATCGTCAAACGATTCTTTACCCCTTGGAGTTTTAAAAAGTAGTGAAGTATCATCAGCAAATAACACTATCTCACAAGCACCGTCGACAAAGTATGGAAGGTCATTAATATATATCAGAAACAGTAAGGGTCCCAATATCGAACCCTGGGGCACACCCATAGTGAGAGGTGCTCCAGGAGACTCTGCTCCATTGATAGAAACCTTTTGTGTTCTCTCAGTGAGATATGAATTAAATAAGTTACATGCATCAGTTGATACACCATAATGGCGTAGTTTTCTCAACAGGGTCTCATGGTCAACACAATCAAACGCTTTAGAGAGGTCACAAAAAATTCCCACAGCATCATGCTTACTATCATAGGCATCAAATATATGTTTCAACAGAGCGACTCCAGCATCAGCAGTACTGCGACCCTTTGTAAAACCAAATTGTTTATTATGCAATAAATTGTTTGATGTGAAGTGAAATAGTAGCTGATTGAATATAATCTTTTCAAAAATTTTACTTAGAACCGGTAAGATAGATATTGGTCGAAAATTTGAGGGGTTATTTTTGTCACCAGATTTAAATAACGGTACTATTTTACTAAATTTCATTAAATTTGGGAATTTTCCTTCATCAATACATTTGTTAAAAATGATCGCTAAATGAATAATATATATGAATTCGCTTGTTTATCTTAAAGAATTATCTTATTTAATCTTATCATACCGGGCCATCTCTATTGTATTGTGTTATAATAGATAGCTACCTGTTCTAGACTCGACCTGAACGAACATACGAGTACTGAAATACCTACTGTATATAGGTATATACATTTTAATTACGAGCCGGAACAAGCTCCGTCGGAATTGATTAAAGTTGCAATATTGGCAGTGAAAATGTACTTAATTATGCGTTAGTGCACACCCAAATTTGTATGCGAAAGGGTAGGACTTTACGCCACGAGGCATTAATTTGACTCTGGTATATGAGCCCTCGGTGTTTTTACGCAAAAAATTGCGTAGGTCCACACAGCAAGCAAGCCTAGTGCGGTGGCGACGGCGCGCGGGCGCGGAATCTCAAGGTTTTATGTAACGCGCCCTTGCGTCCATTTTGAAGTGATTAAGGTCCCAGCAACGAACATATTTTAACATCGATGCTGAATTGCGTCTGTATCGGTGCTAAAAGTCGCATTGTGTTAAATATCTAACTAAGGAGTCTAACGCGATAGGTTACACAGCATCCGCTCGCCGCGCCCGCCTACGCCGCAGTCACCGGCGCATTCACTGTGGACGCACACTAAACTAACTGCTGCGTAATTTTGGTTTTCACCTCCCGCAGTGACCAGGGATTACTGACTCTGACAGATCAAAGACTAATGGGTGTGGCAATGGCCACCGTGTTTGCGAGCGCGGGTGACATTTTCCAGTGCAATGGCCCTACTCTCCAAGCCGTGGTCCGTAGATTTAGATGTAGCTATCCCTGTCAGTCTTACAAGCTCGACTGTGCGAGCGAACGGGCTGGCTAGACCCGAAAATACGTGCGAATCGTTAGAGAGTAAGATCTCCGTTTTGAACGTTGTACAAACGATTTGACACGCTATTATATGCAACTGCGTACTTTGTAACGAGTGGCACTAACGAATGGCTTAGGATTTTTTTTTGAAAATACCTATTTTTGGAAAAAATATTTTCTAAAATTTGCAACTTCGATTGATAGACGACTCTATTTCAGAACCCACAGAAAATAAATTTACAGTCAGCTTTAACTGCAAAATACGTACGAATTAGGCTGTCTTATCGCTGGGAGCGTTCTCAGAAAGAAAAAGTTGGTGTTACCCGCCATTATTACTTACGAGTACTGTGTTACTTACGTTGGTCCATGAATGTCTTTTAAGTGCATGAATTTATTAGTATTATACTAGTGAACCCGGTACACCCTGTCCTGCCTGTTCGCTTTTATTATACGAAATCAAATATTTTTTATATGAAAACCTTGTCCTGGCAATGAGGAACACATAAAATCTGTCTCTTTTTGGTTTGATCTAAGCCTATTTTACCCATTGGGTACGAAACCCAAAAAATTGGTTATTGAGATGTTCTTCCTAAAATCGAGCTTACCCTTAGCGCAGTAGTAGTCAAGTGCGATCCCTCCATTCTTATAGAACCATTTACCGCTACCGTCTTCTTGTATTTCAGCAAACTTTTCGCCGGTGTCGTAATACACAACCCTTTGCGTCTTGTGTCTTTCGAACCAGTCAAATTGCGGATTCACTGGCACCATTTTATAAATGTTCATCTGAAAATAATTTGGAGCTAATAATATAAATAATAAATTTGGATTGAGAATGATTGTGTCGTTAGTGAACACCTGTCTTAGGTGGGTATAGCATTTAATTTACCTATTAGTTAGAAGTGACCTGACTAAAATCTTTTTAGGTTTTTGAGTTTACACTCAAAAACCGACTTAATTAGTTAAAGATTTAACGAGTTAATTAAGAATAATAATATATAATAATAAGAATAGCAAGCCGTTAATTAAGAATCATAGTGGAAATTGATTAAGCTGTGCTGCGTTTTTTAATCAAAAAATGCATTACAGGATGTGCAAAGTTATCGGCTTGAATTAAGAGTAGTAAAAAGTGATATTTCTTTAACTTTGATTACATAGGGACATATTATGTTTAAGTAGATACCTACCAGCTTACTTATTAAGTACACCAATAAAACTTACTCGACGCATTATTTTGGTAGTCGGCAATAGAGTCCACCCTTTATCTATGAACTCTCTGTTTGACAGCATGTATTTAATCACACCTTTGTTGGACTTGTCTTCCTATAAGAAAAACAGAAAAATGCATTCACTGAATAGTATAAAGCAAAGTCGCTTCCCGCATCTATCTCTGTGTCTGTATGTATGTATGACACGCACTTGACGACGGCTGCAGTTTTTTTTTTTTTGACAGAGGGAGAATCATAAGGAAGGTTTATGGTATACATATACGCAACATACGCTGGCTCAAAGCGTTAAAAAGCACTTACAAAATTCAACGACTCCATTAAGGTTCTCCGTAGCTCAGTGGTCAGAGCATTTGACCTAGTAGTGCCCAAATTCAGTCTTGGTCTTGTTCTTGCGTTTTTGCAAGACCAAGACAAAGAACAAGACCGCGTATTTTTAGCAAGACCAAGACCAAGACTGACCGTGCAAGACTTGAGCAAGAACAAGACATAGCCTGCAAGACTCTTGCGTCTTGCAGCTAGGACTTAGCGCTATTTCACTGAGTAGTTAGGTGTAACAGTTCGGTGTATAGGTAGGTACGCTTAGGAATTCTATGAGACGCAAAAAACTGTATCAAAGAATATGAAAAACTGGACCTATGCGCATTACGACTAATACCATAAACATAGCGAATAAAAAATATCTATTAAAATCAAACTGAGTACATGCATAGTTATGTTTTAACCATCGGCACTTTGATAATGCGGCATCAAATTGAATCCATGGTAAAACAGTTAGATGAGAAACCTAATCGATCTGAAGTGGATGAAAGGCTCATTCTAGCTTTCCAAGCAGCTCGAGACAAAATGCTTAAACATTACAAGAAGAGCAACTGGATTTATTGTACTTCTTTAACTTTAGACCCAAGGCATAAGGCTCAGACTTTTGACCTGACAATGTGGGGGAAGCAACTTAAAACAGAAAGTCTGCGCAAGTTCAATGAACTTTATGAAGAATATAAAAGTCTACACTCACTGAACAAATCTCTGGAATTACCAGAAAAAGAAAATAAAGTATGTGATGAAGATGAAGACGTAATAGACTTTGATAAACTCTATGAATGTCCCTCGAAGTCATCTGGATCTTGTCTTCAAGGTTTAGTGATAGACGAGTTGGAGGAGTACCTGAGAAAACCAAGAACTGCCAGCTCGGAAGACATTTTAGATTGGTGGAGGACGCATGAGACAGAGTATCCGATTTTATCGAAAATGGCCCGTGATTTTCTCTCAATACCTGCAACTTCAGTACCTGCTGAGAGGTTATTTTCTAAAGCATCATTAGTAATTAGAAAACATAGAAATAGGTTAAGTGATGAGTCAGCCAGATGGTTACTTTGTATTAATTCTTGGTCAAAAAATTGATATAAAGTATCATAACCTAATGATAAAGCTGTTGATTTGTGTTGTATTTTATTTTTTATTCAAATAAATGATAAATCGTAAAACTCTTTTATTAAATTTCTTATAAGTTGAGGGTTCAATCTCTTTCTAGACAGATAAGTATTGTTCTTTAAAATACAGTCAAGTTATTGTAATTAATTTGTTTTTTTACATGTTTTAGCAAATGTAAGCTCCATGGAAGTAACTGTTTCTTAATAAACATTTATGATTTATAATGTTTATTAAGAAACAGTTACTTCCATGGAAAACGACATATAGGTCAGTTGATTTGTCGAATTTCTTATCAAATCTTCAGTTATTTATTAATCTGCTTGATCTTTACTATGGCTATGTTAATTCAAGCTCACAATGTTCCGATTCTAATACGTTTTTCTAAGATTTAAAGTAAACTTTAATAAATAGTAATAGACTAATAGGTAATTGCAAGACTTGCAAGACTCTTGCTGCAAGACCAAGACCAAGACCAAGACTGGGAGCGCAAGACCAAGACCAAGACCAAGACCAGGTGTATTGGCGCAAGACCAAGACCAAGACTGGCTAAGTCTCGTCTTGTTCTTGCATTTGGGCAACACTAATTTGACCGGATTTCCAAAGATCGGGGTATCGATTCCTCCCCGATGACCGAAGCCGAAAATATTTTTTTAAGTGTTTTGTCTTTTCGAAGTTTATGGTATGTTTAAAATCATGTTTAATGCGAATTGCTAAATATTGGAGAACCGAATTCCACGCGGACTAAGCCGCTGACGTTAAGCGAGTGAATAGTAAAAGCCGCCTGGGACCAGAAATTCTATAGTTTACCATTACGCTTACAACAACATCATATTAATCTATATATCTATATATATACTCGTATATATAAAAATGAAACCCGTTTTCCTTGGTCACGGCATCACGCGTGAATGGCTGGACCGATTTCACTAATTCTTTTTTTGTTGTATTTGTTATTATTAGGAGAAGGTTCTTACGGAAAAAAAATATTAAGAAAATCTCTCAGAAATATTGAAAAATATACATTTAATCCTACTACTATTATAAAGGCGAAAGTTTGTAAGTATGGATGTATGGATGTTTGTTACTCTTTCACGTAAAAACTACTGAATGGATTTGAATGAAACTTTACCACAATATAGCTTATACATCAGAATAACATATAGGCTACAATTCATAAAGAATTTTTAAGATAAAGGCTTTCCACGCGGACGAAGTCGCGGGCGGCCACTAGTATTGAATATTTTAAAAAACGCGCGTAACTAATGTCAGTGTCATTCGATGACATGTTCAATCGTTCATCAATCATAAACTTAAATAAATACATTTAACACCCAGACCAATACAAACAGACATGTTCATGCACACAAATGTTTGTACAGTGCGGGGATCGAACCCGCGACCTCTTGATAAATAGGCAATTTCTTAACCATTACACCAAAGTGGACGTCAACATTAGCAACATTAAGCTTATAAATGCAATGCGATAAAGTCTATACGAGCAAACCTTCAAGCATCTACCGCTTAAATAAAAGTTGATTTGTCAAAACAAACCTTCGACGAATCAACCTTCTCCTTTGACTTTTTGGCCTTATCAGTGGCTGATACCGCAGTTTTTGTTGGCGTGGCTTTACTACAAGCATCATGAGGTTCACTTGGACATTCAGGCTGGACCTTGAAAAACATTGGCTGCACAGAACCAGTATCCAACTCCCTGCGAGGCTCGATCGGGACGATCCTGATTCCTCTGACCATCTCAATTGGCTCACCAGTCTCGCCATCACCTCGGTCACATTCCATAATACTTTCAGATATAATGGGCTCGACGACTGCTTCCTTTGGTTTTCGAACTGGCACAGGCAGCGCCTCAATTTTAGGCATCGGTGGCGGAGGCGGCGGTTTCACCGGTTTACTAGCTCCCTCTCGCTTCTTCGGATCTTTTTTCATCATTTTCGCTATAAGATCTTCTTCTCCATCACCTTTTTTGGCTTTTGCACCTGGCTTGTCTTCTTTGGTACCTTTTTTTTCTTCTTTTGCGCCTTTTTTGTCTTCCTTTGCGCCTTTTCTGTCATCTTTTGAAGCTCTCTTGCTATCTTTGGATTTCTGATCGTCACCAGCTTTTTTACCGCCATTCGTAGATTTTTTCCCGTCTTTTGATTTGTCTTTAAGCTTTTTGGTGTCTCGGCCAGAAGCATCTTTTGATTTTATGCCCTTACCCAATTCTTCACTATCAGGCAAGATTTCCGCATCTTCCTCTATTAAGGGCTTTTTATCAAACTTTTTATCAGCAAAATATTTGCAAATACAAGAAGGGTCTGGAAAATAATCATCGGACTTTTTATCCGATTTAAGTCTAACGAGAACTTGTTCCAAGATGTCTTTGCTTTCGGTTATATTTTCTAAGGACTCTATAGAAGGGAAATAGCCGATTTCCGGTTCACGTACCGTCAGTGGTGACTTCAGTTCATGCAAAAGGTGCGTGAGTTCATCTGTGGCCGGTGTTCGTGGATATATTTTGTGTTTGCATGTTTCTCTTTCCATTATCGTGTTGAGGAACTGTTTCACCTTACACAACCATATTTTAAATCTTTGCTGCCTGGCATCGTCTTCAATATCTTCGCTTATCTTGTATCTATTGGCTAAGAACTCGCATCTTTTACATTTTCCAGCAGTGTTAATCTTGTTGCAGTAGTCACAAACACCTTCTGGAGTCTTGTGCTTTTTGATGGCTTGCATTTCGTCTAGTAGACTGCGGATTCTCTCAACCAAGTCTCTGCATTGGTAGCATCTCCGGCGATATGGACCTGGTGGACCAATCAGGATGTTTTGAACTAACCAAGACCCTTAAAAGTATTGGAACTCTTTGAGAGTTTAATTTTATTACCTATGGTTTATGATTTGGAATGGAGAGCAAGCTGTTCCAACTTGGTATATTTTGTTTGTTCGCTAGTTAGTTATTTTTCTGTTTCAGTGTATGGTGGTTCTCAAGTAAATTAGACTTTTCTAAGAGTTCTCGTTTCCTTTTATAATCGCGAAGTAAAGGGGTAAAAACTGTACCAGGAAGGTAGTTCTGACAACGAACGTCATGAACTCATGAACAACCTGCCCAACTGAAGCTAAAGGCTGAGTATAAGCAAACACACGGTAGGAGGCCGGTCTGATGTTTTAGTAAAACGCGATTCTTACCTTCTAATTTATATAAAAGATGAAAAAAGTAGCGGCAAGAAATATTTCGTCTCTATAACTACATTCCAAGAGTAAAAAGAATTTAGCTATTCGGTACTATCGAATGTAGAAAAAGAAAGTAATAAAGTTACTCGTAGGATACATACAATCATCAGTATGTTCCCCACGCTTCGTGTGGGTCTTGGTGGTGGTAACACTTAGCGCTGCAATGCCAGGGTGTTTAGTTTGAACCATTCCGACAGATTCCTGAAAGAATTTATTTAAGACTATAGTTTAACTTCACGTCACGGCAGATGAGAAGGAAAGTTCAGGATATAGTGTCATATTGTTACGTGTTATTATAATGATGCAATATTACTAAAATATTTTTTTCACCTCTGGAACACTGCTTTGTTCATTCTTCGGCGATTTCTGACTGTTAGAAGTCATTTCAGACTTGAGTTCAGCCAAGCATATTTTTCTCAAATCCAACGATGAGGTGTCTTTCCATTCTTCGCAACATTTTGTATTTCGATACAATATAGTCCTGTAATGTTTTTTCAAAAATATAATATATTATATATCTGATGGAGATATATATATATATATATATATCCATCGTTAAAAACTTTGTTTTATAGATTAATATATACCTATACAGGGTGTCCCAGAACTCAACGTAAAACCGAAACGGGGTGACAGGATTGATCGTAAGCATCATGACAAAAATCAGAAAAAAAATCTATCCCATGCAGTTTGAAAATTATGGGCATTTTAAGAAAAACCTAGAAATTTAGTCAAACTGTAACAATTTTTCGGTTATTATGGTAATTTTTTTTATTTTTGTTCATTTATACTTTGGAACCATAACCCTAAATAGCATTTCAGAATGACAGTCAAAAATGATGTTGATGACACAGTTGCCCCAAGTTTCCTAGAAATAAGACTGATTTGTTAAACTATGAATTTCAAATTTTCACAATTTGTCGACTTTGGAAGGCCCTCCTTTAAAAAAAATGTACTAGAGTGCCTTGGCAAGTGCCATTCTAAGTTGGCGCATTTAATCAGAAATCTAAAATGGTAGAATACTTGTTAGTTTCATACTAAAAAAAACGAGTAAAAAATAAAAACCTCATGTTACCCGATTTTTGCTAACCAATTTTACTCTGTTAAAATTATTTTTGATTCGCACAAACTCATGACAGTATCTTAATTTTACGGCAAAATGATGACAGAGATGGATACTGGACATGTTGGCCATGAGTGAGCGAGACAGATAGTGACGCCACTTTTACAAAAGTTAACAAAAGTAAGTAAAATTAATAAAATAATGAAAAATCTTTACCTAATTTAGTTCAATTTTATTGGAATAAAAGTCAGATAGGGAAATAACATTGTTTATTACAATAAATGTTCAAATTGTTTTCCATCAGCCTAACCGGGACCAACAGCTTAACGTGCCTTCCGAAGCACGGAGATGCTTGTAAATAGACGTCACTTTTATGGTCAGAATGGAATCCCAAACATGACCGCGCCGTAGGTTGCTTAACTTTTGGTATCACTACCAAAGCGCTGCAACCACTGCGCCACAAGCACCTCCTCAAGCTTAGTAAAATTGGAATAAAAGTCAGATAGGGAAATAACATTGTTTATTACAATAAATGTTCAAATTGTTTTCCATCAGCCTCAATACAGGCCCTACATCTTCTTAAAAAAGATCTACTGATTAGCCGGGCATATCCTCGAGAGTTTTTTTATTGGGGCGTTCTCAAAGAAAAAGTTTACTCAAAGCCCATTGAGAGCGAAGCCGAGCTGCGTGAACGAATTTCTCAAGCTGCTGAGGAAATCAACTGTATTGAGGCTGATGGAAAACAATTTGAACATTTATTGTAATAAACAATGTTATTTCCCTATCTGACTTTTATTCCAATAAAATTGAACTAAACTAGGTCAAGATTTTTCATTATTTTATTAATTTTACTTACTTTTGTTAACTTTTGTAAAAGTGGCGTCACTATCTGTCTCGCTCACTCATGGCCAACATGTCCAGTATCCATCTCTGTCATCATTTTGCCGTAAAATTAAGATCCTGTCATGAGTTTGTGCGAATCAAAAATTATTTTAACAGAGTAAAATTGGTTAGCAAAAATCGGGTAACATGAGGTTTTTATTTTTTACTCGTTTTTTTTTAGTATGAAACTAACAAGTATTGTACCATTTTAGATTCCTGATTAAATGCGCCAACTTTTAATGGCACTTGCCAAGGCACTCTAGTACATTTTTTTTAAAGGAGGGCCTTCCAAAGTCGACAAATTGTGAAAATTTTAAATTCATAGTTTAACAAATCAGTCTTATTTCTAGGAAACTTGGGGCAACTGTGTCATCATTTTTGACTGTCTGAAATTCTGAAATGCTATTTAGGGTTATTGGTTCCAAAGTATAAATGAACAAAAATAAAAAAAATTAACCATAATAACCGAAAAATTGTTACAGTTTACAATTTCTAGGTTTTTCTTAAAATGCCCATAATTTTCTGCATGGGATAGAATTTTTTTCTGATTTTTGTCATGATGCTTACGATCAATCCTGTCACCCCGTTTCGGTTTGACGTTGAGTTCTAGGACACCCTGTATATATATATAATATATATTTATATAATATATATATATATATATATATATATTTACTAGTGCACCCGGCAGACGCTGTCCTGCCCGCTGTTTTCGCAATATATCAAAATTTTCTCAACGTTTACACCTTCCTTGGACTTCTACAAATATTTCAAGGCTAAAATGATTGAAATCGGTTCAGCCGTTCTCGAGTTTTAATGAGACTAACGAACAGCAAATCATTTTTAATTATAGATTTAATATATAAAAACTAAAAATATTTATAAACATATAACCAACATATAACGCGTTTTGACCAGCAGGGTTTTTAAAAAGAGTGACGCGACTATTTCCTTCAGTTTTTGGGCGGAAGTACGGTGTACTCAAAACACCATTTTCAAAGAGAATAACTTTGTTTATAGATTTTTTACAATAACCAAATAAATCTCGAAATTCATCAATCATTTTTAGAAACCATGTTTAGCCCTAAGATAATTTTTTATTTGTTTCCAATTGAAACATCCGCTGACGCACATACGTAAAAATGGCGGCGAATGTTTCAACCGGTAAACGAGTTCAAATCAGTTTGTTAATTATGAATTGTCTTCTTACAATACACAAAAGCTTACTAGCAGTTTAAAAATAAAAATATGAATTTAGAACTCATCGTATGAACCCCAACTAGAATTGTATTCTAACAATACATAAAAGCTTATTACTAACAGTTTATAAATCAAGATTTGAATATTTTGAACTCATCTTAATGAACTCTAACTAGTCCTAGTAAAAATTACAAAACAAAGTAGGTAGGTAATTCCGTAACTAATGTGGTCTTGCGTTGACATGTATGTAACATTCGTGGTGTAATGAAATATGAATTTTGGACTAGAGCATAAGACTTACCGTGAAGTACATAAATCTAAATTGTTGGGGTTATCCATCGTTAAAAACTTTGTTTTCTCGGTTTAGGTACTGCAGTTACTTTTTACAGTACTTAGTTATTCTTCCAATAATAAATTAAATATTTTATTTGTGTCTTACGTGTGTCCTATACAAAATTCTTTCAGTCGCATTATGACATTGTTTTAGTCAGTGTCATTCTTTTTTAG
Organism: Pyrausta despicata; assembly: GCA_963921415.1. Taxonomy (NCBI): domain Eukaryota; kingdom Metazoa; phylum Arthropoda; class Insecta; order Lepidoptera; family Crambidae; genus Pyrausta; species Pyrausta despicata. The sequence goes on along the minus strand of OY992845.1, from coordinate 15,502,651 downwards.
AATATAACTTTTTGCTACTATAATCTAGAATTTGTATTTTTACATTGGCAACATTTAGGTATGTGTCAAACAACTGTCATTATTTTAGTGATGTTCAGATTTCATTCAATTGAAATAAACGAAGTAAAAGAAGGATTCGAATATACATTCTATATATTCGGATACATTACTACATACATTTTATGGTTCTTCATATTGACCACTGATAAAAAAGTTAATTTGCATTTTTTTTTTAGTATCACATTTTTACTAAATAGAAAAACACATTTTAAAATCACATACACAAGATACTGAAAGGGGGGCCACTCAGCATGTGTCGTAGCATCCCAGGAATGCCACGACATAAACAGCCAGACAGAAAGATAGCACTACTTTGCACAACAATTGATTTATTCAAAATAGGTACTACACAGTATAATTCATAAATCATCATAATATATTTATTTACTTTCCTAACAAAAAAAAGAATACAATTTGGCAGTTAGCGTACAGTTGAACCAAAACAGTCATGTCTAGTGAAATGAGAAGCTTAGGTAAAGTGAGTGTATATTTATATTACTTTTATATTTATCTTTATTTTGCTGTCCTAGAGTATGCCCTTTTGTAAATTTAGTATATAAAACTTTTGTATTTGTATTTGAAAGTAAACAAAGATGAGACGGTGGATTATCGTCTAGTAGCCATCAGAAGAATCTAAATACTATAATACTATGTCAAAATTACAGATGTTACGGTTTTCAAGATAACGTTATATTTATTTTGATTTGTCATTTACATAGTAAGAACCTACTTCAGAATTCAAATAGTTTTGGCGTTAACTCATTGTCAGTATTAACGATTTTATTAAATTCCTTGTCAAAAAGAATATAACTTAAATGTTTCGTGTGTAGTCTTTGTCTTTGACAAGGATTGTCAAATGCACTAAAATTATATCGGCAACGCCAAAATGATGTATTTTTAATAGACTAGACACAAAAATAAAGTCACAATTCAGATTTAAATATTGTGTTAACATAGTATAATACAAATTGAAATAATATAAATCGATAGTCCAGTGCAATAGGATATGTTCAATAATGTCTTGGCACTTGGCACCACTATCCTCCTCACCTTTAATTTTGACATTTACATCAATTTGACAGTGATCTGGACCTCCCCTCCTGTCCTGTCAGTCCTGTCACTCAAATCGAACTCAAACGTGATTAATAAACGACGATTTTTGTGATATTTTATTTAATTTAAAAAGAAACACGTTCATTTAATTTGCGTACAAAATGCCTATACACAGAATTGTTTCTCTGTCTAGTCTGTTCATGCAATGCAATCGTACAAATCCAGTGATGAAGATAAACGTTAACCAAATGCAGAGTTGCAGGCAAGTTTTAGTATAAATTTCTACGTAGATTTTCTATTTGGTAAACAACATAAGACCTAGCCAAGTATTTTAACCTAGTAAACAGTTTGTAATGGATGAGTCACGTTGTTTTTCCAAGCCGCTAAAACGGATTTCTATTAACAGGTTCTTGACTGCGGAGCGTTCAAAACACACGAAAGCCTTGAAAACTGAAAAAGAAAAGTTTCGTGTATTCCTCGTCCAACGATACATAGATTATGTAAAGAACTACACGAAAGTTTTGGAGGTTAGGTTCCCTACTGCAGTTAAAATGTACAGAGTATTCAGTGTGGGAATAAAGGATTTCCTTAAGGATCTTAAAACATACATATCACTCAGGTTTAAAATAACGAGAGACCGAGGGTTTTCTAAGATGAGTCGACAAGAGATTGAACTGTACCAAAAAATGCCTTCAGATATGTGGCGGATAGCCCCTGTATTGATATTGTCAGCCATTCCCTTTGGCAACTATGTGATATTTCCTCTAGCGTAAGTATTTTCACTTTATTTTTTAAGTTCTTAAAAAATACCTCTGTTTGGTAATATACTTAAGATTATCAAAATGACTTGTTTCATGTCCATTTAGGGGTTTTTGAAAACAACTTATGTTATAATTATCTAGCATCAAATTTCACTAAAATTGCAGTATATATGTCCAATGTTTAAATAAGCACTTCAATAATAATAGTTCAAATATTAATTAAATCTCAGATGATTCTGAAAATATATATGTGTATTTCTAAATGTTTCAGGTTCTTAAAGCCAAAGGCACTTCTCTGCTCCCATTTTTGGTCAATACAGCAGCGTCTTGAGTTCTCGACACAAGATTTGACAGAGCGACTTAAGCACAACAAGCCAGTCTTCCGCGCACTCCAAGCTAAACTGCATTCGGTACCAGAGAGCGATCTAAAGAGGCACTGGCAGAGAGTAGTTGCTGCGCTTGGCTCTGGAGTTCATCCTACACCGGAAGAAGTTTTAGCTTGTAAAGAACTGTTTATGAATGAGCCATACAGCTTGACAAGCTTGAGCTATCATCATCTAGTGAGTTTTTAATTAAATATACAACAATATCACATACATTGATCTGACCCCATCATAAGTAGCTTAAGCACTTGTGTTACAGATATCAGAATCAGTGGTATTACAAATAAACTTAATTAATACCTATAACACCCAGACCAGTACAAACAGACTTGTTCATGCACACAAATGTTTGTACAGTGCGGGGATCGAATCCTTGACCTCTTGGTTTATAGTCAACTTCTTGACTGTTATGTTTTTTTATTAATCCCTTTGACTTTTTAATATGCACTGTTAAACAATTCATTCAATAAAAATTACCTTAAAAGTATTTTAAATGATTATAAAGGAAACCAAAAATGACAAACTGTGCTAACCAATACATACTAATAAAAGCCTCGACAATATATGTAAAGTGTTTTATTGCGTGTTAATTTCATTTCAGGGTCACTTGCTACAAATGCATGGTCTTAGGAAGACAATGTTCAGAATAAACAAACTCAAATACCGCGCATTTCTTCTGCTAGAGATGGATAAAGCTATTTTAAGAGAAGGAGGAGTTGACATGCTAAACATGGAGACTCTTAGATATGCCTGTCACATCAGGGGTTTGAACGGAAGTCACTTAACGAACAATGACATGAGAGAATGGCTGCAGCAATGGCTACAGATATCTGAACATTTAGACAAGAACTCCTACTCATTGCTTTTACATTGCCCAATATTTCTCGCGTACAACCATCCCCAAAACTGGGTGCTAATATATTAAGTGTTACTAAAATGTAAACAAGTGAGTGTTGTTCAGTTTGTGATTTCTATTTTGAACTGTTGATGTATTTAGATGTTTATTTATTAACAGTATTGTTATCTCTGTAAGAGATGTTGAATAATATGTTTTGATTATTACGTTTGATAGGCAAAGCCTGGCTTGTGCGCCTTATGCATAAATAATATTTTCGTTTTTTATAACTGTGCATTCAAATTTGTTGCGCTGCTGCGAAATTTTATCTATTTAATGTGAAAAAATGTGCGCGTGTACATTGCAATATATTTTTATGAAACTTGATTATTTTATTTTTAGTATCCAATCACTTTTGGCCCCTTTAAATGCCACAACAAGCGTACACAGGTCGGTATCGTACTCATCGCACCCAACGGATTAATTGTTCACTGCGACGACCGCTTGGTGCAGTGGTCCACAGGTCGGACTTCTAAAACCAAGGGTCGCGAGTTCGATCCCCGCACAGTACAAACATTTGTGTGCATGAACATGTGTGTTTGTACTGGTCTGGGTGTTTTCTATGTATAAAATGTATTTATTTACAAAAAAAAGTATTTAAGTATGTTTATCCGTTGTCTAGTACCCATAACACAAGCCTCGTAGCTTAATTTGGGACTAGAGAATTTGTGTGATTGTTGTGAAATATTTATTATTATTTTTGTATTACTGTATTAGCAGCGATCCGATTGCCGACGCGAGTATCAGCAATCGGATTGCCAATGACACTTTCCCTTGAATTTTTGTAGATCGGCATTCCGTATGACGTCATCGGTACGCATCGCATGTCGTCATTGCCGATGTGCGATCCGTATGGTGAAGATCAGTGGACGCTGTTGTATGAGTTTTTATACAAGGCAAACTAAAATACGTTGCGACCTGTGGACACTCGCCTTAAAGGTCGCTGCTTACGCGACTAGTTTATATATTAGTCGGGATGGGCTCGTGGTTAAAACTGTGTCAGACTACTGTGAAAAGTTCCCAATTAATTATGAGAACCACCTAAAGCGGATCCGGAGCGGGACGAGACGGGGACATGCTGAACATCGTCGAAGATGATACCTATTTTTCCCGTTGACGTTCCCGCCCCGAGACATATGCGCCAAGAAAATAGTAATACTATAATTTTTGAAGACATATTTTTATCATAAACAATTTCGATACCTGATCGAATTATAGGGTCACCGGAATCCCATGAAAATCAGAGTAGTTTGGATTGCCATGAAAATCTTATTTACAAACCTGAGATTTCGAATTTTCAATAGATTCCGATACCCCTAAGGCTACGTCCGCACAGGCAGGAGGTGTGCTTAGCGCGTAGAGCCTCGACACTGCCGTCTGGCTACTTACTAGGATACACGGTGGCCGCACTGAAGGTGGCTTGCGTAGTGGGTCGCTAGGAATTGGAATCGGGATTGGATCTGTTACGTGGCAGAACAACTCATTGCCTGAAAACATAATCCAACGCCGTACCTGTCTATCATAAATCTGTTCATAAAACAAATAAATAACTTAGTATTGACCGTCTTTTCCTACTTCGTCTGCTACCTCTTCCAATGGCTTCTTTAAGACAACGACATTTTTATGGAGTTCATTAGAGGGACTCCACAAAGGTTCCCTTGTAAAAACTGTTGAAATTAATATTTCATCCATCACGAAAATGCTTCGCGCCTCGCGCCAAAAAGCCAACCCGTTTGTAAAAAAAGTATTTAAGTATGTTTATCCGTTGTCTAGTACCCATAACACAAGCCTCGTAGCTTAATTTTGGACTAGAGAATTGGTGTGATTGTTGTGAAATATTTATTATTATTATTATTTATTTAAAAAACAGTAGGTATTTAAGTATGTCTATCCGTTGTCTAGTACCCATAATACAAGCCTCGTAGCTTAATTTGGGACTAGAGATTTTGTGTGATTGTTGTGAAATATTTATTATTATTTTTGTATTACTGTATTAGCAGCGATCCGATTGCCGACGCGAGTATCAGCAATCGGATTGCCAATGACACTTTCCCTAGAATTTTTGTAGATCGGCATTCCGTATGACGTCATCGGTACGCATCGCATGTCGTCATTGCCGATGTGCGATCCGTATGGTGAAGATCAGTGGACGCTGTTGTATGAGTTTTTATACAAGGCAAACTAAAATACGTTGCGACCTGTGGACACTCGCCTTAAAGGTCGCTGCTTACGCGACTAGTTTATATATTAGTCGGGATGGGCTCGTGGTTAAAACTGTGTCAGACTACTGTGAAAAGTTCCCAATTAATTATGAGAACCACCTAAAGCGGATCCGGAGCGGGACGAGACGGGGACATGCTGAACATCGTCGAAGATGATACCTATTTTTCCCGTTTACGTTCCCGCCCCGAGACATATGCGCCAAGAAAATAGAAATAGGTACTATAATTTTTGAAGACAGACAGGCGCCCAAGCGCGCTATGCGGCCGTTCGCGAAGATTCTAAAACGTTCGTTTTACTAAGCTACTCGCTTAGTGACTCGCTAGGCGCTAAGCAAATCTCCTGCCTGTGCGGACGTAGCCTAAGGCTACGTCCGCACAGGCAGGAGATTTGCTTAGCGCACAGGCAGGAGGTGTGTTTAGCGCGTAGAGCCTCGACACTTGCCGTCTGGCTACTTACTAGGATACACGGTGGCCGCACTGAAGGTGGCTTGCGTAGTGGGTCGCTAGGAATTGGAATCGGGATTGGATCTGTTACGTGGCAGAACAACTCATTGCCTGAAAAACGCCGTACCTGTCTCTCATAAATCTGTTCATAAAACAAATAAATAACTTAGTATTGACCGTCTTTTCCTACTTCGACTGCTACCTCTTCCAATGGCTTCTTTAAGACAACTAAATTTTTATGAAGTTCATTAGAGGGACTCCACAAAGGTTCCCTTGTAAAAACTGTTGAAATTAATATTTCATCCATCACGAAAATGCTTCGCGCCTCGCGCCAAAAAACCAACATGTTTGTCCACGCTAAGCGACTAGCTAGGCGCCAAGCGCGCAATGCGGCCGTTCGCGAAGATTCTAAAACGTTCGTTTTATTAAGCTACTCGCTACTAGCAAATCTTCATCGCAGAAATTCGCTTTCGCATGCGAGCGGGTCGGTGTGCTATAGGCCTTATGCTTGATGCAATTGATGGTTTACTACGTCCGCACAGGCAGGAGATTTGTTTAGCGCCTAGCGCCTAGCGAGTCACTAAGCAAGTAGCTTAGTAAAACGAACGTTTTAGAATCTTCGCGAACGGCCGCATTGCGCGCTTGGCGCCTAGCTAGTCGCTTGCTATTTTGATTGGTGTTGATTGTCACGTGACTTGAGGGTGAAATATTTAATTACATTTTATTAAATAAAAAATTAATCCTTTGGTTTTTGAAGAAAAAAAATGTGTTTTTTATAATTTTTAGGGTTCCGTACCTCAAAAGAAAAAAACGGAAACCTTATAAGATAACTTTGTTGTCCGTCCGTCCGTCCGTCCGTCTATCAAGACCGTTTTTCTCAGGAACGCGTGGAGGTATCAAACTGAAATTTCTATATGATACTTAGGTCTATTGTCCCTGGAAGCTGTACAAAAATCAACCTTCTAAGCCAACGCAATCAAAAGATACAGCCATTTAGGCCGCAAATTTCCTCAAATTTTCGAAACTCGCACGGGAATCAAAACCTACAGGGTACTTCCCGTAAACTTAGAATCTTGAAATTTAGTACGAAGTCACGTCTTATAGTACAGATATAGGAAAAATTACGAAAACCGTTAATTTTCAGTTTCATCAAATAAAAAAAAATATTTTTGAAAAATGTTTTTTTGCAATAAAAATACCATAACTATGACTCGATTTTATTATAGAAACTACCTTTTAATGGTAAAATTATATACTCATTTGAGTACAGTCCACATCCCTATTGTAATGTATTGTTATACTTTGTTTAATCTTGAGAAATGTAAGTACGTCAAGATGTCAAGAAAATGACAGTTTCAAATCTGGTGTCAAGTTTCAAAGTGGATCGGTAAAAAAAAAACCGGCCAAGTGCGAGTCGGACTCGCGCACCGAGGGTTCCGTACAAACCTACAAGGTTAACAAAGTTCGTTTATTACGACAATCGAGTCATAACTATGGTATTTTTATTGCAAAATGAAATTCATAACATTACAATGGGGAAAGATGGAGGAGCATAAATTTAAGACAAAGATCTCTTTATCGTTTATAATAATGTCATTGAATTTAATTATAAGTATAACACTTTAAGCAGTTAGGACGCATTTAGATTATACAGCTACATTCACCAAAACATCGGGATTGAATGACGATGAGTGAGGTCGTCTTTGCCGTTTGAAAAATGTTGCCCTCCCCATACATAGTATAATAACTCACGGTCATTGCTGTAACTACAATTATGTTTACAATCACAATTTTTTGGTGGTATAACTACTTAAAATTTTAAGCTTTTCGGAATTTTTCTGTTACCTGTGCTGTAAGCTATTGCTTCTTACCAAATTTCGAGATTCTATGTCAACGGGAAGTGGTCTTTAGGTTTTAATTCCCTTGCGTGTAGTTGCGAGTTTCAAAATATGCGGTATCAATGGTTGTACTTTTGCGTTTTGCGTTTTTGCGTTGACTTAGAATTTTTTTTTCACGGGTTAAAGGCAATTAGATCTAAGTATTTGACATGAATTTCAACTTGATAGCTCTACGCGTTCATGAGGAAAAAAATAATAAGTTTATATTTATTTAAAAATATATATTTTGTAATATAACTAAAAATTTAAGGTTTTCGAAATTTTCCCTTTATTTGTGCTATAAAACGTTGCTTCATGCCAAATTTCAAGATTCTAGGTCGACTGGAAGTACCCTTTAGGTTTTGATTCCCTTGCGAGTACTTGCGAGTTTCAAAATATGCAGCTTAAATTGCTGTTTCTTTTAATTGCGTTGACATAGAAGTTTGATTTTGTTACAGCTTAAAGGTATTATAGACCTCAGTATTTGGTATGAATTTCAATTTAATACCTCTACGCGTTTATGAGGAAATGGGTAGTAAGTTTAAAATTATTAAAAAAATATATATTATGTGATGTAACTAAAAATTTATGGTTTTCGTAATTTTTCCTTTATCTATGCTATAAGACGTTGCTTCGTACCAAATTTCAAGATTCTGAGTTCACGGGAAGCACCCTGTAGGTTTTGATTCCCTTGCAAGTGTCGAAAATTTGCGGCATAAACGGCTGTATCTTTTGATTGCGTTGGCTTAGAAGTTTGATTTTTTCACAGCTTCAAGGGACAGTAGACCTGAGTAATTGATATAAATTTCAGCTTCATACCTCCACGCGTTCCTGAGAAAAAGGGTCTTGACAGACGGACGGACGGACAGACGGACAACAAAGTGATCCTATAAGGGTTCCGTTTTTTCCTTTTGAGGTACGGAACCCTAATGAGTTTTAATTTCTGACTGGATCTCACCTACCTACCTCTGATACTCTAGAATCGCTATTTTAATTTCTGCCTGCGACTTATATACTTATAAGCAGAAAATGGACACATACGAAATAAGTGCACTTATTATTACTTTCATTTACTGTTCCGAAATTGATGCTAAGAAACCGTACAGCAAACGCCAACAAGCTATATGGCGGCTCGAATGTGAGTTAGGAGTGATAAACGACTCCGAGTGTCCTGTCGACGGAGGCTGGTCCCCTTGGGGTCCCTGGTCCTCTTGCCACGGGCCCTGCGATGATATAGGGCATAAAAGGCGAACACGACTGTGCAACAACCCACCTCCCTCGCAAGATGGCATACCCTGCAGCGGCCTCGCAGAACAAACAGAAGCTTGCTACCTCTCGAACTGCACTGTTGACGATTTTAGAAAATTAGCAGCCGGAGACGCGGTTAGGATGCAAGCGTTACACCAACTAGAAGCGGTCCCAGCACTCTTGGAACGATGTCTGCAAATGGAGTGCCCTTTCGAAGCTATAGAAGCAGCCCTAGCGACGGATAACACCTGGCAACTGAATCCTGAAGCCCTGTGGAACTCGCTCCAATGCATCAAGCACAATCTAGGCTGCCCTGTATTCGGTGAATGGGGACCGTGGGGCGCTTGGTCAGCTTGTGGCGCACGATGTGGCGAAGGTCTTCGCTGGAGGCTGCGACGTTGTGATAATCCTCCACCGTCGGATGCCAACCTAATCTGCTCCGGAGACCCACTACAAGCAGAAGAATGCGAAGGAGATCAGTGCGCGACTGACGAGTTGGAACCTTTACCGCACAAGGGAGGAGAGTGGAGCGAATGGGGCCCGTGGACTGCGTGCTCAGTACAATGCGGGACTGGTATACGACGCCGACGTAGAAAGTGCCACGAAAAGTCGCGACAGCACTCTGCGGGCATGTGGGGAACTCACTGTCGTGGCCAGCACGATCATCTAGAGACGTGCGAAAATGCAAAGTGTGTGTTGGAAGGCGGTTGGTCCGGCTGGAGTGCGTGGGGACCTTGTTCGCAAACTTGCGGTGCGGGCAGACGGTCCAGAACCAGGTCTTGCACACGTCCCATCCCCGCCGGCGGAGGTCAGAACTGCGTCGGACCAAGAACAGAGGTCGGCTCCTGTCACCACATTCCGTGCGAGGTATATTCGCATACCGTTGCTGTCCTCAACGGAGAATCCCACCTGCAATTCAACTTTGAAAACAAACGTTCAACGCTATTCCACTTCTACATTAGGTTTATGCCTCTATCTCCGCATGGGACGCTAGTAAGACGAGGTACAATACACACCCCTCAGGTTCGCCTGAGTTTACAGAAGTGGCATGTTTGCTTGGACGCAAGTGGAACCTCCCATTCTTGTGACCTCCCGCGCATCTGCTCCACTGAGGTGATCGAACCTGCTGTCTGGCACTCCGCTCTAATTACTATTACAAGCGAAGCTGCATCTCTGAGGCTTGACGATTCACACGTCACGACCAAAAGTGCGTTCCCTTGCGATCCCGAACTGGCGAACGATAAAGTTAACATAATTGTGGGGGAAAGATTACATGGTAAAATACAAGAGCTGATACTCAACTTCATTCCGTTGAATACGATGATTGAACGAGACCGCAGAATCAGAAAGTCAGATTTCTATCCCACCTATGTTTCAAACGTTGCGTACGAGAAGTCAAACATTGAAGAAGCCTTTTTAAATCTAGATAATGAGCAGTACGTACGACTTCCGTGCTTCAAATCCCAAGACGAGTGGCGAATCGGTTTGACTTTAAAATCTAAACGAGATACAGGATCGATCCTTTTTCTGAGGGATAGCGTAAGCGAAAATTGGCTGCACATGACGTTGCAAAACATGCGACTGAAGTTGAAACTGGCCATGGAGGACTTGCGATCGGAAAGCGCAAGTTCAGCAGAGTTCTCACTCGATCAGTGGCTTGATATCGTATTTTCCAAAAAGAGGGGCTCCAATTCAATCGAAGCCATAATAAATTCAGGAGAGAAGATGCACGTTTTGTTTGGGGAGGATGTATCTCGCAAACGCCGTAAAACGCGTTTTGATTCTCACAGACATAAAAATGATGGAGAGCATAAAGAAGGTCACGAGGTTTCTGAAGACGAGTTAGAAGCGCATGCATACGGAGTCTGTGACGACGAGCTGTACGTAGGCGGGGTTCCGATAGAAATAAAGAAACTAATATCCGAGGAATTCGCGTCGTTCGAGGGGATCGTCGCATCGATAAGTATTGATGGAAAATTGCAGGACCTTCGCAGCGCCAGCATAGAGCGCTACCAAGACGAAAAGGTGAAAGTGTCTTCGCGAACTGCTAGCGTATCTGGCTTTTACCACGAGACTGCTTGGGGCAACTCAAACAGGTTGAATCTAACGTGCCTTCATACACGAAGCTTCCGCAGTCCTCATTCCGCCCACTGGCTTTTTCTGGACACGTCAGTGAGCAGTTTTCTCAGCGATAAGAAAGTGCGATCCGTCGATGACGGAAGGGTGCTCAGACTGGTTGCATCGGCTGATAACGACCTGAGAGGATTCTACACGTGTCGCGCTCATTCTAATAAACGCACTCGCAACATCGTCACTTATGGCGTTCTGGGCAAGATCCAGTATCAACTGTCGTGGCCGGATTTCACGACAGTTATCGCCGTGTTTACAACAGTGACGCTGGTGGTCGCTACGCTTTTGTGGCTCGTAGTCGAGGGAGTGCACGACCTTCGCGACGGCTATGGATTCTTTAGAGACGCCCATCTATCACCTGAGGAGGAGGCTGATGCCGTATGCAAGTTCATCGACGACAACATGCACCTGATAGGGTCTGAAAGCGAAGCGAAAGCGGCTAAAGCTAAAGCGCGTCGAAAAGCGGAGAAGTTAGCGAGTAAATCGAGTTTTGCCGCTCAAGAGCCGCAAGGGATGATGCAAGAAGAGCAAATGCTTGAGTTTGCCGATGACTCCACGCCGACCGAGCCTGATGGTTTACCGGCGTTGCCCGAAGTAAAAAGTTCAGTCGCTGAGCCAACTCATAACTTGTACCGATGTGAACCTAGCTACATAAGCTCGCCTCGCCACGGCTCGGTATCTTCGCCGAGATCACGGCTTACGTCTTCGTCATTCGAAATTACGTCACCTAGGGTTCTTTGTTCGCGGCTTTTGATGGCTAAGCGGCTGAACTTTTCGAGGGATAGTTATACGAGAAAGAGCAAAGGCAGCCGCGGCAGCGCTTCGTCCGTCCCGAGGAAGACTCGATCGAACCTGCTGACTATAAAGTCGTCGACGTTTGTCAAACTGTCGCCGGCGCAGAAAGTGTTACAGAAGTTCAAACAGCTCAAGACTGAGGATGTGATAATCTAGAAATTTTATTGTAGTCACTGAGAATGTTTTGAGTTCTCGCAATTACAAGCGAATTGGTTATGTCCAATTGTTTTGAGTTATGATGATAGCAGCAAAATCGCTTGATATCTATGACTGTTGTTAAACCCTGAGCCATGCTTATTGCTTACGCAGGATTACACGATCAAAAATTAACATATGATTAGTATTGAGGATTAATAAAATACTTTGTTTCATATTGTTTATTTAAATGAAATAAATTATACATTAATATAATATAAAAACACGTTGGCACATAAAAACAATATTTGTCAAAAAATTTCAAGATAAATTAAATGGCACCAAATTGTTCAAAACAATTTCAAATAGGATCATTTTGTTGTACTTCAAGTATATTATATAATTTTCATCATTCAATGGTTAATAAATTTCAATTAAAATTATTTAACACAAAACTAAAGCAGACTAGAAAAAGATAGGAATACATCTGATATAAACACTTATAAATATAACAAATCTGATAATTAAACTAATTAATTAAACTTAAAATTATGTATGATGTACCCAGTTGTACCTAACAACTGGGTACATCATACATAATTTATAAAATACTTTTGATTTAGCAAAATAATACAACAAGCAAAGTAGAATATTAAAAAATACCCATGAAAATTCACCAGGATATCATACATAAGTATGTACCTACCTACTTAATTTTATTAATTAAATTTTAGCCTTAGCACACACGGTGAAACTCTAGTGCAACGAAACCTCTTTGAAATTATTAGTTACTAGCGGATCCGGCAGACGTTGTCCTGCCCGCTGTTTTCGCAATTTTTCTATATATTCATTTTATATATATTCATTAAGCACGTTAAGCCGTTGGTCCTGCGCCTGATCTCTCTCCGGTCATGTCGGATTGCCGTCTCACCGAACTTTGAGAGTGATGGAACAGTGAGTGTACCTGTGTATTGCGCTCATACTTGTGCACTATAATATCTCCTGCGCAGTTGGCTGATCTCTGTTGAGATTGGCCGCCGTGGTCGAAATCGGCTAGGAGGACTACTATTATATATTCATTTTAACGAATATATCAAGACTAAAATCGGTCCAGCCGTTCTTGAGCTTTAGCGAGACTATATAAATTAATATTTCACAACAATCACACCAATTCTCTAGTCCCGAATTAAGCTAAGAGGCTTGTGTTATGGGTACTAGACAACGGATAAACATACTTAAATACTTTTTTTTGTAAATAAATACATATCTATCTATATATATAAATGAAACCCGTTTTCCTTGGTCACGCGTGAATGGCTGGAGCGATTTCACTAATTCTTTTTTTTGTTGTATTTGTTATTATTAGGAGAAGGTATACGGAAAAAATATTAAGAAAATCTCTCAGAAATATTGAAAAATATACATTTAATTTTGCATATTTTAAAAAACGCGCGTAATTAATATCAATGTCATTCGATGACATTGTTCAATCGTTGCAACGCTAAGGCGGTACGAAGTTCGCCGGGTCAGCTAGTGATACCACAGATTACTAAATAGTTACTACGTAATACATAGAAAACACTCAAACCAGTACAAACACACATGTTCATGCACACTTATGCTTGTACTGTGCGGGGATCGAACCCGCGACCCTTGGTTTTAGAAGTCCGACATATGGACCACTGCACCAACCGGTCGTCATATAGATTAAGGAACTGATTTGCAACGCGTTTCAAAGCGATTTTCAAATGGTTTAGTCATCCGCGACTCCTGCGCACGCATGAGCGGCCTCTCAAAGGAGTCTATATGGCATGAACTCAAAAGCAACTAGAAGTTGCGGTTTCGTCGCACTTGCGTTTCACCGTGTGTGCTGGGGCTTATAACACTTGTCTTTTCAAATTTTCTAAATATCTAATCTACAAGAATATATTCTCACTAAGCTACAAGAATGTAAAACTTTTTTTTTACTTTTGAATATTTTTCTATGTTTTTTTTATCATTTTCAGTACAGCTTTTGTACTGCGTTTTGCTAACATTAACAAGTGGTAATAAGAAAATGTGTCAATGTAGGAGGAGGAGGGACAATCTTTAAATAACGTTCTAATTGTACTACGTAAACATTTTATAGTACAGTTAATAACAGGCAATCTCTACTAATATTAAAAATTGGAAAGTCTGTTTGTTTTTTAGTCCTTCACCTTCTTGAAAAGTTCCGTTATACTGTTAAAATATTTGAACACTTAGATAGTGTGTCATAAAAGAGATTGATTGAACCATAACTACTGCTAAGTAACCTATGCTTTAGCACGCTCTTTATTATCTACGGCAACATGGCATGGAGTCAAAAATATGCATTACTATCTACTTATTTTTATTTAATTTGCTGTGCAAGGTAATCAGATATTAATTTATAAAAGTGCAACAAGAAAGTTCAAACAGCATCTTAAATTATACCATAGCCTCGAGTCATGACTTGTGACTGGCTACATAGATTACGTAAAATAGAACACGACAAATCTACGCGACGCGAAAATATCAAACAGCTGTCGTTTATAATAGTGTCCTATGTGACGTGACGAAACGCAACTGACTGACGAAACGAAACGTTGCTTCGCTCACCTAGGACAACGACGCCTTAGAAAAACAACATTTGAGCAATTTTTTTTACTGGCCAGCTATTTCGTCAACTCTGTCTTTTGTTTAATAAATAAAGAGGTTATACCTGTAACATATCGGACCGTTCAACGGTTCCATCCAGACAGTGATCAGTGTAATTTTTTAATCATCGTGCAAGCTCTCGCTTCGTCTATGGTAAGATGGTTTCCTGCGGGGTCGCGGGGAGGTCGTGTCAGGTGCGGGGTTGGCTTTCGCGTTATTCTTGTAATAGAGCGCCGTGAAGAGCACCGAAGCACTGAGTACGCTTGACACGAAGAAGTTAAAAATTATCTTCGAGTCGCCAGAGTCCACGTAGACGGTGAATATGCGGCCTGAAACACAATACGGTGTGACATTAAGTAAATTACAAGTGTCTTATTTCTACTAGGGCAAACTCTAGGTATATTGACAGAAGAGGTATATTATTGTGATTCATAAAGACCACATTTAATTAGTTGGACCATGTTAAGAATTAATTAGCCCTTGACACTTTTTTTTCGCCCATTCTATCAAAATTATAAAAACGTATCGTTAAATTAGCATTATCATTTAAAGTGTACATATGTACCACTAGTAGATACAATACAATATCGACTTCAGCTAGTTAAAAAAATATGGTCGTATCTTGTCGTGCTTAGAAATATTTTACAGCTAACATATGCGTTGCATCTACTGTTTTATTTTCATTCCACCCACGTTAAAAAAATTAATAATATTCATAATAATAATAATCATATTTATTTGCAATAAATAGCGTTTACACAGAGTTGGTCATAGAATTTGGAGTCACTTATGCCTATTTAGCCGTAACACTACAGCATGAAAATTTGTGCGTCTTAAAACTAGTTTAATATAGTATAATTTACACAATTAGTCATTATAAGTAAATCAAATTTGTTATTTAATAACGCACATCGCGTAGCAATTATTTGAAAAACGACTAGTTTTAGGTAATATGTCTAGTATTATCCTATTAGGAACTATATTGCTTCTACTTGTTATATTCTTAGATTTTATAAATTTGTTCATGTTTGTGAACGTAAAAACTGCAACTTCGTAAACATAAAGACACGGCAATGGGAGTATATTTAAAGTCCTAAAGTAAGGTCGGCATGATTCGTCTGGAGCCAAGTTACATATTGCGCGCACACATCTTTTCTGTGATTTGAATGCCTTTTTATATACAACAGAATTTTCCCACATCAATAGCCCGTATCTTAAGACTGGTTCGACATAGGGAAGTAAGTAGTTAGTGTCGTATTTCTACACGTTACATTGCTAAGTTTATATAAGGCATATGCAAACCTATTTACTTGTTGCATACCTTTTCTATACGTCCATTCCAGTTATATTTTGTACCTATGATTATGCCTAAGAATGTCACATTTTAAGCTGTCGGAAGAGTTTGTCCGTTATAAGATAAGACCGTAGTGTAGTTTTTGAAATTATTGAAATTAATAAGATATGTTTTTGATTGATTTATATTTTATAAGATTGTGAAGACATGGACAAGACACCAGAATTAATGAGTATTAGGTACTCACTGCTAGACGTTTCGGCTGGATTGCACTGCGCCGTGGTCACGAGCTGACTGATTATTTTGTAGCCAATTTGTTATTAATGTCAACGTCCTTATTGAATCTTCTTCGTGTTGTGTCATAGAGGCATCATTACCCCCATTTCTGTTGTGTCAATAAAATATTCATTGAATTTATTAGCTATGTCAATATTTCAATTTCTTAACAAGTTACTTTGCTTATAAGTTTGAGTCGATCGGTCGGTATTCGAGTCTTTTAGCTTTTGTGATGCATTTTTTAAGAGTTAGGCTTCTGTCGATTGTTATAGATGAAGACTGGGTGAAAAATGAGCATTCACCCCCGTCCGAGAGTTCTTCAGAAGGATATTCTTTTGTATTTGTGTTTATTTTATTTTTACTACGTTGTGTGACGAAGTTACTTTCCGGTGTTATTGAGTGGAGTTGTGTATTGTTCGGAGAATTCGCATATGGGATACAGCATTGCATGCATTTGTAGCTTTTCGTATTTTCATTGGTCATTATTATATTTCGTGAGAAGGAAACTTTTATACATTCCAGATGAAAATCTTTTATACAACGAGCACTTTAAAAACTGTTTGTTTGTAATTTGTTGTTTACATTTTTTGCAGTATAGCGACATCTTGCAGTTGAATTGGTTTTCACTTGGTGGTCTATGCGTGTCTTGCTCAGCCCTTCTGCTAGTTCTTCGCAAGGAATATATTTACTCAAGGGAGAAGAATGACAAGTCCATAGAGGAAAGACGAAGACATTTTTTTATAACGCCATCTAGTGGCCTCCCAGAATAAAACGCGGCGCGGGAACTTTTAAATATAAATACATTTTGAAAAATTGGAAGCTGCAGTTCTTTCTGGTTGCACAACGGTTAAAAATGCAAATTTCAAACCACACAAATAATGAGCATTCTCAACCATTGTACAACCAGAATTAAAACTGCAGCGTTCCTCTACAAAAAAATCAAAAGAGGAAATAAAATGAATGGAAATTGGGGTTGTGTTTCATTTCTTTTTAACAATTCAATTTATAATTTTAAAGACACTTTGTAAGCCTCCTCCAATAACGTTTTGTTACATACACTTTCATTAATTAAATGACACCTTTTATCTTGAAACATTTCCGCAAACTTTCCTTGTTTTTGTAATCGAGCGACTCAATTGATAATCTATTAATTATCCAAGGCCGTTGTTGGGCTGGAGCGAAGCAAGGCAAGTGTTTACTCGTAGGAATAAAAGAGATAAGAGTCACTTTCTCACAAGACACACTTTCTCAAAAAGAGTCACTTTTTCAAAAAGAGTCAATGTCTCAAACACTTGTCACGGTAAGACGGAAGAACAGAAGCTCAACTCAACGTCGCTATTGATGTTTAATGCAAACCAGAACTTAAAAATTCACAAGAAACTGAAAATCTGAGCCTGGGAGAAAACAAACACCGCCATTTTGTAATGTAAAAAAATTAAGTGGTGTTGCTATTATAATTTTGTAAAAAAAATTATTTTTTTTCAAACGGGTAACCCACAGAATATCCCGCCTACATTGCCCTTATTTCGACGATTAGAGTCGACTGGACCTGGTTCTTCGTTTTTCGTCGAGGTATAGCGATATAGTCCTGCGTGCTGATTGGCTCAAGCCCCGGGTCGGGTAGCCGAACCATGAACTGTCAGATATCGACCAATAAAACGAATCCTAAATATGAGACGGTAACGACATCTAGCGGTGAGTAAACGCCTTACATACGTAACCCAATGATGGGCTATATATTGGTGTACTACCTAGCCGATAGGTGGAGGTTGCGTATTAACAATTCATTTTACTTGTCAAGTAGTGGCATCTAGTGACAAGTAGAATTATTAGCACTAAGTCCAAGGACATTGGCATCAGCTGATCTTTATTTATGTTTCAAAAATATTAACTGCCAACCAAATTTATTTTCCACTCTTATTATTGTGATATAGTCACTTACTAGATTTTGGTGGCCCGTTATTTAAAATCTTGTCACAGTAAATAGTTCTGATTAATCACTCACTCCCAAATATGTGATTATGTTCATTTTACAAACAACAATTGAAGCACGCAAAAGGCACTGAATTCTTGAAGGTTTCACTTGGATAACGTTTTTGCAAGTGTTATTCCACATTGTTATTTACACTAATGCGTATTTTTAATGGATTTTAAGATGCTCAAGTATTTTTTCTTTAATTTTGCCAAAAATATAAGTTCTTATATTGCCAGACACCATAAAAACATTATAATAAAATCAATTTATTTTTGTAAATAAACTCACATGGAGCACTTTTACACGTCTCAACATACGAGTATTAACACTACCACCGCTTCGGGACAATTTGGACCAGTACTGAGAAGAAGCGACGCAAGAAACTCAAGTCACAATTATTGACATTGCCTCTTTTCAAATTTGATTTACAATAATTGTAATTGCTTACATTCAAACATTTTTACACCTACCTATGGCAACACGACAAAGTTACTTGAACTGTGGCAACATACAACATTGACGAGCACTTTGGTGTAATGGTTAAGAAGTGGAGTATTAGACAAAGAGGTCGCGGGTTCGAACCCCGCACGGTACAAACTTTTCTGTGCAAGCACGGGTCTGTCCGGGAGTGGCCGGGGAGTTGACGTTCAATGCTAAAATGTAGGTTTAAGGTGTATCTAAATCATCCCTATGTATGTTCTTCGATTTTGCTTAGTTTGGGACATATAATTATTTGATGTTTTTTTTTCTTTTATATATTTTTTATTATTCTAGCGAGTACTTGGTGTTCTTTCTGTCTGTCTGGATAGCACTTCTAAAGGATACATTTTCTATTCAAGATACCAGAATAAAAACAAGATTAAAAAATAATGACCACCAGAAACATGACAACTCGAAGAAACATTACATGTAGTAAAATAATATAGTATTTTTACGCCAATTAAATGCGTCATTAGACTTAAGAGCCCAATAAGGAGTAATTTTCGTTCAGAAAAATCCTTAAAAACAGCTATATCTCGTAAACGAAGCAAACTCGTAGCACATAAACTTGAAGAAACATTACATGCAGTAAAATAAAATAGAATTTTTATCCCCAATTAAATGCGTCAAGAGTTAAGAGCTAATTAAAGAGTAATTTGTCGTCACGAAAAATACATAAAAATAGCTTTAACTCGTAAACTAAGCAAACTCGTAGCACATAGGTACATGGGGGTGATTTGGATACACCTTTATAAAGGGCAGCTAAATTCTAGCTTTGTACTTCACCCCACCCACCTGTACTCGTATAACTGCTTAAGCAACTTTCCACGGAGTAAGATCAATGTTATCTATTCTATATATATATATATATAAATGAAACCCGTTTTCCTTGGTCACGGCATCACGCGTGAATGGCTGGACCGATTTCACTAATTCTTTTTTTGTTGTTTTTGTTATTATTAGGAGAAGGTTCTTACGGAAAAAAAAATTAAGAAAATCTCTCGGAAATATTGAAAAACATACATTTAATTTTGAATATTTTAAAAAACGCGCGTAACTAATGTCAATGTCATTCGATGATGATTGTTCAATCATTGCAACGCTAAGGCGGTACGAAGTTCGCCGGGTCAGCTAGTTATTAATCTCTATATATATAAAATTCTCGTGTCACAATGTTTGTTCCCATACTCCTCCGAAACGGCTTGACCGATTCTAATGAAATTTTGTGAGCATATTCAGTAGGCCTGAGAATCGGCTAACATCTATTTTTCATACCCCTTAGTGATAAGGGTTGTCCACCCTTAACATTTATATGGCAAAACAACGTTTGCCGGGACAGCTAGTAAATAAATAAAATGCATTTATTTCAGGTCATAATAACCCAATATTTTATAATACCGCAAGCTAACGCATAATTTGGGGCTAGGTAATTGGTTTGTTCGTTAAAACAATTTAAAAAAAATGAAAGTTATTGATATTTTTTTTTTAACAAAATAACATACATTGATCTGAGTCTGTGGTAAGAAGTTTAAGCACTTGTGTTACAGATATCAGAACCAACAGTGGTATTACAAATAAACTTTATATGTTTGTTTATTTATTAAGAAAACCAACAGCTTACAATAACTTTACATAATACACAGTACTACTCGTAATAGATAAGTACGCTAATACTAGGTAACTAAATAAATACATCATAACACCCAGACCAGTACAAACAGACATGTTCATGCACACTAATGTTTGCACAGTGCGGGGATGGAACCCGCGAAATACTAATTAATAGTCAACTTCTTAACCATTACACCACAGTGGTTATTACATTACACACTTGTCTGTCAAAACTCCATCGCTATTTAAATCTTAAACACAACATTGCCACGTAAATAACACCATTATTAAATCGCAAATCAGATAACAAAGAAGTGTGACGGTTGTGATTTCAGAGAACAATAGAGGATGTCAGTGTTTCAGAAAAATGAAATTTTTTTTTTACTGCAAATATTTCCGTATTTGTCCCTGGATTTTAAAATTATCTACCAATGTAGAATATAGTTCGATAACTACTCTTCTCGTTTGTGCACCTGTGTTGTGCCTACTACGAAAATCGAAATCTGTCTGGTGGATTTCGTAACTAAGTAGTTAGTTAAATTTTTATAAACCTAAAATGTAGGTGGTTTGCTTACTTGCAAGCATCTAGTTATCCTTTCTTATCTCCTTTCCTTTTCCAACATGCACATTTTTTGTATGGCTGTCCTTGTTAATGCATCGGATGCACGGAGTGTTAAGACATTTTGGACCATACGTTTTTTACCTGGTCACCCGCGCGTAGACATGTCGCGCCGAGCTGTATTTTAACTGTGATATTTAATAAACTTTTAATTAATAAATTGAACTCTTGTGCCGTGAACAGCTGCAGCTAAAGGACGAGGCCAAAGAACGAGAACTTTTGGTGAGTGTGCGTGTTCCGTCCACCTCCACGTGATCTTAAATTTTCTTCGTCCTCTAAAACCTAGATGCTTGCGTTTATTAATTTACTAGTGGCTCCCCGCGACTACGTCCGCGTGGAATTTCTTTGTTTTCGAAATCGCAGTCGAACGGGATAAAAAGTATCGTATGCCCGTTTCCTGGTTTTAAGCTACCTCTCCACCAATTTTCAGCCAAATCGAATCATCCATTCTTGAGTTATAAATAGTGTGACTAACACCACTTTCTTTTGTGTATAGGTATAGGTTACGACTGCTGCACTTTCATGTGCGCTTCCCGCACATACAGTCCACTTTAATTTATGGAATCATTTTTAAATTACGAGTATTGTTAATTCCACCCCTCAACTCTTGAACCGGGACCTTCTCGCCGCCGTGATGGTTGATTGATTATTAATATTTGCACGCCTGTATGCAGGCTGAATACCGCATCAACCTATTTTTAAGATCTGCAGTTTGTAACTTGCATACTTTTGTGTATTCTATCAAATAATTGATTGATTTTTTTTTTGATTTGATTGGCGCCACCACGTCAAAAAAAACAGTGGGCGGGAAAATGTCTGCGAGGTCTTCTTGTACAATAATAATAATAATAATAAATTGTTTCAACGAACACACCTATCCCCAAACTAAGCGTTAGCTTGTGCTATGGTGGCTAGAATAACGGATAGAAATCCATAAATATATTTATAAACACTCTCCGTAGGGGAGGGGATCAAAATAAAAAGAAAAGTTTAACAATAGATAAGAATTTATTAGGTGGGTATCGAGTTCGACCGAATTGATGTATTTTAGTCTCTCTCACTGTCACTGTAGTGGTAGTGTCTCTCGGCAAATCCTTATGCTTCCGGCTCGCTAGGTTGGGTAGTAGCTGTAGATCAGCAGTAGGGCAAGCAATATGCCAGTGCGCACAGCAGAGAGTGTAGTATGCGGTGACGTCCGGTACCGGGTGGGTGGGCCCTGGAATGGTGTAAAAAAATATTTTACCACTATCCGAATTTCGTGGTTTGAGCATTCGGAGTTCAAGCAATCGAAGCGGGGCGTAGGTACAGATGATAATGATTTGCAAAAAATAGTGATCAACGATGAGGCACAAGAATTAACCAGAATACAGGATATTTATTGAATAAATGACTAACTACTTATTATCCTAAAGAAAATATATGTTTGTGACATTTCGTAACGTTAATGTTAATACTAGGGCGGTTTGATAAGTCCATGACTTTCAGGCTGAATAGAAACTTTTTTTATTTTTAATGATATTTTCTTAAAAGTAATATTTTTGCGAACCTAAAATAATTATATTTTCAAATATGGCGCGAAAACAATATTTAATAACAAAAGAAGTTTGGCGGCTGTGAAGGTGTTCTTCGAAAATGGAGAAATCCGAGTTTCGAGTCTTGATTAAACACTATTTTTTACGCGGGAAAACCATTAAGCAGACCGAAGACAAGTTGAAAAAATATTACGGGGATTCAGCGCCGTCTCATGGAATGGTACATAAATGGTTTACTGAGTTTCGTTGTGGACGTATTACAACCAATGATGCCGAGCGCCCAGGAAGGCCGATTGAGGTAACCACTGAGGACATTGTTAACAAAATCCACGATATTGTTTTGGCTGACCGTCGAGTAAAGATACGCGAGTTAGCTGAGGCTGTGCACATCTCAACTGAACGAGTTTTTCATATTTTGCACGATATTTTGGGAATGAAAAAACTTTCTGCAAGATGGGTGCCGCGCTTACTGACAGTCGACCAAAAGCGAAAACGCGTGACTACTTCTGAGGCATGTCTGGCTATGTATAATCGCAATCCAAGTGAATTTTTGCGTCGGTACGTAACCGTGGATGAAACGTGGGTCCACCATTATACGCCAGAGACTAAACAACAGTCAAAGCAGTGGACTTCTACCGGCGAACGTGCACCAAAGAAGGCAAAAACGGTATGTTCGGCTGGTAAAGTGATGGCAACAGTATTTTGGGACAGTCAAGGGGTTATTTTCATCGATTTCTTGGAGAAAGGCAAGACAATAACCGGTGCTTACTATGCTGCATTGCTGGAAAGATTTAATGAAGAGTTGATGAAGAAACGACCGCATCTAGCAAAGAAAAAAGTTCTATTTCATCAGGATAATGCTCCGGCCCACTCGTCTGCAGTCGCGACTTCAAAACTTGTCGAATTAGGATACGAATTATTGCCGCACCCTCCTTATTCACCAGATTTAGCCCCCTGTGACTTCTTTCTCTTCCCAAACATGAAGAAATGGCTTGCTGGGCAAAGATTTTCATCCAATGAAGAGGTGATAGCTGCAACCGAGGCCTATTTTGCAGGCTTTGACAAAAAGTATTTTTTGGATGGGTTGAAGAGATTGGAGCATCGCTGGAAAAAGAGTGTAGAGTTGAAAGGAGAGTATGTAGAAAAATAAAATGTTTTTGTACACAAAACATATGTTTTTCTTTTCAAAGTCATGGACTTATCAAACCGCCCTCGTAAAAACTAAACGAATTATAATAACAAAATTCCACAAACGGAAAATGAATGAGTAGAATTGAAAAATGAGATTAAGCAACTAAAATAAATTGTGGTAACTAATGAAGGTTACGGCAATGTCATGTCACGCAAAATGACAAGCTTTCTTATAAGTGACTAAAATACGTGAAATTAAGCAATTACAATATTTTTTCAGATTAAGAGCGAGATGAAATAACAATTATGGATACTTATATTAAAAAATATGTGCTAGATATTAATTAACATGACACAGCGTTTTACGAGCAGTTTGCCCAATATGGGAAATATCTATTTGGGTAACTAAAAAGCTTAAAACCACATGTACCACTTTGCAATACTTACCCGTTCAATTGGGGAATTCACAAAAGTATTTGTATTAATTTTCACACAAAACTGAGTGAGCACAGTAGTACGAAGTAGGTAAAATTATAGGGACTGGTACGCGTCTTCCTCAGAGCGTGTCCGGCCGTCTCGTGTCGCAGGGACGAGGAGCCGTGACCTTCAGAATCGCTTTCACAAACCGGCAGCGCAGGAGCGTATGTCGCAGACAGTTACGTGCGTTAGGGAATTAATAACGTACTTCTCAGTCAACTGTGATAGTCACTAGTTTTGTCAAGATTATTATTTGTTGTATTTAGAATTAAGTTAACTTAATATAAGTTAGTTATGAAGTTTGTTTTATTTTATAAGTGTTAATTAGACATAATTATTTTTACTCTTCTATTTTATGTTATATTTTTATTTAGAAAAAAAAAATTGTTACACTACTAGACCAAAGCTGTCGTTAATCCAGCTGCTTGCTTTCTGGGAAAGCCTGGGTTGGTTGGAGTAGGAAGGGAATAGCTAGCACCCGTGTCACCTCCTAGACAGGAAAGGGATACCGCAGATTTCCTAGTGGGTAGTCCCCGCTCCGGATTTTTCCCGGAGCGGAGCCGCGTCCTTTTCAGAACGCCCGTCCCACACACGGCTGAGGCCCCCCGACCTCGGTTATGCCCCTTAAAAGGGTTTAAAAAAGGAAAGGAAAAAGAAATACGCACAATGTCCCAATCATGCGGCTGAGTGCGGAAATAGCCCAGCTAAACTATTAATAAATAAATAAATAATAAATATCTCACAACAATCACACCAATTCTCTAGTCCCAAATTAAGCTACGAGGCTTCCCTACACTAGGTGTAGGGAACAATCCCTTTAAGAATCAATTACAAAACATTGTTAAGAATCCATCAAGTACTTACTGAGGTTGGTGAGAACAGAGATGATCCAAGTAGTGAGCGAGATGCTATCGGCGTTGGACGCCTGGACGATCCCCCACACGTAGGACACCTTCGCGAATCCGCTGAGTGGAGTGCACAGCGGCTGAAAAATTAGTAAGTACATACCTAATCAGCACACTAATATTATAAATGGGAGAGTTTTTTTTTCATCCAACACACCAATTACCTAGCCCCAAACTAAACGTTAGCTTGTGCTATGGTGGCTAGAATAACGGATAGAAATACATAAATACATTTTTATAAACACCGATGACTCAGGTACAAATGCTTTTCAAAAGCCAAAGACAAATTTTAGTCTCTAAATATTCGTGGAAGTCCAGGAAAGGATTAAAAGATCAGAAAATTAAAAAAAAAAAACAATGTGGGGAAAAGGACAACGTCTGCCTGGTCTGCTAGTGATAAATAAATGTACAACAACATCACATACATTGATCTGACTTTCGTGGTAAGTGGCTTAAGCACTTGTGTTACAGATATCAGAATCAACGGCGGTATTACAAATAAACTTAAATAAATACATATAACACCCAGACCAGTACAAACAGTCATGTTCACGCGCACAAATGTTTGTACAGTGCGGGGTTCGAACCCGCGACCTCTTGGTTAATAGTCAAGTTTTTGACCATTACACCAAAGTGGTCGTCATAATGCTGTGAATAAATGCTGTCAAGTGTGCAATGGTCTTCCATTAGTATCGTTTTTACGGATTTCGGCTACACAAACTTACCACCAAGTAAGCCAGGGCGAACCTCGGGAAAACACCCGAGAGGAATCCCACTATGAAGACAAGGTAAGCCCAGATGGCCATCGTGACGAGCGGCCGTTGGAACAGGCGTCTGTACAGCAACACGTAGTAGAAGAGCACATACACTTGCACCAAGATGATGGGGTATTCGAGGTACGTCATGATGCTGTACTCATTCAAATAGTTGTACATCGTCATGATTGAGAAACTGGAAATAGAGCAAGTTTGTTCCTTTACCATGAGAAACTGTTAAAATATTTGAACACTCAAGATGTGTGTGTGACTCGAGTGTGTCATAAAATAGATTGATTGAACCATAATTAATATCCAATGACTGCATCGTAACCTATGCTTTAGCACACTCTTTATTTTCTATGGCAACATGGCATGGAGGCAAAATTACTATCTACTTATTTTTATTTAATTTGCTTTGCAAGCTAATCAGATATTTATTGGTTAATATAAAAGTGCAACAAGAAAGCTCAATCAGCATCTTAAATTATACTGTTGTGTCAAGTAATGTCTTATCTAAAGGGTCTGCGGCCATTCTCCTTAGCGTTTCATTTGTATTTTTTAATTTTTTTTTTCTCTTTATTATCATTTAAATAACCGTTACAATACAAAACACTTAACTAACTTACTTAGTACAAGAAAACCACGAGGGTTTGTAAAAAATTAAAAAAATAAATTAAATTAATAAATAAATTAATTAATAAATTAATTTAATTAATTATTAAATTTAGCCAGTTTGTTCGCTTGCACAGTCAAACTTAAAGTTTGATAGGGTTGGCTAGATCTGAAACTATGGACATCATGTAAGAAAGTAGGGGGCTGATTTATTAACTAAAAACATATTCTCCTCTCATTGTTTTTATGCTTAAGAAATGTTGCACTATGCTCAAATGCAACACTGCTAATCCAAAAATGAATTGATAATTCTAATAAGTAGCACTGCTATTAAGCAAAAAGCAACCAAAATAGTGAGTTATTGCAGTCATAAAATCAGTGTAAGATCTACCACATTTTACTTACTAGTTAACCAAGACCATTTTGTTTAGTTTGAAAGTTTTGGGCAGGTTAAGGAGTCTACATGTACATACCCAGTAACTTCCATGACCATGGCCTGTAGATTTATACCGTCAGCTGACTTGCGCTGTTTTACTGTCATGATCTGAGGCACCTTGAGGAACAGACATGATGCGATGGTGATCGCACTCAAGAATGTAGAAATCATCACAATAATATCGTAATCCATCTTTGGAAATTTATATTGTGCTGAAAAAATAATAATTACAATAATAAATATAATATTTAAAATTTTGAGTGTTGGTATATATATTACACTTGTTCTAAGATGGATTGTAATGTCATGGAAACTACAAAAGTTTTAACCAATGTGTTTGTGTGATCTTATGTATCTTTCTGAGTTGAAAGACTAAATAACTTGTGATCTTATTTATGTAACAAGTAGCTAATCTTTGTGGTAATGTTAAAGTGTTTTATATAAGATTATGATAAGGAAACCATTTTACTATTATTGTAGAATAACCCCTCAGCTACCTACGCAGATGTGATATGTGGACAAAAAAATATTTTAGGGGCAACTTACTACATTACTACATGCTTACTCTGTAAATAGTTGACAGATGGGATTTTATTAAATAAAAGTTAGTTAAATTGACTTTATAAATGATCATGCTATGATGAATTTACAACGGCATAATTGAGAGGACTCAGCTGAGGTGACAAAGATGAAAAATAAAAATTGGCAACATATTTTGCCTTCACTAGAATATTTCGATCCACCGAATGTCAAGCAAGGTCAGAGTAGTAATAAAAAAACGGTCGACGATTAAACTATCGTTCTAGCAGGGTCTCCTAATGCGGGTATTGAATCAAATCAATTGTCGCGCCAATTTGTACATGATTTACATTGCCAAGGCTATTCAATGAAAAAAACACTCACCGAAGGAACTACGAATCAAATTACTATTATCGGAGTCAAGTAAACGATCGCCAACGCCGCGAAGAATAAGAGCAAGTATAACTAAACATTTTAAATTACACTATTTGATTTTATTTTTTTAAATAGTTCGTAACATCTGCCCATTTTTACACATTCGAATTTTGTTGACTTGACGTATTTTTCTGACATTTGGGCGAGAGAACGCTGTTTGACGTTACGGTGCTAGGGAAGGGAAAAAACGATATTATTATTTTAATCAAATCCTTAAATCCTCTCACAAGCCGGTCGATTGCTCTACCAATTGATTTTTGAAGTGAAAACTTCTTTAGCGGCGTTGAGCACTTTTGTGGCATGGGTAGAAACTGTGAAACTCGCGTCAGGTCACGTGATGCTGATCGAAAAACCGTAAGACGGTTGTTAAGTTTTCCCGTCTTAGTTTTTTGAAGTGAAAACTTCTTTAGCGGCGTTGAGCACTTTTGTGGCATGGGTAGAAACTGTGAAACTCGCGTCAGGTCACGTGATGCTGATCGAAAAACCGTAAGACGGTTCAAATAAATCAAAAATGCACAACGTTAATAATCAAGTTTTCACTTCTGCCCGCACTCCCGGAGTGTTTTTTATGTGCTTCTTAGGCTGCAGCCAACCATAATTCGTGAATCCTGTGATAAGATACCTACAACATTCGAATGAAATACCTTTACACCTGTTTAACAATCAGTTGAAAAAGCTAGCAATTGCTTTCCCAATAAAAACTATGACAAACTTAAAAAAATGTATTTCAAACGAATGTCAGTGATAAATGAAGAATTCTTTAAAAAAAACTAACACGGGTTGCACTCCGGGAGTGCCGGCAGAAGTGAAAACTTAACAACCGTCTTACGGTTTTTCGATCAGCATCACGTGACCTGACGCGAGTTTCACAGTTTCTACCCATGCCACAAAAGTGCTCAACGCCGCTAAAGAAGTTTTCACTTCAAAAATTTCTAATGAGCCTATTCTTTTCGTTTAATTTGTGAGTTGTTGTGATATGCAAATAAAGTTGATACTGGTTGCTTTGTTTGGATGAAGAACAGTGTTTCCACTTTAACAATTTCATTTCCCCACGTCTCAATTTAGATTTCCCCTTCTACGGCCTTTTTTCCCCTCAAAAGTTATTTAGCTGTAGTTTTTAGTTTTGAAACCACACGCTACACCCAAAATAAGGCCATTTTCTTGTATAGCTTGCTATATTAATATTATTTACACAAAATACGTCAACAAAATCATCTGCAAAATTTGACGACTTTGCTATATTATGCACATCACTAGCTTTCAATTACTTAACTTGGAAGGATAAACTTAACTTTTATTCTTAGTCAGTTTACGCTGTCAGCGCATAAGTTTTATTTTAAGCCACAGAATGGAACTAACATTGATAGATAATGTCAAAATTCACCAATCACGTACTTAGCAGTTAGAGCCATTTTTTATCATCTGGCTAGGTTTTATCTATTATTTCCCGCAATTTCCCCTCATATAGTCTTTCCCCTTTTCCTTCCCCTCTGGATCCTAATTTCCCCTTAAAAGGGGAACTTCCCCTCAATGTGGAAACACTGATGAAGAATCGATCATTTATTTAATAGAATAAAATCGATAAGTAAATAATCGATTCCTCCCCAGCAAAATGCTGCTCTAAATGCGAATTTTTTGGTCTTTTTTGCTTTTTGGAAACCTCTCAGAGTTAATAAAAAAATACTAAATCACTTGTTTGGGTAAAATGATTCATTAAGATACAATTTCTACTTCAAAATAATTACCGATAATATCCCATAATATCGAATGTAAGATTTCAGAACGAAAGGCATACCAACATAATAAAATTATTTTAATGTAATAAGCGTTCGCTAGATGTCGCTACTATCAACAATCATAATTATGGCGCGAACTCATAAAAGTTTTTAAGCTCGAGACCGAAGCGAGAAAATAATTACTTAACGAAAAAACATGTACTGTTCTCTGATGAATCTCGCTTCGGATTTCATCCAGATTCAAGAAGAGTGCGTGCTTGGCAGATTCCTGGTCGGCAGAGTCGGCTTCAAAACCCACAGGAGGTGCATCCCTACCAAGGTGGTACAATCATGGTGT